>CM070782.1:5596353-6808019 GCA_036346955.1 Dipus sagitta
CCCTTTATGGACCCCCCCCCCCCACTGGGCTACATTCTGCTCGACCTTGAGTCTCCCGGGTGACAGGAGTGGAAAGCACCTGGCGCATAATTGCTGCTTAATAAACGAATCAATCCTCATTAGGGTTTGATTGGCTTCAGCCTCATTATCTCAGCAGGGGAGGGCTGGGGGAATTTGCAAAGGGATGGAGATTCATGGGCGCACGTGGACTCCGACCCTAGCTTGTGGACAGCACGACACCCGGAGGTGTCCAAAGTAAGATGACCTTGCCCAGCAGTCCTCATCTCTAGCTGTACGTTAGACTGACTGAGAGAACATGAAGGAAAATGCCGAGGGCCAGGGACCTATCAGACCCACAGTGATGGGGCCTCCAAGAGGGACGACCACCAGCCATCCAGCACTCTTGGGGCTCCCTTTGAGGCCCAGGGATGTGGCTCAGTGGCCCAGTGCTTGCTCAGCATAGACAAGCTCCCCCCACCCCCGGAACCTTGCTGGAACACTTAACCGCAAGTTCCCAGAGATCTCACAGGTCTTTCCCGAGATCCAAAGATGACAACAGCGTCTTCGAAAGAGCATCCTGAGCCCCATGGACGCGGAGTGCGTCTCTCACCCAGTGGAGCCCCCGGAACCTCCCTCACCTGAGGGACCCACAATGCCTGCCTCCAGCACCTTCGTCACCTGGTAACCACCCAGCAGCCCCACGTTTATGATGCTGGGTGCATCTCTGCTTAGCACCTTTCTTTGGACTGAATTTTAAAAATTTATTTATTTGAGGGGTATATGTATATACATATACCTATCTATATCTATATCTATATCTATGTAGAGAGAGAGAATGGGTGCACTGGGGCCTCCAGCCACTGCAAATGAACTCTAGATGCATGCACCCCCTTGTGTATCTGGCTTATGTGGGTACTTAAGGCTTTGAAGGCAAGTACCTTAACTGCCAAGCCATCTCTCCAGCCCGTGACTGAATTTAAAAAAACATTTTATTTATATTTATTTATTTGACAGAGAGAGAGAGAGAGAGAGAGAGAGAGAGAGGGAGAGAGAGAGAGAATGGGCATGCCAGGGCCTCCAGCCACTGCAAATAAATTCTAGACGCGTGCACCCCCTTGTGCATCTGGCTAACGAGGGTCCTGGGGAATCGAATCTGGGTCCTTTGGCTTTGCAGGCAATTGTCTTAACCACTAAGCAATCTCTCTAGCCCTTGACTGATTTTTTAAAAAAAAATTATTTATTTATTTGCAGAGAGAGAGAGAGAGAGAGAGAGAGAGGGAGAGAGAATAGGTGTACCAGGGTCTCCAGCCACTGCAAACGAACTCCAGATGTGTGCGCCCCCTTGTGCATCTGGCTAACAAGGGTCCTGGGGAATCGAACCTGTGTCCTTTGGCTTTGCAGGCAAGTGCTTTAGCTTCTGAGCCATCTCTCCAGCCCTGGGCTGAATTTCAACCTATCTTTTAAATTTCTTTCTTTATTCCCAAATTCTAGCTTCCTGAAACTGGGCTTGATACTTTTGTTATCATCTTTTTTTTTTTTTTTTCTTTAACAGAAAAACACAGACAGCTGTGAAGGTAAAAACTGAAAACTATTTTCACATCCATGGTGGTGATACGTGTAATTCCAGCTACTCCAGAGATCAAGGCAGGAGGATTGAGAGTTCGAGGCCAGCCTGGGTTCTGCAGCGAGACCCTATCTCAAAAGCAAAGCCACCACAAAATACATTTCATGTCTTTACTATCAAAAGCCACATTTTGCCAGGTGTGGTGGCGCACACATTTAATCCCAGCACTCGGGAGGCAGAGGTAGGAGGATCGCCATGAGTTCGAGGCCACCCTGAGACTGCAGAGTGAGTTCCAGGTCAGCCTGGGCTAGAGTGAGACCCTACCTCAAAAAAACCAAAAGAAGAAAAAAGTCACCTTTCCATTGATAAGTTTTGCTTATTTCATCTTTGAGTAAATGCTATTTCATAGTGTGTGTGTGTGTGTGTGTGTGTGTGTGTGTGCACGCATGCCGTGGCAGGCACGTGGGGGTCAGAGGGCAGCGCAGGGTGTTGGTTTTCTCCTTCCACTTTGTTTAGACAGATCTCTTGTTGCTTGCTGCCGGGAAGGTCACGCTGGCCGCCCTGCAGACGTCGGAATTCCCGCCTCTGCCTCCACTGCTGCAGGCATGTTGGGATTGCAGACATGCGCATCCGGCTTTACATGGCTGCTGGGGATCGGAATTCCTGTTGGCAGGTTTGCAGAGCAGGAAAGTTTAGCTACCAAACCATCTCCCCAGACCCTCATTTCCAAGTTTTAAAAATACAGAATCAATGTGACGTTTTAAAGGTTGTACAACTCCATCCATAGATGAGGCACTGTCACTCCTTCATTATATCCTTTGGACAACCTTGAAACCAGTCCTAAAAATAGCCACTGTGGGACTGGAGAGATAGCTTAGAGGTTAAGGCACTTGCCCACAAAGCCCAAGGACCCATGTTCAACTCCCCAGATCCCATGTAAGCTAGATGCACAAAGTAACACATGTGTAAGGTCTCACATGCACACAAGATAACACATGTGTCTAGACTTTGATTACAGTGGCTAGAGGCCCTGGCACACCAATTGCCTCCCTATCTCTCTGTTGGGCTTGCCTCAAAAAAAAAAAAAAAAAGAAACCCACTGTAAAAGCTGTCTATGGTTGTGCACACCTGTAATCCAGGCATTCAGGAAGTGGAGGTATGAGGATCAGGAGTTCAAGGTTATGCTTGTCTCTATGTAGTGTGGGCTTCAGGAGATCCTGTCTCAAAAACAAATTGGCTGGAGAGATGGCTTAGTGGTTAGTTGCCTGCAAAGCCAAAGGACCCAGGTTCTATTCCCTAGGACCCACGTAAGCCAGATGCACAAGGTGGTGCATGTGTCTGGAGTTCATTTGCAGTGTCTAGAGGCCCTGGTGTGCCCACTCTCTCTGTCTCTATCTGTCTGTTTCTCTCTCAAATAAATAAATAAGTATTTTAAAAATGTATTTATTAGAGAGAGAGAGAGAGAGAAGGCGGGAGAGAGGGAGAGAGGGAGGGAGGGAGGGAGGGAGGGAGGGAGGGAGGGAGGAGAGAGAGAGAGAGAGAGAGAGAGAGAGAGAGAATGGGCATGCTAGGGTCTCTAGCCACTGCAAACAAACTCCAGATTCATGCACCACCATGTGCATCTGGCTTACGTGGTACTGGGAAATCAAACTGGGGTCCTTAGTCTTCACAGGCAAGCGCCTCAATCACTAAGCCATCTTTCCAACCCTAAATAAGTAAAATGTTTTAAAAACAAAAGACACAAGAATTCTGCTTAGTGAAGTGGGCATGTCTTAGGCATAAACTGTGTGGAGAACTGGGAGAGCCCTGCAGCTTAGAGGGAGGCAGAGGGCGAGGTTGAAGAGGGGGCGCCGGATGGCATCACATCTGCCTTCAAGGGTGATGCTGAGGACCAGGACTTCCCGGGGTAAAGCCAGGCTGAGCTGGCAGCACCCCCGTGGCTCTGCACCCTGGCGTGGACAGCGTGGGCCTGAGAGGCTGCCCGGCGCGCTACTGAACCCTTGCAAAGGCCTGCCTGGCATGTTTCCCCTCACTTGCAGGGTCCCAGAAGCTGCTAAGAATGATGGACAGTAATTAAAACTAAGCTAATAACCTCCTCGCTCTTGACATTTCTATGGGGTTTTTGTTCACCATTATCTACATATAGATTAAAAATTGTAATTGGGCCGGCGATCGGGTTAGGAAAATCCTCCACCTTCCCACTTGTCGTGTGCCGGGGACTGACACTTTGAAATTTTATTTAATCTGAGAAAATTGAGTTGAACTCTGGCACCTTGGGAGGGGGATAAAAAAAAAACAGCATTTATCCTTTGGGGCTGAGGTGAAAAAAAAAAATCTTCATACTCCCAACATAAGGCGGGAGGGGGGCTAAGCATACTAGCTTGTGGGGTGTGAGGAGGGGGGAATAAGGGCATTTAGGGACACCCAGGTCCCTCGTGAAATTTTTCTTTTTAAAAATATTAAAAATTTCTTTCTTTATATATGAGAGAGAGAGAGAGAGAAGAGAGAGAAAACGGGTGTGCCAGAGCCACCAGCTGCTGTAAACGAACTGCAGTCACATGCACCACCTTGTCCATCTGGCTTACATGGGACCTGGAGAATTGAACCCGGTTCCTTAGGCTTCGCAGGCGAGTGCCTTAACCGCTAAGCCATCTCTCTCCAGTCCTGACATTCTGTTTTTAAAAATATTTTTTATTTATTTGCAAGCAGAGAGAGAGATAGAAAAGAGACATAGAATGTGTGCGCCTGGACTTCTAGCTGCCACGAACCCCAGCCGCGTGCGGCACTTTGTGCATCTGCCTTTATGCGGGGATTCGAACTCAGGTTGTTAGGCTTTGCAGGCAAACGCCTTAACCGCTGAGCATCTCTGCGGTTCCCCTCATGAGACATTCCTGAGTCTTGCCGCAAGGGCAAGGGTCCATCACTCCGAGGAGTTCCATGTTCCGGCACAGTGACGCTCATGGCTGACAGCTCTGGGTTCCGTGGCTCTCGGCGCCACGGTGCAGACAGCTCCCTGCGCGTCCTCCGTCCTGTACGTAGTGTTGTGCGCCCCCCCCCCCCCCCCCGCCACCCCGCGGCGTGTCTCCCCGGCAGGCTGCTGCTCTTTCTAGGAGCTATGGAAACAGAACACTCCCGGAGCCGGCGCAGTGCCCCTTCCAAAGGTGGGCGCTCGTCACAGTGCTCCGCTATAGAGACCTCCATCTGAACGCAGTGGACCCCTTAAGCTGGCAGTGTGTCCCCTATGGGTGGGTTGACCAAGGAGGATTTCTTTCCAGTACGGAAACACGGCCATAGCTCACGGACTGTGGTGAGATTTCTTTTAATTTTTATTTATTTATTTATGAGAGAGAGAGAGAGAGAGAGAATTGGCGCATCAGGACCTCACACCCCAGACGCTTGTACCCCCTAGTGGGCACGTGCGACCTTGCATTTGCCTCGCTTTTGTACGTCTGGCTTACACGGGATCTGGAGAGCTGAACATGGGTCCTTAAGCTTCATAGGCAAGTGCCTTAACTGCTAAGCCATCTTTCCAGCCCCTGTAGTGAGATTTAAAAAACATATTTTATTTATTCATTTATGGTAAAGATAGAAGGGGGGGGGGAGAATGGGTAGGCCAGGGCTCTAGCCACTGGAAAGGAACTTCAGACACAAGCGTCTCCTGTGCCATTTGGCTTAAGTGGGTACTGGGGAATTGAACCTGGGTCCTTTGGACTTTTCAACCACTAAGCCTCCTCCTACCCCTGAACTTGGGCTTTTGAGCAGTGTAGCAACTTTGAGGGTTTTTGAAGCTGGGCTAAATGCACTTTGCGTTGTGGAATGGCCTTGAGCCTTTGGGAGCCCAGGGACAGAATGCAGTGTTTTGAATATGAAATGACCCCCGCCCATACACACACACATAAAGCCAGATGCACAAGGTGGTGCATGCATCTGGAGTTGGTTTGCAGTAGCTAGAGGCCCTGGCACACCCAGTCTTTCTATCTGCCTCTCTCTCTCTCTGCTTCTTTCTCGCATAAATAAATAAATAAATAAATATTTTTAAAAAGCTCAAGTTCAAGCCGGGCATGGTGGCACATGCCTTTAATCCCAGCACTCGGGAGGCAGAGATAGGAGCATTGCAGTGAGTTTGAGGCCACCCTGAGACTCCATAGTGAATAACAGGTCAGCCTGGGCTAGAGCAAGACTCTACCTTGAAAAAACCAATAAAATAAATAAATAAAAATAAAACAAGCTCAAGTTCAAAGTCTCTATTAAGAGTATTGTAACTGTAAGCTTTCCTAAAATAATAAGAAAGGAAATGACTCCAACTCAGTGGTGCTGAGTGAACATTCCCATTGAAGAAAAGGGAGGAATGGGTCAGAGAGTATGGATGGGACCAGAGCACCACCAGAACCAGTCGGGACAAGCACTGAATCCTCCTGTCAGCATCCAGGCCGCCTGGTGTTGGGATGTGACTGACAGAGGGCACAGGCAGACCCAGCTCCTGGGCTCAGCTGTTTGCGGCCCACAGGGCCCTTGCCTTGGGCCAGCCCCACCTACTGCCTGGAGTTTTCCTCCAGGGACGTTCTGTGCTTCTGACATCTCCAGCCGTGAACCTTGTCCCTGCGAATCATGTCCACCCCACGGTGTCACGGTCACTGTGTCCTTTACTCACGGGGTGGTAAGTGGCAGAGACCTCATGCCACTTTAAAAAAATAATTTTATTTATTTATGGGAGAGAGAGAGGTGGGGGGGGGGCGATGGGCATACCAGGGCCACCAGCCACTGCAAACAAACTCCAGATGCGTGCGTCCCCTTGTGCTTCTATCTGGCTTACGTGGGTTCTGGAGAGTTGAACTGGGATCCTTTGGTTTTGCAGGCAAACGCCTTAAACGCTAAGCCATCTCTCAAGCTCTCACGCCACTTTTTGTTTGTTTGTTTTCGAGGTAGGGTCTAGTAGCCCAGGCTGACCGGAATTCGCTATGTAGCCTCGGGGTGGCCTCCGCCTCCTGCCTTGGCCTTCTGAGTGCGGGGATTAGAGGCGTGCGCCACCACACCCGGCTACCCACGGCACTTCTGTGTTTTAAATTTATTTCTTATCTCTGTGTGTGTGTGTGGGGGGTGGTGGAGGGGCATGTGTGCCCTAGGCCATGTGTGGAGGTCAGAGGACAGCAGTGAGGAGGGAGAGACCAGATAATATCCCAGAAGCCCACAGGTCAGCTGGGCTGGCAATGCAGCAATGATCAGGGGACCCTGCCCCAAACAAGGCGGAAGGCGTCAGCTGCCCGTCTCATTGTGGGCACTGTGGGCTTACAGGTGTTCTTGCTACAGCATCTGGCTTTATGTGGGTTCTGGGGATTTGAACTCAGGTGCACATGTTTGTGCATAAAACACTTTATCCTTTGAGTCATCTCCTCAGATCCTCCATCCCTTGTTTAGATGGTCTTCTTTCTGGAATGTTCTCACCCTGAAGGCTCCTGCTAAGACCATCATCGTTCCTGCACAAAACAAATCCGGGACCTCCATTTTCCCTCTCACCCCTCTTTTTTTTTTTTCTCTTTGGCAGTACTTACCGTGCCTTTGTGAGGAGTGTGTTTCTTTGTCCTTCACTTGACCTTGGGCTTCCACCAGGGTGGGAGATTAGCCGGGTCAAATTCCTCAAGTCAGAAAGTGGCGGGCCGGGGTCAGGGACTCCCAGAGAAGGGAATGCAGGGTTAGTGTTGAGGGAGGGCTTTCTGGGAAGAAAGGGTTCTGGAGATGGGCAACAGCGTGTGTGTGTGTGTGTGTGTGTGTGTGTGTGTGTGTGTGTGTGTACGGTTGGTACAACAAACAGCCTTGCGCTCTGAAAAGTGTAATGTCCCCACAGGCGGGGCACTTGTGTTCTCCAGCAGGGGGCGCTGTTTAGGAAGGCGGTGGAGCCTTGCTGGGGGAAGTGAGTCAGAGAGACACAGTTGGGGCCTCGAGGTTTTTTTTTTTATAGCCTGCCTCTACGTCCTTTGCTGACTGCAGATGTCATGGGACCAGTGGCCTCACATGCCTGCTGCCGTGCCTCCTCTGTTACGACGGACTAATGAGTTGTTTCTTGTCGGGTATTTGTCAAAGCAGCAAATACAGACATGGATGGGCTTAAGACACTACATACACCGTGCATGTCAAGCCACTAACGTAGTACCTTTAAGCTATATTTATTATTCATTTATTCGGTTGTTTGTTTGCAAGGAGGGAGGGAGAGAGAGAGAGAGAGAGAGAGAGAGAATGGGCACACCATGGCCTCTAGCTGCTGGCAAACCAACTCCAGATGCTTGTGCCACTTTGTGCATCTGGTCTTATGTGGGCACTGGGGAATTGAACCGGAATCGTTAGGCTTCGCAGGCAAGCGCCTTTACCGCTAAGCCATGTCTCCAGCCCCATGCTGTATGTATTTTATCACAAACAAACAGGAGTGCCTAGCTTCTCAGATCTCTGTCGCGGAATGGAGTACTTGAATTTGGACAGAGAGGGGATTATAGTGACAGGGGCGTGACGAGCATGGTGACAGCTACTGTCATGACAACTGCATTACCAGGATGGCTCAGGTTTAACATGACCCCTTTACAGGTCGTCTGTGAAGAGGCCATTAGGACCTCCGTTTTATGAATGTGGAAACTGAGGCTCAGAGAGGTTAAATGACGCGCCTGAAGGCACACAGTTAGCCATCTCTGCGGTCCCTGCTCCCGGTACCTTCTGTCCTTGTCTTTGTCTCAGGAGGACCAGGGTCGGTGCAGGACCTTTGGGCTGACATCTTGCTCATTTTCCTCCCAGGGTCACCTTCTAGCCTGGGAGCTCAGAGCCCTCCTCCCCCACCTCCTCTTGCCGAGCTCAGCCAACCCGCCGCTGCGAAAGACTGAGTTGTCAAGCAGGAGATAGAAAGGAAGAAAAAGCAATTTATTCCATTTCTTGGCTCAATCCTATGCAGTCAATACTGTTAACAGTAAATCAAATATCAGGACTGCATTGACCCAGGAAAAGGCCAAGGAGAAAGAAATCCAGAGCAAAATCTAAAAGGTAGAAAATAAGTCCAGCCTGAGGTGTAAATCACACCAGGGGACAGAATTCACCCCGGCAGCAGGTGACCAGAGCTGGAGCTGACCAGCACTCTGGGTCCCCAGGATGGAGTCCGCTGGGGGAAGGGTAGAGGATTTTTGAGCCTGTCACCCTCCAGCCCTTGGTGAGCTGGGGACCGTCCCGTCTGGACTCCTTGCCTGCCCGTCTTTTAAATCACCTCCTGATAGATGCCGGCTCTGCAGAGCAGAAAGCTCCAGTGGTCTTAGAAAAATGCCAAGAGTTGGGCTGGAGAGATGATCTGCTCAGTACTTAAAGGTGCTTGTGCGCAAAGCCTGATGGCCTTGGTTCAATTCCCCAGCAGGACCCACATAAAGCCAGACGCACAAAGCGGCGCATGCATCTGCAGTTCATTTGCAGTGGCAGGAGGCCTTAAAATGCCTATGTTCTCTCTCTAAATAAATAAATAAAATAAATATTTTTAATATATCAAGAGCTGAGTGTGGTGGTACATCCGTTGGAAGGTGAGTCGGGAGGATTATGATTTGGGGCCTAGCCTGGACTACAATGAATGAATTCCTGGCCAGCCTAGGCAATTTAGTGAGATCCTGTCTCAAAAATAAAAAAAAAGAGAGGGCTGGAGAGATGGTTCAGTGGTTAAGGTGCTTTCCTGCAAAGCTTAATGACCCGAGTTTGATTCCTTACCTAGTACCCACATCCAGATGCACAAAGTAGTGCATGTGTCTGGAGTTCGTTTGCAGTGGCTAGAGGCCCTGGCATGACCGTATTCATTCTCTCTGTCCTCTCTGTCTCACCCTGCTTGCAAATAGACAAAACAATACTTTTTTTTTAAAAAATAAAATAGGCAAATAAAATGTCCTGTGTGACTGAGAGTCGAGTCCCACAGTGGGTGTAGCAGTCAGAATGAGCCAAGTTCTGCTACAAAAACAAGCATCCCTGAAATCTCAATGGAGCTCAAGTTTTCAGGTTACAGGCTAGTACGGTTGATGTCCTGCTGATGAGCCGTGTCCCCTGCAGACTGGGTGGCGGTGGGGGTCTGTCCTGCCTTCCTTGTTCTAAGACATGGGCTGGTGGAGATCCCACCATTGGAACACGGTCACACACCGTCACAGGGGGACTAGAATACAGCCATGAGTGTCGGTGGCTTCAAGCAGGGGACCTTCAGGACTTGCCTTGGGCCCAGTTATCTTCCAGAGCATCACTCTGCCTGCCCAACTTCTCCAGCCTAACTTCTTTGTGCATCTAGATTGGATTTTCGGCTCAACCACTGAGCCATCTCTTCAGCCCCCTAGGACCTCCCTGGCACTCACTTGGGAAGCATGTCTTCTCCCCTCACGTAACCCTGAAAATAGACCTGCTCAGAGGTGTGCCTCTTGGTTGATTCCAGATCCAATCGAACAGGAATCAAGACCCATGCCCTCACAGCAGCTCCTGAATGGAGGGGTTGGGGCACATCCATCTGGAGTGCTGACAAGCTCAACCCGCGACCTCCACCCCAGTGGATCTTCCTGTCTTCCACCATCTCCTGGAAGGTGCCAGGCCCAGCTTCTGTCCAGGAGGACGTTGGGTTTAGCTATCAGCCAGAAGGGACCAGCAGAAGAGGGTGACTGGGGTGGCATAGATGGAAGTAGGGTGTCATGCCCTTTGCACGCCTGGTCTTCTGAGGAGATGAGGACCTGTCCCAGGACGAAGTCAGCCTTCCTATGACACGGAGCTGCTGTGACCCCTGCACTTCAAGGGTTGGACACACTGGCAGGACCATGGCTTAGTGACCGGGGAATTCAAAGACCATGGCTGGGGGTCATGGGTGCTCTGGGAGCTTAGTTATTCATGTTCAAGTTGCATCCCTGGTGTTCTGATTTCTGTGGGCAGTAGCAGGAGTACAGATCTCCATGGGGTTCCCACATTCTGATCCAAGGTCAGCTGGAAACCTGGGCTTCACTTGGGTGCTCTATCTGCCCATCTCTCCACAGCTTGAGGAACTGGCCCATCCCTGGACAGACAGTGTCCTGAGGCCAGGCTGGGAAAGACCCTTGGGATTCTGACCTCCAGGGTACCACTCAAGGCTGGCGGTGGTTCGGGTCAGAGTCCCAAAGTGCCATCCATCTATCTATTCCCTGGCATGGGACCCAGTGTTCTGGTGGGCCGAGAAACCCCTGCATCCATACAGCCTTCCTGTTCCTAGCCTTCCTCCGTGCCTCTGTGAGTTGGGACTCCTGGCATCCTGGGGTCACCTTCTGGTCCTGTGACCTAGCAGGGGATCTTGGGCTGGGAAGATTAGCAGCCAGAGGGTGCTCTTGCAAATGGCAGCCCTTGGAGGCCAGCCTCTGCCCTCTGCCAGGAAGACAATCACTTAATAAGCACCTGCTGTATATGTCCCCATCTCCGTTCATGTCCCTCTGTGTTGTGACATTGGCCATTTCAGTCCATCCACTTGGGGACAGGAGGGAACTAGACTCTTTACTGGTCGGCCTCTACCTCCTCATCTGTGGACTTCACATCGTGATGGCCAGTGAGTTCACAGCTGAGAAGACATTTGAAGGCTACGCACGCCTTTAATCCCAGCACTCTGGAGGCAGAGGTAGGAGGGTCGCTGCGAGCTCGAGGCCAGCCTGAGACATGAATTCCAAAGTCAGCTTGGGTTAGAACAAGACTCTACCTTGAAAAACAACCAAACAACCAAACAAACAGACAGACAAACAAACAACCAAACAAACAAACGCCTTTGGCCCCGCACTGAGCCCACGGGGCTCCATGGTAGCGATTCAGACTTCTGAACAAAACCTGGCAGGTGCCTCCCAGAGGCTGGGGCTGCCAACCAGAGTGGAAGCTGCCCTTACACTCCTTCACGTCCTCGGGCCACAGGAGGGAACACGCTCACCTCTGACCTTTGAGCCACCATGTGCACCTCTGCCTGCTTTCACGGAGCACTGGTGAGGAGCCTGGTGAGGCGAATAGGAGTGTGCCTCCACCTGGCCCTTCAGGTGGGTGGATGATAGGCTGGGAGGCAGAGCTCCCAGGCTCATGAGCGAGGCCGTGGGCAGAGACCCTGTGGGGTCGGAGAAAAGAGGTCATTGCCAAGTGCTGATGTCCAGTTGACACACATTGAACCTCCCGCTGGCTAGCATCCTCTCTGACATTTGGCTATTTTCCTCTGCAAACAGGGTGTCCATGGGGACACTGGGACTACAACCTTGATTCTCTTTAAATCTTTAACACAGGGCTGGAGAGACGGCTCAGCCGTTAAGGAACTTCCTTCCATGCCTAAGCCCAAAGACCCAGGTTTGATTCCTCAGGGACCACATAAGACAGGTGCACAAGGTGGTGCATGCATTTGGAGTTCGTTTGCAGTGACTGGAGGCCCTGGCGCGCCCATTCTCTCTATCTGCTTCTCTCTCTCTAGTAAATGAATAAAATATTAAAAAGAAATCTTTAACACAGATGTGGTCTTCCATGTCTTGCAAAAGCAGAGAGGTGCCTATGGCCAAAGCCACCCTGCCACAGGTTTTCTAGGTTTATAAACACAAAGCAACACAGGACATTCTGTTGATATAAACGAATGAGCTTTTTTTTTTTTTTTTTTTTTTTTCCTTTTTTCTTTTTGGTGCTGGGGAGTGGACCGTGAACCTAGGGCCTTGTGCATGCTAGGCAAGTGCTCTACCTCTGAGCTATATCCTCGGCCCAAGTGAGTTTTCTTATTTTGAATTAATTTATTTTTATTAACAACTTCCATGATTGTAAACAATATCCCATGGTAATGCCCTCCCTCCCCCCTCTTTCCTCTTTGAAACTCCACTGTCCATCATATCCCCTCTCCCTCTCAATCAGTCTCTCTTTTATTTTGATGCCATGATCTTTTCCTCCTATTATGATGGTCTTGTGTAGGTAGTGTCAGGCACTGTGAGGTCATGGATATACAGGCCATTTTGTGTCTGAAGTGAGCATGTTGTAAGGAGTCCTACCCTTCCTTTGGCTCTTACATTCTTTCTGCCACCTCTTCCGCAATGGACCCTGAGCCTTGGAAGATGTGATACAGATGTTTCAACTCCTCTGTCACTTCTTCTCAGCACCATGATGCCTTCTGAGTCATCCCAAGGTCACTGCCATCTGAAAAGAGAAGGTTCTCTACCAAAAGTGAGAGTTGCATTAATATATGGATATGAACATTAAGAGAAGTGCTTACTGGGCAGTTTGATGAGCACAGTATATACATTTAGCCAGACAGCAGCAGACGTTACAACCCTAGGGCCCATGACTACTCATGTTGTAGGTTTTCAGTATTAGGGATGTAGTCCCTCCCATGGAGCAGGCCTCCAGACCAATTAGAGGGCAGTTTTTAAAAATATTTATTTTATGTATTTATTTAAGAGAGAGAGAGAGAGAGAGAGAGAGAGAGAGAGGAAGAGGAAGAGGCAGAGAGAAAGAGAGAATGGGCATGCCAGGACCTCTAGCCACTGCAAACAAACTCCAGGTGCATGTGCCCCCTTGTGCATCTGGCTTATGTGGGTTCTGGGGAATTGAATCAGGGTCCTTAGGCTTCACAGGCATTTGCCTTAGCCCCTAAGCCATTTCCACGGCCCCCAAGTGAGTTTTAAAATGGGTGATGGGCTGGAGAGATAGCTCAGCAGTTAAGGCACTTGCCTGCAAAGTCTAATGACCTGGGTTCAATTTCCCAGTTCCCAGTAAAGCCAGATGCACAAAGGGGTGTATGCATCTGGGGTTCATTTGCAGTAACTAGAGGCCCTAATGTGCCCATTCTCGCCATCTGTCTCTCTTCTCTCAATCTCTCTCTGCTTACAAAGAAATAGATAAATAAATATTTAAAAAACAGAAAGTATGAGTAGTACGTCTAAGATTTTGTGACATATTTATACCAAAAATTATTTATTTGTTGCCCAGTTTTTGGCCACCTTACCATTTGTTTGCTAATTAATTAATAGTTTTGTTTTTTGAGGTAGGGTCTCACTCTAGCCCAGGCTGACCTGGAATTCACTATGTAGTCTCAGGCTGGCCTCGAACTCATGGCGCTCCTCCTACCTCTGTCTCCTGAGTGCTGGGATTAAAGGCGTGCGCCACCATGCCCGGTTTCACAACTTTTTAAAAATTTTTATGTGTGGTGTGCGTGTGTGTAGGAATGTTCATATGCACATGTTTATATGGGCCAAAGGTCACCATCATGTGTCCTCAGTCACTCTCCATTTTATATTTTTTTAAATTAAAAAATATTTTATTGATTTATTTACTTGAGAGAGAAAGAGAGAGAGAGAGGGAGAGAGAGAGAGAGAGAGAGAGAATGGGCATGCCAGGGACTTTCGCCACTGTAAACGAACTCTAGATGCATGTGCCACCTTGTGCGTCTGGCTTTGTGTGGGCACTGGTGTGTCAAACCTGGGTCGTTAGGCTTTGCAGGCAAGCGCCTTTATGACTAAGCCATCTCTCCAGCCCTCCATCTTATTTTCTGAGACACACACTGAAGCTCACCTATTTGGCTAGACAAGCTAGCTGACAAGCCCCAGGGGGCCTCTTGTCTCCACCTCCCTAGTGTTGGGGTGACAGGCACATTCCACCAAAACCAAGTTTCACATGCGTCGGTGCTGGGGATGTGAACTCAGGTCCTCACGCTAGTGTGGGGGCACATTAACCAGTGAGCCATTTCCCCAGCCCCTCTTGTTATTATTTTATTTATTTGACTTGAGAGAGAGAGAAAGAGAGATAGATACACACACACAGAGACTGAGTGAGACAGAGAGAGAGAGAGAGAGAGAGAGAGAGAGAGAGAGAATGGATGCTCCAGGGCCTCTAGTTACTGCAAACAAACTCCAGACGCATGCATCACCTTGTGCATCTGGCTCATGTGGGTCCTGAGGAATCGAACCTGGATCCTTTGGCTTTGCCAGTAAGCACATTAACCATTAAGCCATCTCTCCAGACCCTTTATTTTTATTTTTAAATTTTTTTATTTTTATTTATTTATTAGGAGAGGAGCGAGAGAGAGAATGGGTGCTCCAGGGCCTGTAGCCACTGCAAACAAACTCCAGATGCATGTGCCACCATGTGTGTCTGGTTTATGTGGGACCTGGAGAATCGAACCTGGGTCCTTAGGCTTCACAGGCATGTGCCTTAACCGCTAAGTCATCTCTCCTGCCCTTTATTTTTGTTTTTAATTATTATTATTATTATTATTTTGCTACGATATGGATGGACCTCTGAGCTGTGTGTGCTAGTGGGCAAGCCCTGTGCCCCTGAGCTACATGCCAACTTCCTTACCCAGGTTTTGAACCTCGCTCTTCTTGCTTTAACCCTGAATATGAAGGCAACGGGAACGATCGCGTGGATTTTCTGGGGGATCCACGAGGCACAGGCTTCAAGTATTAAATACATCACAGGCAGCTTCTCGCTCAGGGAGCCTTGTTGCAAGGTCCTTGGCTCTTGCTTGCTGGCCCTGGGCCCGCAGTTCCGCAGACGGCCACGAGGTGTCGCCATCGGCCCGCGGTACCCGGCGGTGGCGGGGCGGTGCGGTTGGGGGCGCGCGCGGCCCATCCATCACGGCGCGGCCGCGGCGGGCGCGCAGACAATGCGGGGAGCGGCCCCGGCCCGCGCGCTGGCCGTACAAAGGATGCGCTGTTAAAACACGTGTACCGTAATGGGCTCCCCCACGGCCTCTTCCCAGGCTGCCCGCTCCTGGCCTGACGCTTGGCCGGAGCCATCCATCTAAATCATGTCACGGGGCTGTGAGCATCCTCCTGTCCAAGTCCGAGGGGCAGCCCGGGGCCAGCCTCCCCGCGTTGTGCCAGGCGCCTCACCTGGGCCATCTTGCTGCGGGGGGAGGGACCTGTCGCAAGGTGAACACCTACTGTGTGCCGGGCCTGGACACTGTCCCCTGGCTTTTAGGCAAGGCGGTGTGGCTTTATTTGCCCATTTTTTGTAGCAGGGAAACTGAGGCTTGGAGCTGGGAGGACTTTATTTTAAGGTAACAGCTATGGAGCGTGCCAGAGCTGGATTTTTATTTATTTATTTATTATTTATAACAGAGAGATAGCTATAGAGAGAGATGAGAGAGAGAGAGAGACAGAAAGAGAATGGGTGCCCCTGAGCCTCTAGGTGCTGCAAACGAACCCCTGACTCATGCGCCACCTTGTGCATCTGACTTTATATGGGTATTAGGGAACCGAACCCAGGGCCTTGGGCTTTGTGGGCAAGAGCCTTAACCGCTGAGCCATCTCTCCAGCCCCCTAGCTGACTTTTTGATTCCGGCCATCCTAGCGGGTGGGGGGTCGCAGTCTCTAATTGTGTGTTTAATCTATCTTTCTTTTCTTTTTTCTTTCCTTTCCTTTCCTTTCCTTTCCTTTCCTTTCCTTTCCTTTCCTTTCCTTTCCTTTCCTTTTTTCTTTTCTTTCTTGGCTGACATAGAACTTACTCTGTAGCCCAGGTTGGCCTCAAAGTCACAATGATTCTCTCACCTCAGCCTCCTCAGTGTGGAGATTACAGTTGTGCGCTGCCATGCCTGGCACTCACTGTGGTTTGTTTGCTTGTTTATTTATGTATTTATTTATTTATTTATTTATTTATTTATTTATTTATTTATTTATATGGGGGAAGGGCTATTTATTGACGCTTACAGATCCGGGGGAAGTTCCATAATGGCAGAAGAAGCTGGCCTGCTTTCACAGGTCCAAACAGAGAGAGAGAGAGAGAGAAGCACCACCCAAGGCTTTGATTGACGTTCCTCTGATGAGTGATGGCGTCAAGCAACTTCTCTGGTGCTCATCTGTGTATCTTCTTTAGAGAAGTGTCTATTCATATCGGTTGCCTGTTAAACGTGAGTGGTCTCCTTGTTGAGTTCCGAGAGCTCTCTTTCTCTATACATATATACATATGGTGGGTACAAGTCACCTATCTGGCATGTCTTGCAACTACGTTCACCCTGACTGTGTCTTGTCTTTTTGCTTTGTGGTATTTACATCATTAAAGTTTCAAGCTTGGGGGCAGGAGGGATGGCTAAGCTGTTAGAGTGCTTGCTTGTAAAGCCTAAGGACCCAGGCTCGATTCCCCAGGACCCACGTCAGATGCACAAGGTGGCACACGAGTCTGGAGTTCGTTTGCAGGGGCTGGAGGCCCCGGAGCACCCATTCTCTCTCTCTCTTTCTCTCTGTCTCTCTCATGGTGAGCCTCCTACCTCTGACTCCCCAGTGCTGGGATTAAAGGCGTGTGCCACCACGCCCGACAAATAAAATATTTCTGAGGCAAGCCCAACACATTGGCCTTTTTATTTTTTACGAGAGAGAGAGAGAGAGAGAGAGAGAGAGAGAGAGAGAGAGAGGGAGGGAGAGGGAGAGGGAGAGGGAGAGGGAGAGGGGGAGGGAGAGGGGCAGGGGGTAGAGAATAGGCTTACCAGGGCCTCCAGCCACTGCAATAGAACTCTAGATGCATCCGCCCCCTTGTGCGCATGTGCAACCTTGCGCGCTTGTGCTGCTGTGCGTCTGGCTTATGTGGGACCAGGAGAGTCGAATGTGGGTCCTTCGGCTTTGCAGATAAGTGCCTTAACCGCTAAGCCATCTCTCCAGCTCTTTAAAAATACCTTTTTTTTTGAAGGATATTTAATTTTTTTAAAAATTTATTTGCAAGCAGAGAGAAAGGGGTGGGGGAGAGAGACTGGATACACCAGGGCCTCTTACCAGTGCAACCAAACTCCAAATGTACATGCTACTTTGTGCATCTGACTTCACTTAGGTACTGGGGAATTGAAACGAGGTCATCAGCACCTGTAACTGCTGAGCCATCTCTAGTCCCCACACTTAAAAATTTTTAGGGGTTTCTTTTCTTTCCCTCCCTCCCTCCCTCCCTCCCTCCCTCCCTCCCTCCCTCCCTCCCTCCCTCCCTTCCTTCTTCCCTCCCTGTCTTTTTCTCTTTTCTCTCTCTCTCTCTCTCTTTCTTTCTTTTAGATTTAAAAAAAAATTTATTAATTAGTTTTGTATTCAGCAAATACAGTCAGTTTGGTACCAAATTATTAGGCTCATCTGTGACCTACCCCCTCCCCTTGGCCCCTCCTTGTTGAGGTATATGGGTCATGCATTGTGGAGTTAGCCCACAGTTATGGGTAAGATAAATGTCTCTGCATATCATGACCCAACATGTGGCTCTGACATTCTTTCTGCCCCCTCTTCCGCAAAATTTCCCTGAGCCATGTTGGGTTCATTTTTGGTCTGCTTCAGTGATGAGGTGTTTTAAGCTTGGGTGAAAGCCCAACATTCCTATGTGTCCTTTTGTCCCCTGGGCCGTGGAGTGTTCCCTGACGGCCTCTCTCGCTGTGACTCCGGGGCCAGTGCTTTTGGCTGCCCTCGGGATGTATCAGGCTGGTCAGGGTGCTGAGCGGCAGGGAAGGGAAGGAGCAATGGTTTTGGAACTGATCAAATGCAGGCTCCAATCCTAGCCGGGCTGTGGCTACTGGTGGTGCTGTGGGTCAGCGTAGCCGTTACTGGGACAAACACCCGACCAGAAGCAGCTTATGGGAGGAGAGGGTTTATTTCAGGCTTACAGATTCCAGGGGAAGCATTCACCCACAGCAAAGAGAGGAGAGAGAGAGAGAGAGAGAGAAAGAGAGAGAGAGACCAATACCAGCCAGCACCAGCAGCAAAAGTGGTTCTGGGCACACTGAGGGCTGGGCTCAAGATCGCCCCCAGTGACACATCTCTAGCAGGGCTCTGCCCACTGCAGACCTAAGTAAGAAGCTCAACCTTAAGCAAAATACCCGAGGGGCTGGAGAGATGGCTCAGTGGTTAAGGAGCTTGCCTGCAAACCCTAACCACCGGGTTCAGTTCTCCAGTACCCACGTGAAGCCAGATGCACAGAGTGGCTCATGCGTCTGGAGTTAATTTGCAGTGTCAGGAGACCCTGGGGCACCCATACTCACTCATTCTCTCTTCCTCTCTCTCCCTGCTTGCAAATAAATAAAAATATCAAAAAGAAACTTGCAAAAATACCTGAGGCTACAGGGACCATGCAAACTTCTCAAAGCAGCCCAGTCCGTCAGTCAGCCCTTCGGCTCTTCACAGTGGAGGTGATCGCACGGCCTGGGGATGCTGTGAGACTGAAGGGGTGCGGCCAGCAGATGGAAGGTGCTTAATAGAACCCCTGTGATAGTGGTCTTCAGTGGAGCCCCAACATCCGTCTGCTCCTGCCCTCGGATGACCCGTACTGGAATCCATGGTTGGGAGTCCCAGGGCTCCTGCCTAGGCAGACTCTTCCCCGGCAGCTTCTCTGTCCCACGGAAAGCAGTGAGGACCAGTGCCTTGGGACTAGGTGCTGTCTCCTCTGGGTCTCCCTGGGTCTCCCGTGGAATCTATAAGGGGATGAAGACCCTGACCAGGAAAAAGCAACCTGGGGGTGAGGCCTCAATCTCTCTGCTCTTTTTATTTATATACTTATTTATTTAGTTTTTAGAGAGAGTGAGAGAGAGAGAGAGAGAGCGAAAGTGAGCATGAGAGAGATTTGGCATGCCAGGGCCTCAGCCACTATAATTGAACGCCAGATGCTTGCGCCACCTAGCGGACATGTGCGACCTTGCACTTGCCTCACCCTTTGTGCGTCTGGCTTACGTGGGATCTGGAGAGTCGAACTTGGGTCCTCAGCCTTTGCAGGCAAGTGCCTTAACCGCTAAGCCATCTCTCCAGCCCCTTCTCTCTGCTCTTGATGAGCTAGTTCAGAAAGGGTGAAGCCACTTGAGCAAGGTCCTGCAGCCCCGTGCAAAGAAGAGTGCTTGCTTCTGAGCCAGAGGAAGGTCAGGCGTTGTCCTGGAGCATGCTGGGAGCGGGGCCTTCTCCTTCTAGGTCAGGACCTTGGAAAAGTCCCTGCCTCCCGTGCAGACCCAGCTGGGTGGAATCTGTGTGCTTGCCACTTATTCTCTGGACCGCAGTCGTCTCCGAGGGTCCCGTGGGGGCACCAGACACTTACTGTCCCTGCTTCCAAGGTTTCTGTGATGATGGGAAGAAGAGAGCTGAGTCCAACACCAGCTCACTGCAGACTTCGCTCGGAGTGAGTGTTTGGTAGTGAGGGCCGGAGAGATGGCTCAGCAGTTAAAAGCACTTGCTTGCAAACCCTAGTGGCCTGGGGTTGATTTCCCCAGGACCCACGTGAATCCATGTGCACAAAGTGGCCCACTGTCAAGTTCGTTTACAGTAGCAAGAGGCCCTGGCCATGCCTATTTCCACTGTCTCTTTCTGCCTCAAATAAATAAATCACTAAATAACTAGGGCTTACCGTGACTGCAAAAAACTCAAAGGGTTGGGGACGTGGTTCTTTTGGTGCAGTGCTAGCTTAGCATGCACAACAGGCCTGGCGTGGTACCAGCCATCTTTAATGCCAATACGAGAGGGGCAGAGACAGAAAGTTCAAGGCCAGCCTGGGCTACATGAAAGCTTGTCTCAAAAAAAAAAATAAAAATAAAAATAAAACCACCCAGACAAACAAACAAACAGAAAACAGGCCGGAGTGTTGTGCCTGTGAGCCGTGAGGTTCCCAGGGCGGCGTGAGACCTGCCTGTGGTCTCCGGGCTGGGCCTTAGGGTGGTTCTTCCAGGGCAGCGGGAAGCCCAGGGAACTGTCAGTCCTCCATGCGGGTGGAGAAAATTGATTCCGGCGCAGAGGGCCGCAGGTGGCGGGACAATTACCAGCATGGAGTTGCTGCGATGAGGAGCTCTGGGGTCAGGGCTTGGTTGACCCCACGCTGGGATGCATCTGCCCGCTTGCTGCCCGCCTGCTACTCTGGAGTCAGGATGTGGGACTGCGCACCCCCCCCACCGCACCTGACCCACGGGACCCTTCTCCAGTCCTCGTGGGCGCTGCCTCGCTCTCTTCGAGTATCCCCACACACTTCTTCTCCTGGCTGTTGCTGGCTGTGTTCTGTGCTCTCTGGTGTAGCTGGCAGCAGGTGCTCTGTCACGGCCTGGGTGGGTGTGCATCTATGAAACTCACCTAGCCTCTGGGTTGCACAAGGGAGCCACAAACCACTGTGCCCATGGCTTCCTGCAGAGGGCAGGACAGGGCATCCTTGAAGTTGTGGTTGAACTGGCCCATGGGTAGCTCTCGTGCTGGTAAGCTGTGAAGGGGAGGGGGCCTCTCTTAGAGGTGTTATAGCCAGCACGGACAGCCCAGGGTTTCCCAGACATGACCCCAGGTGAGTGTGGACTGACTGGTGTGAGGTCATATGGTGCCCTCCTTCCAAATATCAGATTGGGTGCTGGAAAATCCAAGCATGACATGGGCTCACACGGAAGATTCTAGACCTCAGATGGGCTGGGGAGTGACTTAGAGGAAGAACGCGTGTTTAACATATGCCAAGCCTTCCCCAGCATCTGAAAAAGCTCAAGGATGGCTGTGGGTGTCTCTTGGCTTGCCGGTGGTTATCTTCTGCTGTGTCCTCCCTCCATACTGGCCTGTGTCCAAGCTTTCCTTTTTTATTTTATTTTATTTTTACAGAGAGAGAGAGAGAATTGGCATGCAAGGTCCTCAGCCACTGTAATTGAACTCCAGATGCTTGCGCCACCTAGTGGGCATGTGTGACCTTGCGCTTCCCTCATCTTTTGTGTGTCTGGTTTACGTGGGATCTGGAGAGTCGAATATGGGTCCTTAGGCTTCACAGGCAAGCGCCTCACCACTAAGTCATCTCTCCAGCCCCAAGCTTTTCTTTTGATGAAGGACATAGTTCTATTGGGTCAGGACCCCTCCCCCCAGTGATGTCATCTTGGTCATTATCAAAGACACCATTTCCAAATGGAGCCCTGTTTGTGGGACCTGGGGGTTAGGACTTCAGCATGTTTTGGAGGTATACAATTTAAGCTGTCATAAGTCTGTGATGAAATACACATCATGCAGGGTTTTATTTATTTGTTTTAGTTTTTTTTTTTTTTTGAGGTAAGGTCTCACTCTAGCCCAGGCTGACCTGGAATTCACTATGTAGTCTGAGTCTGGCTTTGAACTCACGGTGATCCTCCTACCTCTGCCTCCCGAGTGCTGGGATTAAAGGAGTGCGCCACCACGCCTGGCTCACAGTGTTTTATTTTTATGGTTTGCATGCATGTGTGTGGTGTGAGTGCATGTGTGTATTGGAGTTCGTGTGTGTGTGTATGCGTGTGTGTGTATGTGTGGGTGGGGGGGGGGAGGGGAGGCTGGAGCTTGACACTGGGGTCCTGCTCATCATTCTCCACTCTATTCTTTGAGACAGGGTGTCTCCTGTACCCAGAGCTCACTGCCTCAGCCAGACTCACCCATCCTGTCTCTGTCTCCCCAGTGCTGGGATTACAGGTGTGTGTCACTGTGTCCAGCTTTTATGTGGGTGCTGGGGATCCAAACTCAGCCCCTTACCCGCCAGACCATCTCCCCAGCCCTCGTGTGGTGTTTTGCAAGCGTCCTGTGGGTCCAAGTGGTGGTCTTGCTGTCCATGAAGAGAGGGACAGGAAGGGAGGGCCCGAGGATGGGCATGGACAGAGTGGGGAAGGAAGCTGTCTCAGCCTGTAGGGGGGAAGAGGGGAAGATGATGGTGGTGACATTGAGCCGGGGGGGGGGGAGGGACATCAACAAATGGCCCACTAAGCAGGATTGATGAATTGCTGATGAATTACTGCAGTGGATCCAGTGTGTTTTGGGAGCTCCCCTTGTCTCCAAGCTGAGGAAGAACTGAGGCTCTGTGTGTGGAAGTGGCTCTCACAGGGACCCAGAGCAGGCAGGGGCCACCGAAGGCAGCTCTTCAGTGCGCAGCCCTGTCCTTCCACAGTTACTAAAGTGCTTATTCCAAACACAACAGCCGTTACCGATGACAATAGGAGCGCTTTGCATGGTTTCCGCACATCTACGTCTCTCGGGATTAGTAAGTTTGCAGCCAATTTTCAGGGTTTCAAATTGAATTTCTAGGGAGTCTCCATGGAGACATAGAGTCGTGGTTCCTAGTTCCCTGTTTGCCCTGAAACGTGCCAGGTCACACGTTCATTTCCACAGAGTGTTTGATGAGCATCTACTGTGTGTTGGGGTCCCAGACATGCAGAGCTTTAGGAAAGCCACGGGCTGGAGAGATGCATGTGTGTACACAGATGAGATGGTTCAGCGGTTAAGACGCTTGTCTGCAAAGCCTAACGATCTGGGATCGATTCCCCAGTATCTGCATAAAGCCCTATGCACAAGGTGGGGCCTCGAGTTCTAGAGTTTACAGTGACTAAAGGCCTTGGTGCACTCATATTTCTTCTCTCACTCTCTCTCTCTCTGCTTGGAAATAAATTAAAAAAACAAACAAACAAAGAAAGAGCTGCAACTAGATCTGCCACATGGAACCCCAAGTCCAACAGGGAGGTCACTCACAGATGAATCAACAGAATCCAGGGGGGTGGGGTTGGAACAAGCCCCAGGGGCTGCAGGGAGAGGCTGGGCTGGGTATGTGACCAAGCTGCCATCAGGAAGGCTTCCGGGAAGAGGTGGAGCCAGACCCCAGAGCTGACAGAAAAGCTGGATTGCACCATGTGCAGGAGACGCACTGAGAGCATCCCAGGTAGGTGGGATGACGTGTGAAAAATCAAAGAAGGTTTCCTGGGAAGAGGGGAGATGCTGCCGGGGAGGAGCATGGGACGGGAGGATGATCAAACGGCAGCGAAGTACATGTTGCAGTCAGGTTCAGCATCACCCCCTGGCCAACATCTGGTGGACCATAGCAACAGGAGAGTGTGCCAAACACTGGCATGGGGAAACTGGCTGTAATACCCATAAGCCCACCCCCCCAACAATACACTCCCTCTAGGAGGCATTAATTCCCAAATATCCATCAGCTGGGAACCTAGCATTCAGAACACCTAAGTTTATGGGGAGGACTCAGAGCAGAGGAGTGGCCGACCTTTGTGTGGTGCACGTGCGTGTGGTGTGGTGGGTGTGATGTGCGGTGTGCACACACATGTGTGTAGATGTGCTCTGTATGCATGTGCTTGCACAGGCCAGAGGAGAATATCGGGATATCCTCTCTTCTTAGAAAAAATAAATGTATTTTATTTGCAAACAAAGACAGGAGAGAGACTGGGGGGGTGAGGGAGAGAGAGAGAGAGAGAGAGGAGAGAGAGAGAGAGAGAGAGAATGGGTGTACCAAGGGCCTCTTGCTACTTCAAATGAACTCCAGATGCATGCACCACTTTGTGCATCTGGCTTTATGTGGGGACTGGGGAATCGAACCCAGCTTGTCAGGCTTTGCAGGCGAGCATCTTAAGCGCTGAGCCGTCTCTCCAGCCTGGGTGTCCTTCTCTTAATGTTCATCTGTGCGCTTCCTTGAGATGCTGTCTGTCAGTGAGCCCCAGTGATTCTCAGGGTCTCCGCAGCCTGTGCAGTGGGGATTACGGCCATGATCAGTAACTTTTTTATTTTAAAATTTTCAGTGTGTGTGTGTGTGTGTGTGTGTATGTGTGTGTGTACATGCACATGTGTGCACCAGGGTGTCTTGGCACTGCAAACAAATATCCACCTGGCTTTACATGGGTGGCTGGGGAACTGAACTTGGGCTGGACGGCTTTGCAAGCAAGCACCTCTAACCACTGAGCAACCTCCCTAGCCCCCAGTACCCAGCTTTTAAAAAAATGTGAGTTCTGGGGAGTCAAATTTGTCAGTCTCTGGCACAAGAGGCCTTCACGCTTGAGTGGCAAGTGCTCTTAGCCACGGAGTCATCTCTCAAGCCTCTAGTGTTCTTTTGCTTTTTATTTATTTGCAAGCAGAGAGAGACAAGGAGAAGTGGGAAAGAGAGAGAGGCACACAGAGAGAATGGGTGCGCCAGGGCCTCCAACCACTGCACACAAACTCCAGATGCATGCGTCACCTTGTGCATCTGACTTTACATGGGTACTGGGGAATCCAACCTGGGTCCTTAGGGCTTCGAAGGCAAGCGCCTTAAACACTAAGCCATCTCTCCAGGCCCAGTTGCCTATTTTTTTTTTTTTTTGACAACTCCCTCTGACTTCAACGAAGGGAAGACAGGAGCAGAGGTGAAGAGGCCTGCTAGGAGGTGGCTGGAGTTGTCCAGCTACAATCTACTTGGCATTACTGGTAAATAAGGCAATGACTACTTTGAGGGGCTCCAGACCCATCTTAAGCATTTTGCATGTCTTAGCTTAGGCACACCTTGAGCACGCTCCGACCCCGGGCCTAGCATGTGGGGGTGTCCAGCAGAGTCCAGGCTCAAGAGGAGCCCTCCCCGCCCTGACGGAGCCTCCCCCGCCCATGCAGACCAGAGAGTAGAGTCCTTGGGTCATATGTATGGTGGCTGTCATGTACAGCCCACATACACATGGGGAGGAATTTGCTTCATAGCACAGAGTGCAGGGGGGTGTCTGATCCCCCTTTGGGAGCTGCCTTATTTAAGGTCATCCACTCATCCAACCACTGGTAGATGCCGGGGACACGGGTCTGAGCCCGGGCCCCATGCCCAAGGCTGCTCCGGGCTCCCCGTGGCTGTGCCGCGGCCCTCGCCTGACCTTCATCACGGCTCAGCTTCTCCCTCTGCCCAGCACTGCTCCTTTCTCTTCTCCTCCCCAGAAATAGATCCCACGAGCACTTCCTACTAAGCCCCAACGCATTCAGCTCAGCCCCAGGATCGGGGCTCCTGTCCTGCCTCCAGGACCCGCTCTGTGACACCGGGTAGCCTGGCCACCAAGAAACAGAGCCAGAATACAAACCCGGCCTCGGGTTTCATGGCCTCCATCCTGGCTCCACACTCACTATCCCTCGATCAAGTCTCATGACTTTCACAACCTTGGTGTCCTCTTAACAAGGGAGCATGTATCAGGCAGCACCATTCCGGTTACACTCTGTAACAAACATCTCTAAGAATTGTTTTTGTATATTCCAAAGATAGGATGAACGGAAATTGTTGAGATTTGCCCAGAGCGTTCTTAATTTGGTCATGGAAAGTTTTGCATTCTAGGAAAATTCCTGCCTCAGGAAAACCAAGGCCACTTGCTTGGGACTGTCCTCATGTTAGAACTGGAATTCACACAAGCCTTTGAAAGTCAGGATGGTTAAAAGGAAAGGCTTAGTTTTCACTCGTAGCACATGCCTGTCGGTCACACATCTATCTACAAGGTCTTGTCGTGGTATCTTTCCTTGGGGGATGGGTTCCAGGACCCTTGAAGATGTTTACATCCAGGGATGTTCAAGTCCCTTTTATAAGCAGTACTGGGGCTGGTTAAGGCGCTTGCCTGTGAAGCATAAGGATCCGTGTTCAACTCCCCAGATCCCACCTTAGCCAGACACATGAAGGTGAGACAAGCGCAAGGTTGTACATGCCCAGTAGGTGGCACAAGCGTCTGGAGTTCGATTGCAGTGGCTGAGGCCGGCCAATTCTCTCTCTCTGTCTAAAAAAAAACAAAAGCGCATTAAAAAGCACTACATTTGCATAGAACCTGCACACATCTTCCTGCTCACTCTAAATCACCTTCTAATCCCTAATACGATGTACGCGCTGTGTAAATAGTTGTCACACTGTACGGTTAGGGAATAGCGACAGAGAAGTCTGTGTGTGCTCAGCATAGATGCGGTTTAAGAAAGCAAAACAAAACGACTCCCATCTGCGAGGCTGTGTCCTCGGAGTGGACCCCGGCAGATACGGAGGGCTGCCTCTGCCACCCTGTACGGTGGCTGCTGCTTGCTTAAAATAGGTTTTGCCCGTGACTCAGTCAATAGAGCAGTTTTTCTAGGGCACTGCTGGTCCGAAAGCTGGAAAATAAAAACGAAATAGAGACCAGACATGGCCTCTCATAGATTCTGCCTGGAAGTGTGTGCGTAGTCACTTTGAGCTCTGACCTTATTTGCCCGTGATCGAGCTCCGAGATGGGAACACGATCTGGTACCAGTCTTCTGTGGGGAGGTGGGGCTGGCGGGGAGACGGGGACGTGGGCACCTGGATCTGGGAGATTGATGTAGATGCTGCCTGGAGGCAGCATCTCGGGCAGTGCCATCTTGGGTGGTGGCGACTGAGCTTCTGTTGCCAGAGCTACAAATGTGACGCGGCGGATAATTTGACAAGCCCATCGGAATCCCCTGATTGTATCTGACTCTGACTCAAGGCAAGCAATGAACTTGGCTTTCTTAGTGCTACTTACAGTTGGATAGCCTTGGGCCATCACACGGCCTCGTGTTCAAAATGTTGCCTTGTAAATTGTCTAATAAAGTGATGATGAGAGGGACGAACTAAGCGATCTGTCTCCACCCATTGTAATGGGATTTGGTAATGACGTTTTCCTTTAGAATGCAAAAATTATCACATGTAATTAGAGCCATTTCCACTCAGGTCTCTGCCAGGCCTCTGACATGCTCTGAGACTTGTACCATGCCAAGCAAGTCAGCTCATCAAAGCTAACCAGATACAGAGTTTTAAAATTTGAAGGAGAGTCTCACTCTAGCCCAGGCTGACTTGGAGTTCACTCTGTAGTCCCAGGCTGGCCTTGAACTCACAGCGATCCTCATACCTCTGCCTCCCTGGTGCAGAGATTAAAGGCGTGCGCCACCATCCCCGGCCAGGTACAGCTTTAAAGTCCAGCCACATTTGGAGTGGGGCAGTGAAGGTGGGGGGGGTGTGGTGGAGGAGGTCGCCCAGCCAGCTCTGGCTTGGAGGAGGAGGAGAACGAAAGGCTGGGAAGGGCACCCTGTGTCTTCCGCTTCATCATGGGACAGAGGAAAGGCAGGTGGCCACTTTCTGCCTGCTGGAGTGACCTTGGGTGCTGTCAGCCATGGGCCATTAAAAAAAATATTTATTTATGAGAGAGAGAGAGAGAGAGAAAGAGAGAGGGAAAGAAAATGTATGCCATGGCCTCTAGCTTCTGCAAACGAACTGTAGATGCATGCGTCACCATGTGCATCTGGCTTATATGCATTCTGGGGAATTGAACCTTGGTCCTTAGGCTTCGCAGGCAAGCGCCTTAACCACTAAGCAATCTCTCCAACCCCACCACGGACCATTTTGAATGACTTCCCTTCCAGTCCCTCTGGGACCTGGATCTGATGTTTGTGTCCCAGGTCTCATCCTGGCTTGTCCACGTGGTCTAATTCCTCCTCCTGCATACCTTTTTTAAATTTGTTCTAAAATTTCAGCTTTTTTCATAGCTGTTTGTAGAATTCTCTTTTACTATTTTTTAAAAACAAGTTTCACATGACATTTTATTGATAATTTCATACATGTATATAATCTATTTTCACCATATTCCCTTCCTGTTACCCTCTCTTTTCCCCTCTCCTCCCTCCACCGAACTCCTTTCCCCCTCTTCTACTTTAATGTCTTTTTTCTACTTTATATTTTTATTTATTTTTTAATGTTTTATTTTTATTTATTTACTAGAGAGAGAATGGGCACACTAGGGCATCCAGCCACTGCAGACAAACTCCAGATGCATGCACCACCATGTACATCTGGTTTATGTGGAGTTATGCGGAATTGAACCTAGGTCCTTAGACTTCACAGGCAAGTGCCTTAGCTGCTAAGCCGTCTCTCCAGCCCCCTATATTTCATCTTAAAAAATTATTATTTATTTGAGTGAGCGTGTGTGTGTGTGTGCATGTGTGCATGCGCACCAAGGCCTCTTGCCACTGCAAACCAATACCAGATACTTAAAAAATATTTTATTTATATTTATTTGTTTGGGAGGGGGAGAGAGAGAGAAAGGGCAAACCAGGGCTTCTAGCTATTACAAATGAACTTTAGATACATGCACCACTTTGTGCATCTGGCCTTACATGGGTACTGAGGAATTGAACCTGGGTCCTTTGGCTTTGCAGGCAAGCACCTTAACTGCCGAGCCATCTCTCCAGCACCCAGATCCTTTTTGAGTCCAGCTTACATGGATGGCCTGGCAATTGAACCTGAGCTGACAGACTTTGCAAGCAAGTGCCTTTAACCACTGAGCCACCTTCCTGACGTGGTGTGTGCCGTGTGTGTATAAAACCCGCTGAGTCTAAGTACAGTCTCTTGCAGGAACATGGGCAGGGGCATTTACCAGAGCACATGCAACTTGTCAGTAGCTACTCCGTTGTAGAAAATGTATCTTTCCTCCTCCAGCAAAGCTTCCCGTAACCCCTTGGGGAGGGTGGGGGCCTCATGGTCCCCTCCACCATCACCCCACCATAGCAGAGAGACAGATCGAACAGCCAGAGCTTAGCTGGCTCTTCACACACCTTACAGCTGACTCAAGATCCTCCCACTTGCGACCCTCCTCTTCCAGCAAGGCTCTGCCTGCTGAAGACTTAAGTAAGAATCTTAATGTTAATCAAAGATCTCTGAGGCTATGGGGACATTACATTCAAACTACCCAGTGTGTGTATGTGGGGGGTGTGGGGGGGTAATGTGTGCACAGGTGCATGGGTGACACAGAAAACATGTGGAAGCCATAGAACAGTGTCAGGGGACAGTCTCCTGCCACCTTATTTTTGAGGCAGGGTTTTTTGTTGTTCACCTCAGTGCATGGCAGGATAGCTGGCCCCCACGCTTCTTTGATGTGTCGCTCTGCTTTGGGAGTGCGGAGTCCGTTTGTGCTGGCTGGTGCTGGTGGCTCTCTCTCTCTGCTGTGGATGTATGGTGAAGTGAACCAGCTTCTTCCTCCATGATGAAGTTTCCCCTGAGGAAGCTATGAGCTTAAAACAAACTTTTTTTTTTTTTGTCCCATAAAGCTGCTTCTGGTCAGGTGTTTCTGTCCCAGCAATGAGGAAGTTACTACAACAGAAAATTGGTACCAAGAAGTGGTACTGTTGCTGAGATGAATTTGATCATGTGGCTTTTTGATGTGTTTGTGGGAGGAATATGGAAGGACTTGGGACGTTGGACTGGAGAAGCTTTGCAGTGCTATAACTGGAGCCTGATGGGCCCTTGCGGTGAGAGTTTGAAATGCTAAATGCAAAAAGAATTGTGGACTGTGACGGCTTGGCTCATGAACTTTCAAAGGGGAAGAAAGAACTTTTGTCAGAACCGGGCTACTGGCAGAAAGGCTGGCTGCATTCTGCATATGTCCTGAGAGTTTGTACAGAGCTGAATTTTTTTTTTTTTTTTTTTTTTTTTTTTGGTTTTTTGAGGTAGGGTCTCACTCTAGCCCAGGCTGACCTGGAATTCATTGTGGAGTCTCAGGGTGGCCTCGAACTCATGGCGATCCTCCTACCTCTGCCTCCCGAGTGCTGGGATTAAAGGCGTGCGCCACCACGCCCGGCTGCAGAGCTGAATTTAAAAGTAACAGACTGGTATGCTTGGCAGGAAGTGCAGGACAGAACCGTATGAAAGATGTAAAGCTTTCCATAGAAAGACATGTAAGCACGTTTAAAGTTACCACCATGGAGACTGGTTTTAGGTGACTTAAGCTGCAGTTGTTAAAGAGATTGCCACCATTTAAGGGCCAATTGTTTTGCCTTGGTACAGTGGAAAAGATGCCCTGAGGGTGAACCCCAACCCACAGAAGGCTCAAGCTAGTAATAATGTAAATTCTTTTGAAAGGAAGCGGCTTGAAGAAGACTGGTAGAGGAGTATCCTGCTCTTCAAGGTGAAGCTATATTCTCTCCTGGATATAAAATTTGGCTCTGCCGCCCATCTGGTGCTGGTTAGATAAGCGTGAAAAATGCAGGGGATGGGCTGGAGAGGTGACTCAGGGGTCAATACACTTGTGTGCAAAGCCTAACCACCCAGGTTCGATTCCCCAGTACCCATCAGAGCCAGATGCACCAAGTGACACATGCATTTGGAGTTCGTTTGCACTAGCTGGAGGCCCTGGAGTGCCCATGCTCTCATTCTCTGTCTCTTTCTGCTTCTAAATAAATAAATAAATGAAGTATAAAAATACGTTTGCAAAATGCAGGGAAGCAGGTTATGAAGTGCACATTTTTCCAAGAACCTCTGAGATGAGGCAACGTGAAGCAAGTTCAATGTTTGTATGGAGGCCCAGGAGGACCATTGTATGGAGTGATGAGTATGACCTGTGGGCTGCAATGGAGACCAAAAGAATTTAGAGATGCTGGGATTGTGGGAAGGTTGCCAAGGAGAGCTGTCAGCTTGTGATGGAGTTTTCCCCCCCAGGCTGTGAGCAGCCCAGATGGAGGAGCAGAATTGGAAACCCAGAGATGTCTTCACAGGTTACGGGTACTGGACTTGGCACTGCACACATTTGACGTTTGTCTGCTGGTTATTGACCTTGTATCAGTCCAGTCTCTGCTTGTTACGCCTTTTCTCAATGGTAATGCTTACTCTGTGCCATTGTGTGTTAGAAGTATGTAACTTCTGTTTTGATTTTACGTGGCTCATGGTTAAGAGACAGTTTTGAATCTCAGATGAGACTTTGGACTTTCAAACCTGTTAAAGTTGGGAAAGACCATGGGGACTTTTGAAGTTGCACTGAATGTAATTTGCATTGTGAGATGATCATGAGTCTATGGGGGCCAAGCGTGGAATGTGGTGGTTTGAATGTAAATGTCCCTGATTGCCTCAGGTATTAAAAATATTTTATTTTTAGCCGAGCGTGGTGGTGCACGCCTTTAATCCCAGCACTCAGGAGGCAGAGATAGGAGGATTGTCATAAGTTTGAGGCCACCCTGAGACTACATAGTGAATTGCAGGTCAGCCTGGTCTAGTGTGAGACTCTACCTTGAAAAAGAAAAAAAAATATATTCTTATTTATTTGAAAAAGAGAAAGAGAGAGAGAGAGAGAGAGAGAGAGAGAGAGAGAGAGAGAGAGAGATTGAGAGAGATAGAGAGAAAGAGGCAGACATATATAGAGAATGGGCATGTTAGGTCCTTTAGCCACTGCAAACAAAATCCAGATGCATGTGCCTTGTGCATCTGTGTTTATATGGGTCCTAGGGAATCAAATCTGGGTCCTTTGGCTTTGCAGGCAAGCTCCAGGGCCTCTAGTTGCTGCAAACAAACTCCAGATGCTTGTGCCACTTTGTGCATCTGGCTTTACGTGGGTATTGGGGAATGAAACCCAGGCTGTCGGGCTTTGCGAGCAAGAACCTTTATCCACTGAGCCACCTCTCCAGCCCCTTCATGAATCAATTTAAATCTTTACAGTGATTCTTACATATGAGGAAACTGAAGCCTGGACAGGTTCAGCAACTTGGTAGGGTCATATTCACGATGATGGGTCTAGAACCTGACACCAGGATGGCATCTATTTGAAACTTATGTTTTCAAACTTATAGTCTCAAAAGGTTACTCTTAGACCCTCAGACAACTGCTGGTGCAATTATCCCCACCATCAAAGTGACTCCTGCCTTTCTGCCCAGGGCAAGTAGTCTGGATCCATGAGTAGAAACATACCTGGGGGACACTGGGCTCTCACAACTGTGGAATTACTCATACATAAGGCAGACAATGAATCCTTACATTATTTTTCATTAAGGTAAGAAAAGTAGAAAGCATAAGAGCCAGGCATGGTGGCACATGCCTTTAATCCCAGCACTTGGGAGGCAGAGGTAGGAGGATCACTGTGAGTTCGAGGCCACCCTGAGACTACATAGTGAATTCCAGGTCAGCCTGGGCTAGCGTGAGACTCTACCTCGAAAAATTAAAAAAAAATTAGAAAGCATAATTTGATTTTTGTCTTTCTTCTGTTTCTCATCAATTTATCTTTAGGAGCTCAAACTGACCAGTCTTCTAGAGTTGGTACGAACTTCAGAGGCTGACACTCTTTGGAGAATATGGAAAGAGGTGACCTGGCAGATAATGTCAGGGGCAATGGACTGGCCCATGTCCCATTGGGTCTTCTCTTCTTGGTGCCACCATTCAACCATCTGTCCTTTGGTTTAAGAAAGCCATGTTGTTGCTGGACCCAAGTCTGTCTGTTTGCTGCTTGAAATCCAATACTCTTTCCTTCTCTGCCTCTTCCTGCCAGGTCGCTTCTTTGTTTCTTTCTTTTTAGAGAGAAGTAGGCAGAGAAAGAGAGAGAGAGAGAGAACAGGCATGCCTGGGCCTCCAGCTGCTGCAAATGAACTCCAGATGTGTGATCTACTTTGTGCATCTGGGCTTATGTGGGTCCTGGGGAATCAAACCTGGATTCTTTGGCTTCGAGGTCAAGTGCTTTAAACACTAAGCCATTTCCCCAGCCTTCAGATCACCTCTTTCTTTACCCATAGTTCAGTTTGACCTTCTGGACGAGGATGAGTAATACACAGAGGGCGAGATGAACAGACGGGCTAGCAGTCACAACTTTACTGATCTCATGCTCTCCAAAGCGTGTCAGCCTCTGATGTTCATACCAACATGAGTTCTTAGGCTTCGCAGGCAAGCACCTTAACCGCTAAACCATCTCTCCAGTCACCAATCTGAAACATTAACCGAGGTCTTCCGTTTGGAAGGGATTCCACGAGTATTCATGTCCCATGACCATCTATCTCTTCCTTCCCGTGGCAGCAGGGCGATGTGGCATTTACTGACTCAGGGGAAGCATGGCATGGGCATCAGGCCGAGAAGGAATGGCTAAGTTCAGACTTTGGATTTTAAAAGCTGGCCAAGGACTGGGCAGAGTCTGAAAGATTTGGAAGGATGTAGGAATGAAGCATCCCCTGTCTCCAAGACTTAAAAAAAATGGCTTTGCAAAGCCTAAGAACCCAGGTTCAATTCCCTAGGACCCACATAAGCCAGATGCACAAAGTGGTGCATGCATCTGGAGTTGATTTGCAGTGGCTAGAGGCCCTGGTGTGCCCATTCTCTCTCTTTGCCTCTTTCTCTCTCTTTTTCAAATAAATAAATAAATAATTTTTTAAAAAAAATGGCTCTGCACTGTGGACTAGACACTGGGGCTATTCTGAGGGAAGTCAGGAGAGATATTAGGTGAGGCATGAAAGAAGGGTGTTTGCCAAAACCCATCCCAGACCTGGGCGAGAAAGACCATCATGGTAGGAGCCAGTGAGAAAAAAAAAGTACCTCGAAGTTCCAAGTAGTGGCCATGCCTGATGCCCTGTGGGTGACCAGCCTTACATGTAGCCCCTGATGGTCACGAACTCCTCAAACTCAGGGCCTTATGCAAACCCTATCTCCTTGGGCTTGCCTAACTGATCAGGGTTACCCAGTGGCGGTGATGCAAGATGTTTGTACCAAAGGACTCTGTGCTCCGAACCGATCCTCTTGGGTCCCTGGTTCTGGGGAATGTTATGACTCAAGGACAAGGACAGCCAGGAATTCCAACGGAGAGATGTGTGGGTAAGACATGAGGTTTACACACCGGCTAGTGTGGACTTCCCGGGCATGGAGTGAATCACCTGGGGGTTGGAGCCTCCACCCTGGGACAGCCTTTGGGTGAGACCATGGCCCCATGTTACATCTGACCACACCCCCACGAGAGATCTGGAGCTGCCTACACATGATTTCCCAACTCACAGGCAGCATGGGGCATTTTCAGTGTCTGCTGCTATCCAAAGACGCTACATTTGAGGGTAATTTGTTGTAACCACTAATGCCTTCAAATTAGCATACTGTGGTCTCCCACCTTGAATTTGTTTTAAATTACTATGATTATTTTAAATATTTTTATTTATTTACTTGGAAGCTAGAGAGTGAGTACGGACATCCCGGGTTCTCTCGCCACTACAGATGAACTTCAGATGCGTGTGCCACTTTGTGTATCTGGCTGTACATAGGTACTGGGGAAATCCAACCCAGGCTGTTAGGCTTTGTAAGCAAGTGCCTTTAACCACTGAGCAATCTTTCCAGCCCCTATTGTTTTGAGGCAGGGTCTCACTCTAGCCCAGGCTGATCTGGAACTCACTCTGTAACCCAGCCTGGTCTTGACCTCATGGTGATTCTCCTACCTCAGCTTCTTGAGTGCTGGGGCTATAGGCCACCATGTTTAAATTTTTTAATATTTCATTTTTATTTATTTGTTTATTTGACAGAGAAAGAGGGAGACAGGAGGAGAGAGAAAGAGAGAACGATGGGTGCGCCAGGGCCTCCAGCCACTGCAAACGAACTTCAGATGCATGTGCCCCCTTGTGCATGTGGCTTATGCGGATCCTGGGGAATCGAACCTGGGTCCTTTGGCTTTGCAGGCAAACTCCTTAACTGCTAAGCCATCCCTCCAACCCTAATTTAACTTTTAATTATGTGTGTGTGTGTGCACGTGTCAGTGTGCAGTCTGACTGCATGTGTGTTCACATGTGTGAGTGTGCATGTGGAGACCAGAGTTTGCCATTGAGTGACTCCCTTGATCACGTTCCACCTTCTCTGCGGAGACAGGGTCTCTCACGTGGAACCAGAGCTCACCCATTCAGCTGGTGGAGCTAGCCAGCTTGTCCCGGGGAAGCCCTGTCGGTCACTTCCTGAGTGCTGAGATCACAAGCTGCCTTCCCTGCATTTATGAGGGTCCCAGAGATCTCAACTCAGGTCCTGACGCTTGTCTGGCAAGTGCTTTACGGGCCGAGCCATCTTCCCAGCCCCCCCCTGCACGCACCCCAGAATTCAGACGCAACCCGGAGTAACTGGGGCCCCACGTGGACTATGCTAGAAGCTTCGCCACAGGATATAACATGAGGTGTCCCAGAGTTTTGCACTATCCACAGTGCTACACAACGCCCAGCAGGGCAGTTCCCTGGACGGTTTTAGGAGACCGAAAGCCGGATCAAGAGGCATTATTAGTGTTTTGCAATAAGGGTGCCCTTCTCCCCAAATCCTCCAAGCGTCCCAGTTCTGAAATTTAGGGGTCACTCGGTATGTGCTGGCCTGGGGTCTGAGCTCTCTTTGGCTCCCACCGCACCCCCTCCAGGAGCACGCAGATGTTCAGCTTGCTGCCGAAACCCTTCAATTTGTCTCGTTAGAAAATCCCGGTGCTAAAGAGACCGTTAAAGAAAAAAAAAAAAAAGAGGGAAAGATAAATTGCCTGAAGCCAGGCCCAGGAGGCCAGGGGGGAGCAGGTGACGGAACACGGGGCTGTGATTAGAGTGCAGGGTTGGCACGGGAGGCAGAGGGGCAAGCACCTCTACCGGAGGTGTCAAAATATTTGCAAATCCTCTGCCCGTGGTGAATTGAGTAACGGAAAGAAGAGTCTGGAATAGAGCTGTGAGCGGAGCCTCCAGGGTCAGGGGGAGTTGGGCTCTGCCTGGTTTTAGCCGCCGTTGAGACCCCAGGCAAGTCTGGGGAAGTCTTCGACCTTCCGTTTCCTCTTCTAGAAAGAGGGAGTAAGGATCAGTTTATGAAAGTGACCTTGAGCCCTCACTTTTCTTTGTGTCATGCCTTTCGTGACGTGCCTCTTCCAGCCTTCCCCCACCAAATGGAAAGTTTTCCTCATTGCCTGATTCTGTGATGGCCCTGTGACTTATTCTGGCTGGCAAAAAAGAAAAAAAAAATGTGGAAAAAGCAGCCTGGGTCTCCTGAGTGTTTCTACTCCCCTTTTCCTCTGACCCCGTGATCTCCACGAAAAGCTCAGGTCACCCAACTGAGGATGCAAAATGCTCGTGGAACAAACGTAAGCTGGCCCAGCTGAGATCCTCCTAAGACTTCCAGCTTCCAGATGTCTCTGCCGAAGACGTGGACCAGCCAGCGTCTGCCCAGACAGCCCTGAAACAGAACCACCAGGAAAGCTGGTCCAGGCATTTCTTTCGTTTTTAAAAAATATTTTTATTTTTATTTATTTGAGAGAGAGAGCGAGACAGAGAGGGAGAGAGAGAAAGACAGGCAGAGAGAGAGAGAGAGAGAGAGAGAGAGAGAGAGAACGGGCATGCGCCAGGGCCTCCAGCCACTGCAAACAAAGTCCAGACATATGCACCACTTTGTGCATCTGGCTCCTGTGGGTAATGGGAAACTGAACCTGGGTCATCAGACTTCACAGGCAAGAGTCTTAGCCACTGAGCCATCTCTCCAGCCCTGGTTCATGCATTTCTGGCTAACTACATGTGTGCACACGTAGTGTTTGGAGTTACTGGATGCTGGGTCAATGTAGCAGTCACCTTCTGGCTGCTGGGACAAAACACCCGACCAGAAGCAGCTTCTGGGAGGAAAAGGGTTTATTTCAGGCTCACAGTTTTGAGGGCAAGCTCCATCGTGGCGGAGAAAGTGTGGCAGAAGCAGACAGCAGGGCGTCACGTGTTGTCACATCAGAAGGGTGCACTAACTCTGAGAGCCCAGTGGGCTGGACTAGTAAACCTTAAGGTTGGCCTCCAGTGACACACCTCCTCCAGCAAGGCTTCACCTCCCAAAGGCTCCACCAGCTGGGGACTAAGTAGGAGGCTAAACAAACACTTGAGTCTGTGTGTGTGTGTGGGGGGGGCATTCCATATGCAAATTACCATCATTGGTTTGGAGCTACTGGGTCCTGGCTGGCTTGGAGGTGCTGGGTTGGACTGGTACCCAGTAGTTACGCAACTCCACCTCTATCTTAAAGGCTGGCTCTGAGGATCAAGTGCGACTGAGAGGGGAAAATGACACCAAGCTGGAACAGTTGCTATGACCAAGTAAACATCTCACGATGCCCCTGCGCCCCAACATTGGAAGTGTGTAGAAGAGTACCCCTGACCTTCAAGGGCAGAACCCCCCACCCACTGCCTCACACAATATCTGGTGCATATAGCCCCTCCTTGGTGCACACTGGTTGTTGGGTGCTACTGAGCCTGGAATACTGACAGATGCCTCTGAACTTGTAAAACCTACGTGTCTTAGAGGTCTTGGATGTCCAGCTGAGGGCGGGCTCGGAAGCATCTTTCCCGCTGGTCTGTTAGAGGGACTGAGAGGCCACTGGGCAGGCAAGGCGTTAGCAGCCAGCTTCCCCACTCATCGTGGCCCATGTCCACTCAACTTCGGCCTCCCTTGGGCCCTTGTTATAAATGCAGGCTCTCAGGACCTGCCCCTGTTGCCTGCAACATGCATTTTAACAAGTTCCCCAGGGGCTTCGTGAGCATGGTACAGCTTATTCACAACATCCTCCTTACGCTATCTGGGCCGAGGAACTGACATGTGTTTTTAAAAATTTCTAACCCATCGCAGGAGGACACTCCTGTAAAATACAGTAACAAAACAAGTGAGCAGGAAAATTAAATAAGACCTGCACAGTGCAAGCCCCTGGTTTTTTATGATTAGATCCAATAGATACACAATTTCCATCTGTCAAATTGCTGTAGGAAGTTTCCAAGTAGGGCCCTCACCGAGTGTAGTAACAATTAACAGCCATCCTTGGTCATATAGCTAGCCCCTCTCTGTAGCACCACAAGCTCTCCATGAGCTCTCTGCTCACACGATGAACACACATGACATTGTGTTTGATGTCAGCGAGTACTGGGGACTTACAGTCTCTGTACCTTAGAATACACTCAGCCAACCATGGGACCAATCATGTACGTTCTTTTTTTTTTCGAGGTAGGGTCTCGCTCTAGCTCAGGCTGACCTGGAATTCACTATGTAGTCTCAGGGTGGCCTCGAACTCACGGCGATCCTCCTACATCTGCTTCCCGAGTGCTGGGATTAAAGGCGTGTGCCACCACGCCCGGCACCTTTTTTTTTTTTTTTTCTTGACACAGGATCTTGCTACTTATCCCAGGTTGACCTCGAACCTGTGATTCTTCTGTGTCAGCCTCTGGAGTTCTGGGATTACACACGTACACCACCAAACCTGGCTCGGTCAGTCTCCCCATTCTAGATAGATAATTGAAGCCCAGAGGCGTTGGGTGACTTGCCCAAGGTCACACAGCTTGCTAAAGGCATAACCTGAGCTCACTTATTTGGTCATTATAAGACAGGAGGAATGACAGGAGGGCACTATCAGCAAGAGGCACAAGGACATTGTCTCCTAGACTTGGTGTGAGTGACAGTTGCCACCCAGCCAGACATTGGGCCCTGGCTGCCTTGATAATCTCCTTTTGGGGGAAGCCAGAGTCTAAGAAGCTGTGATAGCCCCAGGCTGAGAAGGTCTCTCTGGTCCCTCTGTGGGTCACGTGGAGCGTGGAGTACCAGGTGCCACCCACCCTGCCATCCTGTCAGAACAGAGGGGCACAGCCCACCCGCTGGGGTCCTCTCTCTTGCCTTCAGGTTCCTGGAGCTGTAGGGGCCAGGCACAGAGGGAGGCTGGGGTCTGGCAGGTCAGGTGATCGCCCGTCATCCACATGCTGATCGCTTGCTACCGAAGACCGCCTGAGGACATTCGGGCGGGAGCCACTTCTGAGGCCCGCCACACCCCAAGAGCTGGCTGCCAGCATCTCTGCCCAGGGCCGGCGTGTCCCCTCACCAACTCATTAATCCTGATTTACAGAAAAGGCAGCAGGCAGGGGCCTCTTAACAGGCGAGCGGGCGAGTGATTGGCCTTCACTGAAGACAATGGTACCCGGGAGACCCGGCATTGCTGAATTATTCAAACCAGCCGTGTCAGGGAAACCCTAGGACGCGGAGTGGCTGGCGCCCTCCCAGTCCTCTTTCCTGTTCCTTCCCCCCCATACCCCACCCCAGGGTGGCTGTACCCCACAGCTTGGGGTGGCGACCCGTGTCTCCTTGGCGAAACACCGCGCGTCCCCTCCCAGCTCATGGAAGTTGGTGTTGATCATCTCCGAGCACCTTCGAGCTCTAGTAATGGATCCAAAATGACATTTCCCACCTGCTGGTCCCCGGGGGGACATTCTGACAAGGACTTCTGGATGAACACGCAATGGGGAGGCAGCGGGAGGGTGGAGGCGAGGGAGAGGGCTGCTCTGCCAAGGGGTGTGTGTGTGTGTGTGTGTGTGTGTGTGGTGTGCATGCGGACACGTGGGTCTATGCTCACCTGCCCGAGTATGCAGGATTCAAAGGAGCAGGTGACACGGCTCAGCCCTGGTTTGGCAAATAGCCCAGGCGACAAAGCTATAGCAGGTCCCCCTCAGAGGAGGGGGGCGGCATCCACATTCAGGTGCAAAGCTGCTCGGGGCAGAGTATCACATGCCACGGGGCACAGGGAGTCCTGGGCGTGGCTTTAGACCACACAAGTGGTAAACTGAGGCCCAGAGTTGACAATAGCACGCAAAGTGGCGAGGCCAGCTCCGCAGCAGGGATGGTTCGGCTGGCAGCACGCCCCTGCCCCTCCACTCTTGTCTGGGCACCGTGGTCCCACGATCATCCCATGAGGCTGACGCACCCGCTCTCCAGCTAAGGAAACTGAGGCTGCCAGAGACTGGATCTATAAGCAAGCTGGAGAGTGGCCGTGTGGGGTGCAGAGTGGCCCTGAGGGGTGCTGGGCCTCTGTGGAGGTCAGTTGTCCTGAACTTCTCTGGTAGTAGACGCCTTTCCTGCTTGCAGAGGTGCCTCTGCGATTACACAGGCCCCCGCCTGCTGTCCCCGGGAAAACATCAGGGCTGTAATTGGTCTTCGAAAGTCTGACTTTCTGGCCTCCTGGGCTTATGGACAGAGATTGGAAGTGGGATTTTTTTTTTTTTTTTTTTTTTTTTGGTTTTTCGAGGTAGGGTCTCTGTGGTCCAGGCTGACCTGGAATTCACTATGTAGTCTCAGGGTGGCCTTGAACTCCCAGTGATCCTCCTACCTCTGCTTCCCGAGTGCTGGGGTTAAAGGCGTGCGCCACCGCGCCTGGCTGGAGGTGGGATTTTGAATGTGGGAGGAAGTGGGTGACCATGGAGACTCAGAGTCTTGGGCACAAACCCCCTCATGGGGGGCGGGGGCTGGCGGCTTCCTGTGAGAGGCAGAATCGATGGTGGGGGATGAAGTAGTTGGGGCAGAGGGTGGGTGAGGGGTGGCAGGGGAGCAGGCGATGGAGGGGAGCAAGGGGCTGCGCGGTGGGGAGGAGTAGGGGAGCCGTGGGCGGGCAGGGAGTAGAAAGAACAGGGGATCAAGAAGTGGAGAGGTTGGAGGGGAAACTGGGGGAGCACGGCGTGGGGGGGGGTGTCAGGCCAAGCGCTGCTTGAAGAACAGCCAAGAAGCAGCAGAAACTGTGACCTTGGTTAGCATTTGTGCAAGGTCATTTAATCCTGGAGACCAGTTTTGGAGACTAGTATAGCATCTCGGAGGTCAGTATAATTAATGGCCATTAGACAAAGCAGTGACTGGGACTTGGGGCCAGGGGTGGGGGGAACATTGGCTCAGGATGCCATTGGGGCCAAAGAACCCCACAGCTTGTGACACGGAACAGATAGCCTGTAGGGTGCCTTTTCTGTCCAGCCTGATGGCCCCCCTCACAAAGCGGGCACCCTTCTCTCTCCAAGGAGTCCCCTCTAGTGGCCTGTCACCCGCAGCCCTCCAGGGGACCTAGATGCTCAGTGGCCACACTGGAGTTCTTCAAATCCTGTCCCTAGGGAAAACAACAACAACAACAACAACAACAACAACAACATCAACAACAACAACAACGAAAACAAAACCAAACAAAACAAAATCCTGTTTTTCCCAGTGGCTCTGGGCTCCTTGGCCCTCAGATCAGCTCTTCCTCGTGCAATGAGGAATTCTCCAGGACTCCCAGGGAACATGGCAGAAAAAAACGAAGTGGAGACATTTATCTCTTGGGTCAGGTGAGGGGGACTAAATACAAGGGGACGTTTTCTTCGCAAACAGCCCTCTGGGGAGGAGGACGGGGAGGAAAGGCAGCTCACCAGGGAAACCCTTTCAGGTGACTTCCTGCGTCTCTGACAGTCGGGGACGACCCCCACCTTCCCCAGAACCCAGGGCACGAAGGCGGTTCGGCTTTTTCCACTAGGCACAGTCTGACCTCTGGATCTCTGCAAGGGTGGCATGTCCTGAGGCCAGAAGTAAGCATGCTGACAGGTGCCGGGGTCAGGGTTCAGATCCACCAGCCACCATGTCTGGTCCGTGATAGCCTGAGCTCCCAGCTCGCACAGTCACCTGCGCCATTTCTGTCCAGTTATGGTCCTCAATCTGCTCCCAGACTCAGAGGGGCCATCCCCATGTTCTGAGTGAACAATGAATCCCGAACATTCCTTGGTTCACGATTGCACCATTCTCATTTCATTAAGGAGCAGGCAGTCCATTCTGGGAAGCAGGGGCTAGAGGCACCTTAGTCTGGCTGGCTCTACAGGATCTTTCCTTCCTTCCTTCCTTCCTTCCTTCCTTCCTTCCTTCCTTCCTTCCTTCCTTCCTTCCTTCCTTCCTTCCTTCCCTCTTTCTTTAGTCCTTCCTTCCTTCCTTTTTTCTTTCTTTCTTTCTTCCTTTCTCTCTCTCTCTTTCTTTCCTTTTTTGTTTTTGGTTTTTTGGTTTTGTGAGGTAGGGTCTCGCTCTAGTCCAGGCTGACCTGGACTATGTATTCACTATGTAGTCTCAGGTTGGCCTTGAACTCACCGTAATCCTCCTACCTCAGCCTCCAACGCGCTGGGATTAAAGACATGAGTCACCATGCCCAATCCTTTTCTTTTCCTTCCTTCTTTTAAAATTTTTATTTATTTATTTGCAAGGAGAGAGAGAGAATGGGTATGCCAGGGCCTCTAGCCCCTGCAAACAAACTCCAGACACTTGTGCCACCTTGACCATCTGACTTTCTGTGGGTACTGCAGAATTGAACCTGAGTCCTTAGGCTTTGTGAGCAAGTGCCTTACGTGCTAAGCCATCTCTCCAGCCCTTTTCTTTCTTTCAGATACAAGATCCCCTTAAGAAGCCCAGTCTGGCTTACTCCTGATCCTCAGGCCTCAGCCTCCTGAGTGTTGGGAATCCAGGTGTGTACCACAACACCCAGCTCTGCAGACATTTTTCTAGAAAGAGCCAGATACTAAATACCTTACTTTGTGAGGTGCAACACTCCTGTTCTAACAACTCAACTTGGTTGTTGTGATGAGGAGACAATATGTCACTGATGCGGGGGAGGGGCATGACTGTGTATGAATAAAACTTTATTTATAAACACAGGTAGGGGGCCAGATTTGTTTATTGACCCTATAAATAGGAAAAAAAAAAAGATCTGTTTTTTGGGTTCACAGACCTAAAGATTCTCTCTGGCCACCTCTACTTACTCTGTTGTGTGACCTTGTACAGGTTGCTATATATTTGAATAGGGTTTCCCTGCTACAAGGCAGGGTCGCCACAGCATTTGCCTTGTGGGCTGTGGGACTGAGTGAGACCATGCAAGGGACTAACTGTACAGTTTCCCCACACACTGGCTGATGCTTTGTGAGCTCTTTGAACCTTTGAGGGAAAGCCCTTTCCTTCCCCCTCCCTCCTGAAGTAAAGCAAGCTGGCCCGTTGGGGTTCTGACATTGCCATGCCAAGGCTTCCATTCTTTTCAACTTCAAGCTCCTTGAGTGATCTGTGGAGGACGCAGTGCAGTGGGTGAGGCTCCTCCGGGCACAACTGGCTGGCTGATGTTTCTTGGGGTTCACCAAGTCTGTTCAGTCTGAAGTGGAGTTCTCTGTCTTGGCTACTCCAGAAGGACAGGTTTGGGTGCCCGGCGGCGACACGGTGGTCCTCTATTGGAGAGCCAACACAAGTGGCCAATTAGTCTATTACTTGCAGATACATTTCCCATCAGAGGGGGTGGGATCCATTAGTTGGCGTAATTAACTTCAGTCTGGGCCAAAAGCAAGAGGACTTAACCCTTTGTTTCTACAAGGAAGCTGTGGTGTAGGGGAGCCTGGAGGAGCTCTGAGGAAGGGGCAGGTACTAGGTGGGAGACAACAGATTTGAATACTCAAGCACCCATGTGGGGAGATGTGGTGACTGGAACCAAACAGCACGCTCTCAGCTCTGGGACAAAGTGACTTCTCCACTTGTATAACCACGAACAACACATCATTTTGACCTCAGCTTTCTCATCTGTGAAATGGGGCCATCACGGGACCCTCCTATTATACTTTGCAGTGGGATATGCCCCACAGGCTGGTAGACCGAACACATGGTCTCCAGTTGTTGGTGTTATTTTGGGAGGTGGGGTCTGACTGCAGGAAGTGGGTCTCTGGACTTAACAGTAACTGTTCCACAGTCCCTTCTTCTCTCTCTCTCTCTCTCTGTTTCCTGGTCACTGTGAGTAGCCTGGGCTGTGTGCTCCCACCACCACGGCGTTTTACCTCACTCGCTGCAGGCCAAGAGTCAACTGTCTGGGGTCTGAAGGCCGAAGGTCTGAGATTGTGAACCCGGGGACACCTGAAGCTGCCAGGTCAGGGAGTCCGTCTCAGTGCTGAGACTTGGAACACGCCCCCTGCCCCCACAGGAGGGTTTGAGCATTGCACAGACTTGTGTGAAGTACAGGGTCCCAAGTGGGCACCTTTGCCACTTCTCCACGGATGCCCATCTGCCTGGCATGGGGATGCAAGGAGGCAGACCAGGGGCTTCTTGAATCAGGACTTAACACAGTAAAAGCCTTCTGAGGAATGCGGCTTAGCTCACACCTGTGGCTGAGTATTCAGAAGCCGGGATTTCAAAGGGTGTCTTTGCTGCGGAATCGAACCTGGGTCCTTAGGCTTCACAGGCAGGTGCCTTAACTGCCGAGCAATTCTTCTGGGTGTGCGCATGCCTGGGAGCGGAACTGCTGGGCTGTGAGAACTTCACCTCAGTTAACAACAACAGCTGCAACTTGCAGCGCCCCCCAACCCCTAAAGAGGGGGGCAGGAGTAAAAGGGAGAAAATAAGACAAAGGTGATGGTGGCTTGGGTGAGGCAGGTCAGGTTCATGAAGCATCCAGAAGGTGAGTGAGCAGGAGGTGGGGTGGCAGTGGTGGTGACAGCTCACTGCACGGTGGGCACGTGCACTCCCTCATCAAGCTGCCATTCCAGAAGATCCCCTGCGACTCACCCTGGCACGACCCTCCAGTCTCAGCTGCACCGACCTGGTGTCAGAGCTCTTTGAGCCCCTAGACTCTGGCACACAGCTGCCCCGGGGGCAGGGGGCAGGGGCAGGGGCGGGGGGGTGCGATGTTCCTGTGTTGTGGTGACCAGGGTAGCTGTTGGTCACCATCCTGTGCTTGGAGAGGGGTTTATACTTCAGTAGCCACCCCCACCCCCCCTGCCAGGGTGTGTGAATTAGCAGGTAACTGTCCATAATGGAGATGGATGGAAGCCCGGTTTTGTGACGGAGAGCCTCTCATTAAGCGAAGCTCCCCTCTGGAGGCTGGAAAGACACTAATGGCCCAACCCCTGCTTGGGACTTAATTATCTAACTGTAACGAGCTACGGCTCTGGCTTGCTGGGGGCGTCTCACAAACTACCTGTGTTGGTCTTAGGCTCCGGCTATTTATTTGTTTATTTTCGGTTTTTCGAGGTAGCGTTTCGCTCTAGCCCAGGCTGGCCTGGAATTCACTATGTAGTCTCAGGATAGCCTCGAACTCACGGCGATCCTCCTACCTCTGCCTCCCGAGTGCTGGGATTAAAAGTGTGCGCCACCTCACCCAGCTGCTTATCCCTGCCCCCCCATTGGGGCTTTGGGGACGCTGTCAGAGATGGGTGATGGTGTCGTTGGGAGGAACACTTCTTAAGAATGTAGCAGAGGAGATGCTTGCAGCTGGAGAGAGGAAAGTTAGAGTAGTGGAAGGACTTTGAGAGAATGTTTATGCAGGGGAGTGAAGTCTTAGCTATTGCCAGCACCCACCTCCTGGTGGTGGTCCTTGCCAAGGGTGAAGCCAGTATTGGGAGGCACAGGGGAGAACGAGAGAGGAGCTGGAATATGGCCACATGAACATACAGGCATGTCCACTGTATACTGGGACTTTTCTCCAAGCCCTTGATAGGGTTCCTTCCCGGGGACCCGTGGCATCCTGTAAGACCCTGCGGAGACTGTGCCATCCAGGCTGGCGCAGAGCCCTTCCTTCCCACCCCTGCCTGCCCCACACCCTGTTTATCTCCTCGCTCGACCGACCGTCGACCGACCGTCTTGTTTATTAATGAGTTCACTGTTTACTGTCTGGCTCCCGGCTCATCCCCTCTGCGCAGGTGGGGGGGGGCCTGTCTCTTGCCTCTGCGTCCCGGTGTTTGTTTGCTATGTTGTTGGTGACTCATGAATATTTATAGGTTGAATGAATGAATGAGCCGCCGAGTATTCTCAGATAAAGATGCGGCTCAGAGGGCCACCGTGCGATGGATTTCTTTCCCCCTCCCCTCTTTTACTGTGGTAAAATATGCATGGTGCAACTTTGGATCATTTTAACTGTTTCCAAGCACTCGATTCAGGGACATGAAGCAGAGCCAAGCCCATCCTCCATCCACGGCATGTTCTCATCCGTCCAAACAGAGGCTCCCTCGTTCTGCCAGCCCCTGGTCCCCTTGACCTTCTGTCTCCAGGGATGTGGTCACCGTGGGGACTTCCTAGACGCGGAGTCGTCCAGTCCTGGCAGCTCACTCAGGTAAGGGTCAGCGCTGGCGCCTGGCGCGTACCCAGCATGACGTCTGTGTGGGTAGGTTCCCCGAATATGAAGAGAGTACCATCAGGAGGAACGGAGCTGGCTCAGAGCTGGAAGAGGTCGCCTGTCATCCTGCCGCCCTGACTCGTCAAGAGTCCTGCGTGGCCTTTCTGGGCTCAGATCCCCTCCCCACCAGATGTCCAGCTGGACGAAATGAAACTGCAGGAGCAGCCTCACCACGGATCCATCAGTGCTTGGATCGGACACTCCTGGCAGGTGACCTTGTTCTCCATGAAGGCGGCCAGGAGGGAGCCAGGGTGATGGCGGCATCCCAGAGCGAGGTCATGCTAAGCGGCACGAGACAGCGACACGCGCGCATTCCTCGGTGGCAGCAATTTTCCGTGTAATTAAGTTGATGCATCATGGGTAGGAAGGAGGCGATGGAGACACACAGCCATCAGGGCCCATTTGCAGCTCCACAACTCCACTCCCACTGGCCGCAGGACCACGGCCCTGAGGGATGCAGCATCCGCCTGCCTGGAAGAGCCACCGCCTGGTGTGTGTCCTGAGGGACCTGGCTGCCCGCGAGTGGCTTTAGTTAACTTGGCAGGTGTCGTGGGTGAGGGTGAGTGGAGCGCTTTTTTCCACTCCTGCCAACCATGGGGAAGCTGCAGCGGGGGGGGGAGCGTGGACCTGCAGTGTGGCAACAGGTCTGCTGCTCCAAACCGTCCCTGGGTCCCCTGGTTAATGCACTTACCGGCTCAATAGACAAGTGCCCGAGTTCTCTGCGGGGGCGCGTGCCGTTCCAGGCCTTTGGAACCTCTCCGCGACCAAGACCAGCACTCTGGGACTCCTATAGCTTACTTGGCAAATATTTTGAAATCAAAGGATGAATGAATGAGCTTTTTTTTTAAAAAAAAAAAACAATTATTTATTTGCAAACAGAAAGAGCTTATTTTTTATTTTTATTTATTTGAGTGAGAGAGGGAGAGAGAGAGAGAGAGCGAGCTCTAGAGGGGAGCTTCAGTATGGGCACACCAGGGCCTTTGGCTGCTGGAGGCGAACATCAAACACACACACCACTTCCTGCATCTGGCTCTGTGTGACTTCTGAGGAATTGAACCCTGGCGGGCAGGCTTTGCAAGCAAGCACCTTCAGCAGTGGAGGCATCTCCAAGCTTATTTTATTTTTTTAATATTTTATTTTATTTATTTATTTGAGAGAGAGAGATACAGAAATAGGTAGAGAGAGAGAGAAAGAGAGAGAAAGAAAGAGAGAGTGAATGGGTGCACCAGGGCCTCTGGCCACTGCAAACAACTCCAGATGCATATGCCACCTTGTGCATCTGGCTTTAAGTGGGTCCTGGGGAATTGAACTGGGGTCCTTTGGCTTTGCAGGCATGTGCCTTAACTGCTAAGCCAGCTCTCCAGACCCCAACCTTATTTTTAAAAATTAGTTATTCATTTGCAAGGAGAGGGAAACAGGGAGAGAGAGAGAGAATGAGAATGGGGGCACCAGGGCTTTCTGCCACTGCAAATGAACTCCAGATGCATCCGCCACTTTGTGCATCTGGCTTTGTGTGGGTCCTGGAGAATGGAACCTGGGGCAGCAGGCTTTGTAAGCAAGTGCCTTAACCACTGAGCCATGTGTCTCCCTAGCCCTGGGGAGGGCATTCTGAGACCAGGGAGACACTCCGTCCAGGCTCTGCTCCGTCTTGCAGACACCCCTTGGAACTCCTGCCCACCACCCTCCTGGAGCCCCTGAGCCAGAGCTGTACCAAGTAAGCCCAGGGAACTGGCAGTTCCCTACAAGTGGCTTCCTGGGGTGGACGGAAATCTGAGGGGTCTGTGTGTCTCAAGCAGCACAGCAGAGAGAGTAATGAAAAAAAAAAAGCTGTGAAATGAATAATCATAGTAGACTCAGCATACTGCTCTAGCCCTGGTAAAGAACAGCCATCATCAACATCAGCATTGTTGTCATCACACCATCATCATCCTCGCTGCTACCACCACCACCACCCACCCTCACTGTCACTGTCTTATCATCAACCATCACCATCGCCACCTCACTCATTATCACCACCACCAGCTCCATCGCTATCACTGTGGTGGTTTGATTCAGGTGTCCCCCATTAAGCTCAGGTGTTCTGAATGCTGGGTTCCCAGCTGATGGAGATTTGGGAATTAACGCCTCCTGGAGGCAGTGTATTGTTGGGGGCGGGCTTATGGGTGTTATAGCCAGTGTCCCCATGCCAGTGTTTGGCACACTCTCCTGTTGCTATTGTCCACCTTATGTTGGCCGAGGGCCTGATGTCCACCCTTTGCTCATGCCATCATTTTCCCTGCCATCGTGGGTCTGTAAGCCCAAATAAGCCTTTTTTCCCCACAAACTGCTCTTGGTCAGGTGAGTTCTGCCAGCAATGTGAACCTGACTGCAACAGTCAGCATCACCACTTTCATCACCGTCACCACCACCATCATCACCACTGACTGTTAACATCACCACCCACCCCACCACCACTATCATCATCAACACAACCATCATCACCATCAAATCCATCGTTACTCTTCGCATCACCATAACCACCATCATCTCCATCATCATCATCACCATCATCACCACCATCATCACCACATTATCATCTCCATCACCACCATCACCACCATCATCTCCACCATCACCACCATCATCACCATCATCTCCACCATCACCACCATCACCACCATATCACCATCATCTCCACCATCACCACCATCATCTCCACCATCACCACCATCATCTCCACCATCACCACCATCATCTCCACCATCACCACCATCATCACCATCATCTCCACCATCATCACCATCATCTCCACCATCATCACCATCATCTCCACCATCACCACCATCATCACCATCATCTCCACCATCACCACCATCATCTCCACCATCACCACCATATCACCATCATCTCCACCATCAGCACCATCATCTCCACCATCACCACCATCATCTCCACCATCACCACCATCATCACCATCATCTCCACCATCACCACCATCATCTCCACCATCACCACCATCATCTCCACCATCACCATCATGACCACCATCATCTCCACCATCACTGCTGTTATCATCACCATCTCCATCACCACCATCATCTCCACCATCACCATCATCACCACTATCATCTCCATCATCACCACTGTTATCATCACCATCTCCGTCATCACCATCACCACCATTATCGCCACTATCACCATCATCTCCATCACCACCATCACCAATTCTTGTCATCATCATCTCCATCACCATCACCGTCACCACCAGCACCACTGTCACTGTCATCACCGCTGTCAGCATCGCCATCGTCATCCCCACTGTCACAGTTACCACCACCACCATCACCATTGCCAACATCACCGCCGCTGTCATCCTTGTGTGGTTCTGGGCTGTCATTAGCATGTGCCTAGTACTTCCAGTTCGCTGGCGACAAGACCTTGTCCCCCTGGCTGCATGTTCACTCAACCAAGTTTCTGGGTGACTTTGATGGTGCCCTCTTAGATAAGCCCTGTATTTGCCCTTTGGGTCACCCTGCCCCAAGCCTGAGACCTTGGCAGGTATATGTCCGGTGCTGGCCAGGATGGATTGGGTCCCAAGGGTGCTGGTATAGGTGGCTGGATGGTGACTCCTCTGTGGGCCTATTGTACAGCACAGAGGGGTGACTGAGGCTGGACAGGGCTGGGGCTCCATGAGGGTTACCAGGACCTGAGGCTGGCCCTGAGCTGCTGGGGGTGCTGGGGTCACAGCCGGCCATTGTCCTGCTGTCGAGGCAGCCCGGGAGGGGCCGTGGGGCTGCGCCTGAGGCTCTGACTCTCGCCTGCTCCAGGCAGCAGCCGTCTCGCCTCAGGGAAAACAGCCTCGTTAGCACAGCTGCCTGCGGCCCTGGGTGCAGCCGGGGGCAGAGAGGCCTCGTTACCTGCTGCTGGGCCCTGCACGCTATGGCAGTGGCCACCACACATCCTCCAGGCTGAGCTTGCAGAGGCTTGTGTGTGTGAGGAGCACAGCCACACACACACACACACACACACGCCACGCGTGCGCACACACACCTCATGCCAGGCCTCCATGTTCACAGCTATGTACAAGGGTGCCTACAGGGGAGCCTAGGTTGAAGCTGCAGGCCCATCCATGCCCGCTTCCACACAGCCTGGGCTCATAGGCGCACACGTGCTCATATCCGGATGTGTTTGTCTCCACACACAGGCTCTCACGGCAGGGACACAAAGGCTCACTGAGGCAACAGTGTAGACAGATACGTGTACGCTCCATCTGTCCCCCAGACACAGGTTTGGAAGCACCTGCACCCCCAAACATGTCTGGCCTAATCCAGGCTTTCCACTTGGGATGAATGCTGGCCGACCACACACCCTCCATATATGCTGCCCGAGACTGGCACACGCCACTCAGCAGTTACACATGGCACATGATGGTATTTGTGGCACATACATCTGTTACTCCAAGTTTTAAAAAAAAATGTTTACTATCATTATTAACAACATGTTTTGTATCGATACATCATGTGTTGGTACCCTCTTTTCCCTCGTCCCCTGCCCCCATTCTGTTGGGGACATTCCTCAGTGGTCAGTCGGGCAAAGTCCCACTTCTCTTACCCAGAAATGGTACTGACACACTTTACGGACCTATCACAATACCCAGTGTGGTGGTTTGAATGGATGTTCCCCAGTTGATCCGGGAGTTTATTAAAGCTTGTAACGTGGACCTCCAGGCAGGAGGAGGTGTCCCTGGAGGTGGGCCCGGCATTCCAGGCTAAGCTCCTGAGGTGTGCTGCGTGGCTTTCGGCCCGTGGCTCTTCTCTCTCTGCATGGACCTGTGCGAGGGGGCCAGCTTCTTCTGCCATTATGGAACTTCCCCTGGATCCGTGAGCTTCAACACATCCCTTCTTCCTCCCATAAACCGTGTCTGGTCTGGAAGTTCGTCCCAGCACTGTGAGGCTGTCTATGACATCCAGCCTCCAGCCATTCCTGTTGTCTTCCTCACGCTTTCCATAACTCCATTTTACAAAGGGGAAACTGAGCTTGTGATGGAGTTTAGGGCATGCGTAAGGCCGCTAGGCTCAGCGGTCAGGGCCAAATAGCCTGGTGACATCCCAGCCGGGGCTTCCTGGGAAGCCACGCCCAGGGCTGGGCTTGGGTTTCGCACACTTCCCCTTCGGGCTTTGTGGTCTTCCTCACAGCTGTCCTCATCTCTCTAAACCTTCGTCCTTGCTCTACAAGATGAAGGACAGCGGTGGCTGTTTCATGGCCTGGTCTGAAGGGTCCGAGGGGGAGGTGACGGAAGGACCGGCACTGTCAGAGTTGGCAAATGTCCCCTCTTGTTATCATGACTGTTATATTATGAGACAGGCGGACCTTAAGAAGACATGGGAGCAGCCGTTGTGATGGCTGATGGCCGAGGCCTTGGGCAGGTCTTTTTCACATCCCTGGGAAGAACCAACCTCCCCACACCTTCACCTTGGACTTCAGCCTTTAGACCTGCAGACAGTAAGTCCCTGCCGTATACACCACCCAGACTCGCACCTGTTCAAGCAGCCAAGCAGACCCACAGAGCTGGGGGCCATGACCTTTTCTGAACAGCAGGCCAGGGGCTTCCTGCTCCTTGTCACCTCCTACCCCCAAATCATAATGGGCCTGGGCAGGGGCACCAGGCAACCCTAGGAAGGACCCGTGCCTGCCTGGGATCCCGAGAGCCCAGCGCTGTCATCGCGGCCGGGGCGGCAGCGGCAGTAACGGTGACTTAGAGCGGGTGTAACAACCCTCGTATTCTTTTAGTGAGGTCTGAACGGTGATAGTAAATGGGATATTGAGAGAAGGAAGTGGGAGTCGGGAAAAGGTTAGACGCTATTTATTCAGCTTTTCATGGGCTCTAAAATAGCCTAGCCCGTAGCTCACTGCCTCCCCTCCTGCCTCCGCCTGCCTCTGGGGCTCCCTGCTCGCCAGGGAGGCCAGGGAGGTAACCGGACTGGGGCAGAATCCCGAATCCTGCCCTGGCTGGCACCTGTGTGCGTGTGTGTGTGTGTGTTGGGGGGTGCCTTGTGCATTTAGGGAGCAGTGGGGATCCAAGGCTAGGAGGATATTCAGGACGCCTGGTCAGGGGCAAGAGGCAGAACTCCTTGGGACAGATGGGAGGGACTGTGTATCGAGTCTTGCTCTGTAGGGTGCCCCTTGCAGCCCTGAGCAGTCCTCCCCATGTCCTAATCCCGGCTCACCTGGTGCCAGGCTGCGAGGGCTCCCGGCTCGCCACGCCTCCTGCCACGGCTCCTTAGCTGCTACTACCGTCAGGATCCAGGTTCTGGAGTCAAAACCACAGGGGCTCTCTCGCTCTCTCTCTGTCTCATGTCTGTTTTGGAATCAGTACCCTGCTACGTTATAACACTTCACAGACACCTGTGAATCAAAATGGTCCCGCGTCCATTGGAAGGTAGGCCAGCTGAGTCCCAGTGCGATGAGGTCTCTGGCCCCGGCCCCAGAGCCGGAAGTGGGTTCACGGCACAGACTCAGCCTTCGCACTGGGGCTTGGCTACCACAGGGATGGGCATTTCTGCTGCCCTGTGTTGTGGCCGAGGGAGGTGGGGAGGACTCTGACGGCTTCCTGGCTCCCTCCTCTTTCTCCTCTCACCACCCTGGATCTCCATCTCTCCATCGGCCTCATTAGCTGCTGCCTTTCTGCCCTGAGGCGTATGCACACCCCAGGCTGCCTTTCTTGTGATTTCCCCCCCTTGGCCACAGGAACCCCACGGTGGTAGGTCCTGCAGGGGGTGGGGCTCCTCTGATGAGCCAACCTGAGGTCACCTTGAGGCTCAGGGTGGAGACAGGCACGCAGTGGGCTCAACAGGGCGGGCATTCTTCACCACTTTCCAGGCCTCCGTTTCCTCATCTGTAAAGTGGGGGTGGAAGTGGGGGAGGTCACACTCTGGGGAGAACTTCAGATGCTCTTGCATCGTGTCTAAGTCACTGATTCCCCACATGTGGGCTGCTGTTACTGCCAGTGAGCCCTGTCATATTTTCTTTTCTTTTTATTTATTAAATACAGAGGGAGAGAGAGAGAGAGAGAGAGAGAGAGAATGGGAGCGCCAGGGCCTCTGGCCACTGCAAATGAACTCCAGATGCATGCGCCACGATATGCATCTGGCTAACGTAGGACCTGGAGAATTGAACCTGGGTCCTTAGGCTTCGTAGGCAAGTGCCTTAACGGCTAAGCCATCTCTCCAGCCCGCTCTGTTATATTTTCTTTTCGCTCAGAGGGGGCCCAAAGCTAAAAATGATGAATGCCAGTGCTTGTACCATCCACAGCCTGGGCGATGATCTCAGCTCATTGCAGACATGCAGGAAGGCAGGGAGAAACTCTCTTGGGGGGGGGTGCAATGTTCTGTCCGATGCCCCTCATTTTTTTTGTAGACCGAGAGTTAGTCCCGCACCTCCTGCACTGGCCTGCCAAAGGGCTGGGGGGTTCAGCTCCCTCTCAGCGCCCTTTCCGGTGGCCTGGAGCTCTATACTGTGTCCTAGAGACTCGCAGTTCTCCCCACAAGAGTTGGCAGCCAGAGCGTTTCTCAGCAACATCTCCGGGGGTTTGTGTCAAGGACAAAATAGTGTGTCCCATGGGTAACTAGAGCTAACACAGCCTCGAAACAGAATTTATTTCTTGTTTGAGATATCATTTTTAAAGTATGGCATAGGGAGAACTTTAAAAATGAAATTATAGCCAGCAATAAAAAAACCTCATAGGCACTGTATTCAAATTATGCTACCGTAATGGGCCAAGTTCATAAATAAACATGGCGATTAACCCTTTGCTGAGCCTGCAGGCTGGCTGGCCGGGATGCACTGGGGAAGGGTGGTAAGAATCTTCCTCCAGGTGTCCCCCCGGGGCTGTCTCCACTCAGGTGCCAAGGACGAGAACGTTATTGCGTAGAGTGAGGGGCAAGATTGTCTGCTGACTTCACAGAGGTGTGCCGCACACACCTCTGAGCGATGAGTATTTTAGGGCATAGACTCTATAGATCTCCCCAAGCTCCCGGCATCCTCCACACCCCTTTATGATAGTATATGCACAGGGCAGGCCTCCCCCAAAGCCTGATGGGGTTCTAGATGTCTGCAGTGGGGAGCCTGCACCCTGCAACACCCCAATGACTGCCCCCCCATGCTGCCCGTCACCTCTGAGTTTCTGCCCTCAGCCTGGTGCCTTGGTCTACGGAGTCATGGTTCTCTCTCTGTCTCTCTCTTTTGTTAACCCTAAAAACTCAATGTTTATTACAAAGGTGAACCCCAACCCTTGTGATGGGCTTATCGGCAGGATTTCTGGCAGCAGGCACGGGCCCCAGGGACTCCAAACTTTTTGGATTCGCAGCGTCGGGTGGTGGGCTACCTGCAGGGTGTAGTCATGCTGGGTAAGGCTGTCTTTGATCTCCTTCTTGGAAGCCTCAGCCACATATTTCTGATAATAGGCCACCGGGGCTTTGGAAATGGACTGCCAGATAGCTTAGATCTGGGCCATGTGATCACCAACCTTCACAGGGACCCAGATGTCCTCACCAGCGAATCGCTCCTTGCTCAGAAGCGGAACAGGCTCCAGTCACTCGTGCCCCGTGGCTCGGTCATCTCCAGTGGGCAGCCGTTCACCGTGCTGTCCCTGCGTTCGCAGTGTGCCACGAACCAACTAAAGCGGACCCTTGGATGGAATGCGGGCGAGGGTAGCAGATGTGAGCTCCTCACCACGCGGCGCTGACACCAGGAAAGGAAAATATTTTTTTTATTTATTTACTTATTTGAAAGGAGAGAACGCCAGGCATGGTGGCGCACGCCTTTAATCCCAGCACTCGGGAGGCAGAGGTAGGAGGATTGCCATGAGTTCGAGGCCACCCTGAGACTCCATAGTGAATTCCAGGTCATCCTGGGCTACAGTGACACCCTACCTCGAAAAACAAAAAACAAACAAACAAACAAACAAACAAACAAAAAAAAAAAAAAAAAAAAAAAAGAAAGGAGAGAGAGAGAGTTGGGTGCACTAGGGCCACCAGCCCCTGCAAACAAACTCTAGACCACATGTGCCAGCTTGTGCATCCAGCTTACGTGGGGTACTGGGGAATCGAACCTGGGTCCTTAGACTTCTCAGGCAAGTGTCTTAACTGCTGGGCCATCTCTCCAGCCCTACCTTGGGGAGCTTTGATGAGAAGCAGTTGCCATCACGCTCTACCTTGGAGCCGGGTTCTGGGTTCTGGGAATGTGTCCCAGCCTATGCTAGTGACCTGGTGGTGAGAACTCCCCTGGCTATGTGGTTTCAGGCACGGATAAGTGTGGGGCACCTCGGCCCTCTATCCCTGGCATTGATGGCTCTGTGGTTTCACGGAGTCCAGCCTGGGCCAATCTCTGAGTGACTCTTCTCAGGGCTGCCAGCACATGTGGTAATTTAATAGCATTTAATTTAATTTTAAAATGATTTTTCATATAGGCTTGTTGCCGCGGGAGCCCTGGCCACGTCCATCCCTCTGTTCCTTGAGGCTGGAAATACATCTTGTGGCTCAGGACCAGCTCCTGGTCACACAGGCCCCTTGGAGAGCCCACAGCTTTCTGTGAAAAATGCTGAGTGTGCTGTCTGCCCACTAGGCGTAATTACCGTTCTCTTCTCCAGAGCCCCTTGCAAGTTCCAGTCAAGGAGAAAAGGGCTGGAAGGGCGGACCAAGTTAGAGACTGATTCACAGCTTTCCCTCAGGTAGAGGCACCTCCAGACTCAGCACAGATGCGTGCATGCGTGTGTACAGACAGATGCAGGCGCGGCCACACGGGGCATGTGCACGTGTGTGCAGACAGAACTGGGCAATGCTACACAAGGCACGCATGCATGTGCACAGACAGAGGCCAGCGCAGCCACACAGGACATGCACATGGGTATGCACGGTGTACATGTGCCATGCACACATGTACACGGGTCTACACGTGTCAGCAAACTCACGTGCATCTGCAGAACACAATATTCCAGACACGCGTGCACATGCGTGCACATATACACACATGAGCAGACTCACGTGCACCTGCAAAACACATTATGCCACAGACAAATGCACCCATGTGCACACATGCACAGCAGAACAAAGATGCATGCGTGACGATGCATGCTCAGTGCTTATAGCCTCCTGCCACGGACTTGACCCGTGGCAGCACAGAACAGTTTGCAGAAAGCATCCAGGGACTCGGCCTCCTCAGCGACCGTGAGTGCTCGAGACCCACCAGAGATTCCGACTGTGCATTGGCAATGTTTGGATTGTGCGTTTGAAACCTCTTTGATATGCAAGCAAAGACACGTACACATGCACAGGGTCCAGATGTACCCGACAACGCACAAGGCAGGCGCACGCACAGGGCAGTACACAAATGCATGCATGTGGACGCGCGCACACACAATGCAATATGTCACACACACATACACACGTGCACAGTTCACATAGCACACACGTGCACTCACACACACGGACGCTCAGTCCACAATGCAGTGCACAGAAGCACATTGTGCACGTCCACACAATGCACACGTGTGCACGCACACGTGTGGACGTGCATGCAGCCATCTTCCTCACTCTTCCGGACTCATTGGCGCTAGCTAGCAGCCACACTCGGCTCTCACTCTCCTGCACAGCGACCCGGAGGCCTGCCACATTTCTTTCCTCCTAAATTATTTTCTGTTTTGTTTCCTTGAAGCCCCATTTCACACATGCTCAATCATTACAAGCCTTCTTTGTCTTCTCTGTCCATGTGTCAGTTAATTGATTCATTGCATTTTTTTTTTTTTTTTGTCTCTGGTGTACCACGTGTTCCTCACGAGGACGGACGCGCGACAGGGAGACACACAGGCCTGACTGTCCTCAGAGAGCCAGAGAGGCTGCCAGGGGGAGAGGCTTGCACAAGGGAATGCCCTCGCCCTCTGGGGACTGGAGAGGATGACTAGGGACTCCTGGTAACCTCAGAGGGCACGCCTGTCAGAGAGTGACGCCATTTGCCAGGACAGTGACTCTAAGCTGAAGGGCAGAATGGAGCCGGAGAGGCAGTTGCTTCACCCAGATCTGCCCAGGGTCCCTCTTCCTGTGACCCAATCTTGAGCTCTTTAGCTAATCACACAGTCCTCCTTCCAGGCCACGCAGCTCAGAGCCCCGTCCAGCCAGGTCTCCCTTCAGGACACACAGCCGGAGCCCCAGCCCAGCCAGGCCTTCCCCAAGGCCATGTTGCTCAAAGGCCCATCCCAGACTGCCTGGCAGTGCATTGGCTGTGAAGTTCAAGTCCACCATAAGTGTGTGAAGCGCTCCACTCCCAGATCTGCTCCATACCTACCTGCCCCTCTCCCCGCCCTGTTCTCTTCAGATCAGCCTGGTGAGCTAACTTGCGCACTCCAAGTGGAGGATTGAGGAGCCCCAACTTGGAGGGAATGCAGGTCTCAAAGCCTCTTATAGGAAAGTCATCCCAAGAGCTGCCTGACCAGGGACATTGGCAGTGGACCCTCAGGCTAACAATGGCAGTCAGGGCCACTCCCATTGAGTCATTCTTTTTTTAAAAAAAAAATTTTACTTTTTACAAATATTTTATTTTTACTTATTTGAGAGAGAGAGAAAGATGCAGAGAGAGGGAAAGAGAGAAAGAATGGGCACGACAGGGCATCCAACTGCTACAAAGAAACTCCAGATGCATGCGCCACCTTGTGTATCTGGCTTATGTGGGTACTGGGGAATTGAACCTGGGTCCTTTGACTTTGAAGGCAGGTGCCTAAACTGCTAAGCCATCTCTCCAGCCCCTACTGAGTCATTCTTGCGTGCTTAGGGGTTTGTGGGCCACATCAGCCCATGTCCTGCTGCCTGGCTATATAACATGGACGTCACTGGGACCTGGTTGGTGGCTGCTCTCCTGCCACAGACTCGAACCGTGGCAGGACGGTCCTCTAGCAGACTCAGCCTCCTCAGTGACTGTGCGCATTTGGAAATGGCTGGACCCGTCTCGAGTTTTCCCCGGTATCCTTCGCTGGCTTCTGCTTCTAGGCCAGTCTCTACGTTCTAAACTGGTTCTGGTTTCTGTCCCTTTGGCCCCATGTGTTGGGCACACAGGGACTATTCACAGAGTCCCAAAGGATGGCTGGCAATGGCCATTCTCCACCTTCCTCTCTGTCGGTGACAGTCCTTTAAGTCACCGACACCATGCCCCAGTTATGCGGATGCGGAAAGCCAGAGAGAAGGAAGCAGGGTTTTCCAGAGCTGCTCATCTCAGAGGCAAGTGAGAGGTCCCCAAAGAAAGTTACTGGCTGGTTAAATGCGTGTTGTGGGGCAGGAGGCCTTGGCTCCTTCCTGAAAACCTCTGTGGGGCACTGGCTGACGGTGGTCCCATTCTACAGATGGCTCCTGCTCTGCGGGGGAGCAGTAACTTGCCCAAGGAAACCTTAAAATTATTTATTGCAATTAATTGCTTAATATTATTTATGTTAACTTTTAGTTAGCGTACAAAATAATGGGCTTCATTATGACATTTCCAGATATGTGTATTATTTCTTTTTTCATTAATTTGCAAGATAAAGTGTGTGTGTGTGTGTGTGTGTATGTGTGTGTGTATTAGTTCACTAGGGCCTCCTGATGCTGCACACAAACTCCAGACACACGCACCACTTTGTGTGTCTGGCTTCAAGCGGGTACCAGGGAATTAAACTCAGGCCGTCAGGCTTTACAAGCAAGCACCTTAACTGCTGAGCCATCCTTCCAGCCCCATGTGTATTATTTTTACCAGCCTTTCTGGCCCCCTTTCCCATCTCCACTGTTTCCCTTCATGGTTCTGCTTCAGGGACATGCCTTTTCTGTGCCATATCACCCTCTCTTCTCATTCTTGAACCCTCCCTTCCCCATGGCTCCCCTTCTACTTTCACATCGTAGACATATGTAAACGTGTCGGGCACAGGTATGCGCCCCAGGTCACTGGAGGCTAAAGCAGGCCTGAGCTGTCAGGCACGGCCCAGGGCCCCAGGCCGCAGGAGGTCGCAGCAGGCCTAGATCCCGATAATCTCGCCTTGAGACTGGCAGGAGTGGGCCCGTTCCCTCCCTTCGTCTGGGGCCCCCGGACATCCTGATAAGACTGAGGTTTCAGTTTCCCCGAGACCATGTGACCCCACTCACGTGGAAGGTCCCTATATGTTAATGAGGTATCAGCCAGCAGCCTTCACACAGCCAGTCCCCCTGTGACCCATACCCCGTACCTTTTCTCTCCACTACACGAATGTTTATAAGCCCATTCCCCTAACAAATCAACGAGCCGTCCTCTGACACAGTCTCCCGGGTGTCTCATCCCGTCGTACTCACATCCACTCGAGACCCTGCTGCGCAGTAGCCTGGACCTCTGGGAAACCGATGCACAGTGGCCCCAGGGTGGCCAGGAACCACACAAACACACACACACACACATAATGTGCATACGTACCTACTTACATGCATGCATAATTCTAGATTCCGCATGTGGAAGCAAACACGGTATTTGTCTGAGTTTGGCTTGTTTCACTTAACATGATGATCTCCACTTCCCTCCATCTCCCTGCAGGTGACAAGAGTTTGTTCATTTTTATGGCCGAGTAAAACTCCAGCGAGTGTGTACGCCATGTTTTATTTATCAGCCCCTCCACCCGAGCTAGGATTGGAGCACGCTCACTGTTTCTTTCCTCACCTCTGGTGTCATGTTGGGTTTGTCACCCTTGCTGTGAGCCTGACAGAACAGACCCAGGTGTATGGCGGTCTTCTTTCTTTTTTTTTTTTTCCTTCTCACTGGTACTGGCATATCCAACTAGCGACACCGCCATTCCATTAGCTCAAGTGAGGGGTTCTTCATACAAGGTTGAGCTTCAATAATTCTCTTTAAAGTTGCAGACAAATGTATGCTTAATTATATTTGCATATGAAAAATAGGGTCTAATTAGTTTGATTGATTATTATTTTAACCCTAATGGCATTTTGAGTATCTGTTCCCAACTAACAGCAACTGCGTCACTAATAAATCACTGAATTTTTATAGCATGGTCCGCTGAGCTGCCTTATGAAATATATTTTATTAATATCCTGGAATGTATTGAAACTGATACAAGTCAAACAACTCCTCATTTATTAAACTGTTTAAATGTCAGTTTTATACAAGAGTAATAATATAGGAAATATGTTCACTTGGAAGACATCAGTAGACCATGGGCACTTGAGATATTAGTTATGTTAGAAAATATATTATGGAGATAAAAGTCCAATTATGTCATTCATTACATTAAATAAATCTATTCTGACTAACAAACGTTGCACATTAGCAAATGTACTTTCTTGCAAACTTTTTAATTGTCTGGGATGGATTTCCAGGGTACAACAGGAAGGAAGGAGGAAGGTTTTCCAGGCGATCTTTGGGGACGTGGAGGCATTAGGAACCTGTGCTCAGTTTTCCTTATGACAGGTCGGGGTCACCTTGCGCACCGACAGTCCCTTGACAGTGGCTTCTGGTACATCTCCAAGGCTGGAGTTCGGGACAGGGCTGTTCCTTCAAGTACTCCCTCAAGGGTCCTGAACAGAGGGGACACAGCTTCAAAGGCAGGTAAGGACGCAGTTGCCATGGAACTGACCAAGACCTGATCGGGAGTGGGGACGCCACAGGCAGGATTCCTGTGTGGGGGGAAGGGAGGGAGAATGGTACTAAGGACACAGAGGAAAGACCACGTCGTCACTGGCTTCTGGGCAGAGGGTCCAGCAGGTACAGAGGCACTGAGGTCAGAACATGTGTGGCCAGTGTGCAGGCTGGAGGGCAGGAGGACAGCAGAGGGACAAGTAAGTGGGCTCCACGTCATGTAGGCCCTGCAGACAGAGAAAGGAAGTTTGGGGCTCTTTTTGGTGTGCTGGGGGCCATGGCAGGGTTGGCCTCAGGAGGGGACTGTTCTGTGGGGAACCAGGCTTGTTGTAAGGCGTCAGGAGGGATGTAGCTGGTGGCATTAGGGGAGCACCCACCGGGGCGGGGCAGGAGGGGATCTGACAGTTTAGGGTGTTGTTGAGGTCGAGCTGACAGGCTAGACTGATGGATGGGATGTCAGAGCCGAGGATGCCCCTGAGCCTGCTCTGAGCTTCTGAGTGCGGACATAGGAGGTTTGAAGTTAGAAAGACGGGTGGGATGGCCATCTTGCTGTTCCAGTTTAGGCAGTTCACGCACCTCACTGATCTTGGCTTCTCCATCTACTTGTGGACAGAATGACTGAGGAGCCACATCAAGAGCTTATTTTAATGTTTGCTGGTTTCTTTACGTATTTTGAAATCTTAACAGCTCCGGTGGCCAGCCATGTTGGAAGACCCCTTCCCCAGTCTCTTTCCAAGCAGCTGGGGAAACTGAGGCCCAAGGAAGAGACAAGACTTGCAAGTAAATGCATAACCAATTAGCGTGAGCCTGGGATTCCTGTCTCCCAGCCCCTTGTTCTTTTCTAGTCGCAGACTTGCTTGTGGTCGCAGTAGTAGCCCACAGGCTGCAGTCCTGGGTAGGAAGGGCCCCGGCCATCGCAGCTCACCAAGTTTGGGAATGTTCGGTGGGGCGGGGGGAGAATGTTGGAGGTGGAAAGTAGCAGCAAGGAGGCCAGCCCATGAACTCTGTCACCCTGCAGTACGACCTCGCGAAGGTCACAGAATCTCTCTGATCCTTGTCTTCTGGAAGGGGGTGTGCGTGTCTGATATTGGAAGCTTTCTTCACAGAACGTAATAAGACAGAAGAGAATTTTGTTTGTTTTAATTTATGTACAAGGAGAAAGAGAGAGAGAGAGAGAGTTAGAGAGAGAGAGTGGGAGAGGGAGAGAGAGAGAGAGAGAGAGAGAGAGAGAGAGAATGGACATGCCATCTCTCCAGCCCCAGAAGTGAATTTTAGTGGGAGGTGCTTAGCATAGGGTACTCACTGGCCACGACAGTAGTGTAAATTTGGCCGATAGCCAGTGGTGGCCTGTGTAGGAAGCCAAGTGGGGAGAAAGACATAAAACTTCAGAGTTACACTAATCTGGGTGCAAATCCCACTTTGTTGCTGTAGGAATCTGGGAAGGCCTTCTACCTCTCGGAGCCTGTGACCCTCACTACCGGCAGGGGGAGGCCTGGAGTCCTAACACACCTGTGTAGTATGGCTTCATGGATTTGAGAAAAATACATACAGAGTCCCAGTGCTGGGTGTTGTTGAAATTCCTACTATCCAGTTTCGAGTCACTGCCCCAAATCTCAAGCAGGTGAGACTCTCCAGAAGCTGGTGAGGGTTGCCAAGTGGGCGGTCATGGTGGTGGTGGTGGTGGGGAGCAGGTCTCCATTCCCCTCACTAACTCACTGTGTGACCTTGTGTGAGCCTCTCACCCTCTCTGGCCCCTATTGCCTCCCATGTAAAACGAGGAGTGATTTGCTGAATCCCTAAGGTCTCTTTCAGAGCTTTTTTTTTTTTAACAAAGAATCGATGATTAGAAAGGCCTGTGGTTAGTGAGAGACCATCCCCTCCCCGTAGGGACCAGACCCCCTCACCCCCCAGCCTTCTGGGAGAAATAAAACAAGAAGACGCATCAGAAATTGCCAGGCCCGAGGCCTTCCGTGTGGGTATCTGCTTTTGTATCAACCTTGATTGAAATTCCTCTGCCAAGGCTGCCGTCCCCACCATCAATGCCTTAATTAGAAATTAGGACAGTCACATTGGCATAAATTAAAGCCGACTAAAGATGATTAACAAAGTAATTCAAGAAATCATTAAATTAAACCTTTGTGCCAAAGTCCTCTGCTGATCTATCACAAATTTTGGGCTGCTAATGAGGTCTTAATTAGTAAGTTAGGTCGAAATAATTCATGCCATTCACTTTGAAGACAGCCCCTGTTCTTCTTCTGCTCCTCCTGGCTTTTTGCATCCAGACCCCCTCCCTACAACATAAATTTATCAGCGGCTACGGACGGACGATGGACATTGTAGACAAATGACAGTGTCACTCTGATGATCTACCCACAGGTCACCGGCCATGTTTGTCTCAAGGTTCAAGATGATGTCCCTTTTAAGCAGAAGGGGAAAGACCGGTCTTTGCTCCTCAAATGATGGAGAAGAAAGTTTTGGATTCCTGAGCTTGGGAGACAGAAGGGATACCTGAAGGAGGCGGGGGGGGGGGGGGAGAACATGTGGGGGAGGGTCATAGGGTAAGCTGGAGACCCTGGTGTCCTAAAAGAGGGTCCGCTCCTACTGTCATCTTGTGACCATTCCCCTTGTCCACAGCAAGCGCAGTATCCAGCGGATCTGCTCACGCTCTCTGAACACTGGCAGGGAAGCAGGGGCTCAGAGACACACGTGTACATGCTCAAGATCACACAGCCCTGAAAGACAGAGCTGGAATCTGATGCAGATTCCAGAGTCCAAGTGCCTCTGCCAAACTCTCTGTTCCCACCGGATGTCTGGGTGGCAGGGTGGATGGGTACGTGGGCCTGTGGTAAGAATTTGCTGGAAGAGAGAGTAGGAGGGAGTGGATCATTTACAGAGATAAGCATGATGACTGGCTGATGTTATAGCCAGATGGGGTTGGGGGACCTGGAAGACTTTGGAGTCAGGAGACCTGACATTGACACCTGGTTATGCAAACTCCTAACTGTGTGGTTTTGAACCAGTGGGTTTCAGCTCTCTGAGCCTCTGTCTTCCCATCTGTAATGTGGGTGCAATTAATATCAACTGGTGTGGGATCTGTGAGGGCTCAATGAGGTCATGTGAGAAATGTGCCTTGTACTTGGCTAATAAGGGATTCCTTCCCTTCTCTTTTCGGTAGTTGCCTGGGGGTTCAGTTGGCTTTTGCTGTGCTTCCCCATGGAACTCAGTGGTTTCTCTGTCAGGATGCAGATAGGGCTGGGCTCAGCTGGGCGCCTCTTGTGCTGGACACAGCTGCTTGGAGTCAAGAGTTTCCCATCAGCTGCTGGTTGCCAGGGTGGCTCCACCATTGGGGTCAGCTGGGGGATAGGAGTGACTAGACCTTGTGTTACTCAGAAGACTGGCCAGGACGTGAACTCCCTGCCATGTAAGAATTGCAAACACAGCAAGTGGCCAGTACCAGATCAAGCCTGGCTCCAGATGTTGCTTCCCCCACGTCCCCTCTTCTCTCCCAGACATGTCCATGTCCCACACCCAGGAACTGTACTCATGTTCCCTTTGCGGCAAAAGGGACTTTATGGTTGAGATGGGAGATGATCCTGGATATAGGGAGCACCCAAGATGTCATCTCAAGTGTCTTTCTAAAATGAAGGCAGAGGGATCTGCCAGAGAGGACATGGGATTTGATAGCAGGGGCAGAGGTTACTGGAAGAATGAGCTCTGTAGATGGGCTGCAAGCCAAGGGTTTCAAGCAGTGCCCCTCCTACCCTAGCAGGACTCAAACCTTGGGGAAACAGCCTCTTGGCCATGAATTTCTGAATGCCAGAATGAGAGCACATTTGTGCTCTTGATATCAGTTAGTTTGTGGGCATTTGTCACAGGATCTGTGGGAAACAGGGGAAAGCAAGTCAGGGCCATAAGCCCAGGCTCGAAGGCCCTATGCTTTCGGGCAGAAGGGGATATGAAGCCACCTGGAGCAGAGGTGTGTATGTGGCTGGGAAGGGATCTGTGTCTTATTTGGCAGTTGAAGGCATCTGTGAATATTTCACCCATGTGATTTGTAAGATAACTCCACTAAGGACAATAATTCTTATTTATTTAGTTTTAAATTTTTATTTATTTGCAAGCAGGGAGAAGAGAGAGAGAGAATGGGTGCACCAGGGCCTCTAGCCATTGCAAACAAACTCCAGACTCATGAGCCACCTTGTGCATCTGGCTTTACATAGGTACTGGAGAACTGAACCTGGTATATGCTCTGCGCTCTGCAAGCAAGCACCTTAACCACTAAGCCATTTCTCTAGCCCAAGGATGGTAATTCTAATGGCACGTATTGACCCAGGCAGAGAATTCAGGTGGTGCACATGGCACACTTTCACAATTTTCTTTTCATGTGCATGTGTGTGCACTTGCACGTGGAGGCCAGAGAATGATCTCAGGTGTCATTCCTCAGGAAAACTGTCCACCTTTTTAAAAAAATTAATTTATTTTTTGTTAACAACTTCCATGATTGTAAACAATATCCCATGCTAATGTCCTCCCTCCCTCAATTTTCCCCTTTGAAGCTCCACTCTCCATCATATCCCCTTTCCCTCTCAATCAGTCTCTCTTTTATTTTGATGTCATGATCTTTTACCTACTATTATGATGGTCTTGTGTAGGTAGTGTCAGGCACTATGAGGTCATGGCTATCCAGGCCATCTTGTGTCTGGAGGAGCACATTGTAAGGAGTCCTACCCTTCCTTTGACTCTTACATTCTTTCCGCCACCTCTTCCACAATGGACCCTGAGCCTTAGAAGGTGTTGTGATAGAGATATTTCAACTCCTCTGTCACTTCTTCTCAGCACCATGATGCCTTCTGAGTCATCCCAAGGTCACTGCCATCTGAAAAGAGAAAGTTCTCTAAAAAAAGTGAGAGTAGCATTAATATATGGGTATGAACATTAAGAGAAGTGCTTACTGGGCAGTTTGATAAGCATAGTATATACATTTAGCCAGACATCAGCAGACATTATACCCCCAGGGCTCATGACTACCCGTGTTGTAGGTTTTCAGTATCAGGGATGTATTCCCTCCCATGGAGCAGGCCTCCAGTCCAATTAGAGGGCAGTTGGTTTCCACCATGACATACGTGCCACTATTGCACCCATTGGCTCATTTGGCCTGGCAGGCCAAATCTAAGGCTTGCAGTGTCCACTGTTGAGTATCTTCACTGGTGGTATCTCTTTCTCCCATTGAACTGCATGCAGAATGGCTTCTTCCAGCTTTCTGTCAGCTGATCTACATGGAGGAAGTAATCAGCTCAGTTTCAGCAGGATTTCTCAGTGGCCTTGCAGCCCAAGTATGTGGAGTCTTCAGCAATAGGGTCTTACCATCTATTGCTAGTGGGAAACCAAGGGCCTTGGCAATGGCCTGTAATGTTTTGGGGGCATCAGAGCCCTCCCTGGCCAATAATTCACTGAAAGGTTTCCCATCCCTGGCACTGAAAATTTTCTAGTAACAATCTATGGCTCCTGAGTATTCCATTGTCCAAAAAAGTAGGTTTTCATATGATTTATTTATATCCTCTGAGATTTTGATTAGCCCTCCCTCCACTTTTCCTTTACTCAATCTCTTCCCCCAACCTTACTTAGGCCTTTTTACCCCCACTAATCTATTCTTCTACTTACATATACACAATACAATCCTATTAGGTACCCCCTCCCTTCCTTTCTATTCCCTTTATATCTCCTTTCTAGCTTATTGGCTTCTGCTACTGAGTTTTCTTCCTACTCACGTGACCACCTTTTTAAAAGATAGGGTTTCTGATTGGCCTAGAGCTCACCAATTAGCCTAGACTAGCTATCCAGTGGGCTCCAGAAACCCTCCTGACTCTATCTCTCCAGCACTGGGATTACAGGAGAATGCCACCTTGTGCATCTGGCTTACACGAGTACTGAGAAATTGAACCTGGGTCCTTAGGCTTTGCAGGCAAGTGCCTTAACTGCTAAGCCATCTCTCCAGCTCTGTGTCTGACTTTTCATCCCTCTGCACAATGTCCTCAAAAGTCACCCAAGCTGCAGCAGGTTTCAACCCTTACAGTCATGCACAAGAGGCCTCTGAGGCTCAGAGAGGAAAGTGGTTTGTGGAGTTCACACAGCAAGTGAGTTGCGGGGGTGGCACCAGAGCCGGAACTCATGTTGCTGGAGCCAATTATGGGTGATCCTGTCCTCTCCTTCCTCCATCTTGCCTCCCGAGGCAGATGTAGGGCTTCCCATGGCGGATGCCGGGCCCCCCATGCCTTGGTACCCACAGCCCAGCTGCAGTGAATACGGCCACCCAGCCCCCACGAGGCCATCCTTTCTTTCTCACAGCCGGCAGGACCCGGAACAATCACTTTCCATCGATTCCACTTCAATTAATGAAAAAATCCATCCAACCACTCCTCAGCTTGATGGACTTTGAGGATTCAAAAGAAAAATAAGTAAATTAGTCCTGGAACAATTGGGGGTGGAAGTAAGGAGGAAGAGGGGGAGACAATGAGGGAGCGAGTAGGGGGATATCCCAGCTAGGGACAGCTTTGCGGTTGGAGCTATTGGTATAAACTGAACCTCAGGCCTGGGGACCCGCATTGACCCTCTAGGAGGAACAGGAATGCGAGTCTGCATAGTGAGCGGCACTGGGGCGGTAATCTCACCTGCATTTTACGTGAATTTGCTCATTGGTTCTTCTAACAGCTCCAAGAGCCAGAAGATGAACAGAGGGGTTGGCAACTGTGTGAGGCCACACAGCAAGGATTCCTCAGAGAAGGGCCTCATCTGTCAGTGCTTTTGTATGCTTATTTGGGATGTGTTTTTTTTTTTTTCTGATTTGTGCAGACCAGATCCATCGAGAGCCAAGGGTAGGAGGACAGGTTCTGTGCTTTGAAGAGGATCTTTGGAATTTGCTCCGAGAGGTGGGACTTGAAAGTGACACTCCTGGATGCTGTAACCGAGCCAGGAAACACCATCCCAGGTCACCTGCTGGGTGGACCTCATGTGTTCCAGGGTGGCCTGGAGTTCACTGTGTTGTGGGGATGGCCTTAAACTCCTGGTCCCGTGGCTTCCCTGTTCCAAGTGCTGAGATGACAGGAGGGCGTCACCATGTCTTGTGCATGCTAGGCAAGCCCTCTACCATAAATTGAGCTACATCCCCAGCCCTTGCAAACTATGTTTCACCTGTGGACTAAGAGGTGGAGATGGGTGGGGATGTAGCTTAGTGGTAGAGCGTTTTACGAGGCCATTCCCAGCACCGGAAAGAAAAACCTGAGAGGGGCTGGAGAGATGGCTTAGCGGTTAAGCGTTTGCCTGTGAAGCCTAAGGATACTGGTTCAAGGCTCGATTCCCCAGGACCCACGTAAGCCAGATGCACAAGGGGGGGGCACGCGTCTAGAGTTCATTTGCAGTGGCTGGAGGCCCTGGTGTGCCCATTCTCTCTCTCTCTCTCTGCCTCTTTCTGTTGCTGTCAGATAAATAAATAAAAAAAAGCCGGGCGTGGTGGCGCATGCCTTTAATCCCAGCACTCGGGAGGCAGAGGTAGGAGGATCGCCGTGAGTTCGAGGCCACCCTGAGACTCCATAGCGAATTCCAGGTCAGCCTAGGGTAGAGTGAGACCCTACCTCGAAAAACCAAAATAAATAAATAAATAAATAAATAAATAAATAAAATAAAATAAATAAATAAAATAAAAAAAAGAAAAACCTAGGATGGGAGTGATGGCACACGACTTTAATCCCACCACACGGGAGGCAGAGGTAGGAGGATTGCCATGAGTTCGAGGCCACCCTGAGTCTCCATAGTGAATTCCAGGTCAGCCTGGGCTAGAGTGAAACCCTACCTCGAAAAACAAACAAACAAAATAAGAAAAACCTGAGAGGTTTTATGAGTCAGCTAAACCACCGGCAGATCCCGCCAGGAGTATTTACATGGTAGAAATTGGCACACAATGTGACCCAGCATGTGCACCCCCACCCCATAGCTGAGGCACACGCCATCACCCCCTACTCTGCCTCAGTGCTGAATGCCAGACTCTGCTAAGCACGTCACTTAAATTTAAACCACAGAATGGCATGCGTGAAAGGTGATTATTGTCCCCATCTCAGGTGGGGACATTGAGGCCTGGAAAGCGTGCACTTACCACTAGCTGGCCAATGTCAATCCCTTCCTCATTCTGATTTTAAAATATTTTTATTTTTATGAGAAAGGGAGAGAGAGAGAGAGAGAGAGAGAGAGAGAGAATGGGAGTTGCTCTAGGGCTTCTAGCTATTGCAAACAAATTCTAGAAGTATGCCACATTTTCTGTGCATCTGGCTTTAAGGGAGTTGAACTGGGGAATTGGACCTGGGCCATCAGACTTTGCAAGCAAGTGCCTTTAACTGCTCAGCCATCTCCCTAGCTTGCCATTTGGTTTTGCCCCTGGTTAGCCAGAGAGAGGTCGACCTGCAGCACGTGAGACTTGGCACCTGCCTGCTCAGATCCCTGCTTGGGACGGAAAAGCCAAGAACAGAAACCAGGGAATGAGGGCCAGGCCTGGCATCCTGCGGCATCCACCTCGCCTGCCTCCTGCTTCTTTCCTTGGGGACAGGGGACAGGACACACTGAGCCCTGAGGGATGGGGTCGGGCCAGAGGCACACACAGGGATGGAAAGAATCTTTGGAACTTTTGAAAGTGGCCACCTCTAGGGTCCCTGACCAGTCTGGCGGGTGGATACCACAGCTCTAGGGGTCAGGCTGGAGCCCCACAGAAGCCTTGGGAGGTACCTCCCCTCAGGAAGCCTCGTGCTGAGGTGAGAATTGCCCAGGTAGCCCCAGCCTTGCAGGAGAAAGGAGATTCACATGTCACCCATGTCACCCGATGATGGTGCAGTTTTATAAATCCATGGTCCAGGGATAATCTCTGGGGAGTGTCCATGAATCTGGAGAGGGGGAGTCGTGCAATCCCCTTGACCCCTAAGTAATCAGGGGTTGCTGTTAACAGGGAGAGGAAGAGACCGCAGTCTGCACAAAACAGCACACTTGTCAGTCAGCCTCCTCTTCTAGGGAGGAGCTCACCCGAAGTAATGATAGAAAATCGTCCCTGTAGCAAGCAGCCCTAGATGACGTCTTTAGAAAAATGCCTGCTCTGGTCCCTTCCCTACATCTGCTGGGTACTTATTTTTTATTTGTTTGTCATTGAGTTGTATGAATTTCTTCCTATACGTACAAGTACATATGTTAACTACTTAGAATAAGAGGAGGAAGAGGAGGAGAAAGAGGTGCAGAACTGTGAGCTGTCCTCTTCCGGTCAGCCTTCCCCGACCACTCCCCTTCCGGATGGCATGGGTAGGGTGGTAAGGGCACACGATGTTGTCAGCCATGCCTGGATGTAAATTTCAGACCCACACCTTGCCTGGTCTGTGCTGTGGGCATCTGATTTCCCATGTCTTCACAAGGGACATGGTAATGACAAGCCACCCCCTTCTAGAGCATTCCCAGGGGCTGTGGGTGAGCAGAGCCTGACGCAGGGCCCACCCCTGGCCGGAGGAGGCAGCAAACAGACGGGCCTCATCTTTCCTGAACAGCTCAAATCCCGCGTCTAAGTCCTGTCCGGATGCGCCCTGCGCCTGCTCTGACGCGGTTAGTTTTATTTCTAGCCCGAGAGGATCAGGGACAACGTGAACCCTCTTAGTTCCAGGACTGCTCATAAATTATGGGGAGCTGGGAAGATTTTAATAGAAGGCAGAAAAATCTCAGGCACAAAGAGCTGCTCTGAGCGCATATCCCCCCCGTGCTCCCCCTTCGTAGTCCCCTGATATTTGGAGCTGAAAAGGCTCCTTGGGGGATTTATAACAAGTGGAATATTTAAGGGTAAGGAGCAGAGGTCTCCTTGGTATTCTCTTTTCAGGGACGTCACCTCGCAGCGTCTCTGAGCATGACTGACATGAAGGAAGGCTGAGCACAGAGGAGGGGGAATATGCCAAGAATTGTCAATTATGCAAAAAAAAATTACATGTCCAAAAGAATGATGTGTCTGGCTTTCTTCCCCAGAGGGAGTTCAGCATTCTGGCCAAGGCTTTGCCAGATTGTGGGATTTTTCTAGAAGTGCCGGGTGGCATGTGGCGCCTCCATCTCGCATGTGATGGCAGGTCACCCTGGGTGGCTAGGAGGGTCACTTTTTTTTTTTTTTTACGTGCCTTGAGATACAGCCTTTGGATCTGTGCCTTTGACCTACCTAGCTCAAAGAGATCCTGCTATTCTGGTGCCTCAGGGTGGCTGACATGCATCGGTGACAAGTTATCCCTGGTTCTGTCTCTGACAGAAATCTCTACGGAGTGAAGATGGCAGCCACCCAAGGCTGCATGGCCACGTGGTGTCATGGTTTGAATCAGATGTCCCCTATAAACTCATGTGTTTTGACTGCTTGGTCTCCAGCTGGTGACAATTTGGGAGGTGGAGCCTTGCTGGAGGAGGTGTGTGGCTGGACGGGGGTGGGCTTAGGGGTCTTATAGTCTAGCTTGCCCTGGCCAGAGGTCAGCTCTTTTTTTTAAACATATTTTTAAAATTATTTATTTATTTGAGAGAGTGTGAGAAAGAGGGAGAGAGAGAGAGAGAGAGAGAGAAGAATGGGTATGCCAGGGCCTCCAGCTACTGCAAACGAATTCCAGACACATGTGTCCCCCTTGTGCATCTGGCTTACATGGGTCCTGGGGAATCAAACTGAGGTTCTTTGGCTTTTCAGGCAAACGCCTTAACCACTAAGTCATCTCTCCAGCACTCAGCTCTCTTTTTTAAAATTAATTAATTAATTAATTAATTTACAACTTCCATGATTGTAAACAATATCCCATGGTAATGCTCTCCCTTCCCCCACGTTCCCCTTTGAAACTCCATTCTATCCATCATATCCCCTCCCCCTCTCAATCAGTCTCTCTTTTATTTTGATGTCATGATCGTTTCCTCCTCTTATGATGGTCTTATGTAGGTAGTGTCAGGCACTGTGAGGTCATGGATATCCAGGCCATTTTGGGTCTGGAGTCAGCTCTCTTTTTTATAAAGTATTTTATTTATTTATTTACTTGAGAGAGAGAAAGAGAGAAAAAAACAGACAGAGAGAGAGAGAGAATGGGCATGTAGATGAACTCCAGACGCATGCACCCCCTTGTGCATCTGGCTTTATGTGGGTCCTGGGGAATCGAACCTGGGCTCTTAGGCTTTGCAGGCAAGTTCCTTAACCACTAAGCCATTTCTGCAGCCCACAGTTCACTCTTGGTTTTCTGCTGGTGGCGGTGGTGGCAAGGAGGTGACGTCCAGACTTGGTTCTGCCATCTTTTCCCTCCCATTATGAAGCTTCCCTCTGAGGCCAAAGTAAACCCTTTCCTCCAACCAGCTGCTTTTGGTCAGCTGGTTTGTTATCAGTAACTACAGCGCATGGGACGAGGCTAGCCAGTCAGCGGAGGGTCTGATATGGGCCAGTCCTGGCTGGCTTTGCTCAGGCCAGCACTGCGTTGGTTGGCCATAGTAGCCTTGGGATGGCCCTCACTCACGCGTCCCGTTGTTGACTAGCTACTTATGGGAATGATGGAGATGACTGGACCCCAGGCATTGTGCCTTCCAGTGGGCTAGCCTGGGCTTGCTCGCTTGGGGGTTGGCAAAATTCTGGAAGAGAAACTACAGAGGGGTGTAGGGATACTTAGGGCCCAGGGACTCAGAAAGGGGATGATGTCATTTCTGCCACACCCTATTGGCCAAAGCAGATCACATGGGAAGCCCCAGATTCCAGTGGTTCGCTGCTTTGATGGGAAGAGGTTCAGGGCGCAGGGTGCAGCGAGGAGAGTGGGGGTCCTTTGGCTTTGCAGGTAAGCACTTTAACCACTAAGCCATCTCTCCAGCCCTCCTTTCTTTTCTTTTCTTTTTTTCCCCTTCTTAATTTAATTATTTGCAAGCAGAGAAAGCAAGAGAGAAAGGAGGAGAGAGAATGGGTGCACAGAGCCTCTTACCATTGCCCACAAATACCAAATGCATGTGCTTCTTCATGTACCTGGTTTTGTGCGGGTACTGGGGAATTGAAATTGGGTCAGCAGATATTGCAATCAAGTGCCTTTAACCGCTGAGCCATCCCCCAGGCCCCAAGTGCCATATCTTTTCTTTTTTTCTTTTAAAATATTTTATTTTTATTTATTTATCTGAGAGAGAGAGGAGAGAGAGAGGGCACCAGGGCCTCCAGCCACTGCAAATGAACTACAGATGCATGCGCCACCTTCTGCAGCTGGCTACAACCATTTTATTTATTTATCTGAGAGAGAGAGGAGAGAGAGGGGCACCAGGGCCTCCAGCCACTGCAAATGAACTACAGATGCATGCGCCACCTTCTGCATCTGGCTTACATAGGTCCTGGGGAATCAAACCTGTTCTTTGGCTTTGCAGATATGCACCTTAACCACTTCTCTCCAGTCCTCTTCCTTCCCTTCCTTCCTTCCTTCCTTCCTTCCTTCCTTCCTTCCTTTCTTTTTCTCTCTCTGTCCCCTCCCTCCCTCTCCTCTTCCTTCCCTCCCTCCCTCCTTTCCTTCCTTTCTTCCCTTCTTCCTTCCTCAGTGTGGGGATGGAATCTGAGGCACCATGCAGGCCAGAGAATCCTGTCACTGAGCCACAGGCCAGCCCCGCCTGGGTGGAAAGTCGCCAGGTACCTCCTTCCATTTTCTCCATAGCTTCTCAGTTCCTCTCTGAACTGGCCTGAACACAAAGCCACCAAGACTGAAGTGGCCACGATGGGTTACTCTAGCCAATTGGCGCCCAGGGTCTTGAATCCTGCCCCCCTTCCCCAAGCAGAAGAGCCGCCAGGCTGCTCCCCCGAGCTCCTAGCCAGGCAGTGGTTAAAATGTGAACCCTTTTCTTCGCGTAATAGAGACGAAGTTCGCGGGCCTTCGAGGCGCATCAATCCGGAGATTTATTAAGCAATTTAAAACACTATTGTCTTTCACTTCAGGGTGAGATTGAGGGGTGTTGTTGCAGGAACGTCAGGCGGAGTGGCGGGGCCTCCAAGCCAGGAGGGGTCTGTACCTGGGACTCAATAGATATTCATGAACATTCCCGTATTTAGTGAGGGAAATAACTTAATACCGACAGTGCCGCGGAATAATAGCCGTTTCCTGGCTGACTTGCAAGCCTCAGAAAATGAGATTGCCGCGGCTTCATTTTTCTTCTCTTCTCCCGGGTGCGCTCCCTGCCAGCGCGGGCGGCCCGGATTCTCTCTGCATTTCCAATGAGCTGAGCTGGGCTGCGCCCCGCCAGCCTGCGGCGTCCTAGTCCCCCACCCACCCATGCACGCGCCTCCCACGTCAGCCCCAGATGAGGCGACCTTGGCCTGGGCTTTGTTGGGTGTCACTCACGGGGGTGGGGGGCGCAGCGAGGATTGAGGGAGATCAACGTTTTGTCAGAGGGGCAGACAGCAGGTGGGCCCACCTGAGTGGGTTCAATAGTCCTTCATTCATCCACTCGTTCATTCATTCACTAACTATACATATTTATATATAACCATTTGTATGATATATCTATATATGTATATACACATATACACATACATACACACACAGACACACACATATATAAAATCTTCCACAGAGCGAGAGGGTTCAGACATAATATCCTGTCAGAGTTCAGGGCAGATCAGAGAAGCAAGGAGCTATATATGTTCCCATCCACTCATTCATTCCTGTGTGCATCATTCATTCACCCATTTAGCCACACACCCATCCATTCATTCACTCATCACCCGTTTACTCCTCTTCACTTATTCTACAGCTCAGCGCACGTCTTCCTACCGAGCAGTGGATGCTGAGACGCAACACGAGCACTGTCTGTCTGTCTGTCTGTCTGTCTGTCTCTGAGCTCACAGCGCACTGAAGGTCACACAAGTTTTGGGAGCCCAGAGCTGTCCACACAAGGCTCTGCAGGGCTCCAGAGCAAAGGGCTGTTCTGATGGGAGGAGAGACGGGCATCAGGGATGGCATGGTCACGAAAGGCTCTCACCTGTGACCCATGGGTGGTTTGTGGAGTGGCCGCCCGCCCGCCAAGGACTCTTCTTTTCCTGTGGCATCCCCAGCAGCCCGCAATGGAGATTCTCTTTCCTCGAACTTTACAGGCGAGACGGTGGCACGTGACCCAGGTGGCATGGGGAGGCAGTTAGCCAATCCCAGGCCGTGACTTCTTCACTGCCTTGCTGGTATTTCCCCCAGGCTGGGGAAGGGAAGGGACTCCTGGGATGGGAATCATGACAAACACTGTCACTCGCAGAGAAGCAGTGGGGGCCCAGGTATGAAGTCAGGGGGACAGGCCAGGGGTGGCAGGACCTGCAGCGAGGAGCGGCAGCCCCAAGGGGCCTCGTGCTGCAGGCTCTTTCGATGACCTGGCTCGTGGCCCCGGGTGAGTTACTTCACTGTACTTTACGAGGGTCCAGTGTAATAACAGCCACCTCCCTGGTGCCACAGGAAGCAGGGACACCCAGGGCCTCAGCGTGGTGTCTGCCTGAGAGTAAGAATGAGAAAGATCTCTGGTTCGTCCAGATGTTTCTTTCTTTCTTTCTTTTTTTTTTTTTTAAATGAGAGAGCAAAACAGAGAGCAAGCGAGTGAGTGAGTGAGAGAGAGAGAGAGAGATGGCACATGGGCCTCTAGGCACTGCAATCGGACTCCAGATGTGTGTGCCACCTTGTGCACGTGGATGACCTTGTGCGTCTGGCTTATGTGGGTTCTGGGGAGTTGCACCTGGGTCCTCAGGCTTCAAAGGCAAGCGCCTTAACTGCTAAGCCATCTCTCCAAACCACCAGGTATTTTTTAAAAAAAATATTTTATTTATTTGAGAGAGAGAAAGAGGCAGATACATAGAGTGAATGGGTGTGCCAGGGCCTCCAGCCACTGCAAATGAACTTCAGATGCATGTGCCACTTTGTGCATCTGGTTTTACATGGGTACTGGGGAATTAGACTTGGGTTGTTGGGCTTTTCAGGCAAGCACCTTAACCCTGAGCCATCTCTCTAGCCTGTAAAAAAATATGTTTTTATTTATTTGCAAGCAGAGAGAGATAGAGAGAAGAGAGACAGGGGTGTGTGTGGGGGATGGGCACACCAGGGCCTCTAGCTGCTGCAAACAAGCTCCAGACACATGTGCCACCTTGCGCATCTGGCCTTACATGGGAACTGGGGAATCGAACCTGGGTCCTCAGGCTTTGCAGGCAAGCACCTTAACCACTGAGCAATCTCTCCAGCCTCCATGTCCAGGTGTTTACTGGGCCCCTGCAATGGACCGAGATCTGAGCTGATTCTGGGTCTTAGCCTCAATGGGGAGGGAGAGAGATGGGGAAACACACACAGACACAAACACAAACACACACACACGAATTGTGTACTGATTATATAGGAGGTAGCAGTGAAGGGGCACAGTGAGCAGTGAAGATTGCCCTCTTATTAAGGGTTCAAGGCAGATGCTCTGATGGGCCACCACTGACGTGGAGTCCTAAAGACAGTCAGGGAACAAGCCAAGGGCATGGGTGGGAAGAGCATTCAGGGTAGAGGGCCTGGCTGGCACCAAGACCCTGAGGCGGGTACTGGGTGTCTTGGAGGTATGCAGAGGGAGAACCAGGGTCTTGGGTAATGACCAGGTGCTGTGGGCTTTGCCAAGGTCCCCTTGGAGGAAGGTCCTGTTGCCTGTGCGGCCTCCGCTGTTAGCCTCCTCAGGGACAGCCCCTCTGTGGAGAGCCGCCCACCCTCCCCATGTCTGTCCAGTGTGGCCAGCGCTGTAGCCCGGGGATCTGTGTGGCGGATCAAGGTGTCCCCAGTCTGTCCCTAATCTTACTTCCTCCCGGTGCTCTGCCTTTTCTGCTCCTGGGGTACCCGTCCCAAGGGGGCAGTGCTGCACAGCTCTGCCTCGAGGCGGATTGTCCGCTCATAAAACAGAGCGGGGACCCCACCAGTCTTTGTTTTGGTGTTGACAGGCCAATGTGGCTAAGATGGGAGTCCCATCCTCCATTCTTCCTGACAACCAGCCAGTGACGGCCTTGGAGGCGGGGACATGGGCTTCTCTCCGGGAAGCCCCGGAGGGTGTGACCAGAGGAAAATGTGATTGGAGCTGTCTGCCAAGGAGCATCTGGCTGCTGTGTGAGGGAGGAGCGGGGAAGAGGAGGGAGAGGAGGCTGTGGGAACGCGTTGAAGGCTGAGGGGGACAGCCACCTTCTTAACCTCCCAGCTCCAGTCCAGCGATGGCACGCTGCAGGACACTTCCCGCTGAGGACACACCTGCAGGGCGGCTGGGAGAAAGCTTCCTTCCCGCCACGCTCTGAACATCCTCTGGGCCTCATATCCCAGGGACTCCCCATGACGGCTCTCCTCGGCCTGGGTCCCTTATATCAAACGGCACGGTGTGAGTCTAGAACCAGGACAACTCTCCCACCTACTCCCTGTCATCTCCAAATGACTGACATGGGCAGGATGTGAAGTCATGTAGACAGGTGATATTCCGTGTTGTGGGTTACGGACATGAATGGACGTCTTTCTTTAATTCCCCAGTGGACTGCAGTGAGCCCCATGACTTTGTGATAGGTTGTAGTTCTTTACCTAGTCAGGATGTCTTACTGTGGACACAGCCCTGATTCAACCAACCGCGGATTGAGAAAACTTGGTAAGACTCCACATCTGAATGGATCCGTCGATAATCACCTCTCCATTTGATGCGCTTCTGCTTAGAGCATCTCCAGTCGTTCATGACCTTTTTTCTTTTTTGCATTATAAATTATGAGATAATATTGTTTGTAATTCGCCCAACAACTTCTGAATCATTCCTAATATTGTGAGGGTTATCAATAGCTTCCCCTCCTCAAGGGTAATTCTTTTTTTAAAATTTATTTTCATTAGATACTGGCATAGTTAGTATGTAAATGACACAAGTTGGTACCAGTACCATCCTTTCCCTCCTCCATGCCCTTTTTTCTGAAGAGGCCCTCCTCGTTGGGGATGCAGGTTAACCCCATGGGGATTGAGGGTCATGCATTGTGGGGGCAGCAGTCAGTTATGGGGGAGATGTAATGTCTCTGTGCAAAATGTCCCAACTTGTGTCTCTAACAATCTTTCTGCCCCCTCTTCCCGTAAAATTCCCTCGGCCATGTTGAGTGCATTTTAAGTCTACTTCAGTGATGGCCTCTTAGGAGCCTCTGGATCTCTGGTTTGGTAGATGTTGAGTGTCCTCAGTGTCTGTCTGCATCACCCTTGTGTTGATATCAGATTCACTAAGAAAGCAGCACTCTTGCTCATCTCCCCAGTTCCTCTGTGGTTTCAGCTGGGGCTGGGCTGGAGTGCCCTGGGTCATTTATCTCCCCAGGTCCAGTTCTCATCTGAAAAAGCGAAAGCAGATTCTCCAATAGACAGTGAAGTCAGCACTGGTTAAATGGGACAACCATCATTAATTTGGCGAGAATTTAAAGGGTGTAGACCCTCTTATAGCCCAAGATTAGTGAGAGCTTGACAATGGAAAACAAAATTGTTATCTGGATATGATTCTGTCTTGTTTCCCAGTTCCAGATATGGTTTCCTTTCCACTGAGCGGATCTGTTAGCCAATCCAAGAGCAGTTGGTTACCCACCATGGCTGTGCGCCACTATTGCACTTGTGTGAGCATCATGTCAGGTTGTTTGCTTCTGAGTTGCTTAGACTTTAAGTTGCTGGGACAGATGTTGGCCACTTTCCCCCAGAGGCTGATGTAGCGTCTTCCAGCACTAGATGGGCTAATTGTTTGGGGACTGGCTTTCTTCCGGATTCCAACCAGGCCTGTCTATGGTCTGTGCTGATAGCATACGGTGTCTTCAAGAGTAGGGTCTTACCATTAATCTCTGGTGGATAATCAAGTGCTCTGACAGAAGTCTGTCTTGTTTGTTTTGGGAGATCCCGTAGGTCTCTCTCTGATCAACAGCTCATTGTGGATGTAGATCACATCTCCACACTGCCACACCTGCCTGCACACCATCCACGCAGGGAACCCAGACCAGGGGTGTTTGTTCTTTTGAGGTAGGGCCTTGCTCTAGCCCAGGCTGAGCTGGAATTCACTGTATAGTCTCAGGGTGGCCTGTAACTCACAACGATCCTCCTAGCTCAGCCTCCAGAGTTTGGGATTAAAGGTGTGTGCCACCATGTCAGGCTTATCAATATCTTTTTAATGACCTGCATGTATTTCACTATATTTAAAAATGCATGTCCATATTTTGGTCATTTTGGCTTCCCTTCCCCTCCCCAGTTTTCAGCCTTTATAACTTAAAAAAAATATTTTTAGGGCTGGAGAGATGGGTCAGCGGTTAAGGTGCTTGCCTGCAAACCCTAACAACCTGGGTTTGATTTCCCAGTACCCATGTAAAGCCAGATGCACAAAGTGATGCATGCATCTGGAATTCATTTGCAGTGGCAAGAGGCCCTGGTGCGTCCATTCTCTCTCTCTCTGTCTCTGCTTGTAAGTACATAAATAAAATTTAAAAGTATTTTTACTTATTTATCTGCAAGGAAAGAGAAGAGAGATGAATGAGTTCTTGTGCTGGCTGGGCGTGAACCCTATCTCTGAGCGTCATCTGCAGCCCTCAGCTTTTTTTAAAAATATTTTTTTGTTTTATTTATTTATTTGAGAGCGACAGAGAGAGAGAGAAAGAGGCAGAGAGACAGAGAGAGACAGAGAGAAAGAGAGAGACAGAGAGAGAGAGGGAGAATGGGCGCACCAGGGCCTCCAGTCACTGCAAATGAACTCCAGACGTGTGCGCCCCCTTGTGCATCTGGCTAACGTGGGTCCTGGGGAATTGAGCCTCGAACCGGGGTCCTTAGGATTCACAGACAAGCGCTTAACCGCTAAGCCATCTCTCCAGCCAGCCCTCAGCTTTGTTAAAGATCTTTGGTTGACACACTGTGCTCCTTCCCCTTTGGCCTTCATTTTGCTCCCAGCCTTCCATGGATTCCTTAGACTCAGTGTTCAAGTCGAAGCTTTGATGTGGAACCTCCAGGAAGTCCCCTGTGATGCGCCAGCCCTGGACCTAGCTTCCGGGAGAGCCCTTTTCTGGTCCCATGTCCACCAGAGGACGAGGATAAGGGAAAGAAGCTCGCTTGTGGCTGGATCCAGCTTTGCAGGGAGCCCCGGGCCACACCCACAACTCCCTGCAAGTCTTACAGCGCCGCACAGAGTAGTCTGAGAATCAATATTGGGCGGCTGTGGAGTCAACACTGTGACACACATCCTCACACAGACACCTTGGATCGTGGCAGGGAAGTGCTTGGCATCCCACAGCAGATGACGAACGAACGAACGAAGGAACGCGGCGCCGAGGCTGTGAAGGCGCACGCAGGGAGAGGCGGGCTCTGAACCAGCTCCCACGGGGCTTCCAAAGGATGGTGTGCGCGCTTCGCTGGGGGCCCAGCTCCCCACTCCTCGCACCCAGAGGCTTCTCCAGCTACTTCCACCAGCCTCCTGAAAAAGGCCGGGTTACCAAGGCCAGGCCGCAGGGAGAAAGGGCTCTCTGCAACCAGAGACGCTGCACCTGCCCCAGCAGCCCCGGGGGGAACCGGGAAGTGGCTCGTGGCGGTGCCAGCACGCCCCTGCACTTTGTTCCGGAGGAGAACTTGGCCTCTTTCCCTCCTGCCGGGGACTCACAAAAATCTGATTTGAAATCTACTCAAGTGTACATTAACCAACTTCCTCTTGGCAAGGGCAGGAGTCTATAATTAGAGCCGCCGCCATACCATTTAGTGGATTTCATTCACATGAGCAGAAATGCACTTGCAAAGAGACATGGCTGAGGAAGAAAACTTGGGAATGTTCTCCGGAGAGCCTGCCGGTGCCAAAACCGCGCGCACGACTGCCTTTCTAACTAAACGCGCGCGCGGAGACTGCGGCTGGCTGAACTCGGGTGGGGACGCCACCCCGCGCCGTCCTCAAACGCGCCGAGCTGGGGATGGGAGCGCTCGTGTTCAGACCCCGGTTCCAACAGGCAGGGAGGCGACGCAGCTTCCGGAGTCTGTTTCTCCATCTGGCAAACTGGGACGCTGTCAATCATCGACCTACCGAGGTTATGTTGTCACCGTCATTAAAGTCGTCACTGGCAACAGAAGAGCCTGCATTTATTTAGCACTTGCTGTGTTCCAGACCCAGTTCCCACACTTTCGTTTCGTGGCGGTGCCCTGTGGCCTCCCGCGCGGATACCTTCAGCGTACACTTGAGGAAACTGAGTCACGGGAAGTCATGTGACTTACTCGAGAAAGCCCAGGAGAGAAGGGACAGGGCCATAAACCCTCCTTCTCCATGGCTTTGGTTACCTGTGGCCGATAATGTGAGGTGTAAAGTTCCGAAATAAAGAATTCATAAAATTTTAAAGACTTTATTGTAGTATAGTGTTATACTTATTCTATTTTACTATCAGCTATTAACCTCTTACCGTGCCTAATGTGCAGGTGAAACTTTCACGTTGGTGTGTGTGTGTGTGTGTGTGTGTGTGTGTGTGTGTACAGGGAGGTCTGAGACACTCACTGGGGGCCTGGCACCTGTGGCCCCCCCCCATATACAGGGGAACAAGGGGGGGCAGCATGTGAGCTGGCTCAGGGAAGAGATCTTTGGTGTGAAAATCCACGTGGGTATCATAACACGGCTGACCGAGGAGAGAGAGAGAGAGAGAGTTCAAGGGATGCCTATGTCCGGGTGCAACCAGCAGGTGTGGGTGTTTCTTTTCCCCCCTCCGAGTTGTCCCTGTGGGATCACAGGTGTGCTGGCACAGTCACGGAGAGGGGGGGTGTGTTTCCCAAGGTCACGCGGAATCGTGGTTGGTCTGATGGCAAGTGAATCACTATTTTGCAGCGGCATAAAGTCACGTGGGCCAGTATGGACCTGTGCACAGACGGTGGTTAGAGGGGAGGAGGAAACTGGCTCACTGGCTATGCTGTAGGTCTTTCAGGCATGGCTGAATCCAGATGCTGGAATGAAGTCGCGGGATTTCTCTTCCTGCTTCCCTGTCCTCTGTGACAGCTTCACCCTTGTGCTGACCATTATCAACATTTCAACATCTGGCTGGTTCCTTCTTATGCATCTTCTCACCCCAGCCTCAAAGACCAGGGGACATGGTCCCCAGGGACAGCCTCCTGGAATCCAGCGCAGAGAGGGAGGCGGGAGAATGGATGTGGGGGCAGGGTAAGAAGGGCGCGAAAACACTCACCTTCGGGCATCTGGATCCTGTCATCTTAGGCACCCCTTTAGAGCTGTGAACCTTGTACACTCCTTGGTCCTAGGGAATGGGGTCTTCCTCGTAACCCTGGGCAGGGGCTGAGGCCTCTTCTGCTTGGGCCAACCAGGAGGAAGTAGAGACCCCAGTCAGCCGGAGAGACTCTGCTATCAAAGCCATTGACCACCCCCACCCCCGTGCCAGGGCAGTATTTTCCTCTAGCTACCCATCGAGCTGTATCCCAAGCCCACCAGCTTCCTGTCACTTCCTCAGGCACCACTTCTGTGGCTTGGACTCTGTGATGGTTTGACTCAGGTGTCCCCCCCCCCCCCCGTAAACTTACATGTTCTGAGTTCTAGGTCTTCAGCTGGTGGAAATTTGGGAATTGGATCCTCCTGGAGGCAGTGTATTGTTGGGGGCTGGCTTAAGGGTGTTACAGCCAGCTTCCCCTTGACAGTGTTTGGCACACTCTCCTGCTGCTGTTGTCCATTTGGTGTTGGCCAGGAGGTGATGTCCACCCTCTCTGCTCATGCCATCGTTTCCTCTGCAATCATGGAGCTTCCCTTTGAGTCTGTAAACCAAAGTAAACCGGCCCCCCCGCCCAACAAGCTGCTCTTGGTCGGGTGTTTTCTGCCAGCAATGTGAACCTGACTACAACAGACTCCATCACCTCTCTCCATCCCCACCTGTTTCTCACCTCTCCTCCACCCATGTCCCAGGTAGGCACCACTGTCTGCCTCCCATTTCTTTCTTGCTGTGGTGGCATGGGGAACGACCTCCTCCTTTCTTCCCGGTCTCCTATCTGCACACGGGGTGACAGGGAAGATGGACGTCTGCAGACCTCATTTGTCTCAGCTGATGGTCTCCTTCATCTGTTTCCCACAGGGGGCACCCAGACTTAGCAGCTGGGCTCCCCCACATGGACACCATGTGTGAGGTGTTACCTGAGCCTGCCTGCACAGGCTGGGCTGGTCCTGATCCTGGTTGTTAGGCGGTGTTGTGTCATGTTTGTGGAAGGTGGATGAACTGAGTCCCTCCCTTGGCTGGATGAAATGTTTCCCCTGCATCCTCTGGAAGAATCCAAGCTCCCTGCCCCTGTTTCCTGGCAGCCCCAGGACCCAGGTCACTATGTGTACAGATGACATCAAAGTGGGCTCTTGGGCACGGGGAACAGAGGGGGCTGGCCGGGTGCAGGAGGGGAGAAAGATCACAAGGGGGCTGGAGAGATGGCTTAGTGGTTAAGGCACTTGCCTGCGAAGTCTGAGAACTCATGTTTGACTCTCCAGATCCCACGTAAGCCAGATGCATAAAGGTGAGGCAAGCGCAAGGTTGCACATGCCCACTAGGTGGCGAAAGTGTCTGGCATTCAATTGCGGTGGCTGAGCCCCTGGTGCACCAATTCTCTCTCTCTCTCTCTCAGTCTCTCTAAAAAAAATGAAATAAAAATAAAAAAAAGAAAGAACACAAGGTCCTAAGGACCAAGGATGCTGAGATCAACTAGAGCCATTCTTGCTTCCTCATGGCAGTGGCATATGGGTTGAAAGAGGTGGGGATTGAACAGTGTCCCTCCAAACATTTATAAGTAGAAATCCTTACACCAGAGCTTCAGAAGGCTAGGGGAGAAAAGAGTAACTAGCGTTTCCTCTTTCTTATTTTATTTATTTATTTATTTGAGAGAGAGAGAGAGAGAGAGTGAGAGAGGAGAAGGAGAGAGAGAATGGGTGCACCAGGGCCTCCAGCCCCTGCAAACGTACTCTAGACACATGGGCCACCTTGTGCTTCTGCCTCCTGTGGGTCCTGTGAAATTGAACCTGGGTCCTTTGGCTTTGCAGGCAAATGCCTTAACCACTAAGCAATCCTTCCAGCCCTAGATTTCCTCTTTCTAGTTGGGGGATTTGAATGTGACATGTTCCCCAAAGGCTCATGTTTTGAACACTGGATCCCTAGCTTGGGGTACCATTTGAAGAGAAATTAAGAGATGGGATCAAGAAAAAGTAGGTCACTGGGGGGTGTGTGTGTGTGTGGCTGTGACCTCTCCTTCCTTCCTTTCTTTTTTTTTTTTTTATTTGAGGTAGGGTCTCACTCTAGCCCAGGCTGACCTGGAATTCACTATGGAGTCTCAGGGTGGTCTCGAACTCACGGTGATCCTCCTACCTCTGCCTCCTGAGTGCTGGGATTAAAGGCGTGCGCCACCTCGCCCGGCTCTCTCCTTCCTTTCTGCTGCCTGTCAAGGACACCACCTCACGGTCCCACTACCATGCCATCTCCACCACAATAGACTGAGACCTCTCACTGAACCTGCAAGCCAACATGAAATAAATCTTTCCTTCCATAAATTGCTTCTGTCAGGCATTTTGGTCACAGTGATGCAAAAGTTATAAATATAAGAGTCCTGGGTTGGGAGAGGTGACAACAGGCTGGCACATCCCACCTTGGCCAGAGGATGAAGGGTGGCTTCCCTCCACCCTTCGCTACGTTCTGCAGTGTGAGTCCCAGCAAGCTGGCTGCTTCTCCGTGTGTTTATGACGATGTTCCTGGACCTCAGAGACTGTCTCAGATTGGTCGTTATCTAAGTCACAACAAGCCATCCGCAGTACCAGCCAGACTTCTGTGTCTCTGCTTGGGACTAACGCTTGGCACCAGTAGCACTGCAGGAAGAAAGAAGTGGGTTGGCACAGACCATGGCAGAAGTGGGATGTCCAGATGTGATATGGCTGCTTTGGAGGGGCTGGAGAGCCTGGGCATGGTCCCCATCCGTAGAGAGCCAGCTGGGACAGATTGATGTCTAAATGAATCCTGCGCTGTTGCTGTTACCTTCGTGTTGCTGGGACAAAAACATTGGACTCCAAGCAGCTGGTGGGGGAAAGCAAAGTTGTTTGTTTAGGCGGATGGTCTCTAGGAGAAGCTCCATGATGGCAGGGGACAACGTGGCATGAGCAGAGGCTGGGCGTCACCTCTGCCACAGCAGGTGGAAAACAGTAGCAGGAGAGTGAGCTGAGTCTAACACCAGCAAGCTAGGGCTTAATAAACCTCAAGGTCCACCCCCAGTGACACACCTCCTCCAGCAAGGCTCCACCTCCCAAATTGTCACCAGCTGGGGACCAAGCGTTCAGGGCACATGAGTTTATGGTGGACAGGTGATTCAAGACACCACACGTTGGCAGCCTGGGTAATGGTTACTGAGATGGTGGGGTTTCACTTCTCAACACCACCCGGTGAGTGAGTGAACGGGTCACTCCTGTCCTTGCACCCAAGCTTCCTTATCTGTGAGCTGTGGACAGAGGCAGGTTTTGCACCTTCCTTTGTGGAGAACAGGCGATAATCCAGGAAATTCAGCAGGCTCTGGTCAGTGCTTACTTTTATTGACAACTTCTGTAATTATAGATAATAAACCATGGTAATTCCCCCTCTATTTTCCCCTTCACAACTCCACTTTCCATCATATCCCCTCCCCCTCTCAATCAGTCTCTCTTTTATTTTGATGTCATGATCTTTTCCTCCTAGTATGATGGTCATGTTTAGGTAGTGTCTGGCACTGTGAGGTCATGGATATCCAGGCCATTTTGTATCTGGAGGAGTGCATTGTAAGGAGACCTACCCTTTCTTTGGCTCATACATTCTTTCTGCCACCTCTTCTGCAATGGGCCCTGAGCTTTGGAAGGTGTGATAGTGATATTGCAGTGCTGAGCACTCCTGTGACTTCTTCCCAGCACCATGATGCCTTCTGAGTCATTCCAAGGTCACTGCCACCTGAAGAGAAGGTTCCTTAATCAAAAGTGCAAGTAGTATTAACATATGGGTATGAACATTAAGAAAAGTGCTTACCAGGAAGTTTGGTGAGCCCATGTATATATATTTGGCCAGACACTGAAGATATTACACCCCCAGGGCTCATGACTTCCCTTGTCATCGTTGGTTTTCAGTACCAGGCATCTATTCCCTCTTGTGGAGCAGGCCTCCAGTCCAATTAGAGAGTGGTTGGTTTTCCCCATAACAGACATACCACTATTGCACTCATTGGCTCCTTTAGCCTGGCTGGCTAAATTTAAGGCTTGCAGTGTCCACTGTTGGGTATCTTCGCTGGTGATTTCTCTCTCTCCCATGGAATTGTATACAGCATAGCTTTTTCCAGCTTTCTGTCAGCTGGTCTACATGGAGGAGTTTATCAGCTCAGTTCCAGCAGGATTTCTCAGTGACCTTGCAGCCCAAGCATGTGGAGTCTTCAGCAACAGGGTCTTACCATCTATTCTTGGTGGGAAACCAAAGGCCTTGGCAATGGCCTGTAATTGCTTTTTTTTGGGGGGGGGGCATCAGGGCCCTCGTTGGCCAATGACTCACTAGAAGGTGTCCCATCCCTGGTACTAAAAAATTTCTAGTAACACTCGATGTCTTGCAGGTGCTCCATTGTCCAAAAAGGTAGGTTTCCATATGACTTATTCATACCCTTTTAGATTTAGACTAACTCTCCCCTCACCTTTCCTTTACCCAACCTCAGAGGGTTTCTTATGCTGAGGAACTCACACTCATAATTTTGTTTTATTTTAGCTACCAGGTCAAGTAGTTGCCTGAAAGTGAAGAGATAACTCTTTTAATCCACTTTAACTGAGACATGTAGTCATGTCTTTTGTTGCTCAAAAAGAAAAAAAAAAGGTGGGGCTGGAGAGATGGCTTAGTGGTTTAAGGCACTTGCCTGCAAAACCTAAGGACTCAGGTTTGATTCTGCAGATCCCATGTAAGCCAGAAGCACAAGGTGGCACATGCGTCTGGAGTTCATTTGCAGTAGCCAGAGGCCCTAGCACACCCATTCTCTCCTCTCTCTGTCTAATAAATAAAAAAAAAAGCAAAAAGAAAAATGGCCAAGGGACTCAGAATGACAGACAAGGGATGGATAACTTCACGCTTCTTACTTTGAAGTGGTGAGATCAGAGAGCCAGAGAGGGAAAGACACTCAGCCACAGAACCCAGCATAGGAATGCAGAGACAGGACCAGAACTCAGCCCTCTCACTCTCTCTGGCTGGGGATAGCACCCATGTGTGTGGCAGTACTGGGTGACATAGTGTGGCTGTCCAGGGTCCATAGAGCCAGGCATGCCCTTCCATCTGGATCTTGGACAAAGATCCCACCGTGGGAGTTTGGACATCATACGCACAGCTGAAACAGTTCCATCACAGCTGAATGCCTTGTGTTCAGAAGGCTGCGTAGGGAGAGGCGGGCTGGGAGGAAGAGACCTGTCACGTGCCAGAGGAAAACGATTTTCTTCCTTGGTGACTGCAGTGATTGGAAAATGGTGTCAGATTGGCATGGTGGCACATGCCTTTAATCCCAGCACTTGGGAGGCAGAGGTAGGAGGATCTAAGGATCGAGGCCATCCTGAGACTACATAGTGAATTCCAGGTCAGCCTGGGATAGAGCGAGACACTACCTCAAAAAACAAAACAAAACAAAACAAAACAAAACAAAACAAAAACCCGGTGTCAAAACAGCACCTTTCTCCCCCAGCAAACCTGCCCTCTCTCGGCCCCTCTTCTCCCTTCTTCAGGGAGCCTCCATGTTCAGGACCTCGGACAGAGACACACAGGCCGTGCCCCTGGTCTTTGCTGAGCACCTGCCAATCAGAGCTGAAACGCACAGCTTCCAGCCTCCCGCTACCAGGTTGTCAGGCATTTGTGAGAAGAGTGGTGGAGAAGTCTTTGAATGACATCCCAGGACCGTGGCTTTGCTGAGAGGGGCTGCCCATTCCAATAAATGACCCTTGCGACTCTCCCCCCCCCCAAGTCTCTCTGAGTAGCACACAGATAAGGAGACTAAGGGGAACAGGGGCGGGGGTCATTCATTAAGCGTGGACCACAGCTAGCCTACAACTGCCAACCATGATTGCTCCGGACAGCTTTGTGCCTAAAACACCCAATTCGTATCACAAACCTGGTGAGAGATGGACAGATTCTGCTTTACAGAGCTAAGCCAGGCACCTCTTTGAAGGTCCCCTGGGTTTTCTTCCTGGGGTACAGGGGCAGGGGATGTCGATGTAGCCGAGGGGTAACAGAACACCCACTTCTGCCCCAATCGGCTTGTCCAACCAAAGCTCTCATTTATGACTTACGTCCTTTTGGGAATCCATGTTTAAAACATTTCTTATTTTATTTATTTATTTATTGGGTGGGGGAGAGAGAGAGAGAGAGAGAGAGAATGGGTGCGTCAGGGCCTCCAGCCACTGCAAACAAACTCCAGATGTGTGCACCCCGTTGTGCATTTGGCTGAGGTGGGTCCTGGGGAATCGAACCCGGGTCCTTTGGCTTTGCAGGCAAATGCCTTAACCTCTAAGCCATCTCTCCAGCCCGGGAATCCATGTTTAGCATCCATGTCTCTGGAAGTCCTGTCTCCCAGGCGTGATGGCCAGTACCTCTCGCAGAGAGGTCCTCAGCCTCTCGAGGGCTAAATGTGGATTTCGCTCAGCTGTCCTGGATTAACTGACGGGTGTCAGAAGGGGAGTTTACATTACATCCCACGCGGGCACAGGGCTCTGCTTCTCTCTCCATTGAGGACCACTGACTTCCACGATGAAGTGCCGTACTTGGTGGATTTGGTCTTTCTTGCCTGTGTGGAACGTAGCTTGGTCGATAGCGAACAAGGGCTTCCTTTCCTGGCTGACCACGGGAACTAGATACAGTGGCTCAGTCCTGTTCCCATAGAAGAGCAAACAGAGTGTTAGATGAAGGACTTCTGGGAAGTCAAGCGGATAATAGCATGCACGCGTGTATCACTTATCAACAAGCATGACCATTGCTGTGAAACTCACACAGCACTCATCAGTTGCTCTTGGATCCTCGTCTATAATATGGGCATGAATGCTGCAGGGTCCATTTTGGGATGATTAGGTATGTTATCCAGAATAACGATTCATCCTCGTGCCCTCCAATGTTAGCTGGGGGCTAGAGCCGGCTGCTGGGACTTGGGGACGGAGAGGGTGGATGGTGGCACTCCTTGACTCTGTGGGAAGCAGAGTGGTGGTGGGGATGGAGAGGTAAGTACCACTAAAAGGAAGCAGGGGGCTGGAGAGATTGCTTAGCAGTTAAAGTGCTTGTCTGTGAAGCTTAAGGACTCAGGTTTGATTCCCCAGGACCCATGTAAGCCAGATGCACATGGGGGCGCATGCGTCTGGAGTTCGTCTGCAGTGGCTGGAGGCCCTGGCGCGCCTATTCTCTCTCTCATAAATAAAAAAGGAAGCTGGATTGCCCTACTGTTCCCCCCGTAAGAGGATGCATCCATGGTTCTCAGATGAGGTGCTTAACCTCATTGTGAAGTCAGAGAATACCTCCAGGAAGTACTACTCCTGAGCTGAGGGGTGCCAAAGCTATACCCAGAAGGCACAGTAGTCACCTAGGGAGCCTCTTACGTAGACAGGAAGCATTCACTCAAATTAATGGTAACTTAAGATCCGCCTGTTAACATGGGAAGCTCCCCCTCAGGGTCAGCGCCGGAGCAGGAGGGGGCGGGATTCAGCATCTGAGTCCAGGTGGCATCCCAGGCACGCTCCGCTCCCCTGAAGCACTCACAGCGGCCCCTGGGGAGTCAGCGGGGCGGGGAGGGTTCCCACCCGCTAAGTCATCCTTCGGAGATGTCCACACACAAGGGGTTTGAAAGACCCGGTCTTTGGGACTTTGAAGTAGGTTCTCCTGTGGACAGGGTCCTGGGATCCATACCTTCATGGTGTGACTGGTGAACCCCACCAATGCCGTCCGCCCAACTCACGCCCATCCCGCCCAGGCGTCAGCTTGAGTTCGGCTGTCCCCTCCAGTCAGTCTTTTTTCCTTTGGTCATGGCCAAGGAAGTGAGTCAGTTCCTAGTGGGTCCAGACCGATTGAAGATCTTTAGTAGAATAAGAGAAATAAATAAATAAGTGTGTGTGTGGGGGGGGCGGAGGGGGGAGATCAGGAAAACAGACTCCTTCCCCAGCCCAGGACGCTAGAGAGAGTAAAATCTTAAGGACCATCTAATTTGACTCTTTTTAATGACAGAGAAGCTGGAAGCTCACAGAGGGTTAGCCATTTGGCCAAAGGCAGCATATGACTTGGAGTGGAGGGTCTTATACCTGGATTTCTTAACTGCCTTTGTAGACATTTATCCCTCTGCGCCATACGCCCTTGAGTTTGGAGGGCCCTTAAAATCTCCTCCTAAAGGAAGACAGCAGATTTATGGGTTAATAAACATTTACAATGAGCTGCTGAGAAACAGACTCAGGTAGACAGAAATTATTCATTCAAATTAACGATAAATTAAGATCCACCTAATTTAGGCCTATTAAAATGGAAAGCATATTACCTCTCATTCAAAGGAATTTGTACTTGATGCAAATAGAACAAGTTCCTAAACTTCAGAAATGTTACTGGATTTTTTTTTTTCCTATCAGCGTAGGTAACCGACGGAGAACGGGGGCCCCCGGATTTAAAAACAGGGAAACATAAGGAACGGTAATTAGTTATGTAAATAATGTGGCATTCTTGTTTATAATTAGTTCAAGAATAAAATAAAATTCACGCATGTCACAGGACTAATTTTCGTATGCAAATGAACAATCAAAATTATAAACGGTAATAATGCAGTTTGGGAGATGTGACATTCTCGATTTATTAGCAGGGTGCCAGTTTACAGCTGATGACGGCTGATGCCTGGAGATTTCAAAGGTGCCCAGGCCTGCAAAATTCTCACCCATCAAGACAAAAAAAAAAAAAATCTACCTGAAATGGCTTCAGCCGGTGTACATTACTGATGGCCACAGGGAAGCAGGGGCTCCCCACAGCTGGAGGAGAAGTGCACCTGAGGAGAGGGGACCCCTGGGGGATGTGGAAAGCCTTCTGTTGACTCAGCTTTGGGAAAGGGAGGCACACAGGCTGGTCGTTCTCCTCCTAGCTCTGGGTGTCTCTGATGTCTGTGACCTTGGCTAGGCACATGGTGCATGGCCTGTTATTCATCCCATGTATTGATTATCCCATTTATTTATTTGCAGGGAGAGAGAAAAAGAGAGGGAGAGAGAGAGAGACAGAGAGAGAGAGAGAGAGAGAGAGAGAGAGAGAGAGAGAGAATGGGCACTGCAGGGTCTCTTGCCACTTTGTGCATCTGGCTTTACATGGATACTGGGGAATCAAACCCTGGTCGTGAGTCTTTTTGGCAGGCAAGTGCCTTAATAGCTGAGCCATCTCCCCAGCCCCACGTCCCCTTTTAGAAGAGCAGTTAACTTCAAGGGTTTCGGAATCAAACAGACTCCAGTTGAGTCCTTTGTTTGACCATCTTCTAGCTGCTGCTCTTTGCTCCTCACCGATCAGTCCTTATGTCCCCCTCGTCGATAAAGCGACAGTGACGTCCTCTGTTCTCTAGAATGGCCGCCGAGGAAGGGACCAGGGGAAGCTAGAGTACGGCGCCATCAGGTCCGGCGAAGGCTGCTCACACCCCGCCGCTCGTGGTAGCTTTTGGCCGTTCTGAAAAGTATCCTGAACGCACCCGGTACCCTTCACGGAGCATCTGCATGGAACGGAAGTGTGCGCGTGCTCACTCTGTGTGTGTGCTTTCTTCCTTGGAATGCAACACACTTGCGACATCAAATGAGACCACATGTGTTCAAAGGATTCACCCAGTGCCTGGAGACACTAGCAGTGGCTAGTGTTGTTCAAGGAGTGAGTGGTATCCGCCAATCGCCAAGGTCATTTATCCTCCAGTCTCCTAGGACTCTTCCTGGAAGGGGAGGGATTAGATCTAGAGAACAGATCCATCAGGACCCAAGCAGGCTGGGGCAGTGCTCGGAGGATGACTCACAGCATGCTGGGAAGCGGCGGCTAGTTCTGCGATGCCGTTGGCTCGACAGTGTGAAGATGAGACACAGATCACGGGCTTTCATTCCTGCCACACCGTCTCTCTTCCCGGGCCACAGTCCCTGTGCTTGTCACTCACGCTGACAGCCCTCAAGACTGGTGTCTATGTGTCACCTAAGGTCATCCTTCCTGCTCCCTCCTTCCTTTCTTCCCAACCGCCTTTCCCCTACGATCCATCCGCCCACCCACTCACCTATCAGTTCATGCACCCACCCATCCATCTTCCTTCCCTTCTTCCTTCATTCTCAGCATCCACCCACTCACCCATCTACCCACCCTACACACCTACCCAATCACTCAAGCATCAGTTCATCCATCTCTCCTCACATTCATTCATCCACATACACACTTATCTGTTCATCATCCATTCATCCTCCCACCCACCCATCTATCCATGCACCAACCCAGCCTCCACCCATCCATCCATCCATCCATCCATCCATCCATCCATCCACCTGCCCATCCATTCCTACATCCTGCCATCCACCTTCCTTCCTTCTACCCATCCACCCAAATACTAGAGACACCTGGAAGGGTGATGTTCATCAGCTTAGGGTGGGTTGAGACTCCACTTCTCCCGACTGGTGGCACTCCAAATTTAGAAGTGCATGATTATTAAGCTATTACTACGGGCTGGCACTGAACGGTCCTAAGAGCTAGGCATAATGTAGAGATGTGTAAAGCACTTACAAGATAATGCAAAATGGTAGAGCACACTTGTATGATAACACCCAGGTATGAAAATAATAACAGTCAAAACTAATCCTTACAAAATCTTTATTTTATATTATTATTATTATTTTTTATTTGACAGAGAAAGAGAGAGAATGGGCACATGCCAGGGCCTCCAGCCACTGCAAACAAACTCCAGACACATGCGCCCCCCCCTTGTGCATCTGGCTAATGTGGGTCCTGGGGAATTGAACCTGGGTCCTTTGACTTTGCAGACAAACGCCTTAGCCGCTAAGCCATCCTCCAGCCCCCTTACAAAATCTTAACAGCGGTCTCCTGCGTGTTACTAAACACTGACCACTGCCCTGAAGCCTTTAGTCACATAAGCTCATTTAATGTCCCTGACAGTTGCACCTATTTCCCATCAGTGCCAAGGACCAGAGAGGCTGAAGAACTTGCCCCAGGTCACACAGAGCATGAGAGGTCTCTACCCCTGGTCTTTGGCATTCCTCCTTGAAGGCAGCGTGTGTTTCCTGGGCCTTAGCTTGGGGAGAGACTCATCATCACCAACCTTACTGGACAACGACAGTAGAGGCAAGGCAAGTGACCTCTCCCAGAGCCCCTCCCCCCAGGCGCCCCTTCTGAGCACCAGGATGAGTTAGCCATATTCAATGCAGTGGGCAGCCACTGAGGACTCCCACACGTGACTTGCACAGCTGTCAGGCTCCCTGGATTCCCTGTTTTCTCACGGGGACATGGGTGGCCAAAGGGTCCCCGGGCTCCAGACTGGCAGAAGCCCTTAGGGGTCATGCCTCCCTGGTGATGTCATGAGACCCGCAGCCCTAGGGTGGGCAGTGACGGAGGTGCCCATCTACGAGAGGGAGCAGGCAGCTCCCCTTTCTTCTTGGGCCACCTTCCAAGGCTCCAGGGTTCTTTCTGAACTGCCTTGAGGCCCCTTCTATCTCTCATGCTCTGGGATATCAAGATGGCCCAGCTGACCCTGACCCCAGGGAGCTGAGGCCGCCCCGGGAGACAGACACCGTTAAACTCAGGCACGCAAAGGGGTCCAGAGGCTCAGGCCTGCAGTGGGCGGGGCAGGGAAGACATGCTGTGGGGAGTGAGGCCTGTGCTGGCCTGGCTGTGCAGGGCATCTCTGGGATTCTTGGTTTCCTTGTCTGGAAAATGGGCCAACAGCACACCTACTCTGGAGTGTGTGTGAGGACGCAGTGAGGTGACGCAGGGTGACAAGGTGCACTTTGGAGCCGTGAGCTTCCCAGAGAAAGCCCAGCACATCATAGCTTCAGTCTTGTTCCCTGAACATGGAAACCCCAGGATTGAAAGGCTCAGCTAGGAGGAAAAGAATGCAAACCCCACAGTGGGCCTGATGGGAAGCTTGGGGAGAGAGAGAGAGGGAGAGAGAGGGAGAGAGAGAGAGAGAGAGCGAGCGAGCTCAGTCCTGAAAAGCACACAGCAATGAGACGGAGAGATGGAAGAGTGGAATGTTGGGTTTACAATTACGAAACTGTTACAATTACCTTCTTATTGCTGGACAAACACTAGAATGGAAACACTTGTGGGAGGAAAGGGTGTATTCTGGCTTACGGGCTCAAGGAGAGGCTCCACGATGGCAGGGGAAAAGTGGCATGAGCAGGGGGTGGACGTCACCTCCTGTCCAACATCAAGTGGACAACAGCAGCAGGAGAGTGTGCCAAACACTGGCAAGGGGAAGCTGGCTGTAGCACCCATGAGCCCGCTCCCAACCACACACCTCCTCCAGCAAGATTCCAATTCCCAAAGTGCCACCAGCTGGGGACCAGGCGTTCAGAACACATGAGTTTATGGGGTGGGGCATCTGACTCACACCACCGCTGAAGCGGAGGGAACCGCATGTGCCAAGTGACACAAATATGAGGGCGAAAGGCACCGGTCTTGTTTGGTGCCCGGAGAAACTTGAAGGGTGCGTGGAACGCACCCTCAAACCACAGCACAAACCCTTTAGTTACCCAGTTTTACCACTCTCACGACTGAAAGCAGAAGCAAAGATTTTAATAACCCTGATGCAACCACCAGTGAGGCCGCCGGTGGTAAGTTCTCTTAACACCCGGAAGTGGAGCTCCCTCCTTCAGCTTGGTACGTTGCATGTTGGATGACTTCCTGCCAGCACTCGGAGAGGCAGAGGGAGGAGGATTGCTATGAGTTTGGGGCCACTCTGAGACTACAGAGTGAACTCCAGGTCAGCCTGGGCTACAGTGAGACCCTACCTCGAAAAACAAAACAACAAAACAAAACCAAAAACAAAAACCAAAAAAACAAAACAAAAAAAAAAATGCAGCTGCTTGACCAAACCACACTCGACTCGTTCCTTCTTCCTTTCAACGAAAGCCTCTTACTTTTGTCAGTTACCACTAAATAACTCTAGGGATGATCTGTAGATTTTATCCAATGTCAAAGTCAAATTAGTTTTTTAAAGGGAATAGAAAGGGAGGGAGGGAGGACTTAATAGGATGCTATTGCATATATGTAAGTAGAAGAACATATTGATGGGGGAAAAAGGCCTAAGTGAGGCCAGGGGAAGAGACTGAGTAAAGGAAAGGTGGAGGGAGGGCTAATCAAGGCCTAAGAGGATATAAATGACTCATATGGAAACCTACTTTTTTGGACAATGGAACACACAGGAACCATAGATAGTTACTAGAAAATTCTCAGTGTCAGGAATAGGATACTTTCCAGTGAGTTGTTGGCCAGGGAGGTCCCTGATGACCCCAAAACATTACAGGTCATTGCTGAGGCCCTTGGTTTCCCTCCAGGAATAGATGGTAAGACCCTATTGCTGAAGACTCCACATACTTGGGCTGCAAAGCCACTGAGAAATCCTGCTGGAACTGAGCTGATAACCTCCTCCATGTAGATCAGCTGACAGAAAGCTGGAAAAAGCCATTCTGCATGCAGTTTAATGGGAGAGAGAGAAATCACCAGTGAAGATACTCAACAGTGGACACTACAAGCCTTATATTCGGCCAGCCAAGCCAAATGAGCCAAGGGGTGCAATAGTGGCACGTCTGTTATGGGGGAAACCAACTACCCTCTAATTGGACTGGAGGTCTGCTCCATGGGAGGGAATACATCCCTGATACTGAAAACCTACAACAGGGGTAGTCATGAGCCCTAGGGGTGTAATGTCTGCTGCTGTCTGGCTAAATGTATATACTATACTCACCAAACTGCCCGGTAAGCACTTCTCTTAATGTTCATACCCTTATGTTAATGCTACTCTCACTTTTGGTTAGGGAACCTTCTTTTTTCAGATGACAGTGACCTTGGGATGACTCAGAAGGCACAATGGTGCTGAGAAGATATGACAGAGGAGTGCTCAGCACTGAAACATCTCTATCACACCTTCCAAGGCTCAGGATCTATTGCGGAAGAGGTGGCAGAAAGAATGTAAGACCCAAAGGAAGAGTAGGACTCCTTACAACGTGCTCCTCCAGACACAAAATGGTCTGGATATCTATGACATTACAGTGCCTGACACTACCTACACAAGACAACCATAATAGGAGGAAAAGATGATGACATCAAAATAAAAGACAGACTGATTGAGGGGGGAGGGGAAATAGTGGAGAGTGGAGTTTCAAAGGGGAAAGTTGGGGGAGGGAGAATTACCATGGGGTTGTTTATAATTATGGAAGTCGTCAATAAAAATTATTTTAAAAAACACAACAAAAAAGTAGGCTTTTATTTTCCCAGCAGCCAAGCCAGCAACATGAGAGGCCCATTCCGGTTTTGTTCTGCAGGGCCAGCGGGGATGGAATTTTGATCCCTAGCACCCACATAAAAGCTAGGCATGGTGAATGAGCATCCCAGTGATAGGCAGGTGGAGACAGGAGGGTCCCTGGGGCTTGCTACCTACCTTGTTTTGTCCCATCAGTGAGCTCAGTGAGAGATCCTGTCTCAAAAATCTTAAGGTGGAGAGCAATCAAGAAAGATGCCTCAGGCTGGAGAGATGGCTCAGTGGTTAAGGCATTTACCTGTGAAGCCTAAGGACACATGTTAGATTCCCCAGGACCCACATAAGCCAGATGCACAAGGTGGTGCATGCGTCTGGAGTTCGTTTGCAGTGGCTGGAGGTTCTGGTGTGGCATGCCCATCCTCTCTCTCTCTCTCTCTACCTTTTCCTCTCTGTCTTTCTCTCCCTCCCTCTTTCTCAAATAAATAAATAAAATAAGAAAGATGCCTCACTTCAACCTCTGATCTCCTGTGCATACAGGACAAATACCACATGGTCTCTCACATGTGGAAGATGAACGAGTTGGTCTCAGATAAGTGGTGTTGGGATTGCTAGAGGCTGGAGAGGGCAGGGGAGAGAGTGGCCAGTGGCTGGAGAGCTGTTAGTAAGTACCACTGGTCAGACAGGAGAAGTGAGGTCTAATACTCTACAGCAGTGGGGCCCATGCAGTTCCCAGCAATGTAGTGGGTGTTTATCAAAGAACCAGAAGGGAAAATTCCGACGGCTCCACACGCTGAGAAATGATGAATGGCTCAGTGGTTAGTTGTGCTTACTACACAAGCATGAGGGCCCTGAGACTGCGCAAGTTCGAATCTCCAGATCCCATGTTAGCAGCTGGGTGTGGCCACGCACGCCTGTAACTCCAGTCCCTCAGAAGAGCAGAGGACCAAGAATCACTGGAGCCCCACAAGCCTTTGGGGGGGGGGGTGGAGCCTCTCTGGAAGAAGTGGGTCACTGGAAGTGTGGGCCTTGATCTTGATAGCCCAGTCCAGCTTCCTGTCCACTCAGGACTTCCTGATCTGCAGAGATGTGGACAAGCAGCTACCACGTACCCCTGGCCACCGCCATGGAATGTAGCCTCTCAAACTGTGAGCCGAGGACTCCCTTCCTCCCTCACGGTTGCTTGTGTCGGGTGTTTGGTCACGGTGATAAGAAAAGTGACTCATCCAGGAGGGCGGTGACCTCTGGGAGAGGCCACCTGGGGTGCTGGCTGCATCAGGTCTTGTGCTCGATGCTGGGTACACAGGTGTGCTGGGCTTGGGACAGGGCACCAAGGGCCACCCACAGCTTTGTGTCCCTTCCTTTGTGGATGCTGTGCCTTGCTGGAATTTGCTGTGTGCCAACTTGCCAGGACCCAGCTAAGCAGAGAACAAAGAAGGAGCAAGTCCGTGCTATGCCCTGGCACCTTCCTCCTCTTGCACGGCGTGGTCTCACAGGTGGCCCTAAGGAGAGCGAGAGAGACCTCATGGCCCGCCGGCCCTTACCTGTGGAATGACAATTCTAATTCTTTTCTTTTTTTTTTTTTTGGTTCTTCAAGGTAGGGTCTCACTCTATCCCAGGCTGACCTGGAGTTGGAATTCACTATGTAGTCTCAGGTTGGCCTTGAACTCATGGTGATGATCCTCTTACCTCTGCCTCGAGCGCTGGGATTAAAGGCGTGCGCCACCATGCCTGGCACAATTCAAGCTCTTGCCCCCAATCAAGTCCAGCTGGTGGAGTGCCTCTCCGCCCCTCCCTCCCGCCCTCACCTGCCTCCGTGTGTCTCTGCTCTGAGCCGCTTTCCAGCTCCTGGCCTGTGTCCGCCCCGAGTCACTCAGGCTCGCCCTGGGGAACAGCCATGGACTCCCGTGGAAGTGCTGTTGCCCAGGCTCGCCAGCCACGCTTGCAGCCCGGAGCACCAGCAAGTGTTTGCCGGTGTCATCTAGGGATCCCGGCTTTCCAAACCATTGACTGAAACTTCCCGTCAATCCGACACTTTTAGGGTAATTTAACTTAATAATACCTTTGTCGGCAGCCGGCGCCTGTGTCTGAAGGGGGATTATCAAAGAAGTTATTTTAGGTTGTTTAATGGAATGTAGTAAATTCTCAATTGACAAGGGAGAGGCTGGCGATGGCTGTCTCTCTGTTTACCATCCCGGCTCCCCCCCCCCTCCGTCCCACCCTTTGGCTGCACCAGGCTCCCCACTTCGAGCCGGCGAAGACTTCATAAATTATTAGCCATCTCTCTCCCCCTCTGTGTTCACACGCATCATTAATTCTTTGTAAAAAGTTCAAAGTGTCTGGACTTAATTGTTATCACTTGGAAAATGGCGGGAAATGGATGCGGCCTCTATTATTTCTGTCAGACATTTTGACTTACGGCACTGGGTACTTTACCCATCACGCCGCGGCCCCAGCACAGGAGAGAGAAGATGAAGAGGGGAAGGGGGCACGTGCGTGCAAACGCTTTCCCTCGAAACAAAAATGATAATATGATGTTTCTGGGAAGAAAACTCAAGAAGATGACAAAATAATGGTTCCAAAGCCCCAGAAAGTGACACGGGGAGGGGGATCTCTACCGCTGATTTTATTGCCTTGAGCTGAATCTTCGTGCCCAGTTTTGAAGGCTCTGAGATTGAGGTGTGAGGCGTTTGATGACTCTGAGAGTTTGAGGTTGGAGTTCATGTTCTTATTTTTTTATTAAATATTTTAGTTTTATTTATTTATTTATGAGTGTGTATGTGTGTGTGTGTGTGTGTGTGAGAGAGAGAGAGAGAGAGAGAGAGAGAGAGGGAGAGAGAGAGGGAGAGAATGAACACATCAGGGCCTCCAGCCACTGCAAATGAACTCCAGACGCATGCACTGCCTTGTGCATCTGGCTTACATGGGGAATTGAACCAGGGTCCTTAGGCTTTGCAGGCAAGCGCCTTAACCACAAAGCCATCTCTCCAGCACCATGTTCCTATGTTTTCATGCAATGGCCGATCATCACCTCAGTGGAGTAGCAATAATTCAAAGACCGTCATGATCATGGAAGGATCTGGAATGTCTGGAGCAGGAGCTCCTGCTGACCCGGGGCCACGTGCTCTGCATACTTACCTGACATCACATTGCTGTCAGCTGGTTACTACAGGGAGCCTCCTTTCATAGTTGGCAAGCAGGTACAGAGAGGTTGAGCGACTTGTTCAGGATCACATGCTTGCCGAGAAATTGAGCTTAGTTGTGACCAGGACCCCGCGTACAGTCCAAGGGTGGTGTTGCCCGTCTCGGGACTGCACGGGGATGCAAGTGGCCACGTTGCTATGTCAATCTGTTGCTAGGTGACCTCTCAGGTCGCCCAGCCCCGCCCATCTTCAGTCTTTGTTCTTGTTCAGGTCCAGATTCGCAGGTCTTCCCTTCTTACATCCTACAAGGGCACCTTCTTCCAGAAAGCTTCACTCTGCCCAGCACAGCTGGAGGCACGTGCTCCACCGTCAGGACCCTCACAGCTGCTGTTGCCAGGGAACAGGACGGAGAGGTCCTCTGATGGAGTGGTCCAAGACGTCCCTTAGGGTAGAATCTCACCTCTGCCACAAAGCCAATGAGCTAAGATGGCATCCTTTAAGCCTCACTCTCCCACCTGTAAAACGGGTGCATCACCCTGCTTCACAGGACTGCTATGAGGATTGAGGCCCCGCTTCATCAAAGAAGGTCAAAAAAAGTGTAAGCCGGGCTGGAGAGATGGCTTAGTGGTTAAGGCGCTTGCCTGCAAAGCCTAGGGATCCAGGTTTGACTCCCCAGAACCCATGGTGGCACATGCGTATGACGTTTGCTTGCAGTGGCTAGAAGCTATAGAGTGCCCATTCTCTCTCCCTCTCTCTTATAGATAAATAAATAAAAATAAGAAATATATTTTAAGAAGTGTCATTCCACCCACACTTGCTGGGTAAATGCTGTATGTCTTGTGGTCATCTGTATACCCTGTCACTCCCACCTAATGTTCTGTGAGTTAAATTTCCTTGCCAATAGACATTCTCAAAAAGAACTAGAAGTTTCTCTGCTAAATAATTCTACAGACAGTACATATAATATATTTTAAGGGCTGATGAGATGGGCTCAGTGGTTAGGTTAAAGGTGCTTACAAAGCCTGCTGACCCAGGATCAATTCTCCGGTACCCATGAAAAGCCATAAAGTGTATCCAGAGTGTGTAGTGGCAAGAGGCCCTGGCGCATCTATTCTCTCTGCCGTAAATAAATAAACAAACAGATAAATGCTAAATAAAACAATTAAAAAAATTTACTGAGTGTGCCTCTTCCCAATTCTGTAACCAGTGAAATAAAGTTCTTTGCTTGAATTTGGCCACAGTTGGGATATTTACACAAGGAAAATTGTCCTAGGAGGGCTTTCTCCAAGGACAGACTTGTGGTTCCACTCTTATCCACGCATCACTGGACTAATATAACAGACATTCCACTCACACACCCACCACGTTTGGTCAATCTGGACATTTTGCTATTATTTGTTTCAGGTCTTTTATTTGTCTTTTAAGAGCGAAAACAGCAAAAAGCCAGTTCTATCCGCATTACCCTCCACAGTATTACCCATTTATTTCCTGTTCCAGAAATATAGTCCCACCCTGAACTTGGTATTATTCATGTTTTAAAAATATTTTCACTACATATGTGTCCATAAATAATACATGGTATTGTTTTGCATATTTTACATTTATATCCATGCTATTACACCATATGTATCATTCCACAACTTTTATTTTTAAATATATTTTATGTTTTTTAAAAAGTGATTTCTGCATCTTGATATGTATAACTCTAGTTCATTTTAATTTATATATGGTGTTCCACTGTACAAATATATCAACATCAATTTAAATTCTTTTTTTCCCCCCGTTGATGGACATGTTGACTGTTTCCAATTTTTGTCCACACTTTCTGGTGTGCACATTTGCAAGAGGTTTTAGGGCATAGATTTAGAAGCAGAATTTCCAGGACAGGAGAGATGGCTCAGTGGTTAAGACGCTTGCTTGCAAAGCCTGCCAGTCTGTGTTTGATTGTCCGGTGCCCATGCAAAGCTAGATGCACAAAGTGGCGTATGCGTCTGGGGTTCATTTGTAGTGATTAGAGACCTTGGTGAGTCCATTCTCTTTCTCCCTCTCTCTCTGCTTGAAAATAAATTGATAAAAATACTGTGCTGGAGAGATGGTTTAGCAGTTAAGGCACTTACCTGCAAAGGCTAAGGACCCAGGTCCAATTCCCCAGTTCCTACATAAGCCAGAGGCACAGAGGTGGCACATGCTTCTGGAGTTCATTTGCAGTGGCTGGAGGCCCATGCTTTCTCACTCTGTCTTTTCCTCTCTCTCTCTCTCAAATAAATAAATATCTTAAAAATATTTTAAAATGTAGAATTTCTAGGAGCAAGAATACAGTCTTTATCTCCACTTGAGATTGCCAAATTGCCTCCTACAGTGATTCTAGATGTGCATGGGGGCTCTGGCCAGCAATTGATATTGTCAGGTAGCTGGATATTTGTCAATATGGTGGGTGTAGAATGCTAGCTCCATGTAGTTGCACTCTCCTGACTAGTGGGATCCTGTGTTTGTGCACATGCTCATTGGCCCATTCATCATTTGAAGTGCCTCCTGGCTTCTCTCAGATGGTGCTGTTTGATTATCTTTTGTAAATCAATTAAAAAAATTAGAAGTCCTGGTTATACATCCTTGGTGATTTTATATGGAGTGAACAATTTTTCCCCCCTCATAGTTCATGTGTTGTCTTCCAATGTAGTTTGGGTTATCTTTGGATATTTACCTATTTAAACTTCCATCAAGATAAATAAACAAATAAAATTTTAAAGGGGGCTAGAGAGGTAGCTCAGCAGTTAAGATGCTTGCCTGAGAAGCCTAAGGACCCAGGTTCAATCCCCCAGGACCCATGTAAGCCAGATGCATGAGGTGGCACATGTATCTGAAGTTTATTTGCAGTGGCTGGAGGCCCTGGTATGCCCATTTTCCTCTCTCCTTCTCTTTGCCTCTTTCTTCCTCTCTTACAGTCTCTCAAATAAATGACAAATTAAAAAATATTATACTTCCCTCAAGTCACATTTTTCAGTTGTGCATTGTGTGATTCATTCATTATTTTCTGCCTGGTTTAATGTAAATAGTTCATCCTGAGGCCATAGACTCTCGTAGTTCATCGCACAGTTTATGAGTTTCCCTTTTTCCTCTCAGGTCTTTGGTCGACCTGAAATTTGTTATTGTGTAATGTGTGGAGTACAAATTTCATTGAATTCTGTCTACAAATGCGTGCTAGTGCCTGTCACAAATTCAGAAACTAGTGGGGCTGGAGAGATGGCTTAGTGGTTTAGGCACTTGAATGCAAAGCCTAACGACCAGAGTTCAATTCCCCAGGATCCACATAAAGCCAGATGCACAAGGTGGTACATGCATCTAGAGTTCATTTGCAGTGGCTAAGAGGCCCTGGAATGCCCATTCTTGCTCCCTCCCTCCTTCTCTCAAATAAATAAGTAAAATATTTAGAAAAAAAGAATAGTGCTCCAGGATGAAGAGATGGCTCAGAGGTTATGAGCACTTCCTGTGCAAGCATGAGGGCATGAGAGACCACTCAAGTTCAATCCTCAGGACCCACATAAAGAGTTGGATATGGCATGCATTCCTGGAACCTCAAGAGTGAATCCTAACACAATGGTAGTGGGAGATTTTAATATCAACTACCATAAGTTGACAGATCATCTAAACAGAAAATAAGAAGAGAGGGCTGGAGAGATGGCTTAGTGGTTAAGGCACTTGCCTTCAAAGCCTAAGGACCCATGTTCTACTCTCCAGATCCCATGTAAGCCAGACGCACAAAGGTGAGGCAAGTGCAAGGTTGCACTTGTCCACTAGGTGGCGCAAGCATCTGGAGTTTGATTGCAGTGGCTGAGGCCCCTGATGTGCCAATTCTGTCTGTCTCTCTTTAAAATTTTTATTTTGCTCTCTTTAGAATAAAAATAAAGAAAATATGTAAGGAAATAATGGAGCTAAACAACACTATAGATCACATGGACTTAACTTGTACAGAACATTCCACCCAAACTCTGCAGAACACACATTCTTCTCAGCAGCTCACGGAACCTTCTCTAAATTAGTCTTACATTAGGAACGTAAAGCATGCCTCCACAACTTCAGGAAAACTTACACAACTGGCTGAATTATATCTGACCACAATGCAACAAAGATAGAAATCAACAAGAGAAGCAACAGAAAATATACAAACTCCTGGAGATTGAACAACACACGACTGAACAATGAATGAGTTATTGAAGAAATCAAAAAGAATATTTAAAGAAGTCTAAGAACTGAATGAGAATTAAAACACGAAATAAACCCAAACCTATGAGACACGAGGGAGGCAGTCCCAAGAGGAAAGTTGGTAGTTCTAAATGCCTACATTACAAAAATACAGAAATCCCAAATAACTAAGTTAATATTCCACCTGATGATTTGAAAAAACAAGAACAATCCAAACCCCAAAAATACCAGATGAAAAGAAATAATTAAAATAAGAGCAGAAATAAATGAATTAGAAATTAAGAAAATGATCTTTTAAAATTGATGAAATAAAGAGCTAGTTATTAAAGAAAAAAACAAGTTTGATAAACCCCTGGCCAAATTGATCAAAAGAAAAAGAAGACTCTAATCAATAAAATTAGAGATGAAAAAGGAGATGTCAAGACAGATACTAATGAAATTGGGAGAATCATTAGGATGTATCTGTAAAACTCATATTCCACAAAAAATTGGAAAATCTGGAATAAATGGATGAATTTCTTGACTTCATATGATTTACCAAAGCCAAACTCTGAAGAGATAAATTATCTGAATAGAGGTATAGCATGTAATGAGATTGAAAGAGTAATTAGAAGCCTCCTAATGGAAAAAATAAAAGTTCAGGCTTAAATGGATTAATTGCCAAACTCTATGAAACCTTTATAGCATAACTAAAACCACTGCTTCTCAAGTTGTTTCATGAAACTGAAAAGGAGAGAATTCTCCCTGACTTTTTCTACGAACCCAGCATCCCAGTGATACCCAAACCAGATAGACACGCAGGGAAGACATTATAGACCAACATCCCTGATGAGCTTAGACACACAAATTCTCAATAAAATTCTTGCAAATGGAATCCAAAAGCACATTAAAAGTATTGGCCACCTTGATCAAGTAGGTTTCATCCCAGAGATGTGGGGATGGTTCGACATATGGACATCAGTAAACATAACACATCACCTAAACAGTCTTAAAGACAGAAATCGCACTGGATCATTTTAATTCATGCATAAAAGGCTTTCCACAAAATACAACATCCCTTCATGATAAAAACACTGGGGAGACCAAGATCTATATAGCAGATCTAAAGCACATATAATGCCAAATGGGGAAAACCTTGAAGCATTTCCACCAAGTTCTGGAACAAAACAGCGCTGTCCAGTCTCCCCACTGTTATTTACCATAGTATGTAAAGACTTAGCTCAAAGAGTAAGACAAGGGAAATAAATAAAAGAGATACAAATGTAAAATCAAGATGTTAAACTAACCTTGTTTGAAGACGAGATGATTCTATACTTAAGTGACCCAAAAAACTACCATCAAAACTCCTAGCATGGATAAACTCTTTCTGCAAAGTGGCAGCACATCAAATCAACACATAAAAACCAGTAGCCTTCATATATAACAATGACAAATGTATGGAGAAAGAAGTCACGCAAGAAGTCTCATGTATAATGCCACAAATTAAATATCTTGGCATACTCCTAACCAAGGAAGTGAAAGATTTCTACAATGAAAACCTTAAAACACTGAAGAAATTGAGGAAGACGAGAAGTTGGAAAGATCTCCCATGCCCATAGGTCAGAAAAATTAATATTGTGAAAATAACCATCCTACCATAGGCAGTATACAGATTCAATGCGAGTCCAATCAAAAATTTCAGCACCATTCTTCACAGGTACAGAAAAATCCTGTCAAAATTCATATGGACATATAAAAGACCTCAGATAGGCAAAATATCCTCAGCAAAAAAACAAAAACAACAACAACAACAAAAAAAACGCTACCGGCACTATCATCATACCTGATTTCAAAGTATACTACAATGCTATAGTAATTAAAACAGCATGGTATTGGCACAAAACAGACGCATAGATCAATGGAATAGAACAAAATATCCAAGTGTAAGTTCTAGTAACTACAGCCACCCGATTTTTGACAAGGAAGCCACAAATGCACACTGGAGAAAAGACAGCATTTTCAACAGGTGGTGCTGGAAAAATCAGATAACCACATGTGGGAGAATGAATCTTGACCTTCTCTTCTCACCATGCACAGAATCAACTCTAAATGGAACAAGAACCCCCACATAAGACTGGAAACTCTAAAGTGGTTAGAAGAAAAAGCAGGGAGAACACTTCAAGATACAGGCATGGGAAAAGACTTTCTGAATAAGGCCCCAGTAGCCTAGGGAATTAGACAAACACTCAACCATTGGGATCTCACAAAACTAAAAAGCTATTGTGTAGATAAGCTAACCATCAACAGAGCCAGTAGACACCCTAAAGAATGGGAGAAAATCCTCACCAGGTATACATCTAGGTCTAATGTTTAGAATATATGAAGAACTCAAGAAAAAACAACAACAACAACTAAACAATAAAAAAAAAAATTGATCAACTCACTCAAAAAATAGGGCAGGGAACTGAACACATAGTTCCCAAAGGAAGAAACACAAGTGGCCAACACACATCTAAAAAGGTGTTCAGGGCTGGGGAGATGTCTTAGTGGTTAATGCACATGACTGCAATGCCCAAGGGCCCAGGTTCAATTCTCCAGGTCCCACGTAAGCCAGATGCAGATGGTGGCACATGCGTCTGGAGCTCGTTTGCAGTGGCTAGAGGGCCTGGAGTGCCCATTCTCTTTCTCTCTCTCCCTCTCTCCATGTCTCTAATAAATAAATAAAATCTTTTAAAAAAATGGTGTTCAGTATCTGTAGCCAGCAGGGAAATGCCAATTAAAATTACTTGGAGGCTTCATTTCACTCCTGTCAGAATGGCTACCATCAAAAAATCCGATGACAACAGATGCTGGTGAAGGTGAGGGGAAAGAGGAGCCCTCCTCCCCTGCCGGTGGAGGGCATCGTTTATATGCACTATGGAAGCTCCTCAGAAGTTCAAAATAGATCTGCCATTTGACCCAGCTAATACCACTACCGGGCACCTACCTGAAAGACTCTGCTCTTCACTATAGACATACCTGCTCAGCCACGTTTGTCTCTGCTCTGTTCACAAGAGCTAGGAACTGGAATCTGCCCGGACGCCCATCAACGGATGAGTGGATACAGAAGATGTGGTGATATGCACAACGGAATCCTACTCAGTAGTAAGGAAAAAGAAAATTATGAAATTTGGGCTGGAGAGATGGCTTAGTGGTTAAGCGCTTGCCTGTGAAGCCTAAGGACCCCCGGTTCGAGGCTTGATTCCCCAGGACCCGCGTTAGCCAGATGCATAAGAGGGTGCACGCGTCTGGAGATGGTTTGCAGTGGCTGGAGGCCCTGGCACGCCCATTCTCTCTTTCTCTCTCTCTCTCTCCCTCTCTCTCTCAAATAAATAAATAAAAATGAACAAAATAATTAAAAAAAAAGAAAATTATGAAATTTGCAGGAAAATTGATGGACCTCATAAAAAATCATATTAAGTGAGGTTACACAGGCTCGGAAAGAGAAATGCCGCATGTTGTCTCATATGCGGTTCCTAACATGGAATTGTTTGACTTGCTCATAGGTTGTACCTGCTTGCATCAGTGATACTAGTCAGAAAGCTAGAATGAGGCTTGGAAAGAGGGCAAGCAGAGAGGGATGAGAGGAGGGGAGAGTAGACAGGCATATGGAAGGAGAGAATATGGGGGTGGAAGCGCCTAGGGGGCACTGGGATAAGGGAGAGAGGGGATGGGAGAGATAAACAAAACTAATGATTGTGTGAATCAGTACCAGAGAGACCTTCCTGTTGGTTAGCTAATGAAAAGACAGAACTCTTTTAACAAGAGAAAGAAAAGATAGATGATAGATGGAGAAACTGGAGAGAGAGGGAGGGAGGGAGGGAGAGAGAGAATGTGTGTATTTGGGCAGAAGCCCCTTGTAGAGATGGAGAAAGCATTACCCTAAAACCATAGGTTGTTGCTGGTCTATCCTAAGCTGTTGGTCAACAGGGCTCATGGAGTTCCCCCAAACCATGCGGGTCATTGCCAAAGCACTTGGTTACCCACCAGAACTAAGCGGTAAGACCCGACGGCTGAAGACAGCACAGGCTGAGGTCGCAGGACGTGGAGAGATCACAGCGGAACTGAGAAGGAAGTCAGTTCCCTGTTGACTCGCCACTATGGGAACTGCTGGTGGATGAAGGCCACCAACGGTGTGGACAAGCATGGGACCCTGCGAGCTGTACAACCAACCATCCAGGCAACACGTACCCACTCGTGCAATGGCGACACACAGGCCACCGGGGTTAATCAACTGCTCTCGGATAGGAGATGAGGCCGGTTCACTGGGAGGAAATTCATTCCTGGCACCGAGAACCAAGTCAGCAGCCTATGGTTTGGAAGGTTCTAGACCTAGAGGGAAGCTCCCACTGTTCCTTGGCTAAAAGGAGAGGTTATGCCCATTAAAAAGTCTCCTAAATATCTGTGTTTATCTCCTTTGATCCATGCTGTGCTCAGTCTTGGCTAGAGAGTCTGCTTTTTACACATGCCAGTAAATACTGGGGAGACCCAAGAGCCATCAGTATGACAAGGAAAGAAAGCCAAGTGCCTAGCATGAGACATGCCATCTCTATCACACCCAGGGCCCAGGAAACATGACAGAGGAAGGGGTGGATTAAGCGCGAGGGCCGCTGTCACTGCCAGCCTGGGAACCTCTTGCAATGCGATGACCCTAAGCACCAAGGACACTCAGAACGCATCACAGCAGAAAACCAGAGACTGCTCAGGGTGCGGCATTAAAGGAGACTTCTGACCCGCCCTGCAAGGCTCAGGGAACATCGGGGAAGGGTTCACAGAAAGAATGTAAGAGACACAGGGTGGGAAGGTGCACTCTGAGGCATTGCCCCCTCAACAGAGACTGACTGGTTCATCCATGACCCCGTAGTGAGCACCCTGATAACCCCACTGAGTAGGGCCTTCAGTGGAATGGGGGCAGAGGAGAGGGGACATGAGAGTATCACTGGGACAGGAAAATGACCAATTTGCAATATGTTCATATGATAACGTTTCCAATTTTAAAAAGTCAACTGGGTGGGGGGAGGGAGTGTATTATCATGGGGTATTTTTTATAATCATGAAAGCTGTTAATAAAAATTTGAAAAAAAAAGTCAACTCTAAGTCCATCTAGACGTGAAGGTTTTTTTTTTTAAGTTTTATTTATTTATTAGAAAGGGTGTGGGGGGAGTGAGATTGGGCACACCAGGGGCTCTAGTCACTGCAAGTGAACTCCAGACACATGCGCCACCATGTGCATCTGGCTTATGTGGGTTCTGGAGAATCGAACCTGAGTCCTTAGGCTTCACAGGCAAATGCCTTAACTGCGAAGCCACCTCTCCAGCCCATAGATGTGAAGGTTTTGTCTGTGTTTGATTTCATAGGTTTTGGAAGGCTGCTATTTTCTCTTCTTTCGTTTGTTAGCATTATTAAAGATGCATTTTTGAGTAATGTGTCTCCTGAAACTCAAATTGTCATTGGTTTAAATTGTCTGCACACATCATGCTTTGATGCCTGTAGGGTCTGATATGATGTCTCTTTCTCCTGTGGCTGTCAGGTTTTCTCTGTCTGATTTCTCAGTTTCTGTTGCCTGGAATTTACTAATGTCCTTGACCTGTTTAAAAAAACCAATGTCTGGCACTACTATTTCTTGCTGATTGAACATTTCTGTCTCCTGTCTGCTCCCATCATGAATTTCTCTTCTCTGTTCTTATTGTGTTGTATTTTTTCTTTGCTTGTGAAGATGGAAGGTGGACTTCACTAATTTCTTTAAAAATTTTTTTTTTTATTTATTTATGAGAAAGAGAGAGGGAGAGAGAAAGAGGCAGATATAGAGAGGGAATGGGCATGGTAGGGCCTCTAGCCACTGCCAAGGAACTCCAGATGCAGGCACCACTTTGTGCATTCAGCTGTACATGGGTACTGGGGGAATTGAGCCTGGGTCCTTTGGCTTTGCTTGGCAAATGCCTTAGTCACTAAGCTATAGTTCTAGCTTTTTTCTTTTTTCTCTCGTATGTGTGCTGAAGGCTGTGGCAGTCCCCTGCCCTGTTTCACCTGCACCCCACACTTCTTCATCTGCCCCGTAGTCATTACTGTTAATTAAAATAAGTTCAAGCCTGGTGTGGTGACGCACGCCTTTAATCCCAGCACTTAGGAGGCTGAAGTAGGAGGATTGCTGCGAGTTTCGAGGCCAGCCTGAGGCTCCATAGTGAAGTTCAGGTCAGCCAGGGTTACAGTGAGATTCTACCTTGAAAAAAAAAAAATCAAATTTTTTCTCCTGATGTCTTCTTTGATCTGGGATGAGAGTGCATGAATGTCTAGGCGCTGGAGGATACCCTAGTGACCACACTGACCACACTGAGGATTCACTTACATCTTGACTTTGTTCTGCTCAAGGCCTCTGCTTTCATCTGAGATGCCAGGCTGCCTCCAGCAGGCGTAACAGCCAGTGTCCTCAGGTCGAGGCTCACGCCGGAGTCACATTTGCCTGACTTGGACAGCTCTATCTCTGGAGCCCATGGCCTCCCACGGTGAGGAGCCGGGGTTAGATTCATCTCTGTGCAGTCCGGCTGCAGGTCAGACTTCATAAATAACAGCAGGCCAACAGCCAGATGGACAATGTGCCTTTCTGGATGATATTTCATCCATCCTCATGTGAACAGCTTGAAAAATAGACTCTGGGGAGGACTTGAGGAGTCGCTGTGCCCTTCCTCTGACTCTTGTGGGACTCTGTTCGGCTCATCTCAGACAGGAAGGTGCCCGCTATGGTTTTCTCTTGCTTTTCAATCTCCACGGACTAAAGGAATGTGTCTTGCTTTCTCTTGGCAAAAGTTACTGCAGTGTTCAGAGCTTCTTGCCATCATGTCCTAGTTGTTGGGACAAAACATCCGACCAAAAGCTGAGGCTCTTTTGGTCCACAGTCTCGAGGGGAAGCTCCATGATGGCAGGGGGCAGCATGGCATGAGCAGAGGCTGGGCATCACCTCTGCCACAGCAGGTGGAAAACAGCAGCAGGAGAATGAGCTGAGCTAACACTAGCAAACTGGGGGGCGAATAAACCTCACACCTCCCGCAGTAACACACCTCCTCCAGCAAGGTTCCACCTCCCAAATTGCCAGCAGCTGGGGACCTAGTATTCAAAACACATGTCTATGGGGAACATCGTCAGATGCAGACCACCACACGTGGGGTCTGGCGTGATGGCTCAGTGGGTAAAGTGCTTGCTGTGCAACATGAGACCCTGAGTCCAGACCCCCCCAGCACCCATGTAAGTGCCAGGTGTGGTGGTATACACCTATAACCCCAGGGCTGGGAAGGTGGAGGCAGGAAGATCTGTTCTTGCTGTCTAGCCAGTCTAGCTGTCGTAGATGTCAGCTCCACGTTCCCGGGATGAACTTCCCAACCAGGCACAATTTATGGGGGGAAGGGATTTATTGAAGCTTACACACCCAGGGAAAGTTCCATAATGGCAAAATGAAGAGAGAAAACTACCAAAAGCAAGAGCAAAAATCCATAGCCAAGTAGAGCAGGGAACTCAAGAAGAACTCAAACACTCTGCTCTTCCTTAGGCTGCAACTCCAGATGCGTCCCCAGTAACACCTTAGGGCTGGGCTCCAGGATCCGCCCACAGTGATGCCTCCTCCTGCCTGGAGGCCGGAGATCTAAGTTACAAGCTTGAATACAACTCCTGACTCTACTGGGGGACATCCATTCCGACTACCACGCTAGCCAAATTGGGTAGTTCCTGCTTCAGTGAGAGATGCTGTCTCAAAATACGATGGAGGATGATTGAGGAGGACACTGGACATCAACCTCTAGCCTCCTTATGCGCACTTGCATACACACAAGAATCTGCATATATACAAACATGCGCACAGACATGCATGCACACCGTGCCCGCCCCCCACACACCTAAAAACAAAACAAAATAGGAAAAATCCAGAAGTTGAGAATGCAGACCACTCATCATGCTGGTGTGGGTCAGGGATCACAGGAAGTGCCTGTGGTGGTGGGGGGGGGTGACTTTGGAGAGAACAAACACGTCTATCTTAAGTGGTATATGTTGGAATGGTGAGGGTGACCCGTCACTCAGAGTGGGCATAGCTGTGTCTGCTTCCAGGAACAAATAGGGCAACCTCTGAAGCGTCAACCCAGCCCTTATATGTCCTTTGCTCAGAACCCACCCTGCAGGTAGTTTACCAGGTGATAGAGGGCTGAGGGTTGGGTCTAGAGTCCTGGTCAGGTGCCCTTGGTATACCAGCTGCTTTCACCCTCTGCCACTCTCCTGACATTTCAGTTTGATGCCCCCAAACTCCATCCCAGACATATTTATGCTCCCAGGAACTAAATGCATAACAGCTGCTGCTGTCAACAGCGGTCCCCTGGACCACATGCACGTGGTCAAGGCTCATTCCGCTTCCAGTGGTTGTGGTGGTTTGAAGGAGATGCCCCCCATAAACTCATGTGTTCTACAGGCTGCATCCCCAGCTGAGTTTGGGAGGAGCTTGCTGGGGGAGGTGTGTTGTTGTGGGTGGGCTTGGGGGGGGGTCTTATAACCAACTCCTCCTTGACAGAGCTCAGCTCACTCTCTTGCTGTTGTTTCCCACCTGCTGTGGCAGAGGTGACGTCCAGCCTCTGCTCATGCCATGCTGTCCCCTGCCATCATGGAGCGTCCCCTCGAGACTGAGCCAGAATAAATCCCTTCCTCCCACCAGCCGCCTTTGGCCAGGTGCTTTGTGCCAGCAATTAGAAGGTGATTACAAGTGGTGTCATTCTCAGAGGTGTTGGATGGCAAGCCTCCCGCCTCAGTTTCTCTCTGCCACCTATTGCGTCCTAGACCTTTGATGTCAATGTTCAAGGCTGCTCCAACCTGCCCTCTCTCACCCATCTGGCTCCCTTTAAGTGTGTCTCCCACAGGCGAATACTCCAGGCGTGAAACTGTACGCTGCTCTCTGACCACTTCAGACGCGGTCCAAAGTTTACTTTTGCCCAGTGTGGCTCTCTACTGCCCGGTCTCCATGAGTGGTGCTCACTAGCGCCTCCTTGTGATCCCACCCCGCATGCTGATGTGGCCTCCGACTTCAGAGTCCTGCAGACACAGGTAAACTTAGCATGGATTCTAATGTGTGTCCTTTGCCCCAGGGTGTGGAGATTAGGAAGAACCAAATAGAGGCACGATCCCACATGGCTTCCAGTCCAGTTCAGAAGTTTGCAGGGTCTGGAGCGATGGCTAAGTGGTTAAGGTGCTTGCCTGCAAAGCCTAAAGAAGTGGGTCTGATTACTAGATGCCAGATGCACAAAGTGGGGCATGCATGTGGAGTTTGTTTGCAGTGGCTGGAGGCCCTGGCACACACATTCTCTTACTCTCTCTCTCTCTGCTTGAAACTAAATAAATAAAATATACTTTTTTTTTGTTTGAGAGTAAGACAGAGCAAGAGAGCAAATGTGTGTGTGTGTGTGTGTGTGTGAGAGAGAGAGAGAGAGAGAGAGAGAGAGATAATTGGTATGCCAGGGCCTTAGCAACTGCAAACAAACTCCAGTCCCATGCACCACCTTGTGCACACGCGTCACCTTCTGCATCTGGCTTACATGGGTTCTGGGGAGTCGAACCTGACTCCATAGGCTTTGCAGGCAAGTATCTTAACCACTAAGCCATCTCTCCAGCCCTAAAATGTAATTGTTTTAAAAAAGAGATTACAGGGGCTGGAGAGATGGCTTTGCAGTTAAGTGCTTGCCTGTGAAGCCTAAGGACCCCGGTTCAAGGCTCAATTCTCCAGGACCCACGTCAGCCAGATGCACAAGGGGGTGCATGTGTCTGGAGTTCGTTTGAAGTGGCTGGAGGCCCTGGCACACCCATTCTCTCTCTCTCTCTCTCTCTCTCTACCTCTTTCTCTCTCTCTGTCTGTCACTTTCAAATAAATAAAAATAAACAAAAAAAATTAAAAAAAAAAAGAGATTACAAACTGGGTGTGGTGGCGCACACCTTTAATCCCAGCACTCGGGAGGCAGAGGTAGGAGGATCACAGTGAGTTCTAGGCCACCCTGAGACTACATAGTGAATTCCAGGTCAGCCTGAGCTAGAGCGAGACCCTGCCTCAAAAAAAAAAAAAAAAAAAAAAAAAAAAAAAGGAGAATACAGGCAAATACAGACACCACTGAGCATGTCTTGAGGAATTTAAACCAGTACCTTTGATGAAACTATTCTAGGAACATGATTAAGAAGGGTCTGACTTAAACTGGTGAATCTCGGAGAGCTTCCTGAGGAAGCGATGCCTACGTCTTGAGACCCGGTAGTCAGGGGAGCAAGGAATGGGGAGATTGGCACGTGCCCTGTGGCAGGAACGGCCTGTCCCCCAGTTTTCTTTCTCTAAGGTGACTTGATTTGGAATGTAAATGACACAATTGCGTCAGGGTTGTGGCCTGTTTGGAGAATGAAAGAGAGCCTGCAGGTGTCAGGGCTGCAGAGGGAGACAGCTGGGAGGTCACGTGGCGGGGGAGAGGGAGGTGAGGTGTGTGTGTGTGTGGGGGGGGGGTGGTTGGACCACATGGGCCTTGCAGTCTGCGGAAGTAGTTTGTTTTGTGTGTTAGCCAGACTGTTGGTTATTGCTGTGAGAGCAATGACTTCAAAGGAGGCAAGATTTGTTGGGTCCGGGGTGGGGCGGGACGGGGCGGGGCACTCGTGATCTCAGAGGGTTTAAGCATGGCTACTGGCTCCATTCTTTGTGGGACCGCACTGAGGTACAGCGTCATGGGGAAGGGTGTGGTGGCCCAAGCAGCTTGCTTTAGGATGGCCAGAAAACAAGAGAGGCGGAGAGGAAGGGCCAACTTTCTCCCAACGATACCATCCAACCATACACCCATGCTACCCTCAGGGTCCTGTCAGGTACCCACCTCGGAGCACTCATGTTTTGGGGACACTTCACAGTCAAGCTCCAGACCTCTCATCTTCAGAACAATGAGGAATCTCCGGAGGGCTTCGGCCACGAGCAGTAGATCTTTACATCCCGTCCCTCCTCATTCCGGGACACATCCATCCTTCATAATGTAGCTGTGGGTTCCATGTCTCTTATTCGCACAGACTATGAGCTTCAGGAGGGATGACAGGAGCTCCTTATACCTGTCCCCACACTCTTACTGTCTGCCTGCCTAGAGCAATCTTGGGATCCCATCACATGGGCTGTTTTGTTTGGGGCAGCATAGATTTTTCAGCACCTTCTCCCTGAGCAGATTTGGAGCTCACTGGGTAGCTCTATTGCATCCAGACCATTCTCCAGGCTGTGGGACTATCTTAGGGGGCCATGTTAGCCAATATGCACCGAGTTCGAGGCCCATGTCAGGCCTTGTTGTTTTATGCACACTGATTCACTTAAATCCCTGCCCGATCTACTTCAGAGAAAGGGACGCAAAGGCATGTGCCACCAATCCCGGCACTCGGGAGGCAGAGGTGGGAGGATCGCCGTGAGTTCGAGGCCACCCTGAGAATTCATAGTGGATTCCAGGTCAGTCTGGGCCAGAGCAAGACCTTACCTCAAAAACACCTCCCCCCCCCCAAAAAAAAAGAATAAAGGAAGATAAAAAAAAAAAAAGAAAGAGAAGCAAAGGGAGATGTGGAGATGGATCAGTGGGAAAGGCACTTGTTTGCAGAGCCTGACAGCCCAGGTCTGATTCCCCAGGACCCATGAAAGCCAGTGCCTAAACTGGTGAGTGCATCTGCAGTGGCAGAAGACTCAGGAGCACCCAGGCACTCTCTCTTTCTGTACCTCTTTCTCTTTGTATTTCTTTGTCTCAAATAAATATAAAGTTGGGGGAAAAAAATAAAAGGGAAGCAAAGATTCAGAGACTGGAAGCAACTTACCCAGAACACATACACAGCTCAGGAGCTCAGCAAGCAGGATTTGAAGCCAGCAGTACCTGAGCCCAGGGTCAGAACTCTTTTAGAACATGGAATTCCAGGATCTTAGCCTCTCCTGCCAGGACCTGGTTAGGCCAGAGCTTTAGCAAGCAGGGTGTGTGCCAGGGTGGTAGAGGTAAGGGAGGGTGGCATCGAGCGCCGCCAGCTTCAGGCTCTGGCCCCATCTCTACGCAGAGCCTGTCTCAGCAGGAGGCAACAGCATTTTTTTTTTCCCCCACAGCCTCCGGTATGGCAGGTTCCTCAAGGAGAATTGCCCTTAGATTCATTTAAAAGTCTAAGCAGGGATGCACAAATTATCAATGTTTGAAATATGTATGAAGTCTCTTGTTTGCCATGGCGTCGCGTAGGAGGTGATCGGCTACAAATAAGAGAAAACTGGGGGTGCATGGTGCACGGAGAGACAAAGAAGGAAGGGATGTTGTCTGTCGGCTGCGCCCCAGTTTCTAGCCGCGATGTCAGGTGGGTTGTCATTCTGTGGAGGCTGCGGCCTCCTGTGCGCCGTGGCTCACTCCACGTCTCCACCCAAACCAGCTCTACCGGAGAAGCAAAAACCCATGGGCAGTGATATCTGGGGCAGCAGGGACAGGTACAGCACATGGGGCTGCTTTAAAAATGTACTTAGGAGCCGGGCGTGGTGGCACACACCTTTAATCCCAGCACTAGGGAGGCAGAGGTAGGAAGATCGCTGTGAGTTCCAGGCCACCCCGAGACTACGTAGTGAATTCCAGGTCAGCCTGAGCTACAGTGAGACCCCACCTTGGAAAAAAAAAAATGTACTTAGAGCTGGAGAGATTGCTCAGTGGTTAAGGCATTTGCCTATAAAACCTAAGGGCCTGAGTTCGATTCCCCAGCACCCACATAAAGCCAGATGCACAAAGTGGGGCATGCATCTGAAGTCTATTGGTAGTGGCTGGAGGCCCTGGCATGCCCATTCTCTCTGTCTGTGTCCTATCTCTCTCTTTCTGCTTGCAAATGCATAAATAAAACTGCTTTTCAAAAAATGTACCTGGCTAAGATGATTTCACATATGTAGGTTGAAGGAGCCTTTCTCTTTTGACACTGGGAGCAACAGAGGCCCAAAGGGTGAGGGTGGACATCTGGACGTCACCCAGTGAGGGGACAAGAAGTTCTCACGTGCACCCGACTCCCACCCAGATCCTAATTTCCCCTGAGCTTCCCCTTTGATGCACACGTCAAAGAGACACATTCCAGACCTGATTTGGGAATCATATCGCTTGGGTTCACTCACTGATGCCTGCAAATCTGTGCATTTCTGCTCACTGCCTCGGCCATTCATTCCCCCATCCATGCCACCTTCTCGTGGCTGGCACAAAGCACCCAGCTAAGGGCAGCTGATGGGAGGAAAGGGTTCATTGTGGCTTATAGTCAGGAGGGGAAGCTCCATGATGGCAGGGGAAAGCGTGGCATGAGCAGAGGCCGGGCATCACCTTTGCCACAGCAGGTGGAAAACGGCAGCAGGAGAGTGAGCTGAGCTGACACTGGCAAGGGGAGCTGCCTTTAATACCCATAAGCCCACCCTCAACAACACACCTCCTCCGGCAAGGCTCCACCTTCCACACTGCCGTCAGCTGGGGGCCAGGTATTCAGAACACACGAGTTTATGGGGGAGGGGCGGGGACGCGTGACTCAGACCACCGCACGCATCCCTTCAGCAATTCAACACATACCGTAGCATGGCAGGTGGTGGGCCACGAGCAGTGAGCCAGGCAGCAATGTGGCTTCGCTTGAAGGTTGCATACAGCTGACCCTAAAGGAACTGGGGTGTGATAGCACCCCTCAGCTAAGACAAGAGGCTGGCATTTTGTACCCTTATTACAGGATGCCATGGGACTCATCCCTTCCTAGGGATTTCCAGTTATTGGAGGGTTACTTAGTTGCAGTGTTAACGTGTGTGTGTGTGTGTTCTTTGAGACAGGGTCTCACTGCATGCCTCAGGCTGGCCTTGAACTCACTATGTAGCTCAGGCTGGCCTCAAACACGTAACTATCCTCCTGCCACAGCCTCCCAAGTGCTGGGATTACAGATGTGACCCACTGTGCCCAACTCCATGGACATTGTTAATTACTGTCTTTAATTGGCACAGAATAATTGTACGTATTTATGACTGTGTGGTATGTTGGTACCTGTATCTAATGTGTAATGATCTGATCGGGGAACCAGACTTTCTGCCGCTTCACATGTGGGTCATTTCTCTCGGCTGGTATATCAGTACTCTCTCCCAGCTATTTTAGAAGAGGGGAACAGTTAAGACTGTGGTCAGCCTGTTGTGTGGTACACCCTGAGAAATCAGCCCCTGCGTACCTGGACTTTTGTTCCTGATCCCCAGGCCCCCTCTCTCCTCTCCTCCTCTCCTCTCCTCCCCTCCCCTTCTCTCCCTCCCCTCTCCTCCCCTCCTCTCCCCTCCCCTCCCCTCCCCTCCCCTTCTCTCCTCACCTCTCCTGTCCACTCCCCTCCCCTCCCCTTCTCTCCTCACCTCTCCTGTCCACTCCCCTCCCCTCCCTTTCCCTCTCCTCTTCTCTCTTCCCCTCTCATCTCCTTTCCTCCCCTTCCCCTCTCTTCTCCCCTCCTCTCTCTTCCTCCTCCTCTTCCTCTTTTTCTCTCCCCCCACCCAGTGGATGCTTCTGGAAGGTGGCCACTCCACAAATGAGGAATGGAGGAATGGTGGTCGAACAGCTCACTCAGGTACCTTCAGCTGGTAACCGTCTGTGTGCAGTCCCCGGTCTCTCTCCCTGGAGTGGCTTCCGCTCACTTGTTGGCTCTGGGTTCCTTCCTGAAGACACCAGCAGGCTCCTTTCTTCTTCCATCCCCCACCAGCCCTCTCATGAGCTGAAGACTACGGCCCTTCCCGACCTTGCCTCATCTCTGTGGGCCAGGTGGTGGCCCTGCACTGAGCCGGGACCCGTAGGCATAGGATCCACACGGTCTCGGCACAGTGGTCCTAGGAGCAGTGAGAACAGCCTTGGCCCGTCCCCTGCCGCTCGTCATGCGGTGACAGCATCTCTTCCAGCCTCAGTTTCCACCCTCCAGTCCTCTCCACCTCCCACTGTGGAGCAGAGATCACAGGAACTCAGATTGGCATAAGACTTGGCCTCGTGCCCACCATGGAAGAAACACCAGTCAAGTCCTCGGGACATCTGCATACCCCAGATGTCCTGCCCACCTGTCGGACCTCTGGTAGGTCAAGGGAGGCCTGGCCCCCTTCGCTGTGGTATTCTTGCCCCTTACCCCCAGCTCATGAGTGACCTTGAGTCAGGGCTGGGGATAGAGAGGAGACAATTTTCTGACCCCCGTGTCCAGACTGCCAAAGCTGGTTAGGGGCGTCAGACGGGCAGCAGCCTCCAGTGTCCGAGCATCCTGGGGGCAGTGGCCAGTGGAGGGGCCGCTCGCTGTGACCTTAAACCTGAGTGCTCCTGCCCACATCTGCAGCTAAATAAACCACGTAAATCATGCTGGCAGATAGATAATTAAATAATTATCAGGCACTTAATAACGAGGAGTGGGTGCTCTGCATTTCCATATTAGACAGTGTCTTTGAGGGCTAATTGTTGCATTACATCAGAGCTACTCATTCATTACTCTTGTCATTTCGGGTGATAATTTGCACTTTAGGAGACAGCGACAATTTTAGCAGGCAATTAGAGACGTGTCAGGCCTGGCCCCCGTGAGTTACTGTCACAATTATTGCCTTTTTTTCCCACTGTCCTCATTCGCAGCCATGTATTTAAGGGGATTTGGGCAATTCTAGGCCTGGGCAAAACAACCAACCCACGGGGCAGGGAGGCAGGACACAACAGTGACTGGCATCTCCGCCAGGGAGGGATGGTGTCACAGAAGTGTGTGTGTGTGTGGGTGGGGGGGCGGGAGTTGAGGGTGGGGCCAAGCAGGGCTTCTTGAAGCTATCAGAAGTCCCACCCAGCCACAGAACACTAGCCCCCTCCCCTCCCCCCCCCGCTCCTCATGGTCCATCCACATGGTCAGGCTGCTAGACCAGCCAGCCTTTTATAACTGTTGCTCAACCGAAAGTTTGCAGTAAGCTGTATGTCTCTAGGAGGTAGAAGGGAGGAGAGAATAAGGCAGAGGAGAAGCTGGGCATGGTGGCGCATGTCTTTAATCCCAGCAGTTGGGAGGCAGAGGTAGGAGGATCGCTGTGAGTTCAGGGCCACCCTGAGACTACATAGTGAATTCCAGGTCAGCCTGGGCTAGCGTGAAACCCTACCACAAAAAAAAAAAAAATCAATAAACAATAAGACAGAGGAGAAAAGAGGAGAAGGAAGAAAAAAAGGGAAGGGAGGGAAGGAGGAAGGGAGAGGGGGAAAAGCAGGTGTATTAATTGTGATTTTTAGTTTTGTATTCTACAATGTTTTAGTATCTTTTTGTTTGTTTGTTTTGTTTTGAGGTAGGGTCTCACTCTGGTCCAGGCTGACCTGGAATTTTAACTATGTAGTCTCAAGGTGGCCTCAAAGTCACGGCGATCCTCCTACCTCTGCATCCCGGGTGCTGGGATTAAAGGCGTGCGCCACCACGCCCGGCTTGTTTTAGTATCTTGAAGCCTTGTGGACCAGTGGTAAAGCTTCCTTTAGGATTAGCTAGTTCCTACAGATAGAGCCGTTCCCCCCCCCCCCCCGCCCCGAGCAAAACTTTAGCATGTGAAACAGCCTCTTTGAAGTCCACTTTCACCCCCAATCTCCTTTAACCTAGTTCCTGGGGTCCAGGGCACTACCAACCTCAAGTTACCTAGGGCCAGGCACCCTACAACCAGGGCACAGTCCTGCCTAGAGTCACAGCGGCCATCGCCATCCAGTCCTCCAATCTTACAGCTGTCTGTCCAACCTCACCCATTCCTTCCTGCCAAACCACGTAGAAGCCGGGCCCACGAGCTCCTCCCACTCTGCCAGCAGCAGACCCTGGCGCTTCCCTGAGGATCCTGTGTGGCAGGTGTGGCCGCTTGCCCTGGGAAGAGTGGCTGAAGACAAGCCCACCTTCTCGATGGCAACGTCCCCTGGTCATCCGCAGTATCGTGGGAGGAGAGAAAATCTTGGGTACAGGTTAATAACAGGGAAAAGAATAAAGAACATCAGAGAAGAGAAGGAAGAAGGGAAAAGAGGAGGAAAGAGGTAAGACAAAGAAGTAACGAGGAAGAGAAGGGACTGACAGATGAAGGGAGAAGGTCAGAGTAAAGAAAAAGAAGAGAGATGGATGAGGGCGAGTGAAATCAGTGCGGAAAGGAGGGGGAAAGAGAGAGGTGAGGGGATAGAAAGGACAGAAGGGGGAAAGAGGGTAGAGATGAGAGAGAGGATGCAGGGTAGAAAGAGAAGAGGAGAGGAGGGGGAAGAGAGGAGAAAGAGGATAGAGAAGAGAGGACAGGGGAGAGAGAGAGGAGAGGAGATAGAGAAGATAGAGGAGAGAGAGAAGAGAAAGGGGAGAGGGGAGAGAAAGAGAAGAGAGAGTAGAATGGAGGGAGATGGCCCTTTAAAGTTCTCTTTGAAAGCATTCATATCCACTGTTTGGAGTGTTAAGTTTTACTGAGACTCAGTGGCTAGGTTCATGTAGCCAGGGGTGAGTTTCTTGATCCTAGGACAGGTTGACAAGAGATACTACGAATCTGCGAAAAAAGTTGTTTTTCCTCTTTTTGTGGCAAGTCCAGTAGATAGATAGATAGATAGATAGATAGATAGATAGATAGATAATGAATTGGCACACCAGGGACTCCAGCCACTGCAATCAAACTCCAGACGCATGCGTCCCCTTGTGTGCATGTGAGACCTTGCGTGCTTGCGTCGCTGCGCATCTGGCTTATGTGGGACCTGGAGAATCCAACATGAGTCCTTAGGCTTCACAGGCAAGTGCCTTAACCGCTAAGCCATCTCTCCATTCCCTCCAAATATTTTTAACCAGCTACATAATGAGACTGAAGTAAAAGAAACACTATTAAACAGAACTGCAAAAACTCCTCGAGAAAGGCCGATTCTAACGTGAAACTGGCCACTTCTCGACTCTGTCCTTAGCAACGAGACAAGTAAAGCCTTGGTGGCTTCATCTTCCCCTTTGTTCCTGGTTTGTCCTCCCTGGGTGCCTGTGGCCAGGAGGGAGGGTGGCTGTGAAGGGGATGGGCGCAGTCCCAGATGCTGAAGGCACCCACTTGGTGTGCTTGGTGTGTGTGAACTTCCAGTCTCAGGTCCGCCGCTCGTGAACCTGAGCAGGTCCTGTCTCCGCAGGCTTTGCTTCCTCATGACAAAGTTGAGAAGTCGCAGCTGACCTTCAAGGAATGTGGGGAACAGCCCACAACCCTGTGCTGGGCAGGTGCTTATTAGGGAATGAGGCTGTGGGTTTATATGAGCTCCTCCTCCTTTGTGTGTGTGTGTGTGTGTTCGTGCACACACGAGCACATGCATGCACACACGTGCACACATGTGTCCTTTTAGTGCCCCATGTGCTTGTCTGTGGAGGCCAGAATGGAATGTGGAATGCCCCACTCAATCACTCTTCAGCCTGATGTTGTTTGGGGTCAAAACCTCTCTCTCTGACTTTCTTTTCTTGCTATTTCTGGGGCTTGCAGGGCTCTGTTATTTTAGGTTTCTGCTCCCCTGCTGGACCGAGGTTTCATGTATCTGGGCAACACCCGGCTGTTTATGAGAGATCTGAAGATTTGGATTTAGGCCGTCTCAACCCCTCTCAGGACCTCAGGCTTGCACAGAAAGCGCACCTGACCACGGAGCCATCTCTCCAGTCCTGTACGAGCTTTTACAGTTTCTGTTAGATGGCGACCTGCCACCTGGTGGCTTGGATCTGGACCCACCATCTTCCTGGTCTCATTGGTTAGTAGATGATTCTGGCTGGGTTTAGTGGTGCACACCTTTAATCCCAGCACTTGGGAGGCAGAGGTGAGAGGATCACTGTGATTTACAGGCCAGCCTGGGACTAGAGAGAGAGTTCCAGGTCAGCCTGGGCTAGAGTGAGACCCTGTCACACACACACACACACACACACACACACACACAAAATAAAAACAAGAAAAAAATATAAGAAATGAAGGTGGGCTGGAGAGATGGTTTAGCAATTAAGGTGCTTCTCTTCAAAGCCTAAGGACCCAGGTTTAATTCCTCCAGGACCCACGTAAGCCAGATTCACAAGGTGGCACATGTATCTGGAGTTTGTTTGCTGTGGCTGGAGGTCCTGGCATGCCCATTCTCTCTCTTTCCCTGCCTCTTCCTCACTTTCTCTCCCTCTCTAAAATAAATAAATAAATAAAGAAAGAAAGAAAGAAAGAAAGAAAGAGAGAAAGAAACAAGGAAAGAAATAGAAAGCAGTTCTGATGTTTCTCCTGGTTCCCGATGATGCCAGGAGAGGCTCTCATTAAGGTGAGCCTCATATGCCCTGACTGCATGTCTGAGGGCATGCCACCCTCCCCTGGCACATAAGCCCACCCTCATGAGGAGATGCTGACAGAGGGCTGTGCTAGTTGTTTCTCTTATTGCTGTGACACAATACTGAGCATAACTTCAGGGAGGCACGCCTTACTTGCTCACCGTTTTAGAGGGTTCAAATCCACGGTTGTTTGTCCCATGGGCCTGGCCAGAAGATGATGAGGAGGGAGTGTGGAGGAAGAAGAGGTTCTTCACCTCCTGCAGGAAGCAGATGGTGAGGAGGAGGCTGGAGACCAGGTGTATCCTTCAAGGACACATTCCGCTTCCTACAACTTCACCCTATTCCTTTAAAAAAAATATTTATTTATTTGAGAGAGCATGTGCATGAGAGAGAGAGAGAGAGAGAGAGAGAGAGAGAAGAGAATGGGCACACTAGGGCTTGCAGCCACTGTAAACCACCTCCAGATGCATGTGCCGCCTTGTGCATCTGGCTTACGTGGGTCCTGGGGAATTGAACCTGGGTCCTTTGACTTTGTCGGTAAGTGCCTTAACTGCTAAACCATCTCTCTAGCCCCTATTGTTTTTAAAAATTATTCACAGCTTCCGTAAGAACAGACAATAAACCATGATAATGTTTCTATTGTCTTACAATAATCCCTGATCAATGTTTTATGACAAAACGACTATTTCCACATGTTTTGACCTCACCTGAATTCTGTTCGCTTGATTTCCAGAGCACAGCTCTGCAATATTAAGTAGATAATGAGATGGCCGTGTAAGATTCCTGTGGCTGAAACCATGGTCGTGCGTGTGCCATGGTGAGGGTCGTGAAGGACAGCCCTGCCATGGGTTAGCCTGTCTGGTAGGGACTGCAGTCGTGTGTGTGTGTGTGTGTGTGTGTGTGCATGTGTGTGTGCATGTGTGTGTGTGGCTGATACTAACATGTTTCCACTGAAGGCTTCTGTGGGGTCCATCGACACCATATGGGGACACTGGTGACTAGGAGGTGCCATTAGAAACCACAGTGATGTCCCTGGTGGCCTTGATCAACAGCAAAAGCGCTGGTGAGGGCTCCTCAAGGAAGGGCAGCCAGAGCTGAGGGCTCAGAGCCCACCCAGCTCGCCGCAGGGGCCTATCACCTGGCAGTAGTCATCTGAAGATGCTGTTTACAGTGCATGACCGCAGAGTCCCTCATTCAACTCGGGTTTTCATTGAGTGTCTGCTACGTGCAAGGCAACGGAGCTCCACGAACCAAGGGGAGGCGAGTGTCTTGGCTCTATGGAGGCAAGCGAAAACGGACTGCTTTCTGCGGGTTGGGGTGGGAAGGAAGATGCTCTAGGTGAGGAGGAGGTGCAGGAGAAGACGCACAGATGAGGCGGGCGTGGGAGAGATCTTATGTTGTGGGGAAGCCTGTGAGGCTCCATTTAAAAGCTGGTGGCGAGGGAAGGTGGTGGTATTACTGGAGGGTTGTGGGTGATGGAGGGAGCAGGGCCGTCTGTGGACAGGGATCAGGCCGCGTGTGCAGAGACTGTGAGAAGAGCGGCTCTGTGGAGGAGTACCACCAAAGAGCCTAGTGTCAGGCACTGAGTGAGTGAGGGGAGAAGAAACAAAAATCTCCTATTCTCCAGTGTACTGTGAGAGCCTGGGCTTCCCTGTGGAGGGGAGACGCTGCCGGGGAGGACTGAGACCTAGCCAGATTGTCACATGGACAGTAATTAGCTGTTGGCTGGAGAAGCTACTGCAGAGGCGGGAGACGCTCCTGCGATTCCAGTACGAAGGCAGATGCCTCAGCCCAGGGCTCATGGGAGAGGCAGCAGAGATGGGCTCCCCAGGTGTGATGTTTGCAGGCTTTGGGGTTCATTGCTGGCGAATGGGGTCCTGGATGGGACCGACGAGAAGAGCAAGGTTGAGTCCTAGGCTTTCGGCTTGAGCAACTGGTTGAATCGTGAAGCCATTTCCAGAAGCGCAGGGGGCTCAGGGCGGGCCAATTTGAGAAAGAGTGGTGTGTATCAGGATGTGGATACTGGAGCGTGAAGTTTAAGACCCTGTGGCTGGAGGAAGATGGTGAGGGGTGGGCAAGGACCAGTATGGGTCAGGTCAGAGAGAAGATTTGAAAACACCAGCCAGAGAAATATCTCTTTTAGAAAATATTTTTATTTATTTATTTATTAGAGACAGAGAGAGGGAGAGGGAGGAGAGAAGGAGGAGGAGAGAGAGAGAATGGGCATGCTAGGGCCTCCAGCCACTGCAAATGAACTCCAGACGCATGAGCTACCATGTGCATCTGGCTTACATGGGTCCTGGAGAATTGAACTGGGGTCCTTAGGCTTTGGAATCAGGCACCTTAACTGCTAAGCCATCCCTCCAGACATTTTTTATTCTTTATGTGAGAGAGAGAGAGAGAGAGAGAGGAGAGAATGGGCACACCAGGGTCTCCAGCCAATGCAAATGAAGTCCAGGTGCATGTACCACACTGAGCATCTGGCTTACGTGGGTCCTGGGGTATCAAACCTGAGTCCTTTGGCTTTGCAGGCAAGCGCCTTAACCGCTAAGCCATTTCTCCAGCCCCAGAGCAACACCTTAAGTCATGATGAGGCTTCTAGGAGTTGGGGACAGAGACGTCTAAAGGGCTGTCCTCCACTCTGTAGCACGTTGACACTGGACACAGTGAATAAATCACCCTCCATGGGACATGGCATTGACATAGTGGGAAATTCCAAGAGATGGGACATCTCGGGAGACCAGAAAGCCCACTGGACTGAGGCCATCAACTCTATCAAATCCCAACAAGAGGTCCAGTGAGGTGGACAGTGGATCTGACCACTGGCTTAGAACACATGACAGTCATGGGCAACTTTGACCTCAGGAGTTTTGTTTCTCAGACCTCACTGGTGTTCCATTCCCATCCTCATGGAGGGACAGATCAAGTATCAGTGACATCTTAACTGCTTGACGTCTCAGTGATGCATCTTTGAGAAACATCTCCTACGCATGGGGGTACGTACTGCGGCTGTGTGGGCATGCGACCCCAGGGGAGGTGTGACTCCCAGGGGAATCCCAAGGCAATTGGTCCTTTGAACAACTGACTTAAATCTGCATCTCTAGGGCTGGAGAGGTGGCTTAGCTGTTAAGGCAGTTGCTTGCGAAGCTTAAGGGCCCAGGCTCAGCTCCCCAGAACCCATGGAAGCCAGATGCACAGGGTGGCGCATGCGTCTGGAGTTCGTTTGCAGTGGCTGGATGCCCTGGCACGCCCATTCTCTCTATCTGCCTTTCCCTTTATCTCTCTAATAAATCAGTAAAATAACACACACACACACACACACACACACACACACACACACACACACACATATATTGTTTTGGTTTTTCAAGTTAGGGACTCACTGTAGCTCAGGCTGACCTGGAATTCACTATGTAGTCTCAGGGTGGCCTCAAACTCACAGCGATCCTCCTACTTCTGCCTCCCGAGTGCTGGGACTAAAGGCGTGCGCCACCATGCCCGGAAAATATTTTTTAAAATATCCATCTCTAAACACCTAGGTCTCTGTTCTCTTTGTTGGGTTTGCTAGTTGCTTAGCAACTGTGAAGGGACCTGGATTTTATGGGCCAGCCTGACTCTCTTGGCTTCATTTTCTTCTTCTTCTCTCTCTCTTTTCTTTTTGCCTCCTTTGGTCTGGTTACCTTGTCTCTTTCCTCCTAGGCCTCTCCTAATCTGCACATTTCGCCCTGCCCCACGTGTTCCTGGTGTGTAATGACTATACTTCCCTGGGAACCATAGGGGTATAAGTAGTGTAACAATTGTGGAATGTTATGGCTGGTGCGGGAACACCCCTGGGTCTTGTTTAAAAACCCTCCGAATGCATCCTGATGGAGGGGGAGGGAGCTGGGCATGGAGCCAGAAGGTATTTATTCTCCTTCCCATTGTTGAGGAGTAGCTGTGTGACCCTGGAAACTCACTTCCCGTCTCTGAACCTCCTACTTTGAAGATCCCACATGGGGCTTACATGAGCTCAATTAGCCCACAAGACGCATGGGCACTGACTAGTTCCACAGCAGACCTCTCTAATGAACAAGGTGCTCTTTGGCAATGCACTGAATACCTCAGAATCTTTTTTTCTAAATTATTTTTATTTATTTGAGAGAGAGAGAGAGAGAGAGAGAGAGAGAGAGAGAGAGAGAGAGAGAGAATGGGCTTGCCAGATCCTGTAGCTGCTGCAAACAAACTCCAGACCCATGCGCCACCTTGTGCATCTGTCTTACGTGGGTTCTGAGGAATCGAATCTAGGTCCTTTGGATTTGTAGGCAAGTGCCTTGACTGCTAAAGCCATCTCTTCATCCCAGAATCCATTAAAATTTTTTAGAATATACATTTTATTTATTCATTTGAGAGAGAGAGAGAGAGACAGAGAGAGAGAGAGAGAGAGAGAGAGAGAGAGAGAGAGAGAATGGGCACGCCAGGGCATCCAGCTACTACAAACGAACTCCAGATGCATGAGCCCCCCTTGCCAATCTGGCTTAAGTGGGTCCTGGCAAATCGAACCAGGATCCTTTGCCTGTGCAGGCAAGTGCCTTAACGCTAAGCCATCTTTCCAGTCCCATTAAAATTTTTTTTTAAAAAAATATTTATTTATTTGTGAGAGAGTTAGAGAGAAGAAGAGGCAAAGAGAGAGAGAGAGAGAGAGAGAGGGAGAGAGAGAGAGAGGGCACTGCCAGGGCCTCTAGCCACTGCCAACAAACTCCAGACACATGCATCTCCTTGTGCATCTGGCTTATGTGGGTACTGGGGAGATCAAACCTGGATTCTTACGCTTCACAGCCAAGCGCCTTAACTGCTAAACCATCTCTCCAGCCTTCAGAATCCTTTTTAGCCCAGCGGCTCTGGTCACAGCTACAAGTTGATAGGCCATGGCATGGTGAAGTCGGCCCATATGACAGGACTAAACATCTCGGTGTGAGGCTGACGAAGCAGGGTGGCAGCTGGCATCTGTAGTGGAGTTCTGAAGCTCCAGGGGCCTCGTGGGCGGGCTCTGGAGTATGTTCAAAGTGTACGAGTGTACCCAAGCCTTTTCATTCACCAAGGCCAGCATCCAGGCCCTGTCGTTTCTCTGCTTGAACCCGAGCTGAGAGTTTGGGACATTTGGACGTAGCACTGCACACCAGAGGCTGAGTCCTCGTTCTCAGTGACTTTTCTTCCATTGAATAAACTAGTGTGAAGTTTACACAATATTTTCTTTAAAGATTTATTTTTATTTATTTATTTATTAGAGACAGGGAGAGAAAGAGAGAGAAAGAATGGGCGTGCCAGGGCCTCTAGCCACTGCAAACGAACTTCAGACGCATGTGCCACCATGTGCATCTGGTTTATGTGGGTCCTGGAGAACTGAACCTGGGTCCCTAGGCTTCTCAGGCAAGCGCCTTAACCACTAAACCATCTCTCCAGCCCTCCACAATCTTCAAAAAAAATTATCATTGATTTCCTTCCCCACAAATAAGACATAATATCATATTTCTATTTAAGTAACCCTTTCTGAAGCCTGGAGGGGGCACCCCTCTATGTTCAATGGAGAAACTGGGAAGCTAATACTGTGTATTGGGGGGGGGCATGCATGCATGTAAGTAAGTATGCATCTTTACGTAAGTGTGGGTGCACATGCATGTGGAGGTTATAGGTTGACATCAGGGGTCTTCCTTTGTTGGAGACAGGGTGTTTCACTGAACCCAGAGTTCCCTGATTCAGCTAGTCTCCTAGCCAGCTTTCCCTGGTATATCCCTATTTTCTCCTCTAGAATACTGGGACTACAAGTGAGGCTGACATATCCATTAGGCATTTACGTGGGTGCAGGGGGTCCAAACTCAGGTCCTCGTGCATGCATAGTAAGTGATTTATCCACTGAGATATCTTCCCAGCTCTTGGGAAACTAGTTTAAAAATATTTATTTGGGGCTGGAGAGATAGCTTAGAGGTTACGGTGCTTGCCTGCAAAGCCTAAGGACCCATGCTTCGTTCTTTCTCTAGATCCCATGTAAGCCGGATGCACAAAGGTGAGGCAAGAGCTAGGTTGCATGTGTCTACTAGGTGGAGCAAGCATCTGGCGTTCAATTGCAGTGGCTGAGGCCCTGGCGCACCAATTCTCTCTCTCCCCCTCTGTCTATCTCTCTCTCTAAAATAAATAAATAAATAAAAATATTGTGTGTGTGTGTGTGTATCTATTTGATTGAGAAAGAGGAGAGAAAGAGAAAATATGGGTACACCAAGGCCTTCTGCCACTGCAAAGGAACTCCAGGTACATGCGCCACTTTGTGCATCTGGCTTTATGTGTGTACTGGGGAATCAAACCCTGGCCATCAGGCTTTGCAAGCAAATGACTTTATCCACTGAGCCATCTCTGTAGCCCAAGGGAAACTAATTTTTAATTGTATGATTGATTAAACAGTCCTCTGTCAGTGTGTGTAAGTGAGATTTTTTATATGTTGATATTGTCTGACTGGGATTTGAGCCTCAAACTGTGTGACTCACACAGTATTAAGACCTTTGAATTTTTTTTTTATTTTTGAGAAAGAGAGAGAGAGAGGGAGAATGCGTGCACTGGGGCCTTTCCAGCACTGTGAACAACTCCAGACAGGTGTGCCCCTTTGTGCCTATGTGCGACATTGCATACTTGCATCACTTTGCATCTGTACATGAGACCTGGAGATTCGAACATGCGTTCTTAGGCTTCACAGGCAAGTGCCTTAACCGCTAAGCCATCTCTCCAGCCCTTAAGACCTTTTAAATCCACTACTTGCCAAACCCTATGACCTAGCTTTTTCTGTTTCCACCATTGTTGTCACTAAGAGGACTGAAGTTCAAGGAGACAGAAATACCTGGAGCAAAGTGTTTTCTAATATCGTTTTCCATCTCTGATGTAGCAAAATTCTCATCAGGAAGCTTTTTTCAGAACCCTGGTCTTCTGCATTTGTTTTGGGAACCCTGATACAAAGGAGATGGCCTCAACAGAGCTTCCCTAGATAGGTGGTGCCTCTGAGAAAAAGTGATCTAGTCACCCATTTCCCCCACTTAATTCCCTTCCAACCTGTCTGGTAGGCTTTCTTGAGATGTCTCCTCCAGAGACGGGAAACAAAACTTCTGAACTATGCCCTTGTCTAGGTCCTGCACTTGAATGTGGGCATGACCCGATTATTTCTTCCGAGGTACCCTGCCTCCGAGGACTGGCTGGAGGAAGGACCCCTCTGGTTCTGCCCCAGTGTGTGAATCTCTCTTTTGTAGACTTGAAAACCAAGGGAGTGGGAATTTTTGGGATTTCCTAATGAAGCTCCAATTTCCACTCAGATGCTGGGGCGGAGAGAGAGCGGCTTGTTGAGCTGAAGGAAGACGGGGGGTTCCCGAAGGCTGCTTGCATCTAGGGATTTTGGTCTCCTGAAGCCAGTGACATGTGGTTTGTCCTCAGAGACCCAGCGTGGGCCAGGCCCTGTTGCCGGTAAGCACTTCCCGCGAAACCGGGATTGACTGAACGAATGTTCCCGCTCTGCCAGCCAACATCTGACGCATCGCGTCTTCCAGCAAGCAACCCCATTACAGCATCAAACCCTGAACATGAGGTGGCTCTGTCCCCAGAGCTCAGCGGTCCCCGCCCCCCTCCCCACCCCCAGTTCTGCCTTTGGAAAGGCATCCTGGGAGTTGGATGCTGTGGCAGGAGCCAGCGACAACACAGTTTTTCTCTGTTTCCTGGGAAAGCCTTTATTTGCTTTGTTCTGAACTTAAAAGGGAGCATGCATAAGGCTGTCAAAATGGCTCTGCTTGTGTGTGTGTGTGTGTGAGAGAGAGAGAGAGAGAGATGAGGGAGGCTCAGCAGAGAGGCTCCAGCTCGGGGGGGGTGGGGGTGGGGGTGGTGCCTCAGTGGCAACAGCAGCGTGCATCTGACTGAGCCCGGGCCCGGCTACACCACCCTGGGTTTGTCACTGCTGTGCACCGGACCTCCTCCACTCAGCCAGTCACGGAAATGTGAGGTGCTGGATGGCCGGGGGCTCAGCTCAAGAGCAGGTCTGGGGGGCTGGGGAGATAACACAGAGGGTGAGGTGCTTGCTCTGCACTCATGACAACCCATGTCCAGTCCCCAGAACCCGTGTGGAAATGCTGGCCATTGGCAGCACACGTCTCTAATCCCAGCACAGGGAAGGCGGACACAAGGTCTTCGGGATTCACTGGCCAGTCAGTCGAGCCTCATAGGTGAGCTCCAAGCCAATGAAAGATCCTACTTCAAAAAGAGGCGGAAGGGCCGGGCGTGGTGGCGCATGCCTTTAATCCCAGCGCTCTGGAGGCAGAGGTAGGAGGATCTCCGTGAGTTCGAGGCCACCCTGCAACTACATAGTGAGTTCCAGGTCAGTCTGAGCTAGAGTGAGACCCACCTGGGAAAACAAAACAAACAACAACAAAAAGAGGTAGAAGTCATGTCTTCCATCCCAAGTTGTCCTCTGGCTTCTACAAACATGCACACTCTTGGGCACCCACACACATACATAAATACACAAGCATCCTCCTCCCCAAGACAGATTTGAGAGTAAATTCACAAAAAACACAGCGCATTTCACATGGACCAGGGATGCAACACATAGCCTGGTCTGACTGCAAAGCTGCCTGCCCTGGTCTTTGCTGAATGGCTGCTTTGAGAAGGAGGGAAGAGAGACAGGGCACTGAGCCTCTGACTATGAGATCTGTCAGGGGAGGGAGGCCGTCAGGGTGGTCAAAGGAGAAATGCTGGAAGCTAGGGAGAAATTACATCATTGTATCAACATTCTCTAGGCTGGTCTTGGTTCTAGCCGCATGCCAAAGGGAAGTGGGAAGAGGGGGAGAAGAAGGCGGAGGAAGAGGAGGAGGAAGGGAAGGAGGAGAAGGAGGAAGAGAAGAAGAAGAAGAAGGAGAAGAAAAAAGAAGAGGCATTTAGTTTCATTCTGTCTGGGAAATTCCAGTATTAACTGGTTGAGAGGCGGCCTTCCCTGGAGGTTCACGGTGTGGGCATCACCCCCCATATCCAGGTGCTTCTGGGGTTCAGACCTTGAAGGCTGGGCGGGCCGCCAGGCTGGATTCTTGGGTTGGGGGAGCGGCTTGGGGGGCTGGGCTGGAAGAGGGGGGACCGACCGCAGCAGCATTCGGCTTTGGCAAGTTAATTAGGGTTCAGGAGTGGAGCCTGCGAGCTGGGAGAGAGGGTGGATTTGCATAAAGCCCATTTACATAATGTTCTCCACAAATTGCACAGCCAGAAGGCTGCAGGCTGGCAGGGAGGGGGAGGGGAGGCGGGAAGATGCCAGAGAGAGCCCAGCCAAAGGGGCAGGGTGAGGCTTCCTCCCCCACCCACTTAGCCAATGACCAGCTCAGTCCTTACGTTGTACCCCCTCCACAGCAGCCCATTCTGTACACACCATCCAGAGCCCACGGAGTCCTTTTGGGGGCTCCTTGCTGTCCTCAGGATCAGTTCCCAACTAGATAGCCAATCTGCCAGGTCATCTTGGGACTCTGTCTCTTTCCACCCTCCTGACCCCATTTTCCCCCAAGTCCACATTCTCTTTTCTTGCCCAGCTCCATTGGTTGTCCCTTGAGTGCCTGGCGTAGCTTCTGTTGTCACTTGACTCTATCACCAGCTCCTGGCCTATTGTTTCAAATCTCCTCCCTTCTCGAGACACTTCCAGAAGTCCCTGTGTTCTCAAGTGGACCACAAGGAGTCCTGGTCACATGGCCAGGGGACCACTGGCTCACAACATCCAGAACTTTTCACCTATGCAGCAGGGCCTTGGGGAGAGGGTGTCTGTCCTTCGGACTGTGAGTCCTCCAGAGACGGACTTGCTGACGAAAGCAGGGGCCCGGCTGGGCAAGAGTCTGTTTGCAAACAGTAGGCATCTACTACATGTGGGTGAAATGAAGGAGGTGTGTGACCTGGGCCATGGGTTTAGACCAGGTTTCAGTGTGTCGGGACCAAACTGAAGTAACCCTTTAGTTTCTCTGGGGCCCTTTCTTTATGGTCAGCAATGTGTCCTGTGTTGGAAGTGGTGGAGGAGAAAAAGGCTGGGGTGGATGTGCTCGGAGCCCACCCTCCCCTGGGAAGAGGGGGGCATGTCAAGGGGACCCACGGTACCTGTAAGAACAGGGTCCGGGTCAGCAAGTGGGGCTCAGGAAAGTGGGAGAAGGTTAACGCAGAGATGGAAGGGGCAGTGAATGAGCCTCAAATTCTCAGCCGAAATACACCTGTGAGTCCCTGAAGGCTTGGAGTCTCGCAGAGAAAATCCATACCTGTGAGCACCGGCGATGTACCACCAAGCAGTGGTTTCTTGAAGGTGGGGCATGGTTGTTAGGTATCGCGTGCTGGGGAGTAGAGCCCAGCAGGGAGGAGGAGGTGACTGGGAGCCCTTTCCTGGGGTCCCATGGCTGAGAGGAAGGGTAGGCAAGGTCAGCTGCCTCAGAATTTGGAGTCCTATCTATTTATGTCTTAGAAAAATAAATAAAAAGAGGAACAGGAAAAAGGAAAAGGAAAAAGAGGGCTGGAGAGATGGCTCAGTGGTTAAAGGTTTTCCATTGCAAGCCTAGTGGCCTGGGTTCGATTCTCTAGTCCCCGCCTTCAGCCAGATGCACAAGGTGCCGCAAGGCTCTGGAGTTCATTTGTAACAGCAGGAAGTCATGATGTGCCCATTCTCCCTGTCTCTCAAAAAAAAAAAATTTTTTTTTTAAATAAAGAGGAGTGAGGCAAAGAAAGGGGCAGAGAAAATGATGATTTAAGGAAGATAATATTGGCAAAAAAAAAGAAGGGGGAAGGAGGAGGAGAGAAGAAAGAGGGATTAAGAGGAGAGGAGAACAAAGGAAGGGATAGAGAGGAGTGGAGAGGCTGTGAGAGGGGAAGAGATTCTCAGAAGTTCATGACCATGGACAACAATAAGGGTGCATCTTGCTCTTGGAGCCTTGCTGTAGAACTTTCTGGAATTTTCTAGAACTTCGGTGGGGGCACAGCAACCTCTAGCCTCTCACGGCTCTTGGCGTACCCGAACATCTGGATCTTAATTTTATCGAATTCACTCTGAGGTCTCTTTGGAAGACGGTGAAGGTCCAGCACTAGACGGAGTATTGAAGAAACATTTTCTCTTCTCTGACAAGGGCCCGTCTCACTCAACCCACTCAGCAGCTCCATCCTGAGCCAGGCTTCCCCCCGATGTTTCTCTCCCACCTATTCCTGGACATCCCACCCACACCGAGGTTTAATTTTAGCTGATTCTCTCTCAAGGACAAAGTCTATATTTTTATTTTAATTTATGTCGCCTGAACCATTTCCAAGTTTTACTTTTAGAACCTGTCAATGTTAGTGACATGTGGCATTTTAGGTACTTTTCTGCTGGTGGGTCCTAAATTTATTGTCATTTTATGTCACTTGGCAAAATGTACGAAATGCCAGAGGTGTTATAAACAGAGACGATTTATGTTAGGGTTGGGGGAGGTTAAAAGAATGAATATAATCAATTTTTTTTTCAGACTTTTCTGCGAGCACGTGAGCCAGCAGGTACCCATTTGACACTTGGTGGGAAGTATTTTTCCAAGCCACGGGACACAACACTTGTCCATGGGGCCCAGTGACTGCTGCTCACTACTGACCATGCCACACACTTACGTGCCCCCCCCCCCAGAGCATGCAGCATGGGGCTCTGCACACAGTACGCACTCAAGCTGGCAGAAGGAAGGGCAGAGAGAGGGACAGAGGGATAAACAGGAATTTTGGAGGCTCTTGGTTTTCAGCCCCATCAGAGCGACCTTTCTGGATCTCGTCAGTTCACTGCTCAGGGCTCTCTAGTGCCGGGCACGCTGGTTTACAGAATCCTCAGGATTTGTACTCAAGGACGCACCAGGGAGACCGCGGACGCTCCGAGTGTTTATTTTGTGCTCATGGCTGCCCTTCATCTCACGCACCTCTGTCCTTTTTAACTCTGTCTCATCTCCCAAAAGACAGTTGTCTGTCCCCTCTGTCCCTGCCCTGGTCTGTTTCTTCTTTGTGCCTTCCTTCTGTGTGCCTGTGTCCCAGGACTACTCACTCACACTGCTTCTCTGTCGCCGACAAAGTCCATGTCCCCCTTGGCAGCGTGATCCCAGAATCCCACACTCCTCTGTCTTTGGTCAGAACAGAGACACTGAGGCGTAGAAGGTCACCCGGTAATGGCTAACTGGCTGCCCCAGTCTGGCTCTGCTGAGAGTCAGCTGCAGGATCCTCTAGTCAGTTGCCATTGACTGCCTGCTTTCTAGTTCCGAACCTCACAACTGCCTCTTCCTCCCTCCCCTTCATCTTTACAATCCTACATCTTAAAAATGTCTCTGTACGGGTCTCCTGGGGTGTTCAGGAGAGGAATGCGCCATGGGGTGTACTCCATCCATCATGTCCCCCAGAGTAAGGGGCAGGGGGAAGTTGTCCGCTAGACCTGGGACAAGCCACTCTCTCCCAGGGTCCTCTGATTCTTCATCTATGAAATGGGAAGGCTGGCTGGGTGAGGGCAAGTTCCAAGGTCTGATGAAGTCCTAGGCGCAGGAGGGGCTAGGCTGACCAGCCAGGCCTAAGGCTTAGGGAGGGATCGGAACTCCACCCAGCTGTGGTCGCTGTCCATGGTTCTCATCTGGTTGTGCTCTGAACTCTCAGTTGACCGGCTGTGCCCTTCCTCCCATCATGGGGGTCAGGGAGGGGCTGATGGGTGCATCTGAGGTTCCCCTCCATACCACGATAATGACTGTCTTAGACCCTTCAAGCTGCTGGATCAAGGCAGCCTAGATCAAGTGACTTACACATGACAGAGATTCATCCGTCACAGCTCTAAAAGGATGAGCTCTGGGGACAAGGATGGTCAGTTTAGGCTCATGTTTCTTCCAGGTTGTAGACCACTAGCTTCCTTCTAGATACTCACTGAGTAAGTTTAGGGGGACAGAGAGTTCTAGAGAGTTCTCTGCGACCCTTTTATAAGGACAGTAATTCAGCTCAAAAGGATTTTATCCTCATGACCTCTCAAAGGCTTCATCTCCTAACACCATCACCATCTGGGGCTTCAGATTTTGACTCATAGATTCTGGTGGACATAAACATTCAGGCCTTCATGCTGACTAACCCATGTCTCACTCAGTTCTGACCCCAGATAATGGGACCCTGACAACCAGCTAGAACTCCTGAATCCCATCTTACAGATTAGAAAGGCCGAAGGTCATAGAAGGAAGGTCACGGAAAAGGGAGTGAGGAGAAGACAGGGTGTCCATCTTGGTCGAGCTGACTGTGGTAGTTTGAATGGATGGCCCCCCAGTAGATCTAGGAGTTTATTAAAGCTTTAGATCTCCAGCTGCCTGGCCAGAGGAGGTGTCACTGTGGGTGGATCCTGGGGTCCGGTCCTCAGGTGTGTTTGGGAGAAGTGTGTTTCCAGCAGAAAAGTCTGCCTGGGTCCCCGAGGTGTGCTGGCTCATGCTGGTCGTGCTGGATTCTTTCCTGTCTCAGTGTGGACCTGTGAAAGGGGGCCAGCTTCTGCCATTATGGACCTTCTCTTGCATCTGTAAGCTTCAAATAAACCCCTGCGTACACTGTGGCCGGTTTGGAGGTTCATCCCGGAAACACGAAGCTGACGGCAACGCTGACCATCGGTGGATGCATCCAGCACCAGGTCTCTGGCAGATGTTCAGCAGTGGCCGCCACACTGGGTCATTCGGAAGCATGAGGATGGTGCCGCGGCAAGGAATAGCACTGAAGGGTTAAGTGCTTCTAGTAACATCTTCTTGGTTCACTCACACAGTGGCGTAGATCAGTAATTCAGCCCTCTTTGTGGCCGGCTAATATTCCACTGCACGGATATGCCACGCCTTGTCCATCCATGTCTCAGTAGATGGACAATTGGGGGCGTTTCTGCTCGCTGATAAGTATGGTAATGTTGCGATGAATATTCATGTGTGACTGCTTGCTTCCTGCCAAGTGAAAGACACGAAAGGTCACGAGCTATGATTCTATCTTTATGCCTTGGATGAGTAAATCCAATAGAAAGTAGATTAGAGCTTTTCGGGGTCTGGGAAGAAAAGAGAAGAAAGTGAATATTCACTAGGTATGGGGTTCCCTTTGGGGGCAATAGAGGGCTTCATAACTAGGTGGCGGTGAGGGTCTTACAGCTCCGTGCACCTGTACTACGGCGTATGTTGGTCACTTAGAAGAGGTTAATTTTGTGCAATGTGAATTTCACTTCAATAACACAATTTGTAAAGACTTCTCTGGTGTGACATTGAGCAAGGCCTGCTGGGTTAGTGCCTCCCCATTTTAAAGCTCACAGTGTACACTTGGGGAACATTTGTGCTACACATTGTCCAGCCTTCAGACGGGTCTAGTCCCCTGGCCAGCAGCCAAGCATCTCTGCCGGAGATGCAGGCCTACCAGTGTGGCATGTCTTGCCTCTGGGGTCTCTTTCTGCCATCTTCCAACCACCCAGGAGGGAAAGAACAAGAGAGAGAGAGAGAGAGAGAGAGAGAGAGATTGAGACCACACCCGCTGAAGTCTGTCCCTGCTGAATATGAGGCAGGGTTCTCTCTGTCTCCATCCTTTCCTTCCCTCCCACCCTCTCCCCTGGCTCCCCCACTCAGTGGAGCTGGTGCCTCCCTGCACTCTCGGATTGATTTTTCTCACTCAAGTTGACAGGTTAGCAATTACCATTCTCAGCAGAAATCCTTCCATTCCGTTATGCGCGGTGAGAGGTGCCGGGCAGCGGGGCGGGTGGCCCTGGGCTTCCCCCACTCCCGTCTCTCTGGCCCAGGTGTGATGGATACGGAAGCTGGACATCCTGCACCCACAGCCCCTTTGCTGCCCTTCCAGCTCCAAGATCTGGTGGCACAGCCCATGTACTTCCAGGTCCCTGACTCTCTCTGGCCCCAATGGCCTCTCCTCCCATCGGGGTGACTCACTGGGCCTCATAGAGTCATTTCTGTGCGTGGCTGGGTTGACTCATTAGCATAAGTGTGAGAGGGTTGGGCCCTTGTGTCCATTTTACAGGTGAGGAGAGCAAGGCAGGGAAGACAGAGAATTGATTGCAAGATACCTACGGATGGGAACAGGTCCAGTCCCAAGCTGGTGAGCGAAGGGCTCATTCTACCCATTGGCCCTTCTGCCAGGGCTCCTCACAGACAGAGCTTGGGAACTGTGATCCAATGGGCTTGGGTTCGAATCCCAGTTCTGCCATTTTTTATCCATGCTTCTCTGGGCTGCATGCTGCCCATCTCTGGCTCTCTTTAGCTGTTAAGACAGGGTGCGGGGTTGGAATAGAGCTGGCAGAACACAGATGTTCTAAGCGGGAGTCCCATGCTGCAAACCAACTTTCCCCCAACCCTAGCCAGCTATGGGAGCGAGGGCAGGCCACGTCACGCCTTCTGGGCCCCTTTTCCCATCTATCCTCAAAGCATGCTTAGGAAAACACTTCTCACTCCTGTGGTGGTTGTGAGAATCACATGAGCTTGTGGACAGGTAGGTTTTAGCATTTTAGGAATGAGTGCTCAGTAAATGGCCCACCCCCAGGAGAATAATGGCATGTGTTTCAAGGACTCTAAGCTGCCCGCACAATGGCATGTGCGCCTTGCAATCAGAGATGTTGCAATGTGAAAGCCAGCATGTTCAGAATCCGGGACGTTCCCTGAGCTCTATACCCACTGCCACACGTGGCGCGATGCCAGGCGCGCCACAGTCCCCGGCGGCGGAGTCGTGAAACCGGCTGTGAGAGCATTCCATGTTCCTGTGCGACAGGCGAGGAAGTGGAGGCTCGGGCTGGAGAGACGGCTTAGCGGCTAAGGCACTTGCCTGAGAAGCCTGAGAACCTAGGTTCGACTCTCCAGGTCCCACATCAGCCAGATGCACATCGTGGCGCAGGTGTCTGGAGTTCGTTCGCAGTGGCTAGAGGCCCTAGCATGCCCATGCTCTCTCTCTCTCTCTCTCTCTGCCTCTGTCTCAAATAAATAAATAAATAAATAAAATAAAATAAAAAAAGAAAGTGGAGACTCCAAGGGGTGAAGTCACTTCCTGCAAGCCACGTGGCTTGTAAGAGGTAAAGGGTGGGAGGGGCCAACTCCACCTGGTTGGCCCCAAATTGAACAGATTGCAGAAGCAACCCACAAAACAGACGTGAACTCTGCAGTTCCGGTAAGGTGTGCGGGGTGAGATATGGGAAGAGGCTATAATAACCGCCATGGCCGCGTACAGTGAGGATTGCCTGGGCAGCTCAGCTGCGTGGACGGGACAGCTGAGGCCCAGAGTTGTGATGAAAGGTATTCTAAGTCACACAGCCAGGAAATGGTGGCCCCGGGTTAGCACCACCTCCGATTCAGGATTCCAGAGCTGTCCTTAGCCTGAGGGCAAGGTTTATCACGGGGTAGCAGGAAGTTAGCCTGAAGAGGGGGGGCTTCCCTATCTACCCTTGTCCCCATCCAGGCTCCAAGGTGGGGCGTCCCCTAAGCTCCCACCTGCTTCTCTGTGCCCCTGTCTTCAGCAGCCATCCCAGACTGCCAGGATCCGGGGCTGGGGAGAGAAAGCATGCTGTATGCAAATGAGCCCATTAAAATTTCATGTGGATTCAAAAATCCGGTGTTGATTTCGGCGAAGCAAGAAGTCTGAAAATTCCAAGGAAGGCGCGCTCATTGTTACTGAAATCAAATGGTTGAACGGCCACTAATGAGGCAGACAAGGGGCTTCCATCACCCTCGGAGGACCGAGGGGCGGCGAGAGGAGTGACGCTACATTATTCATGCCTTCTTGTTTCCAATCTCCATCACCCGGAGGCTCGGGAGGGGAGGGCAGGCAGGCCAGGGGGCGGGCGACGGGGTGGGCAGCTCCCAGCCAGCTCTGCCTCTGCGGAAGGCTGGTGGCTAATTGACAACTGCCCACCCATCCCCTTCCCTAGGGCGCCCTCTTGTCCCATGCCCCACCCTTAGTTCCAGCCCAAAGCACTGTACCCCACTGCCTGGCTCTCCTCCATGCATGGCTGTGTGAACCTGAGGTGCCCAGATGGTTAAGGGCAGGGCCTGGCTCTGAGTGTGCTGGGGCGTGGGGGGGGGGGTGAAATCTCCCCAGCCTCACTTTCTTCCCCTGTAAAATGGGGCAGCACATGAGTGGTTCACTGACCCTCCCTCCCTTCCTCTCTTTCTTTTTCTCTCTCTTTATTTCTTCCTCACTCTCTTTGCCTTCTTCCCTCCCTCTCCCCCTCCCTTCTTCCCTTCCTTCTTTTTTCTTTCTTTCTTTCTTCCTTCCTTCCTTCCTTTTGCCCTCCCTCCCTCCTTTCTTCTCTTCTTTCCTTCTCCTTCCTTCCTTCTGCCCACCCTCCCTCCTTGTCTTCTTTCTTTCTTCCTTCCTTCATTCCTTCCTCCCTCCCTCCTTCCCTTTCTCCCTTCTTCTTCCTTCCTTCCTTCCTTCCTTCCTTCCTTCCTTTCTCTCTCCCTCCTCCCTTCCCTCCCTCCCTCCCTCCCTTCCTTCTTTCCTACCTTTTGCTCTCCCTCACTCTCTCCCTCCTTCCCTTCCTTCCTACTTCTTCCTTCCTTCCTCCCTCCTGCCCTCTCCCCCTCTTTGTTTCTTCTTTTCTTCCTTCCTCCCTCCTCTTCTTTCCTTCCTTCCTTCCTTCCTTCCTTCCTTCCTTCCTTCCTCCCTCCCTCCCTCCCTCCCTCCCTCCCTCCCTCCCTCTCTCTCTCTCTTCCTTCCTTTCTTCCTTTCTTTCTTTCTTTTGAGTCAGTGTTACTTTATATCTCAGGCTTTCCTGAACTCACCATACAGATCAGTTGTTCTTGAACTTATGGTGATCTGGCTGCCTCAGCCTCTTGAGTGCTTTTTTTTTGTTGTTCATTTTTATTTATTTATTTGTGAGTGTGTGTGTGTGTGTGTGTGAGAGAGAGAGAGAGAGAGAGAGAGAGAGAGAGAGAGAGAATGGGCACGCCAGGGCCTCCAGCCACTGCAAAAGAACTCCAGACGCATGCGCTCCCTTGTGCATCTGGCTAACGTGGGTCCTGGGGAATCGAGCCTCTAGCAGGGGTCCTTAGGCTTCACAGGCAAGCGCTTAACCGCTAAGCCATCTCTCCAGCCCCTCTTGAGTGTTTTATGGTTGTGAACCACCACGTCTCTTCTCTCTTTCTCTCTCCCTTCCTTCCTCCCTCCTCCCCTCTCTTCCCTTTGGCAGCGTCTGACTGTGCAGCTGACCGTGTATTCTCCATGCAGGCCAGGGTGACTTCCTCCCCAGCCTCTCAAGTGCTGGGATCGCAGGCGTGAGCCACCAGGCCTGGCTGGGCAGTGACAGTTTTGAGTCACATGACCTAGGATCTTATTGGGGTGCCAGCGCTGGCTAGCAAGCGTGGGGGGGGAGGCCTGAGAACCTGCCACTTCCCAAGAGCTCCCCAGTGAGGCCTGTGTTGCTGGGGCCCCGTCCTGTGAACAGTGGAAATCGTGATGAAGGAAGCTGCATGGGGTGGGTCGGTCATGGTAGTATCCCAGGGAGGGCGTGGGAACATCCCGAGCCCTGTGTGTGTTGACTGGGTCCAGGCACTTGTAGCTTTAACCCTCTCCCCCATGGCTCCTGAACACCCAGGTTTTGTGGTCCTCCACATGCCCCTCCTGTCTTCTGAAAACTTTGTAAGTCTCCCATCCTTTCCTCCTATAGATCCACGACCACCAAGTTTTCTTTCTTGCCCCAGAGCAAAACTGTCCCCGCAGGAGAGCCTTAAGCCAGCCGACCCACTGGAGGAGGGGAGCGGCTGGGCCCTGGGGCCAACCTCCCCCGAGTGGACAGCACCTCAGTCCCAGTCCTAACCATGCAGTCTGGATCCCGTGACTGGAATAGCTCAGGGAAGTTGTCACTGGTGGGTCCCTGAGGTGGCCCCCCCTTCCTGCTGTCTGTTGTTTTAGTCTGGTCACCGATGGAGGAAGGCACCTGGGGCGCCCACAGGGAAAGCTCAATGCCATCATTGCCTGTGCATGGTGGACCCAGTAACCAGGTGGCCCATCCTCCTTGCATCTCCTAATTATGACCAGGCTGTAAGAGCCCCTCCTCCCTCCCACAGTCATCTTGGTAAACGTTATGAGCGCTCGCGAGGTTAATGCAGGGCCGTAAATTCACAGTGGGTCGAACAAGTGCGACTTGAGGAACTGTTCATAAATCTGTGGGAAGAGCACCAGTTTGTTTATTTAATAAAATAGCATTTCATAGAAGTGCACAGGGCACCGCAGGGATGTCACCTCAGCGGGTGTGCGGGGAGGGCCAGTGGCCGAGGTCTGCAGAGGGCCGCAGAGGGGTATGTGTGGGTGGAGCCCAGGCTGGTGGGCAGCGGTGGGATGTCACACGGCCTCTGTCTCTTTTTAAAATATATGTTATTTATTTATTTGAGAGAGAGAAAGAGGGAGAGAGAGAATGGGCACACCAGGGCCTCCAGCCACTGCAAACGAACTCCAGATGCATGCGTCCCCTTGTGCATCCGGCTTACGTGGATCCTGGGGAATTGAACCAGGATCCTTTGGCTTTGCAGGCAAACACCTTAACCGCTAAGCCATCTCTCCAGTCCTGGTCTCTTTATTTTTAAACATTTTATTTCTATGTATTTATTTGAGAGAGAGAAAGACACAGGGAGAGAGAGAGAGAGAGAGAGAGAGAGAGAGAGAGAGATAATGGCCTCCAGACACTGCAAAAATGAACTCCAGACGCATGTGCGAACTTATGCATCTGGTTTACGTGGGCAATGAGGAATCAAACTGAGGTCCTTTGGCTTTGCAGGCAAGTGCCATAACCACTGAGCAATCTCTCCAGCCCACCACATGGTCTTTTATTATGTAATGTTTTCTGAGCTCTGTACCTGACCCACTTGGGGCAGCCAGTCTCTCAGAATTCTTTAATGGGCCTCATCAATCTCGAAAGTGGCGCCACAAAGCCCAGGACACGTGTACCGCTGTTTGCACGAGCGTGAAGGCCAGACAGTCTGCCGATTTGTTAGGGGCGCTTTGCCCTCGACAAGAAGTCGAGCTTCTTCACACGGTGTGGAATTAGGGGTGGGCACTGTGGTAAACAGACATGGGTTCTAGCACCAGCTTTGCCACTCACTGGGGACAGATTTGGCATTCCCCTCTGGACTCAGTGTCCCCTTTCTGTCCCATGGAGACCCCTGGTGTGTTGTGGAGCACAGTGATGCCACGTAGACATGGGAGGCTGGGACAGAGTCCTGTCTCTTTCTTCTCTGCTCTTAACCTGTGAGCCTGCGGCCTGGAGCTAACGCTGGGGGTGCTTATTAATTGGCTTCACTCCTTCTATCTTTCTTTTCTTTTCTTTTCTTTTCTTTTCTTTTTTTTTTTTTTTTGAGGTAGGGTCTCGCTCTAGCCCAGGCTGACCTGGAATTCACTATTGTAGTCTCAGGCTGGCCTCGAACTCATAGTGATCCTACTACCTCTGCCTCCTGAGTGCTGGGATTAAAGGTGTGCACCAACGTGCCTGGATTTTTTTCCCTCTTTCCCTTCCTTCCTTCCTTCCTTCCTTCCTTCCTTCCTTCCTTCCTTCCTTCCTTCCTTTTTTTTCCCTTGAGACCAGGTTTTGTCATAGAGCCCAGCTTGGCCTGGAACTCAACTTGTAGCTCAGGCTGGCCTTGACTCACAATTCTCCTACCTCAGGCTTTGGGTGCTGGGATTACAAAACTACCACATCTGGCTCCATTTTTCTTCTTTGTGATAGATGGGGTACCAATCTAGAAAAAGAAAAGAGAGAGGGAAGTGACCAGATAATGCGGAATGTGGTGGGGAGGTGAATTACTTTTGTATTGTATATCCAGCTGTCTGACAGGAGCAGCTTTGAAGGAGGATTTATTTTGGCTCACACTTTCAGGGGGTTTAGTCTACAGTCACTTGGCCCCATGTGCTTGAATGGAATATCCTGGTGGTGAGAATGTGGCCAAAGATGACTGACCAGGAAGCATAGAGTGAGACAGGAAGTGGCCAAAGATAATACGCCCCCAGCACCTGACCCCCCACCCCCCGTTGGTCTACTTCTCTCACCTAGACCTCACCTCCTAAAGGTTCCACAACGTCTCAAAATAGCACCACCACTTGGGGATCCAACCTCAACACGTGAGTTTGGGAGGGACATTTCATACCCCATCTATCCATCACTGCTGATCTTCTGGGCTAGGAATCAACTCAGTTCCTGGAGGGGACAGCCAGTGTGGTCTGGTAGTGAGGACCAGGAGGGAGGTGGCAGTCTCGGGTTCAAGTTCTTAATCCAACACTTAACCATGGGAGCCCCTTCAATGGTCAAGCAATTGAACCCTCGGATTCCTGGGAACTAGAGACCTTTCAGATCTCCGTGGGAGGGTTGTGAGTTCTCTGTGGGGTGACAAGGCTCAGGAAGGAGGTGTCTGGCACAATGCACAAGTTCACTAAATGGCCAGAGAAAAGGAAGAAAGAGGCGGAGGGCTGGGGAGATGGCTTGGTGGCTAAGACACTTGCTCACAAAGCCTAATGACCCATGTTCAACATTCCGGATTTCCATGTAAGCCAGATGCACAAGGTGATGCATGCGCAAGGTTGTGCACAAGGTAGTGCACGTGTCTGGAGTTCGATTGCAGCTGCTGGAGGTCCTGGCATACCAATTCTCTCTCTCATAAAAAGGGAGAGGCAGAAATGAGAGTGACCAGCCCTCCCTAGTGTTCTCAGAACTGCCCTAGGATGAAACCTCAAGCTATGTACCATGAAACCACTCTTGTCTGGGAAAGGTTGGCTGGTTGGTTGCCATAGTGGGAACCAGCAAGTCAACAGTCAAGACTCTCTTAATTCTGGTCTAATTTGGCCACAGCTATTGATGATTTAATAACAGCTGCCTGATTATGGAGGCTTCCTCTAAAGACACTAATTCCCTCAGGCTAATTGCTGAGCGTTTCATTAACCTAGTGCTCATTAGAGTCTCCCAAGCATCTTTCTCAACATTCTAATGCCTGGGCCTCCCCCCACCCCCTCACCGAGCCAGGCCTTCTCCATGCCAGCCAGAGTGACCCAGGGCTGGGCTGTCACTTGTGGCAGGGGTCTGCTGTGTGTGTGGATCAGAACCGCCCATGGCCAATCCCCTGAAGCTGCCAACAGGAATACCCCAGTTCCCCGATGCCCCCAAATGTCTCTACACATTGCTCCATGTCCTCTGAGGGAGGCAAGATTGGTCACAGTTGTGAACTACTGTCCCAGACCCACTGAAGAATCTGGTGGGGGGGGGGGGCGTAGTGGTGAGGCTCAAGTGTTTGTAGTTTCTACTAAGTCTTCTGTACCCACACGACCCTCCCATTTGTCCATGTCAACCTCCGTGGGAATGTGAATGGCACAAGGGGAAGTTTGGGGGGCACGAAGCAGACTTGGGGTTTGGTCCAAGGTAAGCAGAGGGAAGAGAAGATGGTTAAAGACTTCATGTGACCACGGAATTGCTGCCCTTACATGTCCCCATCTCCTCACCTGTTGTACAACCCCTTGAAATTTGGTGTTTTGGGTTTTGAGTTCTCCTTTTTTTTTTTTTTTTGTTGTAGACAGTCCTATGTTGCTGGGATGAACATCCAAACCACACAGCTTATGGGAGGAAGGGATGTATTTCAAGCTTACAGATCCAGGAGGAAGTTCCATCTGTGGGGGAAGCAGCTGGCTCCCATTAATAAATCCAAGGAGAGAGAGAGAGAGAGAGAGAGAGAGAGAGAGGAGAGAGATAGCGACCTCCAGTAGCCAGCCAACACCAAAAAACAACCAACATCAGGGACCCCCAGCGCTGTCCCCGCTGGGACAGGAAGCTGGAGATCCAGGTTACAAGCTTTGATAAAAACACCTGCGTCTATGGGGAGGGGAGGACAGACATTCAAACTGCCATCCTCTTTTAAGATAGTTCTGGAAGGAAGCCCACAATTCTGCCAGCAGCTGCTCCTGGGATGGAAGATGCCGAGAGAGGAGGAGGAAGCATTGTGTCTCAAACTGTACTGACACGTTAAGTCACCTATTCCTCACAGTTCTCTGGGAGACAGTGTGGATTTATCTGCCCATGTTTGTAGGAAAATGAATTTCAGAGAAATCGAGCCAGTTTCCCCAAGGTCACACAGCTAGTCAGCGGAGGGGAAAAAAAGCAAAATTTGGGCAAGTCTCTAACATCAAATGATTTGGCCATTTATCCCCTCCTATGCCTTGGGAGCCAGGAGTTAGCTATGCATTTGGCAGTGGGGAGCGAGCTGTGAAAGACTCCCCACGGTCCACTGTGGCCAAGAGGAAACTCGTTCACTGGGAACTCCATTTGTACCAAGCTTGGTACTTACGTTAATCACTTCCTTGCGTTGTCCTGCTGTCTCCATCTACAGTTCCCACAATTCTGCTTTCGGGAGAGCAAGAAGCTGAGCCCAAGAGAGAAAAAGCAATTTGCCTGAAGTTGTACCTATGGTGGTAAGTGGAGTTGTCCTGACCTCAAGACCAGGCTGGGAAAACAGTGTGTTCTATATGGGTAATTTATCATTGGAATACAACTGTGCTTATTCCTTTAAATTTCTCAGCCTTTAAAAAATATTTATTTATTGGGCTGGAGAGCTCGCTTAGTGGTTAAGGTGCTTGCCTGCAAAGCCAAAGGACACAGCTTCAACTCCCCAGGACCCACGTAAGCCAGATGCACAAGGAGGTGCACACGTCTGGAGTTTGTTTGTAGTGGCTGGAGGCCTTGGTGTGTCCATTCTCTCTCTCTCTACCTGCCTATTTCTGTATCTCTCTCTCTCTCAAATAAATAAGTAAAAATATTAAAAATATTTATTTATTCGAGAGAGCAGGGGAGAGAGAGAGAGAGGGAGAATGCTGTAGCCACTGCAAACAAACTCCAGACGTACCTGCCACCATATGCATCTGGCTTATGTGGGTTCTGGGTATTTAAACCTAGATCCTTAAACTTCACAGGCAAGTGCCTTAACTGCTATGCTATCTCTCCAACCCTAAATTTCTCAACATGTTTTTTTAAGGAGAAGTGCTGTACTTTCACACAGCATCCCAAAGCTCAGAATTGCTCAGCTCAGCTCTGAGTGGAAGCAGCACTCAGTTAGATGGTGGATGTAGTACACGTGGCTATCAGTTAAGTGGTGAATGAGGCTATCAGTTAGATGTTGGATGTAGCTACCAGTTAAATGTGTTGTTATTCCAAGTACTGGAGATTTTCTATGTTGAGACATCACAATTATCACCATCTCAATGTTAGGAAAGTCTTGTCCAGCAGCGAGCTTTCATCCCTGCTCTGCCAGCTCTGGCAATCCTCTCACAGGAGCCGAGACAGGAGGTGATGCTGAGTGGGGTCAGTGCTTCGGCTCTTCTCAGAGGCCACTGTGAGCCTCACGGAGGGAAAGGCAGTCACAATGCCACGAGGAAAAGTGTTGGCAAGGACCGTCGTAGTGCCAATGGGCAGCGGCCTTCCTGATGGCCAGAGGAAACGTTTCAGCCGGGGCTCCATCGGAGAAACCCATCGTTTGTAGTTCGATTGTGGTGCTTAAGGTGCTCAGTGTAACTTCAGAAGCACTCTGAGACAGAAATAGGTTGTGCATGTTTTTGTCGGGTCGCGGAGGACTTACATTTTCTGAGTCTAGCATGGCTATCAGCTGTTATATTTCAGAAAATTCTCCCTTTTAAAAAAATCTTAGAATCACACCCGCAATGTCTAATGGAATGGAGGCATTTCTTAACCCAGGTGGAAAATGTAACTTGTGAGGGCATCTGGGCAGCTCTCAATGAGAGGGATGGGAAGGTGGGGCCGATAGGATCCTAGTCCCAGTGCTTCATGGGAGAGACCTGCTAAGGTGGCGTTCTCCCACCAGAGTGGGAAATTCACACTGTACAAGCACACATGGAACGTGAGGGGACCAAGACCCTGGGGGACTGGGGATCAGGGCACAGCTCACAGAGGAAGGAGGCAGAGAGTGCGGGGTGGAAAGGAAGGTAAGAACACAGTGGGCCAGAGGGGGGGGGGGGGAGTCTGTTTCCCATGACACCCAGCAGAAGTGGTGTAAGATGGGTCGGGGACGGTGATCCTCCTACGCAGACCCTCCTTGCGGAGCACGCACCAAGTCTCCAGGGCCCCTTGCACTGTCTCCTCCGGAAAAGCTCCCATCGCTCCTCAGAGCTGACGATGGTCATCTGTAGACCCACCCACCCCTCCTCTCTCTCTCTCTGGGGTCCATGACTGCATTGCTGCACAGTTAGCTGAAATCAAAGGTGCACCCAGAAACCACAGATCAAATTGTCTCCCCCCATCACATTCAACCCTGTCCTTGGCCACACCTCCTTCCCAGTTGCAGGAACCAAACCCACAGCTAAGACTGTAACTCTCTCCTACTGTCTCTCCCAAGTTGATCCCCAAGGCCTCCTGGTACCCTGAAAAGCCTTGGGCCTTGCAGTCAAAAAAACGAGTCTGTACTGGGCTGGAGAGATGGCTTAGCAGTGAAGGCACTTGCCTGTGAAACCAAAGGACCCAGGTTCAATTCTTCCGCAGTACCCATGCAAACCAAATGCACAAGTGGCATATGTATCTGGGTTCGTTTGCAGTGGCTAGAGTCCCTGGCATGTCCGTTCTTTCTCTCTGCCTCTTTATTTCATTCAAATATGTAAATAAAAATGTTTAAAAATAAAGGTCTGTACCATTTGCCATTGGCAGCCTCCTGAGGCTCCGTGAGCCTCAATGTACTCATCTGGTAAATGGGAATGTTGGATGACAGAGCCCATCTCACACGGCCACAAAGAGAACCAGGAAGGTTTTTCAGGTAGATGTGAGAATTGCTATGATACAGGAGGCACGATGGAGTGTGTCACTTTGAACCTGCCCTTGGTAAGTTTAGGAAGGAAATCCTGGAACATTTCCTCATTTTCCATAGCAGATTCCACTCATAGTGCATTTTTTGACTTATTATTTAAAATATTTTACTTAATTATTTTTTATTTATTTGAGAGAGAGAGAGAGAATGGGCGCACCAGGGCCTCCAGCCACTGCAAACGAACTCCAAATATGTGTGCCACCTTGTGCATCTGGTTTATTTGGGTCCTGGGGAATAGGTTTGGTCCTTAGGCTTTGCAGGCAGCACCTTAACTGCTAGGTCATCTCTCCAGCTCTTCATGCTGCATTTTAAATGGGGCACAGCATGCAAAAAGTTTAGCAAACCTTTAATCCCAGCACTGGGGAGGCAGAGGTAGGAGGATCGCCGTGAGTTCGAGGCCACCCTGAGACTACATAGTGAATTCCAGGTCAGCCTGGGCCAGAGTGAGACCCTACCTCGAAAAACAAAAAAACAAACAAAACAAAAACAACAACAACAACAAAAAAGTTTAGCGCAATGCCTGATGGGAAATATGTGCCCAGAAACCAAAGGAGAGTAAGGAATAGAGTTTCCTGATGTGGGCACAGACCAAAGATCCTCACCAGCTCCGTCCTGGGCATGGCCCAGCTCTGCCCTGAACTTTCTCCCCTTCCTGCTACTTCCTCCTGCCCTTTGCCTGTGACTCAGGCCCTTGCTCTGAATCCTCCTGCTAGGGCAGGCAGACCTTGCATGTGACTGCAGAGGGACAGAGGCAGAGCTGGGAGGAGGGGCTTGAGGAAGATTGATGTTGGCACTGTTGTCATGGCAACCCCAGCATGAGTTGGAGGCCCACTGCCAGGAGTAGTCCCCCCAACCTTTCCCAGGAAAGCAGGGGCTCCAGTAGGGACCCCTGAGAACACAGCCAGGGCCTCAGGGGTCATCCAGACAGAGGGATGACCAGGACCCAGGATGCTCCTCTGGTGGCACCTGTGGGATCAGTGGGCTCTTAGAGAAGACTACCACGCTTCTCACTGAAGCTGAGAAAAAGAAATGCAGACAGGGGGCTGGAGAGATGGCTCAGCTTGCCTGTGAAGCCTAAGGACCCAGGTTCGATTCCCCAGGACTCACGCAAGCTATATGCACAAGGGGGCTTATGTGTCTGGAGTTCATTTGCAGTGGCTGGAGGCCCCTGTGCATCCATTCTTTATCTGCCCCATTCTATCTCAAACAAGTAAATAAATAAATAAAATATTTAAAAATGAGGGGATTAGAGAGATGGTTTAGCAGTTAAGGCGCTTGCCTGCAAAGCCAAAAGGGCCTCCGTTCAATTCCCCAGTATCCACGTAAGCCAGATGCAAAAGGTGGCGCAAGTGTTTGGAGTTTGTTTGCAGTGGCTGGAAGCCTTGGCATGCTCATTCTCTCTCTCTCTCTCTCTCTCTCCCCCACTTTCTCTGTCTCAAATAAATAAATAAAAATTATATATATGATATATATATATAATATGTTATATATAAATATAAATAATGAATAAATAAAATAATATATTTAATACTTCAAAATGAAATGCAGAAAGGACATGACTCCTGGGCACAAATACCTCATGTCCACAGCCAGGTTCTCATTAGCTGCCTTGCTCTCTCTGTCAACTATGTGGTCCACAAGAGCAGGCAGGAAGGCATCTTGGGTGATGGAGTGTAGCTGTCACGACGTGTGTTCCAACCCTGGGCTTGGCCGCAGACAGCCGGGCAGCGCAGCCTGTCGTTGTCTTTCTCTGTGCCTTAGTTTCCTCATCTGCCCAAGGGTCAGCGTTATGCGATGTTCCATCCTGCTGCCCGTCTCGGTACGTGTGAGGCTTCAGAATGATGACGTGAGATACTTACTGCCGTACTTGGTAACTGGCCATGCTCTGTACATGCCAAGCGTAATAATTTATAGTATAATTAATTGTTCCTGGGGAAAATAAATTTTTGCATCTTGCTGGCAAAACAAAATTGGCAGTAGGTATACTTCTTTTTTTAAAATTATTTTATTTATTTGAGAGTGAAGAGGGAGGGAGGGAGGGAGGGAGGGAGAGAGAGAGGGGGGGGGATGGGCACTCCAGGACTTGAACCACTGCAAATGAACTCCAGACACACGTGCCACCTTGTGCATCTGGCTTATGTGGGTCCTGGGGAATCGAAACTGGGTCCTTAGGCTTGGCAGGAAAGCACCTTAACCACTAAGCCATCTCTCCAGCCCCAGTGTACTTGAATGGATGGGCCTTGTCCCTCCGCCAGCCTTACATTACATGGGAGCACACAGTTAGGGCTGGACAGGATGATGGCCCTCACACACTGGGACCACACTGCGCAGACTCCCTGTGACAAGCTGATGTGTGTTCTTTACAAAGACCTACCTGAGAGAAAGTGGGGGCTCAGAGAGGTTGCACACGTCATCTGAGTTCACACCAATGGCCACTGGTGGTCTTGTTGAGGATGGGAGGTGGGGGGGAAAAATATGAGGGTGTCACTGACCGTGGTCCTGAACGCCCTTGCGCAGCGACCTGACTCACCCATGACTCCCTGCTATTTCGGGGTGACTTCCTCTGCAGAGAGATGCCATGCCCTGGTCTATCTCGGCTTTGATCCGTGCTGCCTGAACTTACGAAGTCTCGTCCCGGACCCCCACTCTCTGTCCCTCATGCTTTCTTCTAGCCGTCTTATCATTTCAGGTTCGGGACCATCATGACTGGACAGTCTTTCATGGTGAGAGATGGGGGATGAGTTTCATTCTTTCCGTGGGGACATGTAGCATTCTCAGCACATATTACATGCATGTAATGGCCTCCTGGCTCCCACACGTATGTTCCACAACCATGGGCTACTGAGATGTTAATGGAAAGAGAAGGAGATAGGAGAGGGCACTGTGGAAGAATGTGAGGGGCAAGGCGAGAGGATTGGACCAGACTGGAGGATCCACTTGGAAGATGACCCTGGAGAAGTGGAGGTGTGTGTGTGTGTGTGTAATTTTTAAATTTGGAAGCAGAGAGTGATAGAATGAAGAGAGATAGAGAGAATGGGAATGCCAGGACCTCCAGCCACTGCAAATGAACTCCAGGTGCAAGGTCCAATTTGTACATCTGGCTTTATGTGCGTCCTGGGGAATGGAACCTGGGTCACTAAGCTTTGCAGGCAAGTGCGCCTTAGCAGCTGAGCCATCGCTCCAGCCCCTTGATGTGAATTTTAAACAACAGTTGCCAGGGATTGTGCTCTTTCTGCCTCCTTGTCACAGTGAGAGGTTAGTGACCCGTTTCTGTCCCTCACAATTGGGGGTCTCATTATCCAGTCCTCTGAGGAGCGAAGAGAACAGTGTCGAGAACCCAAATGTAGTATGAAGGTCCCTCACATCCGGGTACCAGGTCCTTTCCTGTTGGCCCTCCGGCTCTCATAGGCAGTCTCTGCTAGTGTTTGCTCTGGGGCAGGCCAGCGGTCATAGCCAGCACTCCCAGCCTGGCGTGTGGCCTTCCCGGGGAAGAAGTCCACAACTCAGCCACCCACATCCGTTTGCCATGCAGCCGACCCCTCCATCAAGCTGCAAGCTTCGCTGAGGAGTCAGGCGCCGCGCTCCCTGCACCGAGGAGCGAGAACTGCGCTCCCTAACTGCCTCCTCCAAGAGGGGAAATTGCTCTGAAGTTCCCGTTCTCTCTGGCTTTGATAATAATCTGCTTAATGTCTTGTGTCAAACTAATTACAGCATAATTACCTTTTTTAATAACAGGTACTTTTAATTGGGGCAGGGTTAAACAATTCTGTTGTAAAAACCGCTTGTTTTACATTCATGGCTCGGGTTTATGGAGAGCTTGGACAATCTCATGGTGTTAAACGGTCCACTGTGCAGGGGGCCGGCCTGTGGCTTCACGAGGGTGCCACTGTGTCCCCCTCCCCACAACACTGAAACCCTTTTCTTACAATGTTTTTTTTTACCCCCCCTTTGGCATGCACAGAACTTTGTATGGCAAACTTTTAGAGGAGATTAAAGATGCTCCTAGAGGCCTGTGGGTAAACTGAGGCACGCTGAGATTTTTTTTTTAGGCAACCCCATCCCACCCACGCTCCTGCCTTCTCAGTCCCATGCTTTTGAAAGGTGGAGTGATTGAGTGACTGAGAGCTTGGGATAGGGCCCTTAGGGTCCAGTCTACCGTGTGGCAGAGGACACCGTCTAACCCTCTCAGGACTCTGGTTGCTCATCTGTGGAAATGGAAATAAAGGGTCGTGACAGTATCTACCTTATGGGCTGGTGGAGTCATGTGAAATGACATAGGCGAAGTGTGTGCCATGGTGAGACCCAGGAAACGGTGACTCTTGCTGCGCCCACCCCGGCTGCTCCCCCTTACCACCACCCTAGATTCTTCTCTGGCAGACCTTGAACACCCTGTGGATATATTTCCTCGTGTCTCGGCTGAAAAAGTGCACACACTCATGTCATTACGGCAGCCTCTTGCATTTCATTAAAAAGCCTGACAGGCCATTTCATAATAATTTATTAGCACAGAGTCAATTTTTATTAATTATGATCATTAATTTATCAGTGTTCCCGTCATCTGAAGTTTGGTCAGAAATGAAAAGTGAGAAGTGGAGAGAAAAATAAAGGGAAGAGAGGGCTCAGCGGGGGGGCGGGGGGCAGGATGCAGGGGGTAGGGAGGGTGGAAGGCTGGTGGGTGTGCACTCCGTGGACGAGAGACCAAGCCCCGGGGTTGGCAGGACCTGCTGTGGGTCATGGACGTTGAAGCACTGAATTCCCAGGTGCAGGAACATAGGAAGCTTAGGTGTGACATGTGTGGAATGTCAAAGACCTTGGGACCCAAATCCTCCAAGTTCTGGCTTCTCTTCTGATCCACCTTCAGCCCCCAATCCTTCCAGATGGTTCACCCCACCTGGATCTTGTGTTTCTGGCTGGTGCCAACCTCACCATCCAGATTATAGCTCCAAGAACCAACAAATTGCTTCTTCTCCAGAGCCCAGCAGTGCCTAGCAGAGACTAGGGAATGGTGAACAAATCAGCCATCCATCCATCTACCCATTTGTCCATCTACCCATCTGACCATCCATCCATCCGTCCGTCCGTCCGTCCGTCCATCCATCTATCCATCATCCATCCCTGCCTGATACCCTGAGTTAGCAGCTGAGGCTCAGAGAAAAGTCCATCTGATGACCGCATCACCAGTGGTATTACGTGCCAGCAGATGGGGGTCAGTGATCTTCCAGTGGGACTCAGGGGCCAGGTCCAAGGCCTGCAGAGTGGATTGCTGGGACCTTAGGCAAAGGCTTTAATTCTGTTTAACACAGTGCCCAAAGGGTAGCGACCCCTCAGCACGTGGCAACAGGCAGGAGAAAACATCCTATAATCCCAAGGTCACACAGCAAGTTCAGAATGGCCCCAACCTCCAGGCACACCTGTGAAACACAGGATGCTGGGATGTGTGTCAGGGTCCTGTGGACTCCCAGGTGGGCAATGACGTCAAGGAGGGACGAGCAGTGTTCACTAAGTTCTAGGCCTCCTTGACCACACTCGTTATCTCCTGTGTAGAGTTTGAAAGCAGAAATCCTGCCAATGCCTGCCTCTCGTCAGTGGATGAGGAAGGACTCAGTATGCTCTAGACTGCAGAATGACAACGGGGTATCTGTTTCTTGACCCCCGATTTGTGGCCGCTGTCTGCCAGGCGCTGGGTGTGCCGCGCTGCTTCAGACGTGGTTCCACCTTGGAGAAGCAGCTGGGCCCGGCCCGAGATATAGAACTGTTTTCCGGCAGCAGAGGGAGCAAGGCAGGGGCCGTCCCTGGAAGCCTGCAAGTGACCAGCCCACCGCCCCACCTGTGGCAAGGGAACCCGCTTGAGCTCTTCCCCAAGTCAGCCTCAGGGTCCTCATGTGTGAACTTGGATCATGCTGCTGGTATTTTGGCTTCATTATGTGCATGAAATGATCCATCTGCCCGCCCCCCCCCCACCACCCAGGAAAGACCAGTAGAAATTCGTATGCAGGTGGGCCCAAGCTACGTGTCACCTCTTCCTCCCTCCCTCCACGGCATCCATGGGACCAACAGAGGAAACATCGCATCAGCACAGCTGTCCTTCCCGATGTCATCACGTCTGAGATGGTGAGATTATTGAAATCCCAGCCCACTTCCACAGATTGCCACAAAGCGTTCTCATTCATTTTTCTTTGTAATTTTCAGTTTTTATTTATCCATTCTGAGAGAGAAAGAGAGAGAGAGAGAGAGAGAGAGAGAGAGAGAGAGAGAGAGAGAGGGCATGCCAGGGCCTCCAGCCACTGCAAACGAACTCCAGACACATGTGCTGCCTTGTGCATCTGGCTTATGTGGGTACTGGGGAATATAACCTGGGTTCTTGGGCTTTGCAGGCAAATGCCTTAACCACTAAGCAATCTCTCCAGCCCACATTTCAGTTTTTATTTTTTTAAAAATTTATTTATTTGGGAGAGAGAGAGAGACAGAGAGAATGGGCATACCAGGGCCTCCAGCCTCTGCAAATGAATGCCAGATGCATGTGCCACCATGTGCATCTGGCTTACATGGGTCCTGGGGAATCAAACCTGGGTCCTTTGGCTCTACAGGCAAGCTCCTTAACCACTAAGCCAGCCCCCACATTTCAGTTTTTAGTTGGTTTGGACTAGATCTTTTTGTGTGTGGTTGAAGCCGTGACCCACCTTGATGGTTCCCCTGCCCGAGTGTTTCAAATGTCAGTATGGTGAGGTACTCTTTTCCCCCTGTTTGAATTATCTTTCTGTGTGTGTTCTGCCTCTATCTCTCTGTGCCTGCCTGAATTTCTCTGGCTCTATCAGTCCGTCTGTCTGTCTATCTCCTCCATCTCTCTGTTTTTGGCTCTCTCTCCTCCTTTATCTCCTTGTCTCTCTGTCACTCTCACCATCTTGATCTCTGTGTCAGCTTTAAGGTCTCCCATGTAGACGGCCAGCGTTGTCAGAACAAAGCTAGACTTCTGGGCACGATGATACAAATGACACTTGCCTGTGGGAGAACCCTGGAAATTTCCTGGTCTGATCACGTTTGGCACACACGATGTGCTCAAGGACATCGTGTCAGAGATGAGTCCCACCCCGTCCCTACCCCCGCCTTTCCCAGGCACCCATATCTCGTGACGATTGAGGGTGCCTGCATGCGAGTGCCTTTTAGGGCAGGCTTATTCCAAGCCTTAATGTTAGATGAAATAGTAAATACCTTAACATTTGAAGAAACGACATTTATCACCGCGGGTTGTAAACAGGGATAATTACAGTGGAAGACAGCGTCGCTCTGACATCAGGGGCTATTCCTGAGATGATTCTGAGAATGTCAGCTGGCAAGCACGTGGATGGCACAGGGGACGTCATTTTCTCCACCTTCTTCAGGGGAAGTATAGCTATTTCACTCCGGTTCTCTATATTCAACAAGCGCATATGCATAACCCTCGCAAGTTTCCCCGAGTTAATACAAAAGGCTCCACAGACCTTGCTGCACCCCTTCCAAAAGACGTCCTCTTCCTAACTCAGCTCCCCTGTGGCGGGCCTGTGCGAAGGGCCCGGTTTCCGTGTCCCCTGTCACCCCCCGGGGCTGTGCATTTGCAGACACGCATCTGATACTGGATGTTTCTGGAAGGCTCTGGCGTGACCTGCTCCCCAGCCCCTTCCCCAGCATAAAGCATAGGACCCCATGAACAGGAGTGTCAAGCCGACCACGGCTCACTCTCCTGTGAGAGCGAGATCTCCTTCCTGGGAAGCAAAGGTCAGAGGCTGGTCGGCAGCCAATCAGAATCTGAAAAGAGTCTAGCGTGATCCTGGATGGATTTGTTTTAAAATTGTGTTTCTTCTTCACTTCTGGGAAAGGCACCAGGACCTCTAGCCACTGCAAATAAACTCCAGATGCATGCACCACACTGTGCATCTGGCTTACGTGGGTACTGGGGAATTGAACCTGGGTCCTTAGGCTTTGTAGGCAAGCACCTCAACCACTGAGCCATTTCCCCTGGGCTTCATATGGCTGTTTTGATGTGCATGTGTACACATGCTCATGTGGGTGCACGTGTGTTGGGATGCATGTCTGTGCATGTGTGCAGGCTCGAGAACAACCACAGTGGCATCCTTAAGAACAGCTGTCCACCTCCTTTGGGACAGAGTCTCTCAGTGGCCTGGTGCTGACCACCTGGTCTAGACTAGCTGGCCAGCAAGCTCCAGGGGTCCTCCTGTCTCCACCTCCCCAGGTCTGGAATTACAAGCCCATGCCAGCATGCCTGGCATTTTATGTGGGTATCAGGTATTGAACTCAGGTCCTTATGCTTGTGAGGCGAGCACTCTACTGACGGAGCCATCTTCTCAGCCCTTCCATATGGCTCTTTATGTTTTCATTTCATTAATTGCTCATTTAAAAATACTTATTTATTTGAAAAAGAGAGAAAGAGGCAAATAGAGAAAAAAATGGGCGTGCCAGGGCCTCTAGCCACTTCAAATGAACTCCAGATGCATGTGCCACCTTGTGCATCTGACTTACATGGGTATTGGGGAATTGAGCCCAGGTCCTTGGGCTTTGTAGGCAAGTGCCTTAACCACTAAGCAATCTCTCTCTGGAGAGTCAGACATGTTGGGAGGGGGACTGTGTCTTAAATATTTGCATATTATGTACTTGTGGTGGTTTGATTCAGGTGTCCCCCATAAACTTAGGTATTCTGAATGCTAGTCTCCCCAGCTGATGGCAATTGGAAATTAGATCCTCCTGGAGGTGGTGTATTGTTGGCGGGGGGGTGAGCTTATGGGTTTTATAGCCGGCTTCCCCTTGCCAATGTTTTGCACACTCTCCTGTTCCTATTGTCCATCTTATGTTGGCCAGGGGCTGATGTCCACCCTCTGCTCATGCCATCATTTTCCCCTGCCATCGTGGAGTTTCCCCTCGAGCCTATAAGTCAAAATAAATCTCTCTTTCCCACAAGCTGCTCTTGGTCAGGAGATTTCTACCAGCAATGTGAACCTGACTGCAACAATACTTGGTATCAAATACTAGGAATTTGAGCTCCAGGATCACCAAGAGTGCTTCAAATCACAGGTGAGGACTTGGCTTGAGGTAGGAATCTGTCCCTACAGGCTGTTATGAGAGCCAAAGGAGGTGATGCCCAGGAAGTGGTTTTCTTGACCTCAAGGTGAAGACCGTGGGTGATGGTCCCATCTAATGGGGAGGAAACTGGCATTCATCAGAGACACAGGGACTCCAGAGAGCAAGTGCCTTGGACTTGAGTAGCAATCTGCCTGGGTTTGCCAAAGCATAGGGGCTTTGTAGCTCCTGTAGTCCCTTTGCTCTCAGGGTGAGGGGGTTGCAGTGGCCATAACTGGAAGTGACTCCAAGGAGCGGCTGAGGGACAAGGGACATATCCAGACTGTAGTGCCCGTCATTTGCTCTGCACCAGCACTTCCGGCACGAAACAGAACGGAAGGACACATTTCATTGTGAACGCAGGATCAACTTACCTCAGTGAGAGAGCCTCCGTTTCGCACGACAGAAAGCAGGTCTGGTACAGAGGAAGGTGCTTTCTAGCCTCACTCCTCACTGAATCAAAATGGAAGTCATCTCAGGTCTTTTAACTTGCAACTTGAAGACATTCCCCCCCCCCCCCCCTCCCCTACATGTTCCGGAGAAAATGCATTGAGAAAGAGCTGCACTTGGGAAACTTATCGATGAGGGTGCATTCAATGACCCGAGCTGGGAACCCAGAAGAGTTTGTCATCCTCTGGAAAAGGAGTGTGTTGGCTTTTGTAGGTTAGAGGGTGAGAGCTTTGGGTCTGGCTGGCTGTAGCCCATCTCGCTGCTGCAGCTCTCGCCGGTGCTGACCTGTGAGCTGGCGCAGTCCTCGGGCCTGGATTCCTCGCCCTGCGACCAGCAGCTGCGTCACTCCCTTTGCATCACTCCTCGGGCTTCCTTCCCCAGAGTTGCAGTCAAAAAAGTCCCAGGAGTGGCTCTGACCCAGGGGCATGGGCTCATGGACCAATCGCTGTGACTGACCTGGGGGAGGAAGTTACCTATGGAGTCAAGTGGGGCGGAGCGGGAATGAACGGCATGTGTGCAGGATGGAGCCGTAGGGCCCCTCAGGATCGCGAGTGCCCTCAGCTTAGAAGAGGGCAGTGGATGCTGGGTGGATGGGGACACTGACCTTCTGGAGACTGCCCAAGTCACTGCTTCCAGGTGCCGTGCCACGTGCCTGGCACAGTGGCTCAATAGTCATCATGATGGCCTCATGAGCTGTCAGAGCACGCAGACATAAGGAGAACGTGCTGTTTTCAGAACTCCCTAAGATCCAGGGGGAACCATGGGTGGGCACAGAGCAGTTCAGTGGGAAGGAGGGCATTTGCATGGCCACCAGCCAGTGCCAGTGAAGACATGGCCATATGCTCCTAAGAGGCTGGGCGGGGGCTGGAGAGATGGCTCAGTGGTTAAGGCACTTGCCTGCGAAGCCTAAGGACTCAGGTTCAGTTCCCCAGGACCCATGTAAGTCATATACACAAGGTGGTGCATGTGTCTGGACTTTGTTTGCAGTGGCTGGAGGCCCTGGCATGCCCATTTTCTCTCTCTCCCTTTCTCTCATAAATGACTAACTAAATAACTAAATAAATATTGAAAAAGGGCTGGGCAGGTAGATCACGCTTCAGGTTTCTCAACAGAGCCGGATGTCCCTTAGGGAACTGTGGCCAATTGGCAAGACTCCTGGAGTGTGGGAGTGAGCTGGGCCTGGAGGTTGGCATGGGATTGAGGGGCTCAGCTGGAGGGAGGGACATGATAAGAGGCCATGCACAAGACAAAGCAGAGGTCCAGAGAGGGGCAGAGTGGAAGGGCCCCAGGTGCCGGTGCCTTCTCTCTCCTCTCTCCCTCCATCTCTCTGTCTCCACACAAGGACCTTGGCCAGCACATCCGGCATCTGTGTGCGAGTTAGCAGAGTCTCTCCTCTGAACAGAAAACTCACTGGCATGTTAATCAGCTTCCAGCGTCTCCTTCAAGCAAGCAAGCCATGACTCGGCTGCTGCACCCAGAATCCCTTCTCCTGCCTCCATCTCCCTTGTGTTCTCATTCTGTCCATCACCCCCTTTCATCTTTAGCAATGCAGCTTCCTGAAGCCCTGGGTGACCCTGGCCTATCTCAGCAGACTCTGCTGGGGACCCTCATCCTCCTTCTCCTTCCCTTGGGAGAGCCCACGTCCATGGTTGTAGAAGAGCTAGCCACTGACCAAATCTGTCTTTGAGCTCTCCCGGGCTGAGGGCTTTAACTCACGGGCTCAGGCCCCCTTGTGACAGGCTTGATTTGGCTCCTGGCACATCTGGGCCTCCCATCTGGCCCCCACGCCTCACCCGAGCAGGTTGCTTTATGGATATAATAAATATTACTTCCTTAATACGATTTTGCTCAGGTTCCCAGTGACTCACTCAAGCAAATCTTCCATTTAACACATGACTTTCTCTTCAGAGGGAGCAGAGAAAATATTGTTATTGGACAAGGCACAGCTGTGAGGGGCTGCGGAGGGGGCCATCCACCTAGGCTCGGTGTTGGCAGCTGCCCTTGGGCCTGGCACCAGGAAGCACTTGGCATTCCGTGGGTTCTACTGGAGCAGGAGGAATCCAAGGATGTGCCAGCCCTGGGAGTGCCTGAAGGACTTCTAATGGCTTGTGTGACTCAGTGTCTTGTTGGGACTCACCTCACCTCACCTCATCTCCTTAGTGTGAGGAATGGGGGCCAATCCTGCCATGCTATTTATGTGGATGGTGGAGAGAAGCAAGCTTGCCACCCAGTCAGGTTGGGATATGCCTGGGGGGATGGGCATGCAGATAGTCCTTACTTTCTACAGAATTTGAATGTTTTTAAAATATTTTTATTTATTTAGTTTTGAGAGAGAGAGAGAGAGAGAGAATGGGAGTACCAGGGCTTTAGCCATCACAAATGAATTCCAGATGCATGTGCATCTGTCTTATGTGGGTACTGGGGAATCAAACCTGGGTCCTTAGGTTTCACAGGCAAGTGCCTTAACTGCTAAGCCGTCTCTCTAGTCCTCACAGGCAGCTTTGTAAATTACCCAGTAGTATTTCATTGTATGGACAAGCCATAGGTTTTTAAAATCCATTCTCCTGTTGACATGACCATTAACTTTTGACATGATATATGACTGCCCTTGTAAGTACAGGAAAACCTTTACTACACACTCCGAGTGAGTGCCTAGGAAAGTACTGGCATCAAGAAACCTAGAAGCAAAGTACTCAACATCACTCAAAACCTAATACAGTACCCACCACCACTCAGTAGCTAACATCAATCACTCAGTACCTAACAAAGTACTTAACATCTCTCAGTACTTAGCATCACTCACTACCCAACAAAGTACCCAGTGCCACTCACTACCTAACAAAGTACCTAACAATAGTCATTCAGTACCTAACAAAGCACCTAACATCTCTCAGTACCTAACAAGGTACCTGATGTCACTTAGTACTGAACAAAGCACCAAATGAAGTACCCAACATCACTCAGTACCTAACATTGATCGCTCAGTACCTGACAAAGTACTAACACCTCTCAGTACCCGACAAAGTACCAGTGTCATGTATACCTAAGGGAGTACCCAGTGTCACTCAGCTATCGGAGGGCTGCCACGGGACTTGTGACGGAACTGATCCCCAAACCCGGGGGGGAATGTAATGTTCCTCCTTCTTCCTCTGCGAGATGACTTGATTCCACCAGGGAGCTGCACTTTCGCTGCCTCCCTTTGCTCTCACACGACTAAGCGGGCCTGGAAGGAGGTGTCGGCAGATGTCCCAGGCCGCGATGGAGGCGTGTGACGTCACCATTCCACTCCCAAAGGCAGGGATGGTCGAATTACACAGCCTCTCTTGTCCCTTCTGCCCTTGGCTCTCTCCTTGCAGGAGAGCTACCCGGGAGCAAAGCCAGAGTTCCTGGAGCCTCAGTTTCCCCATCTGCACAAAGGGCATGTTCAGTAGTCCTTCCTGGGAGCTGGGGAGGGCGAGGTCAGTGACGCGTTGTTGGGCGCCATCTCCTTGCACGCTTTCCTGCCGAGCTGTGTCATTTGGTTGCTGTGTGCGAAGGCTCCCCTCTCCAGGGAGCAGGAGACAGATGTGCCCTTGTTTCCGGGGACCATGGAGGTGTTGGGAAATCTGTCCTCGGCCCTGCCTTCCTCCACCTGGCAGAGGGACACAAATCAACACTGGGGGCGTTAATTCTTCCCAGGTATTTCCATCAGCTGCGGCCGTATTTCATGGACGCTGAAGACTGTCGCCGCCATCTGGGATTGTTGGTGTGGTGTGCACCCAGCCTGATCCCTCTCCCAGCCCCGTCCCCTACCACGTCCTCTGTGGCATTGGGTTCCAGGTCCCCCACACTCCCATAGAGAGCTCTGATGGGCTGGGTCCTGATGGCAGGGTCCTCCGTCTCCACAGAGCCCGTGAGACGCTCGCTATGCCCTTGTGCTGAGCTGTCGTGCCCTGCTGTGGTGCCATTCGTGCCACGACTATGTTCAAACTGTGGCTCAGAAGAGATGGTGGGATTTACCCAGGATGCCACGGCGACGAGCTCACAGCTGCTCAGGGTGGCTATCGAGTGAGTCCTTTTCAGGGAACCGTATCACTGACCCCACCCTCATTTTCCAGGGAGGAGCACAGATGTTCAGAGAGCTTGAACCACTTCTCTACAGAAGCACAGATGGCACGGGGTGATGCTGGAGGTCACCCTGGGGAACTTTGCTTTAGGGTTCATAGCGGGCTCCGTTGGGTCAGCGCGAGGCTCTTTGCTGGACAGTGTGACATTAGACAGACACTGGGAGCTTGCCTTCTGCAGAGAAAGCCGAGCTGAAGAACACAGAAAACAAGATGTGGCTGTAGTTCAGCCCCAGGGCTTGGCAGGGAGGGCAATGTTGGCTTTGGGGTCTGCTTCCTTCCTCCCTGCCCCCTCCACCTGCCATCTCCTCTCCTCCTGTAACAGGGTGCTAGAGGATTAGAGAAGTCCTTGAACCCCAAACCCTAGGATCGTGTCTACTTTTAAGCAAGGAATTGAGTAAAGTAAGACCCTAACTGCCTACTCCTTCTCACCGACACCCCTAGTCCTTTCTGCGTCTCTGTTGATTGCTTTCTTGCTGCCTTGCCTCAAGCAGGATTTAAGAATGGCTTTTTTGGGCTGGAGAGATGGCTTAATGGTCAAGGCGCTTGCCCACAAAGCCTAAGGACTCATGTTCAACTCTCCAGGTCCCACGTAAGCCAGACACACAATGTGACGCGAGCACGCCAGCTTGGGGTGGATGGAGCTACCCTACTGCCGCTAAGACCTTGGGTTTTTCCATCTGTCAAAGCAAGAAGGTATGAACTCTGGGGCTGGAGGAATGGCTTAGCAGTTTAAGGCATTTGCCTGCAAAGCCAAAGGAACCAGGTTCAATTCCCCAGGACCCACATTAGCCAGATGCACAAGGGGGCACATGTGTCTGGAGTTTGTTTGCAATGGTTGGAGGCCCTGGCACACCCATTTTCTCTCTCTGTCTCTTTCTCTGTCAAATAAATAAAGATAAAATATTAAAAAAAAGAAGGTGTGAACTCTGGACCTCAGAACCCAGGAGATAGGTACCCCTGGAAGACAATGGCCATGCTAGATAGAGAGTGAGGAGCATGGAGCCCAGCTTGCATCATGAAGACATCATGGTACTTTGTGTCTCCACCTGGCACCTGGATGCTTGTGCCAGAGGAATTGACTCAAGTCCTGAGACTACTGAGTCAGGGCCAGGGCTCCTCTATGTCTGAAGTCACTGGAAGGCAGAGCCAGGCCCGGGTCAGCAGGCTGGGGTCTTACCTCACATGGGCTCTGAGTCCACTGGATCTGTTAGTGACCATGGCACCTGAGCAAAACCACGTAGGGGAAGGCTTGTTTTGGCTCAGGGTTATGGAGGCTCAGTTCTTCACTGCACAGAAGACACAGTAGAGTTTGTGGCTTTGGTAGTATGGGTCAGACGCTCCTCACATGGTGAGAACCAGGAGGAGTCTCTCTTTCTCCAGATCCAGGGACATCTCTCTTTCTCTTTCTCCAGATCCAGGGACATCTCTCTCTCTTTTGAAGGCTGGTCCTAAGGCACCTGCTTCATTTCTACTATACCTGCCTCCTGAAGGCTCCCCAGCCTCCAGTATACAGCCACCTTCCAGGACACAAGTGTTGAAAACATGATCCGTGGGACACAGTTCAGATTCGAGTCATAACCGGAAGTGGCCACTGGAACCTGTAGAAGGCAGGAAGCCAGGGTTTTGCTGCAGCTGGCAGACATCTGGGCTTTGGACTCCTGGCCCAAGGAAGTATAAGATGGTAAGCGCACGCACTGGTTTTAGCTGCTAGGTTTGTGATAACCTTCTGTGCCCAACATTAGAAACCAACACAGTTGATATGGGAGGACTAGCCTGACCACCATGCCGTCACACATCATAGATGGTCAGACTGGCTTTTATCTGGAGCTGTTCCTGCTCCCAGGACATTGGTGTGTCTCTCTCTGGAGGGGAGCTGACTGGGTCAGATATGTGGGGGTCCTTAGTTGGAAGCTGCGGGGAGGCAGGGAGATGCGGGCTGCTCGGGAGGCTGGGAGTGGGGAGTCAGGGGCAGTTCAGGGGTGTGCCCATGTCCCAGACAGCATGTGTGTCACCTGTGAGACACAGACGCTGTGTCTAAGAGGGTCACCTGCGTATCTCGGCTGAGGTATGGCTGTCTGCAGCGACCTTGCTGTTATCTCAAAGGTACTGTATGTCCAGGTGAGGATGTGAGGACACAGTGACTCAAGGTGGTTGAGTGACTAACGTCATCATTAAAAAGAGCAAGGATAGGGCTGGAGAATTGGCTTAGTGGTTAAGGCACTTGCCTGCAAAGCCCAAGAACCCAGGTTTGATTCCCTAGTACCCACGTAAGCCAGATGCTCATGGTGGCACATGCATCCGGAGTCGTTTGCAGCGGCTAGAGGCCACAGTGCACCCATTCTCTCTCTCTCTCTCTTAAATAAATAAAAAAGTATTTGTAAAAAAAAAAAAAGCAACAATGTACAGGAATGAAGACCCCTTGCCAACCTCCTTGCCAGTCATTTCTGCCGCCTGACTTTGGTCTGTAGACATCCCCCCTCCACTGTCCCAGAAACTTATAGGCTGGAGCCTGAGAAACTAGGTCCCCTGCAAATCTTGAGGTCCACAGGAAAGCCACCCTCAGTTCCTGTCCTCGGAGACATGACACACCAGGGATAAATTCCCATTTCCCGTAAGTCAATGATGGGATGAAGAATGGTCCTGGGGATAAAATATGCCCCGTGTCTTCTTCAGCTTGGACGTAAGCCCGGGAGATGTGAGGAGCTGGGGGTGGGTGGGGGCAGCTGGAGAGGGGGAAGAGGAAGGAGGGTGGAGGGGCAGGGCTGGCTCAGAGCACAGGGAGGGATGGCTAGAGTACCCCTCCTGAAGTGAGATGACGTGGGGTCCTGGGGACCACAGGGGAGCAGGGCCCTGGGCAATAGCTGATCCCTGCTCAGGAAACGGTGCACCAGCAGAGCTCGAACCCTGCCTGTCCACAAGCCAGGAGTGCCGTGAGCCGCTTCCATCTCCTGGCCTCAGCTACACCTGTGTGCCTCCCTGCCAGGAAGCAGGCAAAAATGATTAAATCAAGCAAATATTGATAGAATTTATGGACTTGACCTCTGAGTTGCTTTGTGCTCAGATGCCCTCTCTACTCCTTTCTAGCCATACCCCTTCATGTCTGCATCATAGCATGTCTCTGAAGAGTACGAAGAATGAGGGGCTGGGGAGATGGCTCGGTGGTTAAAGGCGCTTGGAAAGTCTGATGGCCCAGGTGCAATTCCCCGTGTGAAGCCAGGTGTTCGTGGGTCTGAAGTTCATTTGCAGGGGCAGGAGGCCCTAGCATGTCTCTCTTTTTCCTCTCTCTCTCTTCTCTCTCTCTCTCTCTTCTCTCTCTCTTTCTCTCTCTCTCTCTGTTGTATTCACTAGCTTGTTGAACCTCTATTGGCTCTGTTAGTCACTTCCACTTTAGCACGAGCCAAAGGAAATGATTGTTTATTTTTAATGTATACAGGCTTTCATATAGATTTCCAGCACTTTACATGTAAAACTTTGGTTTCCAACAGCAATCCTGTGACATTCAAAGAGGGGAAGGAACTCAGAGGTAATTGGTTGGAGTCAGGACTCGGACATAGCACACCTCACTCCAGATCATTGTTGGGTTAAGTCTTCAGATGGAAGTTAACACGGAACAGGACCGTGAGCACCGCGCAGAGCCCATCGGGGCCAGCCTGACTGGGCACGGGGTCGACTTCCTGCATCCGTGGGGCTGGGCAGGACTTGATGGTAATGCTTCTAACCAGCTGCCCCGGCTGCTAACAGGATCCACAGATGCCCTTCAAGAAAAACGGGCTCTAGTCAGGTCACACGAGGCCTTGGACACCTTGTGTGGCCACCTTGTAGAGCATGCACGGGAGCCCCAGGAGTTGGAGGTGGGTGTTTATGCTCGGAGGATCCTCACGGCTCCCACACTTGCTGATGTGATTCTTAGAGATGGCCTAAGCCTCTCTGGAACCCCGTGGACTAGAAGGATCTCTCAGCCCCACCCCTTCCCCAGGCCTCGCCAGGGTAGCAGGCTTCCTGGTAGCTGCTGCCTAAGAGTGATGCTCTAAGCAGCCGCTCAGTATTCTGAGTCCTCGCTGGATTCCATACATCAAAGGTTGAAGGATCATACACCCCATTAGCTACAGAGTTTAATTTCCCTCCGGGTCCGGTACTTACAATGAAGCTACAGAGGCAATTACCACCTTCCCCCTCCGCCAACAACCTGCTCAGATCAATAACAGCCCGTTGCTGGGGATCTGCCTCATCTGTCAGGAGACTCCGGGCCACCAGGTCCCATCACAGCCCACCACATACTCTCCTTGTGGGGTGACAGGAGAGCAAACACGGTGTGCCTTCTGTGGTCCTCCATCTCTGTCCTTGGGTTTGGAGCCTGGGAGCTCAAGGCTAATTGAACCAGAAACCTCACCAATTAACCCCCCCCCCATGTGGATAATCGAGGGCCAACTTTGACCTAGACTTTGGGGGGGTACAGCTAGGAAAGGAGGCAGTCCTGGTCTATGCATCATGGGGACACGAACAGGAAACCTAAGATGATGACATGTCCCCCCTGGCGTGGTGAGGAATGGGGACATGGTGATTCGTGAGCACACCCTGACGGAAGGGAAGGAGGGAGCCGTTGGTAAATCCAGGAAAGGCATTCCAGTAACGAGAAGCCGGGCTGGAGAGATGGCTTAGCAGTCAAGGCTTTTGCCTGCAAAGCCAAAGGACCCAGGTTCAATACCCCAGGACACATTTAAGCCAGATGCACAAGGGGGTGCATGCGTCTGGAGTTCGTTTGCAGTGGCTGGAGGCCCTGGCGTGCCTATTCTCTCTTTCCCTCTCTCTCTCCCTCTCTCTCTCTCTCAAAAAAAAAAAAAAAGTTAAAAAACAAAAGGGAGCCGAAAGTGTGGAAGACCCTTAGCTGAGAATGAACTTGAAGCAGGGAGAGGAGGGAACTTGTACAACGAGGTGGGCAAGGGTGGAAAATGAGTCTGGGGATGTCTGAGCTGCACCAGGGTTTGGGCTGGCATTCTGGGTGCCAGGCGAGTCAAGCCAGGGTTTCTGCAAGGAAGCAGCTTGGCAGAGATGGCCTGCGCTATGGTTTGAATGATGCGGCACCCGTAGGAAAAGTGGCGGGGAAGAGGGAAACGATGGTACCAACATGTGTTGTTTACATGCTAAGTATGTCCATATCAAATAAAAATAAATTTTAGAAGAAAGGTTTGAGTGTTTTGTCCACAGCTAGTGACGCTATTCTAGGCGGACTATGGAACCTTTAGAAGGCAGGGGCTGGCTAGCTGGAGTAGATCAAGAAAGGAAGGCCTTTGAGGCTGTTGCAGTCAGGTTCGCATTGTTGGTAGAAATCACCTGACCAAGAGTAGCTTGTGGGGGGAATAAAAGAGGTTTATTTTGGCTTACAGCCTTGAGGGGGAAGCTCCCTGATGACAGGGGAAAACGACAAAATGAGCAGAGGGTGGACATCACCCCCTGGCCAACATAAAGTGGGCAATAGCAACAGGAGAGTGTGCCAAACACTAGCAAGGGGGAGCTGTCTATAACACTCATAAGCCCGCCCCCAACAATACACCGCCTCCAGGAGGCGTTAATTCCCATATCTCCACCAGCTGGGGACCTAGCATTCAGAACACCTGAGTTTATGGGGGACACCTGCATCAAACCACCACAGTGATGGGCACACCCCACCTGCCATGACCTACCTGCCACAATGAACTGAAATCATCTGGAACTGAGAGCCAGAGGGGACCACTCTTGCTTTAAGTCATTTTTTTTTTGTCAATTGTTTTGGACTGCGCAAAAAATAACTAACACACCTAGCACTTGCTGGTGCAATGCTCCTTTGTTGCCTCCTCTGGTCACCTCTCACTGTCACTCAGCTCAAGTGCTGAGAGCAAAATGCTCCGAACTCCAAAGTCTGGCACTTAAAGGTTTTGGTTTTGTGGGCTGGGGAGATGGCTCCATGGACAAGTCGCTTCCTGTGCAAGTGTGAGGGCCTGAGGGGAGGGGGCTTGAGAATGTGTGGACCTCCAGATCCCACGGAAAGAGTTGGGCGTGGCCATGCCTGCCATAACCCAGGTTCTACAAAGGGGAAAAGAGCCTGGATTTGGCCGGGCGTGGTGACACACGCCTTTAATCCCAGCACTCGGGAGGCAGAGGTAGGAGGATCACCTTGATTTTGAGGCCACCCTGAGACTACATAGTGAATTCCAGGTCAGCCTGGGCCAGAGTGAGACCCTACCTCGGAAAAGAAAAAAAAAAAGAGAGAGAGACCTGAGAAAAATTGCCACAGCCCCAGGTTCCAGGGGTCAGTAAAAAGAGACTCCTGCTGAAGATAAGAGCAGATGGAAAAGTGATGGGGTGGGCCATCAGATGTTCCACTTTGGTCACCACAGGTGGGTGTATGGCTGCCACCAGGGCACATACATGCTCAGACACCACACACACAAGCAAAAGTTTTATTTTTTTTTATTTTTTTTGGATTTCAGCATTTTGAATTAGGCATGCTTAACCTTTAAAGTCTATGACAGTATTCCCAAATCTGGGCGAGTCTGAAATCTTCAACCCTGCTAGTCTCTAGCCCAGTGGCTAAGGGACATTCCCATTTGGGTTGATTCTGATCTTGGTCCCTTGATGACATTGGCAGGTTCCGTGGATTAGGACCTACACACAGTCTTTCGGGTGGCCACAGCCAAACTGTTCTTGTCCTCCGTGGCAGCATCCCACGTCCGATGTGCTCGGGATGTCAGGCCAGGGTGCGGAGTTACAAACCTGGTTTTGCTCTGGGCATCTGCTGAGTCTGAACTTGAGCATGAAGCCTGGGAGATGAGCCGCAGGGGAGGGTGTGAGACTGAGGTGCAGGGGTGAGGGGGGGAGTGACACCTCCAAAGGATGCCCTGGCCTTATCTCCGCAGAGCTTGCTGGGCAGACTCTCAGCAGCCCGAGGGCTTGGCTGCATGTCTCCTTCCGTGCATGCTGGAGACGAGTGCCTGGCATCAACCTCCCAAGACAGCCTGGCTAATGCTGGAACCATTGAACCACTCGCCTCTGCTTCTCACGGGGAAAAAAATGTTTTCCCAGAATCCTCTGCATGACCACAGTGGGACCTGACTTGATGGCATACTTTGACTGTCCCTGGTCGTTTCTGTACTCTACTTCTCGGTGTTTGGGGGAACTACAGAAGGGGCAAGGTGAGCTCAAAATGTTTGGTGAGTGTGTCAGCTGGTGGGGGAGTTCAGACAAACAAGTGCTTTCCAGCAAACTGGACTAGGAGGCTTGAAGGTTCATGGAAACCAGTATAAAGGAACCGTGAGACTTCGATGTGTCCCCAGAGCTCAAGGGTGGGGGCACTTACTCCCCAGCACAGCAGTGTTGGGCACAGGGCCTTTGAGAATGGCTAGTGCCGATGGGTTAACGCTGTTTGCCATGCGAATGGGTTCTTCTCCAGGGACCCAGACTCCCGGTCCCAGGATGGGTGTCCTTCTGCCTCCACCGTCTGATGCTGCAAATTGAGAAGTGTCTCACCAGGTTGGGGCCCCTCTGCCCTGGACTTCCCAGTCTAGGAACGGGGGAGAAACATTGCTTTCTTTTACTCCTCTCTGAAATTTTTCAATGCCCATTTTGGTACTTTCTATTGGTGGTGGACTTTGACATTCACATCACTGAGTCCTTAGGGTGTTCCCCCCCCAAAAAAAAATTGGGGCAGGAAACACATTTCATGGATGAGGAGGTAGATCGAAGAGGAAAGAATGAGGAGCAGCTTGTTAGAAAGATCCAGAAATGGAGGAAGATGGAGGCGGAGCTGCTATCCACTAAGTGCTGATGTGGTTCAGGCCCTGAAAAGCAGGAGCTGTGTCATCTTTTGCCTGATCTGTGATTCAGTTTCCTCATCTGAAAACTGGGGCCATTTCTGGTGTAACCACACGGGCTTGCTGTGAAGGGTTTTGCGTCACCTGTAGTGCAGTGTCTAGAATGACTACTCGATTGGTCATCGTTGTTACCACTGATTGCTACTGCCGTGGCCGCCACGATGGAAATCCACGTCGCTTCTGCGTTCCGCTGAAGCCACCAGTTTACGGAGTGGCCAGCGCAGCTTAGAAACAACCAAGGGTGAAGAGTCAGGGAACAGAATTTGAAACCAGATTCTTCTCCCAGGGATTTCAAAGCCTGATTTCTTCCACTGCATCAGGACTGGCAATGTTTTTATTTATTTAAAAAAATTTTTTTCGAGGTAGGGTTCTTCTGTAGCCCAGACTGATCTGGAACATACTCTGTAGTCTCAGGCTGGCCTCAAACTCACTGCAATCCTCCAATCTCTGCCTCCTGAGTACTGGGATTAAAGGCGTGCACCACCATGCTTGGCCAGGTCTGGTAGTTTTGCCAGGTGATGTGGGACAGATGGAAGTTTGGAAAAGAGAAGGAGGAGGAAGTAAAGATAGAGATGTAAGTGGATGGCAGGTGCATCTGTGGCATAGAACAGTAGGAGAGGGGGTCTGAGGGCAGTTTTACACAGGTGTGCACTCCATCTTGCTGGAGGTGAACTTGATCTTCCTTTAACAGTGAAGAGTGGACCTGAGTCATTCTGTTTGGAGTGCATTGGAAGCTGAGATTAGGGTTCATGTTGCTGAATCGGCATGTGGGGTGTGGTGGTTTGACTCAGGTGTCCCCCATAAACCTAGGTAGTCTGAATGCTAGATTCCCAGCTGATGGAAATTGGAAATTAAAGCCTCCTGGAGGCAGTGTATTGTTGGGGGTGGGCTTATGGATGTGATAGCCAGTTTCCCCATGTCAGTGTTTGGTACACTCTCCTGTTCCTGTTTTCCACCTGATGTTGGCTAGGGGGTGATGTCTACCCTCTACTCATGCCATCGTTTTCTCTGCCATCATGAAGCTTCCCCTTGAGTCTGTAAGCCAAAATAAGCCTCTTTTTTTCCCACAAGCTGCTCTTGGTTGGGTGATTTCTACCAGCTATGTGAACCGGACTGCAACAGTGGGGCAGTGAGGGGAAGTAATAAAGAGGCAGGTTTAACTGGTCTGGTCATGATGGACATTGTGACCAATAATGAAAGGAAAAAATAAGCCACCCTCAGGGGGCCAGGCAGATGGCTCAGCTGGGAGAGTGCACCCCTTGTAAGCACAAGGACCCGAGTTTGGACCCCAGCAGCCACATCAAAGTCAGGCAGGATGGCAGGTGCCGGTAATCCCAGCCCTGGGGAGGCAGACAGGGAATCCCTGGCCAGCTAGTCCAGCCAAATCCTAACTCTGAATGAAGTGAGACCCTGTCTCAAAAGTAAGGTGGACAGCCATTGAGGAAGACACCTCAGGATCAACCTCTGCACTCCACACCCATGTATACACATATGTACATGTATGAACATGTATGCATGCATGCACACACATCATCCACATATATTCACATGGGTCCTGGGGAATTGAACCTGGGTTCTTTGGCTTTGCAGGCTAGTGCCTTAACCGCTAAGCCATCTCTCCAGCTCCTAAATCAATATTTCACAAGAGAAAAAAGACCTGTGATACTTGTCTTTCCGAGTCTGTCTTATCCTGCTTAACATGTTGATCTCTAGTTCCATCCGTGTTCCTGCAAATGACATAAATTCATTCTTTATGCCCGAGTCATGGTTCACTGTGTATTGGCAGCTCATGGACACCGAGGCTGTTTCTACAGTGTGGCTCTTGGGATGTGCAGGTTGGTGTCACTATGGTAAGCTGACTAAGATAGCTTTCCTTGTGTGTGTGTAGCTCTGTGGCATGCGTGCATGTGTCTCTTTGTGTGTGGGGTGTGAATGCACGTGCATGTGTCTCTTTGTTTTTTTTTTTTTTTTTTTTTTTTTCGGTGCTGAGGACCGAACTCAGGGCCTTGCGCTTGCTAGGCAAGCGCTCATCCACTGAGCTAAATCCCCAACCCCTATTTGTGTGTGGGGTGTGAATGCACATGCGTGTGTCTCTTTGTGTGTGGGTGTACATGCGCATGCATTCAGATGTGATGCATGTGATGCAGGTGGAGTCCCAAGGTCAACGTGCTGTGTCTTCCTCAATCGGTCTCCATCTTATTTTTATATTTTTATTTTGAGACAGAGAGAGGCAGAGAAAGAATGGGTGCGCCAGGACCCTAAGCCTGCTGAGAATGAGCTCCAGACACGTGCGCCCCTTGTGTGCATATGTGACATTGTGCACTTGCGTCACTGTGCTACATGGGACCTGGAGATTCGAACATGAGTTCTTAGGCTTTGCAGGCAAGTGCCTTAACCACTAAGCAATCCCTCCAGCCCTTTCTTTTTTTGAGACAAGTTCTTTTACTAAACCTGGGGGTCACCTGTTTGGCTCAACTAGCAGGTCACCTTCCTTGGAGATTCTTCTGTCTTCACCCCCCCCCAAGTGCTGGGATTATAGGATTTCACATGAGCACTAAGGATCTGAACTCAGGTCCTCGGGCTTGGGTGGCAAGCACTTTACTCAGTGAGCCTTCTCCCTGTCCACAGATCTCTTTTCTTTTGAATTAACTGACTCACGACTGTGCGACCACTTGCAGGAAAGCTCGGCGAAGGAAGGCGGCGGGTTAGCCTGGTGGAGCTGTCCACAGTGCTGAAAACTTCGCTCTGTCTCATGCAGGCCTTCACTGTGTGGGGAGCCCTCCCTGGTCCGCTTTGTAATCTCCGTGGAGAATCCCTCCTGACTCTACCTCCCCTAGGATAGTCTTCAGGCTCTGACACATGTCCTGCGTATTCAAACACAGACGACCCGCAGCCCTGTGTCTGCCCTGGTCTCTCTGGCTGGTACTTAAGGGGCAACTGGCATTCCTGCTTTGGCAGCCTGTGTTTCATTCCCAACCCTTTAGGACATCCAGACTTGCTATGCACACATGGGATGGCAGGTCTCCTTTTTAAAATTTTTATTTATTTGAGAGACAGAGAAAAAGAGAGAAAGAGGCAGATAGAGAGAGAAAGAATGGGTGCCCCAGGGCTTCCAGCCACCGAAAAAGAACTCCAGACGCATGTGCTACCTTGTGCATCTGGCTATTGTGGGTACTGGGGAATCAAACCAGGGTCCTTTGGCTTTGCAGGCAAGTGCCTTAACCACTAAGCCATCTCTCCAGCCATGGAAGGTCTCTTTTTTTAGCAAGGACTTTGTTCACCATGAGGGAGGTGGTGGGGAGCAGAAAGATGACTTGGGCTGAACCATGGTTTCCAACTGAACAGATGTGCACTTTGGGCCAGTGGTGTGATCTCTCTGGGCCAGTGAAGGTTCGCTGACTTCTAGAACATAGCTGGTCAGCTTCCTGTACGTCTTTAGCGACACTCCAGCCCCCAATAAACACTGCCTCTGTGGTCACTATTTTTGTCTCAGCCACCTTTAGGTTCCTGAGGGACAAGGTCACTGTGTACTCATTCTATCGGCTGCATTCTGCCTTCACGAGAGCGTGGCAGCTGGGACGCTGCGTCTACTCTGGTGAGCTGTCGCTTTGCTGCGCGGCCCTGGGAGGCCCTCTTCCGCTCCGAGTGGCTCTTTTGTCGTGAAGGACGCCTGAGTGGCATCTGAAGGGCGTGAAGGGCCCTTCCAGCCTCTACCAGTCCTCACATGCCGGGCGTCTATTGTGCGCTAAGTGGAGGACAAGTCACGTCCTTGACCCCAGAGAGTGAGGCGAGGGAAGTGGTCGGGTGGTCACAGCGCTGCCTGAAATGGTAACTTCTAGTACAGGCACCCGCACGGCTGTCTATTATGAGCAGCTCAGAAGGCAATCGCTGAACTCTAGCCCAGGTCCGGCTGCTGAAGGAAGGGTGCGGAGGTTTTCTGGAGGAGGCGCTTGCTAAGAGTCAAGGGAAATTGGAGCGGCGGGGGGGGGGGGGAGTGCAACTGTGACCATGGCTTGAGTGTGTAAAGGGAAGTGTGCACTTGTAAGTCACGGCTGAAGTCTGAAGGGAGTCGAGGTGGCAAAAAGCCAGGAGTAAAATGTAAGTGGTTTCATAGGTCACATTAAAGTGTTTGACTTGGTCCCAAGGGACACTCTGTGGGGGCTTAATCAGGAGAATGGTCCGGTCTGATCGCCCCGCGGGCAGAGCCTCTGGTTGCAATATGGGATGACACTCTGGAAGGACCTGCCTGCTGTCGGTGTCTGGGAGGAGAAGGAGAATGGGAGCTAAGACCCAGGCAAGGGGAATGAGGTATGCGTAGACTGGGTCTACATGGCATGAGCAAAAGAATCAAGTTTGGGCTGCAGAAATGGCTTAGTGATTAAGGTGCTTGCCTACAAAGCCTAAGGACCCAGGTTTGATTCCCCAGGATCCAAGTAAGCCAGATGCACAAGGTGGTCCATGCGTTTGGAGTTTGTTTGCAGCGGCTGGAGGCCCTGGTGTGCCCATTCTCTCTCTCTCTCTTTTTCTCATAAATAAATAAATAAATATTTTTTTAAAGAATCAAGTTCAAGTTTCTCGATACCTTAACCATCATCACTGACTGAGCAGAAACAGAAGGAGGTGGGTGGATGGTCTGATACTCCCCATTTTAGACACACTGATTTTGAGGTGCGCGGGGTGTCTGCTTAAATCTATAAGAGCCCAGAGCTTAGAAGACATGTTCCAATGGAAGGTAGAAGTAGAGTTAAGAGGCAAATGACTCTGCCATTGCTCTCCTCCCTCCCTCCCCAAAGGATCTTTCTCTTTGCTGAACTCCTCAAGCTTGTTGGTGCCACACAATTAGGCGCTTAATTACTCTCTAATTGGTATGTGCCTCAGCCTGTCTCGCTAGACAAAGCTTCATCTCCCAGAGGGCAGAGGGCTTCTTATCGGCCCTCCCCAGGCCGCCCCTGGGTACCACACAGTGTGTGTGTGTGTCGGGGGATGATGAGATGCCTGAATCCAGGAGGCAGGAGTGGTTGGCTTGGGTATCTGTTGGTCACTCCCAACCTCAGTTTTCCCATCTGTGGAATGGGAGTCCTCCAAGCCTGGTTGGTGACCAGCTTGAGGGATTTGTGCTCCACCCACTCCAAAGGGCTAGGGGCATGGCTCATGAGATGGCCGCACCCAGTCCCACCTCATGATGGTCAAACAAGAAACAGAAACGAAAAACAAATAAATAAATAAACCTATGTGAGTGAAGCCAGTGGTTTTTTTTTTTTTTTTTGTGTGTGTGTGTGTGTGTGTGTGTGTGTGTGTGTGTGAGGCCTGGCAGGCAAGTCTAGAGGAATTCACACAGCCAAACAAATCACTTCTCCAAGCGCTTCTTGGGGGAATTACGACTCCTGGAAATGAAACACAAACAGATTATTAAAAAAGAGCTCCCCGTTGGGAAAGAAGCAGTATTTACAAGAGAAGATGTGCCTAGCCGGACCTCTAATTGTCGTTCATTATCTCATATTGATTTAATTAGCTGCTGTGCTGTGCTCGGAACGGCTGCCACCACAGCAGGGGCCGGGCAGAGAGGGGCTCCGTTGACCCAGCAGCCTCCACCAGAGCTCAGGCTCCTCCTCATCGTCCTCCCTGACACAGGGTCAGCTCAAGGGTGTCCGAGCCGTGGCCAGTGGCTTGAGGCGGCCAGCCACGTCCGAAGCCTCATGGGTCTTTCTGTCTCACAAGTCTGGGCCCCGCTGGCTGCGTGGAGCTAATTAGCTACAGTAATTAGCATGCCATCCTAATGTGGAATGAGAGCGGCTTGGAGAGAAGCAATGGCTATGTGGGGGCCAGGCTGGCTGTGGACTGGGGGGACAGGCGTCAGAGGCAAAGAGCACAGGTCATCCAGGCCCCTGAAGGGTGACTCATCCACCCACCTCCTGCCAGGTTGCCACTTTGGTGCCCAACCATTTGGCTGCTGTAGACCTCTGTGTCCCTCACTGACCCAGCACGGCCAGCCACGCAGACGTTTCCAGATGAGGCAAGGAGGTGATTAGCCATTTGCTGTAGTGGGGGGGGGGGGCACTGGGACCAATTGTTTTAACGATTTGGGGTTTATAATTGCAAGAGATTAATGGGGGGAGTCTGCAATCAAGCTTAAGTGGTTATTAATTGCTCTTTTAACATAATTGTGTCCAAGCAAGAGAACCAGTAAGAGTGGTGTACACATGTGCCCAGCGCCTGGCAGTGAGTGTCCCTCCACCCCTGCGGTACTGCTGGTTTAGCCCTGGGTACAGGCACACAGGGAAACGAGATAGCGTCCTGCTCTCGAGAGCACCCTGTCTGCTAGGCCTGGGGACATCAAGGTCTCACTTAATTCCCTGCAAGGCCTTTGAAGCCATCACACCTACCGGTACATGTCTAGGGGTTTATCCACTGTCCAGGGATTGGGAGCAGGGTTGATGGTGACTTGCAGGGGTCCACTAGGGGGATTTTTGTTTTGTGGAGATATTCTGAACTGAAGTGTTAACTTCCAGCATGCTGTGGGGGGATCCTCAGCCCTCCCCCCACTTCCTGTTTCCCCGTTATAAATCAGTCAGTGTAGTGCACTGAGAAGGGACACATAATGTTCCACTGGGCTCACACACACGTTTTGCATTTGTTAGTAGTGACTGCGCCCGCTGCCACATTGGGAAAGTATAGCACGTAATTATCCTCAGGGACGCGGTGGTAGCCAGTGTACCTGTTCTGTGCCCTCGTGAGGATGAAATGAGATAAAATAGCAGCGAACTTAAGCTCTGATGCCCAGAACCTCCCAGCGTGAGGCTATCAAGTATTTCTGTTTGTTATTATCAACAATGTTTACAAGTAGCAGAACGAGGGGGGTACTTTGGGTGAGTGGAGGGAAGAGCGGGAAGGGACGGGCAGAGCAGACAAATTCCAGGGAAAGAAGTCCAAACTCCACCAAGCCCTGTCCCCGGCCTCAGTGGTTCCAGACCATGAAGAAACCAGCCCCACGGCACGGGTTGAATCAGTTGGGTGATATCGGTCCATTGAGGGGTTCATTCCACATCTGCCAGACGGGGCGGGGTGCCTTCCCCACCACCCTCCCTCTTCTGGGAGGCAAAAGCCTACGTGGTTGTGCAGCATGGTGGTGGCGGCGGGGGGGGGGAACTCCACCCCGTTTTGAGTTTGGATAGAATCTCTCTTCCATGTTCAGCAGCTGGCCCTCCCCCGCCGCGGGGCCTCCCAGGTCTTCTCCCCATCGCCTCTTTTCCAATTGAATTAGCACTGATATTTTTTTGATGGAGAAAATGTTTGCTTTATCTCTGGCGCTAAGTGTCCTAATTGCTTCTTCCGTCCTGGGTAATACTCTCTCATTTAGTGGCTCCCTGCGTTGTCTGCTCCAGCCCCAGCCCCAGCCATCTTTCTTTTTTTTTTCTTTCTTTTTCTGCAGTGATCATGCAGTGCTTGGTGGGGACCCTGGTTAACTTGGGGCTCCCTTGGATGTCTCTCAACCTCCCTCTGTGTATCTAACTTCATCCTCTCTCTCTCCTCCCTCTGGCAGCTCCTGCTCTCAATCCCTCCTTTCCTTGTGAGAATTTACACACAAGAAGAGAGAAGATTCCATGACAACTCCAAGAGGCAGCTGGGACCCAGCATCTTGGATTGTCCCTACCATCCCCATCTTACAATTTCTTATTCCCTGCCACACACACGTGCCACTAGACCATGGTTTTCTCCAAGTATGTGAGCCCCAGGAATCTGTGATCAGAGGGGGAGAAGAGAGACGCCTGTGCCAAGCAAATGGATTAACGCTGTGTGTTTTGCGGGGGGACTCTTGGGGTTCCGAGGTGTTCGGTGAAGGCAATCGTTGGGCTCTGCTTCATGTGAGGATTTCAGAGTGTGTGGGCACCTTTGAAGCAATGCCACCACAGGACTCAGCGGAAAGCAACTGATTGGTTACAGCTCATGGTTTCTCAAGGCTCAGTCCATCCTGGCTGGGAGGACCTGGAGATGCAGTTCAGCTCGGTGTGTCAGGGAATGCGTGATGAGTAGCTGATTCCTCTGGATTGCAACGTTCCTCCCTGGCTTTGCTACAGTCACGAGAAACGCACATCCGCGGGAGAAGAGGCTCTTCCGCAGAGCTGCCTGCAAGTTGCGCACAGGGCGCTTGAGTCATACAGCTTTAGTGAGCTGTCACCCAGGGTGAGGTGGGCTTTTCACCTGCACTTCTGTAAGTCACCCCAATAAACTCATTAGCTCCCCAAGCTGGACTTGGCTTGTGGTGTGCCTTCATTACCAAGGGGTCAATAGACGTGGATTTCCCAGGAGCGTGTGGCATGAGTGGTTTATAGGACTAGAGGACCAGGGTGCAGAGAATGAGGGAGAACCCATTTTTGTTTGTTTGTTTGTTTGAGGTAGAGTCTCACTCTGGCTCAGGCTGACCTGGAATTAACTATGTAGCCTTAGGGTGGCCTTGAACTCACGGCAATCCTCCTACCTCTGCCTCCAGAGTGCTGGGATTAAAGGTGTGTGCTACCATGCCTGGTCCCACTCTTTTTTATGACAGAGAGTAAGAGAGAGAGAGAGAGGAAATTGGCACACCAGGGCCTTCAGCTACTATAATCAAACTCCAGATGCATGTGCCACCTTGCATGCTTTGAAACCTTGTGCACCTGGCTTACAGGGGACCTGAAGAGTCAAACATGGGTCCTTAGGCTTCGCAGGCAAGTGCCTTAACTGCTGAGCCATCTCTCCAGCTCTTAAAGGTCCCACTGCTTCCCATGTGGTGCTACCAACTGGGAAACAAGCTTTCAGCACATAAGCCTGGGTTGGGGGGACTCTTCAGATCTCAGCCTGTCGTGCCGAGTTTCTCCAGTCACCCAGGTGCTCCGAGCTCACTCACCCAGACTTTCTTCCTCACATGCTGTGTGGTCTCCCGCCCTCCCTCCCCACTAGTCTAAACCACGTTTTCCAAAAGGCCCCTATATACACTGGGGTAGATGCCTCAAGTTCCTCAGCAGGAACTAATTAGGTCACCATGTACCCAGAGGAGACAGGTTTTTGGGACTGTTAGTGAGTTTTGCCATCATCTTCAAAGACCTCTGGGGTGGCACCTGTCTGAACTCCCTGAGGACAGGAACTGCAGTAGGGAGTACTGCGCTGATGGAGACCCAAGTTCAAATCAAGTTGTTTTTTTTTTTTTTGAAGCAGGGTCTCACTCTAGCCCAGGCTGGCCTTGAACTCACTGTGAGCCTTCTACGTCAGCCTCCTGAGTTCTGGGATGAAAGGCGTGTGCCACCACACCCGGCAAACCTCAGGTTTGTCATTGGTGGCTGTGCCTTCCTGGGGCCCTTGACCAAACTCTGCGTCTCAGCATGGGCACCTGTCAGACAGGATTCACAGTGCCCATCCCTCGAGTATTATGCAAGAATTTACCAGGACTCTCTTGGTAAAGGGCTTGCGTCTTCTGGTGCATGGGTTTATGGAGGGAAATTAACCGTTTATTGTGAGAGTCAGTGGTGTTTCACACGCTAGTGTCGGATTGGCCACTATCTCTATTGAGCTCCAAGACATTGCCACCATCCCAAAGGGTGACCACCATTCCCCTCCTCCCAACTCCAGTTGCTGCCCGTCTCCTTCTGTTTCTGTCGACTGGCCCCGGTGGATGTTCTGAGTAAATGGAGTCACACGCTGTGTGAGTGGACTTTTACTGGCCACCCTGTTTTCAGCGGTCATCTGCGCTGCACCGTGGGGACCAGCCTGCTCCCTTTTCAAGGCTCAGTAATGGCCCCTCACATGGACACACCGCACTTTGTTTACTTGGTGGAATCACTGAAGGTGCCGATCTTTTCTTTGTGTAAATAGTGATGTTTTACCTTAAAAAAAAAAATCTATTTCTTGGGTCTGGAGAGATGGCCCAGCAGTTAAGGCACTTGTCTGCAGAGCCTAGTGACCTGGGTTTGATTCCCCACTACCCACATAAAGGCAGATGCACAAGGTGGCGCATGCACCTGGAGTTCGTTTGCAGTAGCTAGAGGCCCTGGCGTGCCTGTTCTCTTCCTCTCTCTCTCTCCTTGCGAATAAGGAAGTAAATGACAACAAATCTATTTCAGTTAGAATTCAATCTGTATGAGAGGCTCAGAGAGTTAGAGAAGCTTCAACCTGCCCGCCCCCACCACAGATGAGATGTTGTTAGTCAGTTTTCTGTCACCCACAAATAAATGTCCAAAACCAGGCTGGGGGGGGGGGGGATGGCTCAGTGTGAAATGAACTTGCCTGTAAAGCCCGTAGGCCAGAATTCGATTCCCCAGCACCCACGTAGAGCCAGATGCACAACATAGAGCATACAGCTGGAGTTCACCTGGGAAACAGAGAGAAAGAAGACAAGGCCAGTGTCCCACATCCCCTTCTAGGACGTGTCCCCACTGACGTCAGGTCCTCCCACTAAGCCCCGCCTCTGGAAGATCCACTGCCTCCCAGTAGTGCCATGCTGGGGTCACTTGGGACCCCAACCTCAGCAGAGGCCCAAGTAAGGAAAGTGCCGCCATGACCTGTCCGGCACCAGCACCTGAGGTTCACGTGTCGGCTTTCGGGGACAGCAGCTACAACTGGCTGTTTGTGCACATATGTTAGCCTGGGCTGGGTCCAGCCTGGTCAGTGACACGGCCCCTTCACCCGTAGACCTGTGAGCCTCAGTTTACTTCTTGAGAAATTTGAGCCTCTTTCTGAGAATATTTCCAGCTAGATAGTAGCAGAGCAGGTTCAAGGCAGGTCTGGAAGATTTTTTTTTTTTTTTCTCGTGTTCCTTATGCAACCCTGCGCACTTCTGCAGAAGGAAGAAATCCTGGAAGGCCTCTAAGAACTGGTGACTTTTTTTTTTTTTTCGGCGCCATCCTAAACTTACAGGTAATGTTCCACTGTCTTCCCTTGTGGCTTTTTTTTTTTTTTCAGCTTCACTTCTGTGTATTTTATCTGTCACTCATCTTTTAGGTAGAGTCTAAAAGCTAAGGTTGCAGATAGAGATTAGAGACACAGGGACAGAGAAATGACTGCAGTAGCATCCCAAGAGCCTTTGAGACTCCGTGGCATGGAAGGACTCAGGGAGAGAATGCTGTAGGAAAAGGAATGCGCTGAGTTTGGAGGAGCAGCAACCGTTGACATTCTCTTGTTGAGGGCTTCTCTTCCAGAACCTTCTTCTGAGGAGAGAATTGGAGATACAATTTGTGTGTGTGTGTGTGTGTGTGTGTGTACAACCTATTTAGCCAAAGTAAGCTGTGGAGTCCGAGTAGATATGACCTCATGGTTTCTGGCCACGTGTGGACAGGGATGGTCACTAAGTTCAATGATCTGCTGTGGCCCCTGAATATGGTGCTCCTTAGCCAGCTGGTAATGCTCCTGGTTCCAGTGTGCAGACCCCAAGGCTCTGAGCTGTGATGGAAGCCCAGTCTGACTCCCGGGTCCAAGCCACTGCCTTGTGGTCATGGTCTGCGAGGACAGAAGTCCAAAGGTGTCCCTTCCCCAGCTGGTATTCGAGAGGCTTGCGTGTGTGTGTGTGTGTGTGTGTGTACATGCACGTGCATGTGTTAATGGGTGGGTGACTGCCAGACCCTAAGACTGGCAGGAAAAGGAGTTTGAGGTGTATGATGCCCACACCCAGCAGACATGGAGTGCACCCTCCTTGGCCTGTCCCAGCAAGACAACCTGATGACTTCCCCAGCCACCTCAGCCCTCGTGTATAGTCATAGACTTACTACTTCTTACCGAGTGTTAAATAAGCAGAGGATGTATGTAGAACATGGGGGATGCCCGCCATCTCTCCTTCTGTCCTCTCCTTGGCTCCATCTCCAGAGCCAGGGTCCAATAGAGACTCTCTTAATTTGTGTTCTGGGATGTGTTTGGATGAGCAGAGAGGCCATCTGACTGCATGCCAATGTTCTGTTGATTTAAGGACTCACGGTGCCTGTCACCTCAGAGGCGCTGCACATTCCGAAAAGTTCCTCCTGGTCCAGGGGCCATTAATCACCCTCTGTAATTAAATAACACAGCAACCTGTAATTAGGGTATTGATTTGTTGCTTTAATTGTTTACTCTTGGGCTTCCCCCACCCCAGCCTGTGAGCTTCATGAGGGTAAGGACAGGTTCATTCTGCTCACAGCAGGCTCCCCGGTGCCCTGCACAGAGAAGACTCAATAAATGCTGGCAGAACAAGGAACGAGTGGAGGTAGCGGTTTGTGGCCAAGTTTCCCCCAGGTGTTACAGCAGTTCAAGACAGGGGTTGGCAGTTAGCAAGGAAACTCAGTGGTAATAATGATTTGTACATCTGGGCCGAGCTTCATGGCTGAGACAGTACTGAATACTGATGAGGGTGGCGGATGGAGATGAGTGTGAGGGGGAAACTGGTGATGCATGGTAATGAGATGGGATGACAGTGGTGCTGGTGGTGGAGGTGATGATGGTGGTGATGAGATGGGATGACTGTAGAGCTGGTGGTGGAGGTGATGATGGTGGTGATGAGCTGGGATGACAGTGGTGCTGGTGGTGGAGGTGATGATGGTGGTGATGAGCTGGGATGACTGTGGTGCTGGTGGTGGAGGTGATGATGGTGGTGATGAGCTGGGATGACTGTGGTGCTGGTGGTGGAGGTGATGATGGTGGTGATGAGCTGGGATGACTGTGGTGCTGGTGGTGGAGGTGATGATGGTGGTGATGAGCTGGGATGACTGTGGTGCTGGTGGTGGAGGTGATGATGGTGGTGATGAGCTGGGATGACTGTGGTGCTGGTGGTGGAGGTGATGATGGTGGTGATGAGATGGGATGACTGTGGAGCTGGTGGTGGAGGTGATGATGGTGATGATGAGATGGGATGACTGCGGTGCTGGTGGTGGAGGTGATGATGGTGGTGATGAGCTGAGATGACTGTGGAGCTGGTGGTGGAGGTGATGATGGTGGTGATGAGAAGGGATGACTGTGGTGCTGGTGGTGGAGGTGATGATGGTGGTGATGAGAAGGGATGACTGTGGTGCTGGTGGTGGAGGTGATGATGGTGATGATGAGATGGGATGACTGTGGTGCTCGTGGTGGAGGTGATGATGGTGGTGATGAGATGGGATGACTGCAGAGCTGGTGGTGGAGGTGATGATGGTGGTGATGAGCTGGGACGACTGTGGTGCCAAGTGTGGAGATGCTGGTGATGGTGGTGATGTGGCTGCTGATGGTGATGTCAGTCAAGGCAGTGGTAGCAGTGATGATGGTGAAGGTTATGGTGGTGGCGCTGATGGTGGTGATGCTGGTGATGATGGAGATGATGGTGATAGTGAAGAGGATTGTCATGAGGGCGAGGAGCGTGATGGAGATAGTGTGGTGCTGTGAATGCGAAATATCCCCCATGGCCTCATTTGCCAGTGATGAAGCCTCATACTTGACCCCCAGCTGGTGGAGCCTTGCTGGAGGAGGGGTGTCCGTGCGGGCGGCCTGGGTTCTATGAGTCCGTCCTACTGGGTGTTCAGTGCGAACTCCCAGCTGATGTGACACCATGCTCGCCCTCTGCTCCTGCTATGCTTTTCTGCTGGGACAAAACTTCCTCTCAAAACTGTAAGCCAAAATAACCCTTTTCCTTCCATAATATATGTGTGGTCAAGTGTTTTGTCCCAGCAATGAGAAGGTAACTGTTACAGATGACAATGATGTTGCTGGTTATGATGGTGGTAATGGCCATGGTGATGGTGGGGATGATGGTGATGGTGGTGTTGGTCATGATGGTGATGATGATGGTGGCAATACTATTTCTCGAATTTGTGTTATATGCCAGATATTTTGTATGCATTGTTCCTGCACAATTGGTCTACCAGTTCTACACTTACTTCACTTTATGTATGAAGAAACGGGGCTTAGAGCATTGGCCTGGTGTCACTGTCAGGTGATGGGCAGAGCTGGCAGCTGAACTGGTATATCTCTTATGTTGCTCTTCACCATGGAGTTCTAGTGATTTCCGGGCCACGGTCTCTGTTCATCCTTCCATGCACACAACAAGGCTTCACCATTACAGCTCTTGCACAAGCAGCAGAGGTCATGAGGAAGCAAAGATGTGTCCAAGGTCCCCGAGCCATGGAGAGGCAGGTTAGGCGATCATCATCGCTAATAACATCCCTTCCCCTTATATGGGAGGGGGCGGCTCCGGAGACACGGGGGCCTGGAAACACAGGAACAAATAAACGACCACACTTGGATCTTAATTCCAACATTCCTTCTTAGCCGTCATCGCTGTCGCGGGCATGTTGCAAACCCCATTTTCTCATGAATTCAGTGGGATCTTCGGATGGGGAGGAGTGTTACTGACGTTGCCAACAAGGAAACGATGACTGAATCACGGGGCTCCACTGCCAAGCACTGGGAATGTCACTGCCTTGATAGACCAGTACCTCTAAGCGTTTGACAACCCAAGCAATAGCCTTCGGTCCCCAAGCAACAGCAGAAATGTCCTGTTAGAACCCCGGGAGGGTTGGTGTGCGAAGGCTGGGTTTTCTCAATGGCAGACGTAGGAGAAGGCCTCTTGCTCGCTGCTGTTGATACCAGGCTCAGTCTTCAGCCCAGCAAAGATTCCCTTTTCTCTCCTACCTCCGGACCTTCTCTCCATGTCTCCTGCCAGAAACCAGCTCCCCTCCCCACCACCCCCCACCGCAGCCCGGACTGAGGAAGGACTCAGCTCAGACAGTAGGACAACATGTCCCTACACTCCTTCATCTAAGAAGTGCTCCCACCTCAACTCCACTCACTCCCAACATTCTCTTTTCCTTTATTTGTCTGCAATCACCTGTTGGGTTTAATCTGTTCTCTGCTTCCGGATGGTGATACATGCCCCATGGAAGCTGGGCCAGGGCCCCATTGACCAAACAAATGACCAGCGAAACATACAAATAAACAAGTAAGTACGAAGACAAGCATGAAACAGACGTCAGTGTCAGGAAGCACCAAGTTAAAGACCCCTTCCTCCTGAGGCATGGAGGTGCCGTGCTGTGGACATACTCCGACTTTGTCTCCGGCAGGAGATGCCACGTCCAGCTCCTCTCCCCCGAGTCACTGAGTGTCAGGCCTGATAAATGGCCATCCCTGTGGGAAGACACCGGATCTTATTTCTCCACGCTGACACCAAAGTCTTCTGCTAGAAACAGGGCAGAGAGCTGAGGCCACGTTGAAAGGGGCCAGTGGGGGATGGGCTTCCCAGCCATCCTGTTCTGGAAGAATCCATCTCATTTTCTGGTTTCTCTCCACTTGTGAAGTCTACTGTCACCCTTTTCTAAAGATGTTTCTCCGAAAAAAAAAAAGAAGTAGAAAATCACATTTCCCAGATCTCAGGCCATAGTAGTTTGTGCAATTATAACCCAACACATCACAGAAGTCAGATGGGCGCTTGTAGTCTGCATAATGCATCAGTCATTTTCTTGGCAGGACCTAAGGTCCCTTTGTATCTTGGAGACAAAAAAAAATTAAGTTTACATTGCTTGATTAAAAATTCAGAAGTTTAAGGGCAAGAAAAAAAAAAAAAAGAAAGCTGTGAGTTGTATCATCGTTAAATCGACAGAAATAAAGCATTGGAAGAGGAAGCGCAAAAGAGTTGAGGTGGTAGACAATGGGGGGAAAAGAGAAAGCCTGTTTTAGGTTATGATTTCTCAAGCCTGAGAGTATCCTTAGAAGCTTCATTAATTCCTTCTCTCAAATCCAGGACTGTGGCAGAATGGCAAGTGAAGGGCTTATTTATTTATTTATTTATTAGAGACAGAGAGAGCAAGAGAGAATGAGAATGGGCACACCATAGCCTCCAGCCACTGCAAACGAACTCCAGACGCATGTGCCACCATGTGCATCTGGCTTACGTGGGACCTGGAGAATCGAACCTGGGTCTTTAGGCTTTGTAGATATGTGCCTTAACCGCTAAGCCATCTCTCCAGTCCAAAGTGAAGGGCTTTTTGACCCACAGGAGCATCTAAGGCCTTCCTTCCCTCTTCTTTCTCTCCATATTCTCCCTTCCTCTGTGGTTAGGGCGAGGCAGAGCTCCAGTTGCTGCAGATCTTGTGGCCTGGATGAAGGAGCTAAGAGCAAACTCCTGGTAGACTGAACATCTACCTGTTATCTGGTACACAATACGAAACAATAGGACTGAGTTGACTGATTCCAGGAGCCACAGGGAGCCCATGGAAGAATCCAGCTCACCGGAGCAACTTGATCTTGTTCATTTTCTAGAAAGATCCTCTGAGTGGACAGTGGGTAGACAAAGGCTTGGAGGATGAAGAAAGGAACCTTAGGATACACAGTCTTGGGGAATGTGGCTAAGACCAGTGATGGTCCCCAACTGTCTGATCTTTTCTTCTCCCCTTGGGTAGTAGGGTCCTTTGGAACTTAGCAGGGTGCCGAACACTTTAAGTGGGGACTACATTTCCCAGGTCCCTTTGCAGCCAGGTGTAGCCATGGGCCAGCTGTGATGGGTCCAACTTTCATACTACTGTTTTACAAAGCAGGTCTTCGCACTGCCTCTCCCTCCCTGTGGCTTTGGAGGTGGTCACAGTGAAGCGAAAGAACTTTGATGTGGCAATTTAAGTCCCATGCCAGCTCACCAGCGCTTGCTCCCAGCCGCCCGAGGGAAGGTGTGGCTCCTTTGACAGGTCATTCACTTGCCTATTGTCTGTTCAATGACAGTCCCCAGGACAACGGTGACAAAGTTGCATGGTTGTGACAGACACTCACATGGCCCTCAAAGCCTCATGTACTGCCTGCCTACACAGAAAGGTCACTGATCCCTGTTGTAGGAAATAAACCAGGAGCCAGGCATTGCCTCACCTGGGAGAGACATGACCGAGCCAGAGACTACATTGTCCAGGTCTGTTTGCAGCTACGTGTAGCCGTGTGCCAGTGTCTAACCAATGAAGTGTGAGTGGGTGTGTTGGGTCAGGCGGAATCTCCTTGTAGACAAGTGCTTGCTGAGCCATTTTCACAAGATGAGTGAGTTCTTATATCCAGCATCCTGACAGGGTCCAGCCAACTCCTCAGACACCCCAGAATCCCCTTCCAGCCACTCCCTAGCGAGCCCCAGCCAGACACTGAGCATCCCAGATCACTTGCAGTGTGTCCTCCCCTCTGTCTTCCTTCCTTTGCTGGGGCTATGCCCGAGATGCACCCGGATTTTATCCACCTGCAATCCTGCACCCTGCTTACTGTGCAGAATCCCACAGCAGAAACGCGTGACGGTTTAACCTCTCATTCTGATGTCACCGGAGGCTTCGTGCCCTTTGCTGGCTGCCATGCGTGGCGCTGCTGAGAGGTCCTGGCCCATGCCTGTTGGTGAACATATACACGCATGTCCACGGGGTGCGTCCTAGGAGGGACTGGCCGGGTCACAGGGTGCGCAGGGGCTGCATTTGGTCAACACCGTCGAGGGGCTTTTCAAACTGGTTGTGCCAAATAACACTGCCTCCGGAAGGATCTGAGCGTTCGTGTGACGTATCCTCGCCCACGCGTGGTGTTCTCTGTCTTCCCTCACGCTTGCCTTCGTTTCTGTGTTCTGTTGTGGCTCCAAATTTGCAAAGACTGGTGTCACGGAGCGCATTTCTGGGTGTTTCATGGCCATGCGCACATTCCTTTTGGTCGAAGCTCCTCTCTAAGGCTCTTGCCTGATTTATCGTCTAGTAGGTTTCTGCTCTTGTCCTGCTGGTTGGTACGTGTTTGTTATGTGTTCTGGTTAGGAGTCCTTGTTCAAATGCAACTACTGTACCTCCTCAAGCTGGGGGCTGCTCTCTTAGTCTCTTTTTTTTTTTTTTTTAAAAAAAAATTCGTTTATTTACTTATTTAAGAGAGAGAGGGGCACACCAGGGCCTCCAGCTGCTGCAAACAAACTCCAGATACATGCGCCACCTTAAACATCTGGCTTATGTGGGTCCTGAGGAATCAAACCAGGGTCCCTAGGCTTCACAGGCTAGTGTCTTAACCACTAAGCCATCTCTCCAGCCCTCTCTTGGTCTCTTAATGGTGATATTTGATGAATGAAAGGTCTTATGTGGCCCAACTCCAACTCACTGCATGGTGTATGACCTTGCACCTCTGGTCCTCTGTCTTGCTAGTGCTGAGATTTCAGATGCGTGACTAGGCTCAGCTTGATCTCCTTTTTCTTTTTTCAAGGTAGGGTTTCACTCTAGCCCAGGCTGACCTGGAATTCACTATGTAGTCTCAGGCTGGCCTCGAACTCACAGTATCCTTCTACCTAGGCCTCCTGAATGCTGGGATTAAAGGCGTGCGCCACCATGCCAGCTTGATCTCATTTGTAATATAGTAATTTTATCTGTTTTTTTTTTTTTTTCTTGAAGCAGGATAAGGTTTTCTGGGTCTCTTTCTCTTCCCTTTTGTGTGTATGTGGGAGGGGGTGCAGTTTGGTGTGCTGTGTGTGGTATGCACGTGTATGTGCCCTCGCAGTGGGTGCCACACACGTTCTCCTGTGGTGGGGCTGCCCACACGTGGTGGTCAGAATGGAACGTCGGGTGCCCATTGCTCTTCCTCGTAATCTGTTCTTGAGCCAGAGTGTCTGTGTCTGGAGCTTGGGCAGGGGGGGCTCTGTGGATTCTTGGGTCTCTGCTCTCTTGTGGAGCTGAGATTATAGGCATCTGTGGCCATGGCTGGCTGTCTTACAAGGGATCTGGAGATTTGAGTTCGGCAGTCTCATCTCCCCTTTCCCCGCAGGCCCTCATGCTTGCCTGGGAAGTGGACCTGACCACTGAGAAACCTCTCTAGCCCCAGAATGAGAGTTTTATTTTTTTTTCAAGCATGTTCAAATGCAGAAAGCAGCCCACGGGAAGGGGGACATGAGAGGAAGTGGACAGGGGAGGGTTCCTGGAGGGGACAAGTAGAGGCTGACATGTGACAAGACTCTAGGGGCTTGTGGAAGCTGGGGAAGGCGGGTGCTGGCCGTGGGGCTGTCTAACGTCATGCTGTGGAATCTGGGCTTCCTGTCTGACGTCCACAAAGAGCGGGGAACAGGTGACCGGGTGAGGTGGGGCCAGAGGACAAGGACAGACAGACATGGGCTGCCTCACACCCAGCATGGCAGTCCTCTCGCCAGCAGGGGATAGCAAGGGACAAACACTCACAGAGGACATCCCTGGGGGCCATGTCACAGCTTCTCTGGCCCTGGCTCAGCCTGGCACTTCTTGTTTTCAGATAAGGCCTCAGAGAAAAAGCCGATGGCTCAGCGGGCCAGGGTCTCAATCCTCCAGCTGCCTGGGAGCCTGTGAGGAGGTGAGCAAGACAGTCTGCTTGGCATCTGGGCAGAGCTGCGGCTGTGTGAGGTGGGCGGAGAATGGGAGACACAGATGGGAGATGCGGATTCCAGGCCCGACTCCCCCACAATCCACTGCTGTATGCTCTTGGACAAAGTTCTTTCCCTGACCAGACCTCACTTTCCTCATCCCCAGAGACAGTTGAAAGGCGCAATGAACACATTATATGAAATGGTTTCTGGCTAATATTTCAAAGTATTATGGCTCAGGGGTTAAGGTGTTCGCTTGCAAAGCCTAATGACCTGGGTTTGATTCCCCAGTAAAGCCAGATGCACAAAGTGGCGCATGCATCTGGAATTCATTTGCAGCTGCTGGAGGCCCTGGTGCACCCATTCTCTCTGTCTGTCTGACTGTCTATCTCTCTGTGCTTACATGTAAGTAAATAAATAAAAAATATTTTTTTAAAAAAAGTGTTAGGGATTATTGGGGTCTGAACCTCCTACCCCAGGAAGAAGAGAATCAGAGACCTTTGTGTCCTGCTAATGACTATGTTTGCAAAGACTTCTGTCTCAGAGGTCAACATGGCTGGACCATACCCAGAGCCAAGCACTGGGCAAGCACTCTGCCTGGCTCCCTGCTTTCCTTACTGTAGCTCCCAGCAGTGCCACAGTCTTCTATGAAGTCTGAGCATCCAAGCCCCAAAGGTAAATGTGGGACATAGAATCTCCATGTGATGTGGAATAGCTGGCAGAGCTGTGGTGTGTGCCCTCTGGCCAGGCGATAGCCCGGTGCTCCATCTGACACACTCAAGGGGACCCTGCTAGGGGAGGGGTGATGCAATGTGTTTGACACCTACCAGCGGCTGGCTTTCTGTAGAGGAGATTCTCATTGATAGTCTGGGGGTGGGGGAGCAGGGGGAGAGTTCGCTCCAATCATGTGAAAGGCCTTAAGATTTAAATAACATTTCCCTGTGGCTGAGGAAATTATGCCTCAAAACCGCTCTGCCTGGGACCTTCCAGCTTGCTGCTTACCCTGAAGAGTATGGATTTGCCAGCCATCACTGGGTAAGCCAATACCTGGGAATCCATCTCTCTCCACACGCATCTGATCCCCTCTCTCACCACATACATCTGCTTCTTCATAGGTAGTACCCCCAAAACCCTGTTTCTCTAGAGACCCTTATATACAGAGCCACACATGAGAGCCCAGGGGCAAGTTCACTGACAGCGACAGGTGACGAATATCAGCTCCCAGCATCCTCTGTTCTGACCCCTCCCTCTGCTTTGGCCATAAAACCCTTCTGCCTCATTCTCAACAGGTCAGCACCATCTATCTATCTATCCATCATCTCTCTATCTCCCTATCTATCTTTCTCCGTATGTATGTATGTATGTATGTATGTATGTATGTATCTATCCATCCATCCATCCTTCTATCTATCTATCTATCTATCTATCTATCTATCTATCTATCTATCTATCATTTATCGTCATCTATAAGTTGATTTGGAGACAAGTTTTCTAGTGCAGGCTGGCCTCAGACTCCTGTGTAGCCAAGGATGGTCTTGAACTTCGGATCCTCCTACCTCTGCTTCCCGAGTGCTGGGGTTCCAGGAGTGTGCCTCCATACCCAGTGTGGGGCTCGAGATGGACCTTGGGGTTTGCTGCATGCTGGGCAAGCACTCTGCTTGCTGAGCCACATCCCCAGCTCCGGGCCAGCGTGTTCTAGCTGCCAGAGCTTGGTGTTTCCCACTCCCTCTGCCTGGAAGGTTCTCCTTGTGGGCCGAGCAGCCATGTGTCAGGCCATCTCCTGGAGGGACATCCCTCAGTGACTGGAGTCTAAACTACAGGTGCCATCCTGTCTTCATTTAGAGTGATCTTCTCTCTTGATGCTTCTCAATATTAGATAGCTTATGTCAGTCTTTTTAAAAACTAGGTTTTAACAGTTAGAAACTTTGGTGTATGAACAAATCATATGTTGGTCCCATTCTCCTTCTCCCCATTCCACTGAGGACCCTCCTCAGCAGGTTACTGGTATTCACCATGGGGTTATTGGTTATAGGTTATGGGAGCAGCAGTCAGTCATGGGGGGGGGCACTGCCTCTGAATACTCCTTCCCTCCCTGTGGCTCTTACAGTCTTTCCAACCCCTCTTCTGCAAGGTTCCCTGAGCCTTGGTGGGTGTGTTATAAGTATGCTTTAATGATAAGCTCCCAGTAGGTCTTTGTGTTTGTTTGTTTGTTTTGAGGTAGGATCTCACACCCTAGCCCAGACTGACCTGGAATTCACTATGTAGTCTCAGGCTGGCCTCAAACTCACAGTGACCCTCCTTACCTCTGCCTCCTGAGTGCTGTGATTAAAGGCGTGTGCCACCATACCTGGCAGAGAGTCAGAGAGAATGGGCATAACCAAGACCTTCGGCCATTGCAAAGGAACTCCAGATGCATGTACCACTTTGTGCGTCTGGTTTTACATGGGTACTGGGGAATGAAACTCGGGTCATTAGGCTTTACAGGCAAGCACCTTAACCACGAGCCATCTCCCCAGGCCTCAGCAGGCTTTTAATTATCATACCCACTGTTCTCGGAGCTCCATGGAGGTGCTGGGGATGGAACCCAGGGCCTTGTGCATGCTAGGCAAGCTCTCTACCACCAAGCTTTGTGCCCATCCCTAGATGCTATTTGCTCTGATGCCCTGGTACCTGGCAGAGTGCCTGGCATGGAGTGGGACTGAGCAGGCTTCAAAGAGTGGTGGGTTTTGAACGTGGTGCCAAGTCATCACACAAAGCTGAAAGCAGCCCGGCCAGCTGATCTCCTGACAGCCATGGACCCCTGGAGAGACACCACAGGGGACTTGGCAGAGAGGCGCCGGCAAGAAGCAGCTTGGAGCGACTTGCCAAGGCTCGTTTTTCTCGGATGCGTGCTGCCTGGCCAAGTTGTTCATGAAGGAGGCCTTATGATGCATCTCAAAAAAGCCACACGGCCTCTCAATCACTCAGCGAGTTTTGGAAGGGAAAAAAGCAGATATCAAAGAACGAAAGTGCACAACAGTAATCTACGATATCAGATCCGTCATTCTTTACAGCAACATGGACGGTGGAGTTTGGGAAACAGCAGTCGCACCCCATGAGACAGACAGGCAGTTTTGACGTGTCTTGCCAGAGAAGGATCACCCGTCCTCCCTCCACCCCAACCCAATCACAAGGAATGACAGAATTACAAACAAATCAATCAGGCACACACCGAGCAGAAACAGTGGAGATTTGGGGCTTGAGTGACAATAACGAGATAGATTTTGAGGGTATGTGGTATTATCATATTCTCAGATCTGGGCAAGTGAGCAGCCACCCACAGGATGGGATGAGGTAGGCCCTGGGGAGGCCCCGCAGCGCGCTGAGCTGTCCGAGGTACTGAACCAGCACGGCTCATCCTTGGTGTCAAGCCATGTCAAAGAGATGCTTATCCGGCTGGAGAGATGGCTTAGCGGTTAAGGTGCTTTCCTGCGAAGCCTAAGGGCCCAGGTTTGATTCCCCAGTACCCACAAAAGCCAGATACACAAGGTGAAGCATGCGTCTGGAATTTGCTCGTGGTGGCTGGAGGCCCTGGCGTGCCCATTCTCACTCTCTCCCAACTAAATAAAATATCTTAAAAAAAAAAAACAAAACATGGTACACACCTTTAATCCCAGCACTTGGAATGTAGAAGTAGAAGGTTCACTGTGAATTCAAGGCTACCCTGAGACTACATAGTGAATTCCAGGCCGGCCTGGGCTACAGTGCGACCCTACCTAAAAAGACCTATATATATGTGTGTGTGTGTGTGTGTGTGTATATATATATATGTTTATCAGTCAATGACTGAGTTAATTGGGGATTGATGAAGCTGGAGTGGAGTGGGTACTCAGACATCACAGCCACATGAGCTTACAAGGACCTCTCTGCAGTATGAGTACTGACTTTTTTGTTAACCAATGTTCAAACCCCAGAAAGGGGACAGCAGAGGGGATGTGGTAGTTCAGTTTCTAATCCCAGAATTGGAGAAGCAGGGGCAGGGTGGATCAAGAGTTCAAGGTCATCTTGGGCTAAAGAGTGAGACCCTGTCTCAGTGAGACCAACAATTGGTCTGGGGACGTGGCTCGGTGGGTAAAGTGCTTTCTATGCCAGCACGAGGGCATGCGGTTGGATCCCCAGAGCCTTGGTAAAGGTGGGCGTGAGCCGGGCGTGGTGGTGCACGCCTTTAATCCCAACACTCAGGAGGCAGAGGTAGGAGGATCGCCATGAGTTCAAGGCCACCTTGAGAATACATAGCGAATTCCAGGCCAGCCTGAGCTAGAGTGAGACCCTACCTTGAAAAATTGAAAACAAGAAAAAAAGAAAGAAAAGTATGAAGGTGGACATCGTAGCCAGCACAGGTCTACATTCCCAGCAATCCTACCGCGTGCGGGGAAGTGAGACTGAGAATCCCTGGAAGGTCTTGGGCCAGCCAGCCACTGCAGCTCAGCACCCGTAGCCACAGAGCAGAACCTAGAACCTCCTTGCCTGACTCCCAGCTCTGTGGAAAGCCTTCCTTCGGCACACACTGTCCTGTTTGATTCCAGACCTAGGGTGGGCAAGTGACGGAGTTGAATATGAGGGAGCCATGACTACTTCAACGTGCCTTGGTTTAGTTAACGTGCCTTGGGCCAGAGGCCAGAGGAAGGAGACACCGTATGCAAAGATGTCTGTCCTCCTGGGCCACCACTACCCACAGCAGCTGGGCACATCCGGGCATCTCTTAGTGAGTGCTGCTAGGCTCAGAGCGAGCTCTGTCCCCGCCCCCTCCATTTTTCCTTCTCTCCTACCAGCTCCATAACGAACGACAAATCAGGGGCTTCTGACTTGAACGGCAGCAGCAGCGAGCTCTCCTGCACCAGATCAATCAGGCATGCGGGGGTGAGTCTGGTCCAGCCAGGAATGCCTGCTCTCCTGTCTCCCCCATTCTCCTCACACCCTCTGTCCTAGGGCCCCCAAGCCCTTGTCCCCTCAAAAGTAGATGAATCCTTCTTCCTGACACTGTGGAGACACAGTCTGCATGAGGCAATCAACAAGGCCATCTCAGAAGAGACCAAATAGGAAATCAGAGGGCCCATTGCCTAATGGGACTTATCAATTATGATCTGGGGCTATATTTCTTTGAGGGGCGATTGTTTCACGGAGCCTGACACCTCATATAGCTTTAAATTACTCACAATCGGGACGGCTTACAAGATAGCAGTAAAATCAGGAGGGGATTGGGCAATGTAATTATAGTATGGAAATGATGTTGATCACTCGAGCGGGGAGCAGACCTTGAGGGAGAAGCCCTGCTCGGCCTCCCCACCCCCACCGGCCCCCTGGCCCCGCTCAGAGCTGCAGCTAACCACACCTGGAAACTTGGACGTGGCCTTGCTCCTGCTTGGAAGCAAGAGAAGGTGGTCAGATTGCTAGGCGTAATGAATGGGGAGGTCAGGGTGGACCATGGAGGAAAACCAAGGACAGATCCTGTGGGAATCAGCATTTGGGGGCCTTTAGACATGTCCAGGAAGCTTTGATTCTACAGGGGTAGCCACTGCCCAAGTATATGGAGGTGAACATTTAATGTGATGAGGGCTGTGCGTGGTGGCGCACGCCTTTAATCCCAGCACTCGGGAGGCAGAGGTAGGAGGATCGAAGTGAGTTCAAGGCCAGCCTGGGACTACATGGTGAATTCCAGGTCAGCCTGGGCTAGAGTGAAACCCTACCTAAACAACAACAACAACAAAGTGACAAGAATTTCATTAGTATATGAAATGATAAATATTCTCACTTCCTTTCTCCTTCCCTCTTTCATCCTTCCTTCTCTCTTTCATCCGTCCATCTGTTCATACACCCACACAGCCATCTACCTCACCTCTCTCCTTGCCTCTCTTCCTTATTCCTTTCTTTCATCCATCTGTTTGTCCATCCATCCACACATCCTTCCATCTTCCCTTCTTTCTCTCCTTCCTTTTCTCCCTCCCTCTTCCCTCTCTTCCTTCCTTCTTTACCCACCCACTTGTCCACCCACCCATCCACACTTCCATCCATCTACTCACCCACACATTCATCCATCTACCCAACTACCCACCCATTCACTTGCTCATATGTCATCCACCTATCTACCCATTTAGCTGTCTGTAAAAGTCTCTTCACTGGGACAGAATATCTGACGAGCAACTTAAGGGGGAAAGGTTGATTTCGGTTCACAGCCGGAAGGAATACAGGGGTCCATGGCGACAGGAGCACTCAATCTGCAGTTACAACACAGAATGTTCATGCTCAGCTAGCTTCCTGTTGTAATTTGGTCTGGAGGGGGGTTCCTATCACACGGGATGGTACTGCCTGCACTTAGGGTGGGTTTTCTCACCTCAGTTCAGCTAGTCTAGAAAGCTCCTCACAGATGTGCTCAGAGATTTGTCTCCTAGGTGATTCCAGATCCAACCAAGTTGACAACTGAGATGAACTATCATACGATCCTTCATCCATCCATCCACCCATCAATCCCTTTATGGAGTTCCATCTCTACGTGAGGCTTTTGAAGACCCAGAGATGAATATTATTATTGTTTCCATTCCTTACCGACAAGACCCTACATGTAACATTCTGCCAGCATCTAGATAGACGAAAGCACCACCTGTACTGCTCATTCAGATACTTATTGTTTTTGTTCATATGCATGTAATGTGGTGTGTGGTGTGTGTGGTGCATGTGCGTGTATGTGCCCTTGTGACAGGCACCCCATGGGCTCACCTGAAGTGGGTGGGTGGGGGGCTTGCCTGTGGTAGCCAGAGCACAATGACAGGGTCCCATTCCATCAATCTTCTGCCCATTCTTGTTTGAGCCGGAGTCTCCTTCAGATACCAGAGCTTGCTGCTTTTTCTGAGCCTAGGTGATTCCCTGGTCTCTCTCCCCCTTTGCCAGACTGGGCTTACAGCCACATGTAGCCACACCCAACTGTTCCCATGATGGTTTCAGGCTCCCTCGGGTCCTTGCGCTTGCACAAGAAGCACACCTGAGCACTGAGCCAGCCCTCCAGCCCTCAAATATTCATTGGTTGACTAGTCTGCAGGACCTCTCACTAATTAGCAAACTCACTTCCCCTTTTCTTTTTTAAAAATAATGTAAGCCACGCGTGGTGGCTCACACCTTTAATTCCTGCACTCGGGAGGCAGAGGTAGGAGGATCGCCATGAGTTTGATGCCACCCTGAAACTACATAGTGAATTCCAGGTCAGCCTAGGGCTAGAGAGAGACCCTACTGTGAAAAAAAGTTGTTTATTTAGAGAGAGAGAGAGAGAGAGAGAGAAAATGGGCAAGTCAGGGCCTCTGCTGCAAATAAACACCAGATGCTTGAGCCACTTTGTGCATCTGCCTTTATGTGGGCTATGGAGAATCGAACTTGGGTCATTAGCCTCTGCAGGCAAGAGCCTTGACCACTGAGTCATCTCTCCACCCCCATCTCCCCCTTATCTGAGGTACATTTCCCAGCCTCCCTTGCAGTTAGGTGCGATCATATGATGAGAATTCTAGCCAACGCAATGTGGGTAGAAGTGATGTGGGTCAGTACCTGGCCTGACCGATGAACTCCTTCTGCATGTGACCTTTTGTGTCACTTCTCCCACCTGTCACCTGTGGTGACCCAGAAGACTGCTCTTTGAAGCTGGCAGGGCCACTGGGAGCCTAGATTTCTGAAGGGACAAGTGGAATTCCCTTGCCCATCCTCATCTGGCCTGGGCCTCATCACATTATGAGCTAAGCCAGACAGACCTGCACTTTTTATTAGTAGTATTACTACTGTTTTGCTTGTGTGTGTATAATGTGGTGTGTGTGTATGTGTGTGTGGCATATGCACATGTATGTGCAAATGTGTACTTTCTGAGCTGAAGAAACAAGCGAGGGTCTTGTTGGTTTCTGCAGTTACGTTCAGGTTTACCTCCCCACCAGGCTGGGGTGAGAATCCTCACCCAGGCCTTTCCTTACCTCTGCCTGGAGTCTGGGCAGCTTGCTAATGTCTTCAGTGTGCCACACATCCCCATAGAACTAGACTGTGGGCCGTAGGAGTTCGTTGATTATTTCCACAACCATTCACTAAGCTATTAGACATGCCAGTCATGGTGTTAAGCTTTGAGACCGCAAAGCGTATTCATTCCAACATGGATTGTTTGTACCTGCGTTGGATGCTGGGGTAGACCTTAGGGACTCTGAGATCATAGTAGCTCCTGTCCCTGAGGAGTCCACTATTTGCCGGAAGAGCCATGGTCCTGGTGGAAAGGATGGGACTGTTCTCAGATAGAACATTCTCTGAGATTCTACAGCCACGTGGGAAACAATATCTGCTTGGGGCTGAGGAGGAAGAGAAGGGAGCAGAAAATCCTTCTAACAGGTGGAATCTTTTGACCTGGGCTTTGGAGGTTGAATACAAGTTTTCCAGGTAGATAGCGTGTGGGAGGGAAATCCAGGGAGAAGCTATGGCATTCGAAAGAGAGTGTGTCCAGAGAGATGCACAACACGGGGCCGGGCCAAGGGCACAAGGCAAGGACAGAGTGGGTGAGTAGGGCTGTGGCTCAGTTCTGGAGCAGGGTTTGTGTGACTGGAGCTAGTAGGGGTCACAGGGTCACAGGTTGGCTGATCCCCATCTTGGAAAGAGACTGGAGTAGCCTCTCTATCTGCTGTGTCTCTCCCTCCTCTCTTTTAAAAGGCTGTCCTTTTTAATATTTTTATTTTTTATTTATTTATAAGGAGAGAGAGAGGGAGTAAAGAGAGAGAGAGGAGAGACACACCAGGGCCCCTAGCTGCTGAAAACGAACTCCACATGCATGTGCCACTCTTTGCATCTGGCTTTACGCAGGTGCTGGGGCAATCGAACCCAGGCCTTTAGGGTTTGCAAGCAAACCCCTAAACTGCTCAGCCATCTCTCCAGCCCCAAGGCTATGATTTTTAAATATTGCTGCGCATGGATGTGGACAGGATCTCATAAACACAATCCCCTTAGTGTGAATAAGCAAAGTGATCATTAGAGGTGTACACTGGCCACTCAAGTCACACACCTGTGTGACCTTGGTCATCTGAGTGGAGGTCATCATTTCAGCACAGGCTGGCCCTTACTAGGCACTGCAAGCCTCTGGCTTGATGGTCTGTAGGTAGAAAGGCCAGCACACTTTCTCTTCCCAGAGCAGATAAGAACTGGCTCAGTCAAGTCCGAGAGAGAGAGAGAGAGAGAGAGAGAGAGAGAGAGAGAGAGAGGGAGTAGGGGTGTGTGCATATATCTGCCTGGTGAGAGGCATAAGGGTGGGGGAGCCTTAGCAAAGCTAGCACTATCCCAAGTAATGCCGGGAAGAAATAAATCTCCCACTGAGCCAACATTAATACAAGCTTGGCAGGTTCTGGGCAGCCTGCGAGTGATTATGCCAATGGACGCCGGAGAGGGGAAGATTGAGTTGCTGGGGGTGGTGTGAGTGAACACACTGTATAATGCCTTCAGAATATATATAGCATCAGAATCAGGGAGACAGCCAAATGGGCCGGGGTGGGGGCGTGGCGTGTAGCATCTGTCTGCAGTTAAGATGACCTGGTCCTTCTGCACCAGGCTGGGGATGGGATGCCTAGCCCACCTGCCTAGGTGAGCTGCGGGTGTGCCACACGGATCCATTCATGACAGATTTCCTAAGAACCTTCTTGGTGCCTACTCGGGTCCAGGGGTGAAGAGCCAGCTACAGCCTTGTTTGTATGGCACAAGCCAGCTTGCCCATCAGACATGCGTAACTCGCAGCGAGGGACTGTGGTGGTCTGGGCAGATGTACTGGAGAGAGGTGACGTTTAAGGAACGTGTGGAGACGCGTTAGGGTGACCTTGGTGGAGTGTGCACGTGTGCAGCAGGAGTTGGAGGGCACAAGTGCTGAGGCAGGGGGATGGCCCTTATGAGCATTCACCAGGGAAGAGTTTGGGGTGGCTGGTGCACAGAGTATAGGACTCGGCACCTGAGCACAGGGAGGGGCAGCTGGGCAATGGAATTCGCAGCATTCCCAGGTGGGGGCTTCTGGCCACCTTCACTAAGGGAGGTGTCTTATGGAGTCCTCTGTCTAAGCTGGAAATAGTCACAACCCTTCCTTGTTAGAGGGGAGGAAACTGCTATAGGGAGGTGTGGCAGTTGGCCTGCTATCGCTAAGTGAATCTGTTGCATCCCAAAGACAGAGAGTGATTGAGTGCGTATTGCCTGGTCAATATGCTGGACCACTCGCTAAAAAAAACAATGGTCTGGGGGCTCAGAGGTTAAGGCACTTGCTTGCAAAGCCTAACCACCTGGGTTCGATTCCCCAGTACCCATGTAAAACCAGATGCACGAGATGACACATGTGTCTGAAGTTTGTTTGCAGTGGCTAGAGACCCTGGCATGCTTATTTTCTCTGTCTATCTCTCTTTTCTCTGTCTGTCTCTGCTTGCAAAAAACAAACAATAAGGCCGGGTGTGGTGGCGCATGCCTTTAATCCCAGCACTTGGGAGGCAGAGGTAGGAGGATCGCTGTGAGGTCGAGGCTACCCTGAGACTACATAGTGAATTCCAGGTCAGCCTGGGCTAGAGAGAGACCCTACCTCAAAAACCAAATATACATATACATATATAATGTATCATCTGGATTCCAAAAGACAAAGGAGGAATTCCATGTCTGCATGCAGCTTTGGAGAGAATTTGAGAGGTGGAATGTGGGACCACAGATGGTCTTGTCTGGAAACATAGCCTGGAGTCCTAGTGACCTGCAAGGGGCAATCTGAGCATGCCAAGTGGCCCATAGAGAGTCAGGCACATCAGGCTAGCAGAATCAAGAAGATTCCAGGGCTGCAGCGATGGCTTAGCGGTTAAGGCATTTGCCTGCGAAGCCTAAGGACTCACTTGACTCTCCAGGTCCCACGCAAGTCAGATGCACAGTGATGCAAGTACGCAAGGTCGCACATGTGCACAAGGGGGCACACACATCTGGAGTTCGATTGCAGTGGCTAGTGGCCCTGGCACACCAATTCTCTCTCTCTCTCTCTCTCTTACACACACACACACATTAAAAAATAGTCCAGTCTGTTGGGCTTGCCTCAAAAAAATAAAAGAAGATTCAAGAGTGAGCGACTCACCCCTGGCTTTAGGCAGCAGAGCAGCTACCTTCAGTTTCCCTCTCTAGAAAATTCCAGAGGAAAATACCAGAAGCCAAAATGAGATTTGGGATCACCTTTGCTAGGCGGATCTTCTCCCTGCAAGTTTGGAGAGTCATCTCATCCTTCGTTCCTGTGCTACAGGGTCATACTGGGCAGAGTGATGGCTTCTGCGGGTCCCTGTGAGACGATGCTGTCTTCTGGCAGGCCCTGGGACCTGCTCATGATGTGTACACTAAGCCAGTGCTGGGAAGACAGCGGTGAAGACCGACGCGGGGTCTGCTGCTGAGCTCTCGCTTAGACAGAAGGGCAACGTGAAGGACCCTTGAGAACCTACTGTGCACTGTCTTGTCAAGATGTCCCCAGCACGCAGCCCTTCCTTCATCCTCAGTGACTCGATGGAGTGGGTATTCGGAATAGACATCTGTGTGTGTGTGTGTGGGGGGGTGGGTGTGTTTGTAGTCCTTGGGATTGAACCCAGGACCTTGCACATGCTAGGCAAGTGCTCTACCACTGATCTACATTCATAGCCGCTGTTTTGTTTCTTTATTTTGGTTTATTTACTGGAAAAAAGAAGGGGCAGGGAATGGGCACGCCAGGGCCTCCAGCCACTGCAAACGAACTCGAGATGCACGCACCACTTTGTGCATCTGGCTTTATGTGGGTCCTGGGGAGTGGAACCCGGGTCATTAGGCTTTATAAGCAAGCGACTTTGGTGCCTTTAACCACTGAGCAGCCTCTCCAGGTCCTACTTTTTTTTTTTTTTTACTTTGAGACAGGGTGTGGCTAAGTTGCATAAGCAAAACCGCACTGGGCCCCCTCCTGCGCCGTTCTCTGAAGGGCTGTGCTGACAGTCCTGTGCCGCACCGGCTTCACAGCAGCCCTGCTGGTGTCCCCCAGTGTTCATGGACTGGAAGTTTAGCCCCCAGATGCTCATGTTTGTGCTACCTGGAAGTTGAGGCTTCCTTGGGAAGGTAACTGGAATGGGATGACGCCATGCAGGCCGATGCCCCATGATGACATCACTGGCTTTATAAGAAAAGCAAGTTGAGCTTAGCATGTTTGATGCACCCCTCCCTGTTGAGACACAGGCAAGTACAACTGCCAGGCCACTGGGATTCCAACCTCCAGAATCAAGGGCCAAATAAAAAGCTATTTTTTTCTTTAAAAAACTTTATGTATTTGAGAGAGAGAGAGGAGAAGAGAAGAGGAGAGGAGAGGAGAGGAGAGGAGAGGAGAGGAGAGGAGAGGAGAGGAGAGGAGAGGAGAGCAGAGGAGAGGAGAGGAGAGGAGAGGAGAAGCTGACAAAAAGAGAGTGTACATGGGCATGCCAGGGCATTTTGCCACTGTAAACGAACTCCAGATGCACGTACCACTTTGTGCATCAGGCTTTTAGTGGGTACTGGGAATTGAAACAGGGCCACCAATTTTTTTCAGGCAACTGACTTTAACTGCTGAGCTATCTCTCCAGCCCTTGTTTTCTTTTACACTTGCATGTGTGTGTGTGTGGATGTGTGTTATGTGTGCATATGTGTGTGTATGTGCATGTGTGTGTGTATACGTGTGTATATGTTTGTGTACTTGTGTGTGTATATGTGCATGTGTGTGTGTGTTTGCGCATATGTGTGTATATGTTTGTGTATATATTTGTGTATATGTTTGTGTGTGTGTGTGTGTGTTGTATGTGCATATGGAGGCCAGAGAATAGCCTCAGGGTCATCCTTAGGAATGCCACACTCTTATTTTTATTTTATTTATTTGCAAGATAAAGGGAAAGATTAAGCCAGGGGGAGAAAGAGAGAGAGAGATAAAATGGACACTCCAGAGCCTCTCGCCTCTTCATCTGGCTTGGTGTGATTAGTACTGAGGAATCGGACCCAGACTGGAAGGCTTTTCAAGCAAGCATCTTTAACCACTGAGCTATCCCCACGCCCGTATCCTCATGTCATGTCCCCACATCCCCAGCACTGGGATGACAGGTACACACCAGCATGCCTGGCACTTGCACGTCAGATTGAGCCTCAAGCCCAGGGGCTGGACTCAAGCTCTTCATGCTAGCAAGGCAAGCATTTTACTCACTGAATCATCTTCCTGGCCCTAAAGTGCTCTCATTAACAACCCACCCTCTGTCCCAGCAGCAGCAGATGGACCTGGAGGCTGCTCGGATCTGCTTGCCCTGTTCAGCGCCCCAGCGCTTCCGTGGTCCTGGCCACTGACTCCCACACCTTCTCTCTGTCCAGAGAGCTGCCTTTCTCTGAAACGCGCACACCTAGGGGTGTCTGTAGGCAATGACAGACTGAATAGTAGCTCCCCACCTTCAAGTAGGGTGATGTTTCGGGGTGACGCCTCCTTTGCATGACTTTTCTACAGTCCCTCCTATCCCAACCGGTCCTTCGCGGTGGATCTCTTGCGCACAAGTCCTTGTCAGAGGGGGGTTGGGGGTGATGGAAGACAGGGTCACAAGTTAAGAAGGAGGCAGGGTTCAGAGGCTGACCCGGCACCTGCGTGGCCCTGATGGTGAAAGCTACCTTCAGCTTAGAATCCCGGGCACGCTGCTTGCCACCCAAGCAAGAAGTGTGCCCACACTCCTTCCCACACACCTATCCTGCCTGGGCCAGACTCAAGGAGCACGATCCCAGACAGGGCACAGCATTCTACCTAATCTGTAGCTGGAGACTTGGCGTTGCAAGGACTTCCAGGTCTCTGGAATGGGAGCCTGTGATGTTGCCTCCGGGACAGGCACTCACCATGGTCTAAGCCGAGACTCCAAAGTGGGTTGAGAAAGGGACCCCCAGATCTTGAGAGAGCTCCCCTTCACCTGGAAGCTCCCCTTCCTTTCTTCCTTCTTTCCTTTCTTTCTTTCTTCTTCTCCTTCTCCTTCAAGTAGGGAATTAGGGTTTCACTCTAGCCCAGGCTGACCCGGATATCACCGTGTCGTCTCAGAGTAGCCTCGAACTCATGGCAATTCTCCTATTTCTGCCTTCCCAGGATTGAAGGTGTGCACCACCACGCCTGACTGGAAGCTCCCCTTTTTAGGCATCTAAGTGGCAGTGACATCTGAAGGATGTCATGTGAAGGACAGTGAAAAGTCCAAGTCAAAGCCACTCGCCTCCAAAGGCAACTGGCCAGGGAGGCCCGGAGTCCCCAAGTGCTCGCTGCTGTCTCCGGCTTTGACACTTGGCGGTGCTCTGGAAGGAGGGCTGAGAGGCAAGGCGCTGTGGTAGCGTGAGGTGCCCGGAAACACGACTGGGCTGATCCTACACAGGAATGGTTCCCCTCTGGCTGTGATCTGGGCCTTTGAGGAACCGGGGGCTGCCCTCCATGTCTGTAAGTCTGGGATGTGTGAGGACGTGGGCCGGGGACAGGCTCGTGCCCTGCTTGAAGTGACCTCACAGCTCTCTCGTGGTTAAGTCTTCAAGGAAACCCATCTTTCCTTGGCACTGCCCACGGGTGGTGTCATCATCTTTTCCCCGCAGATGGAGTCATTCAGCGTGCGGTTACCATGGCTGCTTAAGACATCCCTTCACTGCGGGCTCCTTCCTGGGTGCCAGAGCCCGCCCCCTCTGTCTTACTAACATCTGCATGCAGCGAGGAAGGCTTGGAAGTGTGGTGAGCTTGGGATGTAGCCTGGACCGTAGATTCCTTCTCTGTGAATGGCTGGGGTGGGGACTTTGTCCAAGCTGCTTTCCTTTCTCCATCCTCCTGGGTGACCCCAACTCCCAAATGCTACACCCTTTCTGATGTGCAAAGGAGGTATCCTAGTGGCTCAGAAAAGCCAGAAGAAGCAGGATCTAGAACAGGACTTTCTGGAATGCGGGGACTCTCTGCAAGGATTCTACATCCAGGATCCTACCCTCCCTCCTCCAACCTCCCATGCCCACCATCACCTGTTCATTAGTGGCCTGCTCCTCCTCTCCTTCCTTCCTTCCTTCTTTCCTTCCTTCCTTCCTTCCTTCCTTCCTTCCTTTTCCTTCCTTCCAACCTTTCTTTTCAAAAATTATTTATTTAGGGCTGGAGAGATGGCTTAGTGGTGTGAAGCCTAAGGAGCCTGGTTCGAAGCTGGGTTCCCCAGGACCCACCTTAGTCAGATGCACAAGGGGGCGCACGTGTCTGGAATTTGTTTGCAGTGGCTGGAGGCCCTGGTGCACCCATTCTCTCTCTATCTCTCTGCCTTTTTCCTCTTTCTTTCTCTGTCTGTCGCTCTCAAATAAATAAATAAATGAATAAATTTTTAAAAAAATTATTTATTTATTTATTTGCAAGCATAGAGACACAGAAGAGAAGAGAGATGAGGAGGGGGGGAGAGAGAAACAGAGAGAGAGAGAGAGAGAGAGAGAGAGAGAGGGAGGGAGGGAGAGAATGGGTGTGTCAGAGCCTCCAGCCTCTGCAAATGAACTCCTGATGCATGTGCCACCTCCACCTTGTGCATCTGGCTTTATGTGGGTCCTGGAGAATTGAATCTGGTTGCTAGTCTTTGCAGACAAATGCCTTAACAGCTGAGTCATCTCTCCAGCCCAGTTTGGTTTCTAATTTTTTAATTTTTTTGGGTTTTCAAGGTAGGGTCTCACGCTAGCTCAGGCTGACCTGGGATTCACCATGTCATCTCAGGGTGTCCTCAGACTCTCAGCAATCCTCCTACTTCTCAAGTGCTGGGATTAAAGGTGTGTGACACCACACCCAGCTATGGGTTTTTTTTGTACTTTTAAAAATGTATATATATATATTGACAACTTCAACACTTACAGACAACAAACCATGGTATTTTCCTCCCCTCCCCTCCCCCACTTTCCCCTTCATAACTCTGCTCTCTGTCATATCCCCTCCCTCTCTCCATTAGTCTCTCTTTTAATTTGATGTCATCATCTTTTTCTCTTATTATGAGGGTCTTATGTGGGCATTGCTCCAGCTTATGTTTTTTAATTAAAACACTTACTTGGGCTGGAGAGATGACTTAGTAATTAAGGCACTTGGCTGCAAAGGTTCGATTCCCCAGGGTCCACATAAGCCAGATGCACAAGGTAGCACATGCGTCTGGAGTTTGTTTGCAGTGGCTAGAGGCCTTAGTGCGCCCATTCTCTCTCTCTTTCTCTCTCACTCTCCCTCTCTCTCTGCCTCTTTCTCTGTCTCTCTCAAATAAATAAATAAATAAATAATTCAGAGCCCTGGGCTCCAGAAGAGGAAGGCAGGCTAGATGGATTACCAACCCTCACCCCACCCCCCACACACACCTCTTCGATATTTTGTCACTTACACAGAGAAGGGAAGGCTTTGTTAGGCAATGTTCCAGAAGCAAGTTCTGCTCCCGAGGCCTCAGTGTGCCGCATCTCTTCAATGGGTACACGGGGCCCACTGAGGGCCAGGAGTCCTTTCAGATGAAAAGAGATGAGCCTGCCTGCTGTGCCACCCTCCCAGCTCTCTTGTGGCTAGAGGGCTTGGTGCACCCATTCTCTCTCTCCTTCTCTCTCTCTGTCTGCCTCTCTCTTTCTCTCTCTGCCTCTCTGTATTTCTCTGCTTGCAAATAAATAAACAAAATATTTAACAAAATAAAGGGCCCAGAATGCTGGCATGGGCCCTGAGGAAGGGAGCCAGCCACACAGACAACAGAGGGGCGGAGGCATGCACACTGATGACTCAGGGGCCAGGAGGTCAGCGACTTTCTGCTTTTGCAAGCAATCTAAAGGGAGGCCGGGTGTCCTGGTTCCTGGTGACGTCATAGCCTATCATTAGCCTGCTAATTACACCGAGAGACTCAGCCATCTCATCCTCAGCGGGGTCATTAATACAAGACAACCTCACCAGTAAATGTCTCATTAGTCTTGTTTTAGACTTCTGTATTTTTCAGGACTACAGAATTTTAATAGCCTGCCTCTCCCAGCTTCCCCCTCCTCCACATTAATGCCTATTCCTTATGGCATCCTTTTCCAAGAGTAGCCCACCCCTACCACCCTGTTCCAAGCCCAACAGAGACCCCGAGAGGAAGGGAGCTTGGAGCAGGTCCACAGAGCTGGTGTTCTCCACCACCCTCCACAGCCCACCCCCTGTCTCTCCCCGGGCTTCCAGCTTCCTCAGGAAGCTTCACTTAATTTTAACCCTTTCTTATACCGTTTAGCTCATCATTAAAAAAAAATGCATTCTCTTGGGACTGGAGAGATGGCTTAGCAGTTAAGATGCTTGCCAGGTTTGATTCCCCAGTACCCACATAAGCCAGATGCACAAGGTGGCACATGTGTTTGGAGTTTGTTTGCAGTAGCTGGGGGCCCTGGGATACCATTCTCTCTCTCTCTGTCTCTGCCTCTCAAATAAATAAACCACATATAAAAACAGAAATGCATTCTCTTTACAAAGACAGGAAGAGAAAAGTACCATCTATCTCAGACTCCAGGGAACACGTACTCCTCCCTTCCTCTTGCTGGCCTTACTCCCCTCAGCCCGCTGTGAGCTGGACTTGCCCCCTCCCAGGTCTCCCCTCTACTTGCAGTGAGCGAGTGTCTCTGCTCCTGGGGGCTTCTAGTTACTTCCGGGTTGTAGCCCAGACATCACTTTCTCCTGGGATCCCCTCTGCGCTCCTTCCTAGACAGAGTCCAGGCCATCAGTGACCACTGTGGTCCCTGTCCCTCATCCCACACACCACAGTGCCCATCGGTCATCTCTGTGTAGCAGTAACTAACTGCAGTCAACCTGACTTGGGTGTCAGGTTCCCAGTGGACAGGCTACCTTGCGTGGTTTGTTAGCCAGATGTATGGACGCAGCAGTCATCTCTGGGGCCGTGGGCGGGAGGAAGCACACGCTGGCCTGTGTGTGTGTGAGGGGGGAGGGTTGCTGGTCAGCTGCATGGAGATGGGGGATGGGTGTGTGAAGGGGTGAGAGGGTGGGTGGGTAGGTGGGTGGATAGGTGATGGGCTGGTTCATGGGTTACGGGAGAGTAGGTGGTAATTGGATGGGTATGTGGAGGGATGCATGGATGGATAGATGTATGGGTGGATGGATGGATATGTGGATGAGTTACTGGATGGCAATAAACAGTTCTTCTTCAAGTCTTACCTGGATATTTTTATTTAATTATTTTATTTATTTATGAGAGAGAGAGAGAGAGAGAGAGAGAGAGAGAGAGAGAGAGAAGACGGTTGTGTTAGGCTGCTGCAAATGAACTCCAGACTCATTTGTCAGTTTGTGAACTCCAGACTCATACGCCACTTTGTGCATCTGGCTTGATGTGGTTACTGGGGAATCAAACCGGGACAGGCAGGTTTTGCAAGCAAGTGCCTTTAACCACTGAGCGGTCTCCCCAGCCCCGCACTGATATTTTTAAATATTGCTGACACGTACAATGTAATTTTACATCTGCTTTTTATATTCTCACTTTTTTTACGTGTTGATGGCTCAGTATTATTCCACTCGCTGGGCACTCCCAAAGGGGTTTGTGTACTCTTTTTTTTTGTTTTTTTTGGTGGCATGTCTCTGGGAAGGTGGCATTCCCTGGAATATGAAGAAGTGTTAGGTTCAGCCTCAAGCACTGGAGGTCAGACACGGCTGTACTGTCACGTCAGGATCACCAGGTGACTGTGGGTAAGTCAAGCAACCTCTCTTTCCTCTCGGATTCCTCACTTGTAAACAAAGGTGCTCACTGAAGGAGACCTTGGAGAGTGAGAACAATTCCAGTGATGATTAGAGAGCCACGCTTGGCACCCATGAGATGCCAATGCCAGTCGTTGTCACTTACACCTGACTCAACCAGGGGCATTGCGGGGACGCAGCCTTCTGTTGGGACAGTGAGACCCTGGTTAGAGTCCTGAACCTTGGACTATCACAAGAAGGGCAAATACATTTTCTTTTCCCACTTGGGGATGGAGATTTTGTGACTGTGTGTGTGTGTGTGTGTGTGTGTAGGGGGGAATGGGGAGTTTTTCTGCAAAACATGTCTGATGGCCACCTGACTGTTGTATCCCTTTATACCCCTGACCTGGGCCCCAGTTCTCTCCTGGTCACAGTATTACAGAAATAGGTGGGGCTGTGAGCGGTGGGAAGCCCGGTCTGGGGCTGTTACTGTGTCCCCTGCAAACAGAGCTTTGGGTCGTGCCTCTTTTCTGTGAGCCATACACAGACCCAAATGCCCCCACCCCATAGGGCTGCTGTGGGAGGGGAGCAGGTATGTGTGGTGGCAAAGCTCCCATCCCGAGGGGACCCATCTGGAGACACCTGTCCCTCCCGTGTGCCATGCTTTGAGCGCCAGGAGTTTGTGGCCACATCTTACTGAGTGAATGAGTAAAATAAGGGAGAGGTGTGGCGGGTCTCAGAGATGAAATCCCCCAAATACAAAGCATACCTTTTCTTCTCTTTGCCCACAGCTGCTCTACAAGGGCCCCATCCTTACTGTGAGTTTGGGGCAGGTAACCATCTCTCTGGGCTCTCATTCCTTTCACGTAAGAAGGGACCTTGGCTGGGCGTGGTGGCGCCTATCGTTAATTCCAGCACTCGGGAGGCAGAGGTAGGAGGATATCTGTGAGTTCAAGGCCAGCCTGGGACTACAGAGTGAATTCCAGGTCATCCTGGGCTAGAGTGAGACCTTACCTTGAAAAACAAAACAAAACAAAACAAAACAAAACAAAACAAAACAAAACAAAACAAAACAAAAAACTAGAAAGGGCCTTGTAGGACAGGGGGCCAAAGATTCCAGCTTTGATGTATGCCAAGTGCTTGGCATCAGTTGGTATCTTCCCGGCAGCAGGAAGGGCAGGTCCCAAATAGCTTGAAAGGGACAGCGTCAGCAATAGAGCTGGACAGATACTCAGGGGCCAGCGTCTTAGATGTTGGTACCCTGTGGCTGTCCCGAGGCTCACTGCTTCTATTCCCTACCTGCATCCTCTCGTTGACCTGAGAAAATACCTGGCAGGAACAACTTAATAGTGGACCCAAAGGAAGACTGAGTTTTGGCCCACCATTTTGGCAGTTCCAGTCCATCCTGGGCGGGGGAGATGGTGGATCAGCAGCTCATGAGGTCAGGAAGAAGAGAGAAAAGTACCAGGCCGTGCCTGCTCTCTTCTCTCCGTGTACGGGACCCAGGCTGTGGCCCATGGAAGGATGCCACCCACTCTTCTTCCCCTCCCCTGGGTGAGCTCTCCGGAGAAGTTTCCATAGACGCACGCTCTCTGTGCATCAGCCTCCTAGGCAAGTCTAAATGCAGTCAAGACGACAATGAAGGTTACGTCGCCCCATCTCCGAAGCTCGTGGAATTCTCAATGAGGCAGGTCTCACGTGTCACCCGCCCCATCCATCCGCCCCCAAACATTCTTTTTCTGGCTACCATGTGACCCAGCCATGCCTACCCTGCCTGTCATTCCAGCTCTTAGATCACGTCTTAACGTCTGGGGACCTTCCCGCTGGTGCCTATTCACCTGGGTCTGCAGGGACAACCGCACCCTGCCTGGCACACGCACAACCAAGGGCTCAGTAACCACGTGCCCAGTGAGCCAGTGAACCCCTTTCCAGTCCCAGGAGGAGCCCTGAGAGCAGGGAGCCCCGGCTGCCAAGCTTCCCCGCCTGGCTCCCGCCCTGGAGCCAGTGATGTTTAATCAATAGGAGCCAAGCACAGCCCTCTTCACGGGGCTGGCCCAGGGGCACCTATAATTAAGAAATGATGGGAGGCACCTGCGACTTGGCCTTGGCTGGATAGACGCCTGCAGGGATCAGAAGCTGGGGTCCCGAGGGCGGCGCATCCCCCCAGGGAGCCACGGAGGAGAGAGGGGCGCACCGTCCTGGTGTGGGAGCTCAGAAGGCAGGCGGCTTTCGGGAGCAACCGAGGGTGGTTTCCCCAGAGGAGGCCCTGGAGTTGTTGGGAACGTCCCCCCCCCGAGGCAGGCTGTGGCTGAGCGCGTGAGGTACAAGGGGCTCAGAGGGGTGGCAGGGAAGCTGGTCTCTGGTGTGTGGACATGGGGCATATCTGCTCAAAGGTGAAAGAATGGGGGGGGCAAGGGGGCACTAGGAAAGAAGGACGGAAGAGTTGGGCCAGGTGCACGCTGGAGGGGAAGGGGAGCCTCAGATCAGCACAGCCCTTTGCCCCTTTTCGCTCTGGTGATTTTTAAAAGATACTATATATTTATTTATTTGCAAGCAGAGGGAGATAGAAGAGAGATAGGTAGCTAGAGAATGGGTGTGCCAGGGCCTCGAGCCACTGCAAATGAATGCCAGATGCACGCACCATTTTGTACATCTGGCTTTATGTGGTACTGGGGAATCGAACCAGGGTTGTTAGCCTCTGCAGGCAAGTGCCTTAACCACTGAGCAATCTCACTAGCCCTTCAAATTATTTTTGTTTTGTTTTGTTTTTGGAGGCAGAGCCTCACTCTAGCCCAGGCTGACCTGGAATTCACTGTGTAGTCTCAGGGTAGTCTCGAACTCATGGCGATCCTCCTACCTCTGTCTCCCGAGTACTGGGATTAAAGATGTGAGCCAACAAGCTTCGCTTTTTTTTTTGTTTGTTTGTTTTTGAGGTAGGGTCTCATTCTAGCCCAGGCTGACCTGGAATTCGCTATGTAGTCTCAGGGTGGCCTCGAACTCATGGCGATCCTCCTACCTCTGCCTCCCAAGTGCTAGGATTAAAGGCGTGTGCCACTGCACCCAGCAAAAATATTTTTATTTACTTATTTGAGAGAGAAAGAGACAGACAGAGGGACAGAGAGAGAGGGACAGAATGTGGGTATGCCAGGACCTCCTGACGCTGCAAACAAACTCCAGATGCATACACCGCACTGTGGGTTGTAGGTGGATACTAGAGAACTGAACGCTACTGGCAGGCTTTGCAAGCCAGTGCCTTTAACAGCTGAACCATCTCGTCAGCCCCTCTAGTGATGAGTTGTGTGCGGAAGCCCCACTCCAGGGTCACCTCCGCTGGGCTCTGTGGCAGTGCCTGAGCCCCTCAGTTTCCTCCCAAGGGAAGACAGGTGACGGATGCTGTCGCCACTCCTGGCTCTAGGGGAGGGGAGGCATCAAGCCCTGGGTGTCCTTACCCCGCCCCCCGCCCTTGTGCTGAGCAGGGTGTGGGGGGACCGGTGTATCAGAAGCACTTCCAGCCCTTCCCGGGAGGCCGCACCCTCTCCAAGAGGCCAAGAGAGCCGAGGGCAGCCAGGACTGTAGGTGGTGGTGGAAGAGAGGAGGTGGGGCGGGGAGAGGGGTTTGGCTGCCACAGAGCGGTGTCTGCTTCTCTCTCCACGGGGTCCTTCGAGGCCGGGAGCCACGATGGCCAGGACGTGGCTTCAGAGCACAGCGCTGGGAGAGCGGTCTGACCGGGCGGCTGGCGGGGCTGCTGCTGTTGCTGGGGAGAGGCTGCCGCCTCGCCCGAGGTGAGCCTCCACGAGACCGCGACCGTGGGAGGGAGAAAAAACAAACAAACAGATTTTTGGCTATTTGTCTCGTAAGTTTTAGTGATTTTAGTAAAACAACAGGATTTATCATCTTGAACTTAGCACACGTGCACACGCACAGTAAAGCAGGAAAGGTTTGGCTCGGCTCCTGGTCTCAGGAGTCTCAGCCTGGCTGCCTTTGCACCTGGGGTGATGAAGGCAGGAGCACCCAACATCGAGGGTAACGTGCCAGGTGACGGCTGGGAAGGTGAGAGAGGGAGAGAGAATGTCGCAGGCACCTTCTCGTTGCTGGGACAAATACCCGGCAAGCGGCTGATGGGAGGAAAGGGATTAGTTTGGCTCACAGTCTGGAGGGGAAGCTCCACGATGGCAGGGGAAAGCATGGCATGAGCAGAGGCTGGGCATCACCTCTGCCACAGCAGGTGGAAAACAGCAGCAGGAGAGTGAGCTGAATTCTAGCAAGGGGGAGCTGGGCTATAACACCCCTGGGCCTGCCCCCAACCAAATACCTCGTCCAGCAAGGATCCACCTCCACATTGCCACCAGCATGGGACCAAGCATTCTGAGCACATAAGTTTATGGGGAACACCTAATTCAAACCACTCCATTAGAGAGACAGAGAGAGAAACAGAGAGAGAGAGAGAACGAACTACTATCTTCAAGGGCATTTCTGAAATGACCTAAGTTCCTCCTACTAGGCTCCACCTCCAGAAGGCTCCTCCTCCTCCCAATGGCCCCCAAATGCTGGACACCAAGCCTTCACTCAGTGCACTGCTTCTGAGGAACAGTGAGCAGGTGACACAGGCAGGCTGGCTCCTCTGAGGCCCAGGAAGAGCCTGTCGCATGCCTCCGCCCAGCATCCAGCCCCTTGCTGACCACCGTCTCCGGGTGTCCCTGGATGGCGCCTGTCATCCCAGCTGCCACCTTCTTCTCCTCGCTGTGCGTCCTCTCGGTGGGTGTGGTCCAGAGAGAAGGGTCGTCGGGAGGAGGGGCTCCTGTGCTCACCCTGGCCGCAGGGACTTGCAGCACCTGCCCGGATCCTTCCTGTCTCCCAAAGTGGTCCCAGCCCCCACCTGGAGAAGATTCTGTCCATGAACACACTGTCCCTCAACTGCCCCCCCCCATTCAGGCAGAGGCTTGACGACACTCTGTGGATCCCAACCCCAGTCATCTGCTGTGGTGGTTTGATTCAGGCATCCCCAATGAACTTAGGTGTTCTGAATGACAGGTTCCCAGCTGATGGAGATTTGGGAATTAACGCCTCCTGGAGGGAGTGTGTTATTGGGGTGGGCATACGGATGCTGTAGCCAGTTTCCCCATGCCAGTGCTTGGCACACTCTCCAGGGGGTGATGTCGTTGTTTTCCCTGCCATCATGGAGCTTCCCCTTGAGCCTGTAAGCCAAAATAAACCTCTTTTTTTTTTTTTTTTTTTTTTCTCACAAGCTGCTCTTGGTTGAGTGATTTCTACCAGCAATGCGGACCTGACTGCAACATCTGCCAGGTTAGGGTGTGAACTTGAACATGAGTCTCCACTTCCTCCTTTGGAAATGAGGGCTGTTAAAATCCTCACGTTGTCAGGTTGCTGGGAAGTCAGACCAGATAATTCTTACCATGATAACAAAGATGAAAGTTCCCGGGGTGTCCAGACGGTCCCTGGAAGACTGACATCCATGAAATTACCTTGCTGAACCATTGAGAAATACCAAATGCACCGACCACATTAGGGACAGCCTTGAGAGAACACAGACTGAATCAGCAAACTACAGCAATATCTGACCCACATCTTGTTTTCATCAATAAAGTTTTATTGGCACATGTCATTTGTTAACTTCTTGGTCAGGGTTTGCTTTTCTAAGGCAAGGACGGAGTTGAGCAATTGCAACAGAGGAGATGTTGCCCACTAAGAGAACTTTTTTTTTTTTTTTTTGCTTATTTATTTATTTGAGAGCAACACACAGAGAGAGAAAGAGGGAGGGAGAGAGAGAGAGAATGAATTCCAGATGTATGCACCACTTTGTGCATCTGGCTTACATGGGTCCTGGGGAAATCGAGCCTTGAACCAGGGTCCTTAGACTTCACAGGCAAGTGCTTAACCAGTAAGCCATCTCTCCAGCCCGGCCTAAGAGAACTTTTATGCAGCACTTGGTATAGGACACTAATGACAGGGAATGCCAAGTTCAAAGCCCAGCCTTCCCCTTTTCTGGCTGTGTGTGTTGCATTTGAAATTACGTTTTCTCATTTACCGAGTAATTGTGACTGTGAGACGAGATGCCCCTCTCTTCTCGCATTCCAGAAGAGCTCAATGAATGCTGAGTCTCAGCTGCCCTGGCTCACAGCCCCTGGTATGCAGTAGGTGCTCAATATATTCTTGTAGTCACACAGAGAAATGCTCCCATCCTATCTGCTGAGCCAGGAATTGGGAGCCTCATCTCTCCCCAGAGGAACTTCTGGTCCACTGGGAACACGATGCCCTCCTCCCCCAGCCCTTTTTGACTCCGCTTGGCAAGCCACCCTCATGGGCCACTCACCACCCCCATCGGGGGTGGGGGGGCTGCTCTGTTCGTGTGCTGTGCCCTACACTCCGCTTCCATCACGTGTCAGCCAATGATGGAAAGGAGTCAGTGGGAGGCAGAAGACAGATCGAGTGCCTCTGTGGCCCTGGCATTTCCCTCCAGATCTCGAGATTTCCATATATTTGAAAACCTAATATAAACAACAGAGAGGAAATTTGCATTTCGGGCAGCAAAGAATGAAAGATTGAGGCGGTGTGATGCATTACCACACGGAAGAGGGATGACCGCGGCGAGTCCCACCTCTTACCACAGGCCCCATTGGCTGGTGGCAAACTCGTTTCCTGGCAGAATAAAAGGGCCCATCTGCCGAACACTTACCAGACACCAGAGAGCTCACGGCTTGTGGCTGCTGACCCTGATGCCTGAGATGGCCCACTCCTGCCTCTCTCTGCCATTCTATTAAGTCCCTTGATGTGAATTTAATACAACATGTCTGATCCATGTGGAGACAAATAAATTCTTACTTTTTAGGATTCTGAGAGGTCTGATGGTTACGCCTGCATCGCTGGTATTTTTTGAGAGACAATAAAAGGGCGATGTGTAGAAATCAGCAATCCAACCCGATGGTGCTTTGTGGCTATTTATGAAGTGATGGGAAAGGGGGAAGTTGGCTGGAGGGATGGCTTAGTGGGTAAGGTGCTTGTCTGCAAAGACTAAGGACCCAGGTTCAATTCCCCAGGGCCCACGTAAGCCAGATGCACAAGGTGAAGCATGTGTTGGGTTTGTTTGTGGTGGCTGGAGGCCCTGGCACACCCATTCTCTTTCTCTATCTGCTTCTTTCTATCTCTCTCTGTCCCTCACACAATAGATAAGTAAAAAATATTTTTTTTAAAAAGCCAGGCATGGTGGTGCATGCCTTTAATCCCAGCACTCCGGAGGCAGAGGTAGGAGGATCGCTGTGAGTTTGAGGCCAGCCTGAGACTACATAGTGAATTCCAAGTTATCCTGGGCTAGAGCAAGATCATATGTCAGAAAAGGGGGGAAGTTAGTGCTGGAGAGATTGCTCAGCGGGTAAGGTGCTTGCCTATAAAACCTAATGAGCCGGGTTTGATTCCCAGTACCAACGTAAAGCCATATGCACACAGTGGTGCATGCATCTGAAGCTTGTTTGCAGTGGCTAGAGGCTATGGCATGCCGATTCTCTCTTTCTCCCTGCTTGTGAATAAATAAAAATAACTAAAATATTAGAAAAAGGGAAGTTACCAAAGGTAATTTCCAGATGTACTTCTGACCAGCCCAGAATACCCCCTGTTGCAGTCAGGTTTGCATTGCTGGCAGAAATCATCTGACCAAGAGCAGCTTGTGGGGAAAAGAGGCTTATTATGGCTAACAGGCTCAAGGGGAAGCTCCATGATATCAGGGGAAAATGATGGCATGAGCAGAGGGCAGACATCACCCCCTGGCCCACATAAGGTAGACAATAGCAACAGGAGAGTGTGCCAAACACTGTCCTGGGGAGAGTGGCTATAATACCCACAAGCCCACCCCCAACAATACACTCCCTCCTGGAGGTATTAATTCCCAAATCTCTATCACCTGGGAACCTAGCATTCAGAACACCTAAGTTTATGGGGGATACCTGAATCAAACCACCACATTCCTCCCCTAGCCCCTATAAACTGATAACCATCCATGATGTAAAATGCAATACATTCATCCAACTTTAAAAGTCCCCATAGTTTTTATCAATTTCAATGATGTTCATATATCCCCATAGTCCAAGATCTTTTAACTGAGCCATAATACCAAAAAAAATAATAATAATAACCTCAAGAATCCCATAATGGCACAGAATAAACATTCACACTGCAAAAGACGGCATTGGGCATAGCAAAGAATATTCAACCAATATAAGATTTAAACAGGGCAAACATTAAACTCTGTAACTACAAGTCCAACAACTCTAGTCAATAACAAATCTCCACGTCTGATAATTCTAACCAGCAACAAGTCTCTGCTATTCCAATTATGCCCCTCCAGCTAGGCTACTCACAGTCCTGGAAAACTTCACTGGGGCCAGCAGCTTTCCTTAGCAGCCATCTCGTGGTCCCGGCATCTCCACTGGGTCTCCACTGCAATCCACGGTTCATCCTTGTGGCCCCATGGGGTCTCCATGCAGGCATCCAGCAAACCTGCTTCACACTGCCCACGGCCATTTCCAAAACACAAGACCGTGTTGCAAACTCAACGACTCTCTTTCCTGCCTTTCTTGTACTCTACTATACCAAGTAGGGTGCCAATTTGTTAACCCAGGGGGGAGTAAAGCAGACTTTGAAGAACAGGACACTCCTTGAGCATTCAGGTCCCTTGAAAAGAATAGACATTCTTCTTGTTGCCCCAGTGCAGGTCAGCTAGCCTAGTCTCAAAGGTTGTAATCTCTCAATTGCAACTGAATGGGCAACAGTTCACCCAGAGAATTTTCTTTCTGTGCCACATGCCTCTGCTCACTCCAGTTCATTTCTACGCAAAGCAACCCTGCACAACTTCTCAGGACATGGGCATAACAGCAAGCTTCTCACACAAACTGCTAGCCCAGTCCCAACAAAGCTATTTCTCACCCTCATAAGCCAAACCTCACAGTCCATGGTTCTTACTGCATTCAGGTCTGGCAGCTCAGACCAGAATAGTCACTCAAACTGTACTTAACAGCACTGCAAGGTGTCTCTTAGGCCAAAGTTTCAAATCCTTTTACATTCCTCTTTAAAATCAGCTCCAAAAGGTCAAAGCCACACAGTCAGGAGTCTAGCAGCAATCCCACCCCTCGGTACCACTTTACTGTTGCAGTCAGGTTTGCATTGCTGGTAGAAATCACCCAACCAAGAGCAGCTTGTGGGAAAAAGAGGTTTACTTTGGCTTACAGGCTTGAGGGGACGCTCCACGATGGCAGGGGAAAATGATGGCATGAGCAGAGGGCAGACATCACCCCCTGGCCCACATAAGGTAGACAATAGCAACAGGAGAGTGTGCTAAACACTGGCATGGGGAAACTGGCTATAACACCCATAAGCCCACCCCCAACAATACACTACCTCCAGGAGGCGTTAATCTCCAAATCTCCATCAGCTGGGAAATCTAGCATTCAGAACACCTGAGTTTATGGGGGACACCCGAATCAAAGCACCATCCCCCCCCAGCCTCTGCCCTCCTTGTCTGATACATCTATAGCTCATCACTACGGAATTAGTGATTCTAGGGAAGAAATATAGCCTGTAGGTAGGTAAGGGCTCTGTGTTCAAATCCTTTCTCTCCTGTGTGAGGGTTCACTGCTTCGCCTGGCCTTAGATCCTGGCCTGTGGTTAGAGGGAGACAATTCCTCCCCGGGAGAAGTGTGCTGACCAAGACGGATCTGGTGCATGAGGACCAGGATGTTGTCATGCCCCTCCATTCTTAAACATGGCGTGCCTGGGCCACTCACTACTGTTGCCCCACGTCTTACTTAAGGCATACCTTCATCCTTTGCTGGGCCCAAGTGTTGCCATCTGTAGTAAAAGAACTTAATATAGCTTATCCAAAACTATATGGGTTTGTGCCCTAGGTTTTAATGAGATGATGACAGTATGTGGCATCCCAACATTCACGAAAGCCTGTGGAACGATAGTGTCAAGCAGTCCCTTCTGCGTGTAGCAAGTGCCACGAGATGTTCCTGTATCTTGACTCGTCCCTTTCGGCTTCTGGAGTTTCCACCTTACAGATCTGTGGTGGCTTGAATGTAAGAATGTCCCTCTCTAGATTCATGTGTCCGAATGCCTGCTCACCAGTGGGAACTATTTGGAAAGATTTGAGGAAGCTTCGGGAGGAGGAGAAAGTGTGCTCCTGGGGTTGGGTCTTGAGGTTAGCAGCCCTGTTCCCACTGTGCTCTTCTCCTTCCCTGCTGAGGTGAAGATGTGATGCCAGCTGTCCTCTCCTGCCATGCTTCCTCTGGAAACTGCAAGCTCTCTTCTCTTCTCTTCTCTTCTCTTCTCTTCTCTTCTCTTCTCTTCTCTTCTCTTCTCTTCTCTTCTCTTCTCTTCTCTCCTCTCCTCTCCTCTCCTCTCCTCTCCTCTCCTCTCCTCTCCTCTCCTCTCCTCTCCTCTCCTCTTTCTTTTCTCTTCTCTTCTCTTCTTTGGCTGCTCCTGGCTGGGCATTTTGTTCAGCAATCAGAAGGTAACTGACACAGAGTGAATCACGACTGTGTGTGAAACATTCACTACAGGCCTTTCTGTTGTGTCGAGTGAGACAAGAATGACAAGAAGCAGATTGAAAACCCTGTGGCTGAGGCTGGAGAAGTGGCTCAGCAGTTAAAGCACTTACCTGCAAAATCCTAATGACCCAGGTTTGATTCCTCAGTACCCACATAAAGCCAGATGCACGAGGTGGTGCATGTGTCTGGGAGATTGTTTGTGGTGGCTAGAAACCCTGGTGCACCCATTCTCTCTCTCTCTTTCTGTCTGTGCTTGCAAATAAATTAAAAAAAATTAAAATCCTGTGGCTAATCGGGCAGATGACGCACGCACGCAGCACGCACTCATGGTGCTGAACCCAGTTAACCGTGGTCGCCATGAGGATGCCAGCAGCTCCCCCAGGGTGACCACAGGACGCTGAGCCCAGGCAGGAGAAGCATGTGGCCTGAGACTTACAGCTGGCAGCCGTCAAGCCCTGGAGTCAATAGGACACCTGCCACCTGTACCAGCCTGTCTATGACATCATGCTGGAGCATGTCAGGACAGGGACGCTGGGGAAATAGGGCTTCCCGGGGATGGACGTGCGGGGAAAGTCCCTAGTGAGGCAGGGAGCACATCGCTACCGGGAAATCACCAGCCCTTGGTTGTCCCATGTCTGTGAATTTGCCCAGGCCACCTTGCTGTGGGTTTCATCATGGGGACGGAATTCACCTTCTCTTTGCTCCTGCGCTGCCTTCTATGCACCAAGCCTCAGATGATGTGAGACCCACCTGTGCACTGCACATCCTTCAGGGTTCATCCACCAGTGCTTCGCTCGGCTACCCACTGCCCACGAGCACCCACAAGCCATCCTGTCCCCCCTTTCATTCACCCACCCAGCCAGCCATGCACCCACCTATTATCCTCTATCCATCCACCTATCCATCCCCCATCCATCCATCCATCCATCCATCCACCTATTATCCTCCACCCACCCATCTATCCATTCTCTATCCATCAATCATCCACTCATTTATTCATGCGTGCATCTATCCTTCATCCATCCATCCATCCATCCATGTATCAATCCATCCATCCATCTATCCATCCATGTGTCAATCCATCCATCCATCCATCCATCCATCCATCCATGTATCAATCCATCCTTTATCCATCCATCCACCTGTTATCCTCCACCCACCCATCCATCCATTATCTATCCATCAATCATCTGTTCACTTATTCATTCATCCTTTCATCCATCCATGTATCAATCCATCCTTCATTCATCCATCCATCATCTATCCACCCTCATCCATCCATCTATCCACCTATTCACATCCATCCATCCATCCATCATCCATCCATCCATTTCTCTGATGAAGTGGCAGATTCTCTTCCTCACCAAATCATCACGTATCTGTGTTGAATACCTCGTGTGCACTTGGCAGTGAGCATGTCATGCATTTTTAGAACTAACGAGCCAGATACCGTCCTGAGGAGCGAAGGAGCTCACAGTCCAACGGGGCCTCTGATCAGTGAGGAAAGCGTCGTGACTCCTGCTCAGCGGTACACCCTTGTGTTAGCACGGGTTGCTTTTCCCTGTAGCACTTCTTCTGTCTGCCTGGCCACACGTTTGTGTTTGTGGTATGTCTCCACACTGCAGCTCAATGAGCTATGTTCTATGACCAGTGCGTCTTCTGCTTCCAAGGGGATTTGCTCCATTCGTAATTCCTGAACGAATTAACAGAGGAATACACGGCTTCACAGGCTTGTCTTGCCACCGTGACCCACTTGCTAGAAAGGGGGTGTCAACTCTAAGGCGTGTGATGTGTAAGGAGAGCCTCACAGTAGGGATTTTGGGCTGCTGTGAAAGCTACAGAGGCCTTTCTGGAAATATATATATATATATATATCTCAGACTGGAGAGATGGCTGAGCAGTTAAGGTGCTTGCCTGCACAGCCCAAGGACCCAGGTTTGATTCCCCAGGGCCCAAGCAAGCCAAATGCACAAGGTGGCACATGTGTCTGGAGTTTGTTTGCAGTGGCTGGAGACCCTGGAGTGCCCATTCTCTCCCTCTCTCTCTATCTGCCTCTTTCTCTCTCACTCTGTCAAATCAATCAATCAATCAAAAATTTTCAAAAAGATGCATCTCATTGGCATTCAGCGGGCTGTGTACGCATTTCCAAGGGGAAGGGTCAGAACGGTTTCCTGTATGGGAACCTGTTATTCCCTCTAAGAGGTGAGGGCCTCGAACTGAAAATAATCAAAGTCTTCCCACAAACAACACACTTTCCAGCTTGTAAAACTTTTTTTTTTTTTCTCTTGTTTTCTACAATCTCCTTTGACCCTTCAAAGATATTTGGGTGACCAGTCCAGGCAGGGAAACCCTTATCTCCTTCGATTTCTAGAGACAGAAACTGAGGCCCCAGGAGATGGGGCAGGGTGCAGCAGTGAGGCGTGGTTGGCCGCGTGGCCCTCCCCCGCCCAGCACTGTGACCGCTGGGCCTGGACTCTAGGCCCCCGTGGGAAGTGGTGTCTGTAGACCTCGGGTAGAGCTGAGCTCGCTGCTGAGTGCTTTGTGGAGGTGTGTGAGCTTTGCGTCCAGGTCAGGTGAGGGCCCTGTGAGCACCGACTCTGAGGCCAAGCAGGCCAGTTCAGATCCCAGCCTTACCTGCCCTCTTTTCTCTGTGCGCAAGGTGCCTTTATCAAGAAAGTCGGATGAGGACTCCACCACCCACCAGCCCATCAAGGGCCACTGCTCTCTCCACACAGGGGTCCCCCCTACATGTGTTTACACAGGGGGTGCTCTCTCCTCTCCATGTCTCCACACAGGTACCTCAGTTTCCCCACATCCTCAATGATCCCCGAGTCCCACACTCTAGTTGGCTTGATTGTGAATGATACCACGATAGCCAGGAACCCTGTGGCTGATGTGCCCGCCAGTGTCTGGAGCCTTGGAGGGGGCATGAGCCCATGGCTGACCACCGATGGAAAGGGGATTCTGCAGACGGTTTTCAATCCTGCCAAGACTGATGGCCCACAGGAGACCAGCGAGGAGCCATTTGTCAAAAGAGGACTGAGATCAGGTGCAGGCTGTGTGCTCACGTCTTCGAAAGCCTATTTCCAGGCAGGAGTTTCTTTCTGGAGTTCTTGGCTGATGTGAGGTCACCTCTCTAGTAAAGGAGAGAGCCCCTTTCTGCCCTGGTTCAAGGTCCACACAGTCCTGGGTGGTGAATTCCCTGGGACCTGCCTCCTTGTGTCCAGGTGGGAGCTGGGCTCAGACAACCCTGGGCATCGCTTTCAAACTCCCCTCTACACATTGGCCTGTCATCCCAGGGCAGGGGGTTTCTAAAGATCTTTAAGAAACCCAAGGGTGGTATAAGGAGCAGGATTTTATTATTTTACTATTTTTATTTTTATTTATTTATTTGAGAATGAGAGAGAGAAAGAGAGAGAGAATGGGTACGCTGGGGCCTCCTGCGACTGCAAATGAACTCCAGATGCATGTGCCACCTTGTGCATCTGGCTTACATGGGTCCTGAGGAATTGAACCTGGGTCCTTTGGCTTTGCAGGCAAGTGCCTTAACTGATGAGCCATCTCTCCAGCCCACGAGCAGGCTGCCTTCTGACTCCCTCTTACTGGGAGGGACCCATCCTCGGAGCCTGTTAGTTCTGCCTCCAGACACAGCTCTGTGTATTTTTCAGGCTTGACCGCACCTCACTAGCTGTGGCATGCCACTTGCTACCAGAACTCATCTCACCCTTAGGAAGCCAAGAGTCGGCCACCAAGTCCCCAAGCTCACCCCTGTCCTGCTCCCAGACCATGTCTCTTCTCCATCTGGTCAGTGGAACACTTTTCTAAAAGAAGATCGAATACTCTCTTCCCTCCATTCAAGAGCTTCAAGGCCTGCCTGTGGCCCAAAGGCCATTTATTTTCATCACTGACCCCAGCATCATCCAGCTCTGTTTCCCCTCTCTGCCTGTTCTTAACACACAGGCCTTTCCTTCATCACTCAAGCCTGTTTCCTACCCCAGGACCCTTGCACAGGCTAGTCACGCTGGGAGGGAAATGCTACCTCTCCTAACTTTAGCCAACCCTCCCTGGGAAGATCAAAGACAGCCTCTGTAGTTGAGTGGTTCATGGAGTGAGAGAGTTCCAGATAGATATTCTGTGGTCCTGGAGGCCCTATGTGTTTGGGCAGCTCTGAGTTCATGACAACGTTAGTCTGGGTGGGAGAAGAGAGCCAGGCCTTGGGGTGGGTGACCAGCCCGTGTCACATCTCTGAGGTTTACCTCCCATCTCTGTGTCCCTGGGTTAGCAACTCTTTGTCCTAGTGGCCTGCTCTTCTCCTGTGCTACATGGGGGCAGTGTCACCTGTGCCTCAGGTCAATGGGGTCTGAGGGTGGAGCTCACAACGGGAACCTTAGAAATCCTCAAGGTCTCTGTTCTATTCTGTGAGCACTGTCCCTGTGTCTGTAAGACCTGGGAATCTCCCCCAAGCTCAAGATAATTAGAGATCACACCAGTAAACTGATTCTCAAGAACCCCCACCCCCACCAAGTCCAGCCTAGAAGTCACATGAAGGCACACAAGGCAGTGTGGCTTCTCAGGGTGACTGACTGAGGTCGCTGGGGGTCAGTCATAGGATCCTTCTATACTGTCTCCTCTCCCGGCTCCCCAGCCCTTTCTGCTCGCAGTGGATTTGCTAACCGGCCATGCTTGGCCCTGAAAGAAGCTGTGATGGTTTGAATCAGACGTTCCCCCATAGACTCATGGGTTTTCAACACTCGGTCCCCCACCTGGCGACCGATTGGGAGGTGGAGCCTTGCTGGAGGTGCATGGCTGGGAGGGGGCTTAGGGGTGTTACAGCCAGCTCCCCTTCGCCAGAGCTTGGCTCACTCTCTTGCTGTTTCCTGCCAGCTGCCCTGGCAGGAAGCGGTGTCCAGCTTCTGCTCTGCCATCCTTTCTCTGCCATGATGGAACTGCCCCTTGAGACTGCCAAGCAGAGATAAACCCTTTCCTCCCACCAGCCGCTTTTAAGCTTGGGTGTTTTGCCCTAGCAATGCGAAGGGAACCCCAACATGGTGGGAGGCAATGGGATGCAGTGACAGGGTACTGGAGACAGAGAAAGGAAGGCGACGGGCCAGAGGAGAGTCCCGTGAGGACGGAGACAGAACCAGGAGCAATGAGTCCACAAGCCAAGGGAAGCCAGCAGGGTTTCAGAGCTGGGCAAGAGGCATGGAAGAGATTCTGCCACACAGCTGCCTTCTGGAACCAACTTGCCAGGCCCCTCCATGCCCAACCTTCAGGACTGAGAGAGAGGAGAGAGAGAGAGAGAGAGAGAGAGACACTGCCCCTGTTGTTTTAAGCCACCAAGTGTGAGATCACTTGCTACGGCACCCTGGGAAATGAATACGATTACTTTAGTCAACTGGGCTTGACTTGGATCTTCAGATTCCGGCCTATAAAGCAAGCTTCCTGTAGTCTTTACTTCACAGGGGCGTTAGAAAGGGAGGGAGCCAAGGGGCAGCTGCACAGGCCATCCTGGCATACAGTTGGCACATAGACATTGTCATTGCTGGTGGCTACTTCAGCTCTGGAAGCCCACCTCCTGGGCTTCACCTAGCTGACATCAAATGCCTCCCTTGCCCTCTAAGAAAAGTGCCCCCCCCCCCCCCGCATAAGGCAGGGAGAGGAGGAACGTCTGAGCTCCGCCTTCCAGGTGGAAGGCACCAGTCTCCACTGTTGTAGCTTCCTCTGTCCGCCTCTAGCGCTCTTCCGTCAGCCACAGTTATGATCCCCTGGACCACCGTGGTTCCCTGGTATTCTTTCACCCATTCATTCTCTGCATGCCCAACAATAGTTGGATAAAGGTTAAGGACTCTCTCTCTCCTCCCTCCCTCCCTCTCTTACTCTCTCTCTCTCTCTCTCTCTGTCTCTTCCTCTCCTCTCTTTTCATTAGGAAGAGCCATCTTGAAAAGCTTCACAGATTTGTAAAGATAATCTCCCCTAAAAGCACCCATTCCCCAGGCACGGACAGATCAGAGCTCGGGCCCAGCTGCGTGCCATCAATCCAGGGCAGGGGCCCCCAAACCGTCACTTGTCCTTGTCATCCTCTCTCTGCCACCACCAATCCCCCCACTTCCCTCACAGCCACCGATTCCCCCCAGCCCCTGCCCGACACAATTCTATTTTCCGGAAGGCTCTCTTGACCCGTGGGTCCTTCAGCCACAACAGAGGTGGAGCTGGCTGGAATCCAGGCGTGAAATTATGAAAGAATGGGGCTGCCGGCGGCTGCAGGGGCGCTCCGGCCTCAGCCGCGAGGCTGCCGCTCTCCCTCCCCCTCGTAGCGGCCTGTCGCATGCAGGGCGGAAAAGATTGTATTTATCACCTGTCAGGATCTGCCAGAACTGAGTTACGTGAGGCAGGACAGCATAAAATTATCATACACAAGCATGAAATTACAAAATCGCTCGGAACTGAACAACAAAATTATTTCATTTCGGAGGGAGGCCATTCCATTTTTTAGCCGTGACACGTTCACTGCCAAACTTTGAATTGAAATTGAGTGTGCGGGCCGTGGGATAGAGACAGCAATAACAAGATGACGCATGTAAACTAGCCATGCAGGCACGCGACACGCAGCGCCCCAGCCTCCCTCCCACGGAGCCACACAACCCAACACGTTGTCACCTGTCCCCGTTATTCAACTTACCTTCCACAGCTGGACAACTTAAGGTGACACAGAGCCTAGGTCCCTGGCAGGAACTGGTGTGTGTGTGTGTGTGTGTGTTTGTTTATTTTTATTAGTTTTTTTTTTCTTCAAGGTAGGGTCTCACTGTAACCCAGGCTGACCTGGAATTCACTATATAGTGTCAGGGTGGCCTCAAACTCATGGCAATCATCCTACCTCTGCCTCTGAATGCTGGGATTAAAGGCATGTGCCACTATGCTGGCCTTTAAATATATATATATATATATATATCTATATATATTGATTGGGAGAGAAAGACAGACAGAGAGGAAGAGGTAGTCAGAGAAAGAATTGGCACGCCAAAGCCTCTTACCACACTGCAAAGGAATTCCAGATGCATGCATCACTTTGTATATCTGGCTTATATGGGTACTGGGGAATCGAACCTGGGTCTCTAGGCTTCACAGGCAAAACACTTTAATGGCTAAGCCATCTCTCCAGCTGTATAACATGATTTTTATTCTTCTGAAATGGAGTTCATACATTTCATGTACATACACACATGATTTCAAAAGACACGTCAATATCATGCCCTAACTGTAATATAAGGGGGAGACAGAAAATGAAAGCAATTTGTATTAAAATCATACCTATTCCAATAGGCAAATTGCTGCAAAGTCACAGCATGCTAGGGGACACAATGAAGGCTTCTGCCACTGGCTTCTGCTGCAATGAAGAAGGTGAGGATTTCAGACCAGGAAACAAACAAACAAACAAAAACTCAGTAGGATATCACCCACATTGATTTTCTATATTTGACATTTTGGAATGAGAGCTGAAGGAGTGTGCCTAGACGTGGGTGGCGTCGGGGAACGGGAGGGCACGTGTAGCCCCATGTGGCCCCAGTGACAGGCTCGTCTGCTCAGCATCATAGGGGCCGGTTGAGGGATTTTTCCGAACTAGAATCCGGCTCATGATAGAGGTTGGGATTAAACGAAATACTGTCTTCTTGTAATTCACACTGCAGCCATGTTCTAGAGAAATCCCACGCAAAGCCTGCCTGAGGAAGACACTGAAAGTGAGCTGGATTGAACCCCTAGGCTCTGGGAAGCAGATGCAGGACAGTCACCCCTTGAATAGCCAGCAGGGCACACCTGAAGCTCCCCAGACTCGGGAGCCACCCGTCTTGGTGTGGGGCTGTCCTGGGTATGTGACCTGTGTTCCTGACTTTCTTCCTGTCCTTGACAAGGAAGACCGTGTCCCAAGTCAGCTCCTTGCTGCTGGGATGAACATCCAACCAAGCACAGTGTTATGGGAGGAAGGGGTTTGTTTCAAACTCGCAGATCCAGAGGCCGTGTCATGGATCTCGGCAGGAGCTGCTTACTTCCCCACGGAAACGGCTGCAGCGAGCAAAACCAAGAAAACCTGAACACAGCACCGAATCCTGCCGCCCTCAGACTGCTCTGGAATTCAGATCGACTCCACCTCACACAGGGGCACCTCCTTCAGCCAGCTCCTGGAGGCTTCGGCGGGAAGCGTGACCCTAAAATAGAAAAATACCTGATGCTGGGTATGGTGGCACCTGCCTTTAATCCCAGCACTCGGGAGGCAGAGGTAGGAGGATCGCAGTGAGTTCAAGACCACCCTGTGACTCCATAGTGAATTCCAGGTCAGCCTGGGCTAGAGTGAGACCCTACCTCGAAACCCCCTCCCCTAAAAAAAGAAAGAGAAAACATACCTGAGGCTCTGGGGTGGGATGATGTTCATGCACATTCAAGCCACCACAGATGGGCTTTCTTCACTTTGGTGCAGTTGACGCTTGGGGCCAGCTGGGTGTTTGCTGTGGGCGCCCCAGCACCGTGCATTGCAAGGTACTTAGCATCCTCTCTGGTCCCCTCCCTTTTGCCATCACCGGCTCTCAGCCCTCTAGCAGTGATGACCCACAGTATCTGTGGATCCTGTTGAATGTGTCCTGCAAAGAAGGGTGCAGAGACCCCCCCCCCCCCCCGTGGAGAAGATCATAGTAAAAGCTGCCACTCCAGAGTCCCCGAACTCCCCTTGGGAGATAGTACCATCTACGTTAGGAAACCCTGGATTTCACTGTCATTTCCAAGACCATCCCTCAGCCTCCACGGATACCGTGCATCCTTCAACTTGAGGGGTTCGAGTTGCACAGTATCCAACCTGGACACCAGTCCTGGCACCTCTCCAGACCCCCAACCTCACCTATTTATTCTGTGATTTCCACCTTGTGCTTCCATCCTATCCTCTCCCATCTTTTGTAAGAAATGATCAGGAGATGCAGATCATTCCAAGACGGGGCCAGAACGGAGGGACCAGGAGAGGGTGCCTTGCCACGCTCCTGCCCCACCTTAGACTCTGCCCATTTTAGAGGTAGAGCCAGTGAGGCCGAGAGACACTCACGTGCGCATGCGGGCAACCACGCTCCCGTCCCAGGCCAGGTCCCCGGAGCCTGGCTCAGCTAGGACTAAGGTCTCCTCCTTGAGAAGGAGAAGAGTTTCAACGTGACATCAGTGTCTTAGACACATGTGACATACGGAGAAGGTGGATAGGCAGGCGCCAGGAAGAATAGATTGTGTTTCGTGTTAGGGAGAGGGACCAGCCATGGACAGAGTTGGAGCGGAGAAAGTCACAGAATTCTCCATGACCCTCTGGCTTGGGCTTCCAGCTCCCAGGGAGTTGTAAGGGAGGGAGAGCCTCTCTCTGCCCTGTCCCTATGACAAGAGTGGTGTGGGTCCCAGACCCGATGTTTCCTGCATGTGTGAACTTAGGCAAATGACTTCACCTCTCTGAGCCTCCATTTTACCATGTATAGAGCAGGCAGGACCATTCTCCTTTATGAGGTAATGTAAAGCTTGTAGATGAAGTATGTTCAATGCCTTATACACGGGAGGAATTAAATGGAAGTGAGACACGGTAAGGTATTCAGCTGAACGTCTATGTTTTGCTTTATAAGGGATACAATACTAGGTTTTGGGTGACCTGAGTTCTAATCTTGGTTTCTGTGTGATCCTGGACAAATTAGCTCTCTCTCTGGGTTTAAACTGTTTACAATGTTTTATTTTGTTTATTTATTTAAGAGAGAGGCAGAGGGCTGGAGAGATGGCTTAGTGGTTAAGGTGCTTGACTGTGAAGCCTAAGGACACGGGTTCTACTCTTCAGATCCTATGTTAGCCAGACACACAAAGGTGAGCTCAGGGTTGCACATGCCCACTAGCTGACACAAGCATCTGGAGTTCTGTTAAGTGGCTGAGGCCCTGGCATGGCAATTTTCTAATCTCTCCTTTCTCTCTGTCTCTCTTGCCCTTTCTCTCTAAAAACAAGAGAAAGAAAGAGACATAGATAGAGATAGATGGGCACTCCAGGGCCTCTAGCCACTGTAAATGAACTCCAGATGCATGCACCACCTTGTGCATCTGGCTTATGTGAGTATTAGGGAAATGAACCTGGGTCCTTAGGTTTTGCAGGCAGGCACCTTAACTGCTAAGCCATCTCTCCAGCCCTGGGTTTTGATTTTCTTCTCTGTGAAATGGAAGTACAGTAGGGTCTACTGCCCAGGACCGATGTGCAGAGTAAGTGAAATAACGAATGCATGTGAGGGATTTAGTGCCAGGCACGTGGCTGGGGCTCACCTCATGCCAGCTGTCCTTGCTGTAATTATGAGGACCCTTGAAACATGGGAGATCTGCCCCCTGGCTGAGCTGGTCTAGGCCCCATTCACTCTTGGTCCCGGCAGGAGGAGGTGAAGGGAAGTGGCCCACACTGAAAAACGCTTTCCCGGCTCCACACTGGGCCAGTAAGCTTGCTGGAAGTCCCTGAACCACCGAAGCCTCCCCACACGTCAGCGCAGATGGGGGGTATGACAGAGCAGTGACGTGGCCGCGGCCGGGAGTCATAGGCTTACAGGGCGGAAGCACCAGGTTCAGAGCCAGGTCTGCTGTTCTCCCAAGTCCCTGCAGCAGACTCCCCTTGGTTCCCCCCCGACACCCCCCACAAAAACATTTATACATTTATTTGACAGAGAGAGAGAGAGAGAGAGAAGACAGAGGAAAGAGGAAAACTGGGCACACCAGGACCTCTTGTCACTGCAAACTAACTCCAGACGCAGGTACTATTTTGTGCGTCTGGCTTTAAGTGGGTACTGGGGAATTGAACCCTAGCTATAAGGGTTTGTGCAAGTGCCTAATTGCTGAGCAATCTGTCCAGCCCCAGACTCACCTCCTTGATTTCTAACCACCTCTTCTTTTCTCTGGACATCCGGTTTTCAAGTTCCTCCCAGACATATACTCACCGTGTGGCTTCTTAGTGTCTTGGGTTTTTGGTTTGTTTGTTTGTGGTTTTTAAAAAATATTTTATTTTTATTTATTTGAGAGAGAGAGAGAGAGAGATACAGAAATAGGCAGGTAGAGAGAGAGACAGAAAGAGAGAGAGAATAGGCACACCAGGGCCTCCAGCCACTGTGAATGAACGAACTCCAGATGTGTGTGCCCCTTTGTGCATCTGACTTACGTGGGTCCTGGGGAATTGAACCAGGATCCTTTGGCTTTGCAGGCAAGCGCCTTAACCGCTAAGCCATCTCTCCAGCCCCTGTGTTTTGTTTTTTGAGGTAGGGTCTCATTCTAGCCCAGGCTGACCTGGAATTCACTCTGTAGTCTCAGGGTGGCCTCAAACTCACAGGGATCCCCCTACCTCTGCCTCCCAAGTGCTGGGATTAAAGGCGTGGGCCACCATGCCTGGCTGCTTCTTACTGTCAATAATGGCTTACTTCTTTTTGCCTTCATTTATCAAATTGTTGTGGAAGACATCCAGGGTCAAGATCCATTTGTGTGATGGAAAATGGTGGCGTCGTCCACTGAAATGATCTGGTGCGTGTGGAGCGGGCCGCGGCATACGCCTCCACCTCCGGCCCTCGCCCTGACGTCAGGGCTGTTATTGTCCCCATGTTTGAGACAAGAACCGGAGGTGCAATACGTTGTTTCCGGTCATTTTGTGTGGAGTGAAGGTGTGGGCGTCAACTGGCTGTGTGGGACTTTGATTCAGGAGCCTTCTGATACAGAGATTTGGGGGTGCCCACAACTACTGCATTAACATGTATCAATACACCGATATTTTGGGGGTGTCCTTGGATTCTTGCCTCATGAATTTATTTCTTTTTGGTTTATTTTTATTTATTTATTTGAGAGCAACAGACAGAGAAAGAAAGAGGCAGAGAGAGAGAGAGAGACAGACAGAGAGAGAGAGAATGGGCGCGCCAGGGCCTCCAGCCACTGCAAATGAACTCCAGATGCGTGCGCCCCCTTGTGCATCTGGCTAATGTGGGTCCTGGAGAATCGAGCCTCGAACCAGGGTCCTTAGGCTTCACAGGCAAGCACTTAACCACTAAGCCATCTCTCCAGCCCTGTCTCATGAATTTGATGAATGAAATCTACAGGCCAGAGGATAAGGTTCAGAAAGATTGTATTAAAGCTTAGAGATTTTGGGGGGAGAGACGTAAGAAGGGTGGGGCTCAAGGGAAGGAAGGAAGACAGAGCTCATGCTCAGGAAGCCAGGAGGGGGTCTGAGAAGCCCACCTCAAGATTCAATTTTTTTTTGAGGAGGAAGTTCTTTACTTTGGAGCCCCGTCACCCCTAAACTGCTTCATTTCCACCTGCGCGAGTGAGTACCTTGTTCATTTACCTATGCCTCCTTCCATGCAGCTGCTCTTCCTCCCTCCTTCCCCTCCTCTCTCCTTCCTTTTCTCCATAGCTATCCATTTATCCATCCTTCCTTCCTGTCTACTTCCATCATAATGGGGGAATGGCCTGATAAGTCAAAATGCATATCTATTAGGGCCAGCCCCCTCAAGGTTCGTGCCGCCCCATGCAGCAGATACCAAGTCTGTTTCCGTACAAATATCAGTTATGACGTAACAAACCTCCACCGTGCCCCTCGGTCCCACCTGACAGGTATTTGATCGCTCTGCATACAAAGTACCTCACACGTGGGACAGCATGGGCTCGCAACATTTCAGTTGTTGCGGAAGGTTCTAGAACATAGCTCTACAGATGAAAGATCCTGAGGGTGAAAGCAAACGGTCAAAGTTCCAGGATGTTTGCAGGAGTTACAAGGGCCCCAGCCACAGCGGCCACAGCAAAGGGCCCCCTTGGCAAAGATTTGCGAAGGACTAAGGGGATGGCTCTGCTGTTCAAGGCACTTGCTTGCAAAGCCTGATGGCCTGAGATTGGTTCCCCAACACCCCAATAAAGGCAGATACATAAAGTGGCTCCTGCATGGGGGGGGGGATCATTTGCAATGGCAGGAGACCCTGGTGTGTTCATGTTTTCTCTCTCTCTCTCTTTCTCTGCTTGCAAATATATTAAAATATATTATTTTGGAGGCTGGAAAGATTGCTCAGTGGCTAAGGCATTTGCCTGCAAAGCCAGAGGACCCTGGTTCGAATCCCCAGGACCCACATAAGCCAGATGCATAAGGGGTCACATGCATCTGGGAGTTCATTTGCAGTGGCTGAAGGCCCTGGTGTGCCCATTCTCTCTCTTTCTCTCTCTCTCTCGCTCATATAACTAAATAAAAATATTATTAAAAAAAGATTTGGAAAGCATAGCTGTTGGAACATCTTGCTAAGCGTGGATTTCAAATCTGCTTTCGAGGTCCAGATTGGAGTGGACACCACATGGGTGAGCCTGCCGGGGCGTCTCCTCACCCAGGAGAGCCCCACATCCAACACGCTCCTTCCTCAGTGTCTTGTCGTTCCTAAAACCCCTTGGCTCTGGTGCATCTGAAGAAACAAGCCTGCCGGCTTCAGACTCATCTCCTTCATCTGACCCGTCACGAGCCCTCGGAGACTTCTCCCTGACTCAAAACACGAGAAGGACCCAGCCCGAATGTGAAGTGAAGAGTACATTACCATTTAGATTAACGCCTTCCAAAACGTGACATGGTACAGACATGGTCTCTAGGAAGACTACAAAACTCTAGTGAAAGATATTTTAAAAATATATATATGACCTTGGGCTGGAGAGATAGCTTGGAGGATAAGGCGTTTGCCTGTGAAGCCAAAGGACTCAGATTCGATTCCCCAGGACCCCAGGTAAGCCAGATGCTCAAGGTGGCACATGTGTCTGGAGTTCGTTTGCAGTGGCTAAAAGTCCTGGTGTGCCCATTCTCTGTCTATCTACCTCTTCTCAAATAAATAAATAAATAAAAACAACTTAGAAATATGACCTAGTCTTCTTTCTACCTAGACTCTTCCATGACCCTCCCCATCCTTGAAGGGTGAGATCACTCCAGGATGAGATCTGGGATGTCTCTTCCCGACTCCAGCCCTGTCCACCTCCAGCTCGCTGACTGCTGGTCTCACCAGTAACACACCGTGGGGCATACACTGCAGGAATGTGGAGTCACGGGAGCTGATACGCCGGCATCGGATCGTCCATTCCCCAGTGGCCTTCCGTGGAGCCCGGCTGAGGACATCTTCCCTGTCCCCAGTGTGGAGCGAGGTGTTTGGTTCTAGATCAGCGTGGCATGGGGTGGTGGGGAGAGGTAAGAAGGAGGGAGGGAGGAAAAGGAGAGAAGAGGGAAAGGAGAGAGGGGAGGGGAGGAGAGAGAGGAGGGAGGGCCATAGAGGGGTGGGAAGGGAGAGAAAAGACATGGGGAGAAAAAGAAGGAGAGAGAATTAAAGGGACATTTTTGTTTGTTTGTTTTGTTTTTTGAGGTAGGGTCTCACTCCATCCCAGCCTGATCTGGAATTCACTATGTAGTCTCAGGGTGGGCTCGAACTCACGGCGATCCTCCTACCTCTGCCTCCCGAGTGCTGTGATTAAAGGAGTGCACCACCACGCCAGGTTTAAAGGGATGTTTCTAAAAGGATGCTGGCCAAACACATGTGTGAGGGCTTCTTGGGAATTTCTTGGGGGCTTTAAAGATTTTATTTCCAATTTTACATCTTAAAATTTTTGTTATTTTTCTTTTTAGTCCATAACAAATATAATTTTCCCCCAAAGCATTCGATCATAAGCAAGTCACATTCAACTATAAGCAGGTGGTCTGGGGTGTGAATCCTGCTTGGGACTCCCCATCTGCTTGGAGCTGCTGTGGGAGGGGGGGTCCCGTGTCCTGTGTGCAGCCTGGCTGGGATTGCGGGGTTGGGGGGTTTTGCGTGCTCATTGGTGATGGGACACAGCAAAGCAGCACAGAGATCCCACGGGTGGTCCCGGGTAGACAAGGATGGAGCCATCACAGGGACACCGAGGCAGGGACCTTCAGGCAGCTGAGGTGAGGAGGGTGAGGGGAGCAGCGATGTCACCCAGTCAGAATTGTCATGGCAACAGCGACTTCCCCTGGGCACCTGCTCGCCTTCCTGTGTTGTTGGCACATGTTTGGGAAATCTGGGATTTCCCAAGTGCACCTCCGTCTGCTGCCAGGTATGTGTGTGTTGGGGTGGGGAGTACCAGGGCCTCGTGCATGCCAGGAAGCAGCTTTTACCTCTGAGCAATGTTTCATTGTTTATTATACTTTTATATATTTTATTATATTTATTATAATTTTTAATTAATCAGAGAGAGAGAGAGGTAGAGAGAGAGAATGGACATGCCAGGGCCTCCAGCCACTGCAAACAAACTCCAGACGCGTACACCACCTTGTGCATCTGGCTTACGTGGGTCCTGGGGAATTCGAACCTGGGTCCTTTGGCTTTGCAGGCAAACACCTTAACTGCTAAGCCATCTCTCCAGCCCCCATTTTTTATTTTAACTTTTTTATTCTTTATGTGCGTATGGTGTGAGTGTATGCATATTCATATGCACGTGACCCAAGAGTGCGTGTGGGTACACACACACGCATGTAAAGACCAGAGGTCAACGTCAGGTGTCTTTCTGAGTTACTCTCCATCTTCCTTTAGGGTAGAGTTTCTCACTGAACCTAGAGCTCACTGATTCAAGCACTAGGGATCCTCCTGTCTCTACATCCCTGGCACTGTGACTAGAGATGTATACCACCATACCTAGCTTTTTTGTTTCTTTTACAGACAGTGAGACACAAACACACACACACACACACAAACATGGGGGGGGGGGTGGAGGGAGAATTGGAGCACCAGGCCCTCAGCCACTGAAATCGAATTCCAGACACTTGCGCCACCTAGAGGGCAGTGAGACCTTGAGCTTGCCTCACCTTTGTGCATCTGGCTTACGTGGGATCTGGAGAGAGATCGAACATGGGTCCTCAGGCTTCACAGGCAAGCGCCCTAACTGCTGAGCCATCTCTCCAGCTCCACATGTGGCTTTTCCAAGGGGGCTGGAGATCCAAACACTACCCATTTCTCCCAATCTCCCCAGCCCCTTGAGTTTTGTTTTGAGACAAATTCTCACTAAGTTTCCCAGGCTGGCCTTGAACTTACTTACCATTCTCCTGTCTCAGGCTCTCCAGAGTAGCTGTGATGAGAGGCCTGCGCCACCAGGCCTGAACACCCATTGGTTTTGACTCGCAAGTGTCACGAGAAGATCCAGTGGCCCCAGCTTGTGTCATCAGCACGGCTGTCTGCGTACTTGTTAGAAATGCAGATTTTGAGTGGCATTTAAGACTGCCCGGTGAACTTCAGGTGGGGCCCGGGGGTCTGTTCCCACAAGCCTTGCAGGTGACTGTAGCCCTGTATGCTCAAAGTCAGTTCAAGAATCCATGAGCTGGCGGGGACCATATTCCTGCTCCATGGGGGGGGGGTGTCATGCCTCCCCCTCCCCCCCTCAGTGCCTATTGTCCTGGGCTAGCCTCCCTGCCTCTCTAGCCTGTGGCCTGATCTGTCATGTCAGCATAACAACAGTGTGTGGATGGACTGAGAGAACCACACAGAACTGGAGAACAGAGTCCACCCTGTGCCCTCCGCCTCCCCCATAGGACTCCATACCGTATTTCATAGAGTAGAAGCTCCGCTGATGGTCAGACACACCTAGACTTCAGATACTGAATGAGGGGCAGAAGTTTGTTTCAGAAGAGTGCTTCTCAGGGCTGGGGAGATGGCTCAGCAGTTAAAGGTGCTTGCTTGCAAAGCCTGATGGCCCAGGTTCAACTTCCCAGTACCCATGTAAAGCCATATGCACAAAATGGCACATGCATGTGGATGGAATTCCTTTACAGTGGTAGGAGGCCCTGGTAACCCATTCTCTCTTTGTGTCTGCCTCTCTCTCTCTCTCTCTCTCTCTCTCTCTCTCTCTCTCTCTCCCTCTCTGGTGCACCTGCACCAGGCTCTTAGAAAGATGCTGCTGGCTTAAGGCCATGCTATGAGAGGGATGTGGATCCAGCATCCAGGGCTAGTGCTGGCCTGCGGGGTAGGCTGAGTGGCCTTGGTCTGCTGAAGCAAGGTCTCGGTACCCGGCCTAAGGACAGCGAGTCTTCCGGTACATCCCGGAGACGCAGTGTGAGCCTTCTGCCCCTTGCCCCGTCCTTCCCATCTCTGTCCTGGGCATCATCCTCTGTCCTGTGGACCCTTGGTGCCCCAGGGGCAGCTGGGAAAGTCAGTCGCTCTCACAGGGTGTGAGAGCCTTGGGCATCTTCCCTTGGGACCTCGGCTTTGCTGAGATGGGCCGGGCGTGGAGGCGCACGCCTTTCATCCCAGCACTCGGGAGGCAGAGGTAGGAGAATCACCGTGAGCTCGAGGCCACCCTAAGACCACATAGTGAATTCCAGGACAGCCTGAGCTAGAGTGAGACCGTACCTCGAAAAAAACCAAAACCACCACCACCACCACCACCACCAACAACAACAAAAGTACAAGAAGACTGAGATGACTTGGGGACGAAAGGCATTGGGACAGGGTCTGTAAAACTGTGCCCCTGGTTCTAATCACTGTCACCGGTGTGCATGCCAAACCCTGGGCGGAGAGTCCCTGCGGTGCCACGCTCCCTCCCCACCCCCGGATTTCAGGCTTTGGCAGCGTCATGGGTGGGCTCGAGACCTGCACAGGGCACCCATGCCCGCCCCAGCCTGCATCACCACCACTGTCTTCCTGACAATCACTGTCAGATATCCAGGCTCTGGCCCCCTCCGAAGGGACGTGATGGGGATGACGAGAGAAGGGGTGAAGCACGCACACACGCGCGCGCGCACACACACACACACACACACACACACACTCATTTCCAGAGCAAACAGAGCACATTTGTAGGGGAGAGGAAGACTTCCTCTTGTCTCCCCTCGCTGACATGCATGTGCACACGCATGCACACACTGTCTGTACAGCCCACAGTCCCTTCCCACTGGCTGTTTGCTGAGCTCCCTACAGCTGTGCTGGGGTGGGGGGAGGGGGTGAAAGTAGACCAGGCTGTGTGGGGGAAGAGGCTGGGGAGCAAAGGAAGGCAGAGGGTCCTCAAAGAGTTAAAGCCTTGCCTCTTCAGCCTGCGAGTTCTCCTCGACTCTCCCCCACTCTACAACCCCCCCCCCCCTCCATCCAGCCAAACAACAGCTTGACATTTCCCATCCTTCACGAGAAAGACAAAGACGGCAAGATATTCCCATGATCCCTTTCTGCATGCCTAACCGTGAGCTCAGGTGCCGTAGCGTTTGCCCCGCGCCGGCCCCATCAACATGAAGGGCGAACCCATCCCTCCTGCATCCTTTTCTAGCCAGCGCTTGATTAATTGGCTGACGAGGACGCCGGCGGAATACCTAATGCCTCTCCTTCCCTATTCTTCCTTCACGGGTTTTTTTTTTTTTATTCCTTTGCTCCATTTACATATACTTTATATTCCATAATTTTCACCCAAAAAGAAAAAAAAAATAGAGAGAGAGAGAGAGAGAGGGAGAGAGAGAAAGAGCGAGCCCATCTCAGTAATTTGATGTAATGACGGCATGTCACCAAAAAGAGGAATTAGAAAAATCTGTAAGGTACTTAATTCATTCTTGTTTTTTTTTTTTTTTCAAGTAGATCTCTCTGAGAGGAACATTAATATTCATGGGCGAGGGGGAAAAGTATACTCAATAGGAAAATTCTAGATTTTTTTTAGGGGGGAGGAGGTGGCTAAATTCTATGCATTTTTAAGCACCATTATTTAACTAATAGCACTGGAGTTCCCTGGTCTCCGCGCCTCCCCTCAATGAAAAGAAGTGGGGTTTGTGGTCTCCTTCAAGGCTTCAGTGTGTTGGGCTCACACCCACACTGTTAAGGCAGGGAAACTGGGCCCTGTGTTTCCCTCCCCTCTTGGGAGGACTCAACTGAAAAAGAAAAACATAAATAAAGACCCTTTCAGAGGGTCTTTCAGTCCCCAGGCTGGAGTCCACCCCCCTCCTCCCTTGCTGGCTGTCAGTGGGCTCTGTGGGTGGAACGGTCCCCATCTTGAGCACTGTCTTCTGGGGAACTTAGGCCCAGCTTTTTGTGCTGTCTGTTAACGTCTGGTTTGCCAGGGCCAGTGTGGAGCTTCCAGAGTCGTCGCAGCCAGGAACGACACAGGGAGAAGGTCACAGAGTGGCAGAGAGAGAGGCTGGTGGGGACAGTGTCTCCCTGGGACAGGGCTCTGCAGATCATCTCAGGGGCACATTTGCGGGGTCGGTGGACCTCACCCCAGGTCCAGCAGGAAGCAGGCCCGCTGCTATAGGAGACACGGCCGCCCACGTCTGTCGGAGCTGGTGGCTCCCGAGCTGGAACCTTGGCTGACGGGGTGATGACGGCAGCATCCTGATAGAAGGAATGACGCTCCCCGGTGACTGCTGAGGCTCGGAAGCAGGTTTTCTTCTCGCCTGAGCTCAGCCTCCCATCCAGTGAGCTCCACCAGTCATAAGCAGGAGGCATGCTTACTCACGTTTGTTCTGACTCGGCGTGGGCCTTGTCTGGTCCACTCCCTAAGGGTGGCCACCTCTGACTTCCCACTCCATAGACCAGTCCTGCTTGTTCCTGCATTCATGTTCAATGCAGTCATGCACTATAGATCCCCTGTTTGTTTTTTTTTAAATTCCATTAATTTTTTTATTTTTTTTAGTTTTTTAAGGTAGGGTCTCATGCTGGCTTAGGCTGACCTGGAATTCACTATGTATTCCCAGGGTGGCCTTGAACTCACAGCAATCCTCCTTCCTCTGCCTCCTGAGTGCTGGAATTTAACGGCGTGCACCACCACGCCCAGCTTAAATTTATTTTTATTTTTATTTACTTACTTGAGAGAGGGAAAGAGGGAGGGAGGGAGAGAGAGAGAGAGAAAGAGAGAGAGAGAGAGAGAATGGACATGCCAGGGCCTCTTGCCACTGGAAACGAACTCCAGACACATGCACCCCCTCATGCATCTGGCTTACATGGGTCCTGGGGAATCAAATGTGGGTCCTTTGGCTTTGCAGGCAAGTGCCTTAACCACTAAGCCATCTCTCCAGCCCTCTGCCGTCCATTCTTATTTTGATGGAGTATGTGAATGTATGACACCAAGGCATGAGGACATCAACTTGCAGCTAGCCATTCTATTGATGGGGCCGGCTCCCATCTAGACTGTTCGGAACTCACTCCTCCCAGTGTCTGTGGAGGAGCAGCTCCCGGCGGGCCTCACAGCTACCAAACAGCACAGTCTCTGGACGTGGGCTGGGGCATTGGGTGATTTCCAAAGCGGACTCAGGCCGTCAACAGCATCTGGGCTTTCCCGGGGCCTCATACTTCACCAGTTTGGCGGTTTTTCTTGTTACTCTTAGCTGTTTGGGTCATGAGAGGGATGAGAGAAAACCCTGGCAGAGACTAAGCAAGGTGGAATAAAAATAGATATGGAGAGAGAGAGAGAGAGAGAGAGAGAGAGAGAGAAGAACACCAGGAATGAGCAGAGGTAAATTACAGGCCCAGAAAGAAGAGAGAGAAAAAATGGGGGGGGGCAGAAGTTGAGAATGCACAGGGTGATGCTAATAGACACTATTGCAGCAGAGGAGAGGGCCAGGGATGACCAGAGGCTGGCCCATGGAGAAGGGCATGTGGAAACGAGTCTCTTGATATTTTATAAAACATGTCCTTTCAAAAAAAAAAAAGTGCTTCTTGATATTTTTATGTTTCTATGTTTTAACTTGGGCCCAGCCTCATGGAAGATGCATGAGAAATAAGCGGTTAGTGGGAATGTTTTATACATGACCTGGGCGCTGAGCGGGTAGGAGGTGGCAGAGGGAGGTGAGGAGGGTGTGGACGTCTGGGCTCACATGGGGGCAAGACGGGTGCCCACAGGCTTCCTTCAAGGTCAGGTGGAGAGTGACACAGGATGGAGGACAACTCTGTGGTGAGGGCAATCCCAGCCTCTCCCTCCATGGAACCTCAGTTTCCCCCTTCTGCACCATGGGACACTCATTTGGCGGTTCGGGAGAGAGACTGATCTGGGACCGGCAGGGATCTGGGGAACTGAGGTCATTGGCAGTTGGCTGTCAGCAGGAGACTTGGGGAAGTGGCCGTCCCCTCATCTGCTGCTCTTCCTTTCTCCCTCTGCTTAGTGAGCAACGTCTCCAGAGACTCCAGAGAGGAGACCTTCGTGCGTCCAGGGGACCTGCATTCAGATTGCCACACACATGCGCGCCCCTGCTCCCTGGAATATGTATGCCCTTAGCTTGTCATGCCTCCTCCGCCAGACGATGGTCTCTTATGACACCCGAGGGATATCTGTGAGCTCTCCCAGGGGGAGGTGGCACTTTCCCGACACGCACGGTCATGGGCGTGCTGGCTTAGTTGCCCGGTTATCATGGACTTTGGTTCTGAGAATCTTTGTGGAAGCTTCTGTGTAGTCGGCCCCCGACAAGCACTAGCCCCTCAGGGGCTCAGGTCTAGCTTCGTGACACAGAAGCTCAGGCGCACCGCCTCTGGCTTGCCTCTTTCCAGAAAGTCCATGGTCTGAGTCCAGGTACTTCCGGCAAAGATAGGGCCAGAGCCATCTAGAACTTTCCTTGTAGGGGTGGATTGTCTCTAAGGGGAGCAGGCTTTGGGAAGGGAAACACAGGTCTCCAAAACTCCCAGCACACTTGTTCTAGACAAGCAGAGGTTCCCCAGCCTGGGCGCGTCTCACAGGAAGGAACCTACTGAGGGGTGAGCATGGGCCCGCCTTCTCTACCGCAGGTCTCCTGGGCAGGTGGCTGTCTGTCATCTGGGGTTGGGAGAGAGTGGGTGGGGAGGAGGATCTCCCTGGTCGCTCCAGCTCTGTGTAGCAACTTTGAAGTCATCAATGCTGTCCTGTGATGCTGTCTTGTAGATGGGATTCTTTCAGAGCCCAGCAGGGAGGGAGGGATGGAGGGACAGGTGTGGCTAGGGTTTATGGCATCGGGCAGGCAGCGTTTAGCTCAATCCTGTCTCCCGATGATCCAACACTGGAGTGTAGGTGGTAAATGCCTAAAATTTAAGAAAAATTCTCCCTGTGATGTTTTTGTCTCTCAGAGAAAGGAACCACGTGCTTGGGAGGGGGATGTAAAAAGTACCAAAAAAATCACAAATAAAGAAGTAATCCATTTACCCAACTAGCATTTATTGAACACTCAGTGGGTGCAGAAAAGCCAGGCTTTATGCAGACTGGGTGTTGCAGTCAGGTTCACATTGCTGGTAGAAATCACCCAACCAAAAGCAGCTAGTGGGGAAAAAAAAGAGGTTTATTTTGGCTTACAGGCTCGAGTGGAAGCTCCACAATAGCAGGGAAAACGATGACATGAGCAGAGGGTGGACATCACCCCCTGGCCAACATAAATTGGACAATAGCAACAGGAGAGTGTGCCAGACACTGGCATGGGGAAGCTGGCTATAACACTCATAAGCCCGCCCCCAACAATACACTGCCTCCAGGAGGCTTTAGTTTCCAATTGCCATCAGCTGGGGAGACTAGCATTCAGAATTCCTAAGTTTATGGGGGACACCTGAATCAAACCACCACACATTTTGCCCCTGGCCCCCATAAACTGATAACCATCCATGAAGTAAAATGCAATGCATTCATCCAACTTTAAAAGTCCCCATAGTTTTTATCAATTCTAACAATGTTCCAAAACATGCCCATAGTCCAAGATCTTGTAACTGAGCCATAATAACAAAAAAATCCCCCCTAAAACCATAATGGCACAGAATAAACACACTGCAAAAGATGGCATTGGGCATAGCAAAGTAATATTCAACCAATACAAGATTTAAAACAGGGCAAACATCAAATTCTGTAGCTCCAAGTCCAACAACTCTAGCCAGTGACAAGTATCCAAGTCCAATAATTCTAACCAGCAACAAGTCTCTGGAGTTCCAATTTGCCCCTCCAGCTAGGCTACTCACAGTCCTGGAAAACTTCATGCAGGGCCACAGCTCTCCTTGGCAGCCATCTCGTGGTCCCGGCATCTCCACTGGGTCTCCACTGCAATCCACGGTTCATCCTCATGGTCCCATGGGGTCTCCATGCAGGCATCCAGCAAACCTGCTTCACACTGCCTATGGCCATTTCCAAAACACAAGGCCATGTTGCAAACTCAATGACCCTCTCTTTCCTGCATTTCTGCATTTCTTATACTCCACAATACCAGGTATAGTGCTAATTTGTTAATCCAGGGGGGAATAAAGCAGACTTTGAAGAACAGGACACTCCTTGAGCACTCAGGCCCCTTTAAAAGAGTCTATATTCTTCCTGTTGCCCCAGTGCAGGTCAGCTGGCCCAATCTCAAAGGTTGTAATCTCTCATCTTGTGGCCATCTCCATCACACCTCCAGAGAGTTCTGGGTGACTATTCTCCATGCAACTTCATGACCACTGGCTTGGGGTAAATTTCCAGAAGTGAAATTGATGGGTTAACAGATGTGGTGGTGGGATTCAGGTGTCCCCCATAAACCTATGTGTGCTGAATGTTTGATTCCCCAGCTGATGGCAATTTGGGAATTGGAGCCTCCTAGAGGCCGTGTATTGTTGGGAGGGGGGCTTATAGGTGTTGTAGCATGGCTGGTCAGTTTGTGATTGCTAATCGTGAGTGTCCGCCAGTCTGTCCCCAGCCCACCTTTCCTCCCTCAAGAGGCCCAAGTCCAAGTCCCTCTCCTTGCCCTGTGAGCAGCCTTGCCTTCACCCTTTAGAGGGCACTCTGAATGACCAAGCGAAAGACTCCTTTCACTTCTCATGCCAGTGTTGGCTAACTTCTGGGGACAGATGCTGAGGAGCCAATGTCCGCTGTGTTGGCTCAGGGTGTGGCTGGATCTGAGAGAGCTTTGGGGGAACCTCTGCAGCCATCCCAGGAGCCGAGCCAACTCACAGCTCAGGACGCAGGTCCCTGAGGTGTCTCATCCGTGCCCTCCCGTTAGGCTCCCCGCAGACGCCTGAGCCCTCCAGGCATCTGAGTTACGTTGGCTCTCTGTGTGGCTGAGGGCATCCTAAACCATCAACTCTGTAGGGTCCTGGCAGGTGGCTGGGTTCCTTTTGTCTGAGCAGAGCCACCTGCTACCACCTCTTGATAGAGTGCTCTCTGTCTCTCTCTCTCTCTCTCTCTCTCTCTCTCGTCCTTCTTTCTGCGGGGCTCCACAGTGTCAGGATGGGGACAGCTGTGAAGGCACGGATGTGATCACGCTTCCTCCGTGCCCCCTCTGCCAGGACTGTGTGACAGAGTGCCACAGGCAGGTGGCACAGAGCCTGGGCGGGGTGCGCTAAGGAAGAACCTGGGTAGGCAGCTCCTTCAGGCTGAGAGGAACAACCCTCCCCTCCCCTGCTTCCTGTGGCTCTGGAATTCCCACTGCACCACCGGCGGCTCCCCCTTGTCTCCTCTCTCAGCAGAACCCAGTCATATTGGATTGGGAGCCACGGGGCCACTTGCCATCCCATCATTTGCAAACACCATGTTTTCAAATAAGGTCTTGTGGTAGTTTGAACGTATGGCCCCATAGACTCAGGTGTTTTGTTAAAATTGAGTTTGTGGGTGGGGGGGAGAGCTGGAGAGATTGCTTAATGGTTAAGGCATTTGCCTGTGAAGCCTATTGACCCAGGTTTGATTCCCCATGTACCCCAGGATGCACAAGGTGGTGCATATATCTGGAGTTCATTTGAAGTGGCTAGAGGCCCTGGCATGCTCATTCTCTCTCTCTCTTAAATAAATAAATAAATAAATAAATACAATATTTAAATTGAACAAAATTGAGCTTGGAACTTGAGCCCCCAGCAGGCAGATCCCTGCTACAGGAGGGTGTGCCACTAGGGGGTGGATCTTGGAGACCAGCCCTGACTAAGGGGTGTGGAGAGCAGTTTAGAGCTCTGGCTGTTCGTGTTTGGTGCTTGCTGGCTGCCGGGGGTGGCTCTCTGCCTGGATCTATGGAAATGAGCTGCTTCCACCGTTGATGGTGTTTCCCCTGGAATCTGTAAGCCTGACATAAACCCTTGTTGCAGTCAGGCTCCTATTGATGGTAGAAAACACCCGACCCAGCCGGGCGGGGTGGCGCACGCCTTTAATCCCAGTGCTCAGGAGGCAGAGGTAGGGGGATTGCTGTGAGTTCGACGCCACCCTGAGACTACAGAGTGAATTCCAGGTCAGCCTGGACTAGAGTGAGACACTACCTCAGAAAAAAAGAAAGAAAGAAGGAAAGAAAGAAAGGAAAAGAAAACACCCAACCACAGCAGCACCCCCCCCCCACACACACCACCCTACATGACTCTCAGGGTGATTGTCACCTTGTGTAAGGCCCGCCCCTCTGAGTTTGGTTCCCCAGCATCCAGCTGGTGAACTTAAGATAGAGGCTCCTGGAGGTCCGCTGTGGTTCCAATGCGCTAATGCGCTGTCTCTGAGCATACCAGCAACAACAGAGTCCCCATGTGCTGACAATTCTCCACCCCTGAGGCCTTGGGCATCTCTTATCTCATGCACACCTAAGCTCATCAGTGCCTGCCCCATGTGCCAGCGCTGGAGTTCAGACAGAGTGGTCTGGGTCCTTGCTTTGCTGTAGATGTACCACCCTCCACAGGCTATGTATTCACGGATCGGGGTTCAGGGTTCCCCGCTGTGCAAGCCCTGCCCCGTGCTTCCCTGCACCTCCTCCTTATCACGCCTCTGGTTCCCAAGGGGAGTGGAAAGAGGGAACGTAGGGCCTCCAGTGCCTTGGAACTTGAGGTCCCTGGGCACTGTTCCCCTGCATGCTCCTCTGGCATAGGCAGGCAGATGGGTTTATTGGCCAGTCTTGCCAGCTGGCCTTGAGCGCCTGGTGGCTGGCACCTTGGCCACTCTGATGGGCCTCGGGCCCACCTCCCATAGGGTACAGCTGGCATCATGGAGCAGATGGGCCAGCCGGCCGTGCCATTGACTCTCAGCAAAAGCTGCCAGCTGGCTTTGGCATGCCTGGTGCCTTGGCACCTCTGGGCTGGCATCGTAGGCAGGAGGCCGGCTTGCTAGCAGCTGGCACAGTGGCAGAGAAGATGGCTCCTCAGCTCCTCCTGGCTGCCCCTTAAATACCCAGGGGTCTTGGCCAGCGGGGACTGAAGCCAGAATCCACTCCATTGATGCCCCAGGACTATACATGGGGTTGGGCTTCTGTCCCAGGCTTTCTGGAATTCTCTTTGATTTCCACCAGTGCTGGCTTCCCAGGGGGAGGTCGCATCCCTCACCTGCCAGGGAAGCTGCGTGCTCAGCCAGCCCTCCCCCACCCCCCACCAGCCTCTGCCAGTTCTTCTTCTCTGCTCCCTTGTCATCCAGTCTGTCCCTTTTCAGCTTGGTGAGCTCAAAGGCTTGGCTTTCTGGGATGGCAGAGGCCCGGATGCAGGGAGGGCATTATGGAAAAAGGGGAGCCTGGGTTCCAGTCCCACACATTCCCACACCGAGAGGAAATTGTGGGTGGTCCCCACCTAGGATGGTTTCTTTATCCCCTCTTCCTCACAGACATCCTCGAGAAGAGAGAATCTGCCAAACAGCAAGGTAAAGATATGACAGCATGGAACGTTGCCTGATTTGATCGGTGCGCAGTGTATCCATGAATTGAAATACCCCCACAATGTGCACAACTGTTATGTGTTCGTTAAAAACAAGCAAAGGGGGTGGGCTGGAGAGATGGCTTAGCAGGTAAGGTGCTTGCCTGCAAAGCCTAAGGACCCGGCTTTGATTCATCAGTGCCCACATAGCCAGATGCACGAGGGGTCATATGCATTAGGACTTCATTTGCAGTGGTGATAGAGAGAGAGGGAGAGAGAATTGGCATGCTAGGGCCTCCAGCCACTGAAATCAAACTCCAGATGTGCATGCCACCTTGTGCACATGCATCACCTTCTACATATGGCTTATGTGGGTTCTGGGGAGTCGAACCTGTGTCCTTAGGCTTTGTAGGCAAGTGCCTTAACTGCTAAGCCATCTCTCTAGCCTTCCACACTCTTTTCTAAGAAACTCTTGCTTAATCTACCCTTCTACCAAGTCTGCACTTGTCATTCTTTGCAAGTCACAAGACAATGCTAAAGAGCCCCTGGCTTGGGGCATTTTAGTGCCCATTGAGTGTCTGGCACTCTAACCCTCTATGCTAAGCCTGTCCAGAACTGAGAAAGGTCCCCTCACTCTCGAAACCATCAGAGAACATGTTTTATTTTGCGTAGATTCCATCCCAGATGTGATTTTTTAAAAATGACAATTAGAGAATCGGAGAAGGTCACATGTGCTGGGGTCCACTGGTCCTTGTAGAGATAGAGCTGATGACTGGAACATTTCAGGGAGGCTGAGGGGAAGAGAAGAGGCAGGAGATCCAGCCAGCAAGCTTTTGTGCTCCGGGCATGACTGTTAGCACCCACTGGCTATTTGGGTCCTGACTGACCATTTTCACAACTATTTCTATTTCATGGCGTTTTGTTTTAGTATTTTATTTTTATTTATTTATGAGAGAGAGAGAGAATGGGTATGCCAGGGCCTCCAGCCACTGCAAGTGAACTCCAGATGCATGTGCCACCTTGTGCATCTGGCTTACGTGGGTCCTGGGGAATTGAACAGAGGTCCTTTGGCTTTGCAGGCAAATGCCTTAACCACTAAGCCATCTCTCCAGTTATTTCATGGTCTTTTAAAAAATCCTTTTTTAGGGCAGGAGGGATGGCTTAGCAGTTAAGGCATTTGCCTGCAAAGCCAAAGGACCCAGGTTCGATTCCCCAGGACCCACGTTAGCCAGATGCACATGGGGAGCTCACGCATCTGGAGTTCGTTCACGGTGGCTGGAAGCCCTGGCATGCCCATTCTCTCTCTCTCTCTCCCCCCTCCCTCTTTCTCTATCAAATAAATAAATAAATAAATAAAATATTTTTAAAAAATACTTTTTTATTTATTTGAGAGAGAAAGATATAAAAAAAGAGAAAGAGGCAGGTATAGAGAGAATGAGTGCACCAGGGCCACTGCAAACAAACTCCAGACTCATGCACCACCTTGTGCATCTGGCTTTACGTGGGTACTGGGGAATCGAACCTTGGTCCTTAGGCTATGCAGGCAAGCGCCTTAACTACTGAGCCATCTCTCCAGCCTCTACCTCATGGTCTTTGCCCATTGCCTTCTCCACCAGGCTCTCCTCTACTGAAGGGTTAGCGCACCACATGCAAGTGCCCACGCAGCGCATGTAAATGAAGCCCCGCCCATTCACTTACGCATGCTCAGAGGACGTGCTCACGCAGTAAGCCCTGTATTACAGACGCTTAAGAAGCAATAATTGGGCGGAGGGGCATGGGGGACATCCCTAGGCAGAAAAATAGTGTTGCTGTGTAGCTATTTTCTCTAGCTGGTAACATTTCCACTGGTGAGGGGGGAGCTGGGAAGACTCAGAAAGGAAATGAAACTTACAAGGCTCAGGACAGAAGCTTCACAAGGCTCCGCTCCAGGATCACACAAGCAGTCACGATGGCTGGGGGAGAGGAGACCTCTCTCTCTCTCTCTCTCTCTCTCTCTCTCTCTCTCTCTTTCAGGGGCCCCAGCTGCCTGCAAGTTATTCAGGAATCACCAGGGATGCAGCTTCGTGAGCTGGGGTGGAGGGCTCGTGGGTGGGGCAGCCAGCTGTCACTCATGCAAGGCCTGGGTGGGATCATTTCTTTGGTCTGTTAGAGGCCGATCGGGGGTGAAGCGGTCTCGCCAGGAAAAGTCACACAGCGGGGACGTACAGTGCATGGCTCAAACACGCACGCGTCGGCTCGAGCACTCACGTGGGCGTGCAGAGAGGCAAACGCACCCATGTACGGCGCAAGAAAACACACGTGAGCACATGGATTCATGTGCACTACGTAGATATGTTCGTGACACCCTGCAGCCACAGGTTCCGAGATGACATCACCACCTTGGGCTAGTGAGACCCTAATACGTGGCGTTATCATGGTTCCCCAGGCTGGGAGCCCCTCACTTCTCTGGATCTCTTGCCCGGCATTTCCCACCCTATCTGCTAATTCCTTTTTCCCTTTTCTTTCCCTTCTTGCTCTCCCCATCTCTATCTTTTCTCCTCCTCTTTCCTGAATGGTCCACCTGGGCTTTGTCATTGTAGATATCCCCGTGTATGTGCTGAGCAAACAAATCTCCTTTCTGTGCCCCTCCTGGTACCCCCACTTCATTTCTGTGCCCCTCCTGGTACCCCCACTCCATTTCTGAGTGCTCACGGCCATGGCCGTGTCGATTTCAAGGGGAACTCGAGTCCCAGATTGGGCATGCGCGTCCTGGGCAGATGAAGTAAGGCGCCTCTCTGTCCCGTTGCTGAGCGTGGGGTCACACGCACTTTGGAGCATGCGCTGTGAAGCAGTGGGCGGCATCGGACTCAGCTCGGCGCTGAAGTGGGCCGGCACCTCCAGAGCTCTTGGCAGGAGCCCACCACCATCCCTGCAGCACGTCCCTTAAAGCCCCTCCACTATGACACGCATGTCGCCAGCGTGCCACTGTATAGATGTGGACAAGGAGGGCAGGTGGGGACGGGGTATTGGAGCATTCGTCCAGCCAGCATGATGCGGATGAAGATTCCGGATGGCCCCGCGGGAAGCTGAGCCTCCTTCGCCCCATCTAAGCCACACAGGCGAACAGAAACGCCCCTTGGAGAAGAGTGAGCCTGGGATCATCCCACTTGCGTAACGGGGGACAGCAGTCGAGCAGGTGCAGAAAGGACCCCACGGCCCCCGTGACTCTCACGGCATCCTAGGTACTTTCAGCCAGTGAATGCTGTGGCCCGGAGTGACTTCCCAAGGTCACGCAGCCAAGGTTAAGTTTGCCTCTGACCTTTCTGTTTTCGCAGCATTTTTCTTCTCCTGAGAAGGATGTGGAACAGGAAGCCGGGCAGGGATGGCTCTAGAAGCTTTCCCCAGAGGGGCCTCTTCTCCCAGAACACCTTCCTTTCCACATGGCTCCTTCCCACCGCTCCATGCTTCTAGAAGCACATGGGTATGACACCATGACATCAGAGAAGACATAAGATGAGGGGTCAGACCACCATGAAGGAAGACTGCCTCTTAGACTGACCACTGGGGTGGCTTCAAGTGCCCTGATGGGGCCCTACCATTTAGCCCATCTTCTTGCTTCACACTACCAGACGCTTTGGAGGTCTGATCACATTCCACATGCTCAACAATGGGGTTCCAGAAAGCACCTCAGCTGGGTGCTGGAAGCTGTGATCCCAGTCCTATCCACTCCTCAGTGGCCACCTATCCTATCCCAGGCTCAGCGAGGGTGACCTCAGAGAAGCCACAGAGCTGTCTGAGCCCAGGTAGGCAGGAGCCAGGCAGCATTGGAGACAAAATATAAGGGACACAAAATATAAAGGACACAGAATAATTCAATGGCCAGCATAGATTACGCTTTAATGTAATGTGCTTTTTTCTCTTTTTGTTTATTACTTTTTTTTGAGGTAGGGTCTCGCTCTAGCCCAAGCCAACCTGGAATTCACTATGTAGTCTCAGGGTGGCCTCGAACTCACGGCGATCCTGCTACCTCTGCCTCTGGAGCACTGGGATTAAAGGTGTGTGCCACGACACCCAACTAATGTGATGGTTTTTAACTGAAGGTCAGTGTGAACAGATCACTAGGAAAAGTGTGTGTCGGTTGTGTGTGTATATGTGGTATGGTGTGTGTATGTGATGAGGAATGTATATGTGTGTGGTGTGTGTGCATGCCGTGTGTGTAGTATGTATGTGGTGTGTGTGGGGTATGGTGTGATGCGTGTGTGTTGTGTATGTGTGCTGTGTGTGTGGTGTGGCGTGCACAGGTATGGTGGGATGTGGCGCTGTGGTGTGCCTGTGAGGGTGTGATATGGTGCGTGTGCGATGCTGTGTGTGCGTATACACGCGCAGGTGTGGTGTGGCATGTCACGTGTGCTGTGTGTGGCGTGTGAATGTTAGCATACTCGTGTGCTGTGCAGATGCCAAGGCCAGAGGAGAACATTGGTTTCCTCCTCCGCCACTCTTTCGTGTCGCTTCCTGGAGCCGGAGTCTCTTGAACCCAGAGCTGCCACTGTCTGCAGTCCATCCGTCTGACCAGTGAGCCCCAGAGAGTTCCTATCTCTGTCCCTGATAGAGCTGGGCTAGAGGTGTGTGTGTGTCCATGCCCAGCTATTTTTTTTTATGAGGGTGCTGTGAATTGAACCCAGGTCCATGTGCTTGTGCAGGGAATGCTCTCCCCTGAGGAGCCATCTCCCCGGGGCCACAATAAAACCTGTAACAGACAGAATCAATAACCCCATGTTTCTTTTTGGCCTTAACCTCCAAGACGGCCATTGACTTAAAACATTTAGACTTTGTTACAGTGGACTTTTGTTTGCTTGTTTGTTTTGGTGTCCTACAAATTTCAGGCCTGAAGTGCGTGTGGAGTTGCCTCATCCTAGTTCTGAACCTGAGCACTTTGCTCCTTGCCTGCACCTATTCACCTCATCCATCCATCTGTCTGTTCGTCTGTCTGTCCGTCAGTCAGCCACTGAGCACACATTTTGGAGTGTCAGTGACTCCCCGAAGGGGAAAGCATCCATGGACAAGATAATCATGGTTTCCACCCATCTGGAACACAGAGTCCAGGTGGGGAGATAGGAAGGGATCCGGTTGTCACATACAAAAGAAAGTGCAGGGGGCTGGAGAGACGGCTCAGTGGTTAAGGTGTTTGCTTGCGAAGCCTAATGACCCAGGTTCCATACCCCAGTACCCACATAAAGCCAGATGTGCATGGTGGTGCATACGTCTGGAGTTCATTTGCAGAGGCTGGAGGCCCTGGAGTGCCCATTCTCTCTGTGTGTATCTCTTCTCTCCATCTCTCTCTGCTTGCAAATAAATAAGTAAAAATAGTTAAGGGCTGGACAGATGGCTCAGTGAATAAGGCACTGCTTGCAAAGCCTAAGGACCCTGGTTCGATTCCCCAGTACCCACATAAAGCCAGATGCACATGGTAGCCCATGCGTCTGGAGCTTGTTTGCAGTAGCTGGAGGCCCTGGTGTGCCCATTCTCTCTCTCTCAAATACATAAATAAAATAATTTTAAAAATACAAATATTTAAAAAAAATTTTTTAAAGTGCAGACAGGGCCAGCTGCAGCAGAGGGACAGTGGGAGTGCCACCAAGAGTGGAAGCTGAGCTGGCTTTCCTGGGAGGTGGTGCTTTGGTGGGAAGGCAAGGACCGTGACCGGCTCGAAGGTGGACCGCTGTCAATATTCAGGGAGGGTGATCAGCAGGGCCAAAGGCCCTGTGGTAGGATCAGGGAGGAAAGGATGCCAGCAACATGAAGGACCCGATAAAGCTGTCAGCAGGGGGGGGGGGGGAGGACGGGGTAGGGGAGCGCCGGGCACAGCAAGGAACAGACATAAGCCACACTGTGCAGCCGTGGTGGGGAAGGATCCACTTCTGGTCCAGAGGTGGGGAAGAGCCCTGGAGGATTCGGACCCGTGTGTCTCCTAGACTAGGCTGAGCCCGAAGGAGGCCCTCTATAAACAAGGCTGTTATTATCATTTGCAAGAGTAAATTTGGGGTGACAAAATAAAGATACAGTGAGAATCAAAGCGGGGCCTGAGTAGCCCCAGGGGTGGCTCAGCCTGCCCTGGCCTGGCTGGCTTGTCCCCTCATTAGAAGTGGCTTTTCTTTCTGTCTGTACTCCCTAGAGGAGAGGGCGGGGGGGGAGGCTGCAGGGACGCCTTGAAGGTCTTAAAGGGAATTATGGCCTGCATAAAATATTCACTCCAGCGGAGGGCCTTAAACCATTCCCCTGGGCATTGAACAGTGACGGAGAGTCTATTACTGTGCACTTAAGGCGACTGCAGCCACCCAAGGTCACAGAGAATGCAAGGGGAGCACTTAACATGGAAGTGCCCCTAAGCCTCTCGCACCCGCCCAGGGAGCCTTGATCCGGTTCCCAACAGGCTGGCGGTGAGAGCAGAGCCGTCCCTGGCTGGCATCTCTCCCCGGGGAGAGGTGAGGAAGGAAGTTCCAAGGGGGTTGGGACAGACCGGGGTCTACGTCTCACTCTGCTCTGCAGGACCTTAGAGCAATCGCTTGTAAAATGGGGGCCACCTTGCTTGGGTTCATGTGGAAGCTGGCACGGGTAGTGCAGACCTACCATCCTACCTCTGAGAGATGGAGGGAGGCGGATATCAAGTTGGAGCCCAAGCTGGGCTACATGACGAGAGTCTGTCTCAAAGAAAAAACAAACAAACAAACAAAAACAGAGGAAAACGCTAAACAAAATAAAACACTTCAGCAGGAGCTAGCCCCCAAGTGTCCTACTGGAAGGGCTCAAAAGTAACCAAACTTGGGCTGGAGAGATGGCTTAGCAGTTAAGCGTTTGCCTGTGAAGCCTCAGGACCCCTGTTCGAGGCTCGATTCCCCAGGACCCACGTTAGCCAGATGCACAAGGGGGCGCACGCGTCTGGAGTTCGTTTGTAGTGGCTGGAGGCCCTGGTGCGCCCTCTCTCTCTCTTTCTCTCTCTCTCTCTCTACCTCTTTCTCTCTCTGTCTGCCGCTCTCAAATAAATAAAAATAAACAAAAAAAAATTTTTTTTAAAGTAACCAGACTTGATCACTTCTCCCTTTCTTTCCAAGATATTCCTTCCCCTAAGCTCTAGATGGCTTCTCTACTCCGTAGGGTTAACCAGCAGCCTGTTTAGCCTTCATTGCTCCTCTATAAGGTGGTGTGATAACAGGAAAGACTTACAAGTGGGTTAGGAGGACGGACAGAACATTGCATGCTGGGAAGAGCAGGGCAGGGTCTCCCTTCATCCTCATGGGTTTCTGTCTTGTCACAGTGTGGGGTGGCAATCAGGATAGGAGGGTCCTTTCTCTCCGTCCCCCTCCCCACTTGCTCCTGGGCCGAGAGTGCCGTGTCGGCCTTGGCACAGATGTGAGCGTGCCCGGAAGTGGGCCCTGAAGTCCTTGCATGCAGTGGGGACTTTTCCTGTCGCCTCTCCCTGTTTCGCCGGAGGGGCACACCTGTGAAAGATGGCGATTCCATTCCTTCTCTAACAAGGTGGCACATACACGTGTGTGTGCAAGGAGAGACCGAGGAAGGACAGCTCCAGTCCCCCACGCTGGACCAGGGAATGGCTGGTGGGATGTGGGTGAGTGAGACCATGGTGGGTAGATATCGCACGGCTCCTGCAAAGGAAGAGGGGCGCTTCTCCAGCAGATGGCCTGGACCCTTGGCATGTGCAGGAGAGGCCTCAATTACCTCATATCCCCCACCTGTGTGGCCAGATAACTCTGCATGGGTCTCTGTCTCTGTGGTCTTCAGGGAGCACTTAACTGAGGGGAACAGGATTTAAAATGCCTGTCCCTGCGGCTCATTATTATTATTATTAATTATTATTATAGTCAGTATTAATTTGGTTTCTAAAACAGGGTCTCGTAACTTAAGGGCCTGGGACTCATTAGGTAGCCCAGGTAGACCTTGACCTTGTGATCCTTGTGCCTCAGCCTCCCAAGGGCTGGGAAAACACACCTGTACCAGTACAGTAACAACTTCTAACTCTTCAAAACTGATGTCTCTCTTTTAATTGTTTCGGTCATGAACACAGGGCCTCGCACAAGCCAGGATAGGCTGTCTCCCTAGCCCTGTTTTTTTCTCTCTCTCTCTCTTTTTATTCTGAGACAGGGTCTCACGAAGTTACCCAGGCTGACCTTGAGTTCACTCTTCAGCTTAGGCAGATCTTGAACCTGCATTTTTTTTTTTTTTTTTTTTTTGTCTGCCTCAGCCTCCCAGTTGGCTGTGACGATGTCTTGTCCCCACGCAGACCCAGCCTGGCTCTTCTCCAAACGTGTACATGCCTCGCTTGGGGTGCAGGAGGGCTCTGCAGCTGTGGTTAATGGACCTGATTTTTCCTGTCATATATTCCCTCCACAGCTGTGACCTGGAGGTCTTTCTGGAAGTTTCTCAGTGGGCAGTGGGATGGGTAAAAGTGGATGAAGACTCGGGACTAGATCGAGCAGCCCCGTGAGGCACCAAGCTCTGCTCCAGGCCCGGCGCCCACCCCACTCCCGACGAGGAGTTGGAGAGGGCGACAGCCATCCCGGGGAGCACGTGGCGGGGATGATGGAGAGCCTGCTGAGTGGGCCACAGATAAGCGCCTATTCTGGAGGACGCTTCGTCAGCGCCCCATGAGGACGTGTTAACGGGCGATTGTTTGAATGTCTCCGGCTAATAGGATATTATTCATAACACTCGGGCTAGCTAGAACAGAAGATGATAAGAAATTAAATCCTTAATGGTTTTCTGTGGGGTGGATTTTCTCCAGGGGAATTGGGGGCCCTGGGAAACTGCTCCCTATGCCCTGGCCATCCGTGTATGGAGGGAAATCTGCCTTAAATGAGCCTCACGGGAGATATGAGGGGTCAAAGGAAGGGAACAAAAGGAGATTGGCATAGCCCGGCCACCTACAGCCTGCAAAGTAGCTCACGATGCAGGTTTTTCATCCTGGCCATGCCCCTGTGACGGGGGCATTTCAGAACTGGGAAGACGGTGGCTCTGAGGTGGATCCGGAGTCACCCAAGGTCTCACTTCTGCTGCTGACGGCAGGCTTGAGTTCTGAAGCAAGCTCTCTCCGTGATATGCAAGGTACGGCTGCCTGTCGGAGGCAGGCTGGGAAGATTGGGAGGGTGGGGGGTGTCCCCGTGTGCAGAGGGGCTGCCTGCAGGTGTGCAGTGTGGGTCCGAGGGGAAGCGTCCACTCCACAGGTGGAGTCTAGTGACCGCGGGACCGCCTGTGGGGTGCACACGGCTTGCCAGCTCTCCCCGTGGATGCGCCCTGTCACTTGTGTGTGTCTGGGTTTCTGAGCTTGACCCCCTCGGCTCGAAGATGCTGACTCTCTGCTTTGGGGGGGGGGCGCTGACACAGTGGCTCAGCCTTCCAACCCCCTCTCCACACCTGCACCTGTGCACACATAAACACATGTGCGTGCAAACACACGCAAAACTCACACAAACACATACGAACACCTGCACACCTGCGCACACCCATGTACACATGAACGTGCTCATGACACACATGCACATACGTGCATGCAGGCACACACATAAATGTGTGCACACAGATGCAAACGCACATGCACATGTATACACTCATGCAAGGCAACCCACATGTGCACATACACACATGTGTATATGTGACTCAAGTGCATGCACACACACACACACAAGGGCATAGAGACCTACTTGTATACACACAACCACCTTACAAGTAACAATTTCCACGGATAGAATTCAGGGGATATGTGGTATTAGACTATCAAAATCAGGGGCTGGAAAGGTTGCTCAGTGGTTAAAGGAGTTTGCTTGCAACACCAGCTGGCCTGGGGTTCAATTCCCCAGGACCCATGTAAAGCCAGATGCACAAAGTGGCACATGCATCTGGAGTCTGTTTGCAGCAATAAAAGACCCTGCTGTGTGCTTTCTCTCTCTCTCTCTCTCTCTCTCCCTGCAAATAAATAAATATATTTTAATAAAAATAAAATATGGGGCTGGAGAGATGGCTGAAGAGCAGTTGAAGGTGCTTGCTTGCAAAGCCTGGGTTCATGTAAAGCCAGATGCACCAAGTGGCGCATATGTCTGGAGTTCGTTCTCAGTGGCAGGAGGCCCTGGCACATCCATGTCCTCTCTCTCTCTCTCTCTGTCTTTTGAACTCATGGCGATCCTCCTACCTCTGCCACCCGAGTGCTGGGACTAAAGGCATGCGCCACCACGCTCGGCTCAAATAAATAATATTTTTAATAAAATAAAACACCGAAACCAATCCCGGTGCCTGCTTCGCAACATGTAAGCTATCTCTGAAATAACATCGGGCCGCCGGGGAGTCAAAGGCCCGCACACAGTACCCTGGGCCGCACGGCCACTCTCTTCCATGGTGGGGATGCTTCAACAGGGAACTCGCTGCAGCAGCTGGCAGTGAATAGGGAAAAGCAAATGTATTTCCATTTGTTGGCTTATGATTTTTGCAGAGTACCACAGTAGCCAGCCCTCTCTCCTCCAGGTCTCTCCGGCTGGAAGCCAGCTTGGTCTTCCATTTGCAAAGTTCACGATTCACCCAGCCATGAGCTGCGCCTTTAACCACCGCTAAATTGTTTCCTGACAGCCCTCGCTACAACATTCTCCCCTGACATTTGATTTACATATGAGCTTTAAGTGCAGGCCATGACGGTAATAGTGATTTGGTTAATATTCCAAGCGCTCCCCCACGCCCTGCACCTCGCTGGGCTATTTCGTTGCTGCAGTGTGGCAAAATGTATGTGCCAAATAAATGTACTGCTAATGAAATAAACGGATTGGCACTGGGGGGGGGGGGGAGGGGAGGTTAGGAGGGAATCAATTGTCCTGTTACTGGGATGAGGCACCAGGAGTTAATTTTGTCTGGATCTGCAAGAGTGGCTGTTAATAGAACAGGCTTTTTACCTAATTGGAGGGAAAAATAAATGGAGTACAGTAATATTCTACGATGCATTGGAGAGTTCACTTAGTCCTGCTTGATGACTGTTTACAGTACAGTAGAAATGATGGTGTCCTTTCCAGATCTTCCTTCTACGTGTGTGCGTCTTCCTCTGGTCTGCATTATCTTCTCTCTGCCTTCTTTTACATATTACTTTCTTTTATTCCCACGTTCCCTTTGGCCCATTCATCCACCCATTCACCTATTTGTTCTTCCTTTACTCCTCTATCTACTCTCCTTCTTTTCTTCTTTCCTTCTGCCCTTCTCATTTTCTCATCCTCCTTCCTTCCTTCTTTTCTTCCGTCATCTACTCATCTAATATACCCACCCCACATATCCATCCATCTATTCACCCACCTATTCATCCGTCTATCCACTCATCCATCCAACCACCCACCCACCACCCACTCATCCATCCATTCTTCCATCATCCACTCTTCCAACCATCTACCCACCCACCCAACTACCAACTATCCATCCATCTACCCACCCATCCAGTTACCAGGTTATCCATCCATCCGTCCGTCCGTCCATCCATCCGTCCATCCACCTAATGAACTTGAGTCTGGAATGCAAGCATCTTTAAGAGCCAATAAGATGAATGAGCAAACCTGGTGGTGCATGTGGCACACAAGGAGCCATCCTGCATCACCATCTAATCATAATGACCCTCAATGTGACCTTCATTAGCACCGCTTGTCTCATCTGTGGGCCCATCTTCGTTTTTCCAACATGCGCCGAAGGCCACTGGGCCCATCAGGGCCCATATAACCTCTGTACTTATGCCAACTGACAGCCAGGAGCTGGCGCTGACCCTCACAGCATGAGCTCTGTTGATCTGCCTGAGGTCCACATGCTCATCCAGAGATACTGATCCCTTTTGTTGGTGAGGCCTCGGGGGCCACTGCAGTATGCATGCCCACCAGAGCCTGGGGTGGGGAGCAATGGGCCTCAGGTGAGGGGAGCTCAGGCCAGTGGGCTGAGGGATAAGGGACGTCTCCACAAGAGACGGAAGGGAGGTTTGGGGATGTTATGGATCGATGGAACTATTCATTAAGGCTGAGGGCTTGTGGAGAAGATTAGACTCCAGTAGAAAAGCCCAGACATGACTTTGAATAAGTGTCCTGGGGCAGCACCAAGGTGAACTCACAAGCCGTGAACTGGAGTCCTTCTCTCTCCTGTCAAACAACTCTTTAAATGACCCTCTGTGGCCCAGTGACCCTTAGTGGCATTTACTAACACCCCCAGCGTGCCAGGCGTCCCCTCACTATATCCTGCAGCATGCTTCCTTTAATGCGGTGACCGCTCTGTTGCCCAGCTGTGGACGACGAGACAGATACAGTGACCCTGAGTACGCAGTGTCGTGCCGTGACATCGCGTGTTTGATGCAGGCGGAGTTGGAATTCAAACCCACGCCCTCAGAGTCCATTGAGACCCTCCAGCTTCGGCATGTGAGAATCCCCCTGACAGCTTCCCTGGCCTGTTGGCAGGGGAGTAGACAGAGCATCTCCATGTGCCCTGCCAGCCACTGTGCTTGTTTAGGGATGTGAGCTGAGCTCCGCACAGTCAGCGTGAGGGTGAGAGTGTGGGGGGCGGGGCACCTGTGCACTTCTTGTGTTTGTTTGTGTATGGAAAAAGTCAAGTTCTGCTCAAAGTGCTGAGTTTCCTTCCGGAGCCCAGGGCTTAGATCTAGATTTCTTGCCTGGTGCTCCATCCAAGGCCCAGTTTTTTGTTTTTTGTTTTTTTTTGTTTTTTTTTCCCCTGGGCACTGTTCCATGCACCATGGCTATAGAGGTGATCCCACGAAGAGCCCATCCTGCAGGGAGGGGTTCAGAGTCAAACCCTCAGTCTGCCCTCTGTCCTGCACCTGTCGGGCTAGGGCCCCAGAAAGCATTTATCACCTCATTCACCTGTTTCCCCCACTCTCCGCTTCTCCCGCTGCCGGCTTCTGCTTAGGTAAACTTTGCTGGGAATTTGAGCAGAGGCAGGCTATCATGGTGCTCCAGAGGGTTACGCTAATTTCCCAGACACTTAATCAATACGGAGCTGCCCTGTTCATTACAGCTGTCAAAAATATGCAAAATCGCCCATCTGGTCCTCTCAGGTATGCAGACTCTGAGCGGAAGTCACCAGTTGCCCGGCCAATTACCACGCCCCATTTTCCCTCGCCGTGAGGCCTCTCCATTAGCCAGGCACTGCTGGCAGAGAGTAACAGCAAACAATCCCTATGTGGGATGGCACCTCCCAGTCTGGGTCCTCCACCATGGTGGAGTCAGGGGGTGGTGTTGATGAGGAACGCAGGTGGAGTTGGGTGCAAAGACGGACTTCTCCATCTCCACCCCGACCACCCCTGTCTCCCATCCCAGCCTCCTTCCGGTGCGGCCCCTCCCTGCCCCTCAAATATTTAGACCTATTAAAAACCATTGGGGGGAAAAATGATCTATACAAAAGCTTTGCATAAAAAAGTGATCAACGCAAATTCCTCTGAGGAAATTGCTTCAACAGATGGAAACGGCCCATTTGCAACAAATGCCGCTGGCTGTGCAGATGGTAATTATGGGATGTATGTAAACACGCAGGCTCTGGCAAGCAGAGCAAACGGTACTGCTGAACCCAGCCTGCACTGGGGCCGCCTGCCCCGGCGCCCGCCCTGCCCGACTGGCCCACGGGCCAAGGCTTGGAGGGGAGTTCCGTGCGTGATGGGTTCAGACTGGCATTCCTACACGTTAGTTAGTCACCATTTAATTACAGGTCTTCCTGAAACGGTGCCTGAGAGCAGATGACACCCTCTAAGAGTCCCTGGGTAACCAAGGCTGCAGCAGGGCCTCTGCAGCTGAAGAAATCAACAGGCATTGAGCTCGCAAGACAGGCCAGACCCCGCGTCACTCACCCCCAAATGCAAGGACTCTGGGAAGTCGCTTTAGCAAATGTGGAACTGAGGTTTCACAGAGGTAGAGCGATTTTCCCAAAAATCACAGGGTTAGAAAGGATGTGTTGGTTCACAGTTGCCCAGAAGCAAAAGGCCTCAACGCCCAGGAGCTTTGCAAAGTGAGCATTTGTGATTGCTGATGAGTTTCCGAGTCAGCTGGGCTGTTCTGGGCGACGCTAGCTCACTATGACTCAGCTTCTTTCTAAAAAAGAAAAAAGGGAGGGGGCCTATCTTGGCCTTTCTTGGTTGACAGTGAGCTGGAATGCTGGCCTGTGCAAAAGGTGGAAACTCCTTCCTTCCAGGAGATTCCTTTTTTCTTTTCCTCCTTTATATTTATTTATCTTGGTTTTTCGAGGTAAGGCTTGGCTCTAGCCCATGCTGACCTGGAACTCACTCTGTAGTCCCAGGCTGGCCTCAAACTCACAGCGATCCTCCTACCTCTGCCTCCTGAGTGCTGGGATTAAAGGCGTGCGCCACCACGCTCGGCCTTCCAGGAGATTCTTTGATGAGTCTGTGAGTGGTGGCAAGAAGGTGTCTGTCTGTCCTGTGTAGCTCGAGCCTGAACACGTCCCCAGGCTGCGAGGCGGCTGGCTCACTCCTTCAACGAGAGACTTCCGCTGGCAAGCCCCGTGGCTGACACGCGTGCACAGGCAGAGCTTCCGAGCTTGCGGGCCGCGGCGTGCTGTGGAGTTCTCTAATCGTCAGGTCTTGGCTCCCAGACAAACGCCAACATCTGGTGGCTAGCCTTGGGCATGTCACTCCACCTGTCCTCCACCGGGCTAGCCTGGGCTTGTTCTGGAAGAACTCGCTATTCTGGGACCCTTGAGAGCCAGGCTGAGAAACCCCAATGCATCCCCCCAAGCCCCCAGTCATACACTGAACTTCTGCCCTCAGGATTATTGAGCACAAAGCCAATGGCAGAAGCTTATCAATGCCTGGGCATTGTGTCCACTGCCGTTTCAATGATGGAGCTGTCTTTTCCCTGCGCTGTCTCCTCAGACTCATGATACAAGATGGGTGCCACTTCTGTGACATTTGGACATGAAGAAATGCAGAACTCCACAGAGGATGTGGTTTCTAGACAACACAGTGTGGCCAAGTGTGATAGAGTTGACCTCGTGACCACATCAGTCCAGCAAGCCTGCGCCTCCTCCATCCACCCAGTACCCTGGTGCTCTCTGCAGGCAGTTGTCCCCTGCTGTGAGGGTGTGGAGGGAAGGTGTGCGAGCTGGGACACAGGGCCTGTCAGACCTGAAGCTGACCTTGCTTGTGGTAAACGCCATTGGCTGACCAGTCACTTCCCTTCTCGGGTTTCTCTTACGTCAACTATTTAGGACCCATGTCAAGCTCAGATGAAGAAAACCCTGTGTGGAGGACAACATTTGATCATTTTTTGCAACACATTTTTTTTAATATTTCATTTATTTAGTTATTTGACAGAGAGAAAGAGGGAGAGAGAGAGAGAGAGAGAGAGAGAGAGAGAGAAGAATGTGCTTGCCAGGGCCTCCAGTTACTGCAAATGAACTCCCGACGCATGCGCCACCCTGTGCATCTGGCTTACATGGGTCCTGGGGAATTGAACCTGGGTGCTTTGGCTTTGCAGGCAATTGCCTTACTCGCTAAGCCATCCCTCAGTCTCCGATCGTTTTAATACTTGCAGGTGTTCCTCTTTCCAACACTGACAAGCTTCAGGGTCAACTTTAGGGGGAGGCAGGTGCCTCGGGCGTGTCTAGCGCAGACTATTCCTGCTTTAAGATGTAGCTCATCATCCTGTAATGCAGGCTCCACGTCCTGCTTCTAGTGAGGTTTGGGAGTGACGCTAGGGCACCTGCTTTTTACAGCAAATGGTCTTTAAACTTCAGTTTAAGAGTCATCAGTTTGGGCTGCAGAGATAACTCGGTGCTTAGGGTGCTTGCCTGCAAAGCCTAACGATCCCGGTTTGATTCCCTACTACCCACATAAAGCCAGGTGCACAAGGTGGTGCATGCATCTGGAGTTTGTTTGCAGTGGCTAGAGGCCCCGGCACAGCCATTCTCTCTGTTTATCTGTTTCTCTCTCTCTCTCTCTCTCTCTGATTCTCTCAAATAAATAAATAAAACTTAAAAAAACAAAAAGATTCATCAGCTTGGATACCAGATTGCAGGGTTTCAGGAAAGCTGCCACAGGGCCCTTGCATGTGCTCCTCGGCCTTCCTGAGAAGCCCACCCTGCCCTCTTCCCCGAGGTAGTGTTCATCATTGCTCAGCCCTAATCTCTTTCTCAGAGAGCCTTTCCCAACCTCTCCGGCCAGGACAACCTGACACCCTCCTCCCCTGCTCTCCACGGCTGGGATGGGATGCACTTTGTGCGGGGTTGCTGGTTGGTCTCTCTCCTTGAGACACCACTCAACTCTGTTTCACTGTGTGTCCAAGTGTCCGGCCACTGGGATAACTGGTCAACCTGCCATCACACTCAACTTCTATATACACGTGCAAGATGCTCATAGCCCCCAACACCACCCATGGTAAGAGTCCTCAGTGAGAGCGCTGCAGCCCTCTGCCCTCCTTCAGGCTGTCTGCTTGCTTCTGGGGCTGGACGGCAGGAACCAGCTGGCCTCTCCCTCCACAGTGACCACAGGGAGTGGGGGAAGCAGTGAGGAGGCAAACAGATCTTTCTTGGCAACAGAGCTGCTTCCCAGGGGCTTCCATCTCAGGAGGTGATGATGTCACTGTCACCGGAGGACCTTGCTGACCCAGGAAATGCCAAGTGAACTCAGGGCTTGGAGCTCAAGGGACCCTTAACTTCCATGGGCTGTTTGTGAGGCAAATTATCTAACCTTTTCTTGCCTGTGGTCCCCCTTAATGATGATGGTAGAAATAAGCTTCACATTGAGCAATCATCATTCCCTCCCTCATTTGTTTGTGCATTCATCCCTCACTCTATCCATCCCTCCCTCCCAGCACATCTCCTCTGTGTCTCGCACAGGAGATGTGTAGAGCTCAGGAGAAAAGGGCTGTCCTCCCAGGCTGTGGACACCAGCAGTGACAGTTGCGTGTGACCACTGACTGAACCTGTAGACCTGGCAAGGGTGAAACTAGAAAGAGCACAGAGCCCTGGTGGGGCATCGGGAAGGGCTTCTCAGGGGGATGTGGTCTGCCTGTTGAAGAAAAGTAGGCAGGTAGCAAAGACCAGGGGAGGTGGGTGATGGCAGAGACATTCCTGGGGGATGTCCAACGGGTTGCATTCTGGGAGCTGAACGGGGCTCCGCAGAGGGCTAATAGATGTGTCCAGATGTGTCACTAGAGAGCTCCTCATGGAGGGTCAGAAGAAGGTGGAGGGCCAGTGGGAGAAGGATGAGGCAGACCCCCACTGTAGCCGGTGGGAATGTCAAGACGGGGATCCATGAGTAGTAGGAGGGAGGCTGTCCAATTGCTGGTGTGAAGATGGTTTCCCTCTTTCTTTTCTTTTTTTTTTTTTTAATATTTATTCATTTGAGAGGGAGAGAAAGAGAGAAAGAAGCAGATAGAGAGAGAATAGACATACTAAGGCCTTCAGCCACTGCAAATGACTCTGGATGCCTGTACCACCTTGTGCATCTGAGGTACATGGGTCCTGGAGAATCGAACCCTGAGTCCTTCGGCTTTGCAGGCAAGCACCTTAACCACTCAGCAATCTCTCCAGCTCTAGTTTTCCTCTTTCTAAGAGCAATGCTTGTGGGAAGGATGATAGGTTGGCATTACAAGCTCTGGGACCTTGGGACAGTCCCAGACCTACATCCCCACTGTTAGTACCTTGTGGATTCATCCAACACAGGCAGAAGTTGACCTCTGATGACATCTGTGTCGCCCAACATTGTTTCGAATGCTCGGTGGGAAGAGGTCTTTTACTGACTTTCAAGCTGAAGAGCAGAGAGGCCGGGGGAACTTGCAGGAGGCCACACAGTGAGCAGAGAGCAGAGCTGGCCACTCTTGCTCAGAGGTCACGGGCTGCAACCCTTCTGCACGCACATGTGCGAGGACACCGCCCACAGCTCCAGGGAGCACCAGGCACGAGTGGACACCCGTCTACTTACCCTCGAGTGGGCCGAGGCCGGAATGTGCAAGCCCCAGGCCCGTAGGTTGGCTATGGGCAGCAGATGTGATCACATTTTCCTCCTTGTGAAAATTCTCAAATGTCACACCCCAGTCCAGAAATTTTGCTTCTCTTGAGAAAGCCCAGCTGGCACCCCCAAGCTGGCATCCCCTACTTCTTCAGTGGTGGCAGAAGGGAGGTAGAATGGATTCCTCCATTCAGGTAGCAAGGATGGCCTTGTTTGGTCACAGTCTTGGTCACTCCCCGTCTCCCTCCACCTGGATCCTCTGTTTCTGGCAGGTACCCATCCGCCCACCACCAGAGGCTGTGGATTCCTCAGCCTCTGGACCCAGGACCCCTGGGTCCGTTCCATCTCAGCACCATCCCAACAAATAACATCCTGCTGGCCCATTTTTCTAGAAAGAACCCTGAGGTCTACAGAGCCAGAGGGAATTGTTGAAAGCCTTGGAGGCCTTGACTCTGACTTTGAGATGGAATGCAGATGCCTTGGCATCCAGTCTGCCAGGAGAGGGGGGGGCTACGGAAGCCCCAGGCTGGAACCTCCCCAGGCCCAGGCAGCTTGCCCTCTCTGGTTCCTTCAGATAAGGTAAGGACGGAAGCTTCCACTCCCTGCTGTCCTCAGCTCCCCCCTTACATTGATCTTGGCTTTATGAGGGTGACAGGGCCCATCTTTTAATTGCATTATTACGTCTTTATGAGATGAGTATCGAGCAGGTCTCCCTGCTGGGCAGCTGGGTGCTGGAATTTATATGCGGAGCTGAAACATTTATTGGAGTCATATTGATAAAGGTTTATCGTGCAATGGCCTGTGACTCTTAAGGAGAGCCAGGGGTGCTCAGGAGGCCAGAGAGAAGGCAGGTCAACACACTCCGAGGACAGTTGCTCATGCGTAAGAGGAGACAGCACTTCCCGCAAGCCCTGCCACCAAGCACACATTTCCTTCGTGGTCCCACAAGAGGCTCTGCAGAGGGAAAAGGAGGCGTCTGGGAGAGGAGTGGGCTTCAGAGATTGCTGAAGAGGACCAGGCTTCTCAGCCCATGGGCACGTTGGGTTTGAACTCTACCAAGATGGGAGATGCTCTGCAGGGCCCCCCGGAGCCCAATGAGTAGGCATGAGTAGGATGTCTACCTGGCCCCGTTTCTGGACTCCAGTGCCACATGGGTGCTCGTGGTCATTTCCAGCTGTTCATGGAGCTGATTGTCCCACACTCTGTTCATCTCTGGCTCAGGAAACCAGGAAGCCCTCCTTGTCTCTCCCCCGAACTCCAGTCCATCACCAGCACCGTGGGCCTGACTTTCTTTATTTAAACATTTTATTTATTTATTTATTTATTTATTTGCAAGAGAAAGAGGCAAATAGGGGGTAGAGAGAGAGAGAATGGGTGCACCAGGGCCCCTAGCTACTGCAAATGAACTCCAGATGCATGTGTCACCTAGTGCATCTGGCTTACATGGGTACTGGGGAATGGAACCAGGCAAGTTAAGCCATCTCTCCAGCCTCACCTCTTTTTCTCTTTAAGTATTTTTATTAATTACTTGAAAGAGGGGAGAGAGAGAGAGAGAGAAGAGAGAATGAATATGGGTGCCCCGGGGCCTCTTGCCACTACAAACGAACTCCAGACACATGCGCCACTTTTTGCCTCTGGCTTTATGTGGGTACTGGGGAATTGGATCCAGGCCATCAGGATTTGGAAGCAAGCACCTTTAAGCAGTGGGTCATCTCTCCAGCCCCAGTGGGCCTGACGTTCAAAGTGCTTGGCGGGGGTCTGGGGAGATGGCTCAATGGATAGAGCTCTTACTGGGTAAAGCCTGAGTACTTGAATTCGGTACCCAGAACCCGGCAAGAAGGGGGGCAAAGACAGAGGAATGTTCCAGGAGCTATCAAGCCAGCTGGCCTGGTGAACAACCAGAAACCCTGCCTCAGAATGACACCCGAAAGCTGCCCACTGACCTCCACGCACCTGCCATGACACGTGTGTGCCCTCACCTATGTGAATACACACATGCACACACATGCACACGCACATGCACACATCAAAAACTGCTCAGGGACTTTGATCTCCCCTCTCATCGTGTGGTTTCCACTGTGGATAGAACTGAGGTCCGCTCTCCTTGGAGCATCCCAGCCTTGGAATGACGTCTTGGTGGCTCACTCGTCTTCCCACAGGTCTCAGTCCCCGCCGTGGGGACTGTCGCCTATGAGCCCCGCTTCGTAACAGAGGGTACCGTGACTGCCAACCTGTCACAGCAGAATACAGATTCCTGGAGGGCCGAGGCTCGTGCCTGCTCTGCCCTGGCCGTGCCACATCTCGGACTCTGAAAGCAGGGTCTGAGCTGCAGGACGTGCTCACAAAACATGTGGTTAGTGCACGCTTGAATGGATCGGGCTGGAGCCGGGTCCTGGGGGTTCTGTGACGTGGCTCTGAGCCCCCCGAGCTCCGCTGCGCATAGCACTGAGCATGAGCCAAGCCCTCCCCGTGTCTGAGGCAGCCAGGACTCTTCCAGGAGCTCAGAATTAGTAACATCAGCACTGTAGAAACGACCCTGAGTGGAGAGTTTGGAAGAGGAATAGCTCGGGGGTTAATTTGAATGTATCTCCATGCTTCAGAGTCTGTACGTCCTCCGAACAGGAACCTGCTTAGCATACTAATACCACTGGGTACACAGCCTCCTTCTTCACGCTCTACCTGGGCTTCTGTCTCTTTAATTCCGAGACAATTACAGTGCAAAGATGGAAGGCGGTGTCGCTAATTGGTGACAAGAGATTATGCCTCACCTCATCTCTGAACTCTCCCAGGCCATCAACCACAGTGCATTCGGGTCTGTGTTGTGACCAATCACTGGCCCTTTCTAAAATGTTCCCACCTTTGATGACCAAACAACGGCACCTGGCCAAATGCACCTCTGGGACCTCTCCTGGGGTGGGTGGGTCAGGCATGAGGGCTTCGGGGCCGGCTGCCATGCTTTAAAGGTCAGATTGCCAACTTTGGGCCAAGTATCTTTGTGTTGCGTCCTGCCTCATCGGTGTGATGAGCTGTGTGACCTCGGGCCACGGTGTGGGGTGAGTGATTCTCGGCCTCTGGGGAGGTTGAAATGGAAGGAGCAGGGGATGAGGAAGAGGTTTGGTTTTCATTTTAGCAAAGAGTGTGGCCCTGGCGTGTGCCCGGAGCACGCTGCCACTGGCAGACTTCTAAGAAGTGAAAGGCCAAATATAACCATTTTAAGTAAAAAGGCCCAGGCCTGACTTAGATAGAGAACTAGCCGGCTAATGTGCTGACCTCTGCTTCTGTAAACTTTGCTTGCTTGCTCAATTGCTGCCTTTCTCCCTAAAGTTTCTGGGGAATCTCCATTTCAAGGACATTGCAGAAACACTCCACTGCGGAGGCCTCTGCTTAGATAAGAAACTGAGGAATCTCCACTTCAAGGAAGTCATAAAGTACCACTGTTTGCTTAACCCATCACAATGGAGATTACCTCATCTGCCTGGAGTGCCCCTAGCTCCTGCCCCCAACTTTGCCCGCTGAAACCCCAAGCCAATCAGAACTGTTTAAATCAACCAATCATGTATCTATCCCCTACTTCTTTGTTCAAATTCCTATATGAACCCCTTCCCCCAAAAGAAAGGGGCTCTTTCCCTTACTACCGCTGTGCCGGACAGTAGGGATGGAGCCCAGGCCTAGGCTTGCAATAAAGAAACCTGTTGCTTTTACATTCGAGTGTCTCGGCTTCTGTGGCGGTTCTCTGGGTGACTCCTGGGTGACTGGGGGTCTTGGCTCCCGGTCAGGGGACTTGGCACAACAGAAGCACTTGTCGGGGCACGTGACAAATGCAAGTCGGACGGTTTGAGGACAGACGGCATGTGCTGCAGTCACCTCCTCGTTGCGGGGACAAAATACCTGACCAAAAGCAGCTGCTGGGAGGGAAGCATTTATTTCGGCTTAGTCTCGAGGGCAGAGGACAGGCGGCACCAGCAGAGACTGGATATCACCTCTGCCACAGCAGGTGGAAAACATCAAGAGAGTGAGCTGAGCTCTGGCAAGGGGGAACTGGGGCTGTAACACCCCTAAGCCCACTCCCAAGAACACACCTCCTCCAGCACGGCTCCACCTCCCAAATGGCCATGAGCTGGGGACCAAGAGCTCAGAACACAACGAGTTGATGGGGGACTCGTGATTCAAATCACCATTTCGGACGCAACAAAGAAAGATGGGAGGGTGCAAGTTTGACCCTGGACTCACTAAAAATGCAGAGGTTGGACAATGCCTCCCGCTCTTCCTTTCCAACTGGGGCCCGGCAGAATGGCTTCCGCAAAGAAGGGCGAGGAGAAAAAGAAGGAACCGTTCTGCCACAAACGGGGTGTTGACCTGAGAGAACACCATCAACCTTCACAAGCGCTTCCATGGAGTGGGCTTCAGGAAGAGGACCCCTCGGGCCCTCAAAGAGATCCGGAAGTTTGCCATGAAGGAGATGGGGGCTCCAGATGCGCGCATTGATACCAGGCTCGACGAAGCTGTCCGGGTCAGGGGAATTAAGAATGTCCTGGATCACATGGTCGTTCAGGACACGGAAGAGGATGAAGATTCTCCAAACAGGCTTTACCCTTTGGTGACCTATGTCCCTGTTACCACATTCAAAACTCTATAGACTGTCAATGTGATGAGAACTAACTTCTTGAGTGTCAAAATCAAGTTATAGCTGGGCGTGCTGGCGCACGCCTTTACTCTCAGCACTGGGGAGGCAGAGGTAGGAGGATCGCCATGAGTTCGAGGCCACCCTGAGACTACATAGTGAATTCTAGGTCAGCCTGGGCTAGAGTTGAAACCCTACCTCGAAAAACCAAAATAAGTAAATTAAAAAAAAAATAAATAAAATAAAGCTATAAAAGTTTTCAAAAAATAATGCAGGGCTGGAGAGATGCTTAGTGGTTAAGCGCTTGCCTGTGAAGCCTAAGGACCCCGGTTCAAGGCTCGATTCCCCAGGACCCACATTAGCCAGATGCACAAGGGGGCGCTCGCGTCTGGAGTTCGTTTGCGGTGGCTGGAGGCCCTGGCACGCCCATTTTCTCTCTCTCTCTCTCTCTCTCTCTGCCTCTTTCTCTCTCTCTCTGTCGCTGTCAAATAAATAAATAAATAAATAATGCAAAGGTTGGGGCTGAAGAGATAGCTCAGTGGTTAAGGTGCTTGCCAGCAAAGCAAAAGGACTCAGGTTCCATTCCCCAGTACCCAAATAAAGTCAGATGCACAAGTTGGTGCATGCATCTGGAGTTCATTTGCAGTGGCTAGGAGGCCCTGACATGCCCATTCTCTCTCTCTCTCTCTCTCTCTCTCTCTCTCTCTCAAATAAGTAAATAATTTTTTAAAAATGCAGCTGTGCTGGGTGTGGTGGCGCACGCCTTTAATCCCAGCACTCGGGAGGCAGAGGTAGGAGGATCGCCGTGAGTTTGAGGCCACCCTGAGATTACATAGTGAATTCCAGGTCAGCCTGAGCTAGAGTGAGACCCGACCTTGAAAAACAACAACAACAACAAAAAAAAAAAAACACAAAAAAAACACGCAGCTGTAACTCATGGTGAGTGCCAAACTTGAAGAATCCTAACGCACTGGGCTTTAAGGACTCAGAAATAGCCTTGGGGTGACTTTCCAAGACAAGAAGACTCAAGGCCCAAGGAGGGTGCACATGTCTGTACTGGTGGCTGTGGTGGGCACGGGTGTGTAACTCTGCGGGCACGCCATGTGAGTGTGAATTAGCTAAGGAGTGGCAGCAGCGCCTATTTCATTCACTGCCGATTTCCCGGCACCTGGCGCGTGGCGAGTGATCAATAAACATTGGTAGAGCAAGTGACTACATATGTGCTCGTGTGTAAAAGTTAAAGTTATCTGTTTTCTCACTTGACAATCTGTTATTTGAGCTTTCTGTCCAGGAAATACATTGAGAAAATACTTGGCTCCAGGAAGACACCCACTCTTTCCTTTCTTGTTTATTTAAAGTTATTTAAAGTTTATATCGACGATCACAGTGCGTGGGGGGAACCCGTTCCTGTGATCAGGGAGCGCCTTGAGGAACGTGCTTGAACGCTCAGCCTCAGATCCTGCCAGCTGGACCGGGAATCAAGGTCCCCTGAGTCCTGGTCACTTACTGTCACAGCCCTGCCTTCTAGCAACGTGCACTCATTATGCCCGTTTTTGCGCTCGCATGCACTTCATCTTCCGCTCATTATGGTGATGGTTAAAATGCAGCATAGCTCCCCCCAGGGAAGTTGGAGGGCGCTTATTTTTGAGTCTCTATAGCCAGAGAGGGCAGATTTGTTATGCAAATGCCAAGCAGAAAGTGCTGTGGGCTCTGTGGGTTTTACTGTCTCTGCTGCGACAATGGTTCTGTTCATCATAGCTCAAAACTGCCCCAAGCAGGGCGTGGTTGTGGTGCACGCCTTTGATCCCAGCACACTCACTTGGGAGGCAGAGGTAGGAGGATGGCTGTGAGTTCGAGGCCAGTCTGAGACTACATAGTGAATTCCAGATCATCCTGGGCTAGAGCGAGACCCTACCTCAAAAAAAAAAAAAAAAAAAATCCTGCCCCAGGGCAACAGGAGAATGAATGAACACAGCAATGTTCCAATAAAACTTTATTTACAAAACAGGAAGTGTCTGGACTGCCCCATCTTGTTAGATGATATACCTCTGGTGGGGCTGGGGGCGGGTGATGCAACATGCTAGTGATGACTGGATTTGGGGCAGTTCCAAGTTTTAGGAACGAGAAAGTCCTACTGTGAACAATCCACGCATGTCCTGTGGTGCACATCCACGGTTGAGCTTGTTTGGGCATGTTCCTAACATGGGCACATGGGCACAGCACTGGCATGTGCTCGAGTTCAGGAGATGCTGTCAGGCCAGCCATTGTGGCTCTGCTGTTATTGATGAGGTGAGCTTCTGTGATTATTCCTTGCCTTTCCTTTCCCCTTCCTCCATCTCTCCTTCCTCTCACCATCTCTCTTTCTTGTTCTTTATCTCTTTCTTCTTCTTCTTTTTCCCCCCTGTAGTGATGGGGATAGAGCCCAGGGCTAAGCAAGCTCCCCACCGCTGGGCTGCATCCCCAGCTCCCAGTGTCTTCAGTTCTGCCTGGCTCTCGTCAGTACCTCACATAGGCACCACCTGTAGCCATCACCAGGACCTGTCTTCAAAGATTGCACCTTCATCAACAGGGTGGGGAAGGCAGTCTTACCTGCCCCCCCGAAACATGGTTAATTCATATTGCCTGGTGGAATTGAGGGCAGCAGCATAGGACTCCACGCTGGTCAGAGGTTTTATAAGCTGATGTCTTCTCTTGGGCCTCCAGCTTTGCTTTTTTTGGAGGTAGGGTCTCACTCTAGCTCAGGCTGACCTGGAATTCACTTTGGAGTCTCAGGGTGGCCTCAGACTCACGGTGATCCTCCTACCTCTGCCTCCCAAGTACTGGGATTAAAGGCGTGCGCCACCACAACTGGATCCTCCAGCTTTCTCTTTTTAATTTTTATTTATTTACGAGAGAGAGAGAGAGAGAGAGATTGTGAGAGAGAGAGAGAATGGGTGCATCATGGCCTGAAGCCACTGCAAACAACAAACTCCAGGTGCATGCACCCCTTTGTGTATCTGGCTTATGTGGGTCCTGAGGATTCAAACTGGGGTCCTTTGGCTTTGCAGGCAAACGCCTTAACCACTAAGCCATCTCTCCAGCCCTCCAGCTTTTTAAAATCACTTCATCTTCCATTTCCTTCACCAGAACAATCCACACACCACAGCAAGTAAAGAAAGGCTTCCACAGAAAATGAGAGCAAACTTGGGCTCCCTTGGGAACAGCCCCTGGCCTATCCGTGAACACAGAGGCCAGTGTAGTGAACCCCAGGTTGCTCTCAAAGTCACCCCCCCTCCATCCCAAACCCTCTGCACAGCTCTGGCCTGAAGCACCAGCTGGCTTGACTGGCATTGTATGTAAGTAGCAGACCTCCACACACCTGTGCAATGGTAGCTGGCATCTGGACAAACATATACCTGGGAATGGACGTGGCTGGTACCAATAAAACTTTATTTGTAAAACGGGAAGTGTCTGGATTTGCCCATTTTATTGCACAGTAAACCTTTCTGGAATGACTGCATGGTTTAGTTCTCATCATCAACTTCCTGTGACTTCCAGGACGGGCCATTCGAAGTTTCTAAAATTCACTTGCTGTACCCCATGCCATCTAACTCCCCAGTGACAGGTAATGAAAGCAAGTACCACCACTGTCTTCACTTTACAGAGTTCTAAGACCTGGAGACACAGCCCCTTGTAGCCCCTGAAATCCAGCGTGAAGGCCTCCTGCCGCTCTTAAGTTCCAGCTATGCAGCAAGAAGGGCTTGTTCAGGAAAGTTCACACTGTGCCTTCAGGGCCTAGGATTGGCTGGTCGGGGGCAATCTCCTTCTTTGGAAGATGGGATTAGCCATTGGATGAAGTCTTGTGGAAAAGGCTCTATCCCTCCAAATCCTTGTAGTGAGACATAATATTGGGTCATTTGAGGAGAGTGACTCCCTAATAAGATATATATATATATCTGTGTAAGGAACTCGCGGTTTCAGATTTCCAGCCAGGAACGAAGCAGCCGCTGAGGGCCAGGTGGCATCCCGTGGCTTCTTTACCTGGCCAATCTGAGCCTCACCTGGGCCAGGTGGGAAATGGTGATTGGCACTGACTTCTGCTTCCTCAGAAATGAGAGGGTGAGGGGTTTTGAGGGAACACGGTCCTTTGCTAAACACAGAGCCCAGGGAATCCTCCACTCAGCAGCCGCCGTTCTATTCTCCGGGGATTTGTCACGGGCCTGGCACTTTCCTTGGTATCTTTCATCAAGGATGCCTGTGAGGGCTGGAGAGATGGCTTAGTGGTTATGTGTTTGCCTGTGAAGCCTAAGGACCCCGGTTCGAGGCTCAATTCCCCAGGACCCACGTTAGCCAGATGCACAAGGTGGTGCATGCGTCTGGAGTTCGTTTGCAGTGGCTGGAGGCCCTGGCGTGTCCATTCTCTCTCTCTGCCTCTTTCTCTCTCTGTCACTGTCAAATAAACAAATAAAAATAAACAAAAAAATTTTAAAAAAAGGATGCCTGTGGGAGTGCGCAGGTGGGTTTCAGCTGGGAGGTCTGTGGAGTCACCTGGCTTAGAACAATACAGCAGCCAGGTGCGCTTGCAATCCCAGCGTGGGGGGGGGGAGGCTGAGGCAGGAAGATGGTAAGTTCAAGGTCAGCCTGGGATATGTAGTGTCTCAAGACAAAACAATAGTACAAAAAGCAACAGACAAAACGAAACGTCAAGAAGATGTGGGTTCTAGGCATGATAGAGTCACTGAGACCATGCGCGGGAGCTCTGGAGAAAGCCAAGCTGGTGGACAGAACTGAATGAGCCCCATGTCAAGACCTTGAGCCTGAGAACACAGGATGGCTCAAGCAGAGGGCCAACGCCGGGGAAACGGCCAACTTCTCAGCCCACGAGCGTCAGGGATGACCAAGGCACGAGGAGAAGCAGGACCACCACACTGTGAGAGAACTCCGGTCACCACGGCCACCTTTCATCTGGAGCTTTCCTGAGAGTCTTGCCAAGGGCTGCAGACCAGGATGTAGGGAAGAGGTGAGATGGCGTGGGCAAAAATCACGTCATGGGCTGGAGAGATGGCTCAGCGGTTAAGGTGTTTGCCTGTGAATCCTAAGGACCCAGGTTTGATTCTCCAGAACCCACATCAGCCAGATGCACAAGGCGACGCGTGAAGTCTGGAGTTCTTTTGCAGTGGCTGGAAGCCCTGGTGCATCCATTCTCTCTCTTTCCCTCTCGTCCTCTTTTTCTCTCTCTCCCTCAAATAATAAATAAATAAAATATATTTTTTTAAGTCATGTCATGAAACCATCCAGGAAGTGAGCTCACTGTGGGCCAATGGAGACCACAGCTCCAGCCATCAGCACGGGAAACCCAAAGCTGCTCTCTCTCCTCCAGACTCGACCTCAAGAGCAAATTCCCTGATTTTCCCAGCAGCCCCGGGGATGCAGGCCTTGGGTAACGAGCAGCCGGGCGGTGGATGAGGCTCGGAGCTGAGATCCATCTGAGGCCTCGCTCCCTGCCGCTGTGTACAGCTTAATAATTGCTTCTCTGCTGCCGCTGCATTCGGCTTCACGAGTTGCATCAGCCCCTCCAGTGGCATTATGCAAATGGGGCCCACTCCGTTCTGTGGCATATTTAAATTTATGGTGGTGGCGGAGGCTGCTTGAGACAGAAGATTTCTCTCGGTGATGAAATTAGATTTTCTGGAAAGAGGCTTCCTAGGACCTGTCCCCTTGCCTGGGCTTGTGCTGGGCTGTACCAGTGCACTGGGAAGTAATTGACTGAATTACAGGATCAAACCCATTTAGGAAAAGGAAGGGGATAGCCCGGCCTTCACAAGGCCACGGCCAAGTGTATTGGAAGCAATGCGTACACACAGCCACAGGGACAAGTGAGAGGAGGGGACAGCATGGCTCCAAACTGATCCCTTAGCAGGGAAATTGACAGGGGCCTGGCCAGAGGGCTGGGATGTCCCTGGGGCCTTCACAGTGGGGTCTGTGGAGCCGCCAGCCCAGGTAGAAAATGGGACAGAACTGTGTGTGCCCCACGACTGCCTCAAGCCTGGCTCTGTGTTTTGATCCAATTGCCGGCTGACCAAAGGAAGTCTTCATGTCATTGAACCCATTTAACAAATGATAAATGATCCATCCAGTCCAGAGGTTCCCACCTGAGCAGGTCAGGTGCGTCAGGGTGGCTCATGACACAGGGATCAATTCTAGACCAGGAAGGAGGCGGGGAGGATCACTTACACTTCTGAGCAGATTGCTGGTACTATCTGACAGGACACACACGTGAACCATTGCCCGTGCGGCAGTGTGTTGCAGTGACCTTCTCACTGCTGGGACAAAACGCCCAACCAAATGCAGCCGATGGGAGAAAAGGTTTTTATTGTGGCTCACAGTCTCGAGGGGAAGCTCCATGAGGGCAGGGGACAGCGTGGCATGAGCAGAGGCTGGACGTCACCTCTGCCACGGCAGGTGGGAAACAACAGCCAGGGAGTGAGCTGAGCTCTGGCAAGGGGGAGCTGGGCTATAACACCCCTCGGTCCGCCCCCAACAACACACCTCCTCCAGCAAGGCTCTACCTCCCAGATTGCCACTAGCTGGGGACCAGGCGTTCAGAGTCTATGGGGGACATCTGATTCACACCACCACAGCAGTCAGCATGTGGCAGATGAGACCAACGCTAAGGCGCTTTGTGAGAAGCCACACGGTGATGAGCTCAAGGTCAGGACACAAAACTTCCTCTCCAGTCTTTACTGACCTCTTCTGTCCACTGTCTGCACCACGCGTGGGCCCTTCGTGAAGTTTCTGAGGTGCGACACTATTCCTCGCTCACAGATCTGTCTGCTCACGGACCCTGTTGTCATTCCCCCAAAGTGCCGGAAGCTTCATGCTAATTGATTTCTTCCTTTCCCAAGCCCCGGGCTTCTCATCTGGAACCCGGGAGCACCGGCCCTCAGACCGGAAGACAGTGTGACAATTTACACATAGTGACTCAGTGCAGAGCCTTGCACGTAGCAGGGGCTCAGCTCTTACCTCACATACTAGTTGATAGTCACTGGATCATGGAAATGGGGAAAGAATGGATTTGAGATCTAATATCTACAAATAAACAAAGCATAAATAAAATACAATAAACTTACAAAAATGATAAAGGAGGGCTGGAGAGATGGCTTAGTGGTTAAGCGCTTGCCTGTGAAGCCTGAGGATCCCAGTTCGGGGCTCGATTCCCCAGGACCCACGTTAGCCAGATGCACAAGGGGGCGCATGTGTCTGGAGTTCGTTTGCAGTGGCTGGAGGCCCTGGCGCGCCCATTCTCTCTCTCTCTCTCTCTGCCTCTCTCTCTCTCTCTCTCTCTCTCTGTCGCTCTCAAATAAATAAATAAAAATAAACAAAAAACGATAAAGGGGTGGATTGGGTGGCTCATCCAGCTGTAGAGTTCTTGGATTCCATCCCTTCAATACAAGGTCATTTCTTGTCTCCACATATCCCAAGGTGATATTGTCCATCCTCTTCTCTCGACTGCTACCCATCCCCTTCCTGGTCTCCTTGCCTCTGGCCTCACCCCAGCCAACTCACTTTCTAATGTTCCCAGAAGGCAATTCTGTGTCTTCTGGCGCAAACTCTCCTTGACTCCTTATTTCCCTTCCAGGGATCAAGTCCTGCCTTCTATGGTGGACATGGAAACTTCTTCTGGCTCGGGGCCCTCTGGACCCCTCATCTCCGGCCGTTCCCTCTTCCACGCTAACTTCCGTGAATGCCTGGCATTAGAATGAGTATGGTTCAGACACCATACTGTTTCCTGCTTCCCTACCTACCTGTTGAGCCATTCCCACCTTCCTCTTCTCAGTCACAGACTCTTTGGCCTTCTTTTTTAAAAAAAGGAAAAGAAATCTATTTGCAAACAGAGAGAGACAGACAGAAGAGAGCCAGAGAGAGAGTGAGCACACCAGGGCCTCCAGCTGCTGCAAATGAACTCCAGACGCACACACTGCCTTGTGCATCTGGCTTACGTGGGTCCTGGGGAATTGAACCTGGGTCCTTAGGCTTCCTAGGCAAGCACCTTCACCACTGGACCATCTCTCCAGCCCTTCTTTGGCCTTTTGTGCTCAACTCGGAGACTGCATACTCGGAGAGCCTTCTCTTGGCTAATGCTGCGGACAATCCCAGGCTTCCTCTACGTTCCCGCCAGTCTCCCTCCCAGGCCAGTTCTGCTGCAGTGACCTGACTCTCCTCGTTACGGGTCAATGGCTCGTGAGGCGTGAGATACAGCTCCCTCCCCTGTCTTTTTGCAAACTTTCTGAATTCCTGGAGTGGGTGGCCATGTATAATCCACAAAGTGGAGGATACATACATATTGTATTTCCCATAGCAGTCATGCCCCCTGCCACCCTGCCTGGCACATGCTAACTGCTTAATTGTTGAACTGATGAATCTGAAATCTCTACGTTCATATTTATGTATCAAGTATTACATTCCTGATGCCCATCAAAAAGCCTGGCTCGGGGCTGGAGAGATTGCTTAGTGGTTAAGGTGTTGGCCTTCAAAGCCTAAGGAGCCAGGGGAACAGTAGGTGTGGCTTTTGGGCGCAGAGCAGTGGAGTGGGCAGGAGGCCACCAGCCAGTGCCAGTGAAGACATGGCCATACGTTCCCAAAAGGCTGGGCGGGGGCTGGAGAGATGGCTCAGAGGTCAAGGCGCTTGCCTGCAAAGCCTAAGCACCCAGGTTCGATTCCCCAGGTCCCAAGTAAGCCAGATGCTCCAGGTGGTACATGCGTCTGGAGATCGTTTGCAGTGGCTGGAGGCCCTAGGGCACCCATTCTCTCTCTCTCTTTCTACCATAAATAAATAAAAATAAAAATAAAAATGTATAAAAGATGGACACACGAGAGGAGGCTGTCTATAATTTCAATAGTCTGCCCAGCACAGTGGCCCTTGGCAAAGACAGTGGAGACAAACCAACCCTGCAGGGACCCTCGGGTGGTCCTCTCAGCTGCAAAGCCTGAGAAGATCTTTGTACTTTCTTTTTTCATTTTATTTTTAAAAAGATTTTTATTTTTTAAAATTTATTTGAGAGATAGAAAGAGACAGACAGACAGAGAGAATGGGTGTGCCAGAGCCTCCAGCCACTGTGAACTCCAGGCGCATGCGCCACCCTGTGCATCTGGCTTACGTGGGTCCTGGGGAATTGAACCTGGGTCCTTTGGTTTGTGGGCAAGTGCCTTAACCACTAAGCCGTCTCTCCAGCCCCTGATCCTTGCACTTTCTGCCCATTACACCGCTGTGCAGCTTTTCGTGATCTTCCCTAAGCCCTCAGCAAAGGATCTCTGCTCACACGTGTTGCCATGCTGGGCAAGTCACGAGTGTGCCCCAGCCAGCCCCAGCTGCCCAGGGCTCCCACCTTCGCTTCCACCGCCCAGCCCACACACACGGAGCAGGGTGCCCCTGATGTTTAATGCATGAGCTCGCCGCCGCGCGTCTTCCAGCACTGCTGACAGATCCTCTCAGCACAGGAATGGCCGTGCAATCAGATGAGGGTACCAGAAGCCCCCGCCCTCGCCCAGTGTGGTGATGCCAACCCCTTTCTACTCCTTGCCAGTTCTGTAATCTCTCTTATTAATGTGCTAGAGGCAAAGAAAAATGCATCGGTAATTTCTCCTTCAATGGCTGGTGTGACTTCTTGCTTGCTTGCTTTCTGAGAATTTGTGTGTGACACACACACACACACACACACACGCACGCACACTGATCAGTATAAATTGAATGTCAGGACAGCGGAAGTAAAAGCCCAGAGACTCTTGAAATTCTTAAGCAGGAAAGACTCTGAGTACAGACTCTGTCACACCGCGTTCCCAGAGCCCCAGGGTTCCTCAAAATAGCAGCCGAGAGAGCGGTGGGGCGAGCAGGAGGGGGCTGGAAGCCCCTCCTGGAACCTCGCTTCTCCAGAGCCAAGGCACCTGCTCTGCGCATTGTACTCACCTGTCCCCTTGCTTGGAACCAAGGGACCAGGGTTGCGTCCGATGTGCAGTCCTCCTGCCACCGACTTGAACAGCAAGGCTGCCTCCTTGTTCAGGATGCCTAGGTACTGACGTGGAGTGGCTTGACCTTCTCAGACCTAACTGTTATTCTCTCTCTCTCTCTCTGTCTGTCTTTCTTTGGCAAATAAGCTGGATGCTTCCACCCCCTTCAGTGAGTTTGTAGGAAAACAAAAGGAAGTGGTGTCGATTATTTTTTAAAGCCCTTGGTTTCAAAGAAAGGGAAACTGAGTCTCGAGAGCCTGTGACTTATCCAGAGTTGCAAAGGGAGCCAGGGAGCGGGGCAGACTCGAGTCCCTGTCTCCGACTCCTAACTCAAGCTGTTTTGCAAGCAGGTCATACTTTGGAAGGCTGCGTATCTTCTCAGGATGCTTGACAGATAGCTTCCATTCTGCTACGCTGACATGCAGCAGCAGTGACGGGTGCTCCTCTCGCCTCACCAAGGGCACCCGCACTCCCAGCAGCCCATGGTGCCAGCCAGGTGCCATGGGGCTTCATGTGCCTGATATTTAACTAGCTGGAAATGATGGTGTCCTATATGATAGACAGGGAAACTGAGGTTCAGCTTGGCCAGTGGATTCTTTGTTATATATATTTAATTTATTATTTATTTGCATGCAGAGAAAGATATGAGAGAGAGAGAGAGAGAGAGAGAGAGAGAATGGGTGTGTCAGGGTCTCTAGTCACTGCAAATGAACTCTAGGTGCACACACCACTTTGTGCATCTGGCTTTACATGGGTACTGGGGAATAGAACTCAGGTTGTTAGGCTTTGCAGGCAAGTGCCTTAACCGCTGAACCATCTCTCCAGCCTGGTCAGAGGTTTCTTTAAGGATGCACGGCCAGGACAGGGCAGAAGTAGGGTTTGCCTGGGTTGGCCTTATGCTAAAACCAGGATTGTCCAAAAGGCATTGCTCAGCACAACAAGCACACTGCTTCAAGGGATGAGTGAGCATTGGGTCCTAGCCCATGTGAGCGCTTCATGAACAGAATTGCCCGATACAGTTAGGCAGCGTGCTCACCACGGAAGAGCTACAGAGCCACGAATGAGTGAGCACTGAACCCAGTCTTTGGCATATGCTTGCATCCACCTGGGAGGAAGGAGAAGCTATTCCCCCATAGCTCTGCCAAACAGGGGCTGCCATTTCCAAATTGTCACAAAGGCTCCATGAGCCAGCTGCCACCCTGCCTGTATACCCACAGTCTTTGGGGGAAACTCTCTTATCATGCCCAACTCAGAGACGGACAAACAAGCTCAGGAGAGCCAGGCTTCTTGCCCTTCAGTGGCAGAGTTCAAACCTAAACCCAAGGTTGCAAAAACTCAAGCTAGGGCTGGAGAGATAACTTAGTAGTTAAGGTGTTTGCCGGAAAAGCCTAAGGACCCAGGTTCGATTCTCCGGGTCCCACGTAAGCCAGATGCACATGGGGGCGCATGCGTCTGGAGTTCGTTTGCAGTGGCTGGAGGCCCTGGAGCACCTTTTCTCTCTTTCTCCTTCTTTCTGTTTCTAATAAATAAATAAAATTAAAAATTTTAAACTCTGAGGCTAGAAGACAGGAGTTTGTAGCTATAGCCTCTTCCCTGAATTCATGTGCTCGAAGATTGTTACATGGGTGTCCAAGGACAGCGTGTGGAGGTGTAAGGCTTAGAGGGGTATTGGAAAGAGATGTTTCCTGTCTTGGGAATAGGACTGTACGGAGATTCTGAGGTGACCAGCAAGGATCCACTTCATGCTTCCACAGTCAGCCCATTTCTGAGTTCCTCTTCCCAGGCCCTTTCCTTAAAGGAGAGCTCATGGGGGTGCTCAAGACCCCCAGACTGTACACATCTACATGATATTCCCTCCTTGCCTCCCCTGTTAGACCGACCCTTGATCCTTGTTTTCTGGGATGACCCCTCTGGATTTAAACCTCTATGCAAAGCCACTGGCCAGGATGCCTCTCATCTTTCAGGTCACCTTGGGGAGGGGGCCGGTGGAACTGGGCAGGGGGCTTCATAATTTGCTGTTTACGCTCAGTGCAGAAAAGGGGAAAAAGAACACCCCACAACTTCCCGTGTCCTATTCAGGTTGCCCCCAAATCACAAATGCTTGGGTGTGTCTGCCTCCTCTGGGAGTGAAGGACTGTGTAAACACAGGGGGATGGTCGGATGACGTTCACCCTGCATGGCATGCGTGTCCTCACAGCAGGAGGGAAGGGAATGACAGACACAGCTCCCAGGGAGGCAGAGTCCCCCCGGCCAGGTCCATTTTCATGTTAGGACCCTGAGTCTCAGGAGGCAAAGTCTCTTGTCCAAGGACATCTGACCTGCATAAGCTGGACTGGGGCCAGCCCCAGCCTGGAGCCCTGCTGGAGCCCTGGGGGGCGGGGGTCTGTCGTCTCTCTGCATCATCATCCAGCCTCTGAGTCTCCACGTAGGGTGGCTTATTCTGAACCCATGAGGGGCTCTAAAGTGGGCTTCCACACGATAGGGGAGGGCGCCCCCACTGGCTCCCTTCTAGTTACCTTCCCCTGGTCATTTAGACTGCAGGTAGCTGATGAACTGGAGAACTCTCTGGGGACAAAGGGAACTTGGGTGGGCGACCTCGGGGAGAGGCATGGCGACAGGGGCTGTGCTTGTAACTTAGGAAGAAAGGACTCAGGTACGTGACCTGACTCGGTTCTTTGTGTTTGTATCTGCATGAGTGTGTGTGCGTTCTTGTGGGCATGAGTCCCAACAAACACACCTAAGTCAGACGTCTTACTCCACCTTATTTTTTAAAATTTAATTTGGTTAATTTACTTGAGAGAGAAGAAGACAGAAAGAAACAACTCCAGATGCATGCACTGCCTTGTATATCTGGTTTACGTGGGTCCTGGGGGAATCGAACCTGGGTCCTTTGGCTTTGCAGGCAAGCGCCTTAACCCCTAAACCATCTCTCTAGCCCTCCACCTTATTTTTTGAGGCAGAGTTTTCCACTGAGCCCATCTAGACCAGCTAGCCAGCAAGTCCTGTCTCCGTTTCCTCAGTGCTGGAGTTAGAGGCATGTGCTGCCACATGCGTTTCACATGCATGGGATTCAAACTCAGGTCCTCATGCTTGTACATCAAGCACCCGACACATGAGGCCATCTCCCCAGCCCTGGCTCTGGGTTCTTGGGAGTTTATCCCTTCTCTCCTAAGAAATCAGATATCTCTTGTTGCGATCTGTCTCTGCCCTTGGATTTGGAAACCAAGGTCTGGTCTTCGAACTTCAGGCTGTTCCCTCCATCTGAACATACTCTGTTCTCATTGGCTTAGGGTCAATAGATCATAGAGCCCCAGGGACCTCGAAAGCTGATCTATTCCTGTCCCAAGGTGAAAGGGAGATAGGGAAAGTCAATACTATTTTATGAACTTAATAGCTGAGGCCAAGTATCTCCTTGGAGTCCAAAGCGGTCCTAGGTAGTAGAGGGTAGTAGAGAGACGTGGGGTCCTCTCCAAAGGCCCTGTGGACCCCCATGAGGTAAAAAAAACGGTCTGGTTCGCTCGGCTCAGCAGGGGAACTGCCCCTCTCTTTGTTCTCTGTCTGCTGCCGCCTGTCTCCAGGCTTCTGCAATTTACATCCCGAGATTCGTATTTGCATGAAACGCACACACTCCTTGCAGACACTGGGCTGCTCCTGGCTTGGAGAGCGAGAAATACCAAATGGCGTTCACATCTTTCCGGGGAAGGAACGTCTCTGTCCCAAGTCTGCCTCTGCCAAATGCGCCATACGCACCAGACGTACATATATTCCGCGTGAATTTCCTTAATCTCCCTCCCCAGCTGTCCCTTTCCAGGACCCCTGATGGAGCACCCCGAGTCACTTGTCTCCTGACTGGTGGGGCAGCCTGCTCCCCAACTCCCACGTCCCTTTAAAAGCCACAACAATATGAGTGGCTGGTTCTCACACGGGCCTACTGTATGCGAGGCGCAGGGCTGTTTGCAGTATAGGTTGAGTCTTGCGGAGCATTTGCCGCGGCTGGACTTGAAGCAGTTACCAGCTTCGCCACAGAGGTGAGAACCATGAAGGCCAAGTTCAAGTATATTTCAGGGCTGAGGGTTGAGCTGTTGGGCCATGGCTGACTTGGAGATTTGTGCCGGTAAACTGTTATCAGTGGCTGTCTTATGTCCCCAAAAATCTGAGCCACTGTGATGGTTTGAGGTAGTGGTTAAGTGTACCATCTCAGTCTGACAGGGCTGCTTTATTTTTTTTTTTTAACATTTTGTTTATTTATTTGGGACAGACGGGGGGGAGAGAGAGAGAGAGAGAGAGAGAGAGAGAGAATGGGCACACCAGGGCCTCCAGCCACTACAGACGAACTCCAGACGAGTGCACCACCTTGTGCATCTGGCTTACGTGGGACCTGGAGAATCAAACCTGGGTCCTTAGGCTTCGCAGGCAAATGCCTTAAGTGCTAGGCCATCTCTCCAGCCCTGACGGGGCCGTTTTCTGTCACCATAAACTCGAGGGAGTAAGTGGGGCTCTCTAAGTCTGTGGCTGTGCCTGGGAAGGGTGGATCCCAGGAGCACGTGGGCACAGAGTCTCATGGATCCTGTAAAGACAACTCCACTAGGCACAGTCAACATCCAGCACAAACTGGATGGTTGAAATATTGGGCAATGACTTTTATTTTTGGGGTGCCTCACCCTTGAAGGTATTTTTTTTTCTTGAGCCCTGACTTTCCTGGCATCACGAACACCGCTAGTGCCATCCTGCCTCCCAACATTGGCCACAGGGATCCTCTCACTGGTCCTGCCGTGTCTCACCTCAGTTAATGTGACTCGACGGGTCTGTCTGTCCATCTACCTTCTGCCTTTTTTGCACGCCTCTGGGACAGGGCCTCTCTCTGTGTAACTCAGGCTGGCCTCAACCTTGAGACTCTCTTCCCTCAGCCTCCTCCTGACTCCTGGGGTCTCAGGCAGGTGCCACTGTGCCTGGCCTCCTTTTCCCTCTACAGCGGGTCCTCCATATCCATGGGCATGGATCTGTGGATCTGCCCTGTGGTGGATAGAAGGTATTTGAGAAGCCCTGCGGCTGTACTGAAAATGTGCAGACGCTTTCCCTTGTCGTTATTTCCTAAACAATACCGTGTGACAACGACTTCCATCACGTGTCCACTGAGTCAGAATGATGTCACTGAGAATGATAAGTAGCTCAGAGGATGTATGAGGTTCCTGAGATGAAGCTGTCAGGTAGGCGCACACCTTTAATCCCAGCACTCAGGAGGCAGAGGTGGGAGGATCACTGTGAGTTCAAGGGCAGCCTGAGACTACATAGTGAATTCCAGGTCAACTTGGGCTAGAGAGTGAGACCCTACATCAAAAAACCAAAAGGAAGAAAGAAAGAGCGAGAAAAAGGAAGAGAGAAAGAAAGGAAGAAAGAAAGAAAGAAAAGAAAAAATAAAAGGAAAGGAAAGGAAAGGAAAGGAAAGGAAAGGAAAGGAAAGGAAAGGAAAGGAAAGGAAAGGAAAGGAAAATCAGGGACTTGAGCATTCTCAGGTTTCGGTATCCAGAAGGCCCTGAAATGAATTCTCTGCGGATACCCAGAGAGATCACCCTTTCAGTTCCACCTGCTGGAAGGAATCCACATTCTCTGAAGGATTGTGGAATAAGCCCCCTCCTGCCATCTGCACCGGGCAGAACAGGACGAGAAAGCAAGAGGAAACGTGTTCTGGAGATTGGCTGTTTCCTCTCTAGTCAGGGAGGGTTGTGGTGCAGAAAACACTTCTAGACATGGATGACAGTTCATGGTGTTCCCTTGGTCCCTGACCTGTGTGCTTAAGTCATAGTGTGTGTGTGTGTGTGTGTGTGTGTGTGTGTGTGTGTGCATGTGCGCATGACTTTTCCCATCCTTGTGACAAACCTTAGGGAGGGAGGAGGGTAGATTTGGCCTCTCAGTTTGAAGTACAGTCCGTCACAGCGGGACGGCATGGTGGGTGGCAGGACAGCGTGGCAGTTGGTCACATGGCGTTTGCAGGCAGGAAGCAGAGAGCGACTGGATGCTGGCGCTCAGCCGGCCTTGTCTTCCTTCCTTTTCTATTCATTTGTTCAGTTCGGGCCTCCAGCTCATGGGATGGCTCTTGCCTACATCCAGGACTAGTCTCCCCACTTCAGGAAACCCACTCTGAAGACACCCTTGCAGATACCCCCAGAGCTGTCCCCTGCCACAGTCCTAGGCATTGTGTAATCCTACAACAAACGACAATGGAAATTCATCGCCATGGCGGCCATATTTCAATTTGAAATGGAGTCCATAAACCAGGCATGGCGATGGTGGTGCATGCCTATAATCCAGAGCTCAACTCAGGAAGATGAGGGAGGCAGAAGAACTCTGAGCTACCTAGCAAGACCTGGCCTCAAACAAGACGGTGTTCATATTCATTAAGGAAAGGTGTGGAACATGGGGTAACAAAAGCCCCCACATCCGCCTCCCAGCTTGGGGAAGTCTTCTGTCTACCTTTGGGTTCATTTTAAAAATTATTGTTTATTTTTAAAAGAGAGAGAGAGGAAAGTGGAGACAGAGAGAAAGAATGGGTGTGCCAGGACCCCTCTAGCCACTGCAAATGAACTCCAGATGCATGTGCCACCTTGTGCATCTGGCTTATGTGGGCATTAGGGAATTGAACTGAGTCTTTAGGCTTTGCAGGCTAATAGCTAAGGCATCTCTCAAGTCCTGGGTTGATTTTTTTTTTTTTTTTTTTTTTTTTTTTTTTTTTAGTTTTTAGTTTTTTGAGGTATGGTCTCATTCTAGCTCAGGCTTACCTGGAATTCACTATGTAGTTTCAGGGTGGACTTGAACTCAAGGCGATCCTCCTACCTTTGCCTCTTGAGTGCTGGGATTAAAGGCATGCCTCACCATGCCTGCTGATTTTATTTATTTATTTATTTTTATGAGAGAGAGTGAGATAGACAATTGGTGCACCAGGGCCTCTAGTTACTGCAACCAAACTCCAGACGCTTGTGCCACCTTGTGTGCTTGTACAGCCTTGCTCATGCATCACCTTGTGCGTCTGGCTTATGTGGGATCTGGGGAGTCGAACATGGGTCCTTAGGCTTTGCATGCAAACACCTTAACTGCTAAGCCATATCTCCAGCCCCTGGGTTAACTTTTTAAGAAATATTTTATTTATTTATTTGTGTGGGAGAGAGAGGAAGAGGCAGATAGAAAGAGAGAATGGGCACCCCAGGGCCTCTAGCCACTGCAAATGAATTCCAGACACATGTGCCCCCTTGTGTATCTGGCTTACATGGCTCCTAGGGGATCGAACCACTGTCCTTAGGCTTCGTAGGCAAATGCCTTAACTGCTAAGCCATTTCCTCAGGCCCCCTGGGTTGATTTTTGAGCAGTCGATTTTGTCTGCCTAGAGTAGAAGACTCTGTCATGACATCATCGCATCCAGAGATCCTGATTTTAGAGTGCCTGGTGCAGAGCCTTGAACTCAGAAGCTCAGGCAGGTTGAGAGATGATGGTCTGTTTTTGAGCGTGCCTGCTGGGGTTGAAATGATGCTGAGTCCACCAAACCTTCCACTTTGAGCACTCCGAAGGACTACATTACCCAGCCTCCTTTGCAATGAGAAGGGGCCATGTTGCTAAGTTCTGGCCAATGGAGTAGAAGTGAATGGAGGGTCGGCCACTTTCAGACCTGCCCATGGGCCTCTTGGACGGCCTCCCCTCAGATTTTCACTTAGCAGACCACTTCAGACAACCTGAAGCCCTAAGGGATGTGGAGCACTGGTTGGAAGGACCTCTGGGTCCTTGAGGGGACATGTGAGGGAATACCCATCTCTTGTGAAGCCAAAAAGACTATGCTATGAGTAAGAAAGAAATCTCTGTTATTTGGAGCCTTTGAAAATTAGAGGTTGTGGACTGGAGAGATGGCTTAGTGGTTAAGGCATTTGCCAGCAAAGCCTATGGACCCAGGTTCAATTCCCCAGTACCCATGTAAGCCAGATGCACAAGGTGGTGCATATGTTTGGAGTTCATTTGCCATGGCTAGAGGCCCTGGAAAGCCCATTCTCTCCCACTCTCCCTACTCAAATAAAATATTTAAAGATTTATTTTTAAAAAAGAAAAGAAGAAAAGAAAATTGGAGGTTGTTATAGCAGCTAAACTACACTTCTAACTAAAATCTATCCTTGCTTTAACTCTGCATTCTAGACACATGTGAACTCATTTGAAAATATATTTAATGAAGTTAAAGAAAAGTAGAAAAACCAATGTATAAATATGAAATAGGGCCAATCATAATACAAAGAAATTTTTATAATGAAATTCAATATCCCAATCATGTTTAGATTAAAACTGAGCTTCCTGACAGCCAGTGTAAAAAGGGAAATATATTCAGTCACACACATTTTTCCAGAGTCTTCCAGATGGATAAATATTGATCACTAAGGATAAATATGCTATGGGATTTTTTTTTGTTGTTTTTTTGAGGTAGGGTCTCACTCTAGCCCAGGCTGACCTGGAATTCACTCTGTAGTCTCAGGGTGGCCTCGAACTCACGGCGATCCTCCTACCTCTGCCTCCCGAGTGCTGGGACTAAAGGTGTGCGCCACCACGCCTGGCTGAATGGTGAGTCTTGATTGACAAGTAGATTTTGGATGAGACACGTGTGAGAGATCTGCAGGTGTGTCTGGGATGGCATTTCCAGAGGATTAACTAAGCAACAACCCTCATTGAGTGGAGGAGAGTCACTGCAGACCCACAGGCTGGGGGCCTGGGCAGAATTAAAGGGGGAAGAAGAGCTGTCAAACACAGGCCTTCTCTCTCTCAATCTCCCTTTCGCTCTCACTCCCTCTTTCTCTGCTCCCTGGCTGCTGTGCAGAGAGAGGCTCTGCCCCCCTCCCCCCCCACCATGACAATAGCCTGAGCTCTCTGAAACTGAACTGAGAGAAGCCTTCCTTCCCGGAAACAAGATCTAGAAGATTTTGTTAAGCAACGAGGAAGCTAACTGCCAAGGACTGCATGTGGGTGCGCGTGCGTGCGTGTGCTGGTTGCTACTTTTGCAATCACTGTGCTGCGTGTCATTGCGTGACGAGCAGACTGGTCACGTTGTCGCGTGTGTATGCCACCTCAGTGTCCTGTGGGTGGCCTGGACGCTCAGGGAGTCCCTTCAGGGCGGAGGGAGTGACGTGGTGTGGCGGAGCGGGCTGTGGCACAGGACGCTGTGGTGTGTCATGTGTGCACCGTGTGAGTTCACAGCTGCGTGTCAACATCCTCTGTGCCCCCCCCCGCCCGTGTCCCCGTATTCCCTGCAGGCTCTGTGTATGCACAAGGCGTGTGCCCTGCCAGGCACAGTGGATACATCTAGAAGGCGGTGACTATTGTCTTCAAACAGAGAACAGCCATTAACACATTCATTCATTAAGATCATGTTGACACTTCTATCGCCGACTGAAAACATCTGTTTGTTTAATCAGCCTCCTTAATGCCTTACACTTATTCTCCCCGTGAGAGAGGACGGGTTTGTTTTCCCTACGTGCGTGCGTACACTGGGGCTTGACGGGGCGGGGGGCCCCGGCCTCTGTCAATACTGTTGCAGGGTGACAGCTCTTGGGACAGTCTAGAGTCTCCTCAGTTGGGAAGGAAGCCGTAACTGGGCAGACGGGCAGCTGGCTCTGGTTCCCGGCATAGCTGGAATGGCTCATGGTGGTGTCGAATGAATGGATGTTACAAACTCCCAGGGCACAAGGTCTGAGCACTCGCTACACGGTGTGGGGTGAGGTGGGACACCCCAGCTGCGCTGTACCACGCTTCTTCTGGCCTAGGTTTGCTCCCTCACTGGTTGGTCACAAAGCAGCCGTGACTATGACTTTAGCCAAACTCGTTCCCTCCCACGACCTCAGTTTTCTCACCTGTGGAGCTGGCGAATGGAAAGGCACAAAGGGATACGCGGCTAAGCAAATCCCAGAGCTGAGCGCCAAAGAGATGTACGAGAGGGCGTGGGGAGATAGCTCAGAGCACACAGTGCTTGCCTAGGGCTGGAGAGATGGCTTAGTGGTTAAGGCGCTTGCCTGAAAAACGTAAGGGCATGAGTTCAGTTCCCCAGTACCCATGTAAAGCCAGATGCACAAGGTGGCACATGTGTCTGGAATTTGTTTGAAATGGCCAGAAGCCCTGGCATACCCCTTCCCTCTCTCTCTCTCTGTCTCTTTCTCTCTCTCTCTTTCAAATAAATAAATAATTTTTTAAGCGTGGACTCGGGCTTGTCAGCTGAGTTATCCTAAGTCACCCACTGTACTCTCTGAACTTCAGTCTCTTCATAGGGTTGTGAAAATCAAATTAGACAATGTAAATAAAGTAGACAGAGAGCTTTGAATGTGTGACGAATGATATTTTATCCCCAAAGCACCATTTTTTCCCTTAATTAATTCTTCATGTGAAGTAAATACAAAAAGTAAAACTTGTTACCTCAATTAAGATTTATGATTTTTTTTTTTTTGTGTGTGTTGTTTTTAGTCAGAGCCATATGCCTTGCTTTGGCTGGCTTTGAGACCACTATGTAACCCAGGCTAGCCTCCAACACAGGATCCTCCTGCCTCGGGTTCCCAAATGTGCCACCACGCTCATCTACAGTTGGCTTTTTCAACGTGATGACAACATAAACCTGTAGTTTCTGGTTTGCGCTCCTTTTGCTGAGGGGAGCAGATTGGGCACAAGGTCCAGACTTGACCCTGATTGGACCAATTTAGGTCACGTGTGTATCTGAGGGCCCACCATCGTGGCCTTGGCAGTGAATGAGATGAGAGTACTGGCTGGATCTGGTCCTTGGGACCCAGAGGTCAAATTCATTGCCTGTTACACTTGACCTTGGGGTGGAGATGTTCCCAGAAGAAAAAAACTGAGCAGCTAACCCAAAGACGCAGTGGCTGGTGGGGGGCGTCAGGAGCTGGTGACCACTCCAGCCAGCTCTGGGTTATGCAGACTGGCACCCCGGAAGTCCTAACCCAACTTTGGCAAGTCTAAAAATGGAAGCATGTATCTCCAGCCTGCCTCGAGACAGGGGGCTGGTCCACGTGACTCCACCGAAGTCCCTTCCCAGCCAGCCTTTTGGGACAACTCCAAGCAGGACGTATTTTTTTTGGCAAACCCCCAAAGCCTTGGGAAGCGCAAAGCTAGGGGAAAGGCAGGCCCATCTGCCAGGACTCTCATCTTCGTCCTCCTCCTCCTCCTCCTGTTAATTACGGACTGTCTATTGCAGGGCTATTGATCTCTGTGCAGGAGCACAGGGGTGATATACAGCCACGTCCACTCCTCTAATTCTGCAGCGGGCGGAATATTGCCTTGGAGAGGCTCTGATTAGTCATGCATTGGAGATGAGATGGCTTGCAGCTCTGAGGGAGGTGGGGGAGCTCTGGGCTGGCCAGAGCTCAGCGGTGAGGGTTTCTCTTTGGTCCGCCTGAGGAGAAGGACACATGCTTCTCTCTGGCTAAAGGGATTGGCGAGGGGGTCTCTATTGAAGCCCACCTGTGGGTCAGCCACCACGCCTGGTCTTTCACTCAAATATAAACCGTGTCACATCTTGACAACATGCTAGATATGCCACCTTTGGGCCATTCTGTGGGTTAAGAGGTCACCTACAAAAGCCTTTGCAGATGGGGGTGCAAATTCAATAATACGATTAGAGCCAAGCCGTTTTGTGATCAAATTAGACTTCCTGCTTCTCTCCCCTTTCCTCATAGAAACAGCTCTAGAGAAACAAGCAAAACTTCAAGGGCAAGGACCCAGATGAGGTCTGGTCCCTGCATCCCACAACAGAGCTAAGCTGTGAGTTCTAAGGCAACACACGGGCACTTTAGTACAGGCTTTGGGGGGGGCAGAGGTCGGGGTGAGGGCAGAGCAGCCTGTTACTTCTTCATGGGAAAGGATGGGGGAGAAAGGTTCAAGTCTGCTTGGTTGGCTCACCACGCCATGCCTTGATTTCCTCATGGGAGAGGAGAAAAGCTTGTCGTGAGTGCCCCGTGGGGTTGAAGGCGAGAATCCACGCAAGGCCCTTAGCAAGTGGCCTGGGCGGCGTCCAGTAAGTATTAGTGGGTCTTGATTCTGTTACATGCATTAAGCATGCTGAGCATCTGATACCTCTGTACCCCACACAGAAGCCTTCTCATAAGTGCTTGTGGAAGCACTGGGTTTGTTCTGTCCTGAAAGCAATCTTGGGAAACTTTAATCTATGCCTTGTGTTTGATCCCAGGGTCAATTAGAGCCACCCCCCAAATAATAATGATGATAATGAAAAATAGGGTAGATAATGCTGATGGTGGTGGTGATGGTGAAGGCTACGGTGATGGTAATGGTGGTGACAGTGAGGGTGGTGATGATGAACATGGTAATGGTGATGGTGGTGATGATGGTGGTGATGGTGATGGTGGTGGTGATGATGATGATGTAGGTGTTGATGATGGTGATTGTGATGATGGTGATTGTGATGATGGTGATTGGAATGATGATGATGATGGTGATGATGTTAATGGTGGTGATGGTGATGGTGATGATGGTGATGATGATGGTGATGATGGTGATGATGGTGATGATGACGGTGGTGGTGATGGTGATGATGATGGTGATGATGGTGGTGATGATGGTGATGGTGGTGATGATGGTGGTGATGGTGATGGTGGTGGTGATGATGATGATGTAGGTGTTGATGATGGTGATTGTGATGATGGTGATTGTGATGATGGTGATTGGAATGATGATGATGATGGTGATGATGTTAATGGTGGTGATGGTGATGGTGATGATGGTGATGATGATGGTGATGATGGTGATGATATGATGATGGTGATGATGATGGCGGTGATGTGATGATGATGGTGATGATGGTGATGATGATGGTGATGATGATGGTGATGATGATGATGGTGGTGATGATGGTGATGATGATGGTGATGATGATGGTGATGATGATGATGATGGTGATGATGATGGTGATGATGATGATGATGGTGATGATGATGGTGGTGATGATGGTGATGATGATGGTGATGATGATGGTGATGATGGTGATGATGATGATGATGATGATGGTGATGATGATGGTGGTGATGATGGTGATGATGATGGTGATGATGATGGCGATGATAGTGATGATGATGGTGATGATGATGATGATAGTGATGATGATGGTGATGATGATGATGATGGGAATGATGATGGTGATGATGATGGTGATGGTGGTGATGATGGTGATAATGATGTAGGTGGTGATGATAGTGATGGTGATGATGGTGATTGGAATGATGATGATATAGGTGATGTAGGTGGTAATAACGATAGCGGTGATGGTGATGGTAATGGTGGTGATGATGATGATGATGATGGTGATGATGATGGTGATGGTGATGATGGTGGTGATGGTGATGATGGTGGTGATGATAGTAATGGCGATGATGGTCATTTTGACAGTGGTATTGACAGTGATGGTGATGATGATGAAGATGGTAATTCTGACGGTAATCCTGCTGACGATGGTGATGGGATAGCGACAGCCTCCACTCTCCACACAAGCCCTTAGACCCCATGATAGGATTGGGTGAGTTAGAATTCCTGAAGCCCTGGTGGGATGGAGGTGAATGGGGCTCAGCCCTGCACTCTCGCCCTGAACTCACCCTCTCCCTTGAGATCCCCTGTGGCAGTGCCAGATGTCCTTGTGTCATTTGACTTTATGAGGCTCCTCCCAGCCTCAGGACCTTTGCGCTAGCTGAGTCTCTCTGCTTAAAACCCTCAAATAAATAAATAGAAATAATAAATAATAAAATAAATAAATAGAAAATAAAATGATTTTAAAAATAATTTTTTAAAAACCCTCTTCCATAAGCCATTTGCATGTCTGAGTCCTCTCCTTCGTTTATGTGACAACCTCTTCCATCTTTCAGTCTACAGCAACCTCATGCCACCCAAGGGACCCTGTCACCCAGCACTGGCTAACAAAGGATTAAGGTAAGTATGCCCTGGTTCTCTGCTTCTAGCCAGTGGGGAACAGGACTGCCTCTGTTACCACTAGGTTCCCAGGCTACCCCACAGCACATGTTGAGCACCCATTGTTTTCACCAAGGGAATGTCTCCCTCTCAAGGTAAGGAGTGTGGCCATGGGGTCGTTTCCCAGCTGGACTCTGGATGCCTCCATCCCCAGAACTTCCCTCTGGAGGTCAGCATCTACAGGGGAGAGTGGGAGGAAGGGAGGCCCGTATCTCTGCATTCCCCCTGGAGGCCTGGGTGAGGGGAGCGGAGAGGACTTGGGCTAGAGGCCAAGGCTGGCCTTTCGGGGAGGCGGTAGATAGAGAGAGTGGGAGGCTGGGGAGAGACTGGGGTCAGGGCGGCTGGGCAGACAGAGGGGAGTATTGTAGGAGGAGATTGGGGGAGAAAGAGAGAAGAAAATGAAGGGAGAAATAAATCACCAGAGAAGGAAGATAGAGGGAGGGAAGGAGGGATGAAAGGAGGGAGGCAAAAGCTTAGCAGTGTCCTCTCACCCCCACCTGAAGGCTGCCCTGTCACCAGGCCAGCTGACGCCCTGAGCCCCATGGGAAATCTGTAGACTCAACTCACTTCCCGCATGAATAAACTCCAGCCACAGAGAACCCCGGACGTTGCATGGCCCTCCCTCAGCTGTTCTCTGGCCCATTTCACATCCCAGTGCTCCTGGCAAAACCACCTGCCATTGGGCCTCAGTGCCGGAAGAGGCCGTGAGGATGAGAAGGGCCCCTCTGGGGACTCCCCCCAAAGCTCTCTGCACTTGGCTTCAAATGGGACTTTTCTGCACCATGAAACCAACTGGAGTGCCCATGAGACGAGCCATGACCAAGCTCTGCTGGGTTTGTCCTTCTGTCCGGCGTATGGCCCTTCTGCCGGACAGGCTGTGGCCGAGGGTGTGTGGCTGAGGGACTCCTCTGGGGATCCTGTGGAGGCTCCCCCGCCCCTGGGCATGCAAGGACATGTGTGTTCTCTCGTCTGGAAAATAGGGCAAGAGTTCCTGCATCCCTGGCTTCTTGGGATCTGTCCCGAAGCATGTCTTAAGGAGCAGGTCGTCAACAACCAGGAGCTGAAGAGAAGGATGGGGAGGAGGAGGAGAGGAAGGGAGAGAAGGGAGAAGAGAGAAGGGAAGAGGAGGCAGTGGAGGAGGAGGAAGAAAAAGGAGGAAAAGGTGGAAAGGGAAAAGAAAAAAAGAAGGAGCCGGGCGTGGTGGCGCACGCCTTTAATCCCAGCACTCGGGAGGCAGAGGTGGGAGGATCGCCGTGAGTTAGAGGCCACCCTGAGACTACATAGTGAATTCCAGGTCAGCCTGGACTAGAGCGAAACTCTACCTCAAAAAACCAAGAATAAAACAAAAAAAAAAGAGGACGAGAGAAGGAAGAGGAAGAAGGGACGTGATGCTCTCTCTGGATCCCTCCTATGTGGCGACAGGCAGACGTGACTCACCCAGTTCACTGCCACGCTGTCAGCGAAGCTCTGGCCACTCTCCGTGCTCAGTACCCAATGCATCCTGGGAAAAGATCCCTGTTGGGAGCAGAAGTTTCCAGAGCTCCGAAAAGAGGATGGATCTCCTCTGGCTTCCTCGCTGCCGAGTGAGGTGAAGGGTACAGTGAAGGGAGGTGACAGTCCCCATACCAGCTGCCAGCTCTGTACCTTTGAACTGTCACCCCCTCACACGCCCACTCCCCAGCCTCAGTGCCCCATCTGTCTGGTGGGGAGGGAGGAGGTGAGGTGACCACTTTCGAAGGCTCCAGAGGATCTGGAGTTCTGGCACGCTGGCGTCTGTGAACACGCGCGTCACAATGGGCCCCAGGAGTCCTGCAGAGTCTCGGGGGACGTTTAACAACACTTCCTCCCACTTCTCCTTATGGGGGAGTCGGCTGATGTCTGGGGAGTTCTCTGGAGGAAACGCACAGATCTCAATAGATGTAGACTCAGGGGAGACAGACCCTGGGGACAGAAGTCTGGCAGGAGGGAAGTCCCCAGAGCTCCTGTGGTCCCCAGGATACAGGAGAGAGAGGCATGGATGCCTGGGGGAGTTTGAGGTTGAAAGTGTTGGCTGGGGGGGGGGTCTCAAGATCTCCTGACCAGCCCCTGCCCCAGTGATGCTGGTGCTGCCATCTTGTCACTCTTGGCTGGCACGGTGAGGTGGCTCATGCCGGGAAGGTGACAGGGCTGCGTAGGCCTGGATCAGCTCCTGTAGGAGGCCTATGGGGATGGTGGAGACCCACCTCAGTGACTTCTGCCTGCAGAGTCCTCGGTGACATCCCCAAGAAGAGAGATGCTGGCCCAGATGGTGACAGTAGGCACCCCCCTTTGGGGAGGCCAGAGGACAAGTACCTGTAGGTGTCCCCCAGTGACAGGATGGGAAAAGATGGGCCCAGGAGGAAAGGAGAGCTCACTACTTGCTACAGAGCAAAGGGGGCAGTACACTCACACAGGGGCCAGGAAGGAAGGAAGGGGCTCTCGATGTCACTAGATTAGGAGTGTGAGAACTGCAGTTCGACTCCACTCCGTGGGGCCTTGCAATCCCACACCCTAGCTGTGTGACCCTGGACAAGTAGGTTGCCTTCCCCCCCCCGCCCCCCGAAAAGACATCTCGTGTGTGAGGAGATATTTGCTCCTCTTCCGTGGGTGAGGAGTTCTGCAAATACACTGGTGAGCTGACAAATTGCTCCTCTCACTAGGCCTGTTAGAAACAATTACAGGAGCTAATAGGTGTCCCAAGACCTCTGTGTGCCCAGCATGTTTCCAGACGCTTCACTGAATGAACCCCCTGGATTGTTCTAGAGCACTGGAAGCTCTGTAACCACTCCACAGATGGAGAAATGCGGGCTCAGAGATGGTCCATATCTCGGTCAAGTTCACCCATCCCTAGAACGACAGAGCTGCCATCTGCACACAGGCTGGCTGACTCTGGGTATGTGAATGGGTAGAGGGCTTCCTTGGTCTCCTGGAAGCCAGGACATGGCTGGGTCCCCGTTTGTTCCCTACCCTCACCTGGGTTTGCCCAACCCTACCCAGTGTCCCCTTCCTCTTGGTACACGATGCCCTCCCCCGCTCCTCAGCAATCCTGCTGAGCCCTCCATCGGGGCTTTGGCCAAGGTCTGGACTGATTATTGACAAATTAAAAATATAAGCTATTGACCAGACACTGGGATGGAGTCCCAGGGCTGCAGACCTGCATCTCAATGAGGCAGCCGGCCGTGGAAATCGATGGTGCAGGTGGAGGAGGAGGCAGACAAATTGCCCATGCATAATGCAGCCGGGTGCGCTGGTTAATAACTGTGGGAGGTCGCCTGAGTCAGCTCTCACCGCCCAGCAAGGGCCGCACGCTGCAAACTCCAGGTCCGCCCCGGACGGTCCCGCTGCCTTAGTGACCGCCCACGATACCAGCTTTACAGACACAGGGACACTGTTCAAGGTCAGAAGCCATTCGCGTGAGGGGTGAGATTTCAGCCCATGTCCTTCACTGCTAGCCTGGGGCTTAGAGACTCGGGGGAGGAAGGGGGGTACCACCTTTCCTATTGGCCCCATTTCTCCTGGCTGTGTGCCTTTAGCAAAGTCACTATACCTCTCTGAACATCAGCTTCCTTTCAGAGGATGTGCAAATAAAATCAACCTTCCAAGCAGGGCGTGGTGGTGCACACCTCTAATCCCAGCACAAGGGAGGCAGAGTTAGGAGGACTGCTGTGAGTTCGAGGCTACTCTGAAACTATATGGTGAATTCCAGGTCAGCCTGGGCTAGAGTGAGACTGTACCTCAAAAAAACAAATCAACCTTCCAGGGTCATGGTGGGGATCAAGAGAGAAGGCGAGAGACCCCAGTGCTGCCTTTGGACCCCACCCGCCCTTTCTTTTTTTTTTTCTCAATTTTTATTAACATTCCATGATTATAAAAAGTATCCCATGGTGCTACCCTCCCTCCCCCCACTTTCCCCTTTGAAATTCCATTCTCCATCATATCCCCTCCCCATTTCAATCAGTCTCTCTTTTATTTTGATGTCATGATCTTTTCCTCCTCTTATGATGGTCTTATTTAGGTAGTGTCAGGCACTGTGAGGTCATGGATATCCAGGCCATTTTGTGTCTGGAGGGAGCACGTTGTAAGGAGTCCTACCCTTCCTTTGGCTCTTACATTCTTTCCGCCACCTTTTCCACCCGCCCTTTCTTGTGCCTCCTTCCCTGCCCTGCTTCAGCACTCCTTGGTCGATCAGCTAGCTCCTTTGCCCCTGCCTTCCAGTGTGGTTCTGACCATGCCAGGGCAGTGCAGGACAGAGGAGAGTGAGTATGGCACCACTTCACCCATCGCCTCCTCCCTGCCTGGCCCGGGTCAGCCCAGACCGGCTCTTCCCTGCAGCTGTGTTCCCTACTATCTCCAGGGCCCAGCAGCAGCCCCTTCTCCAGCCTCCTTGCGTCCAGGACGGAGGCCGTCCTTCCCGTCGTGCCCATCCTCGTGACGCGCTCATTCCTGTAACTGCTTCTTAGTTCGTCAGGTGGCTCACTTCATCGACTGGAGAGTACAGCGTTCACAGACGGGGCTGTGGCTGAAATCACTGTCCCATTCTATCCTCCTAGCAGTGAACCTCACTTCTACTCTCCTGTCTCAGCACCATCCCCACCACCCCCATCCGGGAACATCTCTCTCCTGGGATGCAAACATGGACCTGAGCAGCGGCCAGCTCTGCGGGACTGTGACCTCCTGAGCAGTGCCCGGGGCTGGTGTGATGGTCATGTCTTGGTGCACACAATCGCTGTCACTGAGAAGGGACCTGGGGTAGGCTTAGGGGTGCTCTGTGAATAAACCAGGGGGGCTCACTGCGAGTCTGGTGTGGACTAGAACTCTGGCCTCCCAGCTCTCGAAGCGAGGACCTGGATGTGTCCTTGGGTGATGGCGAGCAAGTGAGCAGAAAGTCTCAGGGCAAAGCGAGACAGTGCGTTCTCCACCGCCCCCCTCATTCCAGTGACTCCTACCCAGGGGCAACTGAATGCTCCCCGGGACACACGTGGCAAGTCTGAAGACCATGTCGGGGTCATGTTACTTGCAGGAGCCACTGGCATCTATGAGTAGAGAGACCGGGAGTGTTGTCCGATGCCCTACACAACGTCGTGCCCCACAACGGAGAGAAGCTATTTATTCTGTGCGGTGCTGGGCACCAAGCCCAGAGCCTTCGCGTGCAGGGTGAACGTTCCTCCAGTGCCACCCCCATCTCTGGAGCCGCCCCACCTAGAACGTCAGCTGCCGCCCCAAAGGCTGAGCCGTTGAGAAGCCGCATATACCTTTGGGGTTCCTCCCTGACCAGATAGCCCCACGTTGAGGAAGGCTTCATAATACGCTTCCCTGGATTTTACTCAAAGGGTTCCTCATGATGGAAACACGCTGTGGGCTGCGTCTGGGGCTCAGTAGTAGGACACTTGCGTAGCTCGTGCAGGGTCCTGGGTGCCATCCCCAGCTTTGAAAAGAGTAACAATGGGAGGAGGGCTGGAGAGATGGCTTAGTGGTTAACATGCTTGCCTGCAAAGCCTAAGGACCCAGATTCAGTTCCTGGGTATCCATATAAAGCCAGATGCATGAAGTGGCGCATGTGTCTGGAGTTCATTTGCAGTGGCTAGAGGCCCTGGTGGGCCTATTCTCTCTCTCTCTCTTTCTCTCTCATACACACACACACACAAATATATAAATAAATAAATAAAATATTTTTAAAAATTATTTTTAAAATAGTAAAAATTAGTGCTGCTAATTGCTAGCGATTTAACAGCGATTAAACAAGCAGAGTTTTGAAAAAATGAGAATACCTTAATCTTTATCCCGGTATAGTAGCTCATATCCCGTGCTTGGGAAGCCGAGGCAAGAGGATCCAGCTTGTGAGTTGGAGACCAGCGAATGAGACCAAGCAAGCTCCCGGCCAACCTGGGCTACATGGCAAGACTCTGCCTCACATGACCAACACACGCCGAACAACAGCAGCAGCAGAAGCATCGGGACGCAAGGGGGACTTTGTCCCCCCCGCCCGGGTCACTTCATGGCCAGTGACCATCCCTGCCCTGGGCAGACAGAGGCTCACACATATCACGGTCCTTCCAATAACAGGCTTGGGTGTGCTGGAGGGATGGCTCTGCAGTTAAAGGCACGTGCTTGTAAAGCCTGATGGCCCAGGTTTGAGTCCTCAGTACCCACATAAAGCAGGATGCACAAAGTGGTGCCTGCATCTGGAGTTCGTTTGCAAGGGCAAGAGCCCTAGCATGCTTAGTCTCTCTCTCTCTCCTCACAAATAACTAACTAACTAAATATTTTTTTAAAGGATGGCTTTGTGTCCTTTTCACCCTATCTTGCCTTAGTCAGTAGTGCAACTTTTCTTTGCAGTGGTTCCGAATACCACCTTGGGCAGGCTGCAACTGAATATTTATGATGGTTTCATGTCTGTTTGATTCCGCAATCATCTCTAAGGATGTGTTCTGGGACACAGGCTCACTGGGTCGCGAATCATGAATTTTCAGAGCACTTGACAGGGGACTCGAAGCTACCAGGACAGTGGCTGCCGCCAGCCATGGTTCAGGACCAGGGCTCCTTCCTTTGAAAACACGATGACTCTTCCCGGGATTGGCTGCCCTCAACTTCATGGTTTCCGGCTCATTTGCATTTCTCCTGAAAGCAGTTTGTTCATCTCCTCAGAATTTCTCTTAGGAAGTGAGTGTTCTCTACCTGATATGCAAGAACTTTGTCAACAACAAAAGGTGGGTGTGGAGGGGGCTGGAGAGATGGCTCAGTGTTAAAGCCTGCAAATACTAAAGACCAGAGTTCCATTCCCCAGTACCCACGTAAAGCCAGTTGCACAAAGTGCTGCATGCTTCTGGCATTTGTTTGTAATGGCTAGAGGTCTTGGCATGCCCATTCTGTCTGTCTCTCTGCTTGCAAATAAATTTTAAAAAATTTAAATAGAGGGGGCATTGCAGATACTAACCATTTGTTCATCATAAATGTTACAAGCTTTTTTATCCATTTGCCTATTGGATTTTAATTTCATTTATGATAGTTTTAGCTACATCATTTTTTCCAGTTTAATTTCAGATACAGAAGTCTATCCATTTCCCTTTCTTTTGTGATTTATTTCTTTTCTTTTCTTTTTTTTCTGCTTAAGGAATGCTTTCCTCTCCTTGGGGTCATTATCTACCCATTGCCTTCATGGTTTTTTAAAAATATATTTTACTTATTTATTTGCAAGCAAAGAGGGGGGAGAGAGATAGAGAGAGAGAGAATGAATGAGCACACCAAGGCCTTCTGTCATTGCAAATGAACTCCAGATGCATGCGTTACTGTGTCTGGCTTTACATGGATACTGAGGAATCAAACTCTGGCTGTTAGGTTTTGCAGGCAAGTACTTTAACTGCTGAGCCATCTTTCCAGCCCTCTTCATGTTTATTATTATTATTATTTTCTGCACTGGATTCTGGATTTATAAAATCCATCTGGAATTTATTGTGTCTTACAAAGTTAGAATCAATGTTGACTATGCTGGTTTCTGCCATTATTTCTGGGAAAGCTGGTGGTTTACAGAGTGAAGGGACACAGGCTCATGCATAACTCAGGATGGCCAGGGATGGATCACACCCTTCAGCTCTCAGTCCAGGACACCCTCAGGATCCCATCTCCGGCAGCTCCTGACTTCTCAAAGGCACCCTGGCAGCCCCAGGACAGAGGGACAGACTGTCTTGTCCTCTCTGGCGTTCCAAAGATCCAGAATGTTGAGTTAGACCATCCAAAGACCAGGCAGCTGTCTGTCTCACATGCCCTTGGCCTTAAACTTGATGTTGACATTACCCTGGTGAGGTGTTTCCTATGTTTGTTGCAAAAAAAAAAAAATTGAATCAAATTGATTTTTAAAAATATTTAATTAATCAATTATTTTGCGAGAGTGAGAATGGGCACACCGGGGCCTCTAGCCACTGCAAACAAACTCCAGATGGATGTGCCACCTTGTGCATCTGGCTTATGTGGGTCCTGGGGAATCGAACCTGGGTCCTTAAGCTTCACAGGCAATAGTTCTATGCATCAATAGGGCTCCATATGGTATTTAAACGCACATGTAAGGTGGGCACACTCCTCACTGTGGGGTCTTGCACTAGGATGAGGGAGCCCACTGGAGCATGGTGAAAAGGGAAGCAGGCTGAGCTTGGATGTCAGCCAGAGCCTATCCCTCGAAAAAGTGCCTGCCAGGTAGAATGGTCCAGTACCAGGGCCTCTTGCCGTTGCAAAGGAACTCCAGCCACATGTACCACTTCGTGCATCTGGCTTTGTGTGTGTGGGTACTGGGAAAGTGAACCTCAGCTGTTAGGCTTTGCAAGCAAGTGCCTTTAACAACTGAGCAGTCTCCCCAGCCCCATAAATGAGTTTTTAATATATTTTTAATTTCTTTATTAGAGAGAGAGAGAGAAAGAAAGAGAGAAAACGGGCACACCAGGGCCTCTAGCCATTGCAAACAAACTCCAGAAGCATGTGCCACCATGTGTATCTGGCTTACCTGGGTTCTGGGGAATTGAACCTGGGTCCTTAGGCTTCACAGATAAGCGGACTAACCGCTAAGCAATCTCTACAGCCCAAGTGAGTTTTTAAAATATATTTTTATTTATTTATTTATTTGCAAGGAAAGAGAGGGAGAGAAAGAGAGAGAGAGAGAGAAATGGGCACCCCAGGGCCTCTAGCTGCTGCAAATGAACTCCAGAAGCATGAGTCACTGTGCATCTGGCTTTATGTTGGTACTAGTGAATTGAACCAGGTCCTTGGGCTTTGATGATCCATCTCTCCAGCCCCCATAAATGAGTTTTTAAAAGAGAACATTATAATGAAGGAGAGAGGGACATGAAGATGCCAAGTTGTATCAAAAGTGCCCAGACAGAGAAGGTCTTTGCAAGTTTGAAATTTGACCAAAATTCTAGTGACCAAAAGGGAAAAGGCCACGGGGATGTGGGAGAAAGAGCGTCTGAGGTAGAGGAGTGTGCGCAACGGGCCTGGGAGTGTAGTTGAGAAGCTGCAGCGCCATTGATAGGAGTGGGGAGGGAGGGGGGACAGTGGTGGGAGATCGCTTGCAGGCAACTCTGCAGTGCCCGGTGGGCCACGGCCAGGGTGATGGATTTCATGATACATTGTGCATAAGAGGAAATGAATGAATCAGTGAAACAATGCAAAAGGATGGATGCATGGGCAGAGAGATTGAAAGATAGTTCAGTGGGTGCATGTGAAAATACATAGATGCAGGGCTGGAAAGATGGCTTAACCGTTAAGGCGCTTGTCTGCAAAGCCAAAGGACCCCAGTTCAATTCCCCAGGACCCACGTAAGCCAGATGCACAAGGTGACACATGCGTCTGGAGAGCCCATTCTCTTTCCCTCTAAGTGGCTCTTTCTCCCTCTCTCATTCTCTCTTAAATAAATAAATTAATAAAATGTTTTAAAAATATGTTGGTGCAAAGATGGATATATTGACAGACAGACGGTTGGAAGGATGGGTGAGTGGATATGCTTGGGTGAATGGGTAGGGGGGAGGATAGATGCGTGGAGAATTGTATAATTGTATAATTGTATGGTTGGGTAGATAGGTAGTTGGATGGATGGACAGGTGAACTATTGTCCCTTACAAGCACGCACACCAGGTCAACCCTCTTTCATTCTTTCCTGGCATGTCCATTTTCCACGTCCTGTCCCCCATTTCCTCCCGGTGCCATCACAAGCATCGTTCCCCGCTGATGCCCAGCTGATCTCCCCGGCTCAGGCTGAGCCTTAAATAACACCCCCTCCTTCTCCGGGAAGAGCTATTCTGGTGGCGCGAGCACCAAGAGGCTTTCGGGGCAGGCAGCCGTCACTAACAGATTCATTAAGCTCGCTCCAGAGCAACGATAAAAAATCAATTTAGTTCGCCAGGAGCTGCGGCCGCCCGGCCGTGAACGGGGCGCAGAGGTACTGCGGGCCCCCTCACCGCGGGGCCGCGGGAGCTTGACGGACTGACAGCCTGCCAGGGTGCCCGTGGGCCCAGCGAGGACGCCGTGCCGCTCCCCAGGCATGTGGCAGACGCAGCCCTGCGGAGGGCCCTTGTTAATTTCTCTTTTCACAGTGGGGGGTTTTGGGGGGGGTGGCTGAACCTACTGAGGCTGGGGAGGGAAGATGTTGGCACAGTCTTGCTGAACCCGAGCCTGGCCTGGGAGAAGATCTGGCTGCAGTTGGTGTGGGAAGCTTACCCAGGAATGGGTGGGAGAGAGAAGACGGGAGGGGTGGGGTGGGGTAAGTTAGAAAGGGCGCGGGGTGAGTGGGGGGGGGCGGCTGGAGAGATGGTTTAGCCATTAAGGCACTTGCCTGTGAAGCCTAAGGACTCAGGTTCGATTCTCCAGGTCCTATGTAAGCCAGATGAACATGTTGGCACATGCATTTGGAGTTTGTTTGCAGTGACTAGAGACCCTGGTGCGACCATTCTCTCTCTCTCTCTCTCTGTGTCTCTCTCTCCCTCTCCCTTCCTCTCTGTGTCATAAATAAATAAGTAAGTAAGTAAGTAAATAAATAAATAAATAAATAAATAAATGGCACAAGGCACAGTTGTATCCATCCATCCATCCATCGATTCAGGAGACCATCTACCAACTCCCAGAGGTGACTAAGGGACCTTGGAAAGAAGGTGTCAACAGGGCTGGAGTGATGGCTTAGCGGTTAAGTGCTTACCTGTGAAGCCTAAGGACCCCGGTTCGAGGCTCAATTCTCCAGGACCCACGTTAGCCAGATGCACAAGGGGGCGCATGCGTCTGGAGTTCGTTTGCAGTGGCTGGAGGCCCTGGAGTGCCCATTCTCTCTCTCTCTCTCTATCTGCCTCTTTCTTTCTGTGTCTGTTGCTCTCAAATAAGTAAATAAAAAAATTTTTTTAAATTAAAAAAAATAAAAAGGTGTCAACAGTGAAAGTGTGGGCAGGGTTAGGCCAAGAGAAATTATGGTACATCTCTTTTATTAAAAAATATTTTTATTTATTATTTGAGAGAGAGAGGAAGAGGAAGATAGAGAGAGAAAATGGGTACATCAGGACCTTTAGCCACTGCAAATGAACTCCAGACACATGCGCCACCTTGTGCATCTGGCTTACATGGGTCCTGGGGAGTTGAACTTGGATCCTTTGGCTGTGCAGGCAATCGTCTTAACCAGTAAGCCATCTCTCTAGCCCGATGGCACACCTCTTGGTTGGCAACTATGGGGTGCTCTTAGCGCCAACGACATGGACGATGCTCCCAGGCAAGGCTGGCCATCAGTAGAGGGTCAACTGGGACCAGCTCATGGCTGGCAGGGCCAAGGATGGGTTGTGTCCACCTGGGGACCTGTGTGGGGAAGGCAGGGGATGGTGCGTGTGGAAGTGGCCCTCACAAGGTACAGGGCTGGAGGACAAGGGTCTGGGTGGAGCTGGAAAGGCGAGTGGAGGGCACACGGTGAGAGACTGCAGATGGGCATTGCCACAGCCTGACGAGCTGGGGAGAGAAGTCACTGGTGCAACCTCTCACCATGAGCTTGAGGAACCCCTGCGGAGGAGTCCTGGCCGCATGTGGATAAGGGGATGGTGGTCGCTGCCTGGGAGAGGCATGGGGCAGGGGGCGGGTACAGCAAGGAGAGTGGGTACACACGGACGAGAAGACAGGCTGGGCTGGAGCAGAGACAAGGATAGACCAAGGGATGATGACGGGATGGATACAGAGGAGAGTGACAGACAGAGAGGTGGGAGGCTGGCAGCGGAGAAGGGCAGATGAGGAAAGAGACTCAGAGGCCGGGCATGGTGGCACATGTCTATAATCCCAGCACTCGGGAGGCAGAGGTAGGAGGATTGCAGTGAGTTCAAGGCCACCCTGAGACTACAGAGTTAATTCCAGGTCAGCCTGGGCTAAAGTGAAACCCTACCTTGGAAAACCAGAATAAATAAAGAGAGAAAGAAAGAAAGATAGAAAGAAAGAAGAAAGGAAGGAAGGAAGGAAGGAAGGAAGGAAGGAAGGAAGAAAGAAAGGAAAAAGAAAGAGACTCAGAGTGGATGCAGAGAAGATAAAGTGAAAATATACAAACAATGAGAAAGTTCCAAGAGCCCGAAGACCGGCCAGAGCAGGGTTGGAGTCTGAGAAGCCCCCTGGCCTGTCCCCCTGCCTGGGACCCCTCAGGTGATGAATGAAGGAGTGGCTGGCACTGGCTGGAGCGTGTGCTGTCTCCACTGGGGCTCAGGAGACAGCTTCGGGCTGCTCACCTGCAGCTGCGTCCTCAGAGATTGCGGGGACAGTGAGGTGCAGGTAGAAATGAAGCATGGGGGCTGGAGAGATGGCTCAGCAGTTAAGGTGCTTGCCTACAAAGCCAAAGGACCTATGTTTGATCCTCAAGGACTCAGGTAAAGCCAGATGCGTAAGGCGGTGCATGTGTCTGGAGTTCATTTGCAGTGTCTGGAGGCCCTGGTGTGCCCATTCTCTCTCTCCCTCTCTCAAACAAACAAATAAATCTTTAAAACGAAACGGGGTATGGTTGTTGAAGTTAGCGAATGTAGAGCTTCCCAAGAGAAGGTCACTCCAATGTCTCTCTGGACTCTTGTGACAGCCAGCCGCGTCCATGGAGAGGTGAGGGGCCTCATGTGTGGGGTGGCTCCAGAACATCTTTCCCATGACTTCTCTCATTCCTTCCCTCTACTCTCAGAGGGGGGCAGTGGGTGCAGCTGAGAGGGGCAGGAACATACACACACACACACACACTCCATGGCTTCGGCACACACTGAGCCTGCCTGACACTTGCCTGAGCCAGGTGGGCCCTGGTGGTCAGAGGCGAACAAGCTGCAGGACTCCTGCTCTGTACAGCACCTGCACCTCCGACCTGTCTACCTGTTACCCCACGGAGGGAGAGCAGAGCGAGCACTGGGTGTTTAGATCAATGATCCCGTGCAGAGAGAAGAGAATAAGGGATATGAACTGAGGAGAGGCAGCAGGGGAGGCCAGACAGGGAGAGGGGAGGCCAGGCAGAGAGAGGGGAGGCCAGACAGGGAGAGGGGAGGCCAGGCAGGGAGAGGGGAGGCCAGGCAGGGAGAGGGGAGGCCAGGCAGGGAGAGGGGAGGCCAGGCAGGGAGAGGGGAGGCCAGACAGGGAGAGGGGAGGCCAGGCAGGGAGAGGGGAGGCCAGACAGGGAGAGGGGAGGCCAGACAGGGAGAGAGGAGGCCAGGCAGGGAGAGGGAAGGCCAGACAAGGAGAGGGGAGGCCAGGCAGGGAGAGGGGAGGCCAGACAAGGAGAGGGGAGGCCAGGCAGGGAGAGGGGAGGCCAGGCAGCCCCAGCTCTCTGGGCTGCAGTATACTCTCACTCAGAAGCCACTGCAAGAGGTCTCTGAGGCTTGTTGTGATATACGCTTGGGGAACCCTGAGGATAGGAAGGAAGAGTGGTGTGTGTGTGTGTGTGTGTGTGTCTGTGTGTGTACCACTGGGACCTGCTAGGAGTGGCTGTGGCTGGCAGCGAAGGTTAATACAGGGGCAGTTAGGGCGTGAGACACAGAAGGCTGGGTAAACTGAGGCACACATGGGGGACAGTAACTATAATGGCATTTGGTAAGCTAGGGACTTAATGTCTGGGCCAAGACCTTTTTCACCCTCTGCTTTGATTAGACCCGAAAGCAGACTGGAGAGCTGAGCTACAAAGAACCAATCTCTCAAATACCTGCTAAAAGTCAGGCCTGTGATAATCACTACACATAAACCTTTGTGTTTACTTGCTGCCATTCCCATTGTATAGATGGGAAACCGAGGCCCAGAGACGTGGCTCCATCTGGGAGCCTGAGACCCCCCTGCGGCTGCACCCCACCGCTCCCAGCCGCGGGGAGGAAGAGGCCCGTCTGCAGGTGGGGCGGATGGGAGAGCGCTCCGTCATTCCTGTGGATCTCGGATCTCACTCTGCCAAGGATCCCAGCCAACATTCCTTGGAATCCACAGCGTTAAGCTATGCACAAGGGGGATAGAATCAGACAGGGATGTTTGTAATGGTTTCCAAATGTCTGGCCGCAGCTGCCAGCAGTTACGGGGAGAGAAGGAGGCCCGGGCTGGGGAGGTTGTTTCCCTGCTTGTCTCCTACACATGCTTTGCAGGGGCGCAAGATGTTTCTGGAGTTGTATAGAGGGCTGGGCTACCTCAGAGTACAGAGAGAAGGAAGGAAGGAAGGATGGACAGGCGGATAGATGGATGGATAGGCAGTTTGGGTAGATGAAAGAATGGATGAATGGATGGATGGAGGGGTGGATGTATGGGATGGTGGGTAGATGGTTGGATATATGGATGGATGGGTGGATGGGTGAGTGAATGGATGGATGGATGGATTAGTAGACAGGTAGATGGATGGATTAGTGGATTGATGAAGTGGTAGATGGATGGATGAATGGATGGATGGGTGGGTAAATGGATGGATGGATGGATGGATTAGTGGACAGATGGATGATGGATTAGTGGATGGATGAAGTGGTAGGTGGATGGATGAATGGATGGATGGGTGGGTGGATAGATGGATGGATGGATGGATTAGTGGACAGATGGATGGATGGATTAGTGGATGGATGGAGTGGTAGATGGATGGATGGATTAGTGGATGGAGGGAGGGTTGGATGGATGGATGGGTAGACGGGTGAGTAGATGAGTGGTGGGTGGATGGGTGGGTGAGTAAACGTGTGGATCTTGCTCTTCATTTCACACATAGCCGTTGGGTGAGGGACTACCGTGATGCCAGGCATACAGTATATGTTCATCTGATCTCAGTTCACTAATACGCTGATGGTGCCTTGCGGGGGGGGGGGGTACGGCCAGCGCTCCTCTGTCTGCAGGGTCACAGTCCTCCATAGGAGGGCCACTGTCTCTGGTAAGCCATCTCCTCTTGCCAAGGCTCTGTTTCTTTTTCTGTACGCGGGATGAGGTGACCCACATCAAACTGTTGTGATGTGGTGGGAAGTTGATTGGAAATGTATAGCGAAGGCTGTCTGTTTCTACGGGGCACACAGTAGGCAATTTTCAGTAGCACTAGTAATGACGGTCCACATGAGGGCTCAGAGGCTCTACTCTGCTCCAGGCCCACAGCTTTTCAAATGTTTCTTTTCCCGTCTAATCCACAGCCTGACCTTCAGCTTCCTGTTTTCCAGAAAGAGTGAAGCTCGGAGGGCTTAAGTGACCTGCCAAGATCTCACACGGAGAAAACGTCTAAGCTAAGCACCTGGTTCATTTACCCCCAGGTTTTTCAAGTAGCACACAGATGTGACAATGTGTCAATCAGGAGAGTAAAGGAAAAGATGCCAGGGCTGGAGAGATGGCTTAGCGAGTAGGGGGTTTGCCTGTAAAGCCTAAGGACCCAGGTTCGATTCCCCAGGACCCACGTAAGCCAGATGCACAAGGGGGCACATGTGTCTGGAGTTCGTTTGCAGTGGCTGGAGGCCCAGGCGTCCCCATTCTCTCTATCTGCTTCTCTCTCTTTCAAAATAAATTAAAAAAAATTTTTTTTAATTTATTTTTTAAAATGCCAGTCCTCCTTCTGTCCCTTAGCAAGAGATTTCTTGTTATCCTTTCAATAAATGTGACTTGTAGATACAGGGGCAGGAGGACAGGGTACCACCCTCTGATGGCATTGGCTCCTCTGCCTAGTCTGGTTTGAGGAAGGGGGGAGCGGCTCCCACCCAGACCATGTTCAAGTCCCCTCCCCCAGGAGGCTGGGTGACTGTGACGGCTAGCTCTGAATTGTACACACACATGGTGTGTGATTTCCTGGTTGGAAATGCGAAAGGGTTTGTTGCACGAAGCAGAGAAAATGACTCAGGTTGCCCACAGTCCCCCAATTTGGGAAAAGCCAGTTTCCCGCCTTGGTATAATTGGTACTTCCAGAGATCTCACAGAATACTCTGCCTGGCTGGACCGATGTTTGTCTTTGCCTAAGTCAGATTTCCCGTTTGCTATTGACGGGAGGAGCTGTAAGCAGGGAAGGATATGAGACAAAGTCCCACCGAGGGAAAGGCACGCTGTTGAGTTTCTGGTATATGCTCCCCTGCCTGCTGTGTGTGAGAGGAAGCCCTACTCACAGGCACACAAGCACGTGTGTGTGTGTGTGTGCATGTGTGCGTGCATGCGTGTGCGCACACACAGGCTTCTCCACTCCCGTGTACTTTTGGTTGCCATAGCTCAGTTCAAACTTGGTATCAGCAAGTCACAAGAAGGAGCGTGCGGCAGGCAGGGGCCACTCAAGCCGGACCCCACACTCCAGGGCTGCTGTGACCCCACACTGGGGGCTGCCACCGAAGAAGACAGACCCAGCTGAGGATATGTGCCGAGTTTCCAGAAATCTACACGTTTGTATGAACGCCTGTATTCGTGTAAGATAATTCACAGCAACCTTTTTCTCTCTCCCTTCTTCATCCCTCTTGCCATTCTCTTTCTTCTTTCCCCTTCTTTCTCCTCTATTTTCCTTCCTTGCTTTTTTTCCATCTCTCTCTCTCTCTCTCTCTCTCTCTCTCTCTCTTCTTTCTTTCTTTGGTGCAGGCGGAGCCCGGGGGATGCTAGTTTAGCGCTCTTACCAAACTGTCCCCCAGCTGATGTTCTTTTAAGTCAAGGACCCAGGGGTGCAAAAAGGACCCCCGAGGCTGCCCTGCGCTCACACCTTACTCACTCCGGTCCGCGCCCGCGGTGCTGGGGTGACCAGCCCCCCTCCAGCCTCTCTCCTGCTGCTTTGGGTCCGAAGGGCTCCTAGTTGTCTTCCTCATCTAATTCCACCCCCTTCCCTCTCTCTGCACACCCTGCTCCCCTCCACCACTCAATTTTATTAATGGTTGATTTTTTCCTTTTAAACCATCTGGAGGCTGCTGTCAGCTCCACGGTTGCCAGCCGCTGATCGATATCTGGCGGGGGTGGGGTGGGGGAGGTCATTTCATTAGCTAAGTGCCATGTAATCTACTCGGTAAATCCCAGGGCCTCTTTCTGCGCTGGCTGAAGATAGGGCCAGGGGTCTAAAGATGGCTTCCTGGTGGCGGTGGAGGAAATGTTCAGAGACCCTCAGCCCCGCCCACACACACACACACACACACACACACACACACAATGCTGAGATCTGGTTGGAGTTTTGGGGTCCCCCCTACTTTGTCCCCACACTGTGTCCTCCCCCACTGTGTCTGCAATGAGCACCCTCGTGTTTCTAAAGCTGTAAAGTGATAGGATATCTTCCTGGGCTCTGCTGGAGGGCTGGTCTCCCGAAAGTCACCTGTAGAAAACTCAACTCGCCTGCTTTGCAGAGGAGGAGCCAGGGCACAGCCCCGGGACTTGAACTCGGGGCCGGCTGCCTTCTAGTCCGTAAACTGGCTCAGGGGCCACTTCGGAAGGAGACTGGCTGAAGCAGCACGGATCCCTGGGCCTGTGAGCATTTTACCACACCACTCTCTGGCTTCTCTTGGTGAGCTCTGGCCTTCCCAGAACTTGCTTCCATTGCAGCCACCACCAGGGGCCAGCACATCTCTCTCCTCCGTGGCTGGAAGGCTTCGCAGCTGCACAAGCGCTTGCCTGGGGGCAGAGAGAAGGTGATATGCCTTTTAGAAGGCCAAGGGACAGGCTCTTCTTGTTACTGAGGGTCAAGTTCGGCGTGGTGGGGGCAGGGAGGCTGGGAGGATAAGTCAAGAACATGTGGTCCCCCGCAGCGGGTAATTTCCACTCATCGGCTGTCTCTGTTGGAAATGTGGGACGTATTTACAAGCCTCAGGGATGCCACGCAGGCATCCTCCAACCCTGGGCAACATGTCTGCCTGGATTTGGGGTGAGTAGAAGGCCCAGGGGTCCAAAAGAATGAGGTAAGGGAGAGGAGAAGGTGGTCCTGGGAGAAACCTCATCATGGGCCTGGGGACAGAAGCCCCTCTTCACCTGAGGACTCTGTGCCCCAAGCCTCTACTTTCTCATCTGTGAAATGGGTGCTCATTCCATCACCAGGAGCAAACCAAGGAGGGGATGAGCATGATTCAGATGCCGCTTATCCATTTAGAAGGGGACCTCCCCTGACCCCCAGCGAGCATGCGCCCTGGCACCAAGCAGAGACGCAACCACGTTTGTTTCCTGTTTGCCCCCGCAGTGGTCATTTTGAGAAATGAGACCATCGAGGCTCTGACGGGGAGTGAGATGGTCTGTTTCAAGAGAGCAGCTGAAACCCGGCCTTCCCATCATGCCTTGTGACCCCCTTTTTCCGGTGGGGAGGTGGCAGGTGAGAGGAGGCATTAGCCTGAGCCACTACCCTGGGCTGCCCGGGGCAGTCGCGGGCTTCCAAGCCAGCATGGTGCCTTGGGTCTCCAGGACGCCTTCTCCTGGGGGTCAGGAATTGAGGGCACCACAGTCTCCGATAACCTGAAGTCAGCTGGACCGTGATGCCATCTCAGGTCAGACAGACTCTATGTGTCACCTAGGACAAGCCCTGTCACCTCTGAGCCTCCACTTCTTGGTGCTGGACAGGACTGTATAGTTTGTGCAGTTGCCGTGGTGACTAAACAAGCCAAACGCAGAAGGGCTGTCTGGGTTGGCTCCCTGGATATGGCGTTCCAGATTCTGGCTTGGACTGGGAGTTAAGGGAGTAGAATTGGGGGGGGGGGTTTAACACCTACGGAGGGGATGGAAAGAAGGGGGGTGGTGCAGAAGCAGAGGCTGGACTCAGTGGCTCAGACTCAACTGGGAGCTCCCCTGGTCCACGGGGAGCTGCAGGACCAAGGTTAGGATGTCAGGATTTCCTGGCCAGTTGCTGGGAGGTTTGACCTTGGATGTTGATACAGAGCTCTCTCTAGCTGAGGGCAGTGGCTGGAGCAAGGGCCGGCATGGAAACTTCCAGAACCCCTGAAACCTAAGTGACATTAAGGAGATGTTCCATGGGGAGCCACTTGACACCTGACCCTTTCTTTTCCCAGAGACCCTGCCATCAAGCCACCAAGGGCAGCAGGAAGGGGCGAAGACAGCTTCCAGTGGAGCAGGAAGCCAGGCACGCAGGTTAAGTGAGATAGAGTGAACATGCCAACCTGCGCTCACTGAGCCCTGGTGGTAGGTGAGCCTGTCGTATGGTGATGGCTGCAGGTGTATGCCCCCTGAGAGGCACAGCTGGCAGAGTCTGGGTGAGTGGGGCAGAAGGAAGGAGAGGTGGCCATACCATGTTGTGTGGCCCTTGGCACCCCTGTCACCCAGCAGGACCATCTCTTCGACTGGTGCTCAACCCGGTGTGTGTGGGGGGAGAATTGACTGTGTTTCTGCCTGACTGCCCAGAGCTGCAGGCGGGCGGGAGGGCTGGGGCGGGATGGCCGCTATCTCATTGGGATGGACGGTTCTGCTTCTCTGCTTGGAGAAAGAGCAAGGAACAGGCTATGGGGGGGCGGGGGCTGCTCTGGGAAGGATCCCTGCAGGCAGTAGGCAGTGAGGGCATGTCAGAGGCTTGCTTTGTGATGGGGGGAAGAGGGAGGGAGGGAAGAAGAAAGACAGGGAACCAGGAGGAGTCAGCACCAAGAAGGTTCTGGAAGGCTAAGGACCGTAGTCCCCGCAGAGAAGGTAGAACAGGGGTCCCCAAATCCATCCATAGTATGTCCGTTTCTCTCTCCTCTCCTCCCTCCCTTCTTCCCTCCATTTCTCCATCCCTTCTATCTATTTGCCTATCACCTATCCATCTACTTACTCACCAGCCTACTTTCTATCTGTCCATCCTCCAATCCATCCATCCTTTGAACTTATTTACCCGCATGTTCCCAGATCTGTTCTTCTTCCATTCCTCCCTGATACCTGCTTTCTGGGCACATGTTTCATGGGACCTGGGATTGTGCACATCTAATGCCCTCCTGGAGCCCACAGTCTAGTGGGGATGAGGACTTTATGCCTGCTGGGTCAGCATTCCTGGGGAGCACCCATATGTGTTGGCAGTGTTGGGGCCACGTGAGAGGGGGGTCAGACAAGTCCTCCTAGAGGAAGTGGCATTCAGTCAGCCCCGGGGCTGTGCGACCAGAAGTAAGAGGCAGACCTGCGGAGTGGGCACAGCCGGCTGGTGCTCCCAAAGCTGGAGAAACCAGGTTAGAAACTTTGCTGTGTGAAGTGTTGAGTCTTTAACGTCTGTGAGATTGGATAGAAGACGTCCAGGCCATTAGTAAACGCCCCTCTGGAGATTTCCAGAAAGAGGATTAACTGGGGGGAGACCTGCCCTGGATGGGTAGTTGTAATCAAATGGGCCAGACCCATGCCACGGAAAACAAAAGCAGAAGATGGACACCCACGCTTGCTCGTTTTCTCTCTCCTTCCCTCCTCCTCCTCTTCTTCTTCTTCGCTGCCTGTGGTTCTCTTTCTCTCCTCTTCCTCTTCTCTTCTTCCTGGCTGCCGGAGGTGAGCTGCTGTCCTTCCACTATCATCTTTCTACAGTGCTACGTCCCAAGAGCCACAGAGTCAGTCAACCAGGGACAGGAGCATCTGAAGCCATGAGCCCAAATAAGGGTTCCCTCCTTTCAAAGTTCTGGCGCGGTGAGGAAAGGCCGTGTCACGCGTTCGGCCTTTGGCAGAGTTACTCTTCTATGAACAAGGACCCCTCTTCACATGGAATAGGATGTGGGGTTCTAATCTGCAGGGAAGTACAAAAGCAGAGCTGAGAGGGAGTACAGTTGGGGTGACTAGACCCCTGAAAGTAAAAAAGACAGGACAGTCTGCACTTGCTAGAAGTCAAAGATGACCTGACTTCTTATCTCTTGCCTAGTTCCCTAGACCTGTTTTTCCACAAATAACCAGGACCCCTCCTGGGACAGAAGGCCTTTCATAAGATTTAAACATTTTGTTTGGTCAAGTTGAGAGCCCTGAAATTGGTGTCAGGGCTAGCCTCTTCCTGAGACAGCCACTAACCTTAACTGTCCCTCTGGTTCACCTGAGCTGGAAGACAGCCTACCACCCTAAGGTTATAAATACCTTTGCAAGGGAAGGGCAGGCTCTCTGACCACTTGGGAACTTAAGGACTTTTCTGAACCCTGAACACCCCATTACAGAGCTTCTCTAACTGAAGCAGGGCCATTCTAGAACATTCCCACCCAAGCCTTCTCACACTCCTCCTAACCAGATGCTGCTGAGAACAGAGCAGAAGGTCAGGACTCCCTGGGGCCCCATTTGCAAACTAGACACAGGCTCTGAACTTGACTGAGAGGACCAGAGCTTGAGGGAGCCAAGGCTACTTTTATTGCAAGTGGAGATAACACCACATAAAGTTATCTAGAATGTTCTAAGCCCCAAGATCCATCCCTCACTATTCTTGGGCTCCACTCAACTTGCCAAGCACAATTACGTGATTTCACAAACAAGCCACTATCCAACCTGCCTGGGGGCAAAGCTGGCCTCCTTGTTCCTGAATACCAGTTTCTAGCCCGTCTACCAACAAGCCCTCCCCGACCGCCCGATGATACCTTCACCTCCCAACAGCACACAGTAGGACTCAATGCATACTTAGTGAATACTCCAACCAACAAAGCAAGCCACACAGATTCTCGGCTTCGTGGTCATGTGCTTGCATTTATTTTCCTAGGATCAGCAGGGTCGAGAGGGAGGAGGGGTGGGGAAGGGAGCACCCCCTACCCAGCGCAGTTCCCACACAGCCAAAACTCCGACGACGTTGATGGAAAGAGAAGACTAACCACGCCCTTATTTCCTGGAGGTTCCAAGGAAGAAACAGAAAAAGAAGTCTGGTGATGTGCGGTGGAGGAGGGGGGCTGGTCCCGGGTGTTTGCAAATGTCCTTCAGATCTCGGGGCACCTGACACGGGTCCTCCTTTGCCTAGAACACCTATGGGGGTGCTGGACATCCCTCCATGCAGTGTCTGGTGGATATGCACCCCGGTCCTGACTGTTGACATCATTAATTCATGCAGCCCGATTTGCATACGCACTCCTCTCAATCCGCTTTATGGTGCAATTACTACTCAGAAGCGAATCTTTAATGAGTTTCCTTTTCAGGCCTCCTGGGCCCTCTATTCTTGAGGAAACGTGTGGAGTGGGGCAGTGTCTCTTCGTGGGAGGACTTACAGGCCTCTGCTTCTCTAGGCCCGCCTCCCCCGCGCCCCCATCTCTGCTTGGCGCCTCTTCCAGGCAGCTTCCCCTGACTTAAGAGCACTGGTAGTCAGGACCCTCCATGGGATGGGCCAGCAAGGTGGAGGAGGGTGGGAATTTCAAAGAACTAAATCACAGCCCACGTTTGGATTCCCCCCGCCAGCACTTGCTAGCTGTGTAACCTGGAGCCAGAGACCCTCGTGCTCCAAATCTCCGTGTCAGGAGTCCGTTGGGAATCGGCTGGCATAGAGTCGCAGCCTGGCTCTTTGCACCGGGTGGTAGGCTGAGAACAGAGTGGGCGTGTCTGCTTATTTCTGAGTAGGGCGGGGCATGGGACACACAACAGTTGCTCGCCTGGTGCACAGTGGCGGGATGGATGGAAGGGAGAGCAGAAAGGGAGAGGAAGACCAGATGGATGGGTGGATGAGTAAAAGGAGGAAGAAAAGCAAGGAAAGGAGGAGGGAGGACATATGGACAAATGGAAGAAAGGAGGGTGGACAGATGGGTAGACGGACGGATGACAAGGGAAAGAACAGATAGATAGGTGAGCAGAAAGTGTAAAGAAGGGAGAGAGGGAGAAAAAGAGAAAGGAAGGAAGAAAAGATGGGGAGATGGGTGGATGGGTGACTAGAGGAACAGATGGGTGGGTGCGTGAGTAGATGTGTGGGGTGGGCAGATGGGGTAGTGGGATGGGTGGATAGATGGATGGATGGATGGATGGGTAGGTGGGCAGTTGGATAGATGGATAGAGGAGAGGATAGATGGATAGAGGAGAGGATAGATGGATAGGTGGGTGAATGAGTGGACTGGTAGATGGATAGATGGATGGTGGGCAGGTGGGTGGGCAGGTGGGTCAAACAGATAAGCTAGCTCCAGAACCTGGCCTTGGTTCCTGGTTCCCCTGCCTCTTCGTGGTCTGGAGAACATCTCCTTGTCTCCCCTAGGGGTGGACAGACCCTGTCCCCAGGTGTCCTCTACTTGCTGCTCCCCAGCAGCAGCCAGCACCGTGCGGAGGGCACTCCAACAGCCTTCAATGGCTGGGCAGAGCTGCGCCCCATGATGGGCACTTCTGTTTGTGCTTTGGGAAGGGAAGGACGCCTGGCTCCGTGGGAGACACAGGCTGCCACTGTGAGGCATCTCCTGCCGGCCTGGCCTCTCCCTTCGTCTCTGGACAATATGAGCATGCCCCCCCCCTTCTGGTGACTCCCTGCTATTCTGGGCATCTTGGGGAACTCACGTCCACAGGGGACAGACCAGAAATGTACAACAGCAAAGAAAAAGAAAAAAGAAAGAAAAAGAAAAAACGAGGCCAGCATGATACCAAACGGAATGTGGGCTTGCGTGAAATCTCCCAAGTCTTCAACATTAGGATCAAATGCAAGCAGTTTTCAAAGTGCAACATACGTTCTGCCAACTGACACAGGCATTGGCCACGGGTCACCAGTGCGACCTTGGCTGGATGTGCTTACATAAGTCCCAAACTGGGGACCCTTTAGAGTTCTACCTTCCTCTTGGACTGACTCCCCTCTGCACCTCTGAACTCCATGTCTCTACAGACAGCAAAACGGCATTTGCTCCGAGCGTGCTCTTTACGTTTAGTTAGAGACGCTGATTCTCCAGACGGGCTTCCATCGCTGGATGCGTGCGCCAGCCTTGGTCACAGCCGCCTGCGGCTCCTTCCACTCTCCTCAGCCAGTTGGATCTGGCGGCTACAAGTTCAGGATCATCAAAGGGGCTGAACCCCAATCCCGGTTTCGTTTACTTCCCTGGGTGACCTTGAGCAAGTGACTCAGCTTTCCCTAACTCTCAACCCAACCCATTTGATGGCGAGGATTCAAGCCTGGTGCTGAAACTTCAGCGGCAAGCAAAACGGGGTCACCAGGAAGACTGTCTCCTCAAATCCTCCGAGCAGATGTTGGGGTGCGGAGAGGAGAAGTGACTTTCTGCAGGTCACAGAGCAACAGAGCCCAAGAGATGGAATTACCGTATGTCGCCTCTGCCAGTACCCGTGCTTTCCGGGATGGTGCAGGGAGAGAGAGAAGTAGCGCAGGGCTTCTCAGGACAAGGGAAGCATTGGCCTTCGTGTTGGAAGAGTCCCTGGGACAGCTCTGACCCATTGCCAGCGGCCTGGGGATGAGAAGGGCTAGTCTGTGTTGAGGATCCAAGCCTAGCACAGCGTGGGGCCAGTCCTGGGCCTGGAACACTCGTAGACGTCATCGCTGACTTGCTTCCCGAAGCTCAGACAGGGCGGAACCTGTTCTTGCTGTGTGTCTCTGTTTATGACTTATAACACACCCGGGCATCGGCCAGGTCATGCCCAGAGGCTGGTGTTTAATGTTACTCATGGGGCTGGGGAGATGGCTCAGTGGTTAAAGGCACTTGCTTGCAAAGCCCGACATCTTGGGTCTGATTCCCCAATGTCCACATAAAAGCCAGATGTGCAAAGTGGCATATGGGTCTGGAGTTTTATTTATTTATTTATTTGTTTATTTATTTATTTATTTTTGCAAAGGCACTAGGTTCTGACATGCCCGTTCTCATTTTTTTCCTCTCTCTGCTTGCAAATAAATAAATAAATAAAGGGCTAGAGAGATTGCTCTGCAGTTAAGGCACTTGCCTACCCAGGTTCAGTTTTTCCAGTACCCACGTAAGCCAGATGCACAAAGCTCTGGAGTTCGTTTGCAGTGGCTAGAGGCCCTGATGTGTCCATCCTCTCTCTCTCTCTCTCTCTCTCTTTACAAATAAATGAAAATATTTTTTAAAACACACACAACACACACACACAGACTACAACAACCCTGGATCTCAGAGAAGAAATCCAAATAACCAAAAATAATTTTTAAAGAAAGGTACTCATGGGGCTGGGGTGATGGCTTAGCAGTTAGGGTGCTTGCTTGCGAAGCCTAGGGATCCAGGTTTGATTCCCCAGGACCCACGTAAGCTGGGTACACAAGGTGGCGCATGAATCTGGAGTTTGTTCACAGTGGCTAGAGGGAGGCCCTGGTTGCACCCATTCTCTTTCTGTATCTATCTCTTGCTCTCAAATAAATAAAATAAAATATTTTTTTTGTTTTTTTGAGGTAGGGTCTCACTCTAGCTCAGGCTGACCTGGAATTCACTATGGAGTCTCAGGGTGGCCTCAAACTCATGGCGATCCTCCTACCTCTGCCTCCCGAATGCTGGGATTAAAGGCGTGTGCCACCACGCCCAGCTTAATAAAGCTACTCATGTTGTCTTGATGGGACCACACAAACTCTTGAGCCTCAGTGTCCCTATATGTAAAGGGAACATATTGTATCTTCCTCCCTGGGGAGGGGTGCAGATCGAACACCTACTGAATGGGTGTTTAAGGGTAAGGAAAGCTGACTTGTCCGCATGGTGTGATGCTGTCTGCCACCTTGCCCAGGAGTGTCATGGGTGGACAAGTCGGTGTCCACTATTATTTGTTGAGCACACACACTATGTGTCCCATCTCGTTCTAGGTGATTTAAATACTACTTCTACTACTAATAATAATAATAATGGACTCACTCACTCTGACCCCCTGCCAGGGAGACAGAGACTGTGATGTTCCCACTTTGTAGATGGGAACACTGAGGCCAAAGAAAGGAGGTGACTTTCCCAAAGTCCCAGTGGGAGTCACTGGTAGACGCCACCGGTAGGCGTGGATGCATGAGGTCTCGGAGGCCTGTGGACGGCTCTTACAATGTACCTCCATGCCGTGCATGGTTGACACTCTGTTGACACGACCCTGCCCTCTGGCCTGGCCATCTGCTTTCAAGCTCTGTGACTCTTGAACAAACAAGCATCTGATCCGAGGAGGGACTCTGCTCAGAGAAGGTGATGCGCTCGGCAGGAGGAGGCAAGAGCTAAGCTACCACCCCAGTGCCCCATCAGACTGGGCACTGAGCCCCGGGGTGGCCTAGGGCTATGGATGCCCAGTGCTGAGGACGAGAGAGAAGGTCAGAGAGAGACACTATGCTCACTGCTGTGTGACACACAGCTACTCCCTTCCCCTCTCTGGGCTTCAGAATCTCTAGGATTTATATGCGACGACCTCTAGGGAAGGTTTAAAAATCCAATAATTGATAGAAATTGAAAAGGTCCAGAGTCTTTCACTGGGCTAGTGGCTAGTTCATCGTGGTTGCCTCATCTCAAAGTCTAGCAGTCTAGTGGCATATCTCTTGACTAATTTCTATCTGTCTCTGACACAAAGGAAGTCTGGGACTAATTTAGCATGTGCACACTCGCTGGTGTTGGTGGAGGTGCGGGCTGTGGTCACGGAACTCCGGGGAGCTATGCACTGTGATGTCTGTCACCCACATCATCTCCTTGAACCCTCCCGGGGGCCTTATGGGGTGGGTGCCAGGTGTCTCTCAGCACATGAGGACAGTCAAACCCAGAGGGACTTGTGGAGTAGCTTGAGGTCATTCTCAGATGTTCCACAGTGCCCTGGCAACAGCTTTGCCCTGGCTTCAGGCCCCTTCTCCTTGAACACCAAACGTGGAAGTAGATCCAGTACAGCTGGCCTGAAAGGAAGGAAGAATAAAGGAAGAAAGGGAAGAATGAGCCCGGGCATGGCGGCACACACTTTTAATCCCAGCAGAGGTAGGAGGATTGCCGTGAGTTCAAGGCCACCCTGAGACAACATAGTGAATTCCAGGTCAGCCTGGGTTAGAGTGAGACCCTACCTCAAAACAAACAAACAAAAAAGGAAGAATGCTTTGTTTCATGAAGCTGCCTCCACAGCACAGTCTCTACAGGTAAAGGACTTCACCGCAGAGGTGGCCCCGGCCCTGGCAGCAGGGTGGGGTGCAGGGGCAGGCACACGACCCCGCGACACAGCAGACAGAGCTGCGGGCCATTGCAGTATGTCCATGTGGAGCAGCTCTGTCAGCAGCTCTGAGGGAGGAGCAGGCAGCCCTGTCAGCCCTGGACATCACTTGCTGGGCAGTGGCCAGAGGAGCCCTGCAGGGCCACTGCCCCTGGATACCTGTGCAGGGTGGGCCTGTCTGCCAGGTAGCCTCAGGCTGTTGCCTGAAGGAAGAGCCCACAGCTGCCCATCCCTGGGCATCCGCTCTTCCTCATCCAGCCGGGCTAAGGCTCCTGGTTCACTCCCTTCCTCCCTCTTTCTCTCTCTCATTCACCCACCCACTCACTCATTCACTCACCCACTCAATCACTCATTCATCCATTCGCTCCCTCCTTCACTCACTAATTCATTCTGTCATTCACCCGCCTATTCAATCACTCACCCACTTGTTCACTAATTCACTCATTCACCTGCTCGCTCGTTAACTCACTCATTCATTCACTCATACACTCACCCACTCGTTCGCTAATTCACTCATTCACCCGCTCGCTCATTAACTCCCTCATTCCTTCACTCATCCACTCATTCACTCACCGGTTCACTGGCCTACTGGCTCGCTTGTTTAGTGCCCTCCGAGGAAATGCCATGTGTGACCTCTCTTCCCAACCGTAGAGGTCGTGAGCGCAGGGGACACCATCCTCATGTCACCTGTGGTCCAGCCACTAAATAGCTCAGTAAGCCAGTGAGTCCTTCCATTACAGTTGACCTAGGTTCTGGAAAGGAGTAGGGCATGTGACGACATATAACAGGGCCATGTCCGACACCCGGTTGCAAGGGCCTAGCCCATCCTCTCTCAGTGGACATCTTGAGGAGCGGACACATGACCCACGTAGAATCTGTGGGCCCTAAAAATGTCAGTGGCTGGAGAACTGCTGGCGAGTATCGCTCCTCGTGGCAAAAGGCTGGGTTCTGAATGGGTCCCGCCTCTGCTGTTGTTCACTGCTTGGCACAGGTTCCAGAAGCAGTTTGCCTCAGGGAAATGAGACACGTGGAGTCTCGGGGCTGTGGAGACAGTCAACAAGCTGTCAGGGAGAAGCCCCCCCGGTGCAGGCTGCATGGAGCCAGCGCGCGGCGCCTGTCACCAGCCATTAGGAGCCTCTGAGGAGGGGGCCATGCCCTCGCACCCCCCAGCAAGAGCTGGCCCTAGAGGCCTGTTCCTACCTCTGCACCACCAGCCTAGAGCTTTTCCCAAGCGCCGGAGAGCCGTGGGCTGTCCTGTGTCTCCCCCAGCTCTGCCACCCTAGTCCCAGAAGCCTGATCTAAAATAAGGTCCTGAGATCCAAGTGCCCTTCCTCTGTGGGAGGTGCCACACGGCCTTTGGGCTCTTTGGTTCAAGGGAAGGGACAGGCCAAAGGCACCCAGTACACAGCTTCTCCGTGTTGAGAGCAGTAACTCCCCCTAATTATTCCTCAGTTCCGGATTCATTAGCGACCCCAGTATTAATTCAAATCAGTGCCTCTATCCCCATCTGTCCCAGATTCGTCAGCGAGACACTGTTGACGCTAATGTGGTGGGCTTTAGCTATGAGAGATCCTTGCTGAGTTAGATTGTTGCTTCAAAGAGAGGAAGGCCCCAGCCATGTTTGCCTTAGACCAAGGAAGACAAGGCCACCACCCGAGCCCCCAGGGAACTCAAGGACCCAGGGGCAGATAACCTTCCACCCTGGCGGCGTCAGTATCGGAGAAATTCCTTTTAAATGACTCCTCAGACTTCCCCACCCACTGAGTTCCCCCTCTTTGGTTAACAGATGGGCTCAGCTAACCATTCCCAGCTCTCCGATAAAGCGGTGTCAGGCTGTGCGGGCCCCCATCGGAAAGGCATGCTTGGATAATAAATTCCAAGGCACCCCGCCATCTGTGGGCTGCCAATCAAGGGGGCGCCGGGCACACCAGGGCTTCCAGCCTGCTGCTGCGAAGGAGTTGAGGGAGACCTCGGCGGGTGGGGAGGCAGCCCGCTCCTGCCCACACTCCTGACCCCGGCTGCCCCATCCTGCTCCGCTTGAGACCTGTCCCAGCTGAAACAGCCGGTCATCCGGCCCAGCCCCGTCCATCTATCCACCCCTGCCCTGCAGGACCTAGCACACAGGCAGCAGTGCCACTCAGAGCAAGGTCACAAGCTTCACTGGCAGACAGACAGAGCTTGCCGTCTCGTGGGTGGCTCAGCCACATCCCTGCCCTTATATTTGTACTGCCTGAGCTCCTTCTGATAGCTGCGAAGATTTCCTGAAAGCCAGGTACCTGTAATGTACACGTGCTGTTGCCTCCCACCCAAGGCCGAGGCAGACATCACTAATCGATCACTGCTATCTTTCGTATTGAACGGAGCCGGGTCTCGCATGCCGAAAAGACTCCTTGCCCCTGGCCTTCACGGCCATCTATCTCACTGGAGCTAGTACTCAACCATTTGACATACATCATCCCAGAGTTAGTCTGGGGGTCAACCGTGTCCAGCTATCCCCCGGCCCCTGGCTTGCTTTTGTAAATAAAGTTTTATCGAGACACAGCCATATCCATTTGTTTACCTGCTGTCTATAAGCTGCCTGGGCACCGCAGAGCTAAGCTGAGTAGAGGTAGCAGAGATGGAATAGCCCCCCCTCCAAGCCCCAAGTACTGACCCTCTAGGGTCATTCATAGGAAACACTGTCCCTGCTGTGGGGGCCCAGGGGAGGTCACTGTGAAGACTCAGAGTGGAGCGAGACGGCCATTGTGAACTGACCCCTGCACTTTGCCGTTTGTGTCCACGGCGCTGCACGTTGCTGCTGCTCCGGGCTGGACGTACCGGTGACCTCTTGCTCCCTGGAAGCTCTTCCCAGGTCAGACAGGGCGGAGGCAGGTAACACCCACCCCCCAGCTCTTGGTCCCTGGGTATGATCACCCCACGGGGGTGCCCCACTAGCTTCCAGAGGCAGCTCCTGGAACACCAAGCTCCACCCACTCCCCCGCGGGTGAAGGCATGGATCTACGCAAAACCTCCCTCCCCAGGAGATATTTCCCAGGTATTCTTGTCTCCAAGTCAGTGTTGGGGGACAAGGTCCTTCCCCTGGCCCAGCTCCAAGGCTACAACATGCTGCATGTTTTCAGCTGACCGAATCAGCGATGTGTGTTACTACTTCGAGCAGACAGGCTGTTGTCAGGACACAAATGCATCTGACAAGCAGAGCTGGGGTGAGGATGGAGTCTGGTGAAAGAACGCCCGCAATGAGGACCTCTGCTCCATGATGCGGGACCCCCATGCTGGGCAGGAGGCTGGTGGTGCCTGGCTGCAGCCAACACAGAGCATGAGAGAGAAAGAGAGAGACCCACATGCATGCCCTGCACAGGAGACAGAGCAGGGGCAGAAAGCCCCAGTCTCCAGATGCCGCAGAGTCATTTACAGCCAGCGGAGGGTCCTTCAGAAATATTCCGTCCTCATCCCCGGCAAGGTGGACCACTCGCGCATTCTTTGAGCTGGCTCACACATGACTCTGTTCTACATAAGACACTCCGCCGTCACGGTGTGCTAAACGAGGCTGTCCCTGTGGCCAGAGGTGGGTGAGAGAGGAGAGGAGAAAGGCGGGGAGGGAGACGCGGTGATGGTGTCACGGTGAAATTCTCATGGCTGGAACCAAACACCTGACCAAAAACAGCTGATATGGGCCTGGAGAGACGGCTTAACCATTAAAGGCACTCACCTGCGAAACCCAAGAACATGCATTTGAATCTCCAGGTAGGTCCCACGTAGCCAGATGCAAAAGTGACGCAACCATGAGATGTCATTCATGTGCACAAGGGGACACACATGTCTGGAGTTCGTTCCCAGATGCTGACAGGCCCTGGTGCACCTATTCTCTCCCTCCCTCCCTCCCTCTCTCTCTCTCTCTTTCTCTCTCTGCCTCTCTCTCTCTCTCTCTGTTTCTCTCTCAAAAATAAAATAATAAGCGCCGGGTGTGGTGGCGCACACCTTTAATCCCAGCACTCAGGAGGCCGAGGTAGGAGGATCGCCGTGAGTTCGAGGCCACCTTGAGACTACATAGTGAATTCCAGGTCAGCCTGGGCTAGAGTGAGACCCTACCTCGAAAAACCAAAAATAAATAAATAAATAAATAAATAAATAAATAATAAAACAGCTGATGGGAGGAGAGGGTTGATTTTGGCTTGCAGTCTCGAGTGGCAGCTTCAGTGTGGCAGGAGAAGTAGGTAGAGCAGGACATGGCATCTTGCCATAGCAGCTGGCAGAGAGCAGCCAGGGAGCGAGCTGAGCTCTGGCAAGGGGGGGGGGGGACTGAACTTGAAAGCCCTCCCCCACAACACACCTCCTCCTGCAAGGCTCCACCTGTGAGCTACCACAATGAGATCCTTATCTTTGGTAATAAATCTCAAGGAAGCCCAGGCTCAGGGAGGCTAAGAAAATTATTCAGGATCACATAGGATGTTAGAAGTTACATTGTTACACACTGCCAAGGCAAATGACCTGTTCCACTCTGCTGGGGACACACTAGCATAGTGACAGAATTGGGAGGCAAAATTTGACCTAATTTAAGAAGGGTGCTGTCTTTCCTTATTGCTGCTGGGATAAAGCCCCCATCCAAAGCAGCTGATGGGAGGAAAGGGTGTTTTTTTTTTTTTTTTTTGGCTTACAGTCTCAAGGGGAAGCTTCATGATGGCAGGGGAAAGCATGGCATGAGCAGAGGCTGGGCATCACCTCTGCCGCAGTAGATGGAAAACAACAGCAGGGGAGTGAGCTGACCAGCGCTGGTGGCTGATAAACCTCAAGGTCCACCCCCCACCCAGTGACACACCTCCTCCAGCAAGGCTCCACCTCCAAAATTTCCACCCGCTGGAGACCAAGCACGCAGAAGACAGGGACTTACCGGGGACATCAGACTCAAGCCACCACACTGGGTATAGGCAGAGTGGCACTAACACACAGTAAATGTGTAGAGCACTGGCACAGATTTGGGAATCAAGAAATAAACCAATCATCCGTGATTGGCTGGTTTCTGACAAGGATGCTTAGAGGACTTAATGGGGGAAAAGAATTCTTTCAATAAATGGTATTAGAGCCAGGCGTGGTGGCGCATGCCTTTAATCCCAGCACTCGGGAGGCAGAGGTAGGAGGATCGCCGTGAGTTCGAGGCCACCCTGAGACTCCATAGTGAATTCCAGGTCAGCCTGAGCTAGAGTGAGACCCTACCTTGGAAAACCAAAAAATAAATAAATAAATAAATGGTATTAGAAACAAGTAGATGTCCGCATAGCAGAGAACCAACCTCCACTCAGAATGAACAAAAAGCTAGGTGTAAGAGTAAAAATTACAAAGCTGCTAGAAGAAAACCTAGGACTGGGCCCCCAGGACCCTGGCTTAGGAAATTATCTAAAAGCTTTGAATTTTATCAGGATGTGAGAATTCTGTGTTATGAATGATATTATTTAGAAAGCATAGAGACAAGCAGAGCCAAAGGACACATGTCTGTCACCTCAAGTACTCAGGAGACTGAAACAAGACTTCAAAACAGGGGCTAGAGGGCTGGAGAGATGGCTTAGTGGTTAAGGCATTTGCCGGAAAAGCCAAAGGACCCAGGTTTGATTCCCCAGGACCCATGTAAGCCAGATGCACAAGGTGGCACATGTGTCTGGAGTCCGTTTGCAGTGGCTGGAGGCCGTGGTGCACCCATTCTCTCTGTCTGTCTTTCTCTCTGATTCGCTCAAATAAATAAATAAATAAATAAAACTTTAAAAAAATACAGGAGCTAGAGAGATTGCGTAGTGGTTAAGGTACTTGACTGGGAAGTCTAAGGACTCCAGGTTCAATCTCCAGGACCCACATAAGCCAGGTGCACAAGGTGGGCTTGTTTGTCAGAGGCCCTGGTGTACCCATTTCTCTCTCTCTCCCTCTATCTGCCTCTTTCTCTCTCTCAAATAAATAAATAAAATATTTTTTAAAAGGGTTCATAGCTGGGCATGGTGGCACAAGCCTCTAATCCCAGCACTCGGGAGGCAGAGGTAGGAGGATCGCCGTGAGTTCGAGGCCACCCTGAGACTCCATAGTGAATTCCAGGTCAGCCTGGGCTAGAGTGAGACCCTACCTTCAAACCCCCAAAACAAAAACAATAACAACAACAAAAAAAAGTCAACCTGAATGTAAAATGGTGATGGCCATAGGCTGGGAAGAGAGCAGGGTGGAAAGAGGTTAGGTTTGCTGAATGTGCATGTGTCAAGTATCAACCGAATCCACCTCCATTAATACATGCAATTGATACATGTCAATCAAAAGTAAAATACAGGCAGGAGAGGGCTTAGCAGTTAAGGCACTTGCCTGCAAAGCCTAAGGACCCAGGTTTGTGCACAAGGTGGTGCACTCATCTGGAGTTTGACTGCAGTGACTAGAGGCCCTGGTGTGCCAATTCTCTCTCTAGTGTGTGCACTCTCTCTCTCTCTCTCTCATAAAATAAAATACATTTAAAACATAATAAATGATGTGGGTTGTTTGTTGTTGTTGTTGTTGTTTATTTTGAGGTAGGGTCTCACTCTAGCCTAGGCTGTCCTGGAATTCACTATGTAGTCTCAGGGTGGCCTTGAACTCATGGCGATCCTCCTACCTCTGCCTCCTGAGTGCTGGGAATAAAGGCGTGTGCAAAATCTGTTAGGGCTAGTGGGATGGAGAGCTTGGATGTTTCTCCCAAGGCAAACAGAAAGTCCTGGAAACTTTGCACAAAGGGAACTGAAAGTCACGGAAGAGGGGGGAGGTGCCTGCCATAACCCTGTCACATGATCGATCCAGGGGTGTATCAGAGGAAGGAGCAGAGAGAATGAGCAGGGGTGGGGGTGATTGACAGGCAACGTGGGTGGAACTTGGCCAAACAGAAGTGGGATGGGGAAATGCTGGCACGGGGATTGGCAGAGTTCATCCATGCTCAGGACACACCTGCATGATGGGTAAATGAACGGATGAATGGATGGATGAATGGGTGGATGATGGGTGCTACCTTTGTGGACCTGTCTTTAACCCAGGCCTCTGCTCAGCTCCCGAGAAACCTCAGAGAAGCAATGTTAGCCTCAGGTCCCGGGAGGGCTCTGTGAGTGTTCCCTGCTGCCTCCCCCCCCCCCCATGCCCTGTGGCTGGACACAGCTCAGAGACCAGTGAGAACTGGAGACCCCAGGGCATTACAGTGTGAGAGGGGTGCTCCAGTGAGAACCGGGGGTCCTGTCCTAGAGTATTGTGTTCTCATAGAGGAGCTCAGCCTGAGCCAGTCGTCCAGAGGCACCAGTCAGGGCACACGCTGATGCATGCATCTGTTGAGGGTTCAACAACTTGACCCAGCACGGGTGGTGAGGAGGCAGAGGACCAGCAGACCATCTAGTAACCCGATATCACTGGCTTCTAGGAGCCAGAGAGTCCAAGGGCAGTTGGCTGAGATGAACCTGGTCCATCCATTCATGCTTTCATGTTCTCTAATCAGATACTGGCCCTCTGTAGGACGTGCCGGTGATTGGCCCACTCATACCTTCTTGGTTTTCGCCTTTCCAGAACATTCCGGTCCAACTTCCAAAGAGCACCATGGGTCTCTTCTCCCAGAGGGGTTCTGGAACTTTCTCTACCCTTGAACGAGGTAGAAGGGTGCAGGATGGGGTTTAATGACCACCCCCCACCCTCCAGGCTCAGGAGTGGTCTTCAACCCACCATGGGGAGCTAGCACTCCAATACCCCAGCTTAATCTCTCTTATAGCTCCACTCTGTCCCCCCAGGGGTCCCTAGCGGCCCGTAGTATATTGCCCATAATAAGAGGACCTCACTGGTATCTTCCCCACCACCATTCCTTCCCAGTGCTCGGTAGATGTGGTCACTTGTGTGCACCACCAGCTTCATCTCATGTGAAGGAATGGTCTTTGGGGCTGGGGACATGGCTCTGCCATGAAAGGAGCTGATTCACAAAACGTGTCATCCTGGGTTAAATTCCACGGTACCCTATGTAGAGCCAAATGCACTAAGCGGCTGCGTGTGTCTGCAGTTCATTTGCAGCAGCAACAGTCCTAATTCTCCCATTCTCCCTCCCTCCCTCCCCTCTCCCCTCGCAAATACATAAGAATATACATATGTGTGTATATATATATATTGTTTTTTCGAGGTTGGGTCTCACTGTAGCCCAGGCTGACCTGAAATTCACTATGTAGTTTCAGGTCAGGCTGGCCTCAAACTCACGGAGATGCTCCTACCTCTGGGATCAGAGGCGTGTGCCACCATGCCTGGCAAAAAGATTTTTAAAGAGAGGCTGGAGCCAGGCGTGGTGGCACATGCCTTCAATCCCAGCACTCGGGAGGCAGAGGTAGGAGGACTGCTGTGAGTTCAAGGCCACCTTGAGACTACATAGTGAATTCTAGGTCAGCCTGGGTTAGAGTGAGACCCAACCTTGAAAAACGAGAGAGAGAGAGAGAACTCAGGCAGGCACTGGGGTTGCCTAGGCTGCTGAGCATTATGGAGACTCACGCTCCTTCCTGGCTCCCAGGGTCTTGGGGGCAGCAGGCCGTGTGGCACAGGGTGACATCCCACACCTCAGCCACAACATGTGCATTGCTATATTTTCTTTTTCGTGACTGCAGCAAAAGGTCTGACAACAACAATTCCATGAAGGAAGGGTTGATTTTGTGTCCCGGTTGGAGGGGCTCCAGCCCGTCACGGAGGCAGAAGCAGGGCGGCTGCCCGCACCGCATCTGCAGCTGGGAAATGGAGGGAGACGAGTGCGGATGCTAAGCTCACTGTCTCCCTCTTACGCACTCCAGGATGGGTCTTCAACCTCAATTAACCTCATCCAGAAACGTCCTCCCAGATATATCCAGAGGTTTGTCTTGAAGGTGATTCTAGATCCGGTCAAGTAGATGAGATGAATCGTCCCACAACGTCCTCTAGATCCCACACCTTCTTTCTTCCCTGTCTTCCAGCCAAAACCTGACACATCTTGTCCAATGCTGGTGATGGCCCCATTCCTGGCATTTTCCAAGTAGACCAGAACAAAGGCAGCAGTTACCATCTCTGTTAGAAGTCAATGCAGAAGCCAGCGGGGCACCCAGGAGCCCCTGCCAATGGGCCACAGAGACAGGAGAGGACCCCACTCGCCCCCCAGCATAGCCCACCACCTACTCCCAGTACCTCCGCTCCAGGCTCAAGCAATTAAGTCATTTACTGCTAAGACCTGGAGGTGGCAGTAACAGGTAATCACAAACATAAACAGTTTTATATGGTAATTATGAGTTCTGCCTGTTTTTTTTTTTTTTTATCAGTGCAACGCAGACTGAAGATTATTTTCTGCTTGATATCATTTTAATTTTGATCCGACCCCCCCCCACGCCCCACACACCTCCACCCAGCTTCAGAAGGATTAAGACGGGGCTGTGGTTGTCAATCGGCAGGTAACAGGATCGAGGCCTCCGTCTGTAGGGCTTGTCCTACACACATTCGACTGATGTCAGACGGCTGTATTCACTCCATTCAGTTCAGTAGCCTTGCTGGGTCCAGCTCAAGGTGGGGCCCAGCCCGGCCATGCTCCTCATTCTCCTGAGCTAGCCCTCACCCTCTTCAAACTGGCCGGGCTGAAGTTGCTCTTTTCAAATAGGACTCTCCCACCCACCTGCTCCTCCCAGCGTCCGTCATCTTGATACACAGGACCCTGTCATCTCAGGGGCTGAGGCTAAAAGCCACAGGCTCTGTGAATTTCGAGCTGAGTCCCATTCCAACCACCTCCCAGACATGAAGACCTACAGCTTCCGTCTCCTCCGTGACTGATCCACGCCAGCCTCTCCCACCTCCTTCAGAAGGCTTTGCCTCCATTATGCCATTCCTCTGCTTGTCGCCAATGCCATTAGACCCCTCTCTCTTTCAAGACACGCCTTGATGCTCTTCCACCATAGATGAGGTCTTTGCTGTGAGCTGAGTGGCCGGCAGTCTCGCGTCCACCTCCACTATCCCCTTGGCCCGTCATAGTCCAGGCCTGCTGCTCAGCCTTCTGCTTCTAGGGCAGAGGCAGCTCATTCTCACCTCAAGATTTTCATGGAGGGTGTGTGTGTGTGTGTGTGTTTAATATTTTATTCATTTATTTGAGAGAGAAAGAGAGAGAATGGGCATGGCAGGGCCCCCAGCCACTGCAAAGGAACTCCAGACATGTGCACCACCTTGGGCATCTGGCTTTACGTGGGTACTGGGGAATTGAACCTGGGCCCTTAGGCTTCACAGGCAAACAACTTAACCGGTAAGCCATTTCCCCAGCCCTGGAGTTGTGTTGACCACGCCTCCAGCTCGAGCCCCACAGAGACAGGCCTAACTTCTTCACAGCTCGTCCCAAGGCCAGTCCCGAGGGAGCCCTTGCCCACAGCCCTAAGCCAAGTGCTGGCTTCTAGCTCATGGCCTTCCACCGATAGGGTTGGCTTATGTTTTCTCACACAGAGAGCCAGAGTCTCCTCACTGCCTGTCTCTTCCCGCTGGAATGTACCCTGCACGAGGCCATATGCTCTACCTCAAAGGCACACATAGTAGGTGCTTTGGAAACAGTCACCATGTGACCCATGAGCAGCACTTTTCTGAGAGGTCTTTGGAAAACCTTTCAGGAGAAGCTGTGGGCTTTCCCCTGGACTCCAGTTATGTACTTATGAGCGAATGAATCAGTCCCATAATATAACTGGAGCTTCACCTACAAACAAACCAAATGCCATTAAGGACATGTTGGTGGCTACTGGGGTGGATCAAGTAGCTAATCGCTCAACGCACAGCAATTAAGCCAATTAACCATTTAGACAGACACTGAACCTGTATATGGTTGTGAGACCCTGCCATCTACCTTTGGCAGGAGCCTCCAGTCATGGTGACTGACTGAGACAACTGGGGCAGGGCGAGATGGGACAGCCGGATGTGGTCCTCGGGGGCGGAGGAGAGAGCCATCCTCGGGGGACCTTCCGCTCCTGTGCTGGGTGAGCCGGAAGGATGGAGGTGGCAGCCATTTTGCCCAGCATGATGGGCTGGTGTCTCACCATCCCCGTGTGAATTCCTTGGGAAAAGATCAAAGTGGGTGAAAAGCCCACCACAGAGATGGGCTCCTAGGGACACAGGCAGTGCAGGGTTCAACCAGCTGAGACACAGGGACATTCAGACTTCTGGTGACAAAGAAGAGAGAGTGAGTGCGAAATCCTCAATGCATGCCCCGTGTGTGGTGGAGGAGGTGGGGGGAGAAAGAGATTAATTAATGGAACTTAATATCTATTACTTATTTCATTGAAAACCTCACCGGCGTGTGTAGGAAGAGCGTGGATCCCGCAGTTAGACCTGCCTGGTTGGCACTGCCCGAGGCCTCCTCTCTGGGACACGTGGGTGTGTGAATGGCACGAGGTCTGACACCCGAGAGAGCGAGAGATTTCAGTGTGTGGCCCTTCCCACCGTGTCCTCCCTGATTTTGCGGAGGAAGGAATGGAAGGGATTGGTACCAGGTCACCGAGCTCGTGACAGCCAGAACCTTTGGCTTGTCCAAAGCTGCTCTGCCACGTTCTGAGGATGAGAGATAGGCTCTGTGAGGTCATTAGCATGCGGGGATACGACGCTTGTCTTTCTCTCAAGAAGGCCTGAAACCTCCCCCACGTGTAGTGCCATGAAAGCCTTTCGCAGCAATGCTCCCAGGTGAAGGACATGAAGGGCGAACACCTCGCCCCAGGTGACCCCGTGCCGAAGTGGGGAAGGTCGGGATTTGAACCAGACTCTGGCCGGGGCTGGTGCCCAGCTCCTGATGCTTCCCCACCCGTGGTATGCCATGCTGGCCCCTCCTTGTGCCACAGCAGTTTGGAAGGAAATGAAAGCATGGTAATTAATAGGACTAATCCGTGGTTTTGGACGGGGCCCCAGGCCCTCCCCAAGCCCGGCCTGGCTTACCCCTCTCTTAGTTCCACCAGCACGCATTCCCAGAAGGCAGCGGGTCCTTGGCTGAAGGTAGAGTATGGCCAGATGGAGGAGGCTCCTGAGGCAGGGACGGGGGACCCCCCCACATCAGATTTGTTCCCACACTGGGTGTGTGTGGAGAGTTGAGCAAGACCGGTCAAATACGAGCCTTCCAGCTCAGTTCAACTCTTCCCTGCTTGGGACTTCAGACTCCTTGGAGAGACATCCCGACTCACCGAGTCCCCAGCATCTCTCTGATCTTTCCCAGCCAGGGAATGGGTTGCCAGAGGATGTTTTTCTGGCCACAGTCCACAGCAGTAAGTGCCAAGAAAAATCAGTGCTCTCCAACCTGGAGCAAAGCTCTAGCAAGGACCCTGCTGCTGGCTCAGGGGATGGGCATGGGGCGCAGCAGAGGGGTACCCCACTTCCTCATGTGCCAAACTCCCTGGGTCGTGATAGAACTTAATATTGTCACGCTCAGTCACATCGATGGCAATACCTACATGGCAATCTGCACACACATGTATAGACCTCTGTGGAGTGTCAGCATTAACAGATAGGAAAGCAGCTCTTTGCTAACCCTTCCTTGGAATAGAACCAGATAATAGAGGTGGGGTAACTAAACTCGGGTGTTTGTAAAAATCATTCAAGAACATCATTAAAAATTAGATTGCAGGGCTGGAGAGATGGCTTAGTGGTTAAGGCGTTTGCCTGCAAAGCCAAAGGATCCTGGTTCGACTCTTCAGCACCCATGTAAGCCAGATGCACAAGGTGGTGCATGCATTCTGGAGTTCGTTTGCAGTGGCTGGAGGCCCTGACGTGCCCATTCTCTCTTTCTTTCTCTCTCTCTCTCCCTCTTTCTTTTCTCAAAGAAACAAACAAACAAACAAATAAATAAATGGTTTTTTTTTAAGTTAGATTGCGGAGTCGGGCATCGTGGTACACACCTTTAATACCAACATTTGGGAAACAGAGGTAGGAGGACTGCCATGAGTTGGAGGCCACCCTGAGACTACCTAGTGAATTCCAGGTCAGCCTGAGTTAGAGTGAGACCCTACCTCAAAAATAAATTAAATAAATAAATAAATAGAAAAAAAGAAAAAGATTGCAGGATGGAAAGATGACTTAGCCGTTAAGGTGGTTGCCTGTGAAGCCTAAGGACCCATGCTCGGTCCCCCAGTACCCACCTAAGCCAGATGCACAAGGTGGCTCATGCATCTGGAGTTTGTTTGCAGAGGCTGAAGGCCCTAGCAAGCCCATTCTCTCTCGCTCAAATAAAATATTCTTTTAAAAAAGTAGATTGCTGGACCCCACACCAGAGTTTCCAGCGTAGCATTTCTGGGCCCGAGGCTCGGGGTATGTGATCTGAAAAATCACCACTAAATTATATACTTCAAATGGATTAATCATACACCATGTCAATTTCACTGCGGATAAATGATTATCTCCTCTCTGATGCTGCTAAACATAGACCTGAGATTCCATACTGCCAAAAGGGGCCTGGGCCCTCTATGGGGCCATTTGCCCAGCTGTCTTCCCCTGAGAGGGATACCAGAGGTCTCCAACCAGGCAAGGCAGGGAAAAGTGCCCACACCAAGGGTGCCCCACATCAAGGATACCCCACCCCAGGGGTGCCTCACCCAGGGGCACCCCACACGGAGGGTGCAGCATGAGAAACAGCTGCAGCTCATTGAGAGTGTGGGATGGCAGGAAAGGATGTAGCTGATGGAAGGATATGAGGGACAGAGACACAGGACCCCAAGCAAGATGCTCCCTCGGAGGGTTCTGGGAGGTTCTGTGGAGGGACCATTATAGGCTGACTCAAAGGGATGGCTTGGGTGGGCAGACTAACAGGGCATGGAAGCCATTTCCAGAGAAGCAGACAGAGACAGGTTTAACAACACAGGCATGGGGAGCTAGCTAGCTGGAGAAAGCCTTCTTCAAAGTCCCTTCAAGCCAAGGGAATATAGGAACTTAAACCATGTACACACACTGGATTATGACATAAGGGCTTTCTAGCAATCTGTTTTTTATTTAACTTTTTATTGACAGCTTCCATACGTATACACAATAAATCATAATTCCCTCGCTGACTCCAATTCTCCCTCTCTCTTTTGTTTGGTTTATTTTTATTTATTTGCGAGTGACAGTCAGAGAGAGAGAGAGAGAAAGGGTGCACCAGGGCCTCCAGCCACTGCAAACGAACTCCAGATGCATGTGCCTCTGGCTTACATGGGTACTGAGGAATTGAGCCTTGAACCAGGGTCCTTAGGCTTCACAAGCAAATGCTTAACCATTAAGCCATCTCTCCAGCCCCCAATTCTCCCTCTCTTAAATCCACCCTCCATTGAAACCCCTCCCCTTTCCAATTAATCTCTCTTGCTTTGATGTCATCATCTTTTCCTCCCATTATGAGGGTCTTGTGTAGGTAGTGCCAGGCACTGCGAGGTCATGGATATCGAGGCCATTTTATATGTGGAAGACAGCATTGTAAGCAGTCCTACCCTCCCTTTGGCTCTTATATTCTTTCTGCCACCTCTTCTACAACGGACCCTGAGACCTGGAAGATGTGACAGAGATGTCTCAATACTGAGCACTCCTCTGTCACTTCTTCTCGGCACTATGATGCCTTCTGAGTCATCCCCGTGGTCCCCATCATCTGAAAAGAGAAGCTTCTGTAACCGAAACTGAGAGTAGCATTAACATATGGGCATGAACATTAAGAGAAGTGCTTAGAGGGCAGTTCGGAGGACATCATATATGCATTTAGCCAGACAACAGCAGGTGTTACTCCCCTAGAGCTTATGAGCTCCCCAGCCATAGGCTTTTGACTAGGTTTCCAGTACCAGGCATGTATTCCCTCCCGTGGAGCGAGCCTCAGTGCCATCAGAGAGTGGTTGGTTTTCCCCCATAACAAACATGCCACTATTGCACCAGGCGGCACATTGGGCCCGGCTGGCAAGTCCTAAGGCTTGCAGGCTCCACTGCTTTTTCACGCTGTTGATGACTTTGCTGTCCCATAGGGCTGCGTGCAGGGTGGCTCTTTCCAGCTTTCTGTCAGCTGGCCCGCAGGGAGGAGGCTTTCAGCTCAGCTGCAGCTTGGTTTGTCAGTGACCTGTAGCCCAAGCCTACAAATCACGGTTTCCTCACAATTGAAAATAGACACATTCCCAGGCACACACTGGCATGTGTTAAAAATGTCTATTTTTTTGTGGCTGCATGCTTTTCTGTGATATGCATGTATTAGGTTGAGACAATAATTATTTTGGCTTAACTAGCCCTTGGTTTCTGGATGAACAATTCAATTTGTTTCCAAATTCCGTTCCTGCCAACAATGTTGCCATGTTGGCTTCAGAATATACCTTTCTTTTTTATTAAATATTTTTATTTATTTATGAGAGAAGAAGGGAAGGAGACAGAGGGAGAGAATGAGCATGCCAGGGCCTCCATCCAATGCAAATGAGACACATGCACCGCCATGTGCATCTGGCTCATGTGGGTGCTGAGGAATTGAGCCTGGGTCCTTAGGCTCCACAGACAAGCACCTTAACCTCTAGACCATCTCTCCAGCCCCAGAATATATCTTAACCACAGATACAAGTGTTGTCCAGTGGTTGATTTCTGAGTGTGGCATTTCCAGGTCGAGGGGTGGGCCTGTTTGAAACTGTGACAGGTCCCTAAGTGCTTGCTCAGGAAAGAAGCGGCCTGTGAATACCGAGGCTGAGAGGCGAGTGCTGAGATCTAGAAAAACTGCAGGCCACATCATCGCAGACTCATCTAGTGAGGTTGGGCTTTTCTGTTATGGTGATGGTGGGCTGACCTCATGGGCTGGGCTGGCCATCCTTAGCTTCATTTGACTTGTTTAACATTCACACGCTTGTTTTTAAAATTCACTTTTGTTGGGGCTGGAGAAATTGCTCAGTGGTTAAGGTGCTTGCCTACAAAGCCAAAAGACCCAGGTTTGACTCCCCAGTACCCACGTAAGCCAGATGCACAAGGGGGCACACACATCTGGAGTTCGTTAGCAGAGGCTGGAGGCCCTGGCACACTCATTCTCTCTCTCTCTCTCTCTCTCTCTCCATGCCCCTGCCTATTTCTCACCCTCTCAAATAAATAAAGAAAAATAAAATATTTTTTAAAAATTCACTTTGGTTGCAGTCAGGTTTGCATTGCTGGTAGAAATCACTCAACCAAGAGCAGCTTGTGGGAACAAAAAAGAGGTTTATTTTGGCTTACAGGCTCGAGGGGAAGCTCCGTGATGGCAGGGAAAAATGATGACATGAGCAGAGGGTGGACATCACCTCCTGGCCAACATAAGATGGACAATAGCAACAGGAGAGTGTGCCAAACACTGGCAAGGGAAAAGTGGCTGTAATAGCCATAAGCCTGTTCCCAACAATACACTGCCTCCAGGAGGCGTTAATTCCTAAATCTCCATCAGCTGGGAACCTAGCATTCAGCACACCTAAGTTTATGGGGGAAGCCTGGATCAAACCACCACAACTTTATTCCTTGATTTCTTTTGTGCGTATGTGTGCCCGGGGTGTGTGGGTGGGTGGAGGCCATAGATTGACGGGAGGTGTCTTCCTTGTTCATTCTCCACTTTATTCGCAGAGGCAGATCCTCTTGCTTCAGCTGGCCTAGTCAGCCAGCTAGCTCCGGTGTCCCCTGTCTCCACTCTCTGAGTGCTGGGATTACGAGTGGAGTGACTCGCCCACCCAGCACTTACACGGGTACTGGGAATCTGCATCACATGTCTGCGTGGTAGGCACTTTACCCATCAAAGCCTCTGTCCAGTCTTCCAAGCTTATCAATACCCAGTGCTCCTTACATAGTGCATTTATTATGCCCTGTGAATGACACAATGAGGAAAACATCCTCCCTTGTATGCTGTGTTTATCTTTAAGATTTATTTTATTTATTTGAAAGAGAGAGGAAGAGACCCACAAAAAGAGAGAATGGGCACACCAGGGCCTCTAGCCACTGTAAATGAACTCCAGATGCATGCGCCACCTTGGACATCTGGCTTACGTGGCTACTGGGGAATCAAACCTGGGTCCTTAGACTCTGCAGGCAAGCATCTTAACCATTAAGCCATCTGTGTTTATTTTTAATCTGCACATATCTTCATCTTATGAGTTTAGTTAACCTGTTTTCTTTTGTAGCTTATTGTCTTGTCTTTACACTTACATAGCCCCAGTGCTGAGGGTCAGGAAATGCTCACCCACACTTTCAGCTGGTGGGTCAGAGAACTTCCTGCTTCCCAGCTAATGCTAGTCCTTCAGGAATGGATTTTGTTGAATGGCTGTGAAATAACACTTTAACTCCATTTTTGTTCTCCGATAGTCGGGCAATTGTCCTCATGCTATTTGTGAAATAATCCTTTCCCTGCGGAGTTGAAATGCAGCCTTGATTACACGCAGATTTTCTCAAATCCTCAGGTTGGTTTCCAGGCTGCCTCATGTTTAAAATTAATAAGCCAAAGTGGCTCTAATCCTCCCCAAATTACACTTCCTGAACCCCAGTGCTGCTTCTGAGGATGGCCTCCCTGTGTTTCTATCAACTCACCCTCCCAAGTACCCATCCATTTACCCACTCAGTGGCACATCCATCAACTCATCCAACCATCATATATCTAACTATCCACCCACTCATCCATCCATCCGTCCACCCACTCATCCATCCATCCATCCACTCACTCATCCATTCATCCACCCACACATCCATCCATCCATCCACTCACTTATCCATCCATCCACACACACACCCATCCACTCATCCAACTATTATCTACTTACCTATCCATCCATCCATCCATCCATCCATCCATCCATCCACTTACTCATCCATCTGCCCATTCACTCACCCGTCCACCCACCATTCATTCATTCATTCATCCTCCATCCATCTGCTCTTCCCTCCTTCCTCCCATCTGCTGTCTATCATACACTCAGCCCATGCTTGTTCCCTCACGTTCTCGCCTCCACATGAACCCCGGAGTCATGTGGCTCTTTAAATCAACGACATGAAATCAACTTAGGCTGCTGCACTTTCTCACCAGGCACCCAGGCCCGCGGGTCACTCATGAGGAAACTGAGGCTGAAGGGAAACAAAGGCCAGCCGCCGAGCCCTGAGCAGTATGCTGCAGAGGACACGTGCACATCAATGTTGCACAGTCCAAGCCCAGTAAAGTGGGGAGAAAAGGCTTCAACGGTCTGAACAAGCAGTGGATCCGGCAAGCCACGCAATCAACCAGCCAGGAAAAACGTGCCCATGGGCGCAATAGTTAGCAGCTAAGTTATGGGGATAACCAACTGCTCTCTGATTGGATGTGAGGCTCGCTGAATGGAAGGGAAGTACGCCTGGTACGTACTGAAAAGCGTGTCAAAAGTCAAGAGCCTTATGACTTGTGTTGTATTCAGTGCCACGTTGCTGGAATAAACTTCCAAACCAGACACAGTTTATGGGAGGAAGGGATTTATTTCAAGCTTACAGATCCAGGGGGAAGCTCCATCTATGGCAGAAAATAAAACAAGGGCTTCCATTCATGAACCCAAGCAGAGAGAGAGTCCACCATTAACCAGCAACACCAAAAAGCAGCAATCACAAAGAGACAGCAAGCAGTGACCCCCGTAGAGCTCACACCTCTGTGCACACCTTTGGGCTGGAAATCAGATCCACCCCCAGTGACACTTCCCCCAGCCACGTGGCTGGAGACCTAAGTTACAAGCTTTAATAAAACGTCTGAGACTATGGAGACCCTACATCCCAACTACCATAACTTGGAAGGACATAAGTCCTCAAAGGACGCTATCACTGCCCTTTGGCGAAATGGATATGCTGAGCTCATCAAATTGCCTTCTAAATGTAGATGTTTAGACCCCATTGATTAATGCTGTTTTCACACTTTGGGTTTGAGAAGCTTCTTTTTACAAATACTGCGGATACCCAAGACTCAGCAACGTGATTGGGAAAGTCCAGAGCTTACCACTTGGCGAGTCAGCTCTATCACACCACCAGGGAGCTGCGCTTGCCGCCAGAGAGCCTCCTCTACGGAGATGTCGGCAGACACTGAGGAGAGCCAAAACGCAATAAATCAAAGAGTAAGAGGCTATTGGGAGCGCGACACTCAACAGCATGTCTCTCACACACCCTCCAAGGCTTAGGGAGCATTACGGAAGAGGAGAGGAGGTGAAAAGCCTGTAAGAGCCACAGGGTAGGAAGGAATACTTTGGGACACTGTCCTCCAGACATGAATTGACTGGTGCATTAGTGACCTCACTCTGGTGTCATTGCTCCCACAAGACCTGCATTACTCTGAGCCACCAAAACAGAAAAGACAGTGTGGAGAGATGGCTCAGCAGTTAAGGAGGTTGCCAGTAAAGCCTAAGGATGCAGGTTCAATTCCCCAGTACCCATGTAAAGCCAAATGCACAAGGTGGCACATATATCTGGAGTTTGTTTACAGTGGCTGGAGGCCCTGGCATTCTCTCTCTCTCTTTCCTCTCTGTCTCTGTCTGCTTGCAAATAAATAATTTTTAAAAAATGGAAAAAGGAGGGTGCTCAATAGAACAGAGGTGGGGAAAGGGAGAGGGAAGAGGGTTCTAAAACAGGAATGTGATCAAACTACAGCATGCTAATCTATTAAAATTCTCAACCAAAACATTTTTTTATATAAAAAGTTTTATTTAGCTCACAGTTCTGGAGGTTCAAGGGTCCACAGCTGGTGACGTCCTTCTTGCTGACAACATCCAGTGGTGATAAAGGCATCACATAGGACCCAGAAAGTGTGTGCATGTGTGTGTGCGTGCGTGCGTGCATGTGTGTGTTCTGGTCCCTAACTTCTTAACAAGCTCCTTGGAGTCAATCATGGGGTCCACCCTGACGACTATCTAATCGTACTCTCTTTCCAGAGGTCCACCTGTAGAACGCATGGCTGGCTTGGTTTTCTTCTCTCTTGATGTCACATAATGGAAATTAAATGTCTGCACAGGAGCCCCTGAGGGACACTCAGATCATATCCATGTTATAGCAGCCAGGGACCAAAAGCCAGGCCAGCGGCTGGAGAGATGGCTCAGCAGCTAAGGGCACTTGTCTGCAAAGCCTAAAGACTCAGGCTCAATTCCCCAGCACCCACATAAGCCAGCTGCACAAGATGGTGTGTGTGTCTGGAGTTCATTTGCAGTGGTGAGAGGCCCTGGCACACCCATGCCCGTTCTCATCCTCTTTCTCTCCTTGAAAAAAAAAAAAAATATATATATATATATATATTTAAATCCAGACCAATGACTGAAATGGCAAGTCAGAGGAGACACAGAGAGCCTCCCTAGTGTGTAGGGGACATACATTTTGTACACACACTCAGGGAAATCAACTCTCATCAGATATGCCACTGAAAACACTCTGTAACTGGCTGACATTTGACGATGACATATCTAATCAGGACAATTTCTCTGAGAGAAGTTCCATCAGTGGAGGAGGAAGCTACTTCCACACATCCGAGCAGAGAGAAACAACCAAACAGCCAGCAAACTCCAAAAGCAGCAGCAGGAATGGGCAGCGAGCAGCAGGGACCCCGCCAGAGCTCAGCCTGCTCTGCATGCCTTTGGGCTGGAATCAGATCCACCCCCAAACCCACCTTAGGATTGGACCCCAGGATTGACCCCGCCCCTAGCGACACCTCCTCCAGCCAGGTGGCTGGAGACAAGCTTTAATAAAACACAGAAGGCGGGCTGGAGAGATGGCTTAGTGGTTAAATGCTTGCCTGTGAAGCCTAAGGACACCAGTTCAAGGCTTGATTCTCCAGGACCCACGTTAGCCAGATGCACAAGGGGGCACGTGTGTCTGTTGCTCATTTGCAGTGGCTGGAGGCCCTGGAGTGCCCATTCTCTCTCTCTCTCTCTGTCTGCCTCTTTCTCTCTCTGTCACTCTCAAGTAAATAAATAAAAATAAACAAAAAATTTTTTAAAGAACTCAGAAGGCACCATGGTATAGAGAAGAAGTGACAGAGGAGTGCTCAGCACTAAATCATCTTTTTCACACCTTCCAAGACTCAGGGTCCATTACGGAAGAGGTGGCAGAAAGAATGTAAGAGCCATAGGAAGGGTAGGACTCCTTACAATGTGCTCCTCCAGACACAAAATGGCCTGGATATCCATGACCTCACAATGCCTGACACTACCTACACAAGACCATCATAATAGGAGGAAAAGATGATGACATCAAAATAAAAGAGAGACTTATTGAGAGAGGGGAAGGGGTATGATGGAGAGTGAAATTTGAAAGCGGAAAGTGGGGGCAGAGGGAATTACCATGGGTTATTGTTTATAATCATGGAAGTTGTCAATAAAAATAGATAAATAAACACTTGATTCTATGGGGGAACATCCATTCATACTATGAAGTAGGTAATAAACAGTAAACATGGCTGTCATCAAGCCGTGCTCAGTGCTGGGACTTACTCCCTAGGGAAAGACTGGAAGACAGGTTCTATATCACCTGTATTGTATTAATAAAGATTCTGAGGGGCTGGAGTAATCGCTTAATGGTTAAGGCATTTGCCTGCAAAGCCAAAGGGCCCAGGTTCAATTCCCCAGGACCTATGTAAGCCAGATGCACAAGGGGCACATGCATCTGGAGTTCATTTGTGGTGGCTGGAGGCCCTGGCATGAACATTCTCTCTCTGTCTCTCTCTATATATATATCTCTCTCTGCTTGCAAATAAATCAATAAACCTTTTTTTATTTTAAAGAAAGATTCTGAGGGTGTGCCCCAGAGAAATATAATGAGTAAGGATGTCTGCTACAGGTTGAGGAAGGGCTCTGTCAAGAAGACGATCAAGGTGCACCCTCTCTCAGCAGTGACATGATCGCAGTGGCAGGTAGAAGATTGTTTTGAATGTCGAGGGAAGGCTGAACAAGAAAAATGGAGAGGCAAGGTAAGAAAACAGAAAGTGAGCTGGGGGTGGTGGATTGAACTGTGTGTGGTGGCACACGCCTTTATCCCAGCACTCTGGAGGCAGAGGTAGGAGGATCACCATGAGTTCGAGGCCAGCCTGAGACTACAGAGCGAATTCCAGGTCAGCCTGAGACCCTACCTGGAAACAGAAAAAGAAAGAAAGAAAGAAAGAAAGAAAGAAAGAAAGAAAGAAAGAAAGAAAGGAAGGAAGGAAGGAAGGAAGGAAGGAAGGAAGGAAGGAAGGAAGGAAGGAAGAAAGAATGGAAAGAGAGGGAAAGAAAAGAGAAAGAAATTATCCCAGGTATACTAACAGGGAGAACAGAAACTTCAGGATGTGCTACTTACTAGGCTGAGAAGAAAAAGGGGGAAGATGGGTTTAAAAATAAACAAATAAAATAAAATAAAATAAAATAAAATAAAATAAAATAAAATAAAATAAATAGAAGAGGGTCCAGAGTTCTGTGGGTGCTTCAGAGCCCAGGAAGTGACCATGCCTAGCTCACTCTGAAGATGGGCAGCCTAAGGGGCCTTGGGGAGGCTGGTCATGGTCCGTGGGAGGAATACCTGTTCTCCTGCTACCCGTGATACTGGGGAACCTCAAACTGCCTTGTGGCTCCCTTTAGCGCCCCCTGTTGGCTGAGGTTTGCATAGACCCAGCAGCAGTGCAGGAGCGCCCCCTATGGGCAGAGGCTCGCATAGACCCAGCAACATCACTGGATGCATTCCCAGCCTGGGACCAAAGGCAGTGTATTAAAAGAATAGATTTGGAGCTGGGAGAAAATCATGAACAGAGCACTTAGGAAAGCTCATAGGGACTACCCAGCTCACCCTGGAGGCAAGCCCCAAGTCCAAGCTTCCCAGAGAAGGGGTGGCAGCTTTCATCTTAATCCACAGCTCCTGGCACCTCTAGGAGCACCAGCCCCTCCAGATTATTCCCTCTAGGGCTAGAAACAGGTGTGGAAGCAAAAGCTGCCTCCTGAGCTTGAGGTGAAGGTGCTTGCCTGTGACGCCTAAGGACCCTGGTTCGATTCCCCAGTACCCACCCACATAAGCCGGATGCACAAGATGGTGCATGCATCTGGAGTTCGTTTGCACAGGTTACAGGCCCTGGTGTGCCCATTCTCTCTCTCTCCCTCTGTCTTTCTCTCTCTCACACTCATATCAATAAATAAAATACTGAAAAAAATAGGCTGCTTCCTGTCTCGGCCTTGCAGGGGTATTATAGTCTCCTTGGCCCAGACCTCTTTCCTGAGTGGCTAGAGAGAGACCCAGTATGGGGTGCACACTGACTGTGGGGCCAAAAAGTGGGCAGGATGCTGGGTGCAGTGGGGCTTCATGGAGAGAGGTGTCCCCAAGCCGCTGTCACAAGAACCTGCCCTACCGTCACCTCCCCTGAGCAGCTCAGAGACCAGAATTGCATCAGGTCATGTGACTGCATCTGTCTTTTCTCTGTCTGTGGTATGGAGAGCAGGAGAGGTCACTCTTCCAATGCGTTGGGTGACACTCCTATAGGACAAACAGCCTTTCCTTCTAGAACCTACTGGCACATTTTAGGGCAGAAACCATAAATATTATGCCCAGGGGAAGATGGAGAGTGATTTCTCACAACGTGAGTATTTATTTATTTATTGTTCCTCTTTGGGGCTTCCTGTGTGCTGAACCCTACAAACCCTTTTGTGATGATGGAGCCCCTGAAAGCCCCAAGAAGAAAAGGGCGGCTTGATTTTATGCTAATATATGTAAAGAACGTGACGACAGTCACAGGTAACACAATGAACGCGACTCCCGCGTTCCTCCCTTTTCAGTGAGTTATAATGAGCAGTTTCCATAGCAATTACCACAAGATCCACAGCTCGGCTTTGCAGCCATCCTTGTAAGCATTGCTGCTGCTCTACCGTGTTCGAGGGGGGAAACACAACCCCTCCTGGCTCGGTGGCAATTGCGGAGCGTATTTCAGGAGATTAATAAAGCCAAGCGTGGTGTTTTTATTTTCTAGTTTCCTCAGCTGGCATTCCATCTTCAACCTCACCACAGCCACTCGTCAAGGGAGACAAAGAGGGAAGGAGGCGAGCCTGAGGGAACAGAGGTGAACTGAATGGGGCACAGAGTCCCTGGGAGAGCGGAGGGGACCCGAGGAGCTCGTGCAAGAGATGACTTTGAGAGTCTGTTAACTCTGGCATAGAGGGGCCCTTCTCCCGCCGAGCTTGAGCAAGGTGGGAATGCTTATCACTCCACCCACCCCAGCACAGAGGACACAGGAGTGTGTCTGTAGCCTGCCTGGACACTGTATCTTAGCCCTGGCTGCCTCCTGGGTCCTTGGGGGAAGGTGCATCGACATTTCTTTGCCCTGGACCCCATGTCCACAGATTCCTTAAAAAAAAAATATTTTACTATTTATTTGAGAGAGAGAGAGAGAGGAAGAGGCAGACAGAGAGAATGGGCACGCCAGGGCCTCTAGCCACTGCAAACAAACTCCAGACACATGTGCCACCTTGCGCATCTGGCTTACATGGGTCCTGAGGAATCAAACCGGGGTCCGTAGGCGCCAATGCCATAACCGCTAAGCCATTTCCCCAGCTCCCCATAGATTCCTTCTGTGGGCACTTTTTAGTGGCTTCTGTGAGCCTTCAAGTGGTGACAGATAGTTTGCAGCTTTCTTACACTCAGCTCCCGATCCGCTGCACTGAGCGAGGAATAGCCAGGGCCGTCTGATGTTCCACTGGCCACTTTGCAGCCTGCAGGGGCGTTGAGCCTTGGGTCAGCAAGAGAAGCTGTGTCCTGGGCTCTGCTAGCCAGGGGATTGTCCCAGGTGACTAGAAGATGTCCAAGGGATTGTCTGTGAAGAGCCACGATCTCGTTGACTACCGTTGCTGTGTCACCCCAGGCATGCACAGAGCTCACTGACCCGGAAGCACCCGAGGAGAAAGAGGTCCAAGTCCGGGCTCCGAAGTCAAAAGGCCTGGGTCCCTGTCCCCTGGCTATGTCCAGCCCATGCCATGTTGGGGGTGGGCATGAGTGACCCTCCCTGATGTGTCAGGTTGTCAGCTCTCAAATGAGGCTGCGAGCCCAACTGAGGGGTGTTGGTGCTGATCAGAAGAGATGATGATGGATGCCCGGAGAGCTAAATGCTTTCACAAGTACCTGAGTCTATCCCTGGTGAGAGTTGATTACCGCATGCGAGCCCTGGCTGTCCCAAGTATGCGTGAAACAAGAAGGTTCCTTATACCTGAAATGCAAGGGCTTTATGATTCTAAAGGTATCGCTGGAGGGAAGGAGGGAGACAGAGAGAGAGAGAGAGAGAGAGATTATGAGAGCAGATGCTTGACACAGGAGGATGTCCGTAAGTGACTAAAAGCTCTAAAGTCCCCCAACACGCTTAGAAGGCTGTATCTGGCCTTGGGAAGATTGTTAGGAGATGAATAAAAGTGATTGAGGGATTAAGACTTCTCAAAAGAGATGGCGCAGGGCTACCAATGGGGGCCTCCTCTCTCGCCCCGCTCCTCCTGCCTCTCCTTTGTTAATCTCACAGTCATGCAGACACGGAGCACAACACAGTCTCCGCAGATGCCCAGGAATCCCAGCTTAATCCCATCATCTCCCACCCAGGGATGGTCCTCCGTGACAGACGCACACGGGTGTGAGCCTGTGCGCATGGCCGGCTGTCTGGGGGTTCATCCGACACTGTCTGGGGCAGCTTAGGGTATACTGTGGAGGCCGGGTTTTGTGTGGGGACAGGTCAACTTCCAGCCCCCCCCCCGGCCACAGGCATCCCAGATGGCGACACTGAGTGAGGTACGCTAAGCGAACTGCTGCAGGTGGGGACAGGGAGGGGAACGCACTACTGGGCTGCCCTGCTTCCTGCTCAGAGCCCGGAGTTTTCCACCTGTTCAAAGACCCACTGCCCAAACAGTGAAACAGAAGGACACGTGGACGGCAGGTGGCAGGCCACCTCTCCAAGGTGACGCACAGGCTGAACTTTTTCCTTCCCTTTTATAACCAGTTTTCATGGCTCCCCACTGTGTCACCGCATACAGTGTCACAAAGACTGGCTCGGGCTCCTTGGTAAAGGAATACCCAATTGGAAGGTTCCGGGCTTTCCCACGACTCTAGGTCAACAAGCATGTGCACTTCAGGGACTTGCTTGGGGTGTGGGATAGCGCCATGGGTCCCTGGGTTGGACACCCGTCCCCAGCCCTCGTCAGCTGTTAGGTGTGTGTGACTCCATCTCATCTCCCGGTCCTCATCTGAAAAATGGTGATTTTCCTGCCTCCCGGGCTAGGCATGAGGAGGAAATGAAATAACAGATGAAAATAGCCCCAAGATGTCACTTAGTGTCTGGCGTGTTCCAAAAACAAACAAAGCAAGCCCTCACCCCTAGGATGGGAGAGAGCTAAGGACTCCTTGTTGATCTCAAGGGTCCCAGTGGCTGGCAGAAGTGTGATCGACCTCGGCTCAGAGGGACAGAGAAACACAACTTGGAAACTGCTCTCCCTGGGACAGCCGCACCCTCCTTCCCACCCAGACCCCCGCCCTCTGGAGCTGCAGCCGCCTTTGCAGCTGAGAGGACCAGTCATGCGGGCTTGGCTACCCAGGCTGATCCCAGAGAGACGGGGACAGGCTGGAGCTGGAATAGCGACGTCACAGTCCAGGTGACACAGGAAGTTGGGGTTCCTTGTATGCCAATGCACCAATAATTTTGGGGTGTTCCTGTATCCTTGTCCTGTGAACTCAGAGAATGAGATTCACAGACCAGAAGAGGAGGTTCAGCAAAATTTGATTACAGTTTAAAGCTTTAAGGGGATGAAGAGAAGGGGGCTTAAGTCTAGAACACAGAGAAGGCAGCAAAGTGGAGGCAAGGGATGCGCAGGGGGGGGGGCTGACAAGCCCAGCTCGAGACCCCGATCTGGGTTTTTATGGGGAGTGGCTACGTGAGGGAGACCAGGTTGGCAGGTTGCTATGGACAAAGACCAGATTTCACAGCTTTGCCAGTAATCTTAGGTAAGGATCAGTTTCTGTCCTCTAGGAAGGGGGGAAGCTTAATCTAGAGATCTTTTCTGGAGGGTGGAACACCCAGGCGTCTGCAAGCCCAGTGACATTCCCTGCTGTGAGTCAAGGGATACAAAACTGTTCACTCTTGGGGTTCTGTCACCCTGACTGCCTAGCCAATTTGTGTCGCCTATCACAGGGATGGGGGAGGACGTTCCACAGGGAACAGTCAGGTGGTCCTGGGACCCCAGTGCTGGACCAGCCAGAAAAGTCACAACAGAATGGTAGGGGAGCGCTGGGAGCAGGGTGGGCTCTGCTCAGACACGGGGACCCTGTGCACTGTGCCCAGGGCATGGAAGCTGTGCTTGGCTGGGCCGGATGGTGGGCAGGCTCAGCACTCGGGGGTCTCAGGCCACTGGGGTAGTGGGGGTGCTTCTTCCTGAGCAAGTAGAGCTCTGGGACCTCACCTGTGCCTTACAGACAAGCAAGTCCAGGGTCTGCTTTGAACTCATAACTCTCATGACCTGCGGGTCCAGCTGATTCTGTGTGTGGGGAGGAGAGGGGAGGGGGGCTGATCCGCTCACGACGAGATGCTCAGCTCAGCGGCATCTTTCTTTGGTCTCCGCACTTTAGGGGACAGCAAGCTGCGAGGAGCACAGCTTAGGAGTCTCACCACGCATCACACCAGCCTCTGAAGGCAGCCAGCTGACTCCTTGCGTTTGAATCCCAGCTCTGCTGTGTGACCTTGGCCAGGTTACTCGGCCTCTGTGAGCTTCACTGATGACTTCCACAATGGTGGGGGGGTGACAAAATGAAATAATGTGTCAGATGTGTGAGCACGGTATACAGCAGACACTCACTCTTTAGGACAGCACTAGTGTGTGCATGCCTCGATCCTCTCGACATCCCAGCAAGGACACATTGCTGACGTCTTGATTGAAAGGTGACAATGGAGAGGCTTGTCCCTGATGGCCCAGCCCATACTCCATGGAATGGTGTCACCTTGGTCTGCTCCTCTGTTATTGGTTTGTGTGTTGAATTTTGTTTATGAGAGAGTTTTGCTACATGGCCTGGGCTGGTCTTGAACTTGTAATTCTCCTGCCTCAGCCTCCTGTGGGTTTGGACTACAGGCTTGTGTCAACCATGCCTGTCTGGTCTTCCCCTTTGCTTGAGGCTGGGGACTTGGGAACATGGTTCCCTGGAGCCACTTTGGAGTTCTGCCTTAAGTCAGCCAAAGCAATTTTAGGGGACGGAAAACTTTGGGGTTCCCTCCAGGTCCTTGGGTTCGCAGCCTGTGTTTGAGTAAAGCTGGATGGAGAAGCCACAGTGAAGTGGAAAACGAAGTCCCCGACAGCCCCTCAGGGGAGGTACCCCGCACCACTGTCCTCTAAGCCGACGGAGCCCACGTCCCCCAGACAGAGCAGAGGGGCCACTCCTGCCACTTAGAGGGAGATGTAAGGGATGACGATGGGAAGGCAGACGCGGTCTGTCTTTCCAGCAGGGTCAGTGAGGGACTTCTGCACAGAGCCTGACAGCCGCTCAGATGGCAGGCGCGCCCTGCGCGACAGCAGCAGCGTCCTGGAATCTGTGGGGTGATTCATGGTTACCACGCCGTGGGATTGTAAAGCCTGGCCGTCGGCCACCAGGGATCCTTCTTTGAAAGGTGTGAGACCAGGGCGCTCCTGGCCAGATGACTGCGTGCTCACCGGGGTCCCACGCACAGAACCAACCACTTTACAGACAAGGGCAACTCAGAGACAGGCTGAACTCAAAGCCTTAGGGAGGTAGGCGAGGTTAGGGAGGGGCCCCCATTACAGCGTCAGCGGCTGTCTAGGAAGAGGAAGGACGAAGAGGAAGTAGGAAGAGGAAGAGAGGCCTTCATCCTGGCTGCCCTTGCTGCTTGCTGGTGCGTGTATCCAACCACCCTGTTGTTGCTGGTCTCAGACGTTGGCTCCCAGCCTCAGCGGTCTCCCAACGTGGACTGAAGACAGTAGCTTACCAGGAAGCCCTCAAGCCTTCCGTGCCAGATGGGGACAGCTGTGGTATCCAGCCTTGCGGACTCTTCAGCCTGTACCCAACCATTGTTGGGCTGCCCAGCCTGTCCCCTGTGAGCTAATAAGAAATCCTCTTAATAATAATAATAATAATAATAATAATAGAAGTTGCGGGGGGGGGCTGGAGAGACGGCTTAGTGGTTAAGGCATTTGTCACTAGAGAGCCATACACCATGTACCCGCTATATTCAGTAAAGTTCTCTCTTTTTTTTTTTTTTTTTTTTCGGTTTTTCGAGGTAAGGTCTCACTCTAGCCCAGGCTGACCTGGAATTCACTATAGAGTCTCAGGGCGGCCTCGAACTCTCAGCAATCCTCCTACCTCTGCCTCCCGAGTGCTGGGGTTAAAGGCGTGCACCACCACGCCTGGCTATTTTTTTAAAAATTGTTTATTTATTTATTTGAGAGTGACAGACAGAGAGAATGGGCACACCATGGCCTGCAGCCACTGCAAACAAACTCCAGATACATGCGCCACCTTGTGCATCTGGCTTACGTGGGTATTAGGGAATCAAGCCTCCAACCGGGGTCCTTAGGTTTCACAGGCAAGCGCTTAACCACTAAGCCATTTCTCTAGCCCCTCTCTATTTTTTAAAAAGTACTTTTACTTATTTATTTGCAAGCAGAGACAGAGAGAACAGGCAGCGCCAGGGCCTGCAGCTGCTATAGAATGGACTCCAGACGCACGCGCCACTTCTTGCATCTGGCTTTATGTGGGTACTGGGGAATCGAACTCCAGTCATTAGGCTGTGCAGGCAAGCACTGTAATCACTGAGCCATCTCTCTAACCCCTAGAACACTTTTGTTAAATTCTTTATATCTAATTAAATTAATTAATTTATTTGACAGAGAGAGAGAGAGAATGGGCACATCAGGGCCTCTAATCACCGCAAACAAACTCCAGATGCATGTGCCACCTTGTGCATCCAGCTTTACATGGGTACTGGAGAATTGAACCTGGGTCCTTAGTCATTGCAGGCAAACACTCTAACCGCTGAGCCATCTCCCCAGCCCTAGAACAGTTTGTGAGTGTGTGTGTTCTAGTGACCTTGGCAATGGGTGGTGTCTAGAGAAGACACCATCCTCAATAAATATGCCGATAAGAGGAGAAAATGTGGCCACCAGCTAGGAAATATGAACATTAAAAAAGAAAATCAGGAAATGAGCATCTTGCAGAGTTAGTAGCTGTGATGGATAGATGCTGAGGCCAAGGGATAATAGCAGGATTTACAATGGCAAGGGCGCCTGGTAGAGCTTTGGGGTGGGGCTCTGGCCGCCGTAGAAATCACTAACTTTTTGCTGGCCCTACCCCCTTAGGAACAGGAAACTGTTCTGCAAACTGCTACAAGCAGGCAGACCTGGTGGCAGCCCAGTGAAGGTTGGGACACAGCCCGGGGATACAGGGTAGACATCCTCGGACAAGGGGCTGGCCATGGAGATCCCAGTTCTGTGGGGTCCCATCTGCCTTCCCACAAGACTGTGCCTTCTTCTGAATGCAGTTTCCAAGCTGGACTGTTGGGGGTCATCCACTCTGAAATGTTAACAGTATCTCGAGCATAAATCACCAAAGAGTGCTTTAAAATGAGGTTAATGGAGCCGAGTTTCTTCCATTTGGCTGCTTGGTTAACTAGATGCCAGTAATTACCAGCTTTCATTGGCACTGCCCAGCTTAAGGGTTTTTTTTTTTCTTTTTAATGTGACTGGGAGGTGAGGGCTTTTTGAACCTTGTGGACATAGAGAGGGTATCCAGACTTGGAGGGTCAGCCAATTGATCGGGGGAGCATTTCCAGGGCCTGGGGGGATCCAGGCAGGGCCAACCTGAGGGCATTCCCATTCCACTGCCTCATGAGCCACGTGCAAGAGTGACTCTTGTCCGGCAAGCCAAAGGTCCCAGGTTTGATTCCCCACATAAAGCAGACGTACAGGTGACGTGTGTGTCTGGAGTTCCTTTGCAGTGGCTAGAAGCCCTGGTGTGCCCATTCATCCTCTCTCTGGAAATAAATAAATAAGTAAATAAATAAAGCTGGGTTCAGAGGGATGACTCAGTATTTAAACACACTCGATTGCAAAACCTGATGGCCTAGGTTCAATTTTCCAGTACTCACAAATAGCCAGATGCACAAGGTGGCACATGCATCTGGAGTTTGCTTGCGGTGGCTGGAGGCCCTGGCGCGCCTGCTCTCTTTCTCTTTCTCTGAAATATATATGTGCATATGTGGCTCTCATCACTGGGCCACAATCACAGCCCCAGAGTGTCTGAACCGAGCGAGATTCCCAGGGCACTGCGAACCTGCCATCGTGGGCTTCTTCCTACTGTTATCAGCACCCATGTGGATGAGGGGCCAGCCCAGAGCCCCTCCTTTTCCTCCGCAGTGTGCAAAGCTCAACTCGGCATTTGCATAAAACGCTATATAAATCACTGCGTCTTCAAGCCGCGAGAAAGCACCGAGGCCGACTCCAAGCACGAACAAAGAAGCCCAGGTGGGAAGGCAAGGGAAGATTTAGGAGGCAGGTGGCTGGGCTGCGTGCCAGGCATGGGGCTGTCCTCTCCATAGACATGCCCAAGCGGAGTGCCCTGTTACCTGCAGGGCCAGGGCAGGGACGCCCAGTCACAGCTGAGTTGGGCCCCTTCAGGGACTCTCTCGGTGGATCCGATCTGCCAGACCTCGTGTCTCTTGTTCTGCCCGTGGGGCCTGGGCTGTGGGGCAGGATGCTTACAGACCTCAGTCCCTTGCTCATCCAGCAGGCCTCTAACGAGGCGGAAAATCAAGTGCAGATGTGAGTGTGACCTGAAAACGGAATCACCTGCGCTGATGGGGAAAGACCACCCCTCGGCACCCCAACAAGGACATAAGAACCCTGACTTTGTCCCTTGCATTGATCAGAAGCAGGGCAGGGGCTGGAGGGACAGCTTAGTGGTTAAGGCACTTGCCTGCAAAAGCCAAAGGACCCAGGTTCGATTCCCCAGGACCCACATGAAGCCACATGCAGAGGTGGCGCATGCATCTGGAGGTCGTTTGCAGTGGCTAAAGGCCCCGGTGTGCCCATTCTCTCTCTCTCTCATCTGTCCCTCTCTCTCTCAAATATGTGTGTGTATATATACATATATATATACATACATATATATATATGTATATATATAACAGTCAAACAGATCTATGTGTAATCCCTCCTTATTCTGTTAGTCGGTGCTTGGCATCAGGAACACCTGTCAGCCCCACCGTCTTCTCTTGGCAGTGTCAGGTAAAGGTTGGCTGGAGGCATCCAGCTCAGACCGTCCAGGTTCAAGCGGCCCTGCTGCGGGAGGATTCAGAGCCCTGCAGAAGCAACGCTGTCATCATCGGCGTCAAGGAGACAGAGCACCTAAGGTCCCTGCATGGAGCCTGCGAAGTGGTAGATGAACCACACCTCCTCTTAGACTCACGAGCTTTCATTTCAACCCTCAGAACGGCGCGGCGAGAAGTAACGAAAATGAAATCAAGCTCATTAGGACGAGCTCTGCACCCAGGGAGAAGAGGAGGTGACCCCCCCCCCCCCACGCCTAGGACGCTTACTTGCTGAAGGTAGACCACTGCACGGGTCACAGCAAGGAGACCGCGCGTGAGGGAGGGGAACCAGCCTCGCCGACTCCTTCGTCTCGTACTTCCAGTCTCCAGAGCTTCAAGGGAACAAATGTCTATTAAGCCGCCTTGGCTGTGATTTGGCTGAAACAGCCTAGGTTTATAGAATTGCCGTCGAGGTTGGGCTAATTCCCAACACTCAGAAGCCTCTCCCATGAAACTCCTCATCCACCGTAGTCTTGGTGCCCAAGGAGGTCATTGCACTGACCCCCGTGCTACCAGTGATTTCTGCCTGGCTTTGAACTTCACGTGGTCGGGACCAGTGTTGGCTCTGCAGGTGACTTTTTTCACCCAGCATTCTGTCTGCCAGAGGCACTTTGCTGTCTGTCATGTGCAGAGGTCTGTTCTTCTTTTTCACTGATATATCATAGTCATTGTGCTTTGTTTATTGTCCTGTAGGCGCATATCAGATCCACTACTTCTTTCTATTTCTTTTGGATTCTCTAAAATACTTTATGTATTTGCAAGCAGAGAGATACTAACGGAGAAAGAGAGAAAGACAAAGAGAATATGGGCATGCCAGGGCCTCCAGCCACTGCAAACAAACTCCAGACGCGTGCGCCACTTTGTGCATCTGGCTTACGCGGGTCCTGGGGAATCGAATCCGGGTTGTTAGGTTTTGCAGGCAAGTGCCTTAACCACTGAACAATCGCTTCAACCCCCTTTCTATCTCTTTTGAGTAATGTCTTTCAGGTCCTTGAACGTTTATTTTGGGGGGCTACGCAATCATCCCTCAGGACCCGTGAGAATTGGTTCCAGACACCCTCAGATGCCAAGACCTAAGGACACGCCAGCCCCTTCCATTCAGCAACGCAGGGTCTGCAGAGAACGCACAGCCACATGACCTCCTGCCTGCTGACATCACCTCTGGATGGCCTTGAGTACCCGATGAAACCCACCGGCTGTGCCCATGATTGCTGCATGGCATTGCTTAGGGACCGTGGTTAGGGAGGTCCGCAAGAGTAAGTGCAATACAATTTTCCCAATGCATATTTTAAAAAATATTTTATTTATTTGAGAAAGACAGAGGGAAGGAGAGAGGAGAGAGACAGAAAGAGGTAGAGAGAAAATGGGCACACCAGGGCCTCCAGCCACTGCAAATGAACTCCAGATGCGTGCACCCCCTTGTACATCTGGCTTATGTGGGAATCAAACCTGGGTCCTTAGGCTTCATAAGCATGCACCTTAACCACTAAGCCATCTCCCCAGCCCCTACTTTTTCCAATATTTTTGATCCTTGACAGTTGAATCCATGAACCTGCAGGTACGGAGGGCCAGCTGTGTACTCAAACCCTGGGGCACAGTTGGGACTTGGGCTTGGGGTAGGTCAATGGTCCTACCACTGCTTCACGTTCCTGGAGCCTCTGCTCCCTCCTCCCAGGGCAGCACCTGCCACCTGAGGCAGCTGTAAGGACTGAGTGTCAGTGGGACAAAAAGAATAAGACCCCTGGGCTGGAGAGACGGCTTAGTGGTTAAGACATTTGCCTGCAAAGCCAAAGGACCCCAGTTCAGTTCCCTGGCACCCACGTAAGCCAGATGCCCGTGGTGGCGCATGTGTCTGGAGTTCGCTTGCTGTGGCTGGAGGCCCTGGTGTGCCCATTCTCTCTGTTCTCTCTCTCCTTCTCTCTCTCTCTCCCTCTTTCTTTCTCAAATAAATAAATAAAAATATATATTTAAAAAAGAACACGAGATGCTCAGCTACACACCATTTATATAACCTTAAAAACCTGCCGGAGCACGCGGCGTAAAATGTTTATGGAGGCATAATGGTATAATAAACGTTTAAAAACATCGACCAGTATAATCAGCTCTGGATTTAGGCTCTTGGAAGGAAGGTAGGCGGGAGACTAGGATCGTGGCGGCATGTGGGGCTCTGCGTGGTGTCTTGTTGGAGAAGAAAGATCAGGATGGAACGGACCAGAAGGTTAAGGTTTTTAAAAGCTGGCGTTTATATTTTCTCTATTCTCTTTCAAACGGGTGAAGCATTACTGCGTGCGTGATAGCAATCTACAGAATATTAATTCTTTGTGATCCGAGGACTGTGGCGGACACGGGAGGCAAATGAACTCTAGCTGGTGGTAGTAATGATGTGGTGTGTGTGTGTGTGTGTGTGTGTGTACATGCATGCACGCACGTGCACGTGCCCCATGCACACACAGGTAGAACCAAAGGAGTAGATCCAGTATTCTGTCTAGCACTCTTATTTCCTTGACACAGGGTCTCTCACTGAACCTGGAGCTCCCCACTTTTCAGGTAGACTGGCAGTCCAGTGAGCCCCAGTGATCCTCCAGTCTCTGGCCCCCTCAGCGTCAGAGTTACAGAAGGCGCAGACAGTCATGCTCAGCTGCTGGGGATTGAACACGGGCCCTGGGGCTTGGGAAGCACACGCCCTTATCCACTGAGCCTTCCCCCCCACCCCGCCCCAGTGTTGAGGATCTTTTGTGTGTCGGATTCTCCATGTAGGTTCTGGGGTGCTGGCTGGGTCACAGCTGGAACGGACACAGCCCCATGTGGACACAACTCCTCCCAACCAACCCTGGCCCGCCGGCCGTCACCCGGAAGTGATAACTTTTACTTCTCTTTGTGTCCGTTTGCCTTCTGTCGGTTTGTTTTGTTGCTTTTGTTTTTCCCAAGGTTGGGCTTTGCCATGGCCCAGGCTGGCCTGGAACTCATGGCAATCCTCCCACCTCTGGCTCCTGAGTGCTGCCATTAAAGACGTGCGCCACCACGCCCAGCTGTGTTTGTTTGTTCTTGAGACTTCATCTTACTCGGTAGCCCAGGGCGGCCTTGAACTTGTGACCATTCTCCTACCTCTGCTCCCCAGTTGTGAGCCACCATCCCCAGCTTTCTTATACGTTTCTTCACGTGATTGGTCAGAAGTCCCCAAACAGGCTGGCTTTGACTAAACCTGTGCTCGCTTCCCACCTCTCCAGGAAACACTTATCCCTACAGGAAGGAGTTGTTCTGGAAGGGGGAAAGCATGCTCCCAGCTCCCTGAGAGGCCTCCAGCCCCCTCCACTCTTTCTCTCCCAGGAGCTCGGAGCATCCAGCGGGCAAGCTGCTGGCTTAACAAATGTGCTGCTGGTGCAATTTATTTTCCCAACGTGGTTGAATTTCGACTCATTGTGGGGATGCAGTTAGGAAAAGTAATGACCAGGAAATGCACACACACACACACACACACACAGAGAGAGAGAGAGAGAGAAAGAGAGAGAGAGAAAAAACAAGGCACTACCAACCAAACTTCCCTGGGGAAAATTAAAAGCATCAACAAAAGTAGCCTTTTTGTTATCACTTCAAGAGGAAGAAAAACACCCCACGTGCCTGCATGCCTGTAACACGCCTGCATGTGTGTGTGTGTGTGTGTGTATGTGTGGGTGCAGGTGTTGAAAGGCGAGAGACACGGAGCCAGCATGCTTTGCTGGGGAGACAGGTGGATGCTCCCCAATTCATAGTTTGGTCACCAAAATGGTACTATGGTGGATGTGCGTGGTGAGAACTCTGTGGTCAGAGCGACCAGGGATTTACATACAGTAATGGTGTCTTGGGCAAGAGCAGAGACGCCGTCACTGAGCCCCAGTGAGACAGTACGCTGCCCTACGAGGGCTGGCATGAGGGCATGTTATTTCTGGGCTGGGGGGCGGTGGAGGAGACGGGCGACTTGTTGGCTAATTGCTGTATGGCAGGGCCAGCTTACAGGAATATTAATGTCCGAGAGGGAGAGAAAGAGAGAGAGAGAGGGAGAATTGGCACTGGGGAGCGGGTGCGAGGGAGGGTCATGCTTGTGGCAGTGTCTGGTGGAATGTCACTGGTGAAATCTTGGGGACACCGAGGGCTTCTGTTTTTATAAAGCAAATGACCTGAGGAACGCTAACTCACGTGCCCCTCCCTCCAACGGTCAGTTTGCCAAATGGAGTGATGCCATCTGCCTTGGGCTTAGGGTGACAGTGACAATAACTCTGTTGGGTTCACGGCCAGCATGACTGGCCAGTCTGATAGTTGTTGTTTTTTTTTTAATTGTTTTTTAATTTTTTTATGCAGGGTCTCGCTCTAGCCCAGGCTGATCAGAAATTCACCATATAGTCAGTCTCAAGCCAGCGTTGAACTCACAGTAATCTTCCTACCTCTGCCTCCCAAGTGCTGGGATTAAAGGCGTGCGCCACCATGCCCGGCTTTGAGTATGATTTTTATAGTCAAAATATAAGAGAACTGCTATGAGTTTGAGGCCAGCCTGGGGCTACAGAATAAGTTCCAGGTAAGCCTGGGCTAGAATGAGAGCCTACCTCAAAACCAAACCAAACCAAGCAAAACAAAACAAAGCAAAATCAAAAACAAAAATTAAAAAAAAAAAAAACAGGCTGGAGAGAGGTTTAGCAGTTAAGGTCCTTACCTGCAAAGCTTAAGGTTTGATTCCCCAGTACCCAGTAAGCCAGATGTACAAGGTGGCACGTGCATCTGGAGTTTGTTAAATTCTTCATTAAATGAATCCCTCCTCCCTTGAGTGGCTCGGTCAGGTGTTTGTCCACCTGACGAGGCAAGGGGCTCTGTGATAATGCCAAGCAGGAAGTAAAGAGAAAGCCGGTCTCTCAACAGGCCCAACCACACCCACCCCTCAAAAGTGGTACTTTGGGGCTGGAGAGCTGGCTCAGTGGTTAAGGTGTTTGCCTGCAAAGCCTAACGACTGGGGTTCGATTCCCCAGGACCCACATAGAGCCAGATATGCAAAGTGGCATATACATCTGGAGTTCGTTTGCAGTGGCTGGAGGCCCTGGCATGCCCACTCTCTGTCTCTTTTTTCTCTGTCTCTGCTTATAAATAAATAAATAAAATATTTATTTTAAAAAAATGGTGCTCTTTTCCTCCCTGTAGACATCCGTGGGTTTTGCCAGCCTGGCCTCAATCCTTCATCTTCTTCCAGCTCAAGGCACATCAGTTTCCTTCGGAAAGAATTTCTCCTGGGCTGGAGAGATGGCTTAGCGGTTAAGGCGTTTGCCTGCAAAACCAAAGGACCCAGGTTCACTTCCTCAGGACCCACGTAAGCCAGATGCACAAGGGGGTGCGTGTATCTGGAGTTCGTTTGCAGTGGCTGGAGGTTATGGCGCACTCATTCTCTCTCTCCCTTCCTCTGTCTCTCTCTCCCTGCCTATCTCTCTCTCAAATAAATAAATAAATATAAAACTTTTATTTATTTATTTATTTATTTTGGTTTTTTGAGGTAGGGTCTCACTCTAGCCCAGGCTGACCTGGAATTCACTATGGAGTCTCAGGGTGGCCTTGAACTCATGGCGATCCTCCTACCTCTGCCTCCCGAGTACTGGGATTAAAGGCGTGTGCCACCACGCCCGGCTAAACTTTTAATTTTTTAAAAAAAGAATTCCTCTTATGTGCCAACAGGGCTGTCCTCTAAGCAGAAGGCTGCCTGCCACCAAGGCCTAGACTGTGTCCCTCTGCTCTCAGTGACTGGCTCAGGTTGACCCGTGAACACGTCTGAAATGAGACACAGCTGGAACTATGATGCGGGGCTATTCTTCCCATGACAATGACCGAACAGCAAGAGAATAGATAGGCTTAGAGCTCCTGGCGTCCACTCTGTTACCCCTGAGACAAGTCTTAATCTAGGAGCGGAGCTAGCTGGAGTGGGTGCGAGTGGAGAGGAGAGAGCGGCTGAGAACGCCCCCTGAGGTGAAGCCACATTCCCCATCTCTCAAGCTAGGTGGCTTGGGTTCCTGTCACTGGGATCTAAGGGGACTCTCATGCAATTCTGACTTGACACCCACAGTCGTAGGAAGGTAAGTTTGCCTGAAGTCACGCACAGATGTAGAAGGGAGTCTGTATCAGCTCACGTGTGCCGGGCTCCTGGCTCCGTGTGCCATGGCTTCATTATCCCCTTTCAGCGGACGGACACCACTCCCGTTTCCGTATCTTGGCTACTGTACATAGCAATGACCATGGGACTGACCTTATTTCCTTTGGATTTGATCCCACAACTAGGATTGTATCTGAGTGGAAGACAAACACTAGGAGATGGAGAGACACCTCAGCAGTTAAGGCGCTTGCCTGTGAAGCCTAACGACTCTGGTTCGATCCCCAGAACCCGCGTTAGCCAGATACACAAGGTGGCGCACGCATCTGGAGTTTGTTTGCAGTGGCTAGAGGCCCTGATGAGCCCATTCTGTCTCTCCCTCTCATAAATAAGCAAACAAACAAACAAATAAATATTTAAAAAAAATAAGAAGTAAATGGCCGGGGATCCCTGTGCTCTGGAGGCTGAAGAGTTTACAGTGAGGCTGGGCTACAAAGACAAGAAAGAAAGAAAGAAAGAAAGAAAGAAAGAAAGAAAGAAAGAAAGAAAGAAAGAAAGAAAGAAAGAAGGAAGGAAGGAAGGAAGGAAGAAAGAAGTGAATATATGAATCCAAACCAAACCAGAGCCAGAGAGGGAAAAGAGCCCACCAGCCCGGCCACCCCTTCTTTCTAACCTGCCGCCTCTCCTCACTGCCATTTCTCTGTCAGCCTTGAGCTGCGTTTCTGTCTATTCCTGTCACGCATCTGTCCCCAGGCAGCAGGCCAGCCTTATCAGCGCAAGGCACCTGCTGCATTGTGGGAGAATGCAGAGAGAGCCCTTCCCAGAGAGGTCACCTCGTGTCCCTCCATCCCTGCCCGAGCCTTGCCTGCTGCCTGCTGACCTGTGACGTGTTCTCACTTCCCTCCCCATCTACCTTCTATGCATGGAATACTGGGGTCTTGCCATGCGCCCGGCCCCAAAGACGGTCTTTGGGAGAAGGTGAAGCCATTCCCTGAGCGGCCAGCAGTTTGTAGCACGTGAGAACACACTTGCCGGTGTTCCCTCACACAGCAGGGCCAGACTTCAGACCACGGAGTGCGTGGCTGGCATTGTCCTCAGAGTCCCAGCATGCGGGTACCTCTCCTCCACAGTCCATATGTGTCCTGTCTGTGTGCAGCCTGTTAGTGATGTGTGCAGCTTCACATATGTGGACACACATCCTGTGTGCATACGCATGTGGTTGGTAGCCAGGGACCTTGGCTCCCCGAGCCACCACATGAAAACATGCTGATGTCTAGGACCTTTTTCTTAAAATTTTATCTATTTATTTATTTCCAAAGAGAGAGAGGGGGGAGAGAATGGGTGCTCCAGGGCCTCTAGCCGCTGCAAATAAACATCTAGCTTTACATGGGTACTGGGAAATCAACCCTGGCTCATTAGGCTTTGCAGGCAATTGTCTTAACCACTGAGCCATCTTTCCATCCCCTGGTTTTGTGTTTGCTGCTTTAAAATATATATATATATATATATATATATATATATATATATATATATATATATATAATTTGTTTGTTTGTTTGACGGAGATTAGATAGAGCATGGGCATGCCAGGGCCTCCAGCCACTGCAAATGAACTCGACACATGCGTAATCTTGTACATCTGGCTTATGTGGGACCTGGAGAATTGAACCTGGGCCCTTAGGCTTCACAGGCAAGTGCCTTAACCACTTAGCAATCTCTTCAGCCCTGCTTTTGGCTTTTATGGGCTGTTTGCTTGTTTCTCTGCTTGGATGTATGGAAGCGGCTTCTTCCGCCACTGATGGAACTTCCCCTGGATCTGTGAGCTTGAAATAAACCCCTTCCTCCCATCAACTGTGTCTGGTTTGGATGTTCATCCCAGTAATGTGGAACTGTCTACCATACATACATACATAATACATACATACATACATAATACATACATAATACATTTAGGGAACTGGGTTCAGCTCCTAGTGGCACTGCTAAAACTTGAGAGGTCGCCCTCCCATACTGTCCTCTCAGCCATTATCAATGCCAAGGCAGCCATTGTTCTCCTGCTTTTACAGGTTAGAGATGGAGGTAGTCCCAGAGGACACAGGACAGGCTGAAGGTCACACAGGCAGGAAGTGACTAGGTCAGGGTCTGGTATCCACTTATTTCCTGTAGCTCAACTTCCCCACTGTGTACGAAGGCACATCTAATTCATCCTGTGGTTCCTTCCCTCTGAACCTTTGGTGATTCTGCCTTGGGATCAAGCATCTCTGATGTCCATCTCTGTAGGAGGCCCCAGTCCTGGATCTGAAAATAGAGGCAGACCTAAGTATGCCTATGCCTAAACGGGAGAAAGTGTCCCGGACCTGACCAGTCGCACACTGATACTGGCACTTGGAGGACATAGTAGACAGAAGGAAATGGGAGAGAGGTGACATCAGAACAAGAAATCACATGATTGCTTTGGGTGCAGGGCATCACATTTCATCTTAAAAGTTCTAAGAGACCAAGAGCTTGCAGGCAGAAACCAGCTGGAGGCCCCTGCTGGAAGATGGCCCTGCTCATAGGTCCTCAGGGGCTCCATGTGTCGCTCTGCACTGTGCACTATGGGTAGGGAGTCACCACCCCTTGTGACTGGTCACAAATTGCCCTGGGCCCCCAAAGGATTCCTTTCTCATGCCCACAAATGACCATCCCATGCCCCTGGTTTCAGAATGCTCCATGTGTGGAGACACTGTTTTGAAGTCGAGCCTTGCTGACAGCCACCATTGGTTTCCCAGCTTTTGATTCTTTGTCTACTGGAAATCAACTGAGCTCTGGCCCAGGGGTGGTTGCTGATGTGGAGGCACACAGAGGGGGATATACAGTGGTTTTGTGCTGCTATGACTAAATACCCAGGGCCAGGAAACTTGTTAAGAGCAAAGGTTTCCCTCATGGTTCTGGAAACGAGAAGTCCAAGGGCACAGTACTCTCCTGGAAAGGGCTTCATGCTGTTTGGCAACATGTTGGAGGGTACTACATGGAGATGAGAGTTTGAGCAACTCCTCACGTTCTAACAGAGCCACTGAAGCCATTGTTGTAGTCACCTTCTTGTTGCTGGGACAAAGCATCCAACCAAAAGCAACTGTTGGGAGGAATGTTTTATATTTTGGCTTACGGTCTCGAGGGGAAGCTCTGTGAAGGCAGGGGAAAGATGGCAGAACAAAGACTGGACGTCACCTCCTGGCCAGCATCCAGTAGACACCAGCAGCAGGAGAGTGTCCCAAACTCTGGCAAGGGGAAGCTGGTTGTAACACCTCTAAGCCAGCCCCGAACAACACACCTCCTCTAGCAAGGCTCCGCCTCCCAAATTGCCACCAGCTGGGGACCAAACATTCAGAACATATGAGTTTATAGGGGGACATCTGATTCAAACCACATTTCACCCCCAGCCCCCATAAACTGATTACCAACCGTGATGTAAAATGGAATACATTCCATCCGATTTATCAATTCCAACACTGTTCAAACATCCTCACGATCCAAGATCTTCTAACTGTGAGTTGTAAAACCAAAAATGCATGATGACAGAGAGTAGATATTCACCCTGCAAAAGATGGCATGGAGTATAGCAAGGAAAGGTGGAGCCATTGCAAGGTCTAAAACAAACAGGGCAAACATCAAATCCTGTAGCTCTAAGTCCAACATCTGTAACCAGTGACAAAGTCTCTGGGGTTCCAATTCTGTCCTTCCAGCTGGGCTGCTCAAAACCCTGAGAAAACCTCATCCCAAGCTGGCGGCTCTTCTGGAAAGCCATCCCATAGTCCTGGCATCTGCACTGGGTCTATACTGCAAACCAAGTTTCATCCTCATGGCTCCATCAGGTCACCTTGCAGGGACTTCCAACAACCCTGCTTCATATTGATCAGTGGCGATTTCCAAAAAAGAAAAGAAAAAAACCGGGCTAGAGAGATGGCTTAGCAGTTAACTGCTTGCCTGTGAAGCCTAAGGACCCCTGCTCAAGGCTCGATCCCCCAGGACCCACGTAAGCCAGATGCACGAGGGGGTGCATGCGTCTGGAGTTCGTTTGCAGTGGCTGGGGGTCCTGGCACGCCCATTCTCTCTCTCTCTCTCTCTCTCTCTGCCTGTTTTTCTCTTTGTTGCTCTCAAATAAATAAATAAAATTAACCAAAAAAAAAGTTTAAAAAAAAGAAAAGAAAAAACTGCATTGCAAATCCAATGACCCTCTCTTTCCTTCATTTCGTCTTCTCTAGTAGCACCAGGTGGACTACCAAATTTGTTAATCCAAGGGGGGGTTTTGAAGAGCAGGACACTCCACCATTCAGCCCCCCTACTTTCAAAAGAGTCAGAATTCTTCCTGTTGTCCCAATGCAGAAAAGCTGGCCCACTCTCAATGGTTGTAATCTACCAAACAATTGCAGCTAAAGTGGGGCCACTGTTTCCACCCAAAGCTTTCATTTCTTTCTGCGCCATATCTTCCTGCTCACACCAGTCTATTTCTTATTTATTTATTTATTTATTTATTTATTTATTTATTTATTTATTTGAAAGAGAGAGAGAGGCAAATATAGAGATAGAGAGAATGGGCAGCAGTGCCTCCAGCCACTATAAACAAACTCTAGACGCATGTGCCATCTTGTGCATCTGGTGTCACAAGGGTGCTGGGGCATCGAACCTAGGTCCTTTGGCTTTATACTCAAGTGCCTTAACAACTAAGCAATATCTTCAGCTCCTCCATTTCTTTTAAATCCATCCCTGCTCAAGTTGACACAGGAAGAGCGCAGCTGGCCTCTCACACAAACTGCCTCTAGCCCAGTCTAAACAAAACTTTCTTCTCCTTAGAAGCCGAGCCTGTACATCCACAGTTCTTCCTTCCTTTGGGTTGTTATTTATGTCTCTCAACAAAATGGTCCATTAAGCTCTATTTACAGCGCTGCAAGGCATCCGTTAGGCCAAGGTTTCAAATATTTGCACATTCCTCCAGACAATCAGTTCCCAAAGGCCCAAAGCAACACGGTCCGGTTTCTAGCAGCAGGAGCAACCTCACTGCTCTGGTACCAATTTCCTGTCGCAGACACCTTCTTATTGCTAAGACAACACACCCAACCAAAAGCAGCTGATGGGAGGAAAATTTTTATTCTGGCTCACAGTCTCGAGGGGAAGCTCCATGATGGCAGGGGACACCATGGCATGAGCAGAGGCTGGAAATCACCACAGGAGAGTGAACTGAGCTCTGGCAGGCGGGAGCTGGCTGTAACTCCCCAAAGCCTGCCTCCAATAACACACCTCCTCCAGCAAGGCTCCACTTTCCAAATTGCCACCAGCCAGGGACCTATCGTTCAGAACACATGAGTTTATGGGGGTGGGGGAGACACCTGATTCAAGCCACCACACCCACCATGGGCCATTCTCATGACCTTATCGAACCCTAATCACTCCTGGTCCCCCTGTCGACACCGTCAGCATAGGAATTTGGGGATGCAATGTGGAACACATGAACTTTGGGGGAACACAATCAACATGGAGAAATATTTAAAGGCAATTGTTAGACCTTGACATCAGACTTGATTTTACAGTGACAACTACCAGGGGTGGGGGGGGGTAGAGGAAGGGATATCTTCTTAACTGGAAAATTTTGGCGTGAAAAACAGAATTACATTTCTCCCTTCCCGTCTTCCTTCTTCCTTTCCTCCCCTTCTCTCTTCCTTCATTTCCCTCTCCCTCCCTGATTTTCTTTCTCCCCTTCCTCCTTTCATGTTTTCTTCTCTCCATTCCTCCTCCCTTCATCTCCTGCTACCTTCCCTTCCTCCCTCCTTTCTTCCTTTCTTCACTCCCTCCCTCTTGCCTTTCTTTCTTCATCTCCTGCCTCCTCCCCTGTCTTCCTTCTTCCTTCATTTCCCTCTCCCTCCCTGACTTTCTTTCTCTCCTCCCTCCTTTCATGTTTTCTTCTCTCCATTCCTCCTTCCTCCATCTCCTACTGCCATCCCTTCCTTCCTCCTTTCTTCCTTTCTTCGTCTCCTGCCTCCCTCCCTCTGTGCCCCACCAGGGCAGCAGGGCAGCAGTGCAGTGCTCCCTGCCCGCCTGCCTGCTTCTCTCATCCCAGCCACACTTGGGAGGCAACAAAGAGGCATCCCTCACTGAATAATTTATTCAAGGATCCGCACAAGGGCTCCCCACCTCCCGAGAGCCATGCTGTGCGCCTGGGAGCAGCCATGCCACGCAGATCTGCTTTCCCTGGGCAAAGAGCTGTTGGGAGGCAGGCCCTGGTCACCCGCACAGGGACAGGGTGGGGTCTAGCAAGGTCCCTGCAAGAACACCTATCCAGGGTCAGGGGGCAGTGGTGTTGTCTGGCACAGTGGGGGACAGGAGTGGGTGGCCAGTGGGTACTCTCTAGGGGAGGACACACGCTGTAGGCTTAAAGGGAGATGGAGAGGTGTCAGGAAGCAGGAAGATAAGAGAATAAGGGCCAGCCACAGTGGCCAGGCCCAGTGAGTTGCCCCTTTGTTTGGTCATTCCGTGGTGGGCAGCAGGGTAAAGTCTCCACAGGCTGGGCTGAGGTAGGGTGCAGCCCTGGTAAACAGAAGTCCTCTACCCTGTCTCCAGAGCACCAGGGGATGGTGTCTGGGGAGGCTGTCGGGGGTCACCTGTCGTCAACTCTATCATTTTCCCAGTCAGAAAGCACATCTTTCTTTGATACCTCCAGATTTCTTAACATTGGCAAAGGATGTATGTGTGTGCGTGCATGTGTGTGTGTGTGTGTGTGTGTGTGTGTGTGTAAAATGAAATAACAGTCACCATCAAAACACACCCCAGGCCCTCCACCAGCTTTGATAACATGGGGGATATCTGGGTGGTCCTTCCATAGACCCCCATTTGTCCAACTTGTCCTTCGACACATCAGGGGGATGACCTTAAGACACCCTCTAAATATTTAAGCTTCAGCAAAGAGACCCCCTGCCTGCCACGTGGCTGGGTTTATTTTTAAAGTCAGGCTGCCTTGTCTGGGTTCAGCTGGGTGGGCGGAGAGAATAATTAGAATTGATTTCTCTGCACTCACCAAGGGAGAGGATGGGAGGCGACAGGAGTCTGTATACCAGGGGAAGCGAGGAAGAGGAAGAAACTTCCTTCCAATCCGTGTGGGATGCACCGCGGCTCCCCGTCTTTGGACTCTGTCACCAGCGTCTTTTGATTACAACATTGGATTGAAGAGACATTAATTGCACCCTGCTCACAATGCTTGTAATTATACGTGTTACATTGTGAGTCATTTCCATATGCCAACACCACTACGAGATGGGGGGGGGGCAAAAAACCGCTTTTATAATCGGTTATTGTCTATGACAAAAAAAAAAAAACCCTCACAGAACGTGAGTGAAGTGTTCTTTGTTGAAACTGGAAATAAGATGATACGTAAAATCGTCCTCTGACATCCAGAAAATGGACAGCTTCAAACAAACGACCGCTGCGGAGCAGCGAGGTCCTCTCCCCCTCTCACATGCCACTCCTGTCTCTCATCGCCAAGGGTGCCCGAGTGTGTCATTTCAATGGCTTTCTTCTTAATAAAAGATGACCCCTCCTGTACCCCACCCCTGCGGAAAACATTGTCCCATCCCAACTACATCTGTGAAGGAGGCCCTCTGCGGGGGAAAGAAAGGAGAGAAAGAGAGACGGGAGGGGAGGAGTGGGGAGAGAGATGGGACCCCTGAACACGCAGCGACCAGACCTGGGCCTGAAGACAGGGGGACCACGGGTGACGCTTGCCACCCAGGCTTCTGGAACGCCAGTATGTCCGCTGCAGGACGCGACATGAAAGGTTGTCATTTCCAGGTTGGAGCTTCCACACGGCGGGGGGCCTGAGGAGCCTGGGGTGCTGAGGGTCAGGGAGGAGGGGACGGGGACGCCCTCCCTGGTGACTTTGCAAGGAGTTGGAGGTGTGGGTGGGGCACAGAGTCTTGGATGGCAGGGGTGTTCCCCACGTTTCATGTGCAGCTCAGTCATGTTCCCCCAGTTCATGAGCTGAGGCCTCTGGTCACATTGGGCACCTGTCCTTGCAGACAGAACGGGAAGGGAGGGGCCAAGGGAGGCCCTAAGGTGGGCATTCCCTTAAGCCCTCTCCCACCTCCTTCCCTCTATTCACACACTACACTGCAAAGTGACTGGGAGGCCCTCCCCAGAGCCCAGCTGACACCCATGCCCAGGCTCCCTGGCTCCCAGCCTGGTAAGCTGGGGCAGCCTGTCTTCTTTATAAAGTGCTCTCAGCCTTGGGCATTTTGTTACAACGTGGCTAGGAGTAGCGCCTACCCTCTGGGGCCTTTCTGGGAGGATGCTGGGCCTGGAGACTGTCAACTGTGGAGCAAATTCCTCTGCCCTGCCTAACACTGGGTCTCCCTTACCATACCTTAGTGCCTGGTTCACTATAGATGCTCAGTAAGTAAATAAGCTCAATTTATATTATTTAAAAATTTTTTATTTATATTTATTTATTTATTTGAGAGTGACAGAGAGAGAAAGAGGCAGATAGACAGAGAGAGAGAGAGAGAGAGAGAGAATATGAGCATGCCAGGGCCTCTAGCCACTGTAAACAAACTCCAGACGCGTGCGCCCCCTTGTGCATCTGGCTAACGTGGGTCCTGGGGAATCGAGCCTCGAACCGGGGTCCTTAGGCTTCACAGGCAAGCGCTTAACCACTAAGCCATCTCTCCAGCCCTCAATTTATATTATTTTTAATGTTATTTTTAGCTTTTATTTTTATTATTATTTATTTGAGGGAGAGAAAGAGGTAGAAAGAGGGAGAAAGAATGGGCGTGCCAGGGCTTCCAGCCACTGCAAACGAACTCCAGATGCATGCGCCCCCTTGCACATCTGGCTTACGTGGGTCCTGGGGAATCACACCTGGGTCCTTTGGCTTTGCAGGAGAGCTCCTTAACCACTAAGCCATCCCTCAAGCCCTCAGTTTATATGATTATCGCTCCTTACTTCCTACTGCAGGCCCAGCCCCGGCCTTCGCCAGTATCGGATGAGAGGGCTGGGGACACAGGGAATGAAAGAGAGAAGTCTCTGTCTTCACGGAAGGTCCTTTCTAGTGCACGGAGATGTGTAGAAGTGGGGAGGGTGAGGTCTGCAGAGTGAGAGAGGAGAGGAAGAAAGCAGGGAGGGTGAAGAGGAAGGAGAAGCGGGGAGGAAGAGGGAGGAAAAGCAGAAAGAAGAGGGAGGAAGAAGGGAAGGGCAGAAGGATGAGAGAAAGGAGCTTTATCTAGAGAAATACTACAAGATATCAAACACTCAGAAAGTTCATGCAGTCACCTCATTCTTGAGCAATTCTCAAATACATACATATATATATATGTGTATATATATATATGTATATATACACATATATATAAATCAGTATTTATGTATATTAATATATAACAGTATATATAATTTATATTTAGGTAGGGTCTCACTATTCACCATGTTGTCTCAGCTTGGCCTTGATCTCATGGGGATCCTCCTGCCTCTGCCTCCCAGTAGCTGGGATTAAAGGCATACACCACCACCTGGCTATATATATATATATATATTTGAGGCAGTGTCTTATTCTGTTGCCCAGGATGACCTAGAAATGGTACCCTTCCTTTCTCAGCTTCTGGAATGCTGTGATGCCAGGGGTGTCCCACCATGCCTAACATTTGATGATTTTGCATGTATGTGTGTGTGTGCGCGCACACGTGCATGCATGCATGGGCCAGAGGTCAACCGCCGTTGCTGTTCCTCAGGAACACTACACCCTTCTTTGAGGCAGGGACTCTCATTGGCTTGAGCTCACTGAGCAGGCTGGAAAGACTCACCAGGTAGCCCCCAGGGACCCTCACTTCTCCATCTCCTTGGCTCCGAGATTACTCACCACGCCCAGCATTGTTACATGGGTTCTGGGGATCAAACGCGTATGAGCCTGTGAAGGAAACACTTTTCCCACAGAGCCGACCCCCTGGCCTGTAATGATTTCTTGGGGATGAGGCTCTGCAAAAGCAAAGGCAGCAATTATGAGCCAGTCCACTTCACTCATATCGCTGACGAAGAAACTGAGGCCCAGGGAGTGCGAGCGGCCTGTTCAAGGTCACAGTTTAAAAAAGGGCAGCATAGGGCTGGAGAGATGGCTTAGCGGTTAAGCGCTTGCCGTGAAGCCTAAGGACCCCGGTTCAAGGCTCGATTCCCCAGGACCGACGTTAGCCAGATGCACAAGGGAGCACACATATCTGGAATTCATTGCAGTGGCTGGAGGCCCTGGCATGCCCATTCTCTCTCTCTCTGTCTATCTGCCTCTTTCTCTCTCTGTTGCTCTCAAATAAATAAATAAAAAGTAACAAAAAAAATTTAAAAAGATTTTAAAAAAAGGGCAGCATAGAGACAGGGATTTGGGGTTGATGTTTTGCCCAGAAATGCAGATCATTGGGGAGCCTCCCCACAGCAGTGGAAAGTGTCCAGGCGGTTCCTGAGACCCCCAATGCCAAGTTCATGCCCAGCTGTGAGGCTTTAGCAGCCCAGAGGAGGATCAGCCCTGAGGTCAAGGCCTAACACCGACTCTCCATGGTCCATCCTTGTGCACACCACTGTCAGGAGATCATCAAGGGGGCTTGGGAAGGGGAAGAGGGTGGGAGAGGTGAGGGTTGGGGAGAACATGGTCCCTCAAGGTCACACAGCCAAGCCGGGGTTGAATCCCATTCTCTGAGTCATTCACCTATAGAAGACCAAGAGAAGTTCTCAGAAATGTGGAACAGAAAAGAGAGGAACAAGAGACAGAAGGAAAGAAGGAAAAAGGGAGGGAAGAAGAGAGGGAAGAAAGATAGATTAATGGGTATATAGATGGAAGGAAGACAACGGATGTACAGATAGGTGACTGGATGGATGGATGAATGGGTGGGTAGGTGGATGAATGGCTGGCTGGCTGGATGAATGGATGGATAATGGATGGATGGATGGAAGGATGGATGAATGGATGGATGAATGGATGGGTGGATGGATGGGTGGATGGATGGATGAATGGATGGATGAATGGATGGATGAATGGATGGATGAATGGATGGATGAATGGATGGATGAATGGATGGATGAATGGATGGATGAATGGATGGATGAATGGATGGATGAATGGATGGATGAATGGATGGATGAATGGATGGATGAATGGATGGATGAATGGATGGATGAATGGATGGATGAATGGATGGATGAATGGATGGATGAATGGATGGATGAATGGATGGATGAATGGATGGATGAATGGATGGATGAATGGATGGATGAATGGATGGATGAATGGATGGATGAATGGATGGATGAATGGATGGATGAATGGATGGATGAATGGATGGATGAATGGATGGATGAATGGATGGATGAATGGATGGATGAATGGATGGATGAATGGATGGATGAATGGATGGATGAATGGATGGATGAATGGATGGATGAATGGATGGATGAATGGATGGATGAATGGATGGATGAATGGATGGATGAATGGATGGATGAATGGATGGATGAATGGATGGATGAATGGATGGATGAATGGATGGATGAATGGATGGATGAATGGATGGATGAATGGATGGATGAATGGGTGGGTGAATGGATGGATGAATGGATGGATGAATGGATGGATGAATGGATGGATGAATGGATGGATGAATGGATGGATGAATGGATGGATGAATGGATGGATGAATGGATGGATGAATGGATGGATGAATGGATGGATGAATGGATGGATGAATGGATGGATGAATGGATGGATGAATGGATGGATGAATGGATGGATGAATGGATGGATGAATGGATGGATGAATGGATGGATGAATGGATGGATGAATGGATGGATGAATGGATGGATGAATGGATGGATGAATGGATGGATGAATGGATGGATGAATGGATGGATGAATGGATGGATGAATGGATGGATGAATGGATGGATGAATGGATGGATGAATGGATGGATGAATGGATGGATGAATGGATGGATGAATGGATGGATGAATGGATGGATGAATGGATGGATGAATGGATGGATGAATGGATGGATGAATGGATGGATGAATGGATGGATGAATGGATGGATGAATGGATGGATGAATGGATGGATGAATGGATGGATGAATGGATGGATGAATGGATGGATGAATGGATGGATGAATGGATGGATGAATGGATGGATGAATGGATGGATGGATGGATGGATGGATGGATGGATGGATGGATGGATGGATGGATGGATGGATGGATGGATGGATGGATGAATGGATGGATGAATGGATGGATGAATGGATGGATGAATGGATGGATGAATGGATGGATGAATGGATGGATGAATGGATGGATGAATGGATGGATGAATGGATGGATGAATGGATGGATGAATGGATGGATGAATGGATGGATGAATGGATGGATGAATGGATGGATGAATGGATGGATGAATGGATGGATGAATGGATGGATGAATGGATGGATGAATGGATGGATGAATGGATGGATGAATGGATGGATGAATGGATGGATGAATGGATGGATGAATGGATGGATGAATGGATGGATGAATGGATGGATGAATGGATGGATGAATGGATGGATGAATGGATGGATGAATGGATGGATGAATGGATGGATGAATGGATGGATGAATGGATGGATGAATGGATGGATGAATGGATGGATGAATGGATGGATGAATGGATGGATGAATGGATGGATGAATGGATGGATGAATGGATGGATGAATGGATGGATGAATGGATGGATGAATGGATGGATGAATGGATGGATGAATGGATGGATGAATGGATGGATGAATGGATGGATGAATGGATGGATGAATGGATGGATGAATGGATGGATGAATGGATGGATGAATGGATGGATGAATGGATGGATGAATGGATGGATGAATGGATGGATGAATGGATGGATGAATGGATGGATGAAGAGTCCAGTGTGTCCACTACCAAACACGGCCCTGACTCGCCGCATTTCCCGCTGTCGCCGACTTGAAAGGCCGCTGTCAACGTGAAAGGCGGGTGAGTGGGAAGATCACGTTGGGTTTTGAGGGGTGTGTATGCGTTCGATGACAGAGGTGAGTGGTGTGTTTGAGGGATGACGTCACCTTGGAAGGCACGCTGTCTGGTTTGTCAAGTGGAGGTCGAGGACGGAGGTGGTCCTCAAGCAGTGGTCACCCCGGTGACAACACACACAGTCTGGGTTCGCTCGTCTCAGTGCTGCTCTTCCCAGGTCTTCCCCCCGGGAAATGGCCGGTGGGTAAACATGGGGGGATTTCACGGAGGGTCCCTTCTCTTCCTCCAACCTTGCTGTGGAGTGATAGGCGATTGGCTCTGAACTTTAGAGGTCATAGAAATGACCTTGGGGGGGTGGTACACGTGGGTATGAAGGTTGCAGGCTTGATGACTCCGAGACCACACCTGCAGACCTGAAGTGGGGGTGGGGACCCCCAGAGGGGGAAAAAACAAAACAAAACAAAACAACAGCAGCAGCTGTGGTGGGATCCGCAGCTGCCACTGACAGGCATTCCCTGAAGGAGGAGACGGCAGGCGTTTCAAGTCCAGAGGAAGGAAAGTGGCGGACGCCCGGGGACTTCACAGCAAGCACTTTGTGAAATCACAATGGCGCCCGTGCGCCGTGGAGTACAGCCGCATCTTATTAAAAAAAGATCAGTGGGGCCCTTGGAATTGATCATGAACTATTCCTGTCAATGTCACACGCACAGCCTTGCTTGGGGAGGTTCCCCGACACATCTGCTAAACCGAAAGTCTTTGGGGTTTGAGAACAAACAAATAATAAATAAATGAATATATAATAAAACGAGGAGGGTGGGAGAGGCTCTTTGTGTTGGGGGCACAAGGAATCTGGGGCGAATGCAGAATGATGTCATCATGTATGTGTGTGTATATGGAGGGGGGTGAGAGAGTCTGTCTCAGAAGGTCTGTGAATGGTGGATAGATGGATGAGGGATGAATGAAGGGTGAAGGAAGGGAGGAAGGAAGGAAGGAAGGAAGGAAGGAAGGAAGGAAGGAAGGAAGGAAGGAAGGGAGAGAGGGAGGGAGGGAGGGAGGGAAGCAGAAAGGAAGGAAGGAAAAAAGGAAGGGAGGGAGGGAAGGAGAGAGGGAGGGAGGAAGGAAGGAAGGGAGGGAGGGAGGGAGTGAGGAAGGAAGGAAAGAAGGAAGGAAGGAAAGAAGGAAGGAAGGAAGGAAAGAAAGATGCTCCATGGACAGGTTGAAGGAAGCTATCCCTGTTTGCAGGGCTTAGAAAGAATTCTGTTTGTGGTCCCTTGTGGTTATTCCCCTAGTGGGGGCTTCTCATTTGAACTTAAATCATGGATTTGGATCCTGAGAGTCCACCTTGAGCAGCCATCTGCCCTCTGAGGAGAGAGGAACAATTTTGAGTATGGGAACATTTCAGTAGGAGAGTTCCTGCAGGGAGAGGGGCAATGGGGGGCCAGGGAGCTGGGTCTGCCAGGCGTGAGGGAGGCCTGAAGCGGTCTTGTTCATTTACAGACACCCCTGTGTGCTTGCGCCAGGGCCCTCTCCCTCAAGACGAAGGGGGGCTTGCTCTCCAAGTGGCCTTGGTGACCCTCTAACATTGCAGCTCTGTGGGATGCTCACAAACCTGCCTAAATGCTCTCTTGCCCGGATAGCAGCATTTCTCTCTGGCTCACAGGAGGCCCTGTTTGCATGCTGAGGAGGTGCAAACACGTGGCCTGTCATCTTGTCTCACACGTCTGCTGACCCTCAAATCAGAGGGCTTAGCAAACATTTCAATGGTTCTACCCACTGCGGGCAGGGGACACAAACCTGGCCCATGGCAGGTGCTCAGGAGTCTTTTGCATGGATGGCATATGTGATAAGCGAATCTGATTTGGGGAGGGACACTGTTATTTTAGCATTTAGTGTATGTGGCATGCTAGGCAAGTGCTCGCCACTGAGCCACACTCCCAGTCCCCCTAGAGGCCTCATCGTGAGCATCCCAGTGGCCCTTTGTATGGGCATAGCTCTTTGATTCCCACTGCGGCTTCCGGCCTGGTTGGACCACCCAGCCAAGGGGGATTAGTAATGGACCAGAGAGGGCTACAGAGCCAGCATCTTGTAATGTGGGCAAAATGTAATCCACAGGACAGGACTCCATGAACCGTGCAGGGCACAGCCTGAGACCACAGCTTCCATATTCCCTACTCCACGGGCCAGGGAGCAAGTTGAGGCCAGTAGCAGGGAAGGAATGGATTCCGATCTTCAGCATGAAACCTTCTCACTGCTGAGACAAAACAGTTAGCCAGAAGTTGTGGGAGGAAAGGCTTGATTTATTTCAGTTTACAGTCTCAAAGAGGATGTTTCCTCGTGTCAAGGGAAAGCATGGCATGAGCAGACACCCAGCACGTAAAGTCTTGTCCCTTCAGCAGGGAGAACGCAGCAAGAGAGAACTCACCAGCACTGGTAGGCAGGGCTGGGTATAAAATCTCCAGGTCTGCCCCAGTGACACCCCTCCTCCAGCAAGGTTCCACCTACCAAAGGCTCCACCAGCTGGGGGCCAAGTATGAGGCTTCAAAGAAGCATATGAGACTATGGGGGACATTTCACACTCACAGCCCCTCATCCCACCCCTGGCTTCCATAGACTCGTGGCCATCTCGTGATGTAAAGCGCATTCAGTCCAAATTTTAAAAAGTCTCCCCAGGGCTGGGGAGATGGCTCAGTAGTTAAAGGCACTTGCTTGCAAAACCTGACAGCCTATGTTCGACTCCCCAGCACCCATGTAAAGCCGGATGCACAAAGCGGTACGTGTGTCTGGAATTCATCTGCAGTGGCAAGAGGCTGTGGTGTGCCCATTCTCTCTCTCTCTCTCTCTCTCCTTACAAATAAATAAATAAAATATCTTTTAAAAATAACAATAAAAAAGCAGGGCGTGGTGGTACATGCCTTTAACCCCAGCACTCAGGAGGCAGAGGTAGGAGGATCGTCGTGAGTTTGAGGCCACCCTGAGCTAGAGTAAGACCCTGCCTCGAAAAACCAAATAAATAAATAAATAAAAAATGAAAGTCTCCATAGTCTTTACCAGTCTCAACACTGTTCAAAAGTCCAAAAGTCTTCACTTAGATTCACTTGGGATGCAAGGCAATCTTTTAAAATCAAAACATACATACTTCCAACACATAATGGTACAGAAAAACCAAACAAAACAAACAAAACCAAACAAAACAAAACAAAACATTGCCATTCCAAAAGGAGGAATGCAGGCACAGCAAGAAAAGATTGGACCAATGCAAGATCAACACAGCAGGACAAAGGTCAAATCCTGCGAGTCTGTAGCCTGGGACTTGGGATGAAATTCTACAGGTTCTAAAGGGCTTGGTAAGTGCACCCCTCCAGCTGTAAGCAGTGCCGCCTGCTTCCTGGGCCAGCAGCTTCCCTTGGTATCCACTCCATAGGCCTGGCATCTCCAGCAACCCGGAGCCTTCACTGAAACCCCCGGCTGATTCCACAATGCAAGCCCATGGTCCCTCCCCGTGACCTCCATGCGGGGACATCAACCCTGCCTCATATCACCTAGTCGTGGTCTCCGGAACCTGATGCACCTTATGGCCCTCTATTTCCTGCATATTTTTTTTTATTATTTTTTGAGGTAGAGTCTCACTCTAGCCCAGGCTGACCTGGAATTCACTATGGAGTCTCAGGGTGGCCTTGAACTCACGGCGATCCTCCTACCTCTGCCTCCCGAGTGCTGGGATTAAAGGTGTGTGCCACCACGCCCGGCTCTTTTTATTTATTTTTTATTGTTTTATATATATATTTATTTACTGCATATTAATGTTTCCAGAACCAGTACAAGATGGGGACACTGCCATATTTGTTAATCTGGTGATGGGGGAAGGGATGAAACTAGACTTTGAGGAGCAGAACACTCCTTTAGCAGTCATCCTTCAGTACGCCTCCTTTCAAAAGTATTAGCACTCCTGGGTTGGAGGGATGGATTTGCGGTTAAGGCATTTGCCCGCAAAGCCAAAGGACTCAGGTTCAATTCCCCAGGACCCACGTTAGCCAGATGCACAAGAGAGCACATGCATCTGGAGTTCGTATGCAGTGGCTGGAGGCCCTGGCGCACCCAAGAGAAACAGCACTCCTCCTATTGTGCTGTCACGTGATACGTTTTCTTCCTGGGGAGATGTGAACACACATCTATTCACCCCCAGTAGGGCTCAGAGGACAATCCAAAGCGCCACTGCGCCAGCATCCCGTTTTGGCAAACCAATGGCTTTATCGGAGTTACTTACAGAGCACAAGTGAGGGGTGACTGGCAGGAGTGTGGGCAACTCGGAGGCAGCCGCCTCATCACAAAGTCCCACCCCGTCCTGGATGGAACCTCACGGAAGCGGCACCGTGGGTTCCCACTTCGAGCTCGTCTTCTGCTTCCTAGGGAACCTAACGTCTCAGACCAAGACCACGTCAGCTGAAGGGAAGAAATAATTGCTGCAATGGAAGTGAAGGGCTTGCGACCCTTCTCCCTCCTCTTCTCCATCTACGAGAGAGTTGTCAGTCGCTCCATTACCGTGGTCATAGATTTATCAGTGCTTTGTCCTGCTCCGATGTAGCCATGGTTACCAGGCCAAAGAATCCTCTACTCCAAGATGGCATCATGTTATGTTATGCCAAGAGCAAAGACGCCATGTTGCATAAGCCATTGCAGAGCAGTAGGCCCGTCCTCAGCGGCGGTAATCACAGAAACTGTAGTGTCTGAGCCTGAGACTTGAGACTTTCCAATTACTTTCATTCTTTTTTTCAAATGTTTGATTTTTATTTATTTGAGAGAGAGAGAGAAAGACGCAGGCAGAGAGAGAGAATGGGCACATCAGGGCCTCCAGCCACTGGAAACAAACTCCAGATGCATGCACCACCTTGTGCATCTGGCGTTCTGTGGGTACTGAGGAATTGAACTGTGGTCCTTTGGCTTTGCAGGCCTTAACCACTAAGCCATCTCTCCAGCCCCTACTTTCATTCTTTAAAAAAAATATTTTAGGGCTGGGCGTGGTGGTGCATGCCTTTAATCCCAGCACTTGGGAGGCAGAAGTAGGAGGATTGCTGTGAGTTCAAGGCCATCCTGAGACTACGTAGTGAATTCCAGGCCAGCCTGGGCTAGAGTGAGACCCTATCTCGAAAAACAAAACAAAAAAAAATATTTTAGGGCTGGGGAAATGGCTTAGTAGTTAAGGCACTTGCCTATGAAGCTTAAGGATTCTGGTTTGATTCCACAGGATCCAAGTAAGCCAGATATACAAAAGGGCTCATGCAGTCTAGAGTTCATTTGCAGTGGCTGGAGGCCCTGGTGTGTCCATTCTCTCTTTCTCTCTTCCTCTTCCTCTCTCTCTCTTTCTCAAATAAATAAATATATAACATATTTAAAAAACATAGTTTATTTATTTATTTGAGTGAGAGGGAGAGAGTGAGAGGGAGGGAAGAGGCAAATAGAGAGAGAATGGTGCCAAGGCTCCTGCAAACAAATTCTAGATAAACATTACCTAACTTCCCCTAGCCCCATCCCGACAAAGCCCTCTTTCCCCTTTGAAACCTCATAAACCAGGCCTCCACAGTCCACACTTTTCTTTTCTTTTTTTTTTTTAATTTTTTGGTTTATTTTTATTTATTTATTTGAGAGCAACAGACAGAGAGAGAAAGAGGGAGAGAGAGAGAGAGAGAATGGGCGCACCAGAGCTTCCAGCCACTGCAAACGAACTCCAGATGCATGCACCCCCTTATGCATCTGGCTAACGTGGGTCCTGGGGAACTGAGCCTTGAACCAGGGTCCTTAGGCTTCACAGGCAAGCGCTTAACCGCTAAGCCATCTCTCCAGCCCAACACAGTCCACACTTTTCTCTGAATTTTGGTCTTTCAAACACTCACCAGCATGGCCCATTAAGCTCTGCTTATAGCATTATAAATCTTCCCTAGTCCACAGTTCCAAATCCTTCCACATTCTTCCTTCAAACCAGTTCTGAAAAGCTAGACACTGCACAGTTAGGCCCATAACAGCAACAGACCCACTTCTTATCAATTTTCGATAGCAATTAACTTTCTTGTGGCCAAGACAAAACACTCAATCAAAAAGAGTTGCTCTTTGAGACAGTGAGCAGTAGCCCAGTCTTGCCTGGAACTCATGGTAATCCTCCTGCCTTAGCTTCCCAAGTATTAGGATTGCAGGTGTGGGCCACCATACCCAGTTTACCCTGACTCTTCAGTTGGGCCTACAGCTATCTTGTTGGGTATTAGAACAAAAAGAAAAGTCTTGGCATCTCCACTTCAGATAATGCCTGTCTCTCCTGTTCTGCCTGTGTGTCGGCCCCTACTTGGTTCTGTACATAGGTGTGTTGGACATTTGAGAAATGCCTCGTCCTGAGCTATAAGAGAAGGCTAGCTCTTACTAGACTTCTCTCGCCTCCTCTCTCTCTCTCTCTCTCTCTCTCTCTCTCTCTCTCTCTCTCTCCCCACTTCAAGGCTAAAGACACTTGCCCACCATCATCACCAGAAATGACAGACATGAAAGAAATGAAAAACAGTGGTACCCAAGTTCCTGGAAGATCTCTGCCTATTCCCAGACAATATGTGACCTATCCCTTTGGAGTAGGCAGCTTCAGGTCGGTGGGATGAACCTCCAAACCAGGCACAGTTATGGGAGGAGAAAGGGATTTCTTGAAGCTTACAGATTGAGGGGAAGTCCTATAATGGCAGAAGAAGCTCCCCGCCCCCCTTCACAGGTCCACAGAGAGAGAGAGAGACCACCAACACACAAGAAAGCTCTAGACAGAGCTCAGGCAGAGCTCAAGCAATCAGAGTATCTTTAGCATGAAATTCCAGATCTGCCGCAAACACCTTAGGGCTGGACCTGGGATCCACCCACAGTGACATCAAGTTACAAGCTTAAATAAAACTCCTGAATCGGTTGCGGGGGGGGTCATCCATTCAATATAGCACACCCTTCTTTTACAAGCAGTCTGTCTGTCTCCGTCATGTCTATCCTCTATCACTAACCTCTCAACCTTCCCATGTGGAGAAGCTGATGTGGGAGCAAAGCATCCCCTTACTCTGTTCTCTGACCACTAAACCAAGCTTTTCTCTGTCCCCAACACATGCCTCTGGCTTTCTGTGCAATAGACCTGCTGGCATGGGCCAAGGCACAGATGGGCAGGCTGTCAACGGAGGGCAGAGGGTGCATGCATGAATTGTGGGGTGGTGATGGACGATGCGTGTGTGGATGCGTGGTGGGACGGATGACAGGAGAAGCAGGTATAGATGGGTGTGTGGATGGAAGATGTTGCCTTCACAGACTTCCTTCAAGAAAAGAGGGACGAGGCTGGAGAGTTTTCTCAGTGGTTAAGGCGCTTGCCTACGAAGCCTAAGGACCCATGTTCAACTCCCCAGATCCTACATAAGCCAGATTCACAAGGTGGTGCATGCGTCTGGAGTTTGCAGCAGCTGGAGGCTCTGGTGAGCCCATTCTCTCTCTCTCTCTCTCTCTCTCCTTCTTTTTCACTCTCAAATAAATAAATAAAAATAAAAATATTCAAAGCAGGAAGTCAACTGTGATGACTTATATTGTCAACTTGGCAGTACCTAGAATCACCTGTGAGGGATTACTTGGACGAGGTCAGCCCCTGTGCGGATCCGTGAGGGGTCACCTTGACTGGGGAAACCCGTCTTGCCCATGGGCAGCACCACTCCATGAAGGAGGGTCCTGGACTGCGAAGGAGGGAGACAAGCTGGCTGACCAGCAGCACTCGCCGCGCTCTGCTTCCCCGCTCAGCATGTGACCAGCTCTGCTTCAAGCTCCCGCTGTCCTGCTTCCCCACCACGACGGGCTGTCACCTGGAACTACAAGCTGGAATAAGCCCTGCTTCCCTTAAGCTGATTTTCCTGTTGGGCTATACTGTCTCAGCAATGAGGAGGCAAGTGCTACAGAAAATTCTCACTGAGAAGCGGGGCTGTGACAAGCCTGACCGTGAGGCTGTTAGTCTTTTTTGGAACTGGTTTGCAGGAGGACCCTTACCATTGCCGTAATCGGAGCAGAACTTGCCATTCTTGTGGGAGTTTGGAAGGCCAAAAGGCTGGGACTTGACTCGTGAGGTTCCAGAGGGGAAAACAACCTTATCAGGAACTGGGATAGAGGCAATTCATATGCTATTCCGGCAGAGAGACTGGCTACATTTTGCCTGAGTATTTGAATAAAGTTGGATTTTAAAATAATGAACTAGGCCTGGAGAGATGGCTTAGCGGTTAAGGCGCTTGCCTATGAAGCCTAAGGACCCAGGTTTGATTCTCCAGGTCCCACTTAAGCCAGATGCACAAGGTGATGCATGTGCCTACAACTCATTTGTGGTGGTTAGAGGCCCTGGCATGCCCATTCTCTCTCACTCTGTCTCAAATTAAAAAAAATTTTTTTTTAAATAAACTAATTTTTTTTTTTTCAGAGGAAATTTAAAAGCAGAAAAGTGTTGAGTCTGTGGCCTGGTTTCTCTTTGAGGCCTTGATTCACAGCCACAATTAAAGAGAAGGAGAATACAAAGTAGAAAGATAGGAAGAACACAAAAGTTTGACATTGAGAGAAATGTAAGCAAATTTAAAAATCCCAAACCCAAAGATGGCAGTTAATTTGTCTGTGATTGTTACATTGCCACCATTAACAGGGAAATTTGATGTTCATTAGGACAGTAGAAAAGATGCCCTGAGGGCAAAACCTGACCCATTGAAGGGTTATGATAGCAAGAATGTGAATTCTTTTTTAAAACATATTTTTTAAAAATTTATTTATTACAGAGATTGAGAGAGAGAGAGAAAGAATGGGTATACCAGGGCCTCTAGCCACTGCAAATGAATTCTAGACACATGCACCACCTTGTGTATCTGGCTTATATAGGAACTGGGGAATCGAACCTGGGTCCTTAGGCTTCACAGGCAAAATGCCTTAACTGCTAAGCCATCTCTCCAGCCCTTCCAGTTAAGTTTTTAAACTTGGGGATCAGGAAGGTCCTGGAAGGAATAATGGGATATTAGAGGAGATTGTTGCTAGCCTATCTATGCACGGTGGAAACTCAGATCTCCACGAGGTGGCCCAGCAGCAGCAACAGCCATGGTACGCCCAGCCAATCAGAAGCTTCCCGTAATCTGACATACACACCCATCAACTCTGTCACAGTCTCCTGGTGGCAGCAAGCATTTGTCATCACAGCACTGGGGAAGCTGAGGCAGGCGGATCATGAGTCCTAGGCCAGCCTGGGCGACAGAGTGAGAATTTGTCTTAAAACTTTTAAGCCAGAGCCAGGCGTGGTGCTGTACACCTTTAATCCCAGCACTCGGGAGGCAGAGGTAGGAGGATTGCTGAGAGTTCGAGGCCACCCTGAGACTACATAGTGAATTCCAGGTCAGCCTGGGCTAGAGTGAGACCCTACCTCGAAAAACCAAAACTAACTAAATAAATAAATAAAATAAATTTAAGCCAGCCAGGCATGAAGGTGCACGCCTTTAATCCCAGCACTCGGGAGGCAGAGGTAGGAGGATTGCTGAGAGTTCGAGGCCACCCTGAGACTACATAGTGAATTCCAGATCAGCCTGGGCTAGAGCAAGACTCTACCTTGGAAAGCCAAAAAAAAAAAAAAGAAAACTTTAACCCAAACCAACCCCTTTGGATGTAGTCATGCCAAACCCCATCTTAGAGAGGGAAGCCATGACTCAGGGCAGCTAACCTACTCCCAGGATCCCCCTCACCCCAGAGCAAGACTCCACTGCTCTGGCACTGCGGTCAGTGGTCATTCCCAGCACCATGGATAGAAGTCCAGCCGTTTCAGGCCAGCAGACATAAGAAGGAGTGGGACAGGAGACGACGCCGGCCTTGGTGTCTGCTATGGGAGCCCAGATCAGCCACCAACTCGCCAAGACATTTTCTAAGGACTCAGTTTCCCTGCCTGAAACACGGGAACAAGGAGGGACAAGGAGGGATCAAAACTCATATTGTCTATAGCAATTAAAAAGAAATTATTTTACTTATTTGAGGGAGCAAGAGGCAGATAGAGAATGGGCATGCCAGGGCCTCCAGACACTGCAAAGGAATTCTGAACACATAAGTCCTCTTGTGCATCTGGCTTCATGTGGGTCCTGGGGAATCGAACCTGTGTGCTTTGGCTTTGCAGGCAAGCGCCTTAACCACTAAGCCATCTCTCCAGCCCTACAGCGATTTCGAGAAACCCAGATCATGAACCTGAGGGCTGGTGCCAGGGGCCTGTCCCATCCCCGTAGGGCCAGAGCCGTACCCAGCTTCCCGTCTCCTCCAGGATCACCTGGGAGCCCAGACGCCTCAAACACCGCGAAAAATCACAGGCAACAGGGCAGAAAACCCAATTACTCTCAGCTGTTACTCTGCTTAATTTAATATTTCCAACGAGTTCCTTGAGCCTGCTCCTCAGAATGAAATGCATATTTGGGCTCTGTCAGAAAACATTACATTTCGTCAAGGCGATTCATGTTGCCGTGGTTATTTGTAAGTGTGCGCTGCCCGCCCCTCAACGCTCAACCCCATGGGCTGGCGACTTTCACAGCATCTTCGAGGAAGAGGAGCCCCGAACCAGAGCTTTGCAGTGGCACTCAAGGCAGGGACGGATGGCAATGACAAGACCTCATGTGGCATCATCGATCTGCCTTCCTGGACCCCAGAAGCAAAGATCTGGGGAGAGCTGGTGGAAATGGGGATGTCCCTTGCCATGGGGAATTATGGGGGCTGAGCATGGGGAGGTATTTTGTGGGTCCATGGGATTCTGTATTTAATCATTTGATATGAATTTTTAGACCGGGTGTGGTGGCACACACCTTTAATCCCAGCAGAGGTAGGAGGATCGCAGTGAGTTCGAGGCCACGCTGAGACTACATGGTGAATTCCATGTCAGCCTGGGCTAGAGTGAGACCCTACCCCCCAAAACCAAACCAAACCGAACCAATCAAACAAACAAACAAAAAACCAAATTTTCATTCAGTCATTAAAGAAAAAAAAAGAAAGATGGGGGTTATATCCGAAAGTCCGCCACATTCTCTCACGAGACTGCACAGTCAGGCCTGGGTGGTCAACTTTCTTCCCGGCAGGATAAGCATCCATTATCTGAAATGCTGGGGGCCAGCAGTTTCAGATTTTGGATTGTTTGCGGGTTTTGGAATTTACATATAGATGACTGTCCTGGGTGGTGTCTGTCTGGGTCTTTCTAGGTTCTTGGAGCCATATTCAAAGAATTGGAAAAGACACACGGAGAAAGTGAGACCGCAAGAAACTTGAAGAGCAAAGCGAGAGTTAGAGGTTGAATACACCACCTAGAGGGACAGCGGGCCTCCCGAGCGAGCGACAGAGTTCCCAAGAGCCCAGTTTGTGCCCTCACCTCTCTCAGGAGTCCGGCAGGGGGGATATCTGTTGTATTTTGGGTGATGTTCCAGTTTGATTGACAGGACTGCTCACGTCCCTTCCCATGATGCATCTGATCATAATCATAGGGACATTCAATTATTTATGGGCATAAGATGGTAAACACGGGATTCCTCCCTAAAAGTTCACTTAGAGGACACAATCTGCCTTACTGTGCATGTACCCAAAGCCAGCCCAGGCTGGAGATGGCTCCCTGCTCTTCTCCGTTCTGATCCCAGATATAAGATATATCTTTAAAAAAAAATTTTTTTTGTTTGTTTTTACGAGGTAGGGTCTCACTCTAGTCCAGGCTGACCCGGAATTCACTGTGTAGTCTCAGGCTGACCTCAAACTCAAAGCGGTCCTCCTACCTCTGCCTCTTGAGTGCTGGAATTAAAGGTGTGCGCCACCACGCCCACCCCACGGTGACCGATATATCTAAGAACATGTTTGAATGGAAACTGACCACAAATAACACTTGCTAGGGAAAGAGAAGCCTAGTTCATCCCTGGGAGGGGGGAGTGGCTTGGTGCAGGAGGGAGTTCTGGGTTCCCAGCAGGTGGCTCAAGTGCAAGGTAAGGAAAGGAGCCTGTTCACTGCCCAAGCCCAGCAAGGTTCCTAAGCCTGCCTCTTTTGGTCTTTTGTTTGTTTGTTTGTTGGTTTGTTTGTTTGATATAGGGTCTCACTCTAGCCCAGGCTGACCTAGAATGCACTATGTAGTCTCAGGGTGGCCTTGAACTCACCGCGATCCTCCTACCTCTGCCTCCCGAGTGCTGGGATTAAAGGCGTGCAGCCACCACGCCCGGCTCTTCTCCCTACTTTTTTATGGGAGCTGGCTTTTGGAACATTTGCATAGCCATGAGATGGCTTGGGGGTGGGAGTCACATCTAAACCCAAAATTCATTAATGTTTCATGCACACTATATACACAAAGCCTGAAGGTGATCTTCTATAATATTTTACCTGTGATCTGTCATGTAATGCCAGGGGTGGAGTTTTCTTTCTTTTGTTAAAAATTATTTATTTATTTATTTGCAAACAGAAAGATATAGAAGGGAGACAGAGAGAGAGAGAAAGAAAGAATGAGAGAGAGAATGGGTGCACCAGGGCGTCCAACCTCTGCAAACAAGTTCCAGATGCATCTGGCTTTACGTGGGTTCTGGGGAATTGAACCTGGCTTGTTAGGCTGCTTTACAGGCAAGCACCTTAACCGCTGAGCCATTTCTCTGGCCTTAAGTTTTCTTTCCGTTTGTTGCCTCAATTAGTGCTCAGAAAGTCTCAGATTTTGGAACTTTTTTTTTTTTGACTTTGGGACTAGGGATGCTTAACTTGATTACTCTTTAAAAAATTTTTTTTAATTTATTTGAGAGAGAGAGAGAGAGAGAGAGAGAGAGAGAGAGAGAGAGAGAATGGGCACACCCGGGCCTCCAGCTACTGCAAACGAACTCTACACACATATGCCACATTGTGCATATGGCTTACATGGGTCCTGAGGAGTCGAACTGAGGTCCTTTGGCTTTTCCGGGAGGGTTCTGCTCCGTGGGACATCTTTCTTCCCATTTTGCTGATGAGAAAACTGAGGCTGCTGCAGTGTGACCACCCCTCCCCCCACCTCAGGTCATTTAATCCCTCTCTGCGGCCTGCCTTCTTCCCATCATCCCCTACAAAGACCGAGACTCAACCAGAAGCCAATGTGAACTAAAGTTCCCCAAAAGAAGCCACATGTAGCCACCTTCTTCTTGCTGGTACAAAGCACCCCGCCAAAGGCAGCTGCTGGGAGGAAGGTTGTTACGCTGCCTTATATTCTCTCGGGGAAGCTTCGCGACGGCAGGGAGGAGACGGCAGGAGCTGAAGCCTGGACATTAACTCCTTGCCAACATCAGGTGGACAGCGGGCAGCAGGAGAGAGTGAGCTGAACCACCACTGGCAAGCCAGGGGCTAGAAATCCCCAAGGCCCAGCCCCAAGTGAACACGCCTCCTCCAGCAAGGCTCCACCTCCCAGATTGTCCCCAGCTGGGAATCAAGCTTTCAGAACTCGAGTTTGGTGGGGGGACACCCAGTCCAAACCACCACACCATGCCTGTGTTAAGCACTCAAGACTGATTAGAATTTCAGTGTTGACTGGGAGTTAAAATGTTATAGGCTCAGAACCAATTTCTCATGGGTTATCTAAACCCTTTGAATACGCCATTTATTACCCACCTCTGTGTCTCACCTAATAGCCTGTGACTATTAGGTAAACCCTTTGAAATATCCAAATAGACCCTTGGCTTCCACCAACTCAAAAGCTAAGAATGTCATCAGACCCATGTTTATCAAGCCTGCTGGCCTGCTAGACTGGGTTCTATTCCCAGTACCCACATAAAGTCAGAAGCATAAAATGGTACATACGTTTGGAGTTCATTTGCTGTGGCTAGAGACCTTGGCATGGTGTAGCAGTTTCAATGTGTGTATTTTTATTTATTTGAGAGCAACAGACAGAGAGAGAAAGAGGCAGAGAGAGAGAGAGAGAGAGAGAGAGAGAGAGAGAGAGAGAGAAAGAGAGAATGGCATGTCAGGGCCTCCAGCCACTGCAAACGAACTCCAGACATATGCGCCCCCTTGCGCATCTGGCTAACGTGGGTCCTGGGGAATCAAGCCTCAAACCGGGGTCCTTAGGCTCCACAGGCAAGCGCTTAACCGCTAAGCAATCTCTCCAGCCCCCAACTCAAGTGTTTTATTAAAGCTTGTAACTTGGCTCTCCAGCCACCTGGCTGGAGGAGGTGTCACTGTGGGAGGATCCTGGTGTCTAGGCCTAAGGTGTGTTTGGGGGTGGGTCTGATTTCCAGCCCAAAGGCATGCAGAGCAGGCTGAGCTCTGGTGGAGTCCCTGCTGCTTGCTGCCCATTCCTGCTGTCGCTTTTGTTTTTTGCTGCCTGTTTGGTGGTTTCTCTCTGCTTGGATGTGTGAAAGCCGCTTGCTTCCCTGTCATTCATGGAGCATCCCCCTGGATCTGTAAGCTTGAAATGAACCCCTTCCTCCCATAAGCTGTGTGGTTTGGATGTTCATCCCAGCAATGGGAAGCTGTCTACAACATATAGCCATATTCTTGCTCTGTCTCCTCACAAATAAATTAAAATATTTTTAAACAGTTTTTAAAAATTATATTTTATTTATTTACTTATTTATTTGAGAGAGGAAGAGGGAGAGAGAGAGAGAATGGGCTCACCAGGGTCTCCTAGCCACTGTAAATGAACTCCAGACATGCGTACCACCTCGTGCATCTGGCTTATGTGGGTCCTGGGGAATCAAGCCTGGGTCCTTAGACTTCACAGGCAAGTGCCTTAACTGCTGAGCCAATTTCTCCAGCCCTAAACAGTTATTTATTTATTTGAAAGAGAGAGACTTGGGCTGGAGAGATGGCTTTAGCAGTTAAGGTGTTTGCCTGCAAAGCCAAAGGACCCAGATTCGATTCCCCAGGACTTGTGTAAGCCAGATGCACGAGGTGGCACATGTGTCTGAAGTTCATTTGTAGTGGCTAGAGACTTCTCTCTCTCTCTCTCTCTCTCTCTCTCTCTCTCTCTCTCTCTATATATATATATATATATATATATATATATATATATATATTTCAAATAGATAAATATATATATATTTCAAATAAATAAAATAGATAAATAAAAAGTCTTTTAAAAAACAATGTCTGAAGCCTATAACAGAGATTTCTCCATTTTGCTGTAACCTGACTACCTGACGTTCCCTCCAACATACTTGAAAAGTGCCTTGACTTACAAACTTTATTAAACCTTATTAAACTGTTGACGCCTTGGAACATGGTATTTGGGGCCACCTGACTCTACGTTCCTGGGCCATTTGACTCAGAATAAACTCTCTCTTATTCCCCTTGAGGTGAGCACTGTGACTTCTCTATTTCCACCAGTTTCTGGGCTTTGAACCCCCGCTAGAGATTCTCTGGGTGTCTCCATTTTCAAAGGCAAGAGCCTGGAGCCACAGGGAGTTGAGTGGAGAGTAGACGTGGCTTCCTGCAGCTTCTCGCGCCTCTATCAGTCACCCTGGACGGCAGAGCTCCCAGAAGGGTGGTGGCTACTCTGAGCTCTTTCCAGCGATCAGAGGGCATCTCTGGGCTGGAGACATGGCGCAGCGGTTAAGGGCCCTTGCTTGCAAGGTCTAATGGCCCAGGTTCGATGCTCCAGCTGTCCACGTAAACCCAGATGCACAAAGTGGTGAGTGCGTCTGGAGTTTGTTTGCAGTGGAGAGAGGCTCTGGCGTGCCCATATTCACTCTCTGTGTGCTTCTTTTTCTCTGTCTCTCAAATATATATATATGTATGTGTGTATTAGCAAAAAGCATCTCATGAGTGTCAGCTCAGGGGGTTAATTTAAGGGACATTTAAAAAATATTTATTTGAAAGCACAGAGAGAAAGACAGGCAGAGAGAGAGAGAGAGTGAGGAGAGAGGATGGGTATGTCAGGACCTCTTGCCACTGCAAAGGAACTCCAGATGCATGTGCCTCTTTGTAAAACTGGCCTTATATGGGTACTGGGGAATCAAACCAGGGCCATCAGGCTTTGCAGGCAAACGCCTTAACCACTGAGCCATCTCTCCAGCCCCATTTAAGGGACATTTTCATCAGCTACCTGCGCATCTTCCCCATCACCATCCCCAACACTTATTGAACTTCTAGTGACAACCAGGGGTTGGACTGAGCACTTCACAAACGCAAGTCCTCCGTCCCTACTTGAAATCGCTTGTAGGGTGAATGACCGTGGCGGGGGCAGGAGGGGGCGGAATGTGAGGGGAAAGTGGTTGGGGATATGAATATGGTCCCAGGAGGTGAGAACTGGTAGTGAAAGGGGCTGTGATGGCTTTAAAGAGCTAAAAGTAACCACAGAGGGCTGGAGAGATGGTTCAGTGGTTAAGGTGCTTGCTTGAGAAGCCTAAGAACCCAGGTTCGATTCCCACGTAAGTCAGATGCACAAGGTGACGCATGCGTCTGGGGTTCGTTTGCAGTGGCTGGGGGCCCTGCTACACCCATTCTCTCTGTCTCTCTCTCAAAATAGGTAAATAAATGAAATATTTAATAATAATAATAATAATAAATAACCACAGAGGATAGGGAGTAGCTCCAGGAATGGTAAGAGGGCGGAGCTCTTAGGCTCCCTAGTCCCAGCTCTGCTACAAGGCCACTGTGTGGTCTGGCTGTATTCCCCCCACCCTACACACCCCATCCTGATCCTTTGCAAGCAAAACTCTCATTGGCTGGCCTCCCAGGGCCATGAGGGTAGAATCCGCGTGGAAGGGCTGGTGGGAGGAGGCATGGCCCATGGAGGAGTGAGTTGCGTCTGGATGTTGAGTGATCGAGGGCGGCAGTTAGCAAGCCAGCCAAGGGAAAGCTGCTCTCCCCCTGACTCCTCCCCAAACACTCCCCAGGACTCAGGCTGGGGGTCAGAGCCTCCTTAGCTCCTCTCATTATCCCATCAGCTTGGGGCTGTCATTAGCGGGCCCCCCGGCCCAGAACAAAGGCCCCTCGCCCAGGCGGCTGTATCGGAGGGGCTAATTAATTGGATTAATGGTAGAGCGGCCCACACCGGGTCTGGCTTGCATCATTTCAATGAACGGCGGCACCAATCCCCCAAGTCATTGGAATATGGATGAGGCAAATTGAGTTAAAATTGAGGCGATGGCTGCATTCATTAGCCCGCCCACCCTCTGAAGTCCTGGTTAATATGCAAACTATTAATATGCAAATCAGTGCAAATGCAAAAAAAAAAAGGTGTGAGTCACCCCCCTCATTTATTTATTTATTTATTTAAATTATTTATTTATTTTATTTTATTTTTTGGAAACTGGCTCACACCAGCAGCTGCTTCCTGTGAAAGGCAGAGGCAGAGCTCGGTGTCAGAAATTAATTAAAAGCAGTGGCGTGGCGGGGGCGCACCTCTGTCAGGCAGCGAGCCCTGTTAGACCAGCAGGTGAGGGGCCACGCGCTCACCTGAGCCGGGTCCCACCGGCAGCTCTCCGGGGGGCAGTCTGGGCCTGAGGATCCTTACTGGTGCTTTTGTGACACATGGGCTCACTGCAGAAAATCAGCAAAGAGGTTGGGGTGCTGGGACTCCCTTATCCAAAGCACAGTCACCTCCAGGGAGGGGTCTTGTCTCTCAGCACCTGTTCCCCAAGGTGAAGAAGGCCTTTATTTATTTTAGTTGACTTCCCAATCAAGGAAGGAAGGGAGAGAGAGAGGGGAAGGGGATGGAAGGAAAGAAACAGCAGAAATGAAGAGAAGGGAAGGAAAAGGGGAGAAGGGAAGGAAGAAGGGAAGGAAAGGAAGAGGGAGGGAGGAGGGCCTTGCTCCCAGTATCAGGGTCCATTAGTGGGTATTTACACAATGTCTGCCTTCAAGCCCAGGTGCAGGGGACATTTGAACTTGTGGGTGATGGTGGGCACCCTGAGGTGCACTGACTCGTGACGTGAGAGGGACCGATGCAGCTGCAAGCTCACTGCCAATGGCTCTGCAAAAAGCTGGTGCCAGGCCTGGTGTGGTGGCACACGCCTTTAACCCCAGCACTCAGGAAGCAGAGGTAGGAGGATCGCCGTGAGTTCGGGGCCACCCTGAGATTACATAGTGAGTTCCAGGTCAGCCTGAGCTAGAGCGAGACCTTACCTTAAAAAAAAAAAAGGAGGCACCAACTCTGCCCCTTCCAGCCCTGGGTCCCCCTGGCCCTCAGCCAGCAGAGACCCTGTGCCATCCCTCACCACCAACCACCCCGCCGCCCCCCACCCGCCACACACACAGGGGAAACATGGGTCTCCCCAGACCTCACCTGCCTGCCTTGTTTTTTCCTTCTTCTAACTACCTGTTACTTCCTTAGCCTGTTTTCCCCTAGGCTGGTTTTTCTCTTACTGATCAGTAGAGATCTTTAAGGTAGGGTCTCACTCTAGCCCAGGCTGACCTGGAATTCACTATGGAGTCTCAGGGTGGCCTCAAACTTTTGGCGATCCTCCTACCTCGGCCTCCCGAGTGCTGGGATTAAAGGCGTGCGCCACCACACCCGGCCTAAATCATCTCTTTGACTGTGATCCGAGGTGCTGATGTCTCCCTGTGTGGCTTCCTGTGTGGCGTCAAACTTTGGCGACGTGTGAAACAAAATCGTCCGTGTTCACTGGGAGCATGTGGGCGTGTATTTAGTTCCCACACTCGCTATGCCAGCACAGAAGCCTATGCCTGAAGTTAGTGTTGGATTTGGGGGTTCGGGGAGAAGCACCATGACCGTTTCCTGGGTTTAGACTTTAATGTACTGGGAGAGAGAGAAAAAGAGAGAGAGAGAAAGAAAGAAAGAAAGAAGAAAAGAGGGAGAGAGACAGACAGAGGGGCACGTAGAGAGAACACACCCCAGGGAAAGAACAAGAGAGTCCAAGAGAGCCTAGAGTCTAGAGAGAGGCTTTCTGGGAAGAGGAGGGAACTTGCTCTTGGGGGAAGAGGGGAGAGGCTTTGGGTGATGCGCTTTGGTACGGGCTGTGGGGAAGGTGTTGTTCTCTCATCTCAGCCCAGAGGGGTCCTCAATGGTCAGAACTGGCGGTGCTTCCAAAATCTCAGCCCTCCTCTAGATGTGGTCAGTGGGGAGGAGGATTCTTCCAGTCAGCCTCCCTGTCTCGATGCTGCTTCCAGCCTGTCTTGTCGTGGGAGTGTTAGAGGGAGCCCTGTAACTGTGTTAGGTAGTTTGGGTGCCTGGGCCTCTGAAGATAAAGGCAGGAATGTCTTTGGGACTATCCTTGCAGAGAGATCCAAGTATGATCTGACTTCTTATTTCTTCCTTTGGTCTGGTTTTTCCACAAACAACCTGAGCCCCTCCTGGGAGGGTGGTCCCCTTTCCTAGAATTTCAATCCAATCCTGACATTGTGGCTGGTCCAGTTCAGCCCCCAGAACTTGGCACCCTGGCTGGCCTCTTCCTGAGCCAGCCCCCAGCCCAGACCCATCAGTCTCTCTGGCTCACCTGAGCCGTAAGGTAAAGGCCAACATAGTAAGGTTATAAAAATGTCTACGAGGGGAGGACAAGCTCTATGGGCTGCCTGACCACTTGGGAACCTCCAGGTCCTGGAGGGGAGAATCCCTTAACCCCAATGCCACCAGGGCTCTTTGCCACCTCCTGCCTCCACATGGCTGGAGCCCTTTGTACTGTCTTTTCTTTCCTCTCTCACTCTCTTTTTTTACATTTCTCCCAGGCCCACCACTTGGGTGTACTCCTTTTCCTTCCCTTGGTTTTGTACTTTTCTAAATAAATATAATAATTATCTTTCTTAGTCTTATTTTAACTAGTTGTTTGGTTAAAAGTAGACATGAGCCTTGGGGTTTGGGGTTCAAGGACTTTCCTAACACCCCGTTTCAGGAGTCATCTGCCATTACCAGTGTCTACTGGAGGTTTTCAGTGGAGCAAGAATTTGAAGTGCACCTGAGCGCTGGGATTCTTCTCAGTCTCACATGACTCCCCTCCCCGCCTCTTCCAGTCCTGCATGCGTGTGTATGTTTGTTGTGTGTGTGCATGCTTTTATGTCTGCGTGCATGGTCATGCGTGTGCATGTGTGTAGAGGCTAGTGCCAGGTGTCTCATTTGGCATCTCTTCAGCTCTTTGGGGCAGGGTCTTACACTAAACCTGGAGCTCACTTTGGCTAGGCTGGCCAGCCAGGAGGCCGTAGGGAACTGCCTGTCTCTCTGCCTTCCCAGTGCTGGGATTATAGACAAGCCTGGCTTTTACACAGATGCTCAGGATCCAGGCTCAGGACCTCATGTTTTTATCTCCCCAGATTTGGGATGGACCTTTTTTTTTTCAAGGCAGGGTCTCTCTCTAGCCCAGGCTGACCTGGAATTGACTATGTAGTCTCAGGGTGGCCTCGAACTTACAGCGATCTTCCTACCTCTGCCTCCTGAGTGCTGGGATTAAAGGCGTGTGCCACCATGGCTGGCTAGTATGGAATATATATATATATAATTTATTTGCAAGCAGAGAGAGAGAGAAGAGACAGAGAGAACCAGGGCCTCTAACTGCTGCAAATGAACTCCAGATGCATGCGCCACTTTGTGCATCTGGCTTTATGTGAGTACTGGGGAATCAAACCTGGGCTGTCAGGCTTTGTAAACAATCACCTTAACCACTGAGCAGTCTCTCCACCCCAAGCTGGAACTTTTTAATGTGGATATTTCGACCAACATAACAATGTCTTATACACAGAGTGTTTTGAATGTGTGAGAGTCTAGATACATAGTTGTTGTGTGAAACTTGGCCTCCTGGTTGCCAATAGCTCAGTCACTATGGCCGTAGACCTGGTACTGCACAGTCCTGTTCTGCTCCAAAGTTGCCATGGCTACCGGCCCCAAGAATTCTCGACTCCAAGACAGCATCATGTTATACCCCGAGGAAAAACGCCCTACAACAGTAACATGCGCTTTACACATAGCAAATGTACCATAATGTATATGGAACTCTGTTCTCTTTTGCAGTGGTTGGAACCAGACCCAGGGCTTCATGCTAAGCAAGTGTTCTGCCATTGCGTTAGACCCCTAGCCCTGTGTTTTAATTTTCTTAGTTAACTCACCTTTATTGAGTCTTTCTAAGACTACAACGTAGGCTCCAGGGGAATGGCCACTTTTCCTGCCACACTCCTACGTCATGGCTTTCCCTAACGTTTAATGCACCGGAGTGATTTTTGCCAACGGCTAGAACAAGCAGACTTGGGAAACAAGCGCTATTGACGTCTACGTGTGGGCAACCACTGCGGGATTGGCGCTCTGGGAAGGATTGGATCTGCCATGATGACGTGGGAGAGAGCCATTGGCTCTCAAGTTTCTAGTTCTTGCCCAGTTTAGCAAAGATATGAAAAACACACACGCTGGGAAGGGTAAGTTATGGAGAATTGATTAATTTCAGGAAAAGCTCCCAAGAGGCATGCTCTTCTCACCCCCACCAGGAAAATTTCCTCTCTCATATGAAGGCTTGGCTCAGGTCCACGAATGTGAAGTAGGAACTCAGGTAGGATTGAGCCTTACTGCCAAGTCCAAAAGCAGTATGACATGGATCTTGATTGGATGTTGGGCCCAGGAGAAGCACTGACTCAGGAAGGGCCAGCTCATGGGTATGAAACCCTGGGAAAATTCAGGGAAGAAGAATCAGGAAACTGCCATCTTGGAAGAGACTGAATCAGACTGGGAGTTCTAGTCCCACCAGGGCAGAAATGAGCCTGAGCACAGCATGGTGAGTGGAGGCAAACCCTAGCCTGGGAAGTCTGTCTTCCAGGACTTTCCAAGTGCCCGCCCGCCTCCACCCTGACGGGAACCGCTGTGGGCACCATGTCCCGAATACGTCTGTAGCCTGCAGTAAATGATCAGTAAATAACACCTGATATTCCAGGGTGCGAGACACACACTGTTACCTTAAGTTTCCCTAAGAAGAGAAAAAAAAACAAAAAAAAAAACAACTACTGATTAAAATATGGAACACCAGCCCCAGGTTCGATGTAAAGCCAGATGCACCTAGTAGCACATGCATCTGTAGTTCTTTTTTTTTTTTTTTTTTTCGAGGTAGGGTCTCACTCTAGCCCAGGCTGACCTGGAATTCACTCTGTAGTCTCAGGGTGGTCTCGAACTCACGATGATCCTCCTACCTCTGCCTCCCGAGTGCTGGGATTAAAGGCGTGTGCCACCACGCCCGGCTTGCAGTTCACTTTCAGTGGTGGGAGGCCCTGGCATGCTCATATTCTCTCTCAAATGAGTAAATAAAAATAGAAATTATAAAAAAAATATGGGGGGGGAGGGAGGGTATTACCATGGGATATTTTTTATAATCATGGAAGTTGTTACTAAAAATTTGAAAAAAAAATATGGCATGCTACACGTATTTCATACAACAAATATCCCAAGAAGACCGCCAGCACGGACTGCGGGACTGGTCAGTAAGCCCCCAGAAGGTCCCATGGAGAGGTGTGTGCGTGTGGTTTTGAGTCCGTTCTTGGATTTGCAGACATAGGGCTGCTGGTTTGTTTCGTAATCTCGGGGAAGCCACCTTCTATCTCTGATCTCAGTTTCCCCATGTAAAGGGTGGTGGGGGGGATCCTTCAGCCCTTCCCGCCGCCCCTGGAGTGTACAGAGAAGTGAAGTGGGTTCAGGGCCGCAGCAGCAATAGAGAGCCCTGAGAGCTGCCAAGATGCGGGGATGGGATTGCGGGGCTCGGCGGGCAGCTGGAGCCCCGTGTCCAGGCGCCGTGCCGGCACATTCCTGCTGCGCAGCTGGTGGACAAGGTGACTCTGCCTCTCTGTATCCAGCCTCCCTGCGTCCCCATGAGCTGTACGTTGCAGAGCTGTTTGGGAGTGCCACAAAGATGGTGTTTGTGGGGGTGCTTGTGGGGACCCATGACATCTAGCGCCATTAGTGTTTAGTCCATATTCAAGTCCTCATTGTGGCAAGGAACATCGTTTGCTTAAAGCAGGGTTCCGTACCCAGTGCCTTTGCTCACAGAACGATGGAGGGGTGCATGTATGGATGGGGGGTGGGGAGAGGATGCTTGCATGCACATCTGCGGGTATGGAAGTGAGCCCGAGTTCCTAAGCGTGGACGAGAGAGGCAAGATGACAAGATGCCGCCTTGGAGGCCCCAGACGCTCACCACCATGAAAACTGAGCCTCCGAGAGCTCAGAAAGTCGCCCAGGAGCCTCGCATATAAGCGGGCTCTGGCTGCGGCCACCCACCTCGACCTCCATCCCCTGCCTTCTCCCGCAGCCACACAGGGTGGGGGCCGGTGTCCGTTCGTTTTCCGACTCCCAGGTTGTGCGCTGTGGGCATCCGTCACTCCCTGGCTCCCAAGTTATGCCCTGCACACTTTGCCCTTCACAGTCCCAGGAGGAAGAAGGCCCGAGAGGAGGGGCGACCACGGCTGACAAGGCCCCAGCCCCTCATCATTCCTCTTCGTATAATAAATACATTTTAAGAGAAGCAGATGCCGGAACAGTTGGACAGGAAGGGCCCAGGCGTGTAACGCGGAGTCTGGTTTGTGAAAAATCTGTCTATTTGCCAGACGCGAAGCAATATGGTGCAGCCAGCCAGGGCTGGGTCCAGCTGCCAGGTGGGTGGCTTGGTCCCCGCCGTGCCCGCTGCTCTTTCCAGACCCTGTCCTCTGGTGCTCCGTGCTGCGGAAAATACACCAGAGATGTGAGAGTGGGTTCCAGTAAAGTCGGCCATGCTGTGGGCGGAGCCCATCCTGGAAGGCACGTGACCCCTCAGACCAGCAAGGCTGTGAAGGTGTCTAACAGACCCAGAGTCTTTCTGCCAGTGGTGTTCCTCTGCCCAATTATGGCCTCATTCTCATTGCCCCAGGGTGATGGTGACCTGCCAGCACCTGCTGAGGTACCTGACCAGGGAAGATGACTGTAGGGAACCTCCCTGCTGTCCTTCCCACCCCACGAGAAAACTCCCTGCTCCCTGCCACTGCTCCACTGGGAGGCAGAGGTACGAGGATCGCTGTGAGTTCAAAGCCAGCCTGGAACTCCAGAGTGAGTTCCAGGTCAGCCTGGTCTAGACTGAGACACTACCTCAAAAAACCAGAAAGAGCCAGGCATGATGGCGCACGCCTTTAGTCCCAGCACTCAGGAGGCAGAGGAAGGAGGATCACTGTGAGTTTGAGGCCACCCTGAGACTCCAGAGTGAATTCCAGGTCAGCCTGGGCTAGAGTGAGACTCTACTTTGAGATAAACCAAAACCAAACCAAACCAAAACAAAACAAACAAGAAGAAAATTTAGGTTGGCTGATTTACAAAAGGTGCCTGGAGTCCCCTGGTGCAGGCTGCAACCTCCAGAGGGCAAAGGAGTCCCCAGAAAACATCTGTTCCAGGACACCTCCCCCCACACACACACACACGCCATCCCACTTTCTCTCTTGGCTTAGGCTCTGTCGCAGTCAGGTTCACACTGCTGGCACAAATCACCTGACCAAGAGCAGCTTGTGGGAAAAAAGGGTTTATTTTAGCTTATAGACTCAGGGGGGATGCTCCATGATGGCAGGGAAAACGATGGCATGAGCAGAGGGTAGACATCACCCCCTGGCCAACACAAGGTGGACAATAGCAACAGGAGAGTGTGCCAAACACTGGCAAGGGGACACTGGCTATAACACCCATAAGCCCGCCCCCAACAATGCAGGGCCTCCAGGAGGTGTTAATTCCCAAATCACCATCAGCTGGGAGCTTAGCATTCAGAACAGCTAAGTTTATGGGGGACACCTGAATCAAACCACCACATTCCACTCCTGACCCCCATAAACTGATAGCCATACATGATGTAAAATGCAATGCATTCATCCAACTTTAAAAGTCCCCATAGATTTTTTAATTCCAAAAATGTTCATACATCCCCATAGTCCAAGATCTTTTAACTGAGCCATAATACCAAAAAAATCCTCCCCCCCCCAAAAAAAACCATAATGGCACAGAATAAACACAATGCAAAAGATGGCATTGGGCATAGCAAAGAAATATTCTCCCAAATGTCTACTGTTGAAGTCTTGGTAACCAACCAATGGCACTGCATGGGAGATGGTGGAATCTTGAAGAGGTATAGCCTAACCTAAGAAAGTGAGATAATCATAAATATGTCCTTAAAGGGGTTAGTGGAACTCCAGACCCCTCTAGCCTATCTTCTTTTCTTCCTGGCCAACATGAAGTAAGGGGCCTCCTCCGTCTCACCCTCCCACCAGATATGCTGCCTCAGACCCCAAACAAACACACTGACCCACCGAGAAAGGAAACCTCCACATATGAGCTCCGAGAAACCCTCCCTCATTATAAGCTAACGGACTCCACTGTTTTGTCACAGCAATGAAAGCTGTGGGTCCAGGGAGGTGACTTCACCAGGGAAATATGGTTCAGACAGGACACTACTAGAGCTGAAAAAATGCTCAGGGACACCTGATTCTGACTTTTCTCCTCTTCCCACAAATCCAGCTTCCCCATAAGAACAGGCTATTCCTCTCTTTTCTCTCATACTGGGTGGGAATGAGGGAGGTCCCCTCGTTTTGGTGGTCACAGCAAAGAGACACTTTGGTGTATTTCTGAGACATGTGTTATCAACTGTTCTCTCTCCTATCTATCTGCCTGTCTGTCCATCTCTCTATTTATCTATATCAATCAATCAATCAATCTACCTACCTATCATCTATCTCTCTGTCTCGGATATTTTGTCGCCCCCCGTCCCCCTTTGGGAAGATGACTGGTTTGTTGTATAGTTGGCTCTCCCCACCAGGAAAAACAACTTCCACTGTCCATTCCCACTGCCGCAGTTTGGATGTAACATGACCCCCATAGCCACACATGTACATGATCACATCTCACACTTAATCCCCACCCTGGTGGAGCCTTTGGGAGGTGGAGCTCTGGAGGAGGTGTGTCACTGGAGGTGGACTTAGATTTTATAGGCCAGCCCCCTTTGCTAGTGACAGCAAGTTCACTGTCACCACTTCCTCCCTGCTGATATTGTGATGTGGGCTACTTCCCTGCTCCTGCTATGTTTTCCAAAATAAACCCTTTCCTCCCATCAGCTGCTTCTGGTCGAGTGCTTTGTCCCTGCAATAAGAAGGTGCTGGGCCAAATGCTACAGAAAAATTGGTACCAGGAGAAGTGGCTTCTGCTGTGATAAGCCTGACCATGTGATTTGTAGGGTTTGGAAATGTTGTGCAGGAGGCATGTGCAAGGATTTGGAAATTGGGACTAGAGAAGTTTTACGATGCTATAAGCAGAGCTTGGCGGACCATTGTGGTGAGCTTTTAAAGTCCCACATGCAGAGTGACGTGCGGGCTACGGGAGATCAGGCTGTGAGGCTTCAGGGGAGAAAAAAGGACTTTGTTGGGATTGGGATAGAGGAAGTCCATGCAATGTTGCAATGTTCTGATGGAGAGGCTGGATGCTCTGCTCATGTCCTGAGAGCCTGAACAATGTTTAATTTGGAAGTAAAGGGCTCCTGTGTTGGGTGGAGGAAAATGCAGATGAGAAGGATATGAAAGACACCTGCTACAGATTGGAATCTACTCCTTCCTGCTAATGGTTTCAATGTGCTCCTTGGCCTGTGGGGTAGGGAATACAGAAGCTCTGCTCACAGGCTGAACCCTGCATGGTTCATGGAGCCCCGTTCTGTGGATTATGTTTTTCATGCATTAGAAGATCCTGGGCAGTGATACTGGCTCCATAGGCCTCTGTATTCCATTACTAAGCCCCAGTGGCTGGGTGGTCCACCAGGGCAGAAGCCACAGTGGGAGCCAGATAACTATGCCAATGTAAAGAGCCACAAGGATGCTCATGAGGTCTCCAATGAAACAATTTCTATGGGGCTGGAAGTGTGGCTCAGTGTAAGGCACTTAGCTAGCATTGTTTCCCACTGATGCACCTCTTCCAGCAAGGCTCTACTGCCCAGACCCTCCACCTGCTGGGAACTAAGTAGGAGGCTCAATCACAAATGGTTGAGGCTGTGAGTGACATTTTCCATTCTGTAAAGATCCTTCCAGATGAGGCATCTGATGAGATGGATTAGAAATTGACTCCAGTGTATTAGTCAGGAACAGAAATAAATTTTTTTAGAAAGGGAATTTATTGGATTAGTTTACGGTATCATGGAACCTGATAGCTGCTCAGTCCACGTGGCCAGATGCCTCAGCAGTCCCGACCTGGCACTGCAGATGGCTCCAGAAGACCTGGAGGCTTCCTGAGGAGCCACTGGGTTTTGATCCACGCGGGTCTTCAGTTGATGCTGGTCTTCAGTCTGCGCTGGTCTTCAATCCACGCTGGAAGGCAGCGAGCAGCTCTGGCAGCCAAGTGAAAGGAAGGAAGGAAGGAAGGAAGGAAGGAAGGAAGGAAGGAAGGAAGGAAAGAGGGAGGGAAGGAAGGAAGGAGGGAAGGAAGGAAGGAAAGAGGGAGGGAAGGAAGGAAGGAAGGAAGGAAGGAAGGAAGAAAGGGATCTATGGATGGATGGATGGATGGATGGATGGATGGATGGATGGATGGATGGATGGATGGATGGATGGATGGATGGATGGATGGATGGATGGATGGATGGATGGATGGATGGATGGATGGATGGATGGATGGATGGATGGATGGATGGATGGATGGATGGATGGATGGATGGATGGATGGATGGATGGATGGATGGATGGATGGATGGATGGATGGATGGATGGATGGATGGATGGATGGATGGATGGATGGATGGATGGATGGATGGATGGATGGATGGATGGATGGATGGATGGATGGATGGATGGATGGATGGATGGATGGATGGATGGATGGATGGATGGATGGATGGATGGATGGATGGATGGATGGATGGATGGATGGATGGATGGATGGATGGATGGATGGATGGATGGATGGATGGATGGATGGATGGATGGATGGATGGATGGATGGATGGATGGATGGATGGATGGATGGATGGATGGATGGATGGATGGATGGAGTGGCCTGGCTAGAAGAGGTGTTGCTCTGAGCCGATCCTGGGGTACAGCCCTAAGGTGTGTTCTAGTGGGCGGGAAATGATTTTCAGCTCAAAGGTACGCAGAGCAGTCTGAGCTCTGCCTGGGCCCTGTTGTTTTACTGCCTTGTTTTGTGCTCGCTCCTGGTGCCGGTTGCTTGGTGGTGTCCCTCTGCTTGGGTTTATGAAAGGGAGCCAGCTTCTCCCACCATTTGATGGCACTTGCTCTGGATCTATAAGCTTGAAATACATCCCTTCCTCCTGTAAGCTGTGTCTGGTTCGGATGTTCTTCCCAGTCATGTGGCGCTGACTCCAGCAGTGTGGTCACAAACAGTTCATGTTCCCAGCAGCTGTATTTATCCTATCTCCAAACCAAAACCATCCCATCAGTTAGGCAGCTCATGAGTTAGGCAGCTCATGAGTCAGCCAACTGGGGGCAGACTTACTCGCTGCAATCTGACCGCATAATTAAAAGGCAAATGACAGCTCCCTGAAGTGGTGTGACCCCGTCATCCAAACTAGATGGTAAATGGAAGTCATGCCCCAAGGTTTCAACTTGTGTAACTCCCTTCACAAGAGCTTCCAAACACCAGAATCTGGTTGCTGGGGAGAAAAGAACAGAACTGTGCCACAGGGCTTGCCTCTGGGTGAGGGGCAAGGGTCTCCTGGGCACAGAAGGCCCTCCGTGGCAAAGCGGAGTCTGGGTTACTGGGTGTGGCTGTTTGAGAAAGCCCCAAGTGTGTGTACTTGAGATCTGTGGCTTTCAACACATTCACGCACTTTGTTTTGTTTTGTTATATGCGTAGGTGTGTGTTTAGTGTGTGTGTTCATGGATGGATGGATGGATGGATGGATGGATGGATGGATGGATGGATGGATGGATGGATGGATGGATGGATGGATGGATGGATGGATGGATGGATGGATGGATGGATGGATGGATGGATGGATGGATGGATGGATGGATGGATGGATGGATGGATGGATGGATGGATGGATGGATGGATGGATGGATGGATGGATGGATGGATGGATGGATGGATGGATGGATGGATGGATGGATGGATGGATGGATGGATGGATGGATGGATGGATGGATGGATGGATGGATGGATGGATGGATGGATGGATGGATGGATGGATGGATGGATGGATGGATGGATGGATGGATGGATGGATGGATGGATGGATGGATGGATGGATGGATGGATGGATGGATGGATGGATGGATGGATGGATGGATGGATGGATGGATGGATGGATGGATGGATGGATGGATGGATGGATGGATGGATGGATGGATGGATGGATGGATGGATGGATGGATGGATCTTTCAGTCTGTTTCAAGACTGAGAGACTGACGACATGAGATGTTGGCAAGGACGTGGGGGGACTAGAACACCCCCCACGTGGCTGGTGAGGATGCAGAACAGTGCATCCACTAGGAAAGGGCTCTGGAGCTTCAGGTAAACCTCAGGTAGGTCCACCTCACGCCTCAGCAGGTGAGAGACATAAAGGCATGCGTGGTAGTTTGAATGTATGTCCCCCAATAGACTCAGGTGTTTTATTAAAGCTTGTAACTCGGATTTCCAGCGGCCTGGCTAGAAGAGGTGTTGCTCTGAGCCGATCCTGGGGTACAGCCCTAAGGTGTGTTCTAGGGGGCGGGAAATGATTTTCAGCTCAAAGGTACGCAGAGCAGTCTGAGCTCTGCCTGGGCCCTGTTGTTTTACTGCCTTGTTTTGTGCTCCTGGTACCGGTTGCTTGGTGGTGTCACTCTGCTTGGGTTTATGAAAGGGAGCCAGCTTCTGGATCTATAAGCTTGAAATACATCCCTTCCTCCTCTAAGCTGTGTCTGGTTCGGATGTTCATCCCAGTCTCATGGCGCTGACTCCAGCAGCGTGGTCACAAACAGTTCATGTTCCCAGCAGCTGTATTTATCCTATCTCCAAACCAAAACCATCCCATCAGTTAGGCAGCTCATGAGTCAGCCAACGGGGGCAGACTTACTCGCTGCAATCTGACCGCATAATTAAAAGGCAAATGACTGCTCCCTGAAGTGGTGTGACCCCGTCATCCAAACTAGATGGTAAATGGAAGTCACGCCCCAAGGTTTCAGCGGTGTAACTCCCTTCACAAGAGCTTCCAAACACCAGAATCTGGTTGCTGGGGAGAAAAGAACAGAACTGTGCCACAGGGCTTGCCTCTGGGTGAGGGGCAAGGGTCTCCTGGGCACGGAAGGCCCTCCGTGGCAAAGCGGAGTGGGAGGTTTTTTTCTTTTGCTTTGTTTTTTGAGGTAGGGTTTTACTCTGGCCCAGGCTGACCTGGCATTTACTCTGTAGTCTCAGGCTGGTCTCAAACTCACAGCGATCCTCCTCCAACCTCTGCCACCTGAGTGCTGGGATTAAAGGTGTATGCCACCATGCCTGGCTCTACCATATTGTTAAGTTATTTATTTATTTGAGAAAGGGAAAAGAGAAAGAGAGAGAGAGAGGAGGGAGAGAGCGCACCAGGACCTCCTGCTGCTGTAAATGAATTCCTGACATATGTGCCACTTTACGCATCGGGCTTGACATAGATGCTAGGGAATGAAACTTGGGCCATTGGTCTTTGCAAGCAAGCTCCTTTAACTGCTGGGCCATCTCTCCAGCCTCCATCACACTGTTTTAGGCTGGATCGCTCTCCCTCTCTCTCTCTCTCTCTCTCTCTCTGAAGTTAGAGCTCACCTGTTTGACTAGACTATTCATCCAGTAAGTCTCTGCCCCCCATTTCTGGGATTACCAGTATGTGCCACCATACCCAGTTTTTACATGCATGCTGGGGATACCAACTGAGGTCCACATGCTTGTGTGGCACGCACTTTACTCTCTGGGCCACCTTATTGGTCCCCATTCATGTACTTTTTTGTTTGTTCGTTTGTTTTTGAGATAGGGTCTCACTCTAGCCCAGGATGACCTGGAACTCACTTTGTAGCTCCAGGCTGGCCTTGAACCCGCAGTGATCCTCCTACCTCAACCTCCCAAGTGCTGGGATTATAGACATGCACCACCACACCTGGTGTTTTTTTTTTGTTGTTGGTGGTGGCTTTTTTTTTTTTAAACATAAAAACTGTTGGTCTCTCTCCTCTCTCTCTCTCTCTCTCTGTCTCTTTCTTTCTTTCTTTCTTTCTTTCTTTTTTTTTTTTTTTGGTTTTTTGAGGTAGGGTCTCACTCTAGCCCAGGCTGACCTGGAATTCACTATGGAGTCTCAGGGTGGCCTCGAACTCACAGCAATCCTTCTACCTCTGCCTCCCGAGTGCTGGGATTAAAGGCGTGCGCCACCATGCCCAGCTTTGTCTGTCTCTTTCTTGGCCTCTTTCTAGCTTTCTCAAATAAATAAAGTAAACTTAAAAAATATGTAGGGCTGGAGAGATGGCTTAGTGGTTAAGGTCATATGCCTGCAAAGCCAAAAGACTTAGGTTCGATTCCCCAGGACCCATGTAAGCCAGATGCACGAGGTGGTGCAGCCCTGTGAGAGGTACTGCTGTCCCCTCCCAGCTCACAGACCACAGGACTGAGGTCTGCGAAGGGCGGAGCCTGCTAGGAGGCTCACAGGCAAGGTTTGAACCGAGAACCCCAGTGTCTCTACACCCGAAGCCACATTTCCCTTTGGAGGTGTGGGGACCAATGCACACCTGGATCTCAGCTGAAGCCTGTGTGACCCACACTATGAAACCCATTTGGTTATCGACACTTTAAAATCCAAATATAGGGCTGGAGAGATGGCTTAGTGGTTAAGGCGCGTGCCTGCGAAGTATAAGGACCTAGGTTTGATTCTCCAGGTCCCACGTAAGCCAGATGCACATGGTGATGCATGCATCTGGAGTTTGTTTGCAGTGGCTAGAGGCCCTAGCACCCATTCTCTCTCTCTCTCTCTCTCTCTCTCTCTCTTCTAATAAAACATAAAAATTAAAAATAAAAAAAATTAAAACCAAAAATGTAGCCGGGCGTGGTGGTGCACACCTTTAATCCCAGCACTGGGGAGGCAGAGGTAGGAGGAACACTGTGAGTTTGAGGCCACCCTGACACTACATCGTGAACTCCAGGTCACCCTGGGCTAAAGCGAGACCCTACCTCTAAAAATAAGAGAAAGAATAAAATAAAATCCAAAAATATAAGTGGGACATGGTGCCTGTCATCTCAGCAGTCAGAAGGCTGAGACAGGAGGATTACTGTGAGTTTGAAGTCAGCTTGGGCTATAGTGTGAGATCCTGTCTTGATAAACCAACAGTGATAATAAAAATCCAAAAACAAACAAATAAATAAACTTCGAGGGCTTGTGGGTGCTGACGTTAGAAAGAGGAGACCTCACGGGTTAGTATGTCCTCTCTGGCCTTCTCACCGCCCGAAATGACAGGCACCTGTGTGAGGTGACCAAAGCCTTGGACAGCTCACCCTGACTCAGACACCTGTGGGTCACACAGTGTGCTGACGCTAAATTTCTAAGGGCATGAAAGGAGAGGGGACAGGTAAAAACAACCACGTTTACCAGGCTTCTTGTGGTTCCACCATGGAATCCCACTGTGTAGAAAGTTCCAGATAAGATTAGAGCCACCAGTCGGGCATTATCCCCTCCTGGGCTCCCTAACACTCATTAAGACCTGAAAATCCCCTTTATGGTGTTTAGGGTGCCTTGGAGGCCTCCACTGTGTAAGTATTATTTCCCTATTAAATCCTGCTACCAGGCCACCGACCGTGAGTGGGATTGGAGGGGCTTGGGGGGCCGAGGGCGCTGGGAAGGCCTGTGTCTTCCTGTCCACTTCCTCTTGGGCCTGCTTAGCAGGATGGGCCTGGGGCACTTGCTCTGAACTGGGAGGTACTCAGAGCAGGGCCTGCTGGGGCCACTGGGGACAGTGTGCCTGCCTCGGGGCTGTTTTATCCTGTGTCTCAGGAAGAGACTTCTCCCAGCCAAAGGCATCTTCTCTTGGCTGGGCGGCACTCCCAAGCCCTTTCCGTGTGAATCTGTGTATCATTGGATCAGGAGCCTTGGACTGCAGGTGACAGGGGACCTGTCTGATGCCACAGATACTGTCAGGTCATTGCTATGGTAGGTGCCATTGCCCTCACCCCACGCTTTTCTTTTTTCTTTTTTCTTTCTTTTTTTTTTTAAAAAAAAAAAAAACTTGGATTTTTTTGAGGTTAACATTTTTTTAAATTATTTATTTGAAGGGGAGGGAAGAGAATGGACATACTAGGGCCTCTTGCCACTGCAAATGAACTCCAGATACATGAGCCACCTTATGCATCTGGCTTACGTGGGTCCTGGGGAATTGAACCTGGGTCCTTAGACTCTGCAGGCAAGCGCCTTAACCATTAAGCCATCTCTCCAGCCCACTTCTCTTTTTCTTTGAATGAATTTATCTTTTAAAGCTCATTTAAGTGGGTTGACCTTCTGGGATGTAGCTATTGACAGTAAAGTTCTTCAAGATGGAAACTTAGGGGCTGGAGGGACGGCTCAGTGGTTAAGGCGCTTGCCTGCAAAGCCGACTGACCCGGGTTCGATTCCCCAGTACCCACATAAAGCCAGGTGCACAAAGTGGATCATGTGTCTGGAGTTTGTTCATTTTCAGTGGCTGGAGGCCCTGGTGCATCCATTCTCTCTCCCTCTTCCTTCCTGTCTCTCTCAAACAAACAAACAAACAAATAAATAAAAATATTTTTTGTAAAGATGAAACTTAGGACCACAGTCGGGTCCACACATGTCCATTGCAGACCCCACTCTGTGCCAAGAACTGTAAAGAGTGAGCAAGACAGAGCTGACCCGCTCCTTCCTGTCTCCTAGAGGTCAGAGTCTGCAGCCGCGACAGGGAGGAACTCCATAGCTTGGATCTGGAGGGACGCAAAGGCATGTGACGGGAGCGGAGGGCACGGCCTGTCCTGTGCCTGACACACCCTCACTGCTCGGTTCCCGCTGTCTCTGTCACCGTGTCTCGGGAGAAGTTGAGGTCTCACTCACCTTTGTGGCCCTGTGACTTTGAATACATCTCTTTTTGTAGCTGGGCCTCAGATTCCACCTGTGTATAACGGAGCTGATCAGGATATCCATCTGTCCTGTGGAGACGAGAAAAGCTTTGTTCATTCCGTGGGCTGGGGCTCCTCCCATGCGCTGGGTGCTGTGAGCTTGGTGCTGATCGAAGTCGGGTGCTTCCTTCAAAGATGTCTTAGTCCACCGAGGAGTCAGCGGGTTAACATGGTGAGTGTCGACCAGTGTTGGGGCACCTTGAGGGAGCCCCGATGAAGGGCACTTCCCGCAGCTTAGCCAGCGGACAGGACAGGATGTGGCCAGCAATGACCTCGATGGAGTTGCACAAGCTCCTATCCAAATCTGGCCCCCTGCCCGTCTCGCACAGCCCACAGCTAAGAATGGGTGTTACATTTTTAACTAGTTAAAAAAAAATTTTTTTTAAAGCCAAAAAGAAAATGGTTTCAGGCCATGTGAAATTTATGTGATATTCAAATTTCAGTGTCCATAAATAAAACTTTTTTTGAAACTTATCCAGGCCTATATTAGTTACTTTTTCTTGTAGTCGGGACAAAATACCTGATAAGAAGCAAGTTAAGAAAGGAAGGGGTTATTTTGGCCCTTGGTCTAAGGACACACGGAAGGCAGGGAGGCAGGAGTGCGAGGCAGCTGGTCACGTGACATCCACGGTCAGGATGCAGAGAGACTGGGATGCTGGGGCTCAGCTCGCTTGCTCTGGTTTATCCAATTAGGACCCCACCACGCACAGTGCCACCCACAGATATGTTGGGTCTTCCTTCCTCAGTTACACGTCTCTGGAAACACTCTCGCAGAAACACCCAGCGCTGCGTCTCCACGGTGACCTCTAGTCCACCAAGGTGGTGATCAGGGTCAGTCGTCACAAGGCCCAGTACTCTTGTGCTGTCTGAGGCTTCTGCACGCTGAGTCAGGACAGCAGGAACCCTGGCCTCTGTCCTGTCTAGGATTTGCTCTGCCTGCCTCTGGCGACTTGAATCAGGTGTCCCCCATAAACTCGTGTGTGCCGAAATCTTGGTCCCCAGCTGGTGGCAACTTGGGAGGTGGAGCCTTGCCGGAGGAGGTGTGTTGTTGGGGGCGGGCTTGGAGCTGTTCTAGCCAGCACCCCCTTTGCCAGAGCTCAGCACACTCTCCTGCTGCTTCTTCCCACCTGCTGTTTTAGAGGTGATGTCCGGCCTCTGCACACGCCTTGGTGTCCCCCACCATCATGCTGCTGCTTCTAGACACCATGAGCCACAATAAAAACCTTCCTCCCATCGGCTGCTTTTGGTAGGGCGTTTTGTCCCAGCGACAGAAGGGGACCACAACGCTGACTCTGTACAGAGGCACATTTGCAGACTCCTATCCTGAGGGCGTGGAGCCGGTGAGCAGAGCAGGTAAGGAGGCGTGAGGGTGCCGGGAGCAAGCCTGGTCTCTTCAGTGAAACTGAAGTACAATGGGATAATTGGGAAAGTTCCGGATTGATTTGGAGGGCTGAGGTGCTGTCCTGTGGTGGTTTGTCTAGCATATGCGAAGGCCCTGGGTTCCATCCGCAGAGCTTCACAATGAGGATAGGAGAGTGGTGGATTTTGCTGGCTGTAGTGGCACATGCCTATCACCCCAATATTTGGGAACCTGAGGCTGAGGGTCATGAGTTCAAGGTCGGCCTGTACTACATAGCAAGAGCTGGTCTCAAAAATAAGGTTTTGGGGCTGGAGAGATGGCTTAGTGGTTAAGCGCTTGCCTGTGAAGCCTAAGGACCCCGGTTCGAGGCTCAATTCCCCAGGACCCACGTTAGCCAGATGCACAAGGGGGCGCATGCATCTGGAGTTCATTTGCAGTGGCTGGAGGCCCTGGCAGGTCCATTCTTTCTCTCTCTCTCTCTCTGCCTCTTTCTCTCTGTCTGTTGCTCTCAAATAAATAAATAAAAATGAACAAAAAATTTAAAAAAAATATATGGTTTTAGGGGCTGGAGAGATTGCTTAGTGTTTAAGGCACTTGTCTGCAAAGCCAAAGGACCCAGGTTCAATTTCCCAGGACCCATGTATACCAGATGCACAAGGTGGCCCATGCGTCTGGAGTTTGTTTGCAGAGGCTAAAGGTCTTGGTGCGCCCATTCTCTCTCTCCCCTTCTTCCTCTCTCAAATAAATAAATAAAAATATCTTTTTAAGAATAAGGTTTTAGACTTCCAGTTAAGATGGTGGAATAGGATCCATGCCAAATGTATCAGGGGAGAAGAGAGACAAGATAACCCGTAATAATCCCTTCTCGCAAAGCATGAAACTCTATGGTGGAGAGAACTGAGAAGATCCAAGATCCATCAGTGTGACAGGAAAAGATAGCCGATTGCCTATTGTAAGATGTACCACCTCTACCACCTCACCTCTGCCAGGACTCAGAAGAGATTACAGAGGATGCCGTGACATGACTATTGCTTCCATTGCCAGCCTGACAACCAGCTCCAGGGGAACCACGACAGACACTGTAGTCAATCAGGACACATCAAATCAAAAACCCAGAGGCTACAGAGAACTCAACATTAAACCTGACTGCTACTGGGTCGGGCACCATTGCAGAAGTGGCTCAAGGACCATTGCAGAAGAGGGGGAGGGAAGATTGTAAGAGCTACATGGTGGGTAGGGGTGTACTGAACCTTAGCACCCCTCCTCAAAAGAGTAACTGAGGCTGGGCATGGTGGTGGATGCCTTTAATCCCAGCACTCGGGAGGCAGATTTAGGAGGATTGCCACGTGTTTGAGGTCATCCTGAGACTACATAATGAATTCCAGGTCAACCTGGACTAGAGTGAGACCCTATATTAAAAAAAAAAAAAAAAACTTTAATTACCCCACAGTGAATTCCAACAACCCCACTGAGGACAGCCCTCAGGGGAAATGGGATGTGGGAGAGGGAATGTAAGTGTATAATCTTTGTAAGATAAAAATAATTTTAAAATAAGGTTTTAAAAATGGGAGGGGATATAATAACTCAGGCATAGTTTTCTTGCCTGCCATGGGCAAGGGCTCTGGGCTCAATACCAAAAACAAACAAACAAACCACAGTCAACAACCTAGTTAGAGATTCAGTGGGAGGGCAATGATTCTAGGTGTCAGTCATTAAGTATTTTGTTTGTTTGTTTTTTAATTTTTGTTCATTTTTATTTATTTATTTGAGAGTGACAGAGAGAGAAAGAGTCAGATAGAGAGAGAGAGAGACAGAATGGGCACGCCAGGGCTTCCAGCCACTGCAAACGAACTCCAGACACATGCGCCCCCTTGTGCATCTGGCTAACGTGGGTCCTGGGGAATCGAGCCTCGAACCGGGGTCCTTAGGCTTCACAGGCAAGCGCTTAACCGATAAGCCATCTCTCCAGCCCTGTTTGTTTGTTTTTTGAGGTAGGGTCTCACTCTAGCCCAGGCTGACCTGGAATTCATTATGCAGTCTCAGGGTGGCCTTGAACTCACAGTGATCCTCCTGCCTCAGCCCTTCGGAGTGCTGTGATTAAAGGCGTGCGCCACCATGCCCAGCCTATCTGTGGTAGTTTGAATGCATGTCCCCCTATAGAGACTCAGGTGTTTTACTAAAGCTTGTAACTTGGATTTCCATCTACCTGGCTGGAAGAGGTGTCACTAGGGTTGGATCCTGGGGTCCAGGCCTAAGGTGCATGGGGAGGGGGGGATCTGAATTTCAGCCTAAAGGTGTGCAGAGAGGTTTTGAGCTCTGGCTGCGCTGGCTGGTGGTGGTGTCTCTCAGCTCAGATTTATGAAAGGGAGCCCGCTTCTTCTGCCAGTGGATAGAAATGCCCCTGGATCTATAAGCTTGGAATCCATCCCCTCCTCTCATAACCTGTGTCTGGTTTGGAAGTTCATCCTAGCAACGTGAAGCTGACTACAACAGTATTGGTCCACTGTTGTTTCCTTCCAAGTCTCAGAGTCAATAAGACCCAAACAGGCCTGAGAGATGGGATCGCGAATTTGCTGCCCAGGTAAGCGGCCAGAAGTTCAGAAAGGTGCCTAAACCCAGCCAATACACACAGCAGAGCACAGAGCGGAACTCCAGACGGTGCCACTTGCAAATAAATCTTCCAAATCCATCCATACTTGTAACAGCAGCGATGTTTCTGCCTGCATCCTACAGTGTTATAAAGCCACATATGGATGCGTAGCAAAGAAAGCAGGGAAAAATTCTGACGAATGTGGGCCAGAATCCAAATGTAGGCATTTTTGCGACCACTTCCCCACCGTCCAACATCCTGGATGTTGTATCTATGCTTGCTCAGGCTTCTCTGAGATTCTGCCACACCACTGGGAAGGAGAAAGAAAAATGAAAAGGAAAAAAAAAAAAAAGAAAAGAAAACATCCAGGCTTCCCAGAAAATGCCAGCAGGAGGGAACTCGGAGATGGGCGGAGAGGCGAATCCACGCAGGCACAGTTGGCAGGCCGGCCGGGCTCCCGGCAGCTGTCGGCTGCGCTCAGAGTAAACACGAGCGGATGGACGGGTTTTGGGGAGCCACCTCGCCACGTGGGCCCCCCGCGCACCGCGTCGAGGGAGGCAGGCGCGCCGGATGGCAAGCCCCCGCCAGCTGATGGGACGTGAGTCAGGCGCGTTTGTGCTTTTGGCCGCTTGGCCAGTATTTGCTCGCGCACACCTCTCCAGGGGCGTTGGCAGGAGCGGGTGGAAGGTTCTGGCACTTTCCGTCTGCATGTGGGACATAGCAGTTCACACCTTTGTCCTAGGTGCTTTATCCAGGAAAAAAAAAAAAAAAACCTCAAGTTCTTCCCCCTCAAGGCTGAGACTCCCCGGCCTGCCACGTGCCCCACCTCAGGTGATCATGTTTACCCTGGCCACACCCTGGGCACACCCTCCTGCAGTGGCTAATGGATGCGCACACATCGCCTGAGGTTTTATGATAAAAGCCAGGCCTTCGGGAGCCCCAAGCTGGGCTTGGCCACCCATTCCTGCGCGTCAGTGTAAGACACAATTAACGGTGAGCGCAGACATAGAAATTATTCCATGTGGCGACCTTGGGATGCAGAACAGAAAAAGAGGTCCTGTGATCCCAAGTTCTTGGGGCACCGACGTGAGCTTCTGGTTTAAACAGAGGGACGAACAAAGCGGGCACTAGAGACCTTGTCACCAGCACCCGAGATGGTCCTACGAGTGCCACTTTCACAGAGGGATCAGGCTGGTTCCTCAAGGGGCCTGCTCAGGGCACAGCCCTCCCCTGTGGTACATTGCTGTCATCTCGAGGTGCTCTGTCCTTCAGGCTCGGCCTCGCTGGGCGTCCTCTCGGCCCCCGGTCAAGGGATGCTTGTGCCTATATTCCTGAAGCCAAGGTGACTCTGGAGGAAAGCTTTAAGACAATGACATATCTCTTTGCAGTGACACAGACGCCGCTTGGCAGAGACAAGCAGGGTCCAAGCCAGCAGCATCAAGGGAACAGGCAGAATGAAAGCAGGGACGCCACACGGGCTCATCCTACTTTTAGGTATCTTTGGGCCAACCGACTCGTGAAGGCTTTTCACTAACAGCAGTTTGAATTGTCTGTTACAGGCACGGAGGCCTGGGCACCTCTGGGAGGCCACCTTGGCTCCAGGGCCCAAGGATTGGGCCTGGCCATCCCCATCTTGCTCACTCTTCTGTCTCTTGCAGTAAGTTCCTAGCATGCTGCTGGCTTCAGTCTCCCTCTGCCTCCCAGGACCCAATTCAGGCTATTTGCTTAAGAAGATACATCTGGGTGGGGAGACAGCTCCGTGGTTAAAGGCGCTTACTTGCAAAGCCTGCTGGGGGCCTGGGTTCGATTCCCCAGTACCCACGTAAAGCCAGATGCACAAAGTGGCGTATGCACCTGGAACTGTTTGCAAGCGGCAAGAGGTCCTGGAGCGCCCATTATCTCTCTGTCTCTTCTCGCATGTGCTTTTTCTGTCTCACTCTCTACTTACACATGAAAGATAAAAATTAACTAAAGAGAAGACACATCTGAAAAGCGTTGGCAGGGTGCTACGCATGTGAGGACAGGAGTGACGGCGGCCACAGAGAGTACTTCAGAGGGTCCTCTTGATTTCGAAGACTAAGAAGAAAGTAATTGTTCAGAGCTGATCAATTTTTTTTTCTTTTCTTTTCTTTTTTTTTTTTTTTTGTCCTCAGAGCTTCTTGGGTTAAGGGACATTTGTTCTGCCCTGTGACCATCAGTCCCTGGAAGCCCAACTTTGCAAGAAGTAGGCACAGCCTGCTGGGTGTTTGGGGGAGGGAGTATTTTCCCATTGGGCAGAGGTGAAGACTGAGGCCGAGGGAGACGAAGCCTCTGTAATTCAGCAGGGTATCTCCCACGCACTTGGGCCCGAGTCCTGGGGGTGCTGGGCCCTGGTGTGATGAGACTGTTCTGAGTACGACGCACACCGTGAGCAGGTGGTGGGAAGTTTGAGAACTGGCGATTAATAAGCCCCAGTGTGACCTGAGGGAGCCCGTGTGAGCCACTGAACAAGAATGGAACTCAGGGCCGGCTCTACAAATGGAAGTGCCAAACAGGCTTCACCGGAGAGGCTCACAGGGGAGGCTGGCTTCCGTGCCACTCCCACTGTCCCCCCCTCCCACCCGCCAGCTCTGTGTTCAGAGCCAATCCCAAGGTCCGTAGTGACCCTGCCGTCTCTGCAGGCAAGGACTCTTCCCCGAATGTCTTCTCAGGGCAATCTAAGGCTTTGTGAATAGAGTTGCCTTTGAAACCCGTTGAGCACATTTGGAAAAGACCTTCCTTGTCTTGGTGAGTCCCCCCCCCCCCCCGCCCACCCCAGCATCTGTCTTCTTTGTACTCTCCTGCAGACTCAGCGGCAGATCCTGCTCCAGGGACCCCCGTCTTTTTCCTGGCAAGCTCAGGGAGTGTTCCCAGCCGGGGGTGGGTGGGGGCGCGGGTGGAAGGAGGTGAGGATAGTCATGGCTCAGTGGCGGCTCCTGGATTCCCGGAAGAAGAAGCCAGGCTCGGAGTGAGCCAGAGGAGCCGCCGTCAGTCACATGTGTGCCTTGGTGGGTATGGGGGAATCTTGGAGAGTTTTCCAAACTGCAGCTTGGGAGGTTGAACTTGTCGACCTACCAGTGCAGCCCAAAGCTAAAAGCCGGACCCCTGCCCAGCTCTGCAGCCCCAGCCCACTGTCTGCCAAGGGTCTCTTCTCTCCCTTCTATCTGTAGAGGAGCTCTTCAACTCTCAAGGGCAGCTCTTCCCACAAGCACTCCTGGCTGGCCTAGGGCTTTGCCACCCGCCCCCCGCCCCCCAAGACCATCTCAGGGTCAGAGCTGGCTTGCTGTACTGAATTAGCATTGAGGGGCAACCTGGCTCCTTTCCGTATGATGTCCGAGCCCTTTGGAAGTCAAGAACGCCGAGTTTCACTCACTCCTTCAGGAACTGTCAGAGTTTGGAGCCGAGCCCTGCACACAGTGGGTACGTTTGGAGCCCAGCCCTGGGCACAGTGGGTACATTGCCATTGCGTGACTCTGCCTGGGGCCCCGCCTCTCCCCATCTTCCTCTTCACTCTTCAAGCAGGTCCTGGGGTGCACCTCAGCCTCCAGGCTTCCTGCACACTCTGATTCCCACTGCTTAGCAACCCACCGGGAGATAAGAAAGGTCCTCGGTGGGCCCAGACTGGGTTTAGTGCTGCCCCTGGGAAAGGGTGGCACCTGTGGGCAGAAAAACCCAGGCCCTCGAGGGCTCTGGGGAGTGGGAAAGAGAGTCCTACTCCTAAACGGAGAGGCCACTTGTACTGGTCCCTTTTGCAGAAGTCTAACTAAATGCCTAAGAGAATACGGAGGAGGGTAGGTTTTTCCCTCATAGTTTCAAAGCTTTCAGTCCATGCATGGTCCTTGGCTGAGTGGATTCTGAGCTCATGGACAGACTGGGGCATCATGGGAATGAGAGTATGTGACAGAGACATGTCATCCCATCACAGTGGCCGGGATGGAGAAAGCCAAGGAGGGACTGAAGACAAGACGTAACCTCCAGGGCATGAGCTCGCAGTGACTCGCTTCCTCTGGCTAGGACCCACCTCCCGCATCTTCTAGAAGTGCTACTGTTCGGGAACCAGCATTCAGCACACGAACCCATGAGGGGCAGTTCCTTACCACACTGTTCATCTCCACCATGAGGCAAGCACTCTATCATTACTGAATCAAAGAGGTTTCAACATGAGGCAAGGTGGGCAGAACTGGAAAAGAGAAGGGCCTGAATTTCACAAAAGACCCCTAGCCATGAGCTCAGGGAACTGCAGCCTGTGATCTGGCTATATTCTATCAACAAAGCTTCTCCCCCCCGCCCCTTTGGTTTATCAAGGTAGGGGCTCACTCTAGCCCAGGCTGACCTGGAATTCACTATGTAGTCTCAGGGTGGCCTCGAACTCATGACAATCCACCTACCTCTGCCTCCCCAGTGCTGGGATTGAAGCCGTGTGCCACCACGCTCAGCAATAAACCTTTATTGTAACATCACTATACACATTCTGGGCCAACAGGAACCTTCCCTGTGGGGCCTGCCTGTTCCTTCTGCGAGGCTTGAGTAATCATGGAAGAGATTGTACAACCCCGAAGACAAGCATTTTAAACCTAGCTCATTGCAGAACAGGTCTGCAGGTCCCCGTGGGAAAGAGAACGGGGCAGGGTTGGGGCACAGCTGTGTCATGTCCACTCAGTTTTAAGAAGGTCAAGTCGGCCCTCCAGGAGCATTAAGAGCTGAAGATGGAGTCGAGGGGAGTGGGGAGTTAGCTCAGTTGATAAAGTGCTTGCATGAGGGTCTGCATTTGAGCCTGGTACCCATGTGAAAAAGCCAGGTGTGGTGGTGTGCGCTTGTGATCCCAGCACCAGGAAGGCAGAGACAAGGGCATCCTTGGGGCTCACTGGCTGCCTAGGCTGGCCTAGTTGACGACCCCTAGGCCAGTGAGAAACCCTGTCTCATAGGAGGTGGACAGTGGTCCGGAGTATACGAACCCAAAGTTGTCCTCTGGCCTACATGTGCACGTGTGTCATCCAAACACACACTTGCATCGTAAAAAATAAGAATAGAGCTAGGGAGATGGCTCAGTGGTTAAAGGTGCTTGATTACCAAGCCTCATAGCCCAGATTTCATTCCCCAGTATCCATGTAAAGCCAGATGCACAAAGTAGAGTTTGTTTGCACTGCTAAGAAGTCCTGGTACTCCGATACTCACACTATCATCTGTCTGTCTGTCTGTCTATCTCTCTATCTATCTATCTATCTATCTATATCTATCTATCTATCTATCTATCTATCTATCTATCTATCTATCTATCTATATCAATCTGTCTCTGTATCTATCTATCTATATCTATCTCTGTATCTATCTATATCTATCTATCTCTGTATCTGTCTATCTATATCTATCTATCTCTGTATCTATCTATCTATATCTATCTATCTCTATCTATCTCTATCTCTATCTCTATCTCTATCTATCTATCTATCTATCTATCTATCTATCTATCTATCTATCTATCTATCTATCTACCTACCTATCTATCTATCTCTATATCTATCTACCTATCATCTCTGTCTCTCTCAAATGAATAAACAAATAAAACATTAAGACAAAAAAAAAAAGAGTCCATGAGCTTGGGTGGAGTTAAGCATTCCAGATGCAGTAGATCTGAGACAGGATGTGGCCCAAGGAGTTAATTCGGAGGCCCCTCTCAGCCAGCACTTAGGGCAGCTGGTGTATGCAGAGGAGTTTGCCACTCTTAGGGCCACCACAGGCAGGGGACTTCACGGGTTTGTGGAGCTCGGTTCCAGGGTAGCTAAGGAGAGGTGTAGAGGGCAGGTTGTCCAGGGCAATGGGAAATTTCTGAGCGTTCGCCCGCTTCCCCAATGCTCGTGGTACAGGCTCCCGGCCAGCCACAAGCGAGGAGAAGCAGGCAGATGCACTCTGGTGGGGCGGGAGCTCTGGTGCAGACGTTCCCGAGGCTTTGGAAAGAGCCGTCTTTGAGCAGACGATGGGGCTCTGAACGGGGGAACCTGGCGGTCTCCACGCCGCAATAACCACAAGTGGTTGTGGGAAGTCTGTATTACTGTGGGTGATGAAGTTCTGGGGTAGCAGGTAAGGAGATGGAGGGGATCCACCTCCCACATTATTTATTTGAAGAGTGAAGGAAGGAAAGAGTCAGATAGAGAGAGAGAGAGGGAGAATGGGGCACGCCAGGGCCTTCCAGCCACTGCAAACGAACTCCAGACACATGCCCCTTGTGCATCTGGCTAACGTGGGTCCTGGGGAATCGAGCCTCGAACCGGGGGTCCTTAGGCTTCACAGGCAAGCGCTTAACCGATAAGCCATCTCTCCAGCCCTGTTTGTTTGTTTTTTGAGGTAGGGTCTCACTCTAGCCCAGGCTGACCTGGAATTCATTATGCAGTCTCAGGGTGGCCTTGAACTCACAGTGATCCTCCTGCCTCAGCCCTTCGGAGTGCTGTGATTAAAGGCGTGCGCCACCATGCCCAGCCTATCTGTGGTAGTTTGAATGCATGTCCCCCTATAGAGACTCAGGTGTTTTACTAAAGCTTGTAACTTGGATTTCCATCTACCTGGCTGGAAGAGGTGTCACTAGGGTTGGATCCTGGGGTCCAGGCCTAAGGTGCATGGGGAGGGGGGGATCTGAATTTCAGCCTAAAGGTGTGCAGAGAGGTTTTGAGCTCTGGCTGCGCTGGCTGGTGGTGGTGTCTCTCAGCTCAGATTTATGAAAGGGAGCCCGCTTCTTCTGCCAGTGGATAGAAATGCCCCTGGATCTATAAGCTTGGAATCCATCCCCTCCTCTCATAACCTGTGTCTGGTTTGGAAGTTCATCCTAGCAACGTGAAGCTGACTACAACAGTATTGGTCCACTGTTGTTTCCTTCCAAGTCTCAGAGTCAATAAGACCCAAACAGGCCTGAGAGATGGGATCGCGAATTTGCTGCCCAGGTAAGCGGCCAGAAGTTCAGAAAGGTGCCTAAACCCAGCCAATACACACAGCAGAGCACAGAGCGGAACTCCAGACGGTGCCACTTGCAAATAAATCTTCCAAATCCATCCATACTTGTAACAGCAGCGATGTTTCTGCCTGCATCCTACAGTGTTATAAAGCCACATATGGATGCGTAGCAAAGAAAGCAGGGAAAAATTCTGACGAATGTGGGCCAGAATCCAAATGTAGGCATTTTTGCGACCACTTCCCCACCGTCCAACATCCTGGATGTTGTATCTATGCTTGCTCAGGCTTCTCTGAGATTCTGCCACACCACTGGGAAGGAGAAAGAAAAATGAAAAGGAAAAAAAAAAAAAAAGAAAGAAAACATCCAGGCTTCCCAGAAAATGCCAGCAGGAGGGAACTCGGAGATGGGCGGAGAGGCGAATCCACGCAGGCACAGTTGGCAGGCCGGCCGGGCTCCCGGCAGCTGTCGGCTGCGCTCAGAGTAAACACGAGCGGATGGACGGGTTTTGGGGAGCCACCTCGCCACGTGGGCCCCCCGCGCACCGCGTCGAGGGAGGCAGGCGCGCCCGGATGGCAAGCCCCCGCCAGCTGATGGGACGTGAGTCAGGCGCGTTTGTGCTTTTGGCCGCTTGGCCAGTATTTCCTCGCGCACACCTCTCCAGGGGCGTTGGCAGGAGCGGGTGGAAGGTTCTGGCACTTTCCGTCTGCATGTGGGACATAGCAGTTCACACCTTTGGGGACGTTCCTGCTGGGGACATCCTGAGGCACAGCCCTAGGTGCTTTATCCAGGAAAAAAAACCTCAAGTTCTTCCCCCTCAAGGCTGAGACCCCACCTCAGGTGATCATGTTTACCCTGGCCACACCCTCCTGCAGTGGCTAATGGATGCGCACACATTGCCTGAGGTTTTATGATAAAAGCCAGGCCTTCGGGAGCCCCAAGCTGGGCTTGGCCACCTGTTCCTGCGCATCAGTGTAAGACACAATTAACGGTGAGTGCAGACACAGAAATTATTCCATGTGGCGACCTTGGGATGCAGAACAAGAAAAGAGGTCCTGTGATCCCAAGTTCTTGGGGCACCGACGTGAGCTTCAGGTTTAAACAGAGGGACGAACAAAGTGGGCACTAGAGACCTTGTCACCAGCACCCGAGATGGTCCTACGAGTGCCACTTTCACAGAGGGATCAGGCTGGTTCCTCAGGGGACCTGCTCAGGGCACAGCCCTCCCCTGTGGCACATTGCTCTCATCTCGAGGTGCTCTGTCCTTCAGGCTCGGCCTCGCTGGGCGTCCTCTCGGCCCCCGGTCAAGGGATGCTTGTGCCTATATTCCTGAAGCCAAGGTGACTCTGGAGGAAAGCTTTAAGACAATGACATATCTCTTTGCAGTGACACAGACGCCGCTTGGCAGAGACAAGCAGGGTCCAAGCCAGCAGCATCAAGGGAACAGGCAGAATGAAAGCAGGGACGCCACACGGGCTCATCCTACTTTTAGGTATCTTTGGGCCAACCGACTCGTGAAGGCTTTTCACTAACAGCAGTTTGAATTGTCTGTTACAGGCACGGAGGCCTGGGCACCTCTGGGAGGCCACCTTGGCTCCAGGGCCCAAGGATTGGGCCTGGCCATCCCCATCTTGCTCACTCTTCTGTCTCTTGCAGTAAGTTCCTAGCATGCTGCTGGCTTCAGTCTCCCTCTGCCTCCCAGGACCCAATTCAGGCTATTTGCTTAAGAAGATACATCTGGGTGGGGAGACAGCTCCGTGGTTAAAGGCGCTTACTTGCAAAGCCTGCTGGGGGCCTGGGTTCGATTCCCCAGTACCCACGTAAAGCCAGATGCACAAAGTGGCGTATGCACCTGGAACTGTTTGCAAGCGGCAAGAGGTCCTGGAGCGCCCATTATCTCTCTGTCTCTTCTCGCATGTGCTTTTTCTGTCTCACTCTCTACTTACACATGAAAGATAAAAATTAACTAAAGAGAAGACACATCTGAAAAGCGTTGGCAGGGTGCTACGCATGTGAGGACAGGAGCGACGGTGGCCACAGAGAGTACTTCAGAGGGTCCTCTTGATTTCGAAGACTAAGAAGAAAGTAATTGTTCAGAGCTGATCAATTTTTTTTTCTTTTCTTTTCTTTTCTTTTTTTTTTTTTTTGTCCTCAGAGCTTCTCGGGTTAAGGGACATTTGTTCTGCCCTGTGACCATCAGTCCCTGGAAGCCCAACTTTGCAAGAAGTAGGCACAGCCTGCTGGGTGTTTGGGGGAGGGAGTATTTTCCCATTGGGCAGAGGTGAAGACTGAGGCCGAGGGAGACGAAGCCTCTGTAATTCAGCAGGGTATCTCCCATGCACTTGGGCCCGAGTCCTGGGGGTGCTGGGCCCTGGTGTGATGAGACTGTTCTGAGTACGACGCACACCGTGAGCAGGTGGTGGGAAGTTTGAGAACTGGCGATTAATAAGCCCCAGTGTGACCTGAGGGAGCCCGTGTGAGCCACCAAGCAAGAATGGAACTCAGGGCCGGCTCTACAAATGGAAGTGCCAAACAGGCTTCACCGGAGAGGCTCACAGGGGAGGCTGGCTTCCGTGCCACTCTCACTGTCCCCCCCCAACCCGCCAGCTCTGTGTTCAGAGCCAATCCCAAGGTCCGTAGTGACCCTGCCGTCTCTGCAGGCAAGGACTCTTCCCTGAGTGTCTTCTCAGGGCAATCTAAGGCTTTGTGAATAGAGTTGCCTTTGAAACCCGTTGAGCACGTTTGGAAAAGACCTTCCTTGTCTTGGTGAGTCCCCCCCCCCCACCCCAGCATCTGTCTTCTTTGTACTGTCCTGCAGACTCAGCGGCAGATCCTGCTCCAGGGACCCCCGTCTTTTTCCTGGCAAGCTCAGGGAGTGTTCCCAGCTGGGGGTGGGTGGGGGCGCGGGTGGAAGGAGGTGAGGATAGTCATGGCTCAGTGGGGGCTCCTGGATTCCCGGAAGAAGAAGCCAGGCTCGGAGTGAGCCAGAGGAGCCGCCGTCAGTCACATGTGTGCCTTGGTGGGTATGGGGGAATCTTGGAGAGTTTTCCAAACTGCAGCTTGGGAGGTTGAACTTGTCGACCTACCAGCGCAGCCCAAAGCTAAAAGCCGGACCCCTGCCCAGCTCTGCAGCCCCAGCCCACTGTCTGCCAAGGGTCTCTTCTCTCCCTTCTATCTGTAGAGGAGCTCTTCAACTCTCAAGGGCAGCTCTTCTCACAAGCACTCCTGGCTGGCCTAGGGCTTTGCCCCCCGCCCCCCAAGACCATCTCAGGGTCAGAGCTGGCTTGCTGTACTGAATTAGCATTGAGGGGCAACCTGGCTCCTTTCCGTATGATGTCCGAGCCCTTTGGAAGCCAAGAACGCCGAGTTTCACTCACTCCTCCAGGAGCTGTCAGAGTTTGGAGCCGAGCCCTGCGCACAGTGGGTACGTTGCCATTGCGTGACTCTGCCTGGGGCCCCGCCTCTCCCCATCTTCCTCTTCACTCTTCAAGCAGGTCCCGGGGTGTACCTCAGCCCCCAGGCTTCCTGCACTCCAATTCCCACTGCTTAGCAAGCCACCAGGAGAAAAGAAAGCTCTTAGAGAAGGTCCTCAGAGGGCCCAGACTGGGTTCAACGCTGCCCCTGGGAAAGGGTGGCACCTGTGGGCAGAAAGACCCAGGCCCTCGAGGGCTCTGGGGAGTGGGAAAGAGAGTCCTATTCCTAAACGGAGAGGCCACTTGTACTGGTCCCTTTTGCAGAAGTCTAACTAAATGCCTAAGAGAATAGGGAGGAAGGTAGATTTTTCCCTCATAGTTTCAAAGCTTTCAGTCCATGCATGGTCCTTGGCTGTGTGGATTCTGAGCTCATGGACAGACTGGGGCATCATGGGAATGAGAGTATGTGACAGAGACATGTCATCCCATCACAGTGGCCGGGAAGGAGAAAGCCAAGGAGGGACATAACCTCCAGGGCATGAGCTCGCAGTGACTTGCTTTCCTCCGGCTAGGACCCACCTCCCACATCTTCTAGAAGTGCTGCTGTTCGGGAACCAGCATTCAGCACATGAACCCATGAGGGGCAGTTCCTTACCACACTGTTCATCTCCACCATGAGGCAAGCACTCTATCATTACTGAGTCAAAGAAGTTTCAACATGAGGCGAGGTGGGCAGAACTGGAAAAGAGAAGGGCCTGAATTTCACAAAAGACCCCTAGCCATGAGCTCAGGGAACTGCAGCCTGTGATCTGGCTGTATTCTATCAACAAAGCTTCTTTCCCCCCCTCCCCTTTGGTTTATCAAGGTAGGGTCTCACTCTAGCCCAGGCTGACCTGGAATTCACTATGTAGTCTCAGGGTGGCCTCGAACTCATGACGATCCACCTACCTCTGCCTCCCCAGTGCTGGGATTGAAGCCGTGAGCCACCATGCCCAGCAGTAAAGCTTTATTGTAACATCACTATACACATTCTGGGCCAACAGGAACCTTCCCTGTGGGGCCTGCCTGTTCCTTCTGCGAGGCTTGAGTAATCGTGGAAGAGATTGTACGACCCCGAAGACAAACATTTTAAACCTGGCTCACTGCAGAACAGGTCTGCAGGTCCCCGTGGGAAAGAGAACGGGGCAGGGTTGGGGCACAGCTGTGTCATGCCCACTCAGTTTTAAGAAGGTCAAGTCGGCCCTCCAGGAGCATTAAGAATTGAAGATGGAGTCGAGGGGAGTGGGAAGTTAGCTCAGTTGATAAAGTGCTTGCATGAGGGTCTGCATTTGAGCCTGGTACCCATGTGAAAAAGCCAGGTGTGGTGGTGTGCGCTTGTGATCCCAGCACCAGGAAGGCAGAGACAAGGGGATCCTTGGGGCTCACTGGCTGGCTAGGCTGGCCTAGTTGACGACCTCTAGGCCAGTGAGAAACCCTGTCTCAAAGGAGGTGGACAGTGGTCCTGAGTACACGAACCCAAAGTTGTCCTCTGGCCTACATGTGCACATGCGTCATCCAAACACACACTTGCATCGTAAAAAATAAGAATAGAGCCAGGGAGATGGCTCAGTGGTTAAAGGTGCTTGATTACCAAGTCTCGTAGCCCAGATTTCATTCCCCAGTATCCATGTAAAGCCAGATGCACAAAGTAGAGTTTGTTTGCACTGCTAAGAAGTCCTGGTACTCCGATACTCACACTATCATCTGTCTGTCTGTCTGTCTATCTATCTCTATCTATTTATCTATCTATCTATATCTATCTCTGTATCTATCTATATCTATCTATCTCTGTATCTATCTATCTATATCAATCTGTCTCTGTATCTATCTATCTATATCTATCTCTGTATCTATCTATATCTATCTATCTCTGTATCTGTCTATCTATATCTATCTATCTCTGTATCTATCTATCTATATCTATCTATCTCTATCTATCTCTATCTCTATCTCTATCTCTATCTATCTATCTATCTATCTATCTATCTATCTATCTATCTATGTATCTATCTATCTATCTACCTACCTATCTATCTCTATATCTATCTACCTATCATCTCTGTCTCTCTCAAATGAATAAACAAATAAAACATTAAGACAAAAAAAGAAGAGTCCATGAGCTTGGGTGGAGTTAAGCATTCCAGATGCAGTAGATCTGAGACAGGATGTGGCCCAAGGAGTTAATTCGGAGGCCCCTCTCAGCCAGCACGTAGGGCAGCTGGTGTATGCGGAGGAGTTTGCCACTCTTAGGGCCACCACAGGCAGGGGACTTCACGGGTTTATGGAGCTCGGTTCCAGGGTAGCTAGGGAGAGGTGTAAAGGGCAGGTTGTCCAGGGCAATGGGAAATTTCTGAGCGCTCACCCGCTTCCCTATGCACGTGGTGCAGGCTCCCGGCCAGCCACAAGCGAGGAGAAGCAGGCAGATGCACTCTGGTGCAGATGTTCCCGAGGCTTCGGAAAGAGCCGTCTTTGAGCAGACGATGGGGCTCTGAACAGGGGAACCTGGCGGTCTCCATGCTGCAATAACCACAAGTGGTTGTGGGAAGTCTATATTACTGTGGGCGATGAAGTTCCGGGGTAGCAGGTAAGGAGATGGAGGGGATCCACCTCCCACACCCCAGCAGGAATGCTGGGGTAGTGGCCACAACCCAAGACTCCCGGACTTCCAAGCCCACCAGAGAACTAAGTCAGGGAACCCATGCGCTCACCGGTGCCCTGCCTATTTCCGGTTGTGCGGCCGTCAGGAAACAGCTTTCTCTCTCTGGACTTCAACTTGTGCCCGAGTTCTCCCAGCTGTTCCTCCTGCGCTACAAGGAGCCCAGAGGGGTGGAATTTCCCCCAAGCGTATCCCTGACTGTCATACAATTGTGGAGTTCCTTCCAGGCCTTGCCATAGGCAGGGTCTCCAGGGCAAGAAGGCTCTGGCGCTGGCACTTTAGGAAGCTCTCCTGGGCATGTCCAGGTGGGTGACGACTTTGGGAAGCCCAGCGGTGGTGACATAGGGCCCAGGCTCTGAACTCAGGCTACCTCTGATTTGCTGTGTGACTTCTGGGACCCAACGACTCTCTCTGATCCCTGCTTCTATGATGAAAGACCTCGACGATGAGGTCTAAGCTGGGCACTGGGTATACAGGTATCGGCCAGCCCAGCTCATGGCTACAACCTTACTGCGGACTCATGTTCTGCTGCCCTGAGCAGAAGTGTGCAAGACGTCCTTGCTGTTCTTTTTCATTCTTTTTTTTTTGTGTGTGAATCAATATGATTTTCATTTCTAGCCTCCCTCCCACTTGATTTGACTGAGCAAAATCTAACAAGAGCCAGGCATTCTAAAATTATTTATCTACTTATTTATTTGAAGAAAGTGAGAGGAAGGAAGAAGCAGATAGAGAAAGAGAGAGAATGGGAGAGAATGGGTGCACTCGGGCCTCCAGCCACTGCAAATGAACTCCAGACTCATGTACCACCTCGTGCATCTTGTTTACATGGGTCCTGGGGAATTGAACCTGGGTCCTTAGGCTTCGCAGACAAACTCCTTAACCGCTGAGCCATCTCTCCAGCCTCAGACAGACGTTCTAAAAGCACAGTGCCGGGCTGGAGAGATGGCTTAGCAGTTAAGGTGCTTGCCTGCGAAGCCAAAGGACCCAGGTTCGACTCCCCAGGACCCATGTAAGCCAGATGCACAAAGGGGCACATGCATCTGGAGTTCATTTGCAGTGATTAGAGGCCCTGGTACGCCCATTGTCTCTCTCTCTGTCTACCTGCCTATTTCTGTATCTCTCCTTCTCTTCTCTCAAATAAATAAATAAAAATATTTAAAAAATAAAAAATGAAAAAAATAAAAAAATAAAAGCACAGTGCCCACTGCATCTTTGGGGTTCATTCCCACATCCTTAGCAGAAGCTCAAGATCCTGTTCTTCTCTTGGACGCCTGTGCCCCATCCCTCGACCCCCAAAGAGGCTAGAGACCAGTGCCATGAGAGGAGATGGATTCCTACCCCAAAGAGGCCAGCCTGGGGTAGAGCAAGACTACCTCAACAAAATCAATAAATAAATAAATCAAAAGAACTCTACCCATGCCTATCAAATAATGAAAGGCTGAATACACGGTGTAAGGTAGGGGATGTGGAGGAAATACACATGGATACTTTATCTCATGGTACTGGTCTGGAGCCCGACTTAAAGGCCTTTTTCAATGAAGGGAAAATTGTGACTCCCATCAGGTTAAGAAATGAACACATGTCAAGTGTTTTACTAAATGCACGAAGGAGAGAAGCAGAAAGATGGGACCACTGGATGGAAGGAGAATTCAAGTGGCGAGGGCACACCAGCTAATGGAAGTGCTGGGATTAATTTACCAGGAGACACGAAACTGATCAATAACACCCGGGCAATAATTGATTGCATCTCACTGGATAGAGTTCATTTGCATTTCCGTTGCAGGCGACATCTGTAGTCCTACCTGGCTTTCTCGGCCATTTTTGTTTGTTTGTTTGTTTTGAACCTAAAGGGTTATGAACAGGCTCCAAGACAACGCAGCCATAGGCGGCATGCACACAACATTGCCACCACCATTCTAGAAAAGAAACAGGCCTGAAGAGATGCCTCAGTGGTGAAGTTGCTTGCCCGCGAAGCCGGATGACCCCAGTTCGATTCCCCAGTACTCATGTAAAGCCATATGCACAAGGTGGTGCATGCTTCTGGGGTTCATTTGAAGCGGCTAGTGGCCCTGTTGTGCCCATTCTCTCCTGTCTCTTTTCTCTTTATCTCTCTACTTGCAAATAAATAAACAGAAGCAAAGGGTTGTTTGTGTCTTCTGAATCTCAGTTTCTCCATCCACAAAGTGGGTGCAGCAAGACATGGAAACCCCCTCCCCTTGTGACCATATCCTGGGTGAAATGAAGCCGGGTAACTGGTTTTCCAAAAGTCTGTGCATTCCGCTTTCCTGAGCTGGGTCCCACCCTTCCTCTACCTTACAAGAATTAATTCTCTACTGATGCCAACTTTGTTTTGTTTTGTTTTGGTTTTTGAGGTCGGGTCTCATTCTAGCCCAGGCTGACCCGGAATTCACTATGCAGTCTCAGGGTGGCCTCGAACTCACGGCGATCCTCCTACCTCTGCCTCCTGAGTGCTGGGATTAAAGGCGTGCGCCACCACGCCCAGCTTCGACGGCAACTTTGGGCCTTGATGACGTCCATGAAAGCAGAGCACGCGCCGGCTCTGTAAGTTTTTATTTTCCTAATAATGTCAAAACAGACGTACAGCCATTGAGATAAGAGAAATGAGCTCATTCCCATGTCAGCTACTTCAGCACTCTGAGGGAAGTGAGGGATTAGGAAGACAGGGGGAGAAGTTAAATGGCGGCCTTATCTGCCCACGCACACACGTGCACATGCCTGAACACACTCTGCTTCCAGCTTCCTTGCAAATCTTGACAATTTGCAAGTCTACAACAGACAGGCAAAGCAATGAGAATCCCATGGAAGGTCATATTGAAAACCACGCCAGGGGCTGGAGAGATGGCTTAGCGGTTAAGGCACTTGCCTGCGAAGCCTGAGGACCCAGGTTCAATTCTCCAGTACCCAGGTTACCCAGATACACAAGGTGGTGCATGTGTCTGGAGTTCATTTGCAGTGGCTGGAGGCCCTGACATGTCCATTCTCTCTTTATTTGCCCCACCCCCTCAATCTGTGTGTGTGTGTGTTAAATAAATAAGGGAAAAAAGTCAAAACCAGGACTGGCCAGGAGGGAGGCTATCACGGTGTCTCCTGTCTCCACATGCCCCCTCCTCAGGCCTCTCACTTTCCCAGTCCCCATTTGAAGCCCAGCCTGGCCCTCCAGTGACTCACCCTGCAGGAATGTGGGAGTTCTGGAAGCTGAGGAAAGCCTTTAATTCCCCTTCGGTGATGAATGTGTGTGTGAGGCCATTACCCAAAACTCTGAGGCTGAGCCCCAGCTCATTCCTCTGCACCCCCCCCACACACACACACACCCGGCCTAATTATTTCTGTACGGAACTCGTCAAGTGCCCGCTGCCGAGAACTCGGCTCACATGCAAACATTTGGTGATTAAGCGAAGCTTACTTAATTAAGCACTTTGTAATGATTCTTAAACCAAAGAACAATGGATTAAGAGTCCGGTTCGTGCTGGTGACATGAAAAGCGTCCTCAGACCTCGAGGAAGAGCACAGTGAGCCCATGTGGGGAGGTGTGGCCCCAGCAGAGAGGTGCGGGGGAGGAGGGGCGGCTCTGGTGACTCTTACTCATCCACCCGCCTATGGAGCATTTCCAAGAGGCAGAGAGGAGACTGACTGGCCGGTCACGTCACTAGCAGCAGAGCCGGGGCCCTGTACTTGGAAGCTGGGTAAAAACCATAACCGGGAGCCAGACAGCGATCATTACTGCGAGCTGGCACTGAGAGAGATGCTGCTTATAATAGTCATGTCATCATCCTCATCATCACCTGCCGCCGTCGTCACCACCAGCATCGTCACTGTCATTACCATCTACGTCATTGTTAGGATTCTCATGGTCGCCATCACCTTCACCATCGTCTTCACCACCACCATCATCACCATCACCATCCTCTTCAACGCTCTCACCGCAGCATGGACGCTGGCACACAGGGTTGGCCTCTATCCCCTCCTGAAACAGGTCCCTGCAGTCATCCTGGTCTTCAGCACAGCCCTGCCTTTGTCTCTGTCTTCCTCTCAGTGGCTTCTTCTCACTCACCAGCGACTCACTTTCGCCACGTGTACCATTGGTCCCGATTGCGTCTAAGACCCTGTCTGATGTCCAAGGGTCTTTGGGGCCCAGGGAACCCCCTTGTTTCTGAGGCCCATAGACATGGTGGTGGCCACTTAGGTAGGATGTGGTGGCTCTCAGATGCCACATCACAGAAAGCTGCAGGAGCCCAGCCTTAGAGAGTTCCAAGCCAGGGCACAGGACAAAGGATTCTTAGCAGTGACCTTCATGATCTATGTGACCTTCACCAAGTAGAGGATTACCCTATCAGTGGCTGTTGCAGTCAGGTTCCCATTGCTGGCAGAAATCACCTGACTACGAACAGCTTGTGGGGGTAAAAAAAAAAAAAAAAAGTTTATTTTGGCTTACAGGCTCGAGGGGACACTCCATGATGGCAGGGGGAAAAAGATGGCATGAGCAGAGGGTGGACATCACCCCCTGGCCAACATCAGGTGGACAATAGCAACAGAGAGTGTGCCAAACACTGGCAAGGGGGAGCTGTCTATAACACCCATAAGCCTGCCCCCCAACAATATGCTGCCTCCAGGAGGTGTTAATTCCCAAATCTCCATCAGCTGGGAACCTGGCATTCAGAACACCTGGTTTATGGGGGACCCCTGAATCAAACCACCACAGTGACACACTGCCAAGTGGCGTTGCAATGCATGAGGAAATGCCCCCCTAAATCCCGGTGTGCCCAGGGTGATGAGTCATTGGTGTGGGGAGGGTCAAGAACATGCAGTGGGCCCTTCGTCTGCAGCGGACGCTCATCTAATGGCGGTTTCAAAGCTCTAAGATAGGCCGGGTGGGATGGAGCCAGACAAGCTGCACCATATTGTTCTGAGCTGCCAAGCGGGGTGTGGCAACTGTGCCCCTGGCTTCGCACCTCTGCCTCTGAAGGAATTCTCTCCTTTGGAATTATACAGTTTAGACAACAGACCCAAGGCGAGGCGGCCACTGCCACTTCCCTACCCAGAGTCCCTCCATCCCGTGCGTGGCAATGTGCCTCTATTTTATAGGAGATGCTGGTATGCCCAACTGCATTTTATTCTCTGCCTCCCTTAGATGTAGAGTTGTCCAGTGCCTAAGCACAGGTCCTTAGGTGAGATTTCTAAGAAGGTTTTGTTTTTATAAAGGATGGGGATACATAACAGTCAGTCTTTCATCCTTTGTCTTTCTTTAAAAAATATTTTATTTGGGCTGGAGAGATGGCTTAGCGGTAAAGCGCTGGCCTGTGAAGCCTAAGGACCCCAGTTCAAGGCTCGATTCCCCAGGACCCACATTAGCCAGATGCACAAGGGGGTACATGAGTCTGGAGTTCATTTGCAGTGGCTAGAGGCCCTGGCGTGCCCATTCTCTCTCTCTCTCTCTATCTGACTCTTTCTCTCTCTGTCGCTCTCAAATAAATAAATAAATAAAAAGATATTATTTGCCAGATGTGGCGGCACATGCCTTTAATCCTAGCACTCAGGAGGCAGAGGTAGGAAAGTCACCGTGAGTTAAAGGCTACATAGTAAATTCCAGGTCAACCTGAGCTAAGTGAGACCCTACCTCAAAAAACCAAAAACAGAACTGGAGGGATGGCTTAGTGGTTAAGGCATTTGCCTACAAAGCCAAAGGACCCAGGTTTGATTCCTCAGGACCCACGTTAGCCAGATGCACAAGGGGGGGCCGGCATGCGTCTGGAGTTTGTTTGCAATGGCTGGAGGCCCTGGTGCGCCCATTTTCTCTCTTTCTCTCTCCCCCTCTTTCTCTGTCAAATAAATAAATAAATAAAAATATTTTTTTAAAAAGAAAAACATATATATACATATATGTGTATATATATATATGTACATATATATATACACACACACACACATATATATATATAATTTGCAAGCAGAGAGAGAAAGAGAATGAGAGAGAGAGAGAGAATGGGTGTACCAGGGCCTCTAGTCACTGCAAACAAACTCCAGACACATGTGTCACTTTGCATCTGGCTTTCCTATTGGATACTGGGGAATCGAACGCAGGTCATTAGGCTTTGCAGGCAAGCGCCTTAACCACCGGTCCATCTCTCCAGCCCCCTGTTGTCTTTTTGTAGTGGGTACAGATGCAAAACCTCGAGCCACAGTAGCCACGAGATCATCATGAGACACCTTGAACTAGACAGCCTTGTGCTAAGGACTTTAACCAGAAAAGACTGGGTGCTTCCTGCTTAAGCTGCCAGCAGCCCCAAAACGATAGTAGCTCAACTCACATGCACCACGTCCTTCTGGGTCTTTTCCTAGCTGCCGTTGCCTTGTTCCCTGCTAACCTGGCACGGGCAGGGGTTTCAGATCAGCATCCCCTTCCATGCGCGTTAACTCTGATAATCAATCAGGTCAGAAGCTGTTAGCTATGTTTTCAGGCTGTGGGAACTTTCTGCAGGAATAGGGCATGAGGACTTTTACATTGGCGTGAATTGAAAGTGAACTTTAGAATAAACTGATTTTAAGTAAGTATCAGGGCATCTCTTCATTTCCACTCTTTTAAAAGGGACCTATATGTTATTGGAGTTTCCGGAAAGCTAGAGCAGGGGACTGGTGCGAATCTGTGGCCTCCCCCCACCCCACACACCCATCTCCCTCACCTGGTGGGAGCTGAGCTGGAGGGTAAGGAATTCTCACCAGCAGCCCTAGAGGGGGAGGAGGGGCTTGGCTGGGAGCAAGGGCTGGGAATCAAAGTGTTACTTTCTTGAGTTTTGTAGAACTTTCCCACCCTGCAGCGTTTGTCTTCCCAGGGTTTCCTGGCCTGGGGTGAGTCCGGAAATCGAGAACTGTGGGCCAGTGCGGAGATACTGTTTGGATAGAGTCCCCTGCAAGTGGCCGGCAGGAAAGGCAAGACCAGGGAGGGAAACCCGGCCTGATGAGATTTCCAGCTCAGCTCGGGGCAGGTGGAGACACTCTGGCCACAATCCAAGTCCATCCCCTGCCTCAGGCCAGGCACCCCCCCCCCCACCCCGCATGCCCACGGCTCTCATTCTCAGTTGGCTATACACATGACTACAGGGCCACAGGCAGGCAACAGGGTCCCAGAACCCTGCCCACACCCAGGGGCCTCTAAGCACGCAGAAGGCAGCAAGAGTCACAGCCGCCACTCAGAACTTTTCCTTCTAAAGAAATACTGGATTTAACACATTTGTGACTAGCAGCCTTACAAGGCTGGGCATGTCTGGGGACAGGGCCACATCTGAGGAGTAAAGGCAAGACTTTGAGTAGCGACCAAGTGTAGGTCACAGCGAGGTGTGGTCTGAGCCTCCCATTAGCTCTGAGGTGGGTGAGGCTAGGGGCAGTAAAACCATGGAAACGGGATCTAATCCACACCAAAGGTCCCAGGATTGCTCAGGATGGGGTGAGGGTTTGGCACTGGCGGGATGGGGGGGTGCCCAGCATGCAGAGCAACTGCTCCATCAAAGGAGATTAAATCAACAGGGCAGGGCAGAGCCTCAGGTCCAGCAAACCCATGATGGGAGGTTGTAGCAGAGACAGACTTGTTATTATTTATTCATTTGAGAGAGAGAGAGAGAGAGAGAGAGAGAGAGAGGAAGAGGCAGAAAGAGAGAGAGAGAATGGGTGTGCCAGGGCTCATAGCCACTTCAGACGAACTCCAGATGCATGCTCCACCTTGTACATCTGGCTTATGTGGGTCCTGGGGAATCGAACCTGGGTCCTTAGGCTTGGCAGGCCTTAACCGCTAAGCCATCTCTCCAGGCCCAGACTTGTTATTTTAGCCGGCAGCCAGAAGCCACCGTCACATTGCCAACACTGTTTTCATTATTTCACCCCAAAGAGGTGGTAGGTACCCCGCACAGGGTTCTCTATCCAAGCCAGATGAAATGCCAGCGGCCTGGGTCCCCCGTAACGTCTCTTCCTCACCTGGAATCACTGAGAGACTTTCAATCACAGCCTTTTTACACCCTTCACCTAACCCAGCCCCCTGCACCTTAACCCTGTGGCCTGACCCAGGGCGAGTGTGAGGGAGGCTGCTGGCCAGCATTCAGGTGCTCTCGAGGTGGGATCTCCTTCCTGTTCTCAGATGAACCCTGGAACGCATGCTTGGCGCAGAGGTGCACAGGCTACGCGTGGGTGCAGAGCCCTGCTTTCTCGGGCCTCAGGTTTGCTCCACCGTCTCCCAGCCGGGCGGTGGCCACGGTGCCTCTGTAAGTGTGCCTGGTTGGAACGCGCCATCCTCCTGCCTCGGCTTCCTGAGTGCTGGGATCACGTGAGTGCACCGCCACACTCAGCCAAGTCGAAGATTTTTTTCCTTGTGTCTTAAACACGTCTGGCTTAGAGGCTTTCATTTGGTGCTGGCCACCATCTGCTCATCTGTTGGAGTTCAGGAATCTGGGATTTGGGAATATATGGCTTCACACAGGGGCTTCTAGAGGCACCCACAGCCATTCCCAAGCTCTTTCTTTGTTCCTGCAGGGTAACTGTCTCTTTCAACCAAAGCCACTTTGGGGCTGGAGAGATGGCTTAGTGGTTAAGGCGCTTGCCTGCAAAGCCTAAGGACTCAGGTTCGATTCCCCAGTACCCACGCAAGCCAGAGGCACAAGGTGGTGCATGCATCTGGAGTTCGTGTGCAGTGACTGGAGGCCGTGGCACGCTCATTCTCTCCCTCTCTTTATCTGCCTCTTTCATAAATAAATAAATAAAATATTTAAAAATCGGTGCATGCGAGAATCAGGAAAAAGACTGTAAGGAAACATGAAAACGTCAGCAGTGGTTATCAACTGTGCTGTGGGGTTCCCTCTCCTTCCTTACCTGAATGAGGACTCCAACTCTTGGCTACCAGTCCGTGCCTGCTGCATCTTAAAAGTTTAGATATAGTTGCTTTAATTTAAATACTTTTATTTATTTGCAAGCAGAGAGAGATAGAAGAGAGAGAGAAAAAGAGGGAGAGAGAGAGCGCGCGCGAGAGAGAAAATGGGCACCTCAGGGCCTCCAGCAACTGCAAACGAACTTTGTGCATCTGGCTTTACGTGAGTACTGGGGAACTGAACCCCGGTTGTTAAACTCCGCGGGCAAGAGCCTTAACTGCAGAGCCATCTCTCCAGCCCCAGATACATTTTGATTACCAAAGTCATTTATAGAGAAGTGGAAAGTTCCTAACTCCCTTCCCCACAGCAAGCCTGAATAGTTCAAAGTGAGAGGCAGAGCCTACAGCTCTCACACAGGGGGCCTTCGCGTCTCTGTCTGGATGTGGATCTGCTTAGAATGCTGACCTGCTGCTTAATTAGAGAAATGTGTGTTCACGTGTCTGTACGGTTGGCCGTGCCTAGTCTATGCCTACAGATCTCCTCAACAAGATCAAACACTCAGAAAAACTACTGCATCTGAGGTGAACTTTTTTTTTGTCCTTGCTCCCCAAAAGTACGGAATGACAACCGCTTCTCCTGTCATTTGCGTTGATGGTTTGACCTGATGATGGTTTAAAGTGTACCAGAGCATGCTTGCAGATTCTGTGCTGGCATATCCGCATGCTGGTACCCCTTGAGTCCCGGAACCCACCCAGGACACTTTTCTTTTCTTCTTTTTAAAATGTTTTTTTTATTTTTATTTTTGTTTATTTTTACTTATTTGAGAGCAACAGACAGAGAGAGAGAGAAAGAGGGAGAGAGAAAGAGAATGGGCGTGCCAGGGCCTCCAGCCACTGCAAACGAACTCCAGATGCGTGCGCCCCCTTGTGCATCTGGCTAACGTGGGTCCTGGGGAATCAAGCCTCAAACCGGGGTCCTTAGGCTTCACAGGCAAGCACTTAACCGCTAAGCCATCTCTCCAGCCCCAGGACACTTTTCTTAAAGAAACTTCTAACAGCCTTTCCTAACAAGACATGTAGACCCATCTCTAGTCTGCTTATTTCTTTGTTTGTTGTTGGTGTGTGTCTATCTGTGTGGTGTGCATGCGCGTGTGTGTCGTCTGTGGTATGTATGTGTCTCTGGGAGTTGTGTGTATGTCTATATCCGTATGTATGTGAGCACACAGCTGAGAAAAGAGGTCAACTTCAGGTGTTATCCTCGGGAGTGCTGACCACCTCTTTTTTTTAATTTTAAATATTTTATTTATTAACTTATTGATTTGAGAGAGAGAGAGGCAGAGCAAAGAGAGGAAGAGAGAATGGGTGCACCAGAGCCTCCAGCCACTGCAAAGAGACTCCAGACACACGTGACACCTTGTGCATCTGGCTTTACGTGGGTACTGGGGAATCGAACCCGGGTCCTTAGGCTTTGCAGTCTAGTGCCTTAACCACTAAGCCATCTCTCCAGCCCTGAGCACCTCTTCTCTGAGACAGGGTCTCTCATTAGCTTGGAATTCATCAGTTAGGCTAGACTAACTAGCCCGCAGCCCTGGGGGAGTCTGCTGTCTCTGACTCCCTAGCACTGGATTACAGATGTATGCCAGCATGCCCAGCTTTCATATGGGCGCCCTGGGGATTGAGCTTCAAAGGGAGTCCGGTGGCTTTATTAGGCAGTAGGGGGTCTGTGCCCCTGAAAGTAAAAAGGCAGGAAGGTCTGCACTTGCCAGAGATCAAAGGATGGTCTGACTTCTCATCTCTTGCCTGGTTCCCTAGACCTGTTTTTCCATACCTGCGCCCCTCTGTTGGAGGGAGGTCTTCTTCTAGAATCCTGACTTTGGGGTTGGTCAAGCTTAGACCCCAGAACTTGGTGTCATGGCTGGCCTCTTCCTGAGCCAGCCTCTAGCCCAGACCAATCAGCTGTCTCTCTAGCTCACCTGACCTGAAGGTGAAACCCAACACAGTAAGGTTATAAATAGATATATGCGAGGGGACAAGCCTGTCTCCGGGCTGCCTGACCACTCCTGAACCTCCACGTTCTGGTGAGCTTCCCCTCGTCTCAGCCTAGCCAGAACCCCCTGACCCCTGCATCCCACATGGGCTCTTCACCCCCTCCTGCCCTCCACGTGGCACGAGCTCTTCGTACTTTCTTTCCTGTCCTCTCCCACTCTCTTGTTATGGCTTTTCCAGGTCCACCACGTGGGCTGTCTGGCCACATGGGTGTGTATTCATTTTCCTTCCCTTCGTTCTGTCCTTCCCTAAAAAAATATATATAATAATTTAACAATATCCTTTTCAGTCTTATCCTATTCAATTCTTTGGTTAACATTAGACATCAGGGCTGGAGAGATGGCTTAGTGGTTAAGGCGCTTGCCTACAAAGCTTACGGAGCCAGGTTCCACTGCCTAGAACCCACGTAAGCTAGACACACAGGTGATGCCTACTTGCAAGGTGGCATACGTGCACTAGGTGGCGCATGTACACAAGATGGCATGTACACCTGGAGTTCAATCGCAATGGCTAGAGGCCCTGGTGTGCTAATTCTCTCTCTCTCTCTCTTTCTCTCTCATACACACATAAAAAAAAAATTAAAACAAAAAAGTAGACATGAACCTAGGGTTTGGGATTCAAGGACTCTCCTGAACCCTGAACACCCTGTTTCAAACGCAGGGTCTCATGCTTGCAAGGCAAGCACGTTACTTACTGGCCATTACTGGCCATCTTCGTAGCCTTTGAGACAGGGTCTTACGTAGCTCGGGCTGCCCTCAGGGTCCCTGTGTATGATCTTCCTGCTTCTGCCTCCCAAGTGCCGGGTTGCAAGTTCGTCACCTCCCCCAGCATCTGCCCCTTGCTGGCTGTGGGCTGACACTTTGAAGTAAGGCAGTAGGGACGCCTTTGCACACCCGTGTAAACATTGTAAACAGAGGTGACATTCCTACCAGCAGGCTTTGTGGCTGGGTTGACGGGGAGGCATGTTTTGATTCATTATTACTCATCCGCTTGGCTTTGAATCGCAACCCTCACATTTGGGTAAAGGGAATAACATACACTATGGCGGCTGCTGGTCCCATTTCATAGGGGTAAGGAAAGCTAGGCTGAGGGAAAGCCTCTCTTGGCCAAGCTCACACAGCCAGGGAGTGAATGGTGAGTGTCATGGCTCCATCTAGAAGTTGGGGCTCTCATTTAAAAAAAAATTATATATTTATTTATGAGACAGAGTAAGTGAGAGGAGAGAAAGGGAGAGAGATTGGCCACCCAAGGCCTCCTGCCACCATACACCAACTCCAGACACATGAGCCACTTGAAAGTTAGGACCAGGGCTGGGGAGATGGCTTAGCAGTTAAAGCGGCTTGCCTGCGAAGCCTAAGGACCCAGGTTCGATTCTCCAGTTCCCACGTTAGCCAGGTGCACATCATGGTGCACGCATCTGGAGTTTGTTTGCAGTGGCTGGAGGCCTAGGCATGCCTATTATCTCTCTCTCTCCCTGCCTATTCCTCTGTGTGTGTGTGTGTGTGTGTGTGTGTGTGTGTGTGTGTATGTATGTATATATCAAATAAATAAATAAAATATTTTTTAAAAAAGAGGTTAGGACCAACTCTCCTGAGGACACTTTTCTCCTCTCCTCCAGACAGCCCCAGGTCCTCACCCTGTGTCCCTCCCTCCAGTTCTGCCTGCCTGCCAACTGTCCTCTCCTTCAATGTGTGGCCTTGTGGGTGGAATTATGGCCCCTTAATTGAATTGAAAATGAGATTGAGTTTTATGGGGAGCAGGAGGCCAGGGAGGGAGGCAATGAAATACGGAAGAGGCAGGAGGGAGCTGCAGGTGGAGGGTGGCCAGTCCCTTGGTGCTTGCTGTCCTGCCCCATCCCCAGGTCTGCTGTCCCCTGGGACAGGGTAAGAGGGAGTCAGGCACTTAGGGGGACTGGGCCCCCCGAAAGTAAAAAGGCAGGAAGGGCTGCACTTGCCAGACATCAAAGGATGATCTGACTTCTTATCTCAGGCCTGGTTCCCCAGATCTATTTTTCCATACCTGAACCCCTCCCTGGGAAGGAGGTCTTTTTCTAGAATCCTGACTTTGTGGTGGGTCAAGCTTAGACCCCAGAACTTGGCATCGTGGCTGGCCTCTTCCTGAGCCAGCCTCAGGCCCAGACCAACCTGTCTCTGTCTGGCTTACCTGAGCTGGAAGGAAGGCAGAGCCCACTATGATAAGATTGTGAATCTGTTTGCTGAAGGGAGAACAAGTTGTCCCTCTGGGCTGCCTGACCACTCTGAACCGTGAGTTTCTCCCCAAGTGGAGGGGCGAACCCCGCCCCCCCATCCTTACTTTCCACATGGGCACTTTACCCCTCCTGCTTTCCATGTGGCAGGAGCTCTTTAAACTCTCTTTTCTGTCCTCTCCACAGTTTTTCCTGGCCTTCTGCGTGGGCTATCAAGCCACATAGGTGTCCTTCCTTGGTTCTGTACTTCCCTAAATGAGATAAAAATTTAAGAGGCTGGGTGTGGTGGCGCATGCCTTTAATCCCAGCACTTGGGAGGCAGAGGTAGGAGGATCGCCATGAGTTCGAGGCCACCCTGAGACTACAGAGTGAATTCCAGGTCAGCCTGAGCTAGAGTGAAACCCTACCTCAAAAGACCAAAAAAAAAAAAAAAAAAATCATAATTTAATAATTATTTTTCTCAATCAATCTTATTTCATTCAATTCTTTGACTAGAATTAGACATAAACCTAGGGTTAGGGGTTCAAGGAATTTCCTGAATCCCTGGCACCCCATTACAAGGGTACGTTGAGATGGCATGGGGTCTGAGTGACTCTGAGGACCCCAGCTTTAGCACAAGGTGTTGGATGTTCCCTCCGGGGCCTTGATCAAGGCGGAAAATATGCTTGCATGCCTGAGCATCTGGGTTAATAAACAGGGGCTGAGCCTGGGCAAGTCCTCCCCAGATGCCAGATAGGGGTTCATGGAGGACTCGAGCCCAGGCCTCCGATTCCTATTTAGTCCTTCGGTCTCTGCCGGGTGTTTTTCTGCGTCTGCACACTCTGCTGTCGGAAGACTGGCTCTGGGTGTTTGATTTTCTGTCTCCCAGGCTTCCGATTGGCACCTGGCACCTCTCTGTCCAGTCATCAGTGACTTAATGAACAAACACCCGTTTCTGGAAGCAAACACCACTGCAGAGTGGGAGCGTGGCCAGGTGGGGCAGTGGGGTGTGACTGGGCCCCAAAAGTTAAAGCAGGGTCTGTCCTCCAGCCTGCCCTGGCAGTCTCCGCTGTGCCAGAGGTCAGAGAAGGATCTGGCTCCTCCTCATCTCTTGCCTAGAGGCGTTCCCTAGATCTGTCTTTTCTTAAAAAAAAAAAAAAAAAAAAAACTCCCTAGCAGGAATTCCCCTTTCCTAGAATGAAGATTCCTGGAAAGATTAAACCTGAACGTGGCATTGGGGCTGGTTAGCTCGGTCTCCATTCAGAACGGATGAATGACCCCCATTTGGGTCTCTGGGTGGACTTTACCCCCTCCTGTCTTGTCCTGGGCAGGAGCTTTGCGTATTCTCTCCTCCTTCCTTCAGTTCTGGGGCTCCCCCCCCCACGACTCGGCCTTCTCATGGACAGAAGAGCCCAAGCTTTGTCCTGTTCTCGATAGTCTCTCTTCTTTCCTTCTCTTAAGCTCTGGCTTCCCTATTTCTAGGAACCCCTTCTATCTATAATCTAATATTTAACCCATATAAAAGGGCTCATTAACATACTGGGATGATTTTTAGCTAAAGATCTTCAGTCTTGGGGATGGTTAATCAAGATTTCAGTCTCTGCAGTTCATGCCTGATTTCAATTCTTTATTAAAAATATTTAATTAATTAATTAATTAATTATGTGCAAGCAGAAGGAGCTAGAAAGGACAGAAACAGAGAGAATGGGTGCACCAGGGCCTCTAGCCGCTGCAAACTAACTCCAGACACATGCGCCACTTTGTGCATCTGGATTTACGTGGGAACTGGGGAATTGAACCTGGGTTGTTCGGGTTTACAAGCAAGTGCCTTAGCCGCTGAGCCATCTCTCCAGCCTTTTTTATGTTGGTAAATATTTTTATTTATTTATTAGAGAGAGAGAGAGAGAGAAAGAAAGAATAGGCAACATCATTCTGCTACTGCAAATGAATTCCTGATGCATGCACCACTTTGTGCATCTGCCTTCATGTGGGTCCTGAGGAATCGAACCCTGGGCCATCACCTTGCAAGCATGCATCTTTAACTGCTGAACCATCTCCCCAGCCCAGGACTGTTTTTTAAGGGGTTTACAGTAACTGACCAGATCTGCATATGGTGCTCACATGGTGCATGGTATCAAAGTCAACTTGCTAGCTCTGACAAGGCTATGGAAGATAATGTCACCACGGAGCACTGTGGGCAAGGACTCAGCTGTTTGCTGCTTCTTGTGAATCTAAACTGTTTCAGACTGAAAAGTCGCCTTTTTTTTTTTTTTAAAAAAAGCTTTATTTATTTATTTAGTTATTTGAGAGAGAAAGAGTCAGAGAGAGACAGAGAATGAGTGGGTGTAGCAGGGCCTCTAGCTGGCTTATGTGGGTACTGGGGAATCGAACCTGGCTCCTTAGGCTTTGCAGGGAAGCATCTTAACCACTGAGCAATCTCTCCAGTCCTGAAAAGTCACTTTTAAAATATAAATGGTCTCAGCCTATTCCTCACCATGTGATGACCCGTCTGGCGCCCCGAGGAGCAAGTAAATGTGGGTGCTCGTGAGCCGTCACAGGTCACTTTGGAGAGGGCTGGGGCTGAGGATGAGGTTTTGGAGCCCAAGCATGGTGGGAGATGACGGACTTCCTGATGGAAATCCTTGAGGCTGGAGGCAAACTCAGATTTAATCTCTCAAGGAAAAAAGAAAGAGGCGGAGGAGAGGCCCTGGGATGTGTGTGTGTGTGTGTGTGTGTGTGTGTGTGTGTGTGTGTGTGTGGAGGAGCCTGCACTGTGGGTCAAGCGACACTTCCAAGCTTCCGAGGGCTCTGCGAGGTCCTTGTGCAACATCTGTGAGTGTGGTGATGTGGAATCCCCGCTGGCTGAGCCTGGGAAGCGGCCACTGCGTTTTACTGACTCCCCCGCAGATGGCAGCTTCCCTGGAACGGCCCGTGTGAATCAGAAACACGCCGTCGGTGTTGTCAACACTTTGTTTAACCACTTTCTATAAATTCAGCATTAGCGTTAGAGCGATCCCGGGGTGATGGATGAATGCGGCAGCGGCTCCAGACAGCCAAACCCCATAAAACAAAGTCCGGGGCGCGAGATCCAAAGGAGGAGGCACTTGACATTCTGTGAGACTCGTGATGTGTAGATGACTCAAGTCTGGGCTGGAAAGAATGGCTGGGTGAGGGACAGGAAGCCCAGGGAGAGGCCCGAGCTGGCCAACAGGGACCTGCGGAGTGGTGGCACAGCAGCCTCGGCGCCACGAGTTCAGGAGATGCCCAGAGCGCCATCAGGAATTGGGATGCGGGGCACAGGATGGTCTCTGCCGTTGGAGTGTATGACTTTGTGACCTGTGGCTGCCAACTACTGAAGGTGGCAGGATGGGTTCATCCCTGGGGCATGGCACTCCATGTAGCTTTGAGAGGAAGCTATAGAAAACATCTAGATTTGCCCATCTATCTATCTGTCTGTCTGTCTGTCTGTCTGTCTGCCTGCCTGCCTGCCTGCCTGCCTGTTAGGTGTCCTAGCTCACTGACCTCCACCCTTACTCTTGGCTAAGACACACTCTGTCATGAGCTCCCTGGACAGATGTTCCATGCCCTACCCCATCCCTCCTGCCCATTGAACACCTACTGTGTGCTATGCTAGGCACAACAGACACCGTGCGGAACATGAGCGATGTGGCCTCAAGGGTCGGTGAGGGAGGGAGATGCCGGCCGAGTCATTGTCACGTGTGCTTCGTCCAGAGAAACACAGGATGCTAGAGGAATGTGAAACGGCGCTCTGACTCAGGCTGCGGGTCAGGGAGAGGCCCTTGCAAGGAGATGAGACTTAAAAGGTGCCCAGACTATGAGGCAGAGGAGGGTGAGGTGCCAAGAGGCAGATCTTAGGAAGAAAGGACTGGGTTGCAGGACAGGGGTCTGCCAAGAGTCTGGGGAGAAATGACATGCTGGAAGCCCCAGGCCTGAAGGAAAGTGTGGCGGCAAATAGAGTTGGAGTGATTGTGTTACACGTAAACATTCAAGGCTCTTGATCTTAGCAGGGAAACTGAGGCACGCAGTAGGACAGCCACATCTAGGTGGCAACTGATGATAGCCCTTAGCCTAGGCCTCGAGGAACTAGCCAAAAGTGGTGGCCCTTTCTCTTCTCTGTCTCCTTCCTTCTGCCCAAGGGCCAGGCCAGGAGACATGGTGCGCTCCCTGGGGGTGAGTGACTATGACAATGGCCCAGACTGCAGACTCATCACAGGCTGTCTCTGTCTTTGGATGCATGCTGGGCTCTCGCAGGAGGGACTGAAGGGGCCTTCAGCAGTGACGAGGGCCTTGTCCCCAGGCTGTGAGTTCTCCAATCCACACCCAAGCTCTTTCCAAGTCGGTGTTTTCAGAAACACCAGTTGAACAAAACAGTCCTCCTCCCTGAACTTGACTCTGAAATAATAACCCCGAGAAACACACACTTTCTTGGAGAGCCTTCCATAGCCTCCCGCTAACTTTGGACGCGTCCAAGCTGGGCTTGTTAAAATAATAATCTCTGGGAACTCAACTCACTCAGCGGCCAAGTGCCTTGCATAAGAGCATCGCACACCCGTTCCTGACCCAGAAAACTGGGTTGCATCCACAGTGAAGTCACTCCCTTTAATTCTTCAAGCTGATCCCCTCCTTGCCCTCCCCCCCTCCCCCAATACAGATGAGCTGAGCCTGGTGATGCAGCTGCCCCAAACACTGAGACACACGAGGAGTGAAAGTTCAATGTCAAACTGGGCGTGGCGCCACACACCTTTAATTCCAACTCTCGGGAGGCTGAGGTTGGTTGGAAGATCGCTGCGGGTTCAAGGCCAGCCTGAGCTATGGAATGCGAGGACAGCCTAAACTAGAGTGAGACCATGTCTTGAAAAAACAAAAACAGAAAAAAAACAAAAAACGAAAAGTTCAAGGTCAGCCTAGACAACTTAGTGAGACCTTGTGTCAAAATAAAAAGCGTAGCCGGGCTGGGATTAAAAGCATTTGGGAGGCAGAAGTAGGAGGATTGTCATGAGTTGCAGACCACCTTGAGACTACACAGTAAATTCCAGGTCAGCCTGGGTTAGAGCGAGGCCCTACCTCGAAAAACTAAAATAAGTAAATAAAATAAGAAGCTTTTCAGGTCTGGGGATGGAGCTCAGTGGCAGAACACTCGCCTCGTGTACACAAGACCCTGTATTCAATCCTCAGTGTGGCAAAAACAATAAAATAAGACTTTGATGGCTTCATGAGCCCCCAGAGGTCTAGAGTAGCTGGGTGGCGAGTCCTAGACATGCGCTGTCACTCACAGGGTCGTGGCTGCATTTGGGGGGAGAGAAGAGGGGAACAGCCACGGCACCCTGGTGGCCATGGAGATCTCGGTACAGGGTGGGACAGCAGGGACGTTTCCGATCCCACGATTCTGTGACCAGGCAGGGTCGTGAGGTGGCCATATGCCACCGGCGCGTTCTCATCATCCGTGGAAAAGTCCAGAATTAGCTCAGAGGATGGCTGAGAAAGCAGGGGATGCATGGGCTCTGGGTCCTCAGTGCCAGCAGAAACCTGGCCTCTCCTACCTCAGCTTGCGGGGCTGTATTTATTATTTGTTTGCTTTTTTTTTTTTTTTTTTTTTTTGGCTTTTCGAGGTAGGGTCTCACTCTAGCCCAGGTTGACCTGGAATTCACTATGTAGTCTCAGGATGGCTTTGAACTCACGGCGATCCTCCTACCTCTGCCTCCCGAGTGCTGGGATTAAAGGCGTGCGCCACCACGCCCGGCTTGCTGGGCTGTAAGATGGACTGTCACCCGGCTATGCATAGTGGTTTTGTTGAGACTACAGAGGATGGTGCCAGCATGAGAGCCACCAGGTGACACCATGCCCAGGATACTGGCTGCTACCACACTCGGGGACACTTGAAATTTCCACTGTACAGAGCCGGGCTTGGTGACCCTCAATCCCAGCACTCGGGAGGCAGAGGTAGGAGGATCTCGGAGAGTTCTAGGCCACCCTGAGACTCCATAGTGAATTCCAGGTCAGCCTGGGCTAGAGTGAGACCCTACCTCAAAAAACCAAAAAGAAAGAAAGGAAGGGAGGGAGGAAGGAAGAAAGAAAGGACGAAGTTTCCACTGAATAGCTGTGGAGCGAGGAGGCCTCTGAATGGGGCGGGCAGGCTTTTATATTTATTTTATTGTTATTTTTTCAATGCTTATGGTTGGGACCCAGGGTTCCATGCATGCCAGGCAGGGGCTCTACCCATGAACCCCACTGAGCCCTGAAGAAGAAGGAAGGAGCCTGCGGACAGCTCACGTGGCCTCTTCCATCTGGCCGGAGCGGTGGCTGAGCTTGTACCATTGGAAGCTCTTTAGTTTTCTGCCTCCAGCAGCCCCCCGCGAAGCACAGCACCCTGAGGTGATGGGCTGTTTTATGAAGAAGCATCCGGTCAATTACTCCATCATCCATCACGGCATCCCAGGCTCCATCCTTGGAGGCCAGAGGTCCTCTTGTCTCCATCCTTCAGACTTCAGACGAGGACACTGAGAGCCACACTGCTCGGCTAAAGCCACACGGCTGGAGAGGACTGACAGATGAGGCTGGTTATGTGACTCCAGAGGTCCCCGCTGCCCCCCACCAAACTCCCCCCTCCCCAATGCCTTTTCTTCCTATTACCAACACGGAACACCTGAAAGGGCCTCTGCTCAACACCAGCCTGGGCTCCAGGGTCTCCTCTCAACTCTGCCTTACTAAGGAAGGCCTCACTGTGCGGCCACAGGCAAGGCGCTTGTCCTCCTGGGCCCCTCTGCTTGCTCCTCTTAAAAACTGAGCTCTGCTGTTAAAAGGCACTTGTTTGCAAAACCTAACTGCCCGGGTTTGATTCCCCAGTACCCACATAAAGCCAGATGCACAAAATGGGGCATGTGTCTAGGGTTTGTTTGCAGTGGCAGGAAGCACTAGTGTACTTATTCTCTCTCTCTCTCTCTCTCTCTATGCTTGGAAATAAACAAATAATTTTTTTAAGGACTGGAGTGATGGCTTAGTGGCTAAGGCGCTTGCCTGTGAAGCCTAAGGACCCAGGTTCTATTCCCCAGTACCTACATAAATAAACAAATAAAATATTTTTGAAAATATTTTTAATTGAGGTAAAAGGGGCTTCAGAGATGGCTTAGTGGTTAAAGCACTTGCCTGCAAAGCTAAAGGACCCAGGTTCAATTCCCCAGGACCCACATAAGCCAGATGCACATGTGTCTGGAGTTTGTTTGCAGGGGCTGAAGGTCCTGGCATGCCCATTCTCTCCCCCCACCCTGCGTCTTCTCTCAAATAAATGAAAATGTAAAAATTGAGGTAGAAAAGTGTACTACCTTAGGTGGCTGAGTTTGGAGCCACAATTGGACGAGCCAGATGAAGCCTCAGACATAGGGAGGTGCCCTAAACGGTAATGTCCAAAGTAATTCTCTCTCTTTATCCCCTGGTGACAAACTAACTCATGGTCCAGCCACTCGGCAGGGTGTGTTTGCTCTGCCGGCTGGTCTCTCCCTCCTTGTCAGCCTCGGTGCTAAATCAAAGGCCCGCCTGGTCCTGGCCGGCAGCTGCCCGGCATGTTTTATGGACCCTCTTGGCTCTGCAATTAGCGCCCCAGCCTCAGCAGGGTCGCGGGCTGAAGGGTGGTCTCCTCCTCTCGATGGCACCAGCTTCCAGAACCCAGACAGCCACCTCACAACCTCCTTGGTGCGCAGGGAGATTCGGGGTGCTTCTCCGGACAGCCAGGCACCTGCTGTCAGCTTCAAGGGGAGCAATGGGTCTTGGTGGGGAGGGGTTCCCTGGATGAAGTCATGTCCCAGAGTTTTTGAGCCCGGGTGGTGACTGTCACCACTACTGTCGTCTTTGTCAGGGTTTGAGCAGCAGGGTGGTTCCGAACGTCAGCGAGCTCTTCCGGAGACGCTGCATGGATGTTGGTGGCGTCCGGCCCGTGTCTGCTTGATGCTGGGTCTCCGTGTCCAACACCCTGCGGCTGGCAACTGCTATGACCCGGGACTCCCTCTGGCCCATAGGGCAGGGCACACTGAATGTGTACCACCCTTTCAGCCGCAGAGAGAAGAGCAGGGCACGAATCCCTGTCCCCATATCCCTGGTGGAGACAAGCCCACCATAGACCTCACTGTCGCAAGCAGAGAAACTGAGGCACAAGCTTTGCATAAGTACAGAGGGCCCATCAGAGGTGAAGGAGGCTTCAGATTGGGGCAGAAGGCAGCTGGGCTTCAGCCCTCCTGGCCCCATCTCTACCCTGGTCTTCATGTAGTTGCAGGGTGACCTCGAACTCACAGTGATCCTCCTACCTCTGCCGCCTGAGTGCTGGGATTAAAGGCACGGGCCACCACTCCCGGCTAACCCTGGTCTTTTCCATCAGCCACATAGAGAAGTGTCTCCATTGGGTGGAAGCTGACCGGGTCACAAGGCTGGGGTGAGCATCCGCAGACGCTGTCCTCAGCTGCATCCCTGTTCCCCCCACACCACCCATGGCCTTGAGAGAAAAACCGTCACCATCTACTTCTGACAGGGAGGAGACTTTGTCACTGTGCACAGGGAAGGGCTTCAGGACAAATGCTTTTAGAATCCCAGAGCTGCGTGCTCAGGGCCCCTGAAGGAGCTCAGGCACCTCTACCCCTGCCTCCAACAGGGAAGTTCTCACACTTCCTAGCTGTGTGACCTTGGACTTGCTACTCAGTCCTTCACATCTTCTTGCCTATAAAATGGGTAGAGTGGCAATCCCTTTCTCTGCCCAGGATGACCGCCTCTAGTGGACAGTGAGCATAGGTCACTGGGGGCACATTAGGATTGTCTCGGGTTGGGTACAAGGAACCTCCAGGAGGGAGTGCTAAGGACAGCATCTTATTGTCTCTACAACTATGAAAACTACGGTGTGCAGATCCAATGCAGGATGCCCTGCTACATCTGCATTTCAGAAAATCAAAAGATAAGCTTAGCCAGGTGCACGTCTTACTTATTTAAAAAAAAATTTTTTTTTTAGGGAGACAGACAGACACAGAGAGAGAGAATTGATATGCCGGGACCTCAGCCACTGAAATCGCATTCCAGACACTGCGCCACCTAATGGGCACGTGCGACCTTGCGCTTGCCTCACCTTTGAGCATCTGGCTTACGTGGGATCTGGAGAGTCAAACACGGATCCCTAGGCTTCGCAGGCAAGCACCTTAACTGCTAAGCCATCTCTCCAGCCCCAGGAGCATGTCTTTAATCCTAACACTTGGGAGGCAGAGGTAAGAGGATCTCTGTGAGTTTGATGCCACCCTAAGACTACATAGTGAATTCCAGATCAGCCTGGGCTAGAGTGAAACCCTACCCAAAAATAACAAAAAAAAAAGAGAGAGATAAGCTTTGGGCTGGGGAGATGGCTCAGTGGTTAAAAGCATTTGCTTGCAAAGCCTGCCATCTGAGTTTGATTCCCCAGTCCCTATACAAAGCCAGATGCACAAAGTGGCAAAGGTATCTGGAGTTTGTTTGCAGTGGCAAGAGGCCTTAGGAATCTCTCTCTCTCTCATAGATTAGTAAAAAAATAATAATAAAAAAATAAATAAAAAAAATTTTTTTTTGGCTTTTTGAGGTAGAGTCTCACTCTAGTCCAGGCTGACTTGGAATTCACTCATGTTATCTCAGGCTGGCTTCAAACACACAGCGATCTTCCTACTTTGGCCTCCCAAGTGCTGGTTTTAAAGACGTGTGCCACCGTGTCCAACAAATAAAAATATTTTAAAAAGAAAGCAAGCTTTGGGATAAGTATACCCCAAATACCACCTGAGGAAGATGCTGAAAAGGACTGCTCATTGCTTACTGTATGCTCAAATCTAACTGAGGACCCTGTTTTCTCACGGAACAGATGAGGCCCAACTGAGTGACTCTTGGGAGCTGCGAGCCACCCAGTGGGGACTCTGGGCCTGGGTCCTGGGCCCAGTCACTTCCCGCATGTGCCGCTGTGAGAAGAGGAGGGACGTTTTCTTGGATCGGGTTGTCCTGGCCAGCTGAGATGACTAGTGCGAGGCCACCGTGGGCTATGCAGACCCCCCCCCCCCCCCGCCCCGCCACAGGCCTGTTTTCTCCTCCCCTCGAGAGCCCAGACTCTTCTGTGGACATGCCAATGTCTCTCCAGCTCCCGGGCCGGCTGCCTGCTTCGGCAGGGGTGCACCTAGGTTGAGTCCCTGGGCCCCAGCTGTGGTGGGAACAGGACTTAAATCCAAGGCAGACTGGTGCCGGGCGACTGCGGGGGGAGCTTCTAAGCCAAGTGGGAATGGAAAAGAATCTACAAGGATGACAGCGTCCCAGGCAAGCCTGGCTGGCCTCGTGTGACCTGAGCCCTGGGACCTGGTCACCTGAGCCACGCCTGGCCCGGGAGACTTTCCTAAGGATGTCATCTTCTCTCAGCTACAACCTGCCGAGATCAGCACTAAGGTCAAGTGCAGGGATGGAGTCCGTGGAGGTGGGATTCGTGGCTGCAGGGTCGTGTTCCCGGCCCCAGCCTGGCCTCTGATTCATTCTGACAACTCCCCTCCCCTATTCAGGCTGCCTCCTCAGAGAAGGGGGTCTTTGAGCAGCCCCCTCTGACTGGGGCTCTGGATGCAACCAGAAAGAACGGGGCTCAGCAACCCAAAGCCATGCGTGAGGCAGAGGTGGAAGAAGGCGGAGGCTGGAGCTGCCAGGGAAACAGGAAAGTGATCACAGCCGCTGGCTCCAGGCACCCAGTACAGGGCAGGAAAGAAGGTACACCTGGCCCCCCCCCCCCCCCGAGCTCTGGGAAGGATCAGGCCTCCACCCGCTGATTCGCACCAGGCTCGCACCATCATTCACGAAAGGTAGCACCTAGTGCTGAGCATGGTGACTCTGGCCTTTAATCCCAGCACTCGGGAGGCAGAGGTAGGAGGATCCCTATGAGGCTGAGGCCACTCTGAGACTACAGAGTGAAATCAGATCAGCCTGGGCTAGAGAGAAACTGTATCTAAAAGCCGAAAACAAAAAAGAAAGGAAGGAAGGAAGGAAGGTAAAATCTCTCCAACCTCTACCAGACACCTACACTGTCTGCACTACAATGGTTCCCAAGAACAGCCTTGGAAGTACTCCTAAGCGTCACTTCCCAGGAGAGGGAACGGAAGTTCTGAGAAGCCAAACAGCCTGTCCTGGAGGGGGGAGGTGGGGACACAGCTGGGTGTGAAGAAGGAATTAAAAGCAAGCCATGTTCTTAGAGGCATCTGAGCTACAGAGGTTGTTAGATGGGGAATTTGGAAGACGCCCCCAAGCTTGGTGAGCTGGGGTTCTGGGGATATTGGGGGGGGGAGGGGAAGAGGGAGTGTGTAAGGATATATCAGTTCACTCTGCTGATGGGCCTAGACAAGAATTCCCTCCTTCCCAAGGAGGTGGAACTCTTAGCTACTTAAAATGATGGATGAGTGGATAGAGGGCTGGGCAAAAGGGAGTAAGCTTGGGTAAGTGAATGAGAAGAAGAAAAGGTAAAGAGATAGAATAAAGAATAGATGGGTGGTGAATGGATGAGTGGGTGGGTGAATGAATGGATGGACGGATAAGTGGGTGGATAAATAGATGGGTGAGTGGGTGGGTGGATAGGTGGATGGATGGATGGATGGATGGGTAAGTGGGTGGGTGGATGAATGGATAGATGGATGAGTGGGTAGATAGATAGATGGGTGAGTGGGTGAATGGGTAGATGGAGAGGTGGATGGATGGGTGGATAGATGGATGCATGGGTGGGCAGATGGATGAGTGGATGGATGGATGGATGGATAGATGAGAGGGTTGAATGAGTATATGAATGGATGGGTAGATGACTGGATGGATGGAAGGGATGGATACATGCATGGATGGAAGGTGAATAGATAGAAAGGTGAGTGGATTAATGACTACCTATAAAAAAATAGAATGATGAATTGTTATGGATGTAACAGTGATTACAAAAAAAAAAAGAGAAAGGGGCTGGAGAGATGGCTTAGCACTTAAGACACATGCCTGTGAAGACTAAGGACCCACCCAGGTTCAATTCCCCAGTACCCACGTAAGCCAGATGTACAAGGTGGTTGCATGCGTCTGGAGTTCGTTTGCAGTGGTTAGAGGCCCTGGCGCACCCACTCTCCCTCTCTGCGTCTCTAATAAATAAATAAATTTTTTAAAAAGAGAAAGGGGGTTGGGTGGGGGAGGAACAGAAGAAGGGGTACAGGGACAAAGGGCAGCAGAGGAGAGAGAGGTTAAGAGGGAGAGATGGAGCTGGGGAGAGAGAGCAGTCAGTAAGGTGCCTTACAAGTATGAGGACAGGAGTCTGATCCCCAGAACCCATGGAAAATGCCCAGCGTGGTGGCACGAATCCCATCCCAGCACTGGCTAGCTAGTTTAGCCTAATTGGAGGGTTCCTAGCCAATGAGAGGCCCTGTCTCAAAAAAAAAAAAAAAGAAAGGAAGGAAGAAGAAGACAGCATTGTGGCCCTTGCAGTAGCCCATGCCTTTAATCCCAGCACTTGGGAGGCAGAGGTAAAAGGATTGTCATGAGTTCGAGGCCACCCTGAGAACACATAGTGAATTCCAGGTCAGCCTGGGCTATAGCCAGACCCTACCTCGAAAAAAACACAAAAAGAAAGAGAGAGAGAGAGAGAGAGAGAGAGAGATGGTATAGCTGACAATGACATCTAAGGTTGTCTTCTGACCGTCACATACATGCATATACACCCACACACGTGTGTACCAACACCTATAAACACACACATGCAAACAACCAAGAACAAGAAATCAAGTTGACAGACTGAAGGGAAGAAAAAGAGAGAGACAGAGCCCCCCCCAAAAGCAGCCGGGGGCGGGGGCAGGCAGGGACAGTGGGTGAGCAGGCAGTGGGTGCACATGAGAGCTGGGAGGACCATCCAACCCTCCACTCCTGTCTCCGTCAACAGAGGAGACCCAGGGGAGGGCTGAGAGGCTGACAAGAGACAGTGAGATTCCAGTAATTCCGGAAGAAATAACAGCCCTGAATTTGCCAGGAAGTCCTGGGGGGAGACGAGAGGAGGAGGGACTGGCAGGGGAAATCTAGCTTCTGGATTCTCTCCTCTAGCTCTTCAGATACACCCCACCTGTGGGGGTGGGGTGGGGGTCCTACTTGAGGGTCTGAAATAAACATTTAAAGGGCAATGTGTGCCCACGGACAACGTGTGTAACCAGGTTGGCATCTGTCGGGGAGGGGGACCTTGCTGGGGACAACAGAGTGACAGGAAACGGCTTCAGACACAGGAGCTGACCCAGATTAAGAGAGTGACCCCATCACCCTCGTTCTCTTTAGACCTTCCCATTCCTCCATCTGTAATGACCACCTCACCAAGGTCAAAGACCCCCGTGCAGTTTTTGCTGCCCATGGGGTAAATTCCATTAAAAAGGGGGTTAGAGAACTGGATTCCAAGGTTACATCAACGAACCCCCTTTTCATGTGGTTAGAACCGGATCAGCTACGGTTTGGCAGAACACCCTAACGTGGAATGGCTTAAAAGGGTAAAACCTATTTAAAAAATTTTTTTTTCATGTGTATGCATGTGTGTTTGCGTACATGCAAGTATGTGAACATGGGTGGAGGCCAGAGGGCAGCCTCAGGTGCCTGCCCTCAGGAACATTGTCCACATTGTTTTGAGATCTCTCTCATTGACCTGCAACTCACCAGCTAGGCTAGACTGGTTGGCCAGTGAACCCCCAGGGAACCCACTGTCACCCCTTCCACAGCACTGGGGTTACAAGTGCATACTACCACACCCAGTATTTTTGTTGCTGTTGTTGGAGCCATCCACTGTAGAAGGGCTTGATGTGTGTAATGGCAGGGCCACTGACCCAGGTGGGCAGGGCGTGGGCATAGATGAAAACCAGAGAATCTGAAGTTTAAAGACAGCGTCTTTGTGGAGATCATCTCCTGAGGTGGGACTTGGAAACCTCCCTTGGAGTCAAACATGGGCAAAAGCAACGGGGTGCTTTGTAGCAGGGGCAGCTGAGGCCCAGGGTAGCCAATGGCATCTCTGAGGCTGGAGAGTGATTAGCAATGAGCACTCACCCCAGGCCCAGTCTCCAAATCTGGTTCCCTGCATCCTATTTCCCCCCCCCCTTCGTCTGCTGTCTGTCTCCCATCTCCTAAAGGGAAAAAGGAGGCCGGGCGTGGTGATGCACACCTTTAATCCCAGCACTTGGGAAGCAGAGGTAGGGGATTGCTGGGAGTTTGAAGCCAGCCTAGGACTACATAGTGAGTTACAGGTCAGCCTGGGCTAGAGTGAGACCCTACCTCAAAAGAAAAAAAAAAAAAAAGGAGACTGGGCCGAAGCCCAGATTTAAACTGGGCAATGATGGCAAGATTAGCAGCTTCAGTTTTTTGAAGCTTAAAAGGGAAAGAAAGCACCGGGCTTGGTGGCGCACGCCTTTAATCGCAGCACTCGGGAGGCAGAGGTAGGAGGATCACCGTGAGTTCGAGGCCACCCTGAAACTCCATAGTGAATTCCAGGTCAGCCTGAGCTGGAGTGAGACCCTGCCTCAAAAAAAAAAAAAAAAGAAAAGAAAAGAAAGGACTTTGAGCTCCAGGCTTTCACATCCCAAGAACATTAAGTCCCTTGTAAAAATTAGAGTCAGGTAAGTGGGGACAAAATGGAGAGGCATCAGGTTGGAATATCTGTCTGAATCTTCCCCGCTTCCGTCCGCTGCTGGAAACAGGAAATGACGTAGTCTGCAGGACCTTTGGTCTAGGCATGACCTCGCTTCTTACTGTGTACCTCGGGTGCCAGGCACAGGGCAGAGTGCTCTGTAAGCCCCCCAATGGGCGTTTTTACTGCAGCCCATGTCATGTAAATGCCAAGATCTAGGGAGGTGAGAGGTGGAGTGAGGGAGCCATGCGGGGCTGGATTTGAACCTAGGTCCAGCCTGGCTCCAATCCCCCCTTTGCAGAACAGGGGACCTGTCTTCTGGGCTACCACTCTCCTTGGCCACTCCTTACAATGACCTAGGGAGCATTCAAAGCCATGGGGCAGGGTTCGTGAATTAACAAAAGCCACTTCAAGGCAAGGACCACAATCTACTTTGCATGTGCAAACGTGTGTGCAGGTGCACAGGCACGTGCGCACGCAAGCGTGTGGACGCCAGAGGTTGACACCGACTATTTTCTGCAGCTACTCTGTCCCGTGTTCTTTGAGACAGGGTCTCTCTCTGAACCCGCAGCTCACCGATTCATCTAGTCATTCATCCAGCCACCGAGCCCCAGGCTTCCTCTGGCTTCCGCCGTGCCGGTGCTGGGATCATAGAAGTGCCGCTACAAGCTGATTTTTTATGTGGCTGCTGGGGATCTGAACTCGGGTCCTCGAGCTCACACAGCCAGCTTTTCACAGACCAAGCCATCTCCCCAGTCCAAAACCTCACTATCTTGACCCAGCACAATTCACTGATATGATCCTTTGCAGAGATCAAAACATCTACTTCTGTGCAAAAATTACATTTACAGGAAAAGGATGGTAAGTAGCCTCCTGGGGGCACCAAGGCCACACGCAAACGGTTTTGTTTTGTTTTGTTTTTTCAATCTTATTTAAGGGCTGGAGGGATGGCTCAGTGGTTGAAGGCACTTGCTTACAAAGCCTGGTAGCCTGGGTTTGATTCCCCAATGTCCCAAATAGAGCCAAATGCACAATGTGGCCCATGTGTCTGGAGTTTGTGTGAGGCAGCAGGGGGCTCTAATGCACCCATTTTTTTTCTCTCTCAAATAAATATTTTTTTAAAAATGTTATTTAATTATTCTTTTTTTCTTTTTTTTCTTTTTTTCTTTATTAGTTAGCTTTGTATTCAGCAAATACAGTCAATTTGGTACCATTATTAGGCTCATCCGTGACCTACCCCCTCCCCTTGGCCCCTCCTTGTTGAGGTATATGGGTCATGCATTGTGGAGTTAGCCCACAGTTATGTGTAAGATAAATGTCTCTGCATATCATGACCCCCAACATGTGGCTCTGACATTCTTTCCGCCCCCTCTTCCGCAAAATTTCCCTGAGCCATGTTGGGTTCATTTTTGGTCTGCTTCAGTGATGAGGTGTTGGGGGCCTCTGAGGCTCTGGCTCTCTGATTTGGTAGGAGTTTATTTTTCTCTGTGTTGATCTCCTTCCCCCTTCTGCTGGTACCCGGTTCATCAGGAAAACAGCACCCTTGCTTGTTTCGCCAACTTTTCTTAGTTTCAGTCGGGGTCCTTTGGAGGTATGATGGGGTAGCTCTCTCCTTAGGATCTACATCTATCTGAAAAAGAGAAGCAGATTCTCCAATGGAGAGTAAGTTAGCACCAGGACAAAAGAGATAACCCTTACTTTTTTATAGAGAATTTAATACGTGTAGGCCCTCTTGTAGCCCATAAATATTTTTTTTAAATGTTATTTAATTATTATTTTTTTAAAATCTTCATTTATTTGAGAGAGACAAACAGAGAGAGTGTGTATGGACCTCTTGCTACTACAAACTCTAGGTGCATGCACGACTTTGTACATCTGGCTTTACACGAATACTAGGGAATCAAACTGGGGCCATTAGGCTCTGCAAGCAAGTACCTTCAACCACTGAGTGCTCTCACCAGCCCCTTGTTGAATTTTTGAAGCAGATCTCTGAGGGAGGTTTTGTTACAAGCTCCATTTTACATATAGGGAAATTGAGGCCCCGAGAGGGGCGAACAGGTGCTCAAGACAACCATCTGTGTATAAAGGAGAGCCGGGAGAGCATCCTTCATTCTCCTGAAACGCCCCACCCACCGTGGTCTTGAGGAAAATAATAGAGTACAGCATTTTCTTCTCTGGCTGCATAGGGCCCTCAGTGTTCGCCAGAGAACTGAGCGATCTACAGAAGGTTCAGCTAAAGTGGGGCCCCTCACTGCCACAGGTCTAATAAAACAAAACCCCTGGCCAAATTAAGGGCATATTTCATGTAATGGGAGAAAATAGATGTGGCGTGCCTGCCTGGCGGTTGACCCTCTGCATTTATGCGCAGCGAGAGGGCTCGATACATCACAGGGCAGTTATGCACCGCTTAAGTGGCCTCCGGGGCAGGCGGGCGGGAGAGACTGGGAAAAAACTTCAGGCCCCTGGTCCCCCTGCATTTCCACAGCCCGGCTCTCAGCTGCGCTGCTATGCCACCACTCAGCGTCCAACCGTGGGGAAAGACCCCGGGCTGTCTAACACCTCGATTTCCCCCTACCCCTGCTGCCAAGATGCCCACTAGCCATACACCCTTGGGTGAGATTTGGCTCCACTCACAGCCTCAGTTGGTTTCTCCATCGGTAACTAAAGAGGTTGTCCTTAAGCAGAATTTGCAAAATTTGGGGGCACAAGCTGCTGATATCTAGGACCGCTTTGAGGAGCAATTAGTGCAAAGGCCTGACAGGTCTCCCCACCCCAGGGTCATGGTGGAGGCTAGGTATACTAAGGGTGTGCACTACATCCCCCAGATACATTCACACACAGAATACACACGTGTCCAAGTGCACATGCACACATGTACACACGCTTAGGAAATATCACTGTGTTCACGAATTATGTACATTATAAACAGATGCTGAAGTGGAAGCTTTTAGAGGAAGATCTCCACTATATATAGAAATTCTATGAAAATTCCAGCACCGCCCCCTCCCGCCCCCACCGCCCAGCCTCCCTTACCCTCCCCAGCTTGCCTCTTTTCCATAGCACTTGTCACCTTCCAGCATATTCTATGGTGTGTTATTTATAACTCCATGTTCCATGGGGCTGTGAAATCAGGCTGAAGCGACTGGAAGACCTGCCGCTATAATTCAAGAGTGAGGATGGTGGGGCTGGAGAGATAGCTCAGCAGATAAGGCGCTTGTCCTGCAAAGCCTAAGGACCCAGGTTTGATTCCCCAAGACCACGTAAAGCCAGATGCACAAAGCGGCGTGTGCCTCTGGAGTTCGTTTGCAGTGGCTGGAGGCCCTAGTGCACCCATTCTCTCTGTCTGTCTGTCTGTCTCTCTCTCTCTCTGCTTGCAAATAAATAAACAAATAATATTTTGAAAAACAACAAAGAGTTCGGATGGGACCTTCTCTTGAACCAGAGGCAGATCTCAAGATAAACTGGTTAAGGTCAAACTTATCTTGAAGATAAACTGAAATCATAGTGAATAAGGAGAAGCACTGGGTTGACGGGGCCTGTGTGGAGGGTTATGGAATCAAAAGCTGTTCTGTACTGGGCGACTTCCCTGCGCCCACAGCCAGCCTTTAAGCTCTGATGGGTGCCACTGAGCGAGTCAGGAAGGCAGAAAGAAGGGACAGCATCAGCCAACCCCCATTACACGAAGCAGTAGCAATTTCTCCACTCACTCCTCGCTGCTGCTGGGAGGTGAATGCTCTTACTATTCCATTTTACAGCCGAGGAAACTGAGGCAGGCCACCGCAGTCAACTCCAACCCACGCCTGTCCACCTCCACACTGCCCTCTTGCCCAGCCGGCCCCTGGCCGCACTTGGAGGGCCGTGCGTCTGGGAGGTGGGTTGCTTAGAATCTGGGCTCCCAGGCGTCGGTGTTGGCAGAGGTCCAGGCTCTGTGTAGATTGGGACCGAAGGAGGAAGAGCCACTGATTTAGGGCCCATCTGGACAGACAGCCTGAGGGGAGCCGGCTCTTGCTGGGGAGAGCGATAAGCTTGACCTCTTTTTGCCCCCACATTCCTGGCCAGTGATGCTCTGGGGAGGCAGCTGCATGGAATGCCGGAGCAGGTCCCCCCTCGAGCCTAACCCCCACGCTGGAGTGGCCTCCTGAGGGCCCCAAAGTCAGTCATAAACCCTTGTTCCAGAAACCTCCACCACTGTCTTCCCTGGCTGCAGGGTGAGAGGCCCCTGTTGAGAGGGTCTGGTCATCGAGGTGATCGTCCTCCCACCTAGAAATTAGGACACATCCCTGTCCCTTCTGGTTAGGGAGAAGAGGGCCACCCCAGCCTCCATCTGCTGTCTCTCAGACCCTCGCCCGACCACAGCCCTCTTCTGTCAACCGCCTCCCCCGGCTCACCTTGTCCCGCAGTTAGTTAACTCCGGGTCTGTCCTCCAGGAAGCCTGACTTGCTCATCCCCACCCCCACTCCCATCCCAGCCCCCAGATAGCTCCAGGGCCCCTTGGAGGGTTCCTTGACAAGGTATTATCACTGGTAACAGATGAGGAGAGCAAGGGCCAAATGACTAAGTAACTTTTCCAAGGTCACGCAGGGAGCTGACAAAAGGCAGATCCGGCCAGGTCTGGTGGTGTACATCTTTAATCCCAGCTCTCTGGAGGCAGAAGTGGGAGGACCGCTGTGAATCTGAGGCCAGCCTGGGACTCCATAGTGAATTCCAGTTCTGTCTGGGCTACAGGGAGACCCTACCTCAAAAATAATAATAATAATAATAAAATAAGAAGGCAGATCTGGGAAGGCAGGTCCCTGAATTTCCACAGTTGCCATCTACCACAAGACCAGGGAGCAGGGGGGACAAACATGGGGCTGGAAATCAGGGAATAAGCTCAAGCCTCCCAGCAGATGGGCTGAAGCTCTGAACAATGGCTACTGCCCTGCCTTTGACCAGCCCGACTTCATCCACATTGGAGGAAGCTGGCCTCCATCTTCCGTGGGGACACCAAAGGCCTGACAGATGGGAATGCGGACTCTGGTTCAAACTTCAGTTTGCCCCTACTTGGCTGTGTGACCTCGGGCAGGAAACTTAACCTCTCTGGGCTTTAGAGTCTTCTATTGTAAGTGGGGGTAGTAACGGGGTCCTGATGGAATCTCGGATCCTACGTTAACTCACTCAGCTTGGTTTGAGTGTAGACTATGGGATGCCTCTGTGGCTGGAGAGTTCTAATTTGCCCCCCGCCCCCCAGGAATATGGTGTCTGTCACCTCCATTCTAGGAGGACTCACAGGAATTTGAATCCTGCCCTTCCCACCTGCCTGTGTGACTGCCCCAAGTAGCTTCCCTTGCAGGCCAAGCCGCACAGTACCCTGGGAGGAAAGCCCTTCTCTCCTCTGCCTTTCCGCTTCTCTGTTCTCTGTCCTGATGTCTCCAGGGCTCACAGGCCAGGATCAGCCTTTCCCAGAGGTGAGGGGTCCACAGTCACTGTTGGTAGCAGTCAGGTTCAGGTGGCTGAGATGAACTTCCACACCAGGCACCGTTATGGAGGAAGGGATTTAGTTGAAAATTACAGATCCAGGGAAAGTTCTGTAATGGCAGAAAAGGCTGCCCCCCCTTCCCACCTTTCACAGAGCCAAGCAGAGAGAAAAGCAAAAAGCCACCACAAGCAAGCGCACTTCAGGAACCCGGGGAAGAACCAGGGCACTTTGCATAGCTTAGGCTGGAATTCAGATCCGCCTTAGGGCTGGACCCTAAGATCTGCCCACAGTGACACCTCCTCAGACCAGGTGGCTGCAGATCTAAATTACAGACGTTAATAAACTCTACTGGGGGACATCCATTCACACTGCCACACTGTTTTACTATAAAATGCCCCCTTCTGTCTTACACACGCACACACAAACCCACACACGCGCACATACACATCTTGGGGTGCTTGGCTATCCAGGAGGACCAGGACCGGGGGCTTTCACAAAGACAGGAGCTCACAGAGGTCCTGGGTCCTGTGTACCCTGCAGGCTGAGCCTGGCATGTCTGCCTTGGTCCTTGAATCAGACTCTGTCCAGTCCACCCAGGCAGGACTCAACCCAGCGCCTGGAGGACCTGGCGTGTGACAGCTCAGTCCTGCGTGGATAACTCCCGTGTGTGTCCCCGGGGCCCTCCCTCAGGAAGAGGGTTATGAGCGTGGGGTAGATACGTGCAGAGCAGCACAAGGCAGCTCAGGAGCAGCAAAGGATTCTGGGGAAGAGATACAACCCACTCATGAAAGGAAGGAGATGAGGAGGAGGATGCCAGGGACCGTAGAAGCCAGAGCAGGAGGTGAGAGACGGGGACACGTAGGGCCGAGAGACAGCTGTGTCAGCAAGGGACGAGACAGGAAAAGTACTTGAGGCCACTGTGGGGAGGACGTGGAAAGCCACGCTGAGGTCCCCTCCCTGGTGAACACGCCTGTGTGACCCTCCAGAGGTGGACGGCAACCCGGCCGTGGTGCCGGCGCTGGGGTTTCTTTGCCAGCAGCCTGTACTGTGGAGTGGCTCTGGCAGCCCAAGCCTCAGTTTCCCCCCTGCAGGAGGGCGCAGAAACAAGAACGATGGCACCGGAGTCTCGGTTCTTCGGAGGAACAACCTATGTGTGCTTGTGTGTACGCAGAAGGGCTTCTGTGAAGGACTTGGTCACATGGTCATGGCACTGACAAGCCCCCCCACATCCGCAAGCTAGAAACCAACAGGCCGACTGAGTCCAAGTTCAAAGGCCAGAGATTGATGTCTTGACTCAAAGTCAGGAAGGGAAGGAATTCTTTCCTCCCCACACTTTCATTGGATCCAGGCTCTCGACAGAGTCGATGACATTGTGGCGCACATACGTAGCTCAGCACTTGTCCAGCAGAAATGAAGCCCTGAGCTCGCTTTCAGAACTAAATAAAGAAGCAGCTTGCGATCCGGAGAGACGGCTCAGCTGTTAAGGCGCTCGCCTACAAAGCCAGAGGACCCAGGTTCCATCCCGCAGTACCCACGTAAAGCCGGATGCACAAGGTGGCGCACGTGTCTGGAGTTTGTTTGCTTGGTTAGAGGTCCTGGTGCGCCCATTCTCTTTCTCTCCATCTGCCTTTCTCTCTCGAATATATACTTTTTTTTTTTTTTTTTAAAAAAGGAAGCAACTTGGATGTGGTCCAGTGGGGGCTGTGGTCCACCTGAGGGTGCGGCTTTTGGTCCACTTGCAGATGCTGTCCAAATGTGGCTGTGGCCCAGCAGGGAGTGGGATCCACCTAAAAATGTGATACACAATGCTGTCCTCTCCCCGGGGCTGCACAGGGGCAATGTGATCCACAGGAAGGTTTGATCTACCTGTAGATATGATCGGCCAGGAGTGCTCGTCTTATCCGGAAACATCTTCCAGACTCACATACATTTGACCAAAAACCTGGGCACCATGTGGCCAAGGTCCAGGTGACATTAACCATATGTAGTGTGCACCAGTGAGGTGCGCGCGGCATTCCCGGGACTCCATGGTAAGCGCATCTCTCATTTCCGTGCCACAGGAAAGTGTGGGCAGGTCGCCTAAGCCAGGATCAGTGTGTGTCAGCCTTAAGAGCCAACTCTCTCTCTTTTTTTTTTTTTGACAATAAAACTTTATTGGAACACAGATATGCATCTGGGTGGCCGTGGCTGCTTTCACACTAAAGTGCCTGAGCCTCGTGGATGCTGCCAAGCCCTCACGCTCCGCTCCTCAAGGGAAATACGTTGCCGTCCCATAGACTCACCGTGCCTCAGTTGCCTCCCTGGGAAATGGGTACATTTCCCCCTACAGTGGTGGGGAGATTCAGCGCGCTGGCACAGCCTGGGTCCCTGACACCCGCACAGCTGACGGGCGTTGTGCCCGCATGGTTAGATCTTTAAGTGCACTGCGCTAAGAAAGTAGAAAGGACCAAGGGATTGACAGGAAATTTGGGGCACCCCTGGCTCTTCAGGAGCTGGAGCCTGCAAATAAGGAGAGCTGTTCATACCCAGGCTTGGCGTGAGAACTTGAAGTCTGAGCCGGGGGAAGTCTAGCCAAGTGTCCGTAGTAGCCTATAACGTGCCTCAGCCCCCGGAGGCAAAAAGGTTTTGTCAAAGGCTTTCCACGGTCCAGTGGCCCCAACCCAAGGTCATATAGTCCTCTGGACGCTTATCTTTTATCTGCTGGAAAGGCACTTGGGTTTGTCCCAAGCCATGTGCTGACACTGACTGGGGCCACTGCTCGGCACGCCAGCCTACGGCCTTGGCAGTGGTGTCCTGGGATCGGGGGTGGCCTGGGGGGTGGTTATGAGTTAACGACGGTGGCTTGGATTAGTGGGCCAGGACTGACAGCAGCCCGCTTCCCCCTCTGTAGATGGATGGAGTAGGTGTCCATGAAATGCTTAGCGCAGCGCCTGGGCCGGGAACTCCCAGGGTCTGGCGGCCACTCTGGTTTCATTGATTAACAGCCTCTTCCTTGCATCTGGAGTCTCAAAAGAGACACAGTGTGGTGCTCCGGAAGCATCCAGAACTCAGCCCTGCTGCTGCCCCAACACTTAGGTGCCGTATCACCTGTGCCATGGGCAGCGTCACGGTGCCCAACACACCACTCTCCCCATCAAGCTGGCACATGAATCTGCACACTGGCCTTGAAGTGTGTGTGTGTGTGTGTGTGCGTGTGTGCGTGCGTGCATGTGGTAGTGGGGCACATTCCATAAACATTCCTTCCCTGGTCAGAGGACTCCAGACATGGCATAATTTCGGAGAACTGAAAAAGACTGAAAAGGGGGAAAAAATCTACTGAAGCTCAGCTTGTGGCAAGACAGGAAATGCAGACTGCACCCGTGGGAAGTCGGGACCAGTCAGCTCCTCAGAAAGTCCCCGGATGCTAGTCTGGAGCGGCTCACGGCAGACCCGGGTTCTAGTCTCGTGCGCGATCGTCAAAGCAGGTGGCTTCCCTCTGGAAACTCAGCATTCCCTTTCACATCCTGGCTCTCTCTCCCAGCACGTTCTTAAACACCTGCTGGGCACCCAAAGGCAGCCTGGGATGTAGAGATTGTGTCAGGGAGTCCTGACGGCCCACCCAAGGTGTGTGGTGGGCAGCGAGTAGGGGCAATGAAGAGATACCCGAGGTAATGTGGTCGCAGTTAAAAGAAAGACGCGAGCACGGGGAGAGGATGACAGGACAGGAATGCTGCTTGAAGCTTGGGGACCTGGGGGAGATGTCTTTGACAAGTGACAAGTGAGATAACGACAGTTGAAAGTTCAAGGGATTGTCAGACTTTAACCAGGTCGCTATGTAAAGCACTCACCACGTTGCTTAGCTGGTACCGCCTGCACGTGAGTCGGGTGGCCAGTCCGTGGATGGGTGGGTGGATAAGTGGATGGGGTGGGTGGGAAGACCGATGCGTGGGTGGGCAGACAGATGGAATCATTCATTGATAAGTGGATTCCGGATGAATGGGTGAGCGAGTGGGTGAATGATGGACAGGTGATTGGGTGTGTGGATACACAGACGCATGTTTACATCGCTGGGGAGGTGGCGGGTGGATGGGTAGACGGACGGATGGACGGATGCATGGATGGATGGACGGACAGCTGCATAGATGACTGACGGATCTATGAGTGAGTGGACATATTGATCAGTGGGTGGTGGACATGTGAGTGGATGGATGGGGTTTCACAGACCCAGTGGGAAGGAAGTGTTAGTCAGTTTTCATTGCTGTGACGGAATACATAACAACTTAGGGGAAGAGAGGATTTGCGTTGGTTCGTGGTATCAGGGCGTTAAGTCATGGCGGGCACCTTTGCTTCGGGCCTGAGCCAAGGCAGGGCGTCAGGGTGGGCAGCCCGTGCACTTGGCCCAGGAGGCTGCTCTCGTGCAGCAGGAGCAGGGAGAGAAGTCTGCACTCTGGGCTTTCTCCATTTCCCTCTTGGATCTCATCAGGGCCCCAGCCTGTGGGATGGTACTGCCCACACTCAGGGAGGGTCCTGCCCCTTAGTTCACCTCCCAGGAACCGCGCTCACAGACGCCCAGAGGTGAGTGCGCATCGGTACTTCTAGGCGCTTCTCGGGCCAGTGAGATGGACCGTCAACGTGAACTATCACCGCCAGTATCTCCGAGTGATTCCATTTGAGGCCTGCCAGGGGTTAGCAAACCACCAAGGAAGCTAACGTGCAGGGACTGGCAGCAGGGTGAGCAGCTGGTGCTCCTGGTCTTGAGGAATAGGGGAGGGGAAGTGTTCCAGAACCTGCCCTGGAGCCTGTGAGATCTACGATAACAGGTAGAAAGCCCAGTGTCTGGGCTGGAGACGTTGTCAAGAAGCTAAAGGCATTTGCTTGCAAAGCCTGATAGTCTGTGTTACATTCCCCAGTACCCACATAAAGCCAGATGCACAAAGTGGCACATGTGTCTTGAGTACATTTGTAGTGGCATGGGCCCTAATGTGCCCATACTCCTCTTGCCTTGCCTCTTTCTCTCTCTTAAATAAATAATCATATATATATATATATATATATATATATATATATATATATATATATTTATCTATATTTATTTATTTGAGAGAGAGAGAGAATGGGTGCACCAGGGCCTCCAGCCACTCACTGCAAACGAACTCCATACGCATGTGCCACCTTGTGCATCTGGCTTATGTGAGTCCTGGCAAGTGTTTTAACTGCTAAGTTATCTCTCCATCCCTAAATAATATTTTTTTAAAAGCCCAGTGACTGCCACAGTGGGGCCCAGGAGGGAGGGTTGGGACCCTCTAATCTGCTTCTGACCCCTCACTCTTGCATCTCCTACTTGGCTCACCCCAAAGCTGGAGGGTAACAGAGGGGAGACTCTCACGAACAGAGCCAAGCCAACAGGGTGGAGTGGACCTGAAGAGCAAGGGGAAACCCTATAGCAGATGGACAGATCCCCCAAAGGAAACAGAGCATGTGTGTGGAGGTTGTGCCCCAACAGAGGGGTCTCGTGACTCAGGACTTCACCGTAGGTCACCAGCATCCTTGTCTTAATAGCCAAGCTAATGGCCAATAGCCAGGACAGCAGAGAAGAATTTCAACCTGAAAGACCTAAGTCTCCGTCCCTGAGTGAGTGCAATTCATGTTAATTTCTCAGGCATGTCACAGTCAGAAGCAAGGTGGGCCTCTAAGAGGTACATTCCCCCTTCCTTGATGGGACCCCACTATCTTCTTTATTTTTATTTATTTATTTATTTATTTATTTATTTATTTGCAAGCAGAGAAAGAGACAAGAGACAGATAGGGAGAATGAGAGCACACCAGGGCCTCTAGCCCCTGCAAATGAACTCCGGGTGCATGTACCACCCTGAACATCTGGCTTCACGTGGGTCCTGGGGAATCTGCACTCTCCAGCCATCGGCTTTGCAAGCAAGCGCCATGGGGCGCTCAGTAGGGGCTAAGGAGGGGAGGAGAAGCAGCAGTGGTGACAGGAGGTTGGTAAACAGGACAGGCTCAGCCCGTGGGCCATTGCGGAGGCTTTGAGTTTACTGAGAGGGGAGCCGGGGAGGATCTTGGGAGGGGCTGGAAATGGTTTTGTGCGTGCTAGGCAAGTGCTCTACCACTGATCTGCATACCCGGTCCTTTTCAAAACTCTCTTTGTTTTGAAACAGGTTCTGCTAGGCTGCCCTTGAACCCACTCTGTAGCCCAGGCAAACCTTGGACTTACAATCCTCCTGCCTCAGCCTCCTGGATAGGTGCGGTGACAGGCCTGCTCCAGTATACCCTGCTCCAAGGAGGATTTGCACACAGCAGCTGTGGGATCTGGTGAACTCTGAAATGGGCGCGTTGTTAGACGTGTCACGTGCTGAGCAGGGGATGAGGGGAGACCATGGCCCAGGCAGGAGGTACAAGTGGTGGCCGTGGAGGGGATCGTTACTAGGGTTACCTAGTGACCAAGCCATTGCCCATGCCAGCCAGCATGTGCTCCCCACACAGTAGGGGCCGCTTCCCGGGGTCTGAGCCCTTCCTGCAGCTGCTGTCCTTGGCCCCAGCTGAAGTCTCATCACTCCTGTCCCCTCTCCCTGACAGTCTTCGGCTGCCTTCTTCATCATAGCCCAGCCAAGCCAAGAGCTATGAGCACTTTTTAAAAATAACTTTTAATGAGACAGAGAAAGAGAGAGAGAAAGAGAGAGAGAGAGAGAATAGGCACACCAGGGCATGCCAGGACGTCTCGCCTCTGTAAACAAAGTCCAGATGCATGTGCCACTTTGTGCATCTGGCTCTACGTGGGTATTGGGGAATCTAACTTGGGCCGTCAGGCTTTGCAAGCCAGAGCCTTTAACCGCTGAGCATCTCTCCAACCCTATGAACATTTTTTTGATTTACCCGGTGATGATCCCCCAGCCCCATTCCAATATAGCTGCCTTGGTCTGAAACTCAGTGGCCCAGAGCTAACCACAGAGTGGTTCCAGCTTGGAGAAGCCTCAGAGCCAATGTCCCACGTCCACATTTATTTATTTATTTATTTAAGAGAGAGGGGAAGAGAGAGAAGAGGAGAGAACGGGCACACCAGGACCCCCAGCCACTGCAAACGAACTCCAGATGCACGTGTCACCCTACGCATCCCGCTTATGTGGGTCCTGGGGAATTGAACCTGGATCCTTTGGCTTTGCATGCAAGCACCTTAACCGCTGAGCCGTCTCTCCGGCTCCCTAGCATCCACATTTTGTGCACAACTGAGTTCCGGCAAGGGCATGCATCTGGCTCATTGCACCATGTCCGCTCAAGCCAATGGCCGTCCTTCGGCATGCCTGAGGACCGCCGGGGTGTCACCATACGGGGAGGTGGCCCCAGATCCACTGTGGTCCCTTGTTGATGTGCTGCAGTTTGCAATTAGGCCACCAGACTCTCAGTTGAGAGCAGCTAGGCAGGAAGGAGAGAGATTGAAGAGGCCAGGCAGCGGGTGTGTGGGCAGGCAAGCCGCCTCCAGGTGTAGTTCTGATGGGCGTCTCTCATCCCTGCATCAGGGGGGCATTTTTCACCCACATCGGGGCTTTCTGATTTCATTCGTACTGCTTATTTCTTTCTTTTCTTCTTCCTTCCTTTCTTTCTTTGCAAGGAGAGAGAGAGAGAGGAAGAGAGAGAGAGAAGGGGGGAGAGAATGAGCATTCCAGGGCCTCTGGCTGCTGCAAGTGAACTCCAGACACATGAGCCACCTTGAGCACCTGGCTTTATGTAGTTACTGGGGAGTCAAACCCGGGGCCGTTGGGCTTTGCATGCAGGCGCCTTAACCGCTGAGCCATCTCTCCAACCTCTGAATTGCTGCTCTCTAAGGTAAAACACATAGACTCTTTTGCTGATAGGCATTTCAGAGCTCATTTCCCAAGTCTGTCTTCAAAATTTTTTGCATGGGCTTTACCTGACATATATATATATATAAACTCTGCTGAATGTGAAAAGATTCTCTCTCAGTGTTTCTGGTTCATGAGGTTATACCGTTATTTACTCATTCACTGTACACTTAAAAATATTTGTTGTGCGGGGTGTGGTGGCGCACGCCTTTAATCCCAGCACTCAAGAGACAGAGGTAGGAGAATTGCTGTGAGTTTGAGGCCACCCTGAACTCCATAGTGAATTCCAGGTCAGCCTGGACTAGAGTGAGACCCTACCTCGAAAACCAAATATGTATGTATATAAGAGAGAAGGAGTTGGATCACATTAATCGCCATCAGACTCTTGCAGGGTGGCAGGAGACCAAACCCAGGAGGCAGGAAAGAAGAGAGCAGTTGGCATGGGCTGCCACTCAGCCAATAGCATGCATCTGGTATGTATGCTGTGGGCGGCACCCTTTCCCGGGGAGGCCGGCTTCCTGGCCCAAGGGCTAGGTGACGCAGTAGGGCTTCTCACAGCCTCTCACACTATGTCAAGAAGCCTCGCTCAGTGCTGAGCAACCAGCCTCTGAGTACCTTGAAGTGACTGACAACGTTCACGTCCTCGAGGCCCTCACAGTGAAGACCCCAGCTTCTTGCCGGCTGTCAGCCCAAGATGGCTTCTCCCTCTGCCATGGTTTGGGTATGGCCTGGGTCGTCTCCATCGTCTCATAGTTGGCAAACTTGGTCCTCAGAGCAGTGGTATTGGGACCAGAGTCTGGTGGCAGGTGACTGAGCCATTGGGGTTCCACCCTTGGAAAGAATTAATGCAGTTTTTTAAAAATATTTTATTTATTTATTTATTTATTTGAAAGCGACAGAGAAATAGGGGGAGAAAGAGAGAGAGAGAATGGGTGCACCAGGGCCTCCAGCCACTGCAAACAAACTCCAGACGCGTGCGCCCCCTTGTGCATATGGCTAACGTGGGTCCTGGGGAATCGAGCCTCGAACCAGGGTCCTTAGGCTTCACAGGCAAGCGCTTAACCGCTAAGCCATCTCTCCAGCCCTAATGCAGTTTTTAATGACACCCCAAGAGTGAGTCATTATGGAAGAGCCAGCCTGAACCCCCGCTCCCCACACACACTTCTTAGCTTACTGCCTCCACATTATCTGGCCCACAATGCTCCACTGCTGTGTGAACCAGTGTGCCACCCACCATGTACCCGTCCGCCAGGATGCCATCCACCACCACTGCCACCACAACAGTGACCCACCTCCATAGCAGCGTCCAGCTACCGTAAGTCCACCTGCCACCACTGCATATGAAAGGAAGCCACCCAACATGACACCGTCTGACCCAAGGTCCACATAACAGGCTGAACCAATGCGGCCCACCCCAGTTTTGGATTTTTCAGTCTCTAAAACTGGGCATTAAATAAACCCATTTTCTTAATAAGCTCTGAATATTTCATTGTGGCAACAGAAAACACACAAACATTCTCCCCCTCAGAGGACTGAGTCGCTATTTTTTTAAACATATCTCTACCTATATTTCTTTATTTATTATTTATTTGACAGACATAGAGAGAAAGAGGCAGATGGGAGGGAGAATGAGCGCACCAGGGCTTCCTGCCACTGAAAATGAGCTCCAGACGCATGCGCTCCTTTGTGCATCTGGCTTTACATGGGAACTGGGAAAGTGAACTTGAGCCATCAGGCTTTGCAAGCAAGTGCCGCTAACTGCTGGGCCACCTTTCAAGCCCCTTTCAGGAGGGGCTTCATGAGCCAGGCCCACCCAAAATGATTTAACCATAGCTACACAATAGAAGTAGTTCACAAGTGTCATGTTCCACTTTCTTTTTTTTAAAAAAAAAATGTATTTTATTTATTTGCAAGGATAGAGAAGAGAGAAAGAGTGAATGGGCATACCAGGGCCTCCAGCCACTGAAAACAAACTCCAGATGCGTGCACCACCTTGTGCATCTGGCATTAGATGGGTGCTGGGGAATTGAATCTGGGTCATTAACTTTTGTAAACAAGTACCTTAACTGCTAAGCCATCTCTCCAGCCCATCATGTTCTACCTGTGCCATAGTCATCAGTCAGTAAGGAGTCAAAGGACACTCTACCTGAAGAGGAGCGATTACACTAAGGTGCTTCTGATAGGAGGAGATACTTATTGGGGGGGCTTTCTGACACAGACTATTTTGGATGAGGTTCAGCCAGATCTTCAATAACCAGGAGACAGCCATGCAGAGACCTTCAGAGAAATCCTTTTCTAGGCTAAGGGAAAGGCAGGTGCAAAAGCTCTGAGGTGGTTCCTAGTTTGCTGAGAGTGGGAAAGCTAGCCGTGGCTGGGAAAGGGCAGGGAGACATAAGAATGCTGTGGGCGGAGAATGTGTGTGAGGAGAGGGTGGAGAGACATAAGGATGCTACGGGTGGAGCACATTGTGCTGGTGAGAGTGGAGAGACACAGAGGAAACTATGGGTGAAGAACATTGTGTGGAGAGATGGTGGAGAGACATGGAGGACACTATGGGTGGAGAACATTCTGTGGGGAGATGGTGGAGTGACACAAAAGACACTATGGGTGGAGAATGTTCTGTGGGGAGATGTGGAGAGACATGAAGGATGGACGCTATGGGTGGAGAATGTTCTGTGGGGAGATGGTGGAGCGACATGAAGGACGCTATGGGTGGAGAATGTTCTGTGGGGAGATGGTGGAGAGACATGAAGGACACTATGGGTGGAGAATGTTCTGTGGGGAGATGGTGGAGAGACATGAAGGACACTATGGGTGGAGAATGTTCTGTGGGGAGATGGTGGAGAGACATGAAGGATGCTATGGGTGGAGAATGTTCTGTGGGGAGATGGTGGAGAGACATGAAGGACGCTATGGGTGGAGAATGTTCTGTGGGGAGATGGTGGAGAGACATGAAGGACGCTATGGGTGGAGAATGTTCTGTGGGGAGATGGTGGAGAGACATGAAGGACGCTATGGGTGGAGAATGTTCTGTGGGGAGATGGTGGAGAGACACAAAAGACACTATTGGTGGAGAATGTTGTGTGGGGAGATGGTGGAGAGACATGAAGGACGGACGCTATGGGTGGAGAATGTTCTGTGGGGAGATGGTGGAGAGACACAAAAGACACTATGGGTGGAGAATGTTCTGTGGGGAGATGGTAGAGAATGTTGTGTGGGGAGATGGTGGAGAGACATGAAGGACACTATGGGTGGAGAACGTTCTGTGAAGAGAGAGCGGAGAATGTTCTGTGGGGAGATGGTGGAGAGACAAGAAGGATGTAAATGCAGCCTAGTGCTCTGAGTGAAAAAGAGTCTAAGGGGACTGGAGCAGAACCAGGGCTGCAGAGGCAAGAGTCAGGGCAGTGGTCACTACACCCCATCAGACCTGAGCCGCAGGCTACCAAGGGCCTTTCTGTCTCGCAAGCCCTGAATGACACCTCCAGCAGCTTGGCCAAGGATGCCAAATGAATTAAGTCCTGGTAAAGTGATCATGTCCGCCTGGGCTTTCTCATGCTTCTTGGATATCATGGAGGGATTGTGGGGAGGGCGGGGAGGGCGGGCAGCAGCAAGGAATGCAAGAGACACGGGGGTGGGGGGAGACTCTGGTGGGGTGGAGTCCTAGCCTGGACTCAGCGCGCGGGATTCCTGGCTCCTGCTGGAAGGCTGCAGGTCTGCACAAGTCATTAAGCCCGCTGTGCTGGCAGAAGCGGAGCCTGGGGTCCTGCTTCCCCCAGGGTTGGCTTGGCCCATGAAGCCCAGGATCGAGTTTCTCTGCTTGTCCTTTTCATGGTGAGCAGCAGCAACAGCACAACTGGTGGGGAGTTGGGGGCTTTCTGGAGATTTTTTTTTTTTTTTTTTTTACTGACATTTTTGTTTCTCCATTCCAGAGGAAACACTGAATTCTCAGCTGACCTGAAATGAAAGGCTGGGATAGAAGGACTGGGTGGGCCCCAGCCAAAGAGGGACTCTATTCAAATCCCTCTTCCAGGTGGGGAGGGACGGAGGGTTCTTCAGGGTGGTTTCCGTGGTTCTTCTGGTTGTGTGGTCACTTTGCAGGTGTGGGGGTCGTGGGGTCCAGGAGTCCAAGAATGGGGGTGCTGCTGGCTGCTTGGGGTACAGGAACAGAAAGAGAGCTGGGTGCTCACCAGCCAGGGGCCTGAGGGTCCTCACTGCCCTACACCATCAGGTGATGGGTGTTTGGGGAACAAAGAAGTCCTAAGGTTGGGCAGTTCTGGATATTGCCTCTTAAATAGCTCAGTTGTTTGTTTATCTATGAATGTAAAAGTGATGCGTCCCGGTTGTGTCAGGAAAGGGAGAAAGAATAATATGGAGGCATGATAATTCACAGGGAAGAAGAAAGCAATATGCTTTAGTGACTCCTGACTTGCTAGTCCCCGGAGAAGGGGGACAATGTTTTGTCCCACCTGTCCTCCAGGGGTCTCAGCTGAGGGAAAAAGATACTCCTGTGGAGAAAACATGGTTCCCTCAGGGGTGCTCCCAGGAGGATCCTCAGTCCTCAGCCCCACCCACATCCAGCTGGTTGGTAAATGTGCCATACCACAGAGAGGGAAGTAGGACCCCAGAATATGCCCTCCCTCCTCCCAGGGGCCAGCACTGTGCTCCAAGGTAGAGGGCCGTGCCCCTATACCTGTATCTCTGTGTCCCCTTCCCATGGCCTTGGAGTTGTGGAGAAGGAAAACATTCATAGATGACACTGGGAGCAGAGAGTGGCAGGCTGCTGGAAGGCAGGCACAACTCTGCTCTTCAGCTGACATCACTGGGTCCTGCTCCCTGGAAAGACCAGTTGGCATCAGGATGCTAAGCTTCATCAGGGCTTTGTCTCCAGTGACCCTCTTCTACTTAAGAGTCAGAGCCATGCAGTCGGTCACAGAGGGCGAAGGCATCCAGGACTGACTTCACCAGCTCTCTGGGCTCACAATTGGCCTGTCCTGACTTGTCTTAACCATGGCTCTGGGAGTGGAAGGTTCTCCCAGGGTTCCCCATGGAGACTCAGGGGAAGGGGAAGGATGACATGCAGATGTGCTGTGTGTGGTCTCAGTGCTCAGCCATCTGTCTGCATCCCCACAGCTCTTCTCTAGGACTTAGCCTGATGCCCTCTTCCCACCCTGGAGCTCTGCACCTTATGCCCTTTATTTCCATGGTATCTCCCAGACTCTGCCCTTGCCTTGGAAGTTCTCCTCCATTTCAGGCAAGTCCAAGTTTGTATTTGTTGACCTAGTTGTGCCAACACGAAGGAGCCACAATGAATTTGTGCCATTTACATTTAGTGTTGTAACCAGGTCACATCGCCAGTGGCTTCTTTGCCCCATTCATGTGACTTCCCGAGAGCTCAGCACAGGTAAGTAGTGTTGAGTGGGTAAATAAATAATGAATTTGAGTGTGTATTCTCCTAATTCCAGCTTGAATGGCAACCAAAGACCCAAGCTGCAAATCCTTCTAGAAAGAGACAGGAACAAGTCAGGCACGGTGGTACATGCCCTTAATCTCAGCACTTGGCACTTGTGAGGCAGAGGTAGGAGGATTGCCATGAGTTCAAGGCCACCCTGAGACTACATAGTGAATTCCAGGTCAGCCTGAGCTACAGCGAGACCCTACATTGAAAAACAAAAAACAAACAAACAAACAAACAAAAAAAAAAAAGAAAGAAAGAAAGAAAGAGAGAGAGAGAGAGAGAGAGATTGAGAGAGAGGGGAACAACTGATACCTGGGCTTAGAGAGGCCCAGCCTGGACCCCAGGGTCACAGAACACTTCACTCCAGTGTAATGTGCACCCCTGGAGCCAATGAAAAGGGTGCACCCCATTCTTCCATCTTCAGAAGTGACACATCTTCTCTTCCTGCAGCAGGATGAAGCCAACAGCTTCCCACCACATCTTTTTTTTAAATTTATTATTTTAATTTAATTTTTTTAGAAAGAGAGAGAGAAAGAGAGAATTGGTGTGCCAGGGCCTCAGCCACTGTAATTGAACTCCAGATGCTTGTGCCACCTAGTGGGCATGTGTGACCTTGCATTTGCTTCACCTTAGTGTGCCTGGCTTACATGGGATCTGGAAAGTAGAATATGGGTCCTTAGTCTTTGCAGGCAAGTGCCTTAACCACTTCTGCCATCTCTCCAGCCCTTAAATTTATATTTGAAAGAAGAGAATGGGAGCTCAAGGGCCTTTAGCCACTACAAACGAACTCCAGACACATGTTCCATCTTGTGTCTGACTTACGTGGGGCCTGGAGAATGGAATCTGGGTCCTTTAGCTTTGCAGGTAAGCACCTCAACCACTAAGCCATGTCTCCAGCCCTCACCACATCTTTTATCATTGAAATATTAATTATAAATATTTCTTCTAATTTCTAATGAAATGCCCTCATCTCAAACCCATTAACCTTGGAACCAGGAGGAGACTGAGATGATAAATAGCACCAAGGATCCCTGGAAATTGCTTCACAGACCCGAAGTGGCTTCCCAGATGTTGGCCTGGAGCCAGGATGCCCAGACACCTGTCCTTGCAGCTGGTGACTGGCCATGTGGCTGTGGGCCTCAGAGGACTGCTGGGCTCTGTCAGCATGGGACACACCCACCAATGACAGCATGGTTGTCCTTATTCCCACTGGGCCGTTCGAAGCCCTGGTTTTGCCCTAAAGGCTTAACCAGCTGGGTGATGTCACACCATAGCTGGAAGCTTCGGTGCCTGCTTCCTTCCATATCTAAGATTGGGTGCGAGTTAAGTGAGGTGAGAATGTGGAGGATAATGGAGGATACTTGGGGAATGCTGGGTAGTTGCAAATTTTATGATCCTTTAAATTTTTGGCAGAGGGAGGTGGGGCTGGAGAGATGGCTTAGCAGTTAAGGTGCTTGCTTGCAAAGCCAAAGGACCCAGGTTCAATTCCCCAGAACCCATGTAAGCCAGATGCACAAGGTGGTGCATGCGTCTGGAGTTCGTTTGCAGTGGCTTGATGCTCTGGTGTGCCCATTATCTCTCCCTCTCTCAAATAAATAAAAATAAAAAACATATTTTTATTCTTTTATTCATTTATTGCAGAGGATGTGGGGAATGGACATGCCAGGGCCTCTAGCCATTGCATACAAACTTCAGATGCATGCTCAACCTTGTACATCTGGCTTACATGGGTACTGGGGAATCAAGCCTGGGTCCTTAGGCTTCATGGGCAAACACCTTAACTGCTATGTCATCTCTCCAGCCCTATGACCCTTTTATTTTTTTAAAAAAAAGTTGTTTATTTGTTGGGGAATCTAAAATGAAGGTTGTGGGGCTGGATTGATGGCTCAGTGGTTAAAGGAGCTTGCATGCAAAGTCTTAACTACCCAGGTTCGATTCCCCAGTGTCTACGTAAAGCCAGATGCACAAGATGGGATATGCATCTGGATTTCATTTGCAGTGGCAAGAGGCCCTGGTACACTCATATTCGTTCTTTCTCCCTCTCCCTCCTTCTCTCTCTCTCTGCTTGCAAATAAATGATAAATAAAAATTTTTAAATAAAATTGGGGTTTGAAACTATTAGAACCTAAAGAAATCATAGGCATCCCAAGAAGGCTTCTTCCTGGTGCTCAGCAAGGGAAACAGGCTCACAGCCGTCAGGCCATTTGCTGAGAGAGCCCAGGTGAACCAAAGGCGCTGAGGGCCTGCCTCACGCTCCCAGCCCTGGGTGTTGGCAGCCTTCGCCCACATATTTCTATAACACTTACCGGGGCAGGCTGCCTCCTGCCACGTTGTTCCTCAGCAAAGGTCTCGGCTTGGAGGTCTTCCTCAGCCTGGACTGAGGGACTCGTGGGGCATCGCAGGAAGTTCTCAGAGCCACCTGGGAGGAGCTTTTGCTGCTGAGGGGGAAGATAAGTAAAAGAGGAATAAGCGATTCCTGGGGCATTGGAGAGCGCTCTGCAAACACTGGCCACAGTTCGGCCCTGCCTTCTGGGGTGAGGAAGTGGGGGAGGACGGATGTGACAGACAGGTCAGTGTGGTTCTCTTCAGGTGAGAACACAGTGTGTGCCACCTTGGGCAGGTGCAGAAAGCCTCCTCACCCCATGCAGGTTTTCCCAGGAGCCTTAGCATTTCATGAGCAAGCTAACTCCTGATCAGGTATCCCCAATCCCGAGGTGAGTTTGTAGACTCCAAACCCGCACCTCCCCCCACCACCTTTTGGACAGCAGTCCGCCATTTCTTTCTCTGACCCTTTGAATTCCCCACCAGCTCAACTCCGTGCCTGTAGGTGGGACCTCCACAGCTCTGTGCTCTGTGGCTTCCCACAGCTCGCTTCAACTCTCTGAGCCTCAACTTCCCTGTCTACACAGAGGCTGGGCTTGGGGACAGGTTGTATTAACACAGCTGGGAGCTGTGGCCCTGGGTGGCTTTTCCTAGCTCAGGGTGACCTGGAATTCACTATGGAGCCTCAGGGTGGTCTCGAACTCACAGCGATCCTCCTACCTCTGCCTTCCGAGTGCTGGGATTAAAGGCCTTCTCCACATTCTTAAATGCCTTTATCTTCATCCTCCTCTCTCTCCATCTCCACTCCTTCCGCTTCTTTCTCCTCCTCCTCCTCGCCTTCCTCTTCTTCTTCCCCTCCTTTTGTACAAAGATGGCCTCCCATGATCTCTTACGTGGCAGGTGTAAGAACATGTCCTGCTCAGCTGAGCGCAAGGAGGTGTAGGGGAGGACACTGCGGGCCAGGCTCCTGGGGATGGGGTTCAGAGGGCTCCATGGTCCATTTCCTGGGCCCTGAGCTTGGATCCCCCAGCAATGAGCCCCCTGCTGCCCACGCGTCCTTCCTCCAGCCAACAGGGAACGGATGGCCTCATGGCCTTATGGTGCTGGTAACAAAAAAGACAGATAGGGTCTAACTTCTTTTAGCAGTTTTCAGTAATATAATTTTCAGTTTGTTTGGTTATCAAAAACACATCTTTCTCTCTCTCTTTCTGTCTCTCTCTCTCTCTCTCTCTCTCTCACACACACCCTCCCTCAATGCTCCATGCTGTGGAGGACTTGTCACAAGCGCAGGTCTGTTTGATTTCATTAAACAGAATATTTAAGCATAAAAATTGTTTAATCGCCTTGTGTCATTATGAGATGGATTTCATTTTGCATACATTTGCATATTTCCTCCGAATTAAGGCTGCTAATATGCAAATGAGAGCCAGGTTGCTGAGGTGTTTATTGTACTGGCTGTTCCGCTTGGACAGCTTTCTAGGTGGGGGGGAGGAGGGGAGCTCCGGCATGGCTGGAACATTCCAGAAGCCAGGCTAGGTTCTCAAAGGCTTCTGCCTCCTCCAGAAGCAGAGGCCCGTGGGCGTGGCTACCATGCTTTGGCCTGCCCCACTGGCCAATCAGAGAGGGCAGCATCCTGAGCCTCAGGGGCACCCATATGTACCAGGCTGAGGGGCAGGGTGGGGCTTGCAGGACTGCAGTGCCGGCTCGCCCCTGGAAGGAGCCCGTGAAGTTCTAGAAGCTTCCCCAGCCTGGTGCACCCTTGACTCCCTTCTCTTGTCGCCCTTAGTTTGCTGCCTCGCTTTGTTTCAAGCTGCATTCGTCTACCTTATCTCCTTTCCTTTCCCTCCTGCACCTCAGTGGGCTGTCTCCACCCTGCCCCCTGCCTCTGGGTACCTGCTGCCTGGGCACCTGCAGCCCCTTCACGGCTGAGCGCAGGAGTATGGGGGTGGGATGCTCTGGCCTGGGAGCCGGGCTAAGTAGGCCCAGGCACCAGTGCACCCACCAGGAGGGCCTGGGCAGGCAGGGAGGCCAGGGCTGGACAGGTAGAGGCCGGCCACAGGAGGGCCAGGCCGGGAAAGGACAATAGAGAGACCAGAGGATGGACAGGGGTGAGGCCCAGGGACAGGTCAGGGAAGGACAGGGGGGAGACTGGGCACAGAAGGGACAGGCCAGAGATGGGCAGAGGGAGGTTGGGGACAGGAGGAACCCGACCCATGGCTCCTGGGAGCCTTGATGGTGGGACGGGGGGACGGGGGGGGGAAGCAGACCTGTCTGAGTCAGGGGAGAGAGGGTCCTGAGTGGAGAGGACCACGAGGACACTCTTCTGCAGAACTGTCCCCGTTTCTCCCAGAGTCCCTGGGCTGGTGGCCAGCATCTGCCGGGCAGGCCTCCCTCCACCGAATTAGCTGGGGGGGGGGGGCTGTGCCTCTGAGCTGACAATTAAACCGGAATTAATTGGCTAGCAGGCCGCCCTCGGTGCAGCAGGAGACGGTTGCAGTTTTTGCTGAGTCGGCGGCGATGGATGGAGCACCATGGGCGGGGGAGGGGAGGACGGAGCCCTTCCCCTCCCCCTCCCCCATGAGGCAACTCTGTGTGGACGTGGCTCTGCCCTTGCAGAACTTTCCAGAACAGAACTTTGCGACTTTCAGCATGCCAACCCCAAGATGTTTTAAAATGTGGTTTAATTTTTAATACCTTTATTCCCTTCCCTATCACAAAAGCATTTACATTTCCTATTGATTTTTAAAAATCAGAATATTGTAAACATGGATGGCTTGGAGAGCCGCATAAAATTAGGGCAGAATACATATTAGCATTTGATAAACTGTGTGTGCGGAGGAACAAAGACCCCACTGGGGTAGAGTCTTAAGGTTTTAAGCTGTAACTCTCCAGCTCCTGGGTTTGCTGGCCTTGACTGTCCCCAACTCCCTTACCCTCTCTGGGCCTTGGTTTCTTTACTTGAAAAAAAAAAATGAGGCTATACTATGTCCCTGACGCTCCCAAGATCATTGCCTAAAGGGGTATTTAACCAACATGTTTTTGTCCAGTGATGCCAGCCAGTCAACACCTCAGCCTCAGCGGTCAGTCACGAGCAGAGCCTTGGCAGCTGACCCTGGGCTTCAAGGGACTTGACTGAATGTGATGCCAACGTCTCCTTGCTGTACTCCCTTTACATTCTGGGCAGAGTCCAGGAGTTGCTGAGCCCAGATGTGACTTCAGCTCCTCTGCCCATTTTTCTCCTTGGAGCCTCAGTTTCCCCCATCTGAAGCAACGTGAGGTAATCCATGTAGCGCACAGCCAGGAAAAAAAATGGTGTGAATTGACACCCCACTTCTCTTCTTTCAGTGAGCTCGGGATTTCCAGGATTTGGGGGTGAGGGCAGCTGGGATGGAGCCATGCTCGGCCAGGAGCAGGGAGAGGGCCTTGTTAACAAAGCGCAGTCATTCCAGGACGTGGCCGCTGGGTCTCTCAGTAGCCCGCGTGGCATGAAATCCCCGTGTGGAAGGTGTTTGTGTAAGACCCAGAAGTCGATGGGGGAGGAGGGGGGGGCAGCCTGCTGCAGTGATTGCAGAGGGGCCTGTAACCTGAGCCCTCTTCCCGCCACAGTCACAGGGTCACCAAACCCAGACTAAATAGTCTGGCGGCCAACTCCGCTGTCTGGAACATAGGCATAGAAGGGGTCAGGCAGGCAGGGGAGGGGGTGGGTGGCGTAGTGCCCAACACAGGGGCCTGTATCTACCTCCCCGCATGGGGCCTGTGCATGAGCAACGGGGGGGGGGGGGCTTTCCTCTTTTTTTTTTTAAATTTCAGTTCCGTTTTGTAATGAGAGAGAAGAGATGGAAAGCGGCTATAGGGTAGCCCCCGTTCCTGACCACCTCTGCTCCCCCTCCTGGCTGTAAACCACTTTGTGTCCTTTAAGCCCGGGAACAGGGTTTCACACTCAAAAGGAGTCCCAGCACTGCTGTGTGGCCACGGACAGATGAATGAGCCTCTCTGCGCTCGATCAGCCTTCATTTGTCTAGAAGGAGTGAGCCAGTGTACCCGTGTTGATTGACCCTCCGGCCACTGCTGTAGTTACCTTCTCGTTGCTGGCACACAGCATCTGACCAAAGGAAGTTGCTGGAAGGAAAGTTTCTTTATTCTGGCTCACAGTCTCCAGGGGAAGCTCCACGATGGTAGGGGGGCAGCATGGCATGAGCAGAGGCTGGGCATTGCCTCTGCCACAGCAGGTGGGAAACAGTAGCAGGAGAGTGAGCTGAGCCCTGGCAAAAGGGAGCTGGCTAGAACACCCCTAAGCCCTGTGCCCAACAACACACCTCCTCCAGCAAGGCTCCGCCTCCCAGATTGCCACCAGCTGGGGACCAAGCAACGAGAACACAAGAGTCTATGGGGGGCAACTGAGTCAAAGGACCACAGACAGCCATGCTGGCAGCCAGGCGCCTTTGCGTCATGGCACAGGGGGACCCCTCTGGCAGAAAGTGTGGCTCATGGGTTCAGACCGGCAAGTGGACTTCCTGGACCGTGTAGTTTTAGACAGGAGTAAGAGTGACCTAGCACATTCTTCAGCAACAGCTCCGTGCCAGCCAAAGCCCTTCGGACTCAGACCTTCCCCTGGAGCACAACAAGATGAGTGCTTCTGCCTCTTAGAGGTGGAGAAGAAATGGGGTCTCCTAGAGTCCAGTTGACCCACCTGAGGTCACACAGCTATCGGATGTCAGTGGCTGTTTGTGAACACAGGGGTCTGGCCCAAAACATTTCAATAGCACCTCATTGCCCGATGACCATGGATATTAATACCACTTTCTGATGCACGAGGCTTATGTTTAAACATAAGCAAAAGATGGGAGGGCTGGAGAAGTGGCTTAGCGGTTAAGGCACTTGCCTGCAAAGCCTAAGGACCCAGGTTCAACTCCCCAGGACCCACGTAAGCCAGATGCACAAGGTGGCACATGCGTCTGGAGTTTGTTTTCAGTGGCTGGAGGCCCTGGTGTGCCCATTCTCTCTCTCTCTCTCTTTATCTACCTCTTTCTCTCCCTTCCTCTCTCAAATAAATAAATGAATTAAATATTTTAAAAGGTTGGGATACCCAGGTGTCTGTCTATAGGTGTATCTACCTTCTTGTTGCTGGGACAGAACACTCAACCAGAAGCAGCTTACAGAAAGAAAAGGGTTTATTTCAGCGATGGAACGGGAAGTTTCACCATGGTGGGGGAAACATGGTAGAAGCAGAGAGCTGGGTGTCACATCTGTCATCAGCAGGGAGGAAGGAGAGCAACCAAAGGGTGGCAAGCCAGGCTGGACTGTAAGACCCCAAAGTCCACCCCCAGTGACTCGCCTCCTCCAGTAAGGCTCCACTTCCCAAAGTCTCCACCAGTTGGAAACTAAGAATGTGGCTTAATCCCAAACACATGAGTCTATGGTGAACATTTACATGCAAACTACCACATTCTGCCCTGACTGACTCCCTGTATTCGTCAGGGTTCTCTAGAGGAACAGAGCCGATAGAATGAATTGTATTCAAAGGGAACTTGTTGGATTAGTTTATAGCAGTCCCACAATAGCAGTCTTCAGGTCTGAGAGTCAAGGAACCCGGCAGCTGCTCAGTCCACGAGGCTGGATGCCTCAGCAGTCCCAATCCGGCACTGAAGGCCTGGAGGCTTCCTGGAGAGACGCTGCTCTTCAGTCCACGCTGGTCTTCAGTCCACGCTGGTCTTCAGTCCACGCTGGTCTTCAGTCCACGCTGGTCTTCAGTCCACACTGCTCTTCAGTCCATGCTGGTCTTCGGTCCACACTGGTCTTCAGTCCACGCTGCTCTTCAGTTCACGCTGTTCTTCAGTCCACACTGGTCTTCAGTCCACGCTGGTCTTCAGTCCACGCTGCTCTTCAGTCCACGCTGCTCTTCAGTCCACACTGCTCTTCAGTCCACACTGGTCTTCAGTCCACGCTGCTCTTCAGTCCACGCTGCTCTTCAGTCCACGCTGCTCTTCAGTCCACACTGGTCTTCAGTCCACGCTGCTCTTCAGTCCACGCTGCTCTTCACTCTGAGCTGGAAGGCAGCCAGCAGCACTGGAAGCCAGGTGGCAGGAAGGGATTTTTTTTCTCTCAGAGCTTAGATAAAGCCCTTGTGGAAGGGCTTCCTCCTCAGGTAATCCTTCCTGGAAACAACCTCAGGGACCCACTCAAGAAGAATGTGGATTTCTAAACAGATCAAGTTGACAACAAACTTATCCATCATGCCCCCACAGACTCTTGGTCATCTCCTGATGCAAAATGCACCCAGTTCAACTTTACAAGTCCCCACAGTCTCTATGAGCCCCAACACTGTTCAGAAGTCCAGTCTCTTCTGAGATACTCAAGATAGTCTTTTAACTAGGAGCCCCATAAAATTAAAACACAGATTACAGACTTCTAACACATAATGGCACAGAACAAACATCCCCAAGCAAAAAAAAAAAAAGAGGAGGAATGAGAGCATAGCAAGGAAAGACTGGACCAATGAAAAAAATGAGAAAAAAAAAGAACAATGGATGGCAGGGCAAACATGCAATCCTGTCACACGATGTCCAGCACCTGGTACTTGTGATGAAATGCTCTGGGCTGTGAAGGGCTTGGGCCGTTGTACTCCCTGAAGCCCCCTCTTAATCAGGATCTATCCTACATCAGCAGCTCTTCCCAGGAGAGGTACCATGCACTTGGTATTTCCAACATCTCAGGGTTCCCACCACAACCCATGGTTCACCTGCAGTGGCCTCCCGACAGGGACTTCAGCCCCGCCTCATGTTGCCTAGCCTCGGTGGCACCCGCGACCCTCACCCCCATTCTTCACGACTCCAAAGCCAGCACCATGTGGGTAGGACTGCCAAGCTCTTCTGCCAGGTGGGAATGAAGTCTGACCTTGAGGAGCAAGGGACTCCTTCCTTGTTCTTCCTCCAGACCTACTTTCCTTCAAAAGAACTTGGCATTCCTACAACTTGGAGCCTTCAGTGGGTTGGTCGTTGACCCCAAGGCATCCTTCCCATCGCCTTGATGCAGAACAGCTGTCCCCACCCTCAGTGGTGGCAATCAGTTTAACAACTGCAGCTGAATTGGCTGCAGTTGACGGGCCTGGGATCTGAAACTTGTCCACATTTCTCTTCCTGTGCCAAATCTTGTAGTTTTTATATCCTTTCACTCTGTATTTGACTCCACCAAACACACTGATCTATTACTTTAAAATATATATATATATATGCATATATATATATATATATATATATATATATATGTATTATTTATTTACTTATTAGAGAGAAGGAGAGAAAGAAAGAGGCAGACAGAGAGAGTGGGCACACCAGGTCTTCTAGCCACCTCAAACAAATTCCAGATGCATGAGCCACCTTGTGCATCTGGCTTACATGGGTCCTGGGGAGTTGAACCTGGGTTCTTAGGCTTCACAGACAAATGCCTTAACTGCTGAGCCATCTCTCCAGTCCCCAATCTATTACTTTTAAATCAAACTTTGTTTAAATACTCCGAACACAGCCAGTCTCTTTTTTTTAAACTTTATTTTTATTTATTTATTTATTTGAGAGAGAGAGAAAGAGAGGCAGAGAGAGGGAGAGAGAGAATGGGTGTGCCAGGGCCTCCAGTCACTGCAAACGGACTCCAAACACATGTGCCACCTTGTACATCTGGCTTATGTGGGTCCTGGGGAATCAAACCAAGGTCCTTTGGCTTTGCAGGCAAACACCTTAACTGCTAAGCCATCTTTCCAGCCCACAGCCAATCTCTTTACCAGAATATCACGTGAACTGCCCCAGCCTTGTTCCTGACAGGATTCTTTTTACCCTCTGAAACCTTATAAGTTGATCCTCCCTAGTCCACACTTCTGACCCTCTGCTCTTTCAAACTCCCACCAGAACGGTCTGTCAACCTCTGCTTACAACATTGTAAAGTTTCTCAGATTCAGGGTTTCGACTCCTCTCACATTCCTCCTGCAAACCAATTCAAAAAGACTAGAAACCACATTGTCAGGTTTATCACATCAATGGCCTCACTTCTTTTTCTTTTTAACTTTTTATTAAGAGTTTCCATAAGTACAGACAATGAAACCATGATAATTCCCTGCGTCCACACTCATCCCTCCCCTCAAATTCGCCCTATATTGAATCCCCTCCCCCTTCCAATTAGTTTCTCTTCTATTTTGATGTCATCACTTTTTCCTTCTGTTATGCATGTTTTGTGTAGCTAGTGCCAGGCACTGTGAGCTCATGGATATCCAGGCCATTTTGTGTCTGGAAGATTGCATAGTGAGGAATCCTACTCTTCCTTTGGTTCTCGCAGTCTTTCCACCCCCTCTTCTGCAGTGGATCCTGAGCCTTGGAAGCTGTGATAGAGATGTCTCAGTGCTGAGCACTCCTCCGTCACTTCTTCTCAGCACTGTGGAGGCTTTTGCATCACCCTAGTGGTCACTGCTACCTGAAAAGAGAAGCTTCTCTAACCAAAAGTGAGAGTAGCGTTAATATATGGGTATGAACATTAAGAAAAGTGTTTTCAGGACAGTTTGGTGAGCATAATATATGCAGTTATCCAGACACCAACAGGCGGTACTCCCCTAGGGCTTGTGACCTCCCCCACCATAACCTTTTGACTAGGTTTTCAGTACCAGGCATGTATTCCCTCCCATGGAACGGGTCTGCAGTCCTATTAAACAGCAGTTGGTTTCTGCCATAACAGACATACCACTATTGCACCAGTTGACACATATAGCCTGGCTGGCCCAACTTAAGGCTTGCAGGGTCCCCTGTTGTTTATCACTGCTGATGACTTCTTTCTCCCATAGGACTGCATGCAGCATAGCTTTTTTTATTTCCAGCTTTCTGTAAGCTGGTCTACAGGAAGGAGGTTTTCAGTTCAGCCCCAGTTTAATTTCTCAGTGACCTTGCAGCCCAAGTGTATGGAGTCTTCAGCGATAGGATCTTACCATCTAGTTCTGGTGTGTCCCACTTCTTGATGTCAACTTTCTGTAGCAGTTACCTTCTCATTGCTGGGACAAAACACCCAGCCAGAAGCAGATGCTGGGAGGAAAGATTTTTTTTTGTTGTTTTGTTTTGCTTGGGCTTATGGTTTCAATGGGAAGTGTTTTTTTTTTGTTGTTGTTTTTTTGTTTTTTATTTTTTTATTTATTTATTTATTTTTTTTTTAGTAATTTCTTTTTTTTTTTTTATTAGTCAGTTCTGTATTCAGCAAATACAGTCAGTTTGGTACCATTATTAGGCTCATCCGTGACCTACCCCCTCCCCTTGGCCCCTCCTTGTTGAGGTATGCGGGTCACAGAGTGGAAAGTGAGGCAGGAGAAGACAGTTAGGCATCACATCATCATATCATCGTGATCGTGGAGGGAATAGCAAGAGCGAGCTCAGTGCAGTAAGCACGGCTGAGCAATAACACCTCCACCCCCCCCCCCTCGCAGTGACACACGTCCTCCAGCAAGACTCCAACTCCCAAGGCTCCACCAGCTGGGGATTAAGTATAAGACTCAATCATAAACACACAAGGCTATGGGAGACACTTTACATTCAAACCACTATAACAGGTAAAGGGAAGGAGAAATGGTGATATGTTCATGAGGTGGAATATCATTCGGCCTTTAAAAGGTAAGGAAGGGGCTTCTGAAATATCACAGCACGGATGAGCCCTGAATATATTATGGTGAGTGAAGTAAGCAGATCCCAGAAGGACAAATATCATTTTGTCCCACTTATATATCGTTGTCTAGAATGGAGAGCTAGAGGTGGACAGTAGCAGTGGATGTTGCCAGGGGGCTGGGGAGGTGAGACTGGGGAGTCATTGTTTAATAGGTCCAGCATTACCGATGTGCAGGAGCCCTGTGGGGATGGTGGTGATGGGCACACAGCAGTAGGGAGTACCTAACAACCATGACCTGCACACATCGGTAGAGGACCTTGTTACACCTCTCTTGCCGTGATAATCACATTGCTCCTTGGGGTGTCTTTGATGCTCTAATCCCTTGCAGTGAGGACACTGACCCAGGGCCTCTCCTTCCCATCTCCCACCTGTACCCCAGAAGTCATGTGCTTCTGTGTCTCCCGGATTCTCCTCTAGGCCCAGGCAGGATGAGACCCTCTTCTGACTCGACCAGCAGTCCATACGGCCAGCTCTAGGCTTGTCCAGCTCAGGACACAACGTAGCACGCAGACAGTGTCCTATGACCTGAGAAATAAAACTTCCTGTTGGCGTGATGGTATACACCTTTAATCCCAGCACTCGGGAGGCAGAGGTAGGAGGATCACCATGAATTCAAGGTCAGCCTGGGCTAGAGTAAGACTGTACCTTAAAAAATAAAATAAAATAAAATAAAAACTAAAAATAAAGTAAGATAAAAGCCAGCCTCTTGGAGGGAGGCTCAGGAAACTGATGAAGTCGGCAATGAGACTTGGGAGGCTCAGAAAGTTGCAAGACTCAGGGGCTCCCTTTCCAAAGTCATGTAGAAGTGGGGACTTAGTGGCAATTGCTAGAAAGTGATATAAGGAGCTTCAGGGATGCGGCTTTCATGATCTGCCACCCATATTGAGGGTCTCAGTGTTGCAGGCACCCCCAGGACCACCCATGTTTCTGTAAGTCACCCCTATCAACTCACTGGTTCACCAAGCTACACGTAGGCGGAACCTTTTCTTTGTCGTATCTGGGGGTGAATTGGTGTTTGTTCGAGTCTCCCTAGGAAAGACAACACTACCACAGTCAGACAGGAATGCTGGTTATTTAAATGTTCAGGATTAGGATAAGGGCGTGCCAAAGCCTGGCTTCTCAAACTATACTAGAAAACTCCAGATTTTTTCACGGGGTGTGGTTGCTTGAGTCAGATGTTCCCCAGAAACTCTTGTGTTCTGAAGCTTGGGCCCCAGCTTATAGTAATTTGAGAGGTGGAGACTTGCTGGATGAGGTCTGCTGTTTGGCGGGGGGTGGATTTCAGGGTGTTATAGTCAGTTCTCTTTTGCTAGAGCTCATCTCACCCTCCTGCTGCTGTTTGCCACCTGCTGTGGCAGAGGTGACGTCCAGCCTCTGCTCATGCCCTGCCATCGAGGAGCTTCCCCTGAGACTATAAACAGAAGGAAACCCTTTCCCCCCATCGGCTGCACTTCCTCCAGGCACCTGTGGTACTCAGCTGGAGGTATGAAGCACAAAGCTCTAGAAGGTTCTAGAACCTTCTCCCAGAAGTCTCAGAGAAGATCTTTGGTGTCTTTTGCAGGCATCATAGGTGTGGATCCCATGTGTATGTTGTATGTTCAGGCTCCATTGCCCGTGGCTGCTCTGATCTCCTCCAAGCATTCCCACGCCCAAGCTGATTTTCAGGAAGCCACGGTGGTACAGACATGGCGGTGCCCACCCTGGGTAATTGCAGCCCTGGCCCTCCGTTCTTCCTGTCATGCTCAGGAGCACCCACCTCAGTTCCAGCCTCCTGCAGACTGCCAAGAAGTACCAAGGAATGACAACAGGCCATGAGATGATTGCAAAGCTGGGTGTGACCTTCTCATGGCTGGGACAAACCACGGGACCAAAAGCAGCCATCTTTGCCATTCTTGCTACTATGACAACACACATGAGGTTGGGCAACTTTATAAAGAAAATATGCTGCTATAGTCTAGAACTGGACCGAACCCCAAAGGCCATGTGTTGAAGGCTGAGTTCCCAGATTGGTGCTACTGGAAGATGGCGGCTCCTTGAGAAGGTGGGCCTCTCCTCCCCCTGAGAGGAAGTTAGGTCATTAGGAGTATACCCTTGAGAGGATGTTGGGACTCCAACCTGTGTTCTCTCTCTGCTCCCCGGCCACCGTGAGTTGAACTGTTTTCTTCACCATGTGCTCTCTGCCATTATGTCCCGGGCCACCACAGGAACAAGTAACCACGGACAGAAATCTCTGGAGCGATAAGCCAAAACTCAACCTTTCTTCTGTAGTTTTTGTTTTTTTTAATTTATTTATTTGCAAGCAGAGAGAAAGAGAGAGAAGAGAGACAGACACAGAGAGAATGAGCACTCCAGGGCCTCTAGCCACTGCAAACAAACTCCAGATGCATGAGCCCCTTGTGCATCTGGCTTACATGGGTACTGGGGAATTGAACCTGGGTCCTTTGGCTTTGCCTTAACTGCCAAGCCATCTCTCCAACCCTCAACCTTTCTTCTTCTTTTTTTTTTTTTAATTTTTTTGTTTATTTATTTATTTGAGAGCGACAGAGAGAAGGAGGCAGAGAGAGAGAGAGAGAATGGGCGCGCCAGAGCTTCCAGCCTCTGTAAACGAACTCCAGATGCATGCGCCCCCTTGTGCATCTGGCTAACATGGGTCCTGGGGAATTGAGCCTCGAACTGGGGTCCTTAGGCTTCACAGGCAAGCGCTTAACCGCTAAGCCATCTCTCCAGCCCTCAACCTTTCTTCTTTACAACTGTTTACCTCGGGTGTCTTGTCACAGTCATGGAAGGCTGACAGACAACCCTGAGCAGCTGTCGTGCTGGCCTTCTTGCCGGCAGCATGGTGTGGGGCTTCACACAGCCCGAGGCAGGAGTGCGCTTGGAACCACATGCCCGACTAGTGCCCGTGGCAGGACTGCTCGGAGCTGGGTGTCTCTGTGGGCCCAGCCCCAATCTGCCTGGTGCCTCATTCAGAGAGCAGAGTGAGGTGCTTTGTGTAAGTGAAAAAGGCCTGTGAGCTCAGGCAGGGGCCAGGAGAGGGTCTCCTGGGCTGCTGGGACCTCTTTGGAAGCAAAGCCCTCATACAGAGCCGCCCAGTCACCATGAGATGACTGAGTGAAGGTTTCTTTGTGATGTCTCATCTGTTCCAACTTGAGTCACTCCTATTCTGCTGAGGGCCATCACTCCAGCAAGGTGGAGTCAAAGCTCAAGTTCTTGTCTGATGATGGCCTTGTCTCCTCCATCAGGCACATGTGGGTTGAAGATTACTGCCATCTGGGCTGGAGAGATAGCTTACCTGTTAAGGCACTTGCCTATGAAACCGAAGTACACAGGTTCGATTCCCCAGTACCCATATAAGCCAGATGCTAAGGTGGCACATGTGTCTGGAGTTTGTTGCAGTGGCTGGAAGCCCTGGCGTGCCCATTCTCTCTCTGTCTCTTTCTCTCTCAAATAAACAAATACGTAAAATTCATTAAAAAAAAAAAGTACCAGCATCAAACATCCAAGGCGGGTTAACAAGGAGCAGAGAGATGCCCCTGCCCTGGGTTCGTTTCTGCTCTTCCTTTTTGCTGACATTCCTTTGGGAACGCCTTGCTGCTGTCCACGCCTCGCTCCTCTCACCGAGCAGACAGATAGTCAGCTCCTCTCTAGCCCTGATTGGAGAGTCATGGGAGGAACTGCTGGGGATTGTGGTGGGCTCTGGGCAAAGTGGACCTGGGTAGAGTCTTGTCCATTGGAAAAGGGGACCCAGACTCGAGTCACACCATCTGGGCACTGGGACCTGCCAATCTGAGCGAGGACGTTTGTGGCTGATGGGCTGCGTCTTGGGTGTCTCTCGTACCATGGACCAGGATGGCGTACCGTTGACACAGCCTCAACCTCCCTGCCAGGAACTCATCCAACCATAGAGATTTGGTAGAACATAGATGTGGTCACTTTAAGGGGCCCTGCTACCGGAGCTGAAGTGACCCTCGAATCGTAACTGTTCTCTAATTTCTGTGCTTTCTTGATGCCCCCGACCCCACCTTACTGTGAGCTGGAGCAGAACACTCCCACCTCATAGATTCTTTTTTTATATAATTAAATTTAATTTTTATTGACAACTTCCATGATTGTAAACAATATCCCATGGTAATTCTCTCCCTACCCCCACTTTCCTCTTTGAAACTCCGTTCTCCATCATATCTCCTCCCCATCTCAACCAGTCTCTCTTTTATTTTGATGTCATGATCTTTTCCTCCTATTATGATGGTCTTGTGTAGGTAGTGTCAGGCACTGTGAGGTCATGGATATCCAGGCCATTTTGTGTCTGGAGGAGCACACTGTAAGGAGTCTTACCCGTCTTTTGGCTCTTATATTCTTTCCTCCACCTCTTCCGCAATGGAGCCTTGGAAGGTGTGATAGAGATATTGCAGTACTGAGCACTGCGGTCACTTCTTTCCAGCACCATGGTGCCTTCTGAGTCATCCCAAGGTCACTGCCATCTGAAAAGAGAAGGTTCTCTACCAAAAGTGAGAGCAGCGTTAATATGTGGGTGTGAACATGAGAAGTGCTTACTGGGCAGTGTGATGAGCACAGTATATACATTTAGCCAGACAGCAGCATAGATTCTTTATCAGGGTTTCTCGTAGCTTCTACCACATCGTGTGTGTGTTCACCCTTACTTTATCTTCTACTCCCCAGGGCTTCTTTCTTTCTTTTTTTTTTTTTTTTCTTTTCTTTTTTGGTTTTTCGAGGTAGGGTCTTGCCCAGGCTGACCTGGAATTCAGTATGTAGTCTTAGGCTAGCCTCGAACTCACAGGGATCCTCCTACCTCTGCTTCCCGAGTGCTGGGATTAAAGGCGTGCGCCACCACCATGTGTGGCCTTCCCCATGGTTTCTGGCACATAGGCAGAGTGTGTGTAGAACCTTCCCCCTCCCCCAGAAACTCATAAAAAGGACCACCTCCTTTGCTCTTGGAATTTCTGATCTCTTTCTTTCCCTCCCTCCTCCTCCTCTTCTTTCCTTCTCCCTCTCTGGCTTCAGACCCCACCCGCCCAGCCTGTGGCATGATGCTGTAACTCTCTTAACACAGCGTTTGTCCTAGAAGAGTGAGCATCTCGGGTGCCTCTCCTCAAACCAGTCTGCTCTCTCCCTGTTCCTGCTGCCCCTCTTCAATTTACCTATCAAGTGTGTGCTCACCGATCCTAAGAGTTCTTGTAGACACACTTCTTGGCTATGGCCTTCTTCCTTCCTGGGAAGGGAGGCTGGGAAGCAGGAGCCCACCCCAGGCCCACCCAGGGTAACCCTCCCCACCACCCTACCTGACAAGCCCAGGGCTCCTGGGGGAGCTGCAGGCGCCAAGGGCACCCAACAAAGAGCAAGTCAGCAAGTCACTGGCAGGGCACCAATGACTCTGGGGTGTCTTGTTCTGCAGCACTTGGTGACTGATACACTACTACCTGCTGGGGTTTGCAACTCTGTCACATGGGGCGGGGAGCTGTTGTGGGGAGGGGGCCACGGGTGAATGCTCAAGTCACAGGGTCTGGGGCAGCCACTGCGGTGTGATTCTCCCACGTGGCTCATGCCGGAAGGTGTATATTCTGATCATTCCCCATCCTTTGGCCTGGCTGAAAGCAGCCCGGTCCAAGAAGCTGAGCAGGATGAGATGCCGAGGCTGGAGAGTGACCAGCTGAACTGGAACGGCCTTGGGCCTCCATTCCCTGGGGGGCAGAGCCCCGTGCCACATGAGAGTCTGCTGATTCTGCGGCCTGTCATCCCGGGGCCCCTCCCAGCCTTGCCCCACCTGGCTGACTGCAGTCGGTGCCCAGTGCATGTCAGTTGGATCCAGATGTCAATGTGCGAGTCTCCTCCTCCCACCTCCAGTTCGACACTGCAAAGCCGAGGCGTGGCAGCCCTTCTGTGAGGTCGTCCCCAACCTCAGCCTCCTCTTCCATAAGGCATCGGACCACACTCCGTTTCCACAGCTAGACTGCGGGCTCCCTCAGAGGAGGCTCAAAGAAACCCAAGGTGGGGGATGAGGGAGGGAGGAAGGTGGGAGTGGTCCATCACTGCGGGCACTCCCCGCAAGATGGGACGGCTCTGTACAGAGATTCACACCGCTCCGACGCAGGGCTGCTGGGCCTGAGGCCCCCCCGACTGCTACCCCATGAGAGGAGGCTCATTTTATGGTTTCTCTGGTCTCAGCAGCCTCTTGTAACATGGTGACCCTGGAGCGATGAGGTTCTGTCTCCTTGGCATACCTCTCCCAGGAATAGGGGACCCCCCCCCCCCGCAGGCTGGCATGGGGGAAGCCCTGGGGCTCGGTTGTTCCCTCCTTGAGAAAATCCTGCAAGTACCACGATACCAACCCCACACCCCCTCCCCAGACTCCACTGGAAGTTCATCCCATCACACTCCCCGTGGTCCTGCGCGGTGCTGACAGTTCCTGCACACTCCTGATGCATCCTGGTCCAGTCTTGATCTCGCCATCCTGTGGTTGGCCTGGCCCCTTGTGTCTGTGCATCTGGATGTGGTCTTTGGCCTCCGTCCCTGGAGCCCACAGTTTGGGAGCCCTGGGTTCTGCCCTCTGAATCCTCTCTCAGGCTGCTGGCCAGGACAGCTATGAAGATACACTTCCAGGGCCATTTATCTAAAGCCTCAAGGTAAGGACACTCGGCAGCGAGGCCCCAGGAAGCCGCCAACTTGATAGCAACTCCAGGAGATTGCTTGTGGCTGCCTGGAGGCTCGTGAATTGGGAAAGGTGCTGTAGTCGATTAGCAATGTCTGCCACATGTGCAGCTGGGGGAGTTCTGAACTACATGCCAGCCATCTCCCTTACCCACTTGAGCAAATGTCACCTAACACCTTACTGGCAGCCTGTCCAGTCAGCAGGAACTGGTAGGAAGAATCCCAAACAGGCTCCATTTGTCCGGTTCTGGTTTTTTTTTTTTTTAATTTTTATTTATCTTATTTATTTGAGAACGAAAGAGGAAGAGGAGAGAGAGAGAAAGAGAGAGAATGGATCCACCAGGGCCTTCAGCTGCTGCAAATGAACTCCAGATGCATGCGCCATCTTGTGCATCCGGCTCACGTGGGTCTTGGGAATCGAACTTGTGTCTGTAGGCCTGGCAGACAAGTGCCTTAACCACTAAGCCATCTATCCAGCCCCCAACTGGCATTACTTGAGCACGTGCTGAAGAAGAGTAGTGCTGGGTGGGCGCTCAGGGCAGTGATCCTCGAATGGCAACAGGGATGAGCAAGGGGGACAGAGCCGGGAGGGACTGCTCAGGAAAGTCCCGGAGCTTGGAGCCTGCCTTCCAAGCAGTGGAAGTAATGAGGGCACCTCGTCTCCTCTCTCCTCATGGAGGGGTAGCGGAGGGGCTGGGAATCAGCTCCCTAGGAGGACACCAGGCTGCTATTTTAAGCCACCTGCCAACAGTCTGCCTTCCGCCCCCACTGCCGCCCTGACGTGTAGCTCCCGACAGGCAGCCCTGGGCTAGACAGCGCCAGGTGCCTCCAGGTAGCCAGCTGGCGGGCAGCTGGAGGACTCGAGCCCCTTTCCTCCCTCGTGCCCAGCCTCCCTGACCACTGCCCGCCTCCCTGTACAGACACGTGACTGCAGACATGGGACCTGGGCTCGGGTCTTCTCAGCGTGACCATGGTGAGGCCCCGCTCTCCTTGGAGCCCTCGTCGCTCTCTGTGAAATGAGTGAGCAGTGATGGAGCCTGTCGCCCATGGAGGTTGGAGGACTTCGGGAGGCCTAGTGTGAAAGGTGCCTGACGCAGGTATCTCCCCTGACCTCGAACCCCTTGTCACCCCTACCCTGCTCTGTCTCCCCCATCTGTCATCATGACAGGGACTTGTTGGGCCACAGAGGCCACACCGTACGGGCTGAGTGAGTTGGCATCCAGGAAGGAGACCTTTCCATACTACTTTGCTCCTCTGAGCCTGTTTCTTGTCCATAAAGCATTCATTTTATTTTATTTTATTTTATTTTATTTTATTTATGAGAGAGAGAGAGAATGGGTATGCCAGGGCCTCTAGTCATTGCAAACGAACTCCAGACGCATGCGTCACCTTGTGCATCTGGCTTTCTGTGGGTCCTGGGGAATCGAACCTGAGTCTGTAGGCTTCTCAGGCAGGGTGCCCTAATTGCTGAGCCATCTCTCCAGCCCCACAAAGAGTTTATTCAAGGGATTCATTCATCTGTTCCTTCGCTCATACACTCAGCTGGAACACAGGGCAAGGGAACACCCTGGGCCTCTACAGTGACACTGTGTCTGAGCAGCCTGAGCTCCTAGTTAACGGCTTAAGTCCCATTTCTCCGAGAAGACCCACTCGTGGATCACGTGACCTTAAGGCAGCATTCTGTCCCCAGAGTCCCTCTGCTTCCTGAGGAAGAGCTGGCTTAGTGGCCGCGCTGCCACCCCTGGTGGGTGTGGTACAATGGAGCGTGGTGGTCCCCAGTAGGCTGGAGCTGGGGTGGTCTTGGATGATGGAAAGCCAAGCGTTGACCCAGTGGCCTGTGGTCCTCCAAGAAGGCTGGGTCCATCCGGCCGTGGGGAGAAGGTCTTTGATTCCACAGCACATCCTAGAAGTGCCATCAAGGCCAGAGGCGTCGTGGCAGTGTTTGGGGATGAGGTGCTCATCCCCCAGAAGGGCTCTTCTTTGTATCTAAGCCGTCACTCCTCTGTAGTATAGGAATCCACAAGTTGGCCCCAGACTGACGGGGAGCAGAGCTTCCTCCTCTCTCCCTCCATGCTGGACTTGATCATGTGATTTGCTTTGATACACCCTAGGCAGAAGCCAGAGATGTGCTTGTATTTCTGCAGACCCTTTGCCCAGCCTTCCCACCAGTGACAGCATGGGGCAGAGCTGACCAGGATGGGCACAAGACTGACATCCTGAGCAAGAAAAATCAGTAAGTGCCACGGTGAGTGCCCAAATGAAGAACCCATTTGTTACCCAGCAGCAGCACAGGCATGGCTAGCTGATACATTCATTATGCAGTGACCCAGTGATGGGCTAGGTAAACAGTGACCATCCCAGAAGATGGCATTACCTGAGACACTGTGGCTGTCTAAGTTTGAGTAATCTATCATGTCCATACCATAGCAAATTTGAATAGCTACCTGACTGTATGAGATTTTGTAATCCCCATTTATTATTCTCTTTTTAATTTATTTATGAGAGATAGAGACAGAGAGGGAAAAGGTGCACCAGGGCCTCTAGCCACTGCAAATGAACTCCAGACACATGTGCCACCAGATGCATCTGGCTTCGAACCTGGGTCCTTAGGCTTCACAGACAAACGCCTTAACCATTAAGCCACCTCTCCAGCCCCCATTTATTATTTTCAACATCCTTTTTCTCATCACACCCTCTCCTACAGCCAAAGCCAAGGTGTCCCCTTTCCTCCCATGAGGTCAAGTGCCCTCCTGGGACCCTACACGACCCCCACCCACCCATCTACCCACTGGTTCTCCAGCCTGCCTCTCCTTGATGTTTGCCAGAAACCAGAGAGAGAGAGAGAGAAGAGAGAGAGGTGTTGGATTTGTTCTTGGCTACTTTCCTCTGCAACTCCCAGCGGCCCTGCTTACAAACCGAATCAGTTATCAGCTAGTTAGACTGCAGTCCCGGGAGGCGCCGCCCGCGTGTGTGCGGATGGGGCCCATGCATTATTCAGCGCGAAGACGGGAGAAATGAGCAGTGAGTCCAGAGCCAGAACAGCAGTGGCAGTAAGGGAATAATTAGCGAGCTGTCACTTGTCCCTGTCACCGTTTCCTCCCTTAACACATGAGGGAAAAATTAAAAAAAAAATAAATAAATAAAATAAAATAAAAAAATAAATCATCTTTTTTTTTTTTTAAAGGAAGAAGAAAAAAGGCAGGGACGATCGTCTTGCTTCTTGAAGCAGCTGGTAGGTTACAATGTGACAGCAAAGAAGCTTGAAGCCAGCTCCGGTCTCTTCACAAAGCCATGGCCTGGGGACCACCCCCCCCCATGTCTTATCCAGCATTCCTTCCTGCTTGGCAATTCATGAGAACGGCCCTGGCCTTTCATTCAGATTTTCTTCACGTCTCCATAGCTCCAGGAATGGATGTCTCCCCTGGAAGGGAGTGGCGGGGGTTCCTGGGAGGGGACATAGCATGAGGGGGCGAGCCACTGGGCCACTGAGCTTGGAGGTGACCTTCCAGGAGGACACTGGGATGAGGCTGCTCATTTGGGGGCCGTGTGACTTGATTCCCCACGAGTTAATGTGTGCAGAACAGGATCATTTTATTGCGTGACTCTCCACCGTTCCCCATGGAAGCTATTTTTATTTATCTATTAATGTCTTGTTATGATTTTTTTTTCTGGCAGGGGGTATTGCGTGTGTGCTGGTTTGCCACTTGGGGTGTAGAGCCAGACAGGCGTTGGGAGGTCTGAGATGCAATGGGATTTGAGATAGCTTTCTCAGCGATCCCTGACTCCCAGAAAAATAGCAACGATGCCTTGAAGAGGGTGGGCAGGGGCTGGGATTTTTTTGTGTCTGGTTCACACCCACTGCCTCCCAGCAGACACAGGACAGGGGGATGTGTGAGATTCTTCACACAAGAAGGGTCAGGATGGAAAGATGGCTCAGCAGTTACAATGCTTGCCTATGAAGCTAAAGGACCCAGGTTTAATTCCCCAGTACTCATGTAATCCAGATGCATGTGGTGGCACATGCGCCTAGAGTTTGTTTGCAGTGCCTAGAGGCCCTGGCTCACCTCTCTCTCTCTCTCACCTGAATAAATAAATAAAAGCAAATAAATTTTGTCCTACAAGCTCAGGGATAAAGGAAATGTATTCATGAACCCAGACTTGCTAAGTGTGGTAGTGTACACCTTTAGTCCCAGCACTCAAGAGGCAGATGTAGGAGGATCACAGTGAGTTCGAGGCTACCCTAAGACTATATAGTGAATTCCAGGTCAGCCTGGACTAGAACAAGACCCTACCTCAAAAAAAAAGCAAAAAAGAAAAGAAAAAGAAAAAGAACCCAGACTTACAGAGACCTGAGCAAGCCTACCACTGCTTCCTTACCCAGTGCCCATGGCAGACATTGCTAATCCATTCAGAGCACTCAGCCCCAGTATGGCCACCTACGTCTCCCAGGCAGCCACACGCAGATCAAATCTGAAATAATAGTGACTTCTGGATTAGAAAGAAGGAGCTTATGACCCCAATGAGAAGTAGGGGGTGGTCATGTGACCTCAGTCTTGGCAGGCATATGGGAGAGGGACTAAGTAGGAGCTACATGGAGGGGGGAATGAGGTACCATGACAAATCCCACCCGTATCCTCAACTTGCCTCACCCTGTGGACATGCTACCTTCTTCTTATCTGTATCTCCTGGCTCAGCATGGCCCCCAGATTGAAGTTTAGTGCTCTGGGTTGGATTAGCAAGGTCTGCCTTGGACACTGGGTGAAGAAGTGGTTGGTTTGTATGGTCCCCTCTCCCTGGGTGACCTCTGCCCAGTCCTGCAGGGTGGATGGCCCCATTACTTTCCCTTCAAACCACATGATCTTCACACTGCCTGTGAGCTCAGTACCATGGGACCAACTTCTCCTCCTCACCACATTGACTGTTCAAAGGGCAAGCTGAGAGATTTAATCATCTCCCCGCCCCCTGGCAGCCAGCACAGATTGACGTATGAACGGGATCCCATGAGCGGGTTCTTGGATGAAGAAATGATTTGCCATACGCCTCCCTGTCTCCCCTTCTCTCTCTCTCTTTCTCTCTATCTCCCTCCCATGTCCCATTCCTTCTCTGGTGTCTCCATTGCATTGGCACTGGGCACTAAAATACGGAAGTTCTCTCACATTCCAGCTCTGCCTAGGGTGTGTGGGAAGAGCTGGAACTGGCAATGGACCTGCCAAGATCTTGGCTGGTGGCTGGAGGAGCCCTGTTGCCAACATCACCCAGTGCACAGAGCCCGAGGTGGGTCCAGGTGACCAGGGACCCTGTGGAGACATTCTGGGTCATTCTAGATGGCACTGGCTGCAGTCACCATGGCTCCATTCAGACAGCACTTGCCAGGAGGCTCTGTGTTCTTGGCCCTTCATGGGGTTCATCATGACTCCCTGTGGTCCTGTGACTCCATCCTTCAAAACAGATTTACTAAAGGAAAAGGGCCCAGACACAGGAGGCAAGTTCCCTACACTGAGAGACAGTCCAGCTCCAGGCCAAGCTGGGTGCGCACACTCACGCCCTACCCGGCCACTTGACTCCCACGTCCAGGTCCCTCACATCTCCCTCGGGCCCTCTGTTCATACTGTCATGCAGAACCTTCCAACCTCACATGGACAGATCTGCGACCTACTCAGGACACACTTCTACATAAAGAAACTTCGCTTCACCTTGATGCAGGCATTGGTCATTGGTCCTTACTGATTTTGTTGACGCATCGTCGCCCATAACATGAGCAGGTTCCACTTGGGACTCGTGCCCATGATGGACTCTGGAGTGGCTCGAAGAAAGAGCTGCTATGGGATCCAAGGCCAATGTGGGGAATGGACATAGTGGGAGCTCTTAGCTCTTCTGTTTACTGAACACCTACTGTGTGCCACACACTGGGAACTCAGCGTATCAGCTCAGCGAATCCACAAGAAGCCCCTTGGGGATCTTCAAGACCATCCCCATCTACAGATGGGAACAGTTGAGCTCAGAGAGGTCGATCCCTTGTCGCCGGTCACACGACTGGAAAACATCTAATGCTCCCTTCCTCCTTATCACCCCTCTAACAGAGCTGCTTCGTGGCCTCCAATAAAAACGCAAGTGAGTTCTGCAGTGGTCTGGTAATGCAGGCTGCATGTGTGCAACCACGTGTCCAACTATAAACAACATAAGCCAGGCAGAGAATTCCGTCCCCTCCTAAAAGGGGTCAGGAGGTGGCCAGCTCCATGGTGACATCAGACACCTGTTGCTTCTTTGAAGCTCTGCTGTAGCCATCCTTAAGCTGGGCCACACATTCTCAACATGCTCAAAATGACTGCCAGAGCTCCAGCCACGACATCCACCATCCACACTGAGAGAAAGGGAGAGGCTGGTGGTGACAAGAGGAAGTGTTCCCTTACAGTGCCTGCTTTGTAAGGGAGCTCTTCTGGAAGCTTCTTAACTTCTCCTTGCAAATTAGTAGGCAGCCATTCCATGTGCCAAAAAGGCTGGGAATTTATATAAAAATATTATTTATTGGGCTGGAGAGATGGCTTAGCAGTTAAGCACTTGCCTGTGAATCCTAAGGATTCCGGTTCAAGGCTCAATTCCCCAGGACCCACGTAAGCCAGACGCACAAGGTGGCACATGTGTCTAGAGTTTGTTTGCAGCAGTTGGAGGCCCTGGCGTGCCTATTCCCTTTCTCTCTCTCTCTCTCCTTCCCTCTTTCTCTGTTGCTCCCAAATAAATAAAGAAAAACAAACAGCAACAAAATATCATTTATTTGCAAGCAGAGAGATAGAGAGAAGAGAGACTGACAGAGAGAATGGGCACACCAGGGCCTCCAACTGCTGCAAACAAACTCTAGATACATGTGCCACTTTATGCATCCAGCTTTACATGGGTCCTGGGGAATCAAATCCGGGTCATTAGTCGGGTCATTGGGTTCTGCAGGCAAGCGCCTTAACTGTTGAGCCATCTCTCCAGGCTCTGTTTTTCTTTTCTTTTTTTAAATACAGAGACATATTAACCCCTTCTCACAAATAAATGTTCTTTCTCTAGGCAGGAAAAATAGTCACCCAGATGTGTATGGCCAATAGCATCCCAGACCACAAAGCTGGCCCAGGGATCCAAGCCCTTCCTCCATCTGGAAGATGGAGAGGATGAGGATGGGTGTCCTGCAGGCCTCACACAACAAGAGCATTTGCAAGCTTAAATCAGGCATTTTTATCCAAAGACTAGCACCCAAAAACCTGCTCTCAACAACAGACTTTCTCCAGCAAGGCTCCAATTGCCAAAGTACCACCAGCTTAGGACGTAGCATTCAAACCACCGTACTCCGCCCCTGGCTCCCCATAAACTGGTAACCATACATGAGGTAAAATACAATGCATTCAGCCCAACTTTAAATGTTCTCTTAGTTTTTACCAATCCCAACACTGTTCAAACATCCCCGTAGTCCAACATCTCCAGAACACAATGGCACAGATTAAACATTCACACTGCAAACGACGGCACAGCAAGGAGAGATTAGGCCAGTGAATCTAAAACAAACAGGGCAAATATCAAATCCTGTAGCTCCAAGCCCGACATTTCTAATCACTGACGAGGTCTCTGGAGTTCCAATTCCACCCCTCCAGCTGGGCTGTCCTCAGCCTGTGGACAACTCCACCCCAAGCTGGCAGCTCTCCTGTAGTCCTGGTATATACAGTTCATCCTACAGTCCTGGTGGATCCAAAACATCCTCAGATCTACACTGCAAAGCACGGCTTGGCCACACCACGGCTCCACCGAGCCTCCACCCAGAGAATCCAACAGGCCTGTTTCACGTTGCCCAGTGGCCATTTCAAAAAAACGAAAACAAAAACAAACAAACAAACAAACAAAAAACTCAAAACCAAGTTGCATATCCAGCGGCCCTCCTTTTATTTATTTATTTATTTTTTTTTTTTGCAGATTTGTCAATACTCCATAGAGCCTGGTGGGTTTCCAAGTTGTTAATCCAGGTGTGGAGGGGGAATAAAGCCAACTTTAAAGAGCAAGAGAACTCCACCGGCTGTGGAAACCAGCATTCGGAGCACACAGGTTTACGGGGGACCTCTGATTCAAACCACCACAGCTGCATCATCTCAGAATGTGACAGGCGGCCCTGGAAGTTTCTGAGGCAGCCTCCATAGTGCAACAGGCTGGCATGTCCTTCGTCATCTTGAAATGGCAAATGCCATGATGACCTACTGAAGGGGCTCGGGGGGGGGGGAAGAATCCCAGAGTAGGAAATTTTTTGGAGCATATTTGAAGTTCCCCAAGGCTTAACGGCCATCAGTGTGTCACAAGACCTGGTGTTGGAGCTGGTTGGGGAACCCCCAGAAGAGTCTAGATGGTGTCTTGTATCCCGGCAGGGCAAGGGAAGAGAGGATGCATATGTGGGAGGACCCAGAACAGGAATTGACAGTCACTCGATCACTAGGTCACCACCACTAGTTGGCCTTTGGAGAGTTACTTTGTACCCAAGAGCCTAAAGAATGGTAATAACCACTTGCCTCATAATAACCCACAAAACAGCAGGTTCTAAAATTCTCTTTGCTTCCCTCCCATATTTTTAAATTTTAATTTAATTTATTTGAGAGAGAGAGAGAGAGAGAATGGGCATGCCAGGGCCTCCAGCCACTGCACTCGAACTCCAGATGAATGTGTTGCCTTGTGCATCTGGCTTACATGGGTTCTGGAGATCCGAACCCAGGTCCTTAGGCTTCACAGGCAAACGCCTTAATGGCTAAACCATCTCTCCACCCTCCTCCCATCTTTTGAACTCAACCATCAGGTAAAGACCAGATGGGGAGACTGTTCGTTCCCATCTCACCTTTGTGGTGAACATGATATTCACACTGTGCGGGACAGCATCAGACACCGAGCTCCTCACCATCTCCAGACAGGTATCCCTACTTCATCCTGGCCCCTCCTCTAACTCACATCTGCTGCAGAGGCCACAGAAGGATCCCAGGAAGTTGACAGTGGTCTCCTGGCAGATGGCAGGCGTGTCTCTTCATGGCAGGAGAAAATGAACAGCCAGGCACCTGGCTCCTTTCTGCCCTCACTGTGGAAGCGTGTGCGTCTAAGACTGCAGTGTCCCTGTGGAGGGCCTGCAGGCTTCCCTGACAGCCACCTAAACTTCCCATGAATCGTGTAAGAATAAAACGTAGACATTGAGGGCTGGAGAGATGACATGGCGATTAAGGCATTTGCCTGCAAAGCCAAAGGACCTCGGTTCGATTCCCCAGTACCCGTGTTAGCCAGATGCACAATGTAGTGCATGTGTCTGGAGTTCATTTGCAGTGACTGGAGGCCCTAGTGAACCCATTCCCCATTCTCTCTCTCTCTTTCTCTCTGTCAAATAAATAAATAAATAAAAATTTAAAATATGTTTTTAAAAAGTAGACATTGAGTGTGTTGGGTTAGTAAGATCTGGGGAGTGGCTTTTGTTACTGCAGCTGAACTTGACTTATCCTGTCCAGTGTCACCAACCTGACATTGAGCTAACCCTTCCTGATGCCTTGGTTGGGGGAGGGGAAGCTCCCATTTGCTGATTCCAAATCCACAGCATCTGAAGGATGACACTTGTGGTGCTCTGGGCTGGGTGATGGAGTGGAGACCAGAGAGTGCTAGGAGAAAGCTCGCTGTCTTGATGTTTATGTCCCTGTCCCCTTAAACTCCTTGACTTAAGCATGCTGTGGCCTCACCTTCTCCTACATGTGGAGTCAGAAACTTTCCCAAAGCCCAAGGCTGTGTTTGAACCAGTCTCCTTCTGGGGAGCACACAGAGTACATGGGCTTCCACAGTGACTTACAGGAGCAGTCTATTAGCATGTCCCCGCCCCCTGACCACAGTGATTGGTTCAGAGGTGGACATGAGAATATAATTATCCAATCAGAGTCCATCTCTCTGTGGGCAGTGCCCATGCTAAGACCCTCTTTCCTTGGTGGTGGGTCAGCACCCCCTTTCCAAGCCAAGGAGACTTCCAATGAAGTTGACCGGAGTGAGAGACAGGACAGATCCTGAATGAGTGACACCGTGCGGTTGTTGGATGGAGCCTCACCTGAGAGCTGGAACCTCTAGATTTTTCTGGTCCCCAGAATCCAGAGTCTTCATTTGAAAGCTAATCTGGCCAGGGAAGGTGGTGTACACTTTTAATTCCAGCACCTGGGAGATTAAGGTAGGAGGATCACCATGAGTTCAAGGCCAGCCTGGGACTAATTCCAAATAAGCCTGAACTAGCGCAAGAACCTACCTCAAAAAAGCAAAAATTTTTAAAAAGGAGAGAGAAGGAAAGAAGGAAGAAAGAGAGGGGGAGGAGGGAGAGAAAGAGAAAGGAAGGAAGGAAGGAAGCAAGCAAGAAAGAGAGAAGTTAATTTGAGGCATGTTTCCCATTCCTGGCAACATGAATTGTCCTCACTGATGGGAGCAGGCGAGTGCACTGTTCTTGGGTGACGGCCTGGAGTGACAGGCCCCACCACGGTTTATCCAGCCCAGGACACAGAGGGGCAGAGATGTGTCCAAGCTCACAAAGGAGGTCTCTGAAGTCCCTGGCTCCTGACTCTGCAGCAGAGGGGGGGCTCTTGTGGGATGTGAGCTTCAAACAGAGAGGGAAGGAGAGAGAGAGAGAGGAAGGGAGGGAGGCGGGGAGGGGTAGATGCTCCTTTTAGCGCTGGCTGCTCTGCTAGCTGCATAAAAGAATGCAAATTTATTCGGAGAGGAGCCGAGGTGCAGGCATATCCAAGCTTGGTGAGGAGAAGCTCAGACTCAGGAACTTTGCCCTGACGTGGGGGGGAGGGGGACGTGGGAGGGGGGAGGCGGGCTCCTGGAAGTGTCTGCCAGCCTCTCCCTGTCCCTCCTTCTTCCCTCCACTTGGTCATCCCTGAGCCCTGCTGATTCTCAATCTCCCCCAGACCTCAGGAACCTGAGCCTTCTCCAGCCCCATGTGCAGGGCACCAAGCGGCCTCCCTTGCATCTGTGAGCACCTCCCTAGGCCCACCTGGCTCCCGGCTCCCTCTGTATTTGTTCTGGGCCAGCAGGACTTCTGAGGTGTCAGCTGGGGCATGGCCTTGACAGAGCCCATCTGATGGCATCTGCTTGTAACCCAAACACAAAGCTAGATCGATCGCCTCACACCCAAGGCCTGCAGGGCCACAGATGAGCCCATTCCGTCCGTGTGCATGGGCTCTGCGTTCCACTACCACCACCCTTCCCTGGAACCCCTTTGGTTGCCCTCCAGGGCTCAGACTCTGTGGGAGCCGCTCTCTGTGCCCACGGGCTGGTCCACTGTGCCCCTATGGAAGGCATCACTTTTCCATAGATGTGCTCAGAAGTCACTTCTCACCCTCCACATTCCTAACAGTGAGGGGTGAAGAGGAGGAGGAGAGGAAGGAGGCTTGTCAAACGGTAACTAATGCCTCAGTGCTGAGGAGCTTTACTGTTTGTTTTTTTAAATATTTTTCATTTGTCTTACTTATTTGAGAGAGACAAAGAGGGGGAAAGAGAAAGAGAGAGAATGGGCGCATCAGGGCCTCCGGGTGTAGCAAACAAACTCCAGACGTATGCGCCACCTTGTGCGGCTGTCTAATGTGGGTACTGAGGAACCGAGCCTGGGTCCGTGAGCTTCTCAGGCAAGTGCCTTAAACACTAGAGCATTCCTGCAGCCCAGTGATGAGTTGTTGAGGCGGGCTGTGGCATCAGATTCCTCTCTGTCCCTGTGCTCAGGGCAGCATCCCCAATGTCATTGCTCCATTGCATGGGCGGCAGAACATACTGGATTCCACTGCCCGCCTGTGGCCGCATTGGTTAGATGTGGGGAGACTGGAAGCTCTAAGCAGGTACGTTCTGCAAGCATGGAGTCCTGGCATAGCGTGGACGTTCATGAAGCGCTTTCATATGAATCTAGTGATTTGACTTGTTTGGGTTTGTCTCCACTGCCCGGCCTCAAAGCTTTGTGAGCACTGTGTAATTTTTTTTTTTTTTTTTGGTCATTTCTAAGTTCCAGTTGGATGGACAGAGGGATGCATGGGTAGAAGGGTGGTTGGGGGGTTGGATGGGTGGATGGTGGGTGGGTAGGTGGATGGATGAGTGGGTGCATGGACTGGCGGTGGGTGAGTGAGTAAGTAGATAAGTTGGGAGGTAGAGAGGAGCATGGGAAAACGTATGGGTGGAGTGGAAGTTACATGGATAGAGATGGGAATGGACTGGTAGTTGTGTAGGAAGGGAGGTAGATCAGAACTGGGTGAGTAGGTAGATGAGTTGGTGTTTGAGTGAGTGGATGGGTGAATGAATTAGTAGGTAGATAGGAGGATGGGGAAGTGGCTGGATGAGGTAAACATGGATGGGTGGATGGATGGATTAAGAAAATACAAGTGAAAGAAGCATGGGTGGAACCCACAGGGACAGCTAACTGCAGATGACTACAGAAATGGATCAATGAGCAAACGGTCAGACAGATGCGACAATAGTCCCAGGAGAGTTCTCACTGTCCGTTCCAGCACTTCCGGAGTCCTGGTGTTACACTTCCCATCAGAGTCCTGCGGATCTACGGGGGGGAGAGCGGGGGGTGCAAGTTCATCATGCCCTCCCCCCTCCCCCTCCCTGCTCTCTCGGAGATGCACACCGTTCAGTGCTTCTGTGTGCACACGCACGCACGCACGCACGCACGCACCCACTCCAGGTAGGGGCTGACCGGCCATGCAAGTGCACACGGGCCACTGGAGTCCCTGGAGGGAAACATACACCCAGGAACCTGGGAGGAACTCTCGCCCCAGCTTAGAGCAGCAGACATCCCATGCCGCGGCACTCGGCAGCCTTCCCCAGCCACCGCTGTCTGCTTTCTAAATAAACCCCGAGACGGAGCCATGTGGGTTATAAATCAGCCGGAAATCAAATGCTAACATGTAAATAAATTGCAAATCAGCTGAGAAATTGGTTTCATTTTGAGACGATAAAGCACATTTCTCCTGCGCTGATTTCGTCAGGCGCCCCTTAAGAATTGTAATATTTCTGTGTGGTAATGATAAACATTAGTGAGTTGCTTTAGAAATGAAAAAATAGACAGCCTCTGGGGATTTGGAAAACATATGCACTTCAAATTTGAAAATCCAATTTAACTGTCCATTATAAGGAGAATAAAAAGGTAAGGATAGGATAATTTTGCAGTTACACAGCATTTGACTAGATCTGATTCCATGATGACAGACACACTTTAAAAGCTACAGGCCTGAATGCGGGGCGACAGCAAATCATTTATTTATGATTGTAATCTACTTGCTGTCTAACAAGTTGGCGACGGGGCCGACTGCTCCCTGGCTGCAGACGCGTGTGCACTGTCAGCCAGCACGCTTAAACACACTCCTCGCAGAATTTCTGGGAGAAAAAAAAAAGAAAAGAAAGAAAAAGAAAAAAAAAAAAAGAAAGTAAAGAGAAGACAAAAGAGATGAACTTTGTCCCATTGACCCAATGAGCAGATGCTGAAGTTACAAAAATTTAGGAAGAGAGCCAGACATGGCGGCGCACGCCTTTGATCCCAGCACTCGGGAGGCAGAGGTAGGAGGATCGGCATGAGGCCATGAGTTCGAGGCCACCCTGAGACTACATATTGAATTCCAGGTCAGCCTGAGCTACAGCGAAACCCTACGCTGAGAAACCAAAACCAAAACCAAAAAAGAAAAACCATTAGGAAGAAGCAGACTTTTAATCTTTTTTTTTTGTTTGTTTATATTTATTTATTTGAGAGCGACAGACAGAGAGAAAGGCAAACAGCGAGAGAGAGAGAGAGAGAATGGGCATGCCAGGGCCTCCAGCCACTGCAAACGAACTCCAGACGTGTGCGCCCCCTTGTGCATCTGGCTAACGTGGGTCCTGGGGAATCAAGCCTCAAACTGGGGTCCTTAGGCTTCACAGACAAACGCTTAACCGCTAAGCCATCTCTCCAGCCCAGACTTTTAATCTTAATTTGTCATAAAACTGACATGGGAAAAGGCCCCCTCCACACACAGACACACTCGCGTGCGCACGCACACACGTGAGTGATAGTGCTTGCGCTCGCATGTGCATGCGTGTAAGTCCCTGCTGAAACACGGTGCGTGTACACGTGCACATGGGATGGCAGGCTGTGTCTGCAGCTAGAAAAGCACACATTGCAAAACTTCAACTGGGAGGTCACCCCTTCCCCCAGCATGTGGTCTCAGCCCCACCCCTGCATCAGCATCTCCCCAATAACCCCCCACCCCCGACACACACACACACATCCGTATTACCCGGACATCTCTGTGGTCTGTTCTTTTGCTGTAAGGAACTTGCAATCATGTGGTTTTTATCTTTTTGGAACTCTGCCAGGGGTTCCCCAGTCACAGGCTTGGAAGGTGCTGGAAGCCTGGCATGAAGGAGAGGTCCAGAGGTGTTCAGCCGCTGTGACGTCTTGGCGCCGTGAATAACCACACAGCTCGGGCTCTGTCAGTTATGTAGCCTTCACTTTGCCCTCAGGATGGAGTTACCGGCAGGCCATGTGTGGGCCTTTGTGCACCGGGCACTATGTGCCCCTGAGGCTGCTGAGGTCCCAGAGGTCATGCATGATGGTCCCTGTCAATTCCATTACTGTACATATATGTGTATGTGTGCATATACATATGTTTATGCAATATAACTTATATAATATATTATATATGATATATATCATATATATATTTATAACAAATGAGGGCCCGTTAGGGTATAAGTCACCTAAGACACAAAGCTAAGGAGTGACAGAGCCTAGACTCTGCCTCTCGCTGATTTAAATTTGCCACCTGACCCGTTTGCAGCGACATTTGTCTATTTGCTCAATCGAAGCAGCAGCTGTTAAGCACTTAGTGTATACCAGGTGCTGTGCTTGGCAGGAGTTGCAGCCGTGGGTCAGGTTGTCAACGTCGGGCCTTCGTGGACAGGGGTGGGAAATGAGAAGGAAATAGAAACCACGTCGTTTACTCCAGTGTACTTCATGACGAGAATGACTTGGGGGTAAGAGGACCTTACCGGTGAGACAAAGGGTGAGGGAAGATGTCAGAGGAGGTGGCCAGGAGGGGACAGGTTGGCACAGGTGTGGCACAGATGGAAGGGCATTCTAGGCAGAGGGCACCGCAGCTGCAGAGTCCTGGGGTAGGAGCAAGCGGGGGTTTGGTTGTGAAATGGAGGGAGTCGGGGACTAGGGAAACAAGGATGGGACCAGGGGACTCCAGCACTCAGAGGCAACGAAACAGCGTGGTGTGGCATGGCCTTCACCACCAGCCAGCGGGGGGGGGGGGGGGGGGGGGGGGGGGGCAAAATTCAAAGGTAACTGGACGAGAGGAGAGAACCAGCCCCGTCACCTTGGCGGGTGCTGCCGGAAGCCCACTCCAGCTCACCCAGGGGCGAGTTCCCATTCACAAGAAGACGCCCAACCCCTGAACCGAGTCGGTGGGGCAAGCGTTACTGGTCTCTGCAAACGGGCACTAGGTAGCAGCACAGTGCCAACGGGCAGGGAGACCCCTAAGCTGCCCTGTGTTTCGGGGGGGGGCATACCAACCTGAAACCACACACAGAAATGTCTCTCATGACCCTCTCAAGCACAGACACAGGAAAAGCGTTCACGGTTACGGGAAACCATGGAGATGGTTCAGGCTGCTATCTGCTGTGTTCTTAAGAAAGCCCAGGTAGGGGGCTGGAGAGTTAAGGCACTTACCTGAAAAGCCTAAGGACCTGGGTTTGATTCCCCAGTACCCATGTAAAGCCAGATGCACAGAGTGGCTTGTGCGTCTGGAATTCTTTGCAGTGGCTGGAGGCCCTGGCATGTCCATTCGCTCTATCTGCCTCCCTGCCTCTCTCTCTCTCTCTCTCTCTCTCATAATTAAATAAATACTTTAAAAAGAAAAAGAAAGCTCAGGTGACAGGTGATCTGGTGCAGGGCAGATCTGGCCTGAGACATCAGTAGAGCCCCATCATTGTCAAAAGAGACTGCTTTTATCCCCCCGATAGGAGACTCAGGGAGCCCCTAGACACCCTCAGTCCTGCCAGCTCTTGGGCACCTGTCCCTTCCACAGCATGCTCATGTCGTCCCTCCACTGTTGACACTTTTGAGAGACGCTTCTCTATAAATACTTGTACCCTTGCTGGGAACATCTGGCCACGCACCCACTTAACACAGCCTCCCTTGCTTGGGCTGTCGTCATTGTTGTAAATATCACCGCTGACCCACCGGAGTCCTTAGACCTGGCGGCGGTGTGAGCCGTGTCCCTCCTCCGCCTGTCACCGGGGGGGGGGGGGGGGGGGGGGGGAGTTTACGCGAGATTTGATGAGAATTTCACCAAGTCGGGCAGAGCTTGTGTGAGCTGTCAGATGAGATAATTTATCGGTTGATGGTTGTGTGAATTCGTAAATATTTATGACTTCACAAGTTATAACTGTGCAGCTTGAAGGGAGGGTGGCATCCGAAACTCACCAAGTCACAGATTACAATGAATATTTACAGATAACCCCCCCCTCGCCCCCCAATCTGCTAATATTAGTTCTTTGTACTTGTCGAGAAGCCTTGCTTGGGGATAGTAACCCTTTCTGGAATTGAAGGCATAAGCCCCCGAATAAAAGCTAATAATAAAACCCCAATCGGTCACAGCTGTTTTGTGCATCTGGAATCTGGGTTTATGCCTGTGTCAAGTCTCTGGCTGGTCTTTCTAAAAGCTGGTGGCTAAGTGGGTTTTGAGCTGAGCGGGGTGAGAGAGTTCAAGATGGCAGGTGTTCCAAAGATCTTTTTTTTTTCTTTTTTTTTTCATTTTCCCCAAGTGACCCACTGCCCCCGAGCCCTTGAGTGAGTGGCTCAGCCCCCCTAGATCATCAGTGCCCAAATGTGCAGTTTGTGGTCACGTGCAGATGAGCATGTTCGTGCACATGTGTGTGGAAGGAAGCTGGAGCAAGCGTCACGTGTCGTCCTCTGCCACTCTGCTTATTTCCCAGTCTCTCTCTCTCTGTCTCTCTCTCTCTCTCCCTCTCTCTCTTTCTCTCTGAACCTGGAAGTTTCTGCATTTTGGTCAGGCTGAGTGACCAGTGACTCCCAGTGATCCTCCTGTCTCTGCCCCCTCTCAGGCCTGATGTTACAGGCACGTGTGGCCATACTCGGCTTTCTGTGTGGATATTGGAGAGTGAACTCATGTTCTCACCTACCGAACCATCTCCCTGGCCCCTAAATCTATCTCCTTAATGACACTTCTTGTCCCACGTGGTGGCTGGGAAAGTTCTGAGTCTTAGGTTCACTATATCTTTGTTTAAAAAAAAAAAAAAAGCCGGCGTGGCAATGCACACTTTAATCCCAACGCTTAGGAGGCAGAGGTAGGAGGATGACCATGAGTTCGAGTCCAACCTGAGACTGCAGAGTGAATTTCAGGTCAGCCTGGGCTAGTGTGAGACCCTACCTCAGAAAACAAAACAAACAGCAACAACAACAACAAAAATTTATTAGGGTTGGAGAGATGGCTTAGCAGTTAAGGCCCTTGCCAGCAAAGCCAAAGGACCCAGGTTTGATTCCCCAGAACCCTCGTAAGCCAGATGCACAAGGGAGCACATGCATCTTGAGTTCATTTGCAGTGGCTAAAGGCCCTGGCACTCCCATTCTCTCTGTCATTCTCTCTCTCTCTCTCCTTGCAAATAAGTAAATAAAAATACTTTTTAAAAAAGCATGACTAAGCATGGGATTATGACTGCGCACACTGGGGTAAGGTCAGGAAGTGAACACCAACAGCTCTGTATTCCTGAGATGCCACAGGGCATGACACAGAAGTTAGGAAGAAGGGCTGGAGAGACGGCTTAGCTGTTAAGGCGCATGCCTGTGAAGCCTAAGGACCCATGTTCGATTCTCCAGGTCCCACATAAGCCAGATGCACATGGTGGCACATGTGTCTGGAGTTCATTTGCAATGGCTAGAGGCCCTGGCATGCCCATTCTCTCTCTCTCTCTCTCTTGCTCGCTCGCTCTAATAAATAAATAAAAATAAAATATTTAAAAAGGTAAGTTAGGAAGAAGGGCCTGATGCCATTAGCTGAGAACGGACAGAACTCCTTCACTCAGTTTAGGCTCCTGTGAAATGGCGTGACAATGGGACTTTCATTTTAAAAAAACATTTTATTTATTTTTTTGAGAGAGAAATAGAGGCAATAGAGAGAGAGAGAGAATGGGCACACCAGGGCCTCCAGCCACTGCAAACAAACTCCAGATGCATGTGCCACCTTGTGCATCTGGCTTTACTGGGGAATCAAACTTGGGTCCTTTGGCTTTGCATGCAAGTGTCTTAACTACTGACCCATCTCTCCAACCTTGCCTTGCTTTTTTTTTTTTTTTAATTATTTGCAAGGAGAGAAAGAGAGAGAGACAGAGTATGAGTATGGGTTTGCCAGGTCCTCTTGCTGCTACAGACAAACTCCAGATGCATGTGCCACTTTGTGCATCTGCCTTGACATGGGCACCAGGGAATCGAACCCAGGTTGTTAGGCTTTGCAGGCAAGTGCTTTAACCTCTGAGCCATCTCTCTAGCCCCTCCCTCCTATACCTTATTGTATGAGTTCAGCATATGGTCACTGCACAGGTGTGACTGCCCTCCTTTGGCAGGTGGGGAAACTGAGGCACAAAGTCCCCTTGGCTGCTCTGATGAATCATAGCCACTTCCAGGCTCCACCAGCCAAGGATCTCCCAGGGCTTGGTGTCCACACATGGACACTTCGTCCAGTGTGCTTGGAACCAGGCAGGTCTCCCAGCGGTTGATGGACACCTGACCATTTTTTATCTTCATGGCTGTTTGGTCACATCTTAGAGCAGTCGAGGTTCAGAGACGTCAAGTAAATGGTCCAAGCACACGTAGCTGGGACAATGGGAACAGGCACAGAGTTACCTGAGCAACTCCACGTGGGTCCTCAGGCCCCGAGAACCACTTCACTAATGAGGGTCACTGCACTCGTGCGTCCTCAAGGGTCAGGTCCACCTTGTCATCCTGCCCATTCTAACACTCACCTCTGAGCCTGCCTGCCCTGTGTGCACAGCACCAATATTTGCCAAATGGAATTTAAAAGAAAACCCATCAGCCTTCTTGATCCTTAAAAAAAATCTCAATTTATAAACAGATATGTCAGGGAGCAATTATTCATATTACTCAAGATGTCTTCATTTTATAAAAAGGATTTGCATCAGGGTTCCTTTAAATAGAAATAGTCCCCCCCCCCCAGTGCATTTAAAAATACGAGTCAATTTATAGCTCGGAACCACACGCATGCTTTCAGACATCCTCGCTTGAATAAAGGGAGCTGTCGTGCACGCCGTTCATTCATCTAGCTTTAGAAAGTAATCCCTGGGCTGGAGAGATGGCTCAGTTGCCTGCAGAACCTAATGACTTGGGTTTGATTCCCCAGTATCCACATAAAGCCAGATGCACAAAGGGGCACATACATCTGGAGTTCATTTGTAATGGCTAGAAGCCCTGGTGTGCCCATTCTCCTCTCTCTCTCTCTCTCAAAATAAATTTTAGAAATGTTTGTTTAAAAAAGAGTACTCAACGGTGAAGAGATAGACACAGAGAACACTCAACTCCTACCAAACCTGATATCTGGAGATACTGAGGCTCCCAAGACCTCATCACTGAAGCAGACCTAAAATGAACCCAACATGGCTCAGGGAACTTTGTGGAAGAGGGGGCGGAAAGAATGTCAGAGCCACACGTTGGGTCATGACACGCAGAGACCTTGCCTCCTACCCATAACTGATGGCTAACCCCACAATGCACGACCCATATTCCACAACAAGGAGGGACCCGCAGAGGGGGGAGGACAGAGAGGAGGCTAACGATGGTACCAACTTGACTGTATGCGCTGAGTATAAAACTAATGATAATAATAAAAATAAGAGTACTCAGTCCAGGGTCGAAGGGAGACCACTCATGGGTTGGGAAGGAATTATCAAAGCTCTAGGCAAACAGAGGAGCCCACCGCGTTTCCTTCGGGTGTGCGGAGGAGGCGGACTTCCCTGAAGAAGAGCAATGGGGGCGGGGCCTCGTGGATTGAGCAGGAGTTTGCCAGCCAGAAAGTCCCCGGGGCCGGAACAATCCTCCCGCGATCAGATGGCTCCGTGTACACGTCTGTATTTAACACTCATTGAGCCCCATGAGCAGCCGCGCACCCCGGCTGGCGTGGCTACGTGTCGTGAGCGTGTCACACTCGGAGACTTCACAGATATTTGCACACAGTTTCTGTTGATTCTGAAGACAATAGCATGAGGCAAGAATGGCGGGGTGCTTCCTTTCTGTGTTATTAGGGGGGGCCTGTAAGGGACAGCAGGGCAGGGATGGATGGATGGATGGGCCTGGGAGATGTTGGCTAGACGGATAAAAACAAGGGGAGACAGACCAGTGGACGGGGGGGGAGACAGGAGGGAGGTCAGCGTGGTCAATATTTCTCAAGCTCAGCTGGCCATAGAGAGACACACCCGCTGCTGCCCCACCGCATAGAGCAGGGCCCAGTGTCACCCGCAGGTCCGCTGACACTCCGTTGTGTCGCATCAGCTTACTTTGGGTGTCATTGTCCCTCCCACAGAGCAGCAAGCCTGGTTGATAAGCCACGTGTCCCCACTTTGCGTCCAGGGTAGGGGCCCAGTGTGCTTTTTGGCCCCTGGATCCCACTAGGATGGCGTGTGACGGGGACACCCAATGTCCCGAGCCCCAGCGGAGCAGCCAGGCTGGTGCCCTGTGTGGTGGCAGCCGCCTCTGGGCTAAGTGGGGTCCGTGGAGCCTGCAGGTCAGTGAGCCACACCAAGCCCTAGAGAGCTGTGTGGTGGCTTTGCCAAGGTCAGGATGACGCCAGCCACTGCAGCCTTCTGCTCACCCGCTTCTGAGCCTGCAGGCCGGGGACCTGGGCGCCTTGCTCGCAGTCTGCACACCCGCCCCAGAAGCCCGCGAGCTTCTCTGTCCTCTTAGCAAGTGACATTCGCGGTGCGCAGATCAAACTCCTCTGTCCTCTGGCTCTCATCAACTCGCTCCCGTGTTCAAGACTTCAGAGCGTCACAGTGGGGAAGGCTGGGCCTGCAGAAATGTGGGGGCTGTCGGGGGGGGGGTCTGGTGCATGTACCTGCTCAGCAAGTGCTGAGACCTCGGCCTGTCCAGGGACGGTCGCTCATTCACTCATTCATTCATTCACTAGCTCATTCACTCATTCACTCCTGCATTCATTTACTCATTCACTCCTTCAATCATTCACTCCTTCACTCACTTATTCTTTACTGTATTAATTCATCCTTTCCTTCCTGCCTGTCTCCATCCACCCATTCATTGATTCATTTCTCCCTCCATTCATTACTTGGTTTCCCTGTCGTGCTGGGACCGGGCACCCAGACGTATGTGTCGCTGACCCTTGGGCAGGTTCACTCCATGGCCACCAGGTGAGAACTGTGAGAAGCACAGATGCCAAACAAGAGTGTTCCGGCCTCACCAGCGGCCTGCGGGTCAGGGCCCTGCGGCCAGGCCAGGCTCCGCACTTGAGGAAAACCCCGGACCTCAGCGAGGCTGACTACCTTGTGGACTTTCAATAGCCTGGGTCACTATAGCAATGGAAATCACAGGGCAAGAGGGGGTCCAGCCTGGTCTCTGTGTCCCCCTCGCCCCGTGAGGAGTGCCTAGGGGGTCTTCTGGCGTCTCCTTGTGCGGCAAAGGGTCCTGGTTCTGAGAGGCTGTGAGTCGGTCCAGGTCACACTGTGACAAGCCCAGGATGGTCCTCACGCACGCTTGGCTCCGCCCCCAGCGGTGCAGGACGCACACAGAGCCTGAACGTGGCTCTCATCAGAGAAGCAGGGCTCTCCATTCGGGGGGGAGGGGAAGGGCCTCGAGCGTGGGTTCTAGATTCATGTGGAAGGTGTGGTTTTCCTGAGTGAGGTCAGTCCACGGCTTTGTAGACAATGACCCATCATCTCTGACATCCCAAGCTGTCCTCTGCCCGGCCTGTCCCCTACCTGAGGGCTGCTTCTGTCTTCAGTCAAAGAGAAGTTCTGCCCCCAAATTGGCAATGATTAGATAGCGAGGCTTCATCGTGGGACTTGTGCCCCTGGTGACAGACAGGTGCCAGGAGCTTGGAAGATGCTGGAGGGATAGACGCAGGACCAGAGCACGACAGAAGGCCCAGTGCCCTGTCACCCCTGCCCACCGTCCATTGGTCATCAGACATTGGAGACGTCAAGTCTAGAAAACTGAGGCAGTGGCGTTGGTTAAATGATGTGTTTAAGGCTTCATAAGAGAAGGAGATGGGTCTGGGGTGGGTGAGAAGGGAGGGAGGAAGGCAGAAAGGGGAGGAAGGACAGAAGGAAGGAAAGAAGGAAAGAAAAGGAAGGATGGAGAGAAGAGAAGGGAGAGAGAGGTGGAGAGGGTAGGAGATGGAGCCAGCCAGCAGGGGAGGAGGGTGTCTGGGGGCCACATCCTCCTGCATCCTCCCCCACACACACCCCTTAGCATGGGGAGGGTTTATCTCCCCAGGAGCAGCAGCTCAGTCACTGATCTAATCAAATTATTCAGCATTAAAAAACTGCCAAGACATTCCAGCGCTTCAGCTCCCGGAGCCCCAGCTGGGATCAAATGCTAACCAACGTCGCTGCGATATTTATTCCCACTGTCAGCTGCGAGGGCTTGTTTTCCGAGAGCTGCATACTAAACGAGAGAGAGAGAGAGAGAGAGAGAGAGAGAGGTGGGAGAAGTGATGGGGCCCGGAGATGGGGACGACAGGGCGGGACAAGGGTGCGGACTGGCCTAGAAGGAGGACAAGGGAGCAGAGGAAGCAGGGAGCCCCAGACAGGTGCCCCAGAGCCATACACGAGGACCCTAACACCGCCCCCCCCCCCATCAAATGCTCTGTCCATCTCCAGGCTCAGCGGGCTCATTCCAAAGCCGCTGCCAGTTGGGGCTGAGTCACACTCACGTTGGAGCTCAGGCTAGATGTCCCCGGGCAGATGGCTTGACCTCTCATCTGTCCTCTGTACCGCGTAGCCCACCTGCTGTGGCCTCAAGGAGAGAAAGGTGAGAAGGGAAGTGGCTTGCTCTGGCCATGTGACTTTGCCAGAGCCTCAAACCTTCTTAGCACTTCTGTTCCAACCTCCTTAGGAATGCACCCGGTAGGTCAGGCATGGTGGCGTGTGCACGCCTTTGAGTCCCAGCGCTCTGGAGAAGCTGAGGTAGAACAATCTCCATGAGGGCTGGAGAGATGGCTTAGGGGTTAAGGCACTTGCCTGAAAAGCCAAAGGACCTCAGTTCGATTCCCCAGGACCCACGTAAGCCAGATGCACAAGGTGCTGCATGCATCTGGAGTTCGTTTGCTGTGGTTAGAGGCCCTGGAGCACCCATTCTTTCTTTCTTCTCTCTCTCTCTCTCATCCTCTGCCTCATTCTCTCAAATAAATAAATAAAAATAAAAGAAAAATCTCCATGAGTTCAAGGCCAGCCTGGGCTACCAGAGTATGTTCCAGGCTAGGGTCAGCCTGGGTTAGAGTCAGATCCTGTCTCAAGAAAAAGCAGACAAGCAAAAAAGATAGAAAAAGAGAACAACAACAACAACAAAAATTTAGCCAAGCATAGTGACGCCGGCCTTTAATCTCAGCACTCAGGAGGCAGAGGTAGGAGGATCACTGTGAGTTCGAGGCCAGCCTGAGACTACATAGTGAATTCCAGGTCAGCCTGGGCTCAAAAAAAAAAAAAAAAAAATGGGGATGGTGACAGGCACCAGCCATGGGGTCACTGTCTCACTGTGGAGAGTGGAGATGTTGGAGGCCCTGAGTGTCTAGTCAGTCTCAAGGTCATGGTCAGCTGTGAATGGGAGGCTCAGGGGCTGGGGGAAATAACACTCCTAAAACTTAGCAAGGGACACACAGATGGACGCAGAGCTGGTAACCGGTGACAGCTGGGACTGAGGTGAACGTGGTGTCATCGCTGAGGTGGAGCCCGTGCCGTCCCTGTTGTGAGTGGGGGCGGACCCCTGTACTGTGTCTGTCTTGAGTGGGAGTGAACCGGGTACAGTCCCCTACTGTGAGTGGAGGTAGACCCCGTGCCACCCCCGTTGTGAATGGGGGTGGTGGGTCCCTGGATCCCAGTGCCGAGCTTCTCAGCTGCACCAGGAACTTCAAGTTCAGGGGGGCCATGGAAGCCTCGCTCATGTCCACTCCCAGGACCCCACCCACCCCCTTGCCCACTCCCTGAAGGTCACCGTGCTCAGGGAAGACTAATTAATCTCTTTTGTTTTTCAGAGTCTCATTTTTTTTTTAAATTACAGCCTTCCCTCCTCTCTAATAAATACTCCAACAATTAAAGCTTTTTTTTTCTCTCCCAAAGTGTGATTTCAACATTTCAATGTCCCTCCCCTCCTGTCACCTTCACTGCCATAAACAGATTCGTAAAAACTGCTTTTGACGCCCCAGCTGCCATTAGCCACTTAAAATCCCGTAATTATCATCCTATCATAGGCCTGTTAACGAGCAGTAAAAATAAGGCCATTGAATATGGTAATTTATTCGTAAATTAGCCTAATGAGAATGGGTTTCAGACTCTGTTTACGTGGAGCGGTCTGCGCAGGGCCCAGGCAGGGCAGATGGGAGATATGCCTGGCAAAGCCCCTCCCTGCAGCCCCACACGGTGACATTGATTCTTGGACCCCCCCCCCCATCCCATCCCGGCAGTGACCGGCTCCTATAGGAGAGCCAGGCGCGAGGCCGGAGGGCCAGGATTGAGGACGGTGCTGGCCTCCTTTCTGTATAATCTGGGGGGTGGGGGGTCTTGGACATGGCATGCTATAGGCCTGCAACTTTAATTCTCTTGTCTGTACAATGGGCGTCCACAGGCCTGCTGCTGGAGAAACTGCACGCAGGTGACCAGAACACAGAGGACCTGTGGCAGGTGGTTACGATATCACCGGGGTTGCTAGGAGTGATCGATTCCACAGCTGGTGACCTGTCTTTCAAAGTGTCGAGCACACTCCTGAGGTAGGGGGTGGAGGGGCAGCAGACCTCGCAGGAACCCCTCCTGGAACCTCAGAATTTATCTTGACTCAAAACAAGGTCTTGGGCTGGAGAGATGGCTTCACGGTTACGGCACTTGCCTGCAAAGCCGTAACAACCAGGGGTTCCGTTCCCCAGGACCCCACATAAAGCCAGGTGCACAAGGTGGCGCATGCGTCTAGAGTTCATTTGCAGTGGCTGGAGGTCCTGGTGTGACCATTCTCTCTCTCTCTCTCTCTCCTTGCAAACAAACAAACAAACAAGGTTTTTGCAGATGTGATTAAATAGGACAAGTTCAGCCTGGATCGAAGTGGACTCCAATGCCACAGCTGCAGCCCTTGTAAGAAGAGAAGAGGGCACCCAGGGTCTGGGAGGAACTGGGAGGAAGAGAGAAGCCAGAGGGCCACAAGAAGATGGAGTCAGAGGCCCGTGGATACACCCACAGCCAAGGAAAGCTGGGGCCACTGAGGCAGGACATCTGGGAGTGTGACCTGAGGCCTGGGGTGGCAGAAGTCTCTGAGTGTGGGCTGGAGTTGAGGCCCGGGACTGGGCCAAGCTGGGCTTCCCTGGAGGTCAGGCCTCGAACCCTCGGCTTCCAGGGGCAGGGATGCCATGCCTCAGCTCCGTGTGGCCGACGGTGGTGTGGTGTCAGGGTTGAGCAAGCACAGCCTGTGCATGGAAGTCCCCAGAAGCTCTTCCAGTGCCCCTAGGATATATCTGGCTGCCCTCCCAGGACCGAGATCAGACCGTGTGTAGCAGGTGTCTCAAAGTCCTTTGTGACAGGTCACTGGTCCAGGTAGCCCTGGAGCCACGGAGCTCAGAGGAGGCCTTACCTGGTGTGTGTGTGGCGGGGTGGGGTGGGATGTGCTCACTGGGAGGTCTCTGAGTTCCCAGCCTTCTGTCCCGGCTTGATTATTCTATAAGAAAGAGCCAGCCAATCCCCAAAGCGGACAGAACACAAGACACACGCTTAGGTCAGCCAGTCAAGTGACATGTCAGGGACTTGTTCCTTATCTGTGAAACAGACAACTCCGCAAACATGCGATCGGAGAGACCTGGGACGTGGTTGCCGTTGTTCCTGCCCTCACCCGTATAGTCATTCTCAAAGATCCAGCTCTCAGGCTGAGTCTGCCAAGTCTGCCAGCTTGCTGATGCCCTAAGCTCCCTGCCGCATCACCCCCTGACCCTCTACCTTTGTCTTCCCCCGCCCTACCCTCCACCTTGGACCAGGTTCAAAGCAGAGCTCTCAAGAAGGAGAATGTCCCCATGTTCTAGACAAGGAGACAGGTATGTGCTGAGGAAGAGTTCTTGCCCAAAGCTTCCTGCTCTGCCTGAGCCAGCAGGGTCCTCCGTTACCCATCCGTTCCCAACACTGTCTACGGCCCTTCATAGCACTTGACATAATGACGGCCCCGCCAAGTACAGTCCCAAATCCAGGCCTGTTCTTGAATCTCCTGTGGCCAATTCGAGGAGTGTGGAAGGAGCACTGGCTTCCGGTCCTGGCTTCTCCTCTGCCCCTACCACTGCACAACCTCAGCCAAGTCCCTTACCTTCTCTGGACCTCTGCTTCCAAGTACACATGTGATGGAAATAAACAGCCAGCAGTTCTTGTGGGGATCCAATGAAGAGACCTGAAATCCAATGGGGACATGTTTACTGTCTCTCACACCGTGTTTTGCACACCAGCAATGGCAGGGAGCTGGCAACGGGGCCAGGCATTAATAGTTAGAAATTTAGTGAGCACTTGCTACATGCCAGGCTCTGGTGAGTCAAGCAGACATGGTCCCGGCCTTGGCTTGGGGTGAGAAGAGGGGTGGGGTCTTGAGAGTGGCTGAATCGATGTCAAATGATACCTGTCACAGGCAGGCCGGTGACAGGACGCTGGAACGTGGTCAGGCAGTGCCTCCCCGCCATGCTGGATGTGAGACCCAAAGTAAGATGCTCGAGCCATCTGAAAAGAGAAGGTTCCCTAACCAAAAGTGAGAGTAGCATTAATATACGGGTGTGAGCATTAAGTGAAGGGCTTACAGGGCAGTTTTTTTTTTCTTTTTCTTTTTTTTTTTTTTTTTTTTTTTTGGTTTTCTGAGGTAGGGTCTCACTCTAGCCCAGGCTGGCCTGGAATTCACCATGTAGTCTCAGGGTGGCCTCGAATTCACGGCAATCCTCCTACCTCTGCCACCCAAGTGCTGGGATTAAAGGCGTGCGCCACCCCGCCCAGCTTACAGGGCAGTTTGGTGAGCGTACTATATGCATTTAGCCTGACAACAGCAGGCATTACACTCCTAAGTCTCATGACCTCCCCACCATAGGATTTTGATTAGGTTTTCAGCACCAGGCATGCATTCCCTCCCATAGAGCGGGTCTCTAGTCCAATTACAGAGTGATTGGTTTCCCCCATAACAGACATGCCACTATTGCACCCGTTCAGTCATTTGGCCTGGCTGGCCAAACTTGAGGCTTGCAGTGTCCACTGTTCTCACTACTGATGGCTTCTGTCTCCCATAGGGCTGCATGCAGTGCAGCTTTTTCCAGCTTTCTGCCAGCTGGTCTACCAGGAAGAGGTTTCAGCTCAGCTCCAGCAGGATTTCTCAGTGGCCTTGCAGCCCAGACATGTGGAGTCTTCAGCAACAGGGTCTTACCATCTATTCCTGGTGGGAAACCAAGGGCCTTGGCAATGGTTTGTAATGTTTTAGGGGCATCAGGGACCTCCCTGGCCAACAATTCACTGGAAGGTATCCCATCCCTGGCATCGAAATTTTTTTTTAGTAACAGATGGAAGTGTCCACTGGGATGACCCAAAAGGCACCACAGTGCTGCGAAGACGTGACGGAGGAATGTTCAACACTGAAATATCTCTATCACACACACAAGGCTCAGGGTCCATGTGGAAAAGGTAGTGGAAAGAATGTAAGAGCCGAAGGAAGGGTAGAACTCCTTACAATGCAATCGGCCAGACAGAAATTGGTCTTGCTATCCGTGACCTCGCAGTGCCTAGCACTATCTTCATAAGACCCTCATAACAGGAGGAAAAGACAATGACTTCAAAATAAAAGAGAGACTCATGGAGAGAGGGAGGGGATAGGATGGAGTATAGATTTGTGCAGGGGAAAGTGGGGAAGGAGAGGGAATTATCATGGAATATTGTAAGTATGGAAGCTTTCAATGAAAAGGGGGGGGGAAGATACTCAGGCCAAGAGACAGAGAAAGCTAGTGATCCAGCCACTGGGATGGCACATTCAAAGGCCCTGGGGCAGGGAGAGCCTGATGAACCCATATTCCCCAACAAGGAGGATCCCTGCGGAAGGGGGAGGACAGGGAGGAGGCTAACGATGGTACCAACTTGACTGTATACACTGAGTGCAAAACTTAAAAAAAAAAGATGCTGTGATGTGTGGAGCCCAGAGTCTTGAGGGCCAGTTGATTCTGGCTGAATTACCAGGAAGTGTCTCTGGGACCCCCTTCTCTCTCTCTCTCTCTCTCTCCTTCCCTTCCCCTCACATTATAACTCCCCATGCCTTGTCTAACCATCCTTGGGTACCAAATGCCACTGTAGCCCCGACCCTCCCACTTCCACAAAGAGAGAGAAATGAGCCCCAGAGAGACCCAGTGACTTTTCTGAGGTCACACAACTCCAAGCAAGAAAGAGGACTGTGGCTCACCTTTTTCCATCCAGAATGTTCCCTCATGCACAAGCTGTTGGTTGGTGAAAGAGCCACCAGTTCAAACACCATCCCTGGTGACAAGGCCTTGGCAATCTGTCCCTCCCCCCTTTGGAATGTCACGGGCCGTGAAAGGACGCCACACCCCTCCTCAAATAGACTCAGGAAGGGTCTGAAACAAGAGAGCTCTGGAGGCCAGAGGAAACCCAGTGGCCTCACCTCACACCCATAGCCAGGAGCCTCTATATTCAGGTCCCACTTGAAAAATCCCAGTGTCTCCCCAAGGCAGCCCCTTCCACCCCTCACGGCCACATGGAATCGATGACTGCGGGGACCCGGCTCATTTTTCTTCCTCCCCTGACAGAGACTGTGAGCTTTCAGGGGCAAATGCTGATGAGGTTGCCGACCGACTCCTGACCAAACAGATTGCCAAGTGCACTTGAGGAGGGAAATACCTTTCCAGTGTACCGAATCATGAAAAATGACACTGCAAGTTTATAACCGTTGATTTAGCCAGTGAGTCGCCCCCCCACCCCACCCCGCAGCCCCGACTCTAGTTCTCTGGAGGGTTTGTAGAGCATTAATTCTCTCTCCACATTCACAGAGAAACAACCCCTTCCCAGTGCATGGGCTTTGAGGCCTGCCAGGGAGGAATAGCTCCTCTCCTCATAGACAGAGCCATAGCCCCAGGACAGGGGAGAGAGGAGGCCACTGAGAACATAAATCTAGAACAGCCTCGGGATATGGCAGGAGAGCTGACTATGTGGACACAAAATTGGGTGGGTGCTCCCAGTGAGCCAACCCCAGATGAGCCCTCCAACCTTCAAGCCACCAAGAAGGTCAAAGTCAAGAGAGACTGTGAATGCTGTCTAAGGGTTCTTTCTCTCTGAGCTTCCCCCTCAGCATGCTGGGAAAGTTTTAAAAACCTTCATGAAGGGCTGGAGAGATGACTCGGTAGTGAAAGGTGTTTGCGTGCAAAGCCTGACAGCCCAGGTTCAATTCCCCAGTAGCCACGTAAAGCCAGATACACAAAGCGGTGCATGCATCTCGAGTTCTTTTGCAGTGGCAGGAGGTCCCGGTGCACCCATTCTCACTCCCTCAGTGCCTGCCCTCTCTCACTCTCAAATAAAAATAAAAATAACCCTTCATGAGACTCAAGCAGGATGTGTGGTGGCATATGTCTGGAATCCCCAGTGCTCAGGAAGCTGAGGCAGGAGGATTCTACGTTCCAGGCCACCCTGCGCTACATAGGAGACTGTCTCAAAAATAAAAAATAAAATACACCAGATGTGGTGGCGCACGCCTTTAATCCCAGCACGCGGGAGGTAGAGGTAGGAGGATCACCATGAGTTCGAGGTCACCCTGAGACTACGTAGTGAATTCCAGGTCAAGCTGAGCTAGAGTGAGACCCTACCTTGAACAAAAAAAAAAAAAAAAAAAAAAAGGAAAATAAAATCAAACAAAATAAAACACAGACACAGGCCCCTGGGAGGAGCCAAGAGTCAGTTTTCTTCCATCCCGATGTAGCTGAGATGGAGAAGCTGAAATTGTGCTTGTGGGGCCCTGGCTCGAAGACATAGGCAGCATGCGGGGGGACATGTTAGAAATGCAAGTTCCCTGGGTGCTGGGGAGGTGGCCCAGTGGGCAATGCGCTAGACGCACACCTGTGAGGACCTGAGTTTGGATACCCAGCAACCGTGTAAGCACCAGCACGGGCATGGCAGTCCACCTGTAACCCCAGTGCTCGCAGGCAGACGTGGGGATCCCCAGGAGAAAAGCGTGAGGTGACCTAGTGAAGGCTGTGAGCTCTGGGGTCAAGTGTGGGACTCTGGCTCAGCACACAAGGTGAATCATTTGGTGGTTTGACTCAGTTGTCCCCCATAAACTCCCGTGTTCTGAATGCTTAGGTCCCCAGCTGGTGGCAATTTGGGAATTGGCGCCTCCTGGAGGTGGTATATTGATGGGGGCAGGCTTAGGGGTGTTCTAGCCCAGCTCCCCTTTGACAGAGCTCTGCTCACTCTCCTGCTGCTGTTTCCCACCCGCTGTGGCAGAGGTGACGTCCAGCCTCTGCTCATGCCACACTGTCCCCTGCCATCACGGAGCTTCCCCTTGAGACTGTGAGCCAAAATAATCCCTTTCCTCCCGTAAGATGCTTGGTCATGGATCTAGTTTCTATCTATCTACATAACTAGACAGGCAGACAGGTATTGTTTTGAGGCAGGATCTCATTATACAGCCCAGGCTGGCCTTCAGCTTGCAATCCTCCTGCCTCAGCTTCCTAAGTATTAGAATGATGGGCTTGTGGAAGGTCTTTAGAATATCGGGGGTGTGACTTAGCTGGGGACTGAGGAGCCCTGGTCTCTTCCTCATCCTCTTCCTCCTTGCTTCCTGGTTGAAGGGAGCTGTTTTCCCTGCTGCATGCTCCCACCATGAGGTTCTGTCTACTAGAGGCCAAGAACAGCAAGGCTATTCTGTCATGAGTTGGAACCTCCTCCAAAGCTGTGAGTCAAAATAGACCTTTCTTCTTCATAAGCAGATTCTTTCAGGTATTTTGATATAGTAACAGGAAACTGACTCATTCATTGCCCGCAATGGAAACCCTAGCAGTGAACAGGAAGAGCAAGAAGGGAAGAGGGCTCAGAGCACCCAGTTGTTGAAAGCTTGCCCACAACACACTGTACCATGAGGCTTCCCAGCATGGCCAGGGCCATGCGTTGGTCAAGTTCATTTCCATCATAGAAATAAGTGGGGGGGGGCTGGCAGGATGGCTTAGCGGTTAAGGCATTTGCCTGCAAAGCCAAAGGATCCCGGTTCAACTCCCTAGGACCCACGTAAGCCAGATGCACAAGGGGACGCACGCATCTGGAGTTCGTTTGCAGTGGCTGGAGGCCCTGGCACACCCATTCTCTCTCTCTCTTTCTGTCTCTCTGTCTGTGTGTGTGTCTTTCTTTTCTCACTCTCTCAAATAAATAAACAAAAATAATTTTTAAAAAAGAAATAAGGGGTGGGTGGGAAATATAGCTATTAAGACCAGAGGCTTCATCCCGTGGCTCTTAAGATGTGCTGGGCGGTTGACCTTGAGCAAGTGACCCTGGTTCTCCACTCCTCAGTGTCTTGATCTGTAAAATGAAAGATGAAAACAGCATGGCTGCCTGGCTGGCTTGTCATAAGAACTAAATGAGAATTGGCAATGTGTTTAGAACACTGTCTGGCGCGGAAACATGATTACTTGCACGAAACACAAACATTAGTTTGGAAAAAGTTGCTCAAAAAAAAAAAAAAAAAGAAAAGAAACAAACCCTCCGTTTCAAGGCAGACTGCCTCCCATGTGCTGAAGCCTTGCTCATCCTGTGGTCACTGCGGGCACTGACCGTGCTCCTGCGTGCAGCTGGCCTCGGCAAGGTGAGCGCGTCACTTCCTCGGGATGGTGGCAAGGAAGGGTGTTTAGTTAGGAAGGGTGGCCGGAGTATTGCGCAACACCCACCTCGGAATGATCTGGAAGTCCCCTCAGCTCCCTCATATTGCCTCCAAACTGCTCTAGCTTCTCTTTAAAACATGTTTGTTTATTTATTTGAGAGAGGGAATGGGCGCACCAGGGCCTCCAGCCACTGCAAACGAACTCCAGACGCATGCACCACCTTGTACTTATGTGTGCCGTAGGGACTCGAACCTGGGTCCTTAGCCTTCGCAGGCAAGTGCCTTAACTGCTAAGCTATCTCTGCAGCCCTGTTACTCCACCTCCCCTCCAAAAGAAAAAAAAAAAAAAAAGGATCACCCTGGGCAACTCCCGGGGGCACGGGTTTTCATGTCTGCCTCACACCCAAGTGACCGGGGACCACCTGTGAGTGACACACGATTCTCAGACGTTTCACAGTTATGACAGGGGTCAACAGGAAGGAGCCCCGGCCAGAAACTGAGAAGATTCGACCATCAAGACCCAAAAAAGGAGCATTCCCGCTTTCCCAGCGTCTCCAGCCAAGAATGAGCTCAGATGCATCTGTTCCCAATCACAGCGAGCAAAAGCCCTCCGCTTTCACGGGGCGGGCCGCGCTCCCCTTCCTGAAATCAGACTGGGTGGGGAACGCTGATGGTCGGAACTGGGGGGAATCCAGAGAAGGCTTCTCCACACTGGCAGCCAGTGATGTCTGCTGGGTCCAAGGTTCTGGCTGGCCTGCTCACAGCGAGCTGTCTCCCGCGGGCCTCGCTGGAGATTCGTCTTATTTATTTATTTATTTACTTGGAACGGTGACTACGGAGCTGTACGAGACATACTTCTGCCCACTTGCGGCATCTGACACTGGTACCCAGGATGGGGGCAGCAGACGCAGAAGCAGTAAAACGCAGCTACTGAGACAGGGCATTAGAGGCCGGGTGTATATAAAACCACAGGGAAGAGGCATTTCATACAGCCTAGAAGGTTCCACGGGCAAAGATTTTATCAAGTGAGGGATATCAGTTCAGCTATGCTGTTAGGACCGGCATGTATCCTTTAGTTTGTTTTTTTGTTTTTAAAATTTTTTAAAAAATATTTTTAATATTTATTTATTTATTAGAGAGAGAGAAAGAGGCAGATAGAGAGGGAATGGGCACACAAGGGCCTCCAACCACTGTAAACAAACTCCAGACGAGTGCGTCACCTTGTGCTTACATGGGTTCTGGGAGAGTCGAGCCTGGGTCCTTAGGCTTCGCAGGCAATTCCCTTAACGGCTAAGCCATCTCTCCAGCCCCACCCTTGGGTTTTATGGATTCCTCTGCTTGGCTGTCTTGAGTCTTAGAGATTGTTCTGGAAATCCACGGGAAAGTGCCAGAGAATTCACCTGCCCTTACCCAGAAGAACGGCAGCGTCCAAATGACCCTTTGGGAAATGGTGTCAGCACCCAGCTCTCCCCCTCCCCTTCAGGTGTGGTGGTGGTCTCGGAAGCTTGTGTTCCGCAGTGTTTTCTAGAAAGTGTCTGTGAGTGACTCTCCCACGTGGACATGTGACTCCTTATGTGCTGCCTGAGTCTGCAGCTCCTTCCAACTCCAGGCATGGAAGAAACCTGAGCCGGCCCGAGGTTTTCCCTCTGCTGGGTTTCCCTGGGAGCAAGCAGGCTTTGAGACGAAGTATCAAGGGGAACACATGTTGGGGGGAATCCAGGAACCCCCCAAAAGTGATGAAGAGAAAAAAAAAGCAATGGGACAGGAGTATGTCACAAAGCCTGTCACCCTTGTTCTGAGTACTAACGGCTTTGACGCATGGCTAGCTTAAGGCGTGGACACTAATCCTCTGTCCTTTAGAGACGGGAGACCTGAGGGCGGGGGTGTCTCTGGTGCTGGGGTGTGACTCGTGGCCATGATGCCCCCGCCTCTGACCAGGCAGCGTGCAGAGAGGCCACTGGAAGCTGGATGGGAAGACATTTGTGAACAAGCCTGAAGAAACCCAGGATTGGGGGTTGGAGAGGTGGCTTAGTGGTTAAGGCACTTGCCTGTAAAGCCTAAGGACCCGGGTTTGATTCCCCTGTGCCCAGGTAAAGCCAGATGCACAAGGTGACACATGCATCTGGAGTTCGTTGGCAGTGGCTGGAGGCCCTGGCACATGCATTCTTTCTCTCTCTTTCTCTTAAAATATTTGAAAGAAGGAGAGAGAGGAGAGGAAGGAAGGAAGGAAGGAAGGAAGGAAGGAAGGAAGGAAGGAAGGAAGGAAGGAAGGAAGGAAAAGAAACCCAGGATAGGGACAAGCACCTTAGCCCCTTTGGATAGTCCTCACCTGGCTGCCACACATTCCCCTGGGTTTCCCTAATGGAACCCAGCCTCACCTTGTCCTTTGCAGGACAGCCACTCTGGAGATTCAGGTCCCCGGAGGCCAGGCCAGGCCCAGCAGTTGGGGCCCAGTCACCCCCCCCCACCCTTTATCCTTCTGCAGAGGAAATTATAAGCGCTTTCTGTCAGCCGCTGTCGTCCCCAGCAGCCGCGCGGCAGGAAAGCGATTGAGGTCACGGAGGCAGACAGCCTACCCATCACGCCCGCGTGGCCATTCCTCACGCGGTGACATGCAATCTCCCGCCGAGGGTCACCTCTGGGGAAGCGATCCCTCCCAGCCCAGCAAGGTAAAGTGCCCAAATGGCAGCTTTTCTGGATACCCACGTGTGCAGTGTGCTGGAGAGAGCCGCCCCCATCCCCTGTGATGAGTGGTTAACCTGCCTCCCCCTCCTTCTGCTCCAGAGCCCGTGTGGGTAAAGATGTTAACCTGCAGCTGGTCCCTGGCCACCGCACAGGGCTGGGGGCAGGGGCATAGCCCATGGGAGGGGGGGGCAGTAGACAAATAGAGAACGGGGGAACCTAGACTGGGGACATGGAGCCTGCCGCAAGGGGGAATGGAACGCTGCCTCCTTTCACCGGAGCCCCGGGAGGGAGAGCAGTACTTGAAGGGCTTGGGGGGGGGGGCTGGAGAGATGACCCAGCAGTTAAGGTGCTTGCCTGCAAAGCCTAACCACCTGGGCTTGATTCCCCAGTACTCACATAAGCCAGATGCACAAAGTGGCACATGTATCTAGAGTCCCTTTGCAGTGGCTGGAGGCCCTGGCACGCCCATTCTCTTTGTCTGTCTGTCTGCCTCTCTCTCTCTCTCTTTCTGCTTGCAAATAAATAAAAAATATTGTTTTTTTAAAAAGGAGAGCTTGGAGGAAAGAGACAACTGAGTATCTCTCCGACATTGGGGAAGTCTGGTGGGATCATCCCAAAGTCCATAGTGTGTGTGTGTGTGTGTGTACACGTGCGCGTGCACATGTGCATGTGTATAGGAGAGTCAGCGAGAAGGGAAAAGGGAAACAGAGAAAGGAGGCGAGAGATGGTGAGAAATAGAATGATGAATGAGACACAGTTCAGGGGAGGCTGCAAACAAGAGACAGCAGCCTAAGATGAGAAAAAGAGCAAGGCAGAGAGAAAACAGCGCGGGAAAGCCGGGCGGGGTGGCGCACGCCTTTAATCCCAGCACGGGAGGCAGAGGTAGGAGGATCGCTGCGAGTTCGGGGCCACCCTGAAAATACAGAGTGAATTCCAGGTCAGCCTGGGCTAGAGTGAGACCCTACCTTGAAAAGCAAAAACAGCAGCATGAGAAATCAGATGGGGACAAGAGACCGGCAGAGGGTGAGAGGAGGGCAGCTGGCCCCTTTGCAGGCTGGGCTTTCCCACTGGGAGGGAAAACCTTTCGGTTATCCGCGGGCCTAAGACTGTGTCACTCCCCCACTCTCTCCGCTCTGGAGTAGTGCAGAGACACACACACGCCTTCGAGTGTACACAGGCACACACTTGGTGCCATGCAGTCACGCCCATGGATACTCTTGCACACACATACCCTCGTGTGCACTCGCACATATGCTCTTGCACAATTACACACATGCATAGTCACAGCACACTCATGTGCACACACGGCCCCCGGTGCCAAGCCCGGCCCCACCCAAAGCCTGTACACAGCTCCACATACAGAATAGGGGAGGGCAGCTGGGCGAGAGAAAAGGGGCAAATTCCAGAGACCCCAGAGAGCCAGGAAGGCCATGGGAGTAGAGGGGGGGCCTCTGGGAAGCTGTGTCTCCCATAGGCCTGCCTGGCCTCCACTGTGCCCAGCAACAAGATCTGAGCCAATCCTACCTGGCCTGCCAGGACCTCGCTTCCAGAAGGTGACACCCAGGACTGGTGGCCACTCCTGAATGGACACAGCTTCTGGCTACCCCTTGGCCTGGTTCCCTCCGGCTGCCCCAAGCTAACCTTCGACCATCGGCCAAAATGTACAGATGTACGTGACGCTCTTGTCTGGATCAACTTTTCTGAGCTCTGCGGGAAGCCCGCCCCACGCTCGCGGCCGCTGACTGCCTACACGAGTCTTGTGCCCGTCGAGCCTGATGCAGCTGTGATTAAAGGTGCTCACAAGCACAACCACAGCCATAAAAAGGGCAATTAATTCCTAAAAAAAAAAAAAAAGAGTGGGAGAGATGGGAGGCTGTGTTTGAAGAAGAACAAGACAGAACACACAGACATTTCAGCAAGTGCCCTATGGTGGCGATGGCGCTGTCTCCAGGAGGCTCTCGGGAAGATAATGTCCCCGAGAAACGCTGTCCGGGGGACATCTGATGACTGGATCAAGACAAGTTCTAGAAGAGTCACCGTGTTGCCTCTGAGCTTCAGTTTACTCACGTGCACAGTGGAAAGACACCCCCACACAGGGCGACTGTTGGGGTTCAAAGGGGAAGTGCATGCTGAGGGCTGAGATTTCTGTTATTCCCTTGCCCCCCCCCCAATAAAACATCCTGACTCCTTCTTCCCTCCAGATTAACAGAACCCTTCCCTGACTAGGCCCTGGGATGAGCAAGACAGAGATGTTCCTGCTTGGTGGGGCTGAGGGCCCAAGGGTGAGAGATAGAAATGAAATAGTAGGAGCTAGAGAGATAGATGGCTTAGCAGTTAAGGTGCTTGCCTGCAAAGCCAAAGGACCCAGGTTCAATTCCCCAGCACCCATGTCAAGCCAGATGCACAAGGTGGCACCCTGGCATGTCTGTTCTTTCTTTCTTTCTTTCTTTCTCTCTCTCTCTCTCTGTTTCTCTGCCTCATTCTATCTAAAAAAAAAAAAAATGTTTTTAGATTATAAAAAAATAGAAAAGAAATACTGGGAGCTGCTCTATCACTAATCCCTTAATTCTGTGAGAGGGCAGAGCCCCCCCCCCCCCCGCTGCCCTTGTGAAAGTGGAGACCGGAAGTGGGGGCCGTGTCTTGAGGCTAGAATAGAGTGAGAGGTGAGTTCTATTCCTGCTACTCTTTGTCCATGTGACATGTTCCCCACAGGACAGGGCAGAGCTGGATGACACGCTATGCCAGGTGAATTACTAAAATTAAGGGCATGGTCTGGAGGCATGGCGCAGGCCCTGTCATGCCCACCCTCAGGAGGCTGGGGCGAGAGGATCACGAGTTATAGCATGGGCAGAATAGAGCAAGATGCCATTTCAAAATAAACACGAAGTTCCCAAGGCTGTGGGGGTGCAGCCTCCAGGAAGCCCTGCTTGCTTTCTTCCTCCCTGCTCTGAAAGGTCTGGGAAGAAGCTCAGGCCAGAGACGCCGATAGACCCTGAACCTGAACTCTGCCTGTTGCTCGCAGGTGGGAGCAGGGACCTCCAGCCCTGGAAGGGGAGCCAGATGGAGCCAGCACTGGGGAGGATCCTCCCAGGAGGTCATGATGGAACCACAGTGAAGATCAGGTAGGTGAGGAGGAGGTTGGGAGTGGAAGAGAGGAGAGAGAGGGAACAGTGCTCTCAAAAGAAGGAGCAGGGCCGCCGGAGAGATGGCTCAGAGGTTCAGGTGCTTGCCTGCAAAGCCTGATGACCTGGGTTTAATTCCCCAATACCCAAGTAATCCAGATGCACGAGGTGGCATGAAAAACAGTAGCTTCCCCAGCTGTGCCATTCCCCTGAGTGAGCTCTGACCCTCACCCCAGGAGCCCAGCACTCTGTTTCCTCGCCCGTAAAAAGAGAATGTGTTCTGGGTTGAATCATGTCCTGCCCAACAAGAGATGAGCCAAAGTCCAGACTCCCGAGAAAATGGCCTTATGTGGAAACGGGATCTTTGCAGCTATAATTAGCCCAAACGGGTCACACTGGAGTAAGGTAAGCCTGCATAGAACAGCTGACCTCATCAAAAGGGGAATTTTAGGACTGGAGTGATGGCTCAGCTGTTAAAAGCACTTGCTTGCAAAGCCTGACTGCCCAGGTTTGATTCCCCAGTGCCCACACAAAGTCAGATGCACAAAGTGGCGCATGTGTCTAGCGTTCGTTTGCAGTGGCAGGAGGTCCTGGCGCACCCATTCTCTCTCTCTTTCTCTCTCCTTGGAATATAAATACATTTTTTTTTTAAAGGGGGAATTTTACACAAACACACATGCAGTGGAAATCCCAGCATGGACAGAGAAATCTCAGCATGGCCACGAGGCCAGGAGCACCTGGGTGACCAGAAGCTGAGAGTCCAGGGTGGCTGGGAGGGGGCCTCCCACAAGGTTTCATGGGGAATGCAGCCTGTCAACACCTTAATCTAAGACTTCTGGTCCAGAAGCGAGGGGGGTGGGAGAGAACAAACGCATTCTTGTGTGAGCCATGACACCAGTGGGCTCCACAGGGGCCCCCCTGGACCTACGACGTGTCCACCCCCCGGCCTGCTGGAGTGGCCGCTGTGGCTCGACTGAAGGTATCAGATCGAGGACAGGAAAGCGCGGGCATGAGTGTGACCTTGGTCCCAAGACCCGAGGGGTCCCTACAGTCAGCCCTGGTACCCGTGCAGGGTCTGCAAGCCCTTAGCAGCAGATGCCACTCAGAGCCTCTAACCTTCCCTTCATCCTCTGTGGCTCTCTCTCTCTCCCAGAGGTGGCTGCAGGGGCCCCTCCACAGTCCTTCCCCATAGATGCCACCCAGCCGCCCCCGTTCCCACCTCCCTGCCCACTGACACGGGCAGACCCGGGAGCTGGTTGCAGAAGCCACAGCTTCAAGGGAACCGCAAGCACGCTCTCACTCACGTTTTACGACTTTCTAACTCCCCAAATAAACGTGATTCCTATAACCATAAAACAAAGGCCAAACGAGTTGGCCAAGGACCAGCCAGGGGAGCGGGAGGGGCCGGGGATGCCGGAGGGGCTCTGGGTCGTGAGGATTTCGGAGCCGCAGTCTTGCAGAAACTTAATATTCCAAACAGCACCCACACAAGACATTAGGAGCGAAGGAGTGCAGGAATGCCCCCAGAGCTGGGGGAATATTACTCACCAGGTCACGGTCGGCTGCGTAAAATACAACCCTCATATATCATTATAACTGCCAGCCAGCGACAGTTATAATTGAGACGGCAATAACTAGGAGAGAGTTCTTTAATTTAACATCCAATTATTACAAGTTATCACTTCTTAATAAATGTAATATAACAGACAATCAATGTTGCATGCGACGGCCCAGACTGCAATGGGATGGGAAATTTATATCCTGGGGGGAAAAAAATATACTCTGTGTAATGTGCGTGTGTGCGTGCATGCGTGTGCGTGCATGTGCGTGCATGTGTGTGTGAGTGTGTGTGTGTGTGTGTCTGCAGAGGCTTGTGAGAAGAGGGGCTGGCTAAGCTGTCGCTATAAATAGCTCTGTTTGCCTGGGAAGCTCGCATCTCCACATTTGCATATGTACAATAGCCCCAGGCCATGGGAGTGGAAAAGAAGAAGGGAAGGAGAATTCCTTCTCCGGGCTGTAGGCTCCAAGGAACAGCAAGGGGAGGTAGGGCCTGGTGGTCCAGTGGGCACGCAGCCCAGGTCGGCAGCTGGGACTGTTCTTCTGAACCGTAACCAGGCAGAGCATTTCTAAAATCAATTGAAGTGCTGGACAGATGGCTTAGTGGTTAAGGTGCTTGCCTGCAAATCCAAAGGACCCAGGTTCGATTCCCCAGGACCCACGTAAGCCGGATGCGTAAGGTGGTGTGTGCCACTGGAGTTCATTTGCAGCGGCTGGAGGCCCTGGCGTGCCCATTCTCTCTCTCTTCTCTCTCCCCTTTCTCTCTCTGTCTCTCTCGCAAATAAATATATAAAAGTAGATATTTAACAAGCAAATAAAATTAAAAAAATATTAGTGGAGTATTGAGAGAAAAGAAATGACATGAGTTAACAGATTTGTGAGATTATACAAGGACCCAGCACCCCAGCCAATGTGTACAAGTGACCAGGCTGCTGAGGGCTCCCCACGTCCACTCCTCACCGCCCCCCTCCACGGACAGCCTTGGCTGGTCTTTGACCTCATGGTGCGGTGGGTCCCTCTGCGTGTAGCTCCTGTCTCTATGGATCGGTGACATTCGTGGTGTGGGTGCATGCCGAAACGATTTGTTCATTGTGATTTCTAGATAACATTTAACTGTGTGGATGCATCTCCATTCTCTAGTGGGTGAACATGTGGCTCGTTTTCAGCCTAGGGACCCCGGCACGTGGCACTCCCATGAGCGTTCTTGTCTGGTGTGGACCGAGGAGTGGAGCCACAGGGGGGTAACCGTGCCTTTAGTTGTAATGCGCTGTTGGCAAACTGACCTCAGAAGTGCCAGGGCTGGAGAGATTGCTTAGTGGTTAGGGCATTTGCCTACAAAGCCAAAGGATCCCAGTTCGATTCCCCAGGACCCACGTAAGCCAGATGCACAAGGGGGCGCACACGTCTGAAGTTCGTTTGCAGTGGCTGGAGGTCCTGGCGCGCCCATTCTCTCTCTCCCTCCTTCTGCCTCTTTCTCTCTCAAATAAATAAATAAAAGTTTACAGAAAAGGAAGTGCTTTGCTCCTCTGTACTGCTCCTGCATCTGTGAGTTCCGTCTTTAGCTGTGCAGACCCTTGGCTGTGTGGTGTGATGGTCCTTCGCCATCCTCGCGGCTGTGTGGCAGAAGCAGTGTGCTTCCTTTGGAGGTTCGCTGGAGACTCACGAGGTTTCCTTCACACTCCATCATGCTTTTTGGGCATTTTCGTGGCTTTTTTGGTAAAGTGCCTGTTCAGGGTTTAGCTTGCTTCCTATGGAGTGCTTTGTCCTTTTCTTTCCCTGTTTAAATTCTGGATACGATGGTTAGTCTTACGTATGGCAAACAACTCGCCTTCCACTGTCTTTCTGTGGAGCAAGAGATGTTTCTAAATTTTTAATAGCATCCAATTTGCAATCCTTGCTTTTCATGGTTACTTCTTTTTCTATGTAATTCAAATTTGAATCGTTTATGAAAGAGGAATATGTTCACGGTGGCTTTTCTCTGAGCTTCCAGGGGGGAGGGGAAAATGGCCAGTTAGCTTTGCTTTTGTTTGTAATATTATTTTGCAAAGAGAGAGAGAGAGAAAAAAAATGGGCCTAGTGTTGGTACAAACGAACTCTAGACACTTGCACCACTTTATGCATCTGGCTTTACGTGGGTCCTGGGGAATTGAGCCCAGGCTGATAGGCTTTAATAACTCGTTCTAGTGCAGGCTGACCTGGAATTCACTCTATAGTCTCAGGGTAAACTCGAACTCACAGAGATCCTCCTACCTCTGCCTCCTGAGTGCTGGAATTAAAGGTGTGCGCCACCACGCTTAGCTCCAGCCCAATTTTTTTTTAAGACTTTTATTTATTTATTTATTTGAGAGAAAGAGAGAGAAGCAGATAGAGAATGGCTATGCCAGTGACTTTAGCCACTGGAAACAAACTCCAGATGTATGTGCCACTAAGCCATCTCTCCAGCCCCTTTTGTTTTGTTTTGATCAGCCTGTTTGCCCCGACTTTGGGCGTGGGCAGGGTGGATGTAAAACAGCATGGCTCACGTGGTCACTGCAAAACCACCACACGTATTTGGTCACTTACTGACTTGTGTACCCGACTCCTTGCTGACCACTAGAGTGACAGACATCAATGTAACAGACTGTGCTCGGTCGATGCTCATGACCTCAAGAAATATAAATCTCCTGGAAGAAGACATAGAAGAAAATCTTTAGAAGCCTTGAGTTTGATGAAGGCATCTTAAACAAAATATGAAAAGGTCAAAACTACATGACCTATATAAATGAAAGAAAAAATATGCTGTGCTTCATGAAAATGAAACAATTTTACTTTCCAAAATTCACTACCACAAAAAGCTGACATAGGCTATCTAATGGCCCTGGAACTCAGGAGGGCAGCAGCATCCTTCCAGAGACTTCCACACTATCCCTTCATCACTGAGAATTCATTGAGTGTGTGCAGCCGTATACAGATCGTGCCAGGCCCTTGGGTCTCCGAGGAGCTCTGGTGGGCAAGCAGACACTTCAGAGAGCACCACCTGTGTGACCGGGGCTGCTGTGTGAATGATTGTGAAGGCAGGAGATGCCTGAGGAGACCACCTGGAAGACATCCTTGAGGAGGTGAGGTTTGAACTTGGCCCTGAGGGATAAATAGCAGAGAGAACCTCAGGGCATGGGAGCAGGAGGGAGAGGTTCTGGAGTTGCTGGGACACCACAGAGACACAGATCAAGGGCTGGAGAGATGGCTTAGCAGTTAAGCGCTTGCCTGTGAAGCCTAAGGACCCCGGTTCGAGGCTCGATTCCCCAGGACCCACGTTAGCCAGATGCACAAGGGGGCGCATGCATCTGGAGTTCGTTTGCAGTGGCTGGAGGCCCTGGCGCACCCATTCTCTCTCTCTCTCTCTGCCTCTTCCTCTCTCTGTCTGTCACTCTTAGATAAATAAATTAAAAAAAAAACAGGCACAGATAAAGCTTAAGGAAGAAGGCTGGTCATTGTGGCCACAGTGCCCTTCAGAGTCCACCAGCAACTGGCTTCATTTGGAGTGAGTCACACGGAAGGGCGGAGTGGGGAAGACACTTGCTTCAGGTCACACAGCTAGCTCTAAGCACAGTCTCTGGCCTGTCATGAGATTGTTTCTTCGGAACCGAGAAGGACCATAGGTAGTAGACTGAGCGGGTGCATCCGGGTTAAGGAACGGAGGGGGCAGGACTGGCTCCGGGATCTAAGACACGAACTGGCAACAGAGCCCAGAGCCCTTGGGTACAGGGCGGGTGGACCACTGTGCGCAGTGCGCACTGCCCAAGGGCTCCGGGCTGAGGACGTGACCAATGGCTGAAACCCAGTTCCGCAGGCCTGGAATTTTCTGCAAGTTAACATGGGCTGACGGAGAGTCTTTGCAAGGATTAGGATTTAGGGGCACCAGCTACATGCAGAGGACTTGTAGGAACTCCACATGCATTCTTCCCTTAATCCCCTGTGACTAACCCTGTGGCGGGGATCTGTGGCCTGTGGAGGGGAGACCAAAAGCTCTGAGCAGCCAGCACACTTGACACGGAGCCAGCCCACATGGCCTTCTGCGCAGAGCCACGGGGACAGTGCTTTCAAGGGGCTCCCTGGGGGAGGCGCCCAGCAGAGCCTCGCAGCATTGCACCTCACACTCCACTGTCCCCTCTGCACACTCCACCCTGTCCCCAGACTGCCCCCCCCTCAATCCAAGGTATCAGTTCCCCAGCAGCTCGGGCCAAGCCCCCCCTTCCTTCTGGGAGAGGCGAGACGTGAGAGGTGGGGGCTCGGCAGCCGGACTGGCAGACTGAGGGGCTTCCTGCCAAGAGAGGTGTGATCTTCCCATTTGACGTCCTCGAGCGAGATCTCCAAACGCCAATTCCCAACATTTGGCCATGTTTTTTTTTTTTTTTTCCTTACCCAAAACCGAGTGAGGCTCCATTGTGGGCTCCAGAGCCCGGCTGGGGTGCAGGTGGCTGCAGTGTGGAAAGAGGATTGCTGCACATTTCAGAGGGGGACAAGGGTGGCGAGGGGGGAAACAGAGGACAGTGACCCTGGAGGATGGGTGGACGGATGGATTTGTGGGTGGGTGGAGAGAAAGGCGGGTGGATGGTTAGATGGATTCATTGATCCAGTCCATTGACTAATGGATGCTTAAATAGAAAATCCATTTAGGCGGCTGGAGAGATGGCTCGGCTCAGCGGTTCAGGCCTGCAAAGCCTAAGGACCGGAGTTTGATTCCCCAGGAATGCCAGATGTACAAGATGGCACATGTGTCTACAGTTTATTTGCAGTGCCTTCAGGACCTGGGATACCCATTCTTAATCTCTCTCTCTCTCTCTGTCTCTCTGTCTCTCTCTATATTTCTCTCTCTCTCAAATAAATAAATAAAATATTTTTTGAAAATATGTAATCCATTTAACCTCTTGAAGGTAAGCATTGCCATGGATAGAGGCTGGAGAGATGGCTTAGTTGGCAACGTCCTTGCCTTGCAAACATGAGGATCTACGTTCAGTGTTCAGAGCCCACATTTGGTGGTGGCATTTGTAACCCCAGCACCGGGGAGGCAGAGAAAGGCTGATCTCTGGGGCTCTGGCATAATGGGGAAGCAGATCACCAACAAGGAGCCAGGAGGAGGCTAGTGCCGGCTTCTAGAACAGTCCATGTCATGAGAACTGCTTTCAATAGCTATTCCATTAGGATACGTGAGGATAGGAGACCAGCTCACTCCATCTTGCAATCCTCTGGGATTTGGGCATGGTGTGAGCAGAAATCAAGTCTCTCTTGATCATCCAGGTGCAAACTAGAAGGCTGAAGCTCAGAGAGGGCAGGTCATCTGCCTAAGGTCACACAGTCATCAGTGTCACACAGCCATAAGTGGCAGGACCCAGGTTTGAACTGTGGCCACCTTCTCTAGGGCTCCTCTCATAGCCATGATTATACCATGTGACATGCAAGCATTGTATGAGATGACAAGTCTCGCGGTGAATCACTTGCCTATGTCCCTGTCCTTCCTCCACTTGACCCTCGGAGGAGAGGGAGAGGTCCCACTGAGGAAGTGAGAGGGGCTCAGAGGAAAGGAGATCTTTAGAAGTCCTCCACAGCTCTAGTCAGTGCTGAATGTGGGGAAGAGAGCTCCCTGGCCCTCAAGGCCCCCCGGTCCCACGAGGTCACAATGCAGAGGCAGATAGGTCCAACCGTCAGAGGGGTTAGATGGAATGCTCACCTCACCTCTTCCAACCACAGGACCCTATCCTGGACCACCGACTGGTTCATCTGTCCATCTTGCTGCTGATTGAGTATCTGCAATGCCCCAGGCGGTGGGTGAGAGGCTTGGACACAGCAGAGACACATTCCAGTCTAGCCCTGTCCTGGAAGTAACCCCCAAGCTGCCATCCTAGAATGCTGCAGCCTTTGTAAAGTACCACTGGTATTCAGGGACTGCTGTCACTCAACTCGCCCCAAGAAAGGATTAACATTCTCACTTTACAGCGGAGGGGTGGGGGGACCGAGACACAGAGCGTGTAGGGACCTGTCCACAGGATGTGTTAGAAGCAAAGCCAAGCCAGAAACCTGACCTCTTAAAAGGGCTGGAGAGATGGGTTAGTAGTTAAGGCACTTGCCTGTGAAGCCTAAGGACCCAGGTTCAATTCCCCAGTACACATGTGCTGCCAGATGTACAAGGAGGTGCATGCATCTGAGTTTGTTTGCAGTTGCTAGAGGACCTGGTGTGCCCATTCTCTCTGTCTGCCTCTTTTCTCCCTCTCTTTCTCTCAAATAAATAAAAATATATGTTTTTAAAAAGGGTCACAGAAGATGTACCTATGATCCCAAAGAACATGCCTTCCCCCGAAACCTGTGTGCCATTCGCATAGGTGGGGAGTTGGTCCCCCAAGCCCTCATCATCCGTCGTAGGCAGCAGGAGATCCTCGCCAAGCTGCGAGCCACATCCTTCCCAGCTTAATGCATTCCTGACTAAATTAAAGTCGTACTTCATTTTAAATTAAGGGGATTTTTAAAAAAAATAAAATATCTACAACATTTAAATATCATTAGTAATTACATTTTATTTTATTTCGAGCTGGTTGGAAACATTTTATTTCTAATTAGGTACATTTGTTTTAATATCCAGTTTACCGAGCAGAAAAGACCTCAATGAGATGAATGGAAAGGCGCCTCGCTGGGCCATCTCGTGAGTCCTGTGTGGATCACAACGTCCCCGGCCACTGTGGACATTGTGCCTTCTAGACTCCTGACACAGGGGGCTAGCCTCTTCTTGACCTTTAGTATTTGTTGCTTATCAAAGAAATATGGGGGGGGGGGCTAAGCTGAAGAAATGGCTCAGTGGTTAAAGACACTTGCTTGCAAGACCTGATGGTCCAGGTTCAATTCCCCAGAACCACATAAAGCCAGACGCACAGAGTGGCACATGCGTCTGGAGTTTTTGCAGTGGCAGGAGGCTCTGATGCACACATTTCTCTCTTTCTCTCTCTCTCTCTCCTTGTAAATAAATAATAAATAAAAATATTTTTAAAAGCAGAAGTGGGGATGATACAAAACTGTCTTTGGCCATGGTAGGACAGGGGCTTGTGGGGGGGGAGAGGCCGTTCTTTGTTGGCATTTATGCGCCAAAGGCTGTAGGCTGTTCTGCTGCTAGAGAGGCCACAGCCAGTGATGACAACTGTCTATTCTGCACTCTGCTCTCTCCTGGCTGGAGCGGGGTGTCTACAGGGAGCCCACAGAAGGGGCTGCAGGGGGTACGTCCGTGGGCCAGTGCTGGTCTAGTCCCAGCCAGGGAGCCAGGGCACCAGGGAGGACATGGCAGCGTGGGACCCGAATGGACCTCCAGTTCCCATGTGGCAGTGGTCAGCCAGTGACCACGTGATCAGGGTCACATGCCTCCAGATGCTTGTGTGGAACCAGGGCTGCACTGGCCGACTCTGCTCTGGTTCTTCCGCATCTGCCTTCTTCCTTCCCTGGGAGCAGATGAGCTAATGTCCTCAGTGTTTGTGGCCTGGCTTGGTGACAACCTGACAACCTCACCTTAAAAGACTGGCTGACAGGGCTGGAGAGATCCCTTAGTGGTTAAGGCATTTGCCTGCAAAGCCAAAGGGCTCAGGTTTGATTCCCCAGGACCCACGTAAAGCCAGATGCACAAGGTGGTGTGTGCATCTGGAGTTTGTTTGCAGGGGCTAGAGGCCCTGGCACACCCATTCTCTCTCTCTAAATAACTAAGTAACTAACTAACTATATAAATATTTTTTTAAAGAGACTGACTGGCCACTGACGGCTCAAACTCGGGGTGGGGGGGTCACACAAAATGCAGGTGACTGAACCCTACCCTATAGCAAGTAGAGCTGATGCCTTACACACACACATATATACACACACATGCACATGCATACACACATGCACATATGTGGGCATTCATGCACACATACTGGCATAGACATATACACACATGTACACATATGCAGGCATGCATGCACACACATATACATACACACAAGCATATACCTTCATAGATGCACACATATGCATGCGTGCACATATGCTCACACACACACACACACACACAGCCCTGTGTCTGCAGGATCCACTGTGAATTGAAAACACAGAGGCTGTTGGAGATGGAAGAAGACACGCTTAGCACATATGAGGCCTTGGGCTCTCCACCCCAGTACTGCAAAAACCACAGACAGGTAGAGCGAGGGCGTGCACCTGCACGGCGCATGCACGCAGAGTTTTCTCATCACTGTCCCCTCAACCACTGGGCACGACAACCATTCCCATGGCGGGGACGCTGCCCATGGCTGACGTCACAGGGGAGTCACAGCAGCGTTTACCACTGCGTGTAATGACCGGGGGCACCCAGCCTCACCCTAGAGGTAGGCTCCTTCTGCTTCTGTCCCTGGCAGCCACCGGCACCCTGCACAGCACCCAGCTGGAGGCGCCTTGGGTGAAACCTCTCAGAAGTAATGAGATCCACTGAGGGGTCAGCACCGGGCACAGTGGGGTCCACGTGGGCTGTGTGCGAAACTCCGGCTGTCAAGAGGACTGGCTGACAAATACTCAACACAGGGCTAAGTCAACAGCTATTCGTCTCTGAGACGTGGCTGCCGCTGGCAATGGGAGACCCCGTCTGACAGCTCACTGGGCCTGGCCCCTCTCCTCTCTCTCTCCATTTCATATGGTGAACTTGATCCATCTTCCTTTGTGTGTTAGCGTGTGTGTAAGTGGGGGAGGGGTGGAGGCATGCAAGTGGAAGCCAGAGGATGACCTCAGGTATTTTCAAATATTCCTTTTATTTAGAAGGCGAGAGAGGAGTGGGAGAGAATGGGTGCACCAGGGCCTCTTGCTGCTACAAAATGAACTCCAGATACATGGGCCACTTTGTGCATCTTGGCTTTCTGTGGGTCCTGGGGAATCTCACCCAGGCCATCAGGCTTTGCAAGCAAGCACCCTCATCCACTGAGCCATCTCTCCAGCCCCTCAGGCATTTTTCCTCAGGAATTCTATCTGCTTTGTTTTGAGACAGGATCTCTCAATGACCTGCACCTCACCAATTAGGTTGGACTGTCTGGCTAGTAAACCCCAGGGATCCCCAATGTTTGGATTAAAGACATGTGCCACTACCCCCAACATAGGTTCTGGAGATCAAACTCAGATCCTTCATGCTTGCAAGGAGTGTTAGTTACTTTTTTTTATTGACAACTTCCGTAATTGTAGACAATAACCCATAGTAATTTCCTCCCTCGCCCGACTTTCCCCTTTGAAACTCTGCTCTCCATTATATCCCCTCCCCCTCCCAATCAGTCTCTCTTTTATTTTGATGTCATGATCTTTTCCTCCTATGATGATGGTCTTGTGTAGGTAGTGTCAGGCACTGTGAGGTCATGGATATCCAGGCCATTTTGTGTCTGAAGGAGCACATTGTAAGGAGTCCTACCCTTCCTTTGGCTCTTACATTATTTCTGCCGCCTCTTCCACAATGGACCCTGAGCTTGGAAGATGTGATAGAGATATTTCAGTGCTGAGCACTCCTCTGTCATTTCTTCTCAGCACCATGGTGCCTTCTGAGTCATCCCAAGGTCACTGCCACTGAAAAATGAAGCTTTTCTAACCAAAAGTGAGAGTAGCATTATATATGGGTATGAACATTAAGAGAAGTGCTTACTGGGCAGTTTGGTGAGCATAGTATATACATTTAGCCAGACACCAGCAGATATTACAGCCCTAGGGACTACTCCTATTGTAGGTTTTCAGTATCAGGGATGTATTTCCTCCCATGGAGCAGGCCTATAGTCCAATCAAAGAGTGGCTGGTTTCCCCCATAACAGACATGCCACTATTGCACTCATTGGCTCATTTGGCCTGGCTGGCCAAATCTAAGGCTTGCAGTGTCCACTGTTAAGTATCTCCACTGGTGATTTTCTCTCTCCCATTGAACTGCATGCAGTTTAGCTTTTTCCAGCTTTCTGTCAGCTGGTCTACAAGGAGGAGGTTTTCAGCTGTTAGTTGCATTTTTGTTGCTGGGACAAAATATCTGCCTAGAAATAGATTAGGGAAGGGAAGAGTTTATTTGGCTCACAGTTCCAGAGGAGAAGAGTCCCTCGTGGCAGGGGAAGGCATGGCAGGCCTGGGCAGGAAGCCTGTATCGTGTCTTCATATCAGTAGAGAGAAAACAGAGAGGGCAAGTGGGGCTGGGCTGTAACTCCTCAAGGCCCTTCCCTAGTGACACGCTTTCTCCAGCAAGACTCCACCTCCTCAAGGTCCCACAGCCTTGTCAATCACTGCTATCATCTGGGGATTAAGTGTCGAAACACTTGAGTCACTTTTCCATTCAAACCGCCAAGCAAGGCAAGCACTTTACCCCCCGCGTCATCTCCCCTGCCCCCATCTTGCAGTTTGGGAGACTGGCATGTGGCTTTCCTTCCAAGATGAGGGTAGAAGGCAGATGACAAGACCTCTCTGTGATGGTGCAGCTCAACTGATGACCTTACAAGTATTGGGAACAAGGCCTCAGAGAAAGGTGGTGGGACAAAACTCAACCATCCATGAGCCTGCGCCTGCTTTGGGCCATCTTTCATCTTACAGTCCATGTAGGAATGTCTGATTCTCCAGTTCTCATTGTCAACCCCGATGGTCCATGAGGACCTTCGGATGCCAAACTCACACATGTGCAAGGTTCCAGGATAAAGTGGCAGGTGTTTGCCTAGAGCCCATGTGCACATGATCATTGTGGTGGTGATGATGGTGATGATGATGATGGTGATGATGATGATGATGGTGATGATGGTGATGATGATGATGGTGATGATGATGATAATGATGATGATGATGGTGATGATGATGATGGTGATGATGATGGTGATGATGGTGATGATGGTGATGATGGTGATGATGGTGATGATGATGGTGATGATGATGATGATGATGATGATGGTGATGATGGTGATGATGATGATGATGGTGATGATGATGATGATGATGATGGTGATGATGATGATGGTGATGATGGTGATGATGATGGTGATGATAGTGATGATGATGGTGATGATGATGATGGTGATGATGATGGTGATGATGGTGATGATGATGATGATGATAGTGATGGTGATGATGATGGTGATGATGATGATGGTGATGATGATGGTGATGATGATGATGGTGATGATGGTGACGATGGTGATGATGATGGTGATGGTGATGATGATGGTGATGGTGATGATGATGATGATGATGATGGTGATGATGGTGATGATGATGGTGATGGTGATGATGATGATGATGGTGATGATGATGGTGATGGTGATGATGATGATGATGATGATGGTGATGATGGTGATGATGATGGTGATGGTGATGATGATGATGATGATGGTGATGATGATGGTGATGGTGATGATGATGATGATGGTGGTGATGATGATGGTGATGATGGTGATGGTGATGATGGTGATGATGATGGTGATGATGATGGTGGTGGTAACGGTGGAAGTGATGGTGGTGGTGGTGATAGTGTGGTGTTTCAGTGGTTTTGTTTGTTTAGTTTCCATTTCCATGCCTTCAAGGTCACTCATCTTTCCTCCTGCGATGTCTGATCTTCCGTCAAAGCCGTTTGCATACATTGTATTTATTTCAGACACTGTCATGCTCACTTCTAGATTAAAAAAAAAATTATCAGCCATGTGTCCATTTCCCAGGTCCAGTCTTTTCTCTGGGGTGAACTTAGTTGCACAACCTCTTTTTGATGTACTTTCCATTTTTGAATCCGCTTCAACTGGCTGATTGTACCCCCTCATTGTGGGGGTCCATGTTCCTGTTTCTTTGCCTACTTGGGTGCATGTTGGCTGCCTGCCAGCTACTGTACAATTTCCATTTTTTGTTTTGCTTTCTTGCCTCCTACTCCTCTTCCTCCCCCCCCCACCCCGCCATTCCTATTGCACTTGAGAAATGCAACAGTTTGAACCTTGCTGATCATGTTTCCCAGCTCTGTCAGGTGAGCCCAGAGAAACTCTGCTCTGGACTAATCTCTCCCTGCTACTGAGGCAAAACTCCCCAGAGATTCCACCTGAAGGAGCCCAAATGACTACTGGATATTTAGTGTTCCGAGCCTCCCTGCAGGGTCTCCCCTCCTGGCTGTGGGTCATTCCCCGGAGCCCGTACTGGGCGGACCTCTGCTGAGTACTCCCTGGGGAGCTCTGCCGCTGGAGCGCTGCTCGGCTCCTGGGAGTCATCTTGGCCTCCCTGGACTGCAGCTCTCTTCTTTGCAGAATGGTCTGGAATCTTCTCAAAGTGGTGAGCAGGGCTCGGCTCACCATCTCGCCATCTCTTTGTTGCCTAATGTCCAGTGTGTGCAACAGGGGAGAGAGTGACTGGGCGCACCAGGGCCTCTAGCCACTGCAGATGAATTCTAGATGCATGTGCCGCTTTTAGCATCTGGTTTTACGTGGGTACTGGGGAACCAAACCTACGTCCTTTGGCTTTGCAGGCAAGTGCCTTAAGTGCTAAGCCAGCTCTAGAGCCCACGTGTGGTTTTTATCTTGGTTTTTTTTTTTTTTCAGTCCTGTTATATCATCTTGGCCAAAAGCCTTGTGTGGTCAAGTTCAAGAGGCTGGGGTTTCAGGATGCTCAGAGGCAATCCCAGGTCTTAGGATAGGGAGGTCTGACTTCCGTTGTTTCTCAACAGCTGGCGTCCCGGCTCACTGGCCAGGCTGTGAGGGGGAGGAGTGACGACATGCATGAGTCTTCTGCAAGCCGTGGCTCCTCGAGTTCTCACAAAGACACACGCTGGGGCTTGAAGGGAAAATGTGTCAGTCACCTGGACCCACGTGCGGGGGCTTAGGACAGGTATGAAGACAATTCCAATCACACAGTGAGGAAACAGCCTAGAGAAGTCTTCTTGGCCATCTTCCTCCTCGAAAGGAGGCTAATGGAAAAGAACCAGGGCCCAGGAATATACCTGTGCATGTATTTATGGGTGTGTATACATACAGTGATTTGCCTTCAAATGTGTATTCAAATATGTCCTTTTTATAGTTGATTTGATTTGGACAAACCAGCCTCGATGCATGGAGGAGTCCTGGGGGAGGGGAGGAACAGATAGCAGAGATAGGTAGACTGGTCCATGATGATTATAAAGACCTCGGGGGGGGGGGGCTGGAGAGATGGCTCAGTGGTTAAAGGGGCCTGCTTGCAAAGCCTGATGACCCAGGTTTGGTTCCTCAGTAACCATGTAAAGCCAGATGCACAAAGCGGCACATGCATCTGGAGTTTGTTTGCAGTGGCAAGAGACCTGGCGTGCCTATTCCCTCTCTCTCTCTCTCTTTCTCATTTTTTCCAAGCTGGCCTGGAATTCACTATGTAATCTCAGGGTGGCCTTAAACTCACAGCAATCTTCCTACCTCTGCCTCTTGAGTGCTGGGATCAAAGGTGTGTGCCATCATGCCCAGCATTCTCTCTCTCATAAATAAAAGAAAGGCAAAGCCCCTAAGTAGGCTTGTCTGTAAGCTGGGAGCCAAATCTGTAAGGTTCTTCTCCCAGGTCCACTGCTGTTCTCACTGCTGACCAGCCCTGCTGGGGTTTAGAGAAATGACTTGTTCAAAGGAGCCTCTGATGCAGGTTAAGAGCAACCGAGGAGGAAGCTGGCCTGGGCTCCAGCAGGGCATGGACCAGGACTCTTTCTTTCGTAAATTATTATAAAACTCAATTCAGGCCAGACTGATAAATATTCGTAATGAATTCGCCTAGAAGTAAATTGCGTAAGCATGACGAGCCCTCCATCTTCATGGGTTCTGTATCCATGACTAACCAACCTCAGACTGAAAGCTCCAAGGGCAACACTGTGTCCACACTGAATGTCTGCACTGGTAGCAGATTAGCTGCGTGTGCGGCCTTCGTCCTCTGTCAGGGGCAGGACGTTCCCAGAGAGGACTCCGAGTGAAGAGAGGAGGGGCCTGCGCAGGCCAGCACTGTTTGCGATGAGGGACATGCACACCGGTGAGTCCTGCTGTCCAGAGATGTCCCCGAGCCTGTCGCTGCAGCCGCTGATCTTGTTCCTTGACTCGCGTAGCAACAACGTCTGGGGGTGGACGACGTCAGGTGCAGCTGGAACCAGGTGACCTTGTCCCCCGTCTACAATCACTTACTATTCCCACTGTAGAATGGACCCAGGGTCGCTTTGGGTGGGGGAAAGGAAATATAATAGACAGGAAAGACACATCCATCGCCTTAAATCTGTCTCAGAAGCAAGCAGGCTTCATGATGAGGTTTTGTAAGCAGCCTACGGAAGGGCAGGTACCAGGTTCACCTTTCTTCTGATTGGACACAATGTCACTGACATATGCAAATTAAAAGAAGCATGTGATTAAAATCAGGAAGCCCCTGTGGTTGAACGTCTCGGAAGGGGAGAAGAGCTTGGAGTAGCAGTCACCTGAGCCCAAATGACAGAGGCCTGTCCTTGTCATTTCATGGGACTTACTTTTAACTTTCAGCCATTTGTGGTGTATGTGTGTGTGTGTGTGTGTGTGTGTGTTATTTAGCGCATTTATGCCTAAGTTGAAGTCAGCGTTGGGTCATTTGAGACCCCAAGAGAACTAGACAATAGGTTGGGCACATGACTGTCACCAATGTTTACAAAGGAGCAAATGATTTTCTCAATCAAAGATGAGAAAAGGGGAGCCGGGCGTGGTGGTGCATGCCTTTAATCCCAGCAGAGGTAGGAGGTAGAGGTAAGAGAATCACTGTGAGTTCGAGGCCACACTGAGACTACATAGTGAATTTCAGGTCAGCCTGGATTAGAGTAAAACCCTACCTTGAAAAAACCGAAAAAAAAAGGAGAAGGGGCTGGAGAGATGGCTCAGCAGTTAAGGCACTTGCCTGCAAAGTCGGACAACCTGGGTTCAGTTCTCCAGGACCCACATAAAGCCAGATGCACAAAGTTAATTTATAGCACCTGGAGGCCCTGATAAGCTCATTCTCTCTGTCTCTCTTCCCTCTATCTCTCTCTGCTTGTAATTAAATTTAAAAAATATTTTTTAAAAAGAAGGAGGAGAAGAAGAAGGGGGGAGGAAAAAGAGAGAAGAAAAGGCAGCCAGATGTGACTGCACATGCCTGTAATCCAGCCCTCAAAAGGCTGAAGCAGGAGAATCAAGAGTTTAAGTCTAGGGCTGAGGAGATGGCTTGGCAGGTAAGGCACTTGCCTGCAAAGCCAAAGAACCCAGGTTCATTTCCCCAGGACCCACATAAACCAGATGCACAAGGTGGTGCATGCATCTGGAGTTTGTTTGCAGAGGCTAGAGGCCCTGGTGGGCCCATTCTCTCTATCTGTCTGTCTCTCTCTCAAATAAATACAGTATTTTTTTAATGGGCTAGAGGGATTGTTTAGAGGTTAAGGCATTTTCCTGCAAAGCCAAAGGACCCAGGGTTGATTCCCCATGACCCATGTTAGCCAGATGCACAAGGGGGCACATGCATCTGGAGTTCATTTGCAGTGGCTGGAGGCCCTGACATGCCTATTCTGTCTGTCTGTCTCTCTCTCTCTCTCTCTCCCTCTTTCTCTGTCAAATAAATAAATAAGTAATAAAATACTTAAAAATTTTTAAAGAGTTTAAGTCTAGTATGGGATCTATACTATATACCTATCTCAATTTTTTTTTTTTTTTTTTTTACGAAAACAGAAGAAACAAATGAAAGAGGGTCGTCAGGATGTCAGGTCATGCAACTCTAATCTGAAATATTTAGAAAAATAACTTTTCAGTCTCAGGGGCATGATGGCAGCCTCTGACACACACCGCCCCCCTGTGCAGCTGGCCTGTGACGTCTTCTGTGTGTCTTCCTTGCCGTGGACAGAGGCTGTCCCCCAGCCCTGGGTAAATGTCCCTGCTGCTGGCAAGTGCTGGGACAGAAGGGTCACATTTCAATGTTCATTAACGTGGCCTGGTGGCAATGATTTCAGGGGTAAGGAGGACTCCTGACCTCTGTCCAGTCTCTGCTCTCATCCGTCACCAGCTGGCCTTCAGTACTGGCTCTGAGGCCTGTCTGTGACCGATCTTGCAAGCACCCAAACGTGGCCCTGCTTCTAGTCATGGAGACAATCCCCTCGTGTTTAACAGGGCCGGGGACACCTCGCCCCATTATTTTACAGACCTGGGTGGAGATTATTTGAGGATTTTCTTCAACGCTGCTCCCCACTGAGCGTGTCGCCGCACAGACAAGAGTATTATATATCCCCGACCCTCTGCAAATCCCATTCCACCTCCCCAGTTACATAGGAAGCCCTCACTCGTTACTACTCTGTTTATCGCATCTCACTGGCACTTAACTACGCTCGTGTTTTGTTTTTGCAACAAGTAATCTTAGAATCTAGAACTTTCAGCAAGGAGCCTTGGTGTGTTTTTCCTGTATCTCACTCATCTTTAGTGCCAGGTTTGCAGGATGCCCACTCTTTTTGCACACTGCTGAGAAAAAAGATTGTCTAACTCATGGAAAAAGATCACTCGTTCTGAAGTCTATCTCAATTTCAGAACTGCCAAGCTACACACACACACACACACAAATATATATATATACACATATACATACACACACATACATACGCATGACATAGGAAAACACAAACAGCACAGAGCAGCACATCCTGTTAATGACAGAACTCAGGATTCTTACGATCTTTGTGCTTGTGGTGCCTTTATGTCTGTGGCTGCTGACAGAGGATCTCTTTTATGGGGCTCCATAATAAATTAGCTTTTGGAATAAATATATTTAATAGGAGTATGATCGAAGCATGTTATGTGCATGTATAAAAATGTCAGGCTGAAACCAATTATTTTGTACAATTAATATAGTTGATAAAAAAAGAATATACTTAGGGCTGGACGAGATCGTTCAGTTGATAAAATGCTTGCCTTGCAAGAATGAGGGGCCTGAGCTTGAGCCCCAGAACCCACATAAAAGGCTGAACATGGGGATGCACATTTGTAATCCCAGAGCTGGGGAGGTGGAGATAGGAGGATCTCTGACTCTCACTTGCCGGACAACTTAGCCTAAGTGGTGAGCCCTAGGTCAGGGACAGAGACTTGTCTCAGAAAGAGGTGGAGCTGGAGAGATGGCTTAGTGGTTAAGGTGCTTGCCAGCAAAGGACCCAGGTTCAATTCCCCAAGACCCACATAAACCAGATACACAAGGTGGATAGGGACCCATTCTCTCTCTCTCTCTCTCTTTCTCTCTCTCTCCCTCTGCCTTTCTCTCTCTCAAATAGGAAGGAAGGAAGGAAGGAAGGAAGGAAGAAAAGAAGGAAGGAAGAAAGAAAAAGGTGGATGGCGTGCCTTAAGAATGACAACTAAAGTTGCCCCTGGTTTCTATGCAAACACACACACACACACACCAACATATGCAAACATTGTGTCTAAAATAATCAAGTGGACTGATTGTTTTAATCTCGAGTAAATTACAGCACTATGGACAGAGATACAAAAGCCAATCTCTGAACAGCTAGAGGCTGGGCACCTCCACTGTGAGAGATTTGGGTGTACCGGGGGAAGTCTAGAAAGAGACAGGAGGGCAGAGAGAGCTCAGTGGTCATGGAGACTCGCCTCGGGAATGGAGCTGGGGTGGGCGAGCTCATGGGGTGGGGGTCAGCCAGGTAACCCATTTCCTCAGTATCCCCCCCCTCTTCCCATACCCAAGATAGAATTCTGAGCCGTGTTGCCCACTGCGCTATTCTGATGGCATCTCTGGCTGGGTTTGCACACACGTCCTCTCTCACCAACATTTAGCCATCATTATGCCAGATCTGGAATGTCTCCACCAAGTCTCATGCATTGCTCTCTTGGTCCCCGCTTGGTATTACTGAGAGGTGATAAGACTTTAAGGGGCAGTTGTGAATCACTGGGGGGTGTGCACCCTTGAAGAGATCCTGGGACCCCAGCTTCCTCTTCTCACTCTTCTCATCCATGATATGAAAAGTTCTCCCCTACCACACATTCACACCATGGTGTGCCAGCCACAGACCCCAAACCAGTCATGAGCTGCAACTGCAAAGCTGTGAGCCAAGGCAGCCCCTTGTCTCTGAGCGCTGGTCCTAGGTCTTTCTTCAGGAACAGAGAGCTGACAGCACTGCCCCTAAGTTTCGAGTTTTGATTGGTCGACTTGTCACCAGGAGGGCATCTTGAAGTAATTTTTTTTTTTTCAAGTGCATGAGACTGCCTTTTCAAGCCCTTTGGTGTGTAAGAATGTTTTCTTTGGAAACTTCCCTATGTTTAGAGCAGTTTGGCTGGGTATAAAATGGTTGGTCACATCATTTATTGTCTTTAATATTCCCTCTGGGAGCATTTGTTATTGTGGAGGAGAAATCTGAGTTGTTTAAAGCTAAAATGATAATTTTCACATTTAATCTTTCTTTGTCTGCCTAGAACCTGAGCAGATTTTTAACTGGCCTTGGGGTTCCAAACCCACACAGTTCACATGGTCATGGTCATCTTTTCATTATTTTGCCTGTAACATGATGGTGTTTTCCCAGACCACCCTTAAGGTCTTTTGAACTCTGGGAGGTTTCTTTCTGCTCCATCATTGACGAATGCAAGATGGCAATGCCTGGCCTGGTGGTGGCTACTATAATTAATTGAGGTTTCTCCCATAAAACAATTACTCCATAATCTCCAGTCCCTTTAGTGTCTCCTTCAAGAATGTTTTCTGGAATAGCCAGCCTTCTCATTTGGGTCAAGTTCACATACAGCTTCACAAATCAGCAGTCTTGATATTGCTTTCATCATATCTGTAGACCCGAGTCCTCAGAGGACACTTTATGAGATTCTGGCGTGCATGAGATACCTTGCTCTGATGGAGGAGGCTTGAAGGCCTGACCTGGACCCCCTGAGACTGCTCTAGGCTCTCAGTCTCATGCAGGCCAACCACAGCTCTTCCTGACATGGCCTCAGCATAGACACATGTGCTCTGGAAGACACCCAGGAACTCAGCAGCGGGTCAATTATTTCCGTAAGTACAATTAGGCTGGCTAAGCAAACACAGCCAGGATCAAAGAGAGTCTCTTCAGAGAGGAAGAACTTTTCTAAGCAGTTATTAGAAACCCATCCACAGATGGCTTTTATTTTTAATTTACTTATTTGAGATAGAGAGAGGCAGAGAGAGAGAGAGAATGGGCATGCCTGGGCCTCACAAGAGGCATTTTGGGAAGCTATCCTTTGCAAATTAAATATGCACTCGCTGCCCGGCAAATACTTCGGAAAGTTCTAGCACCCTCATGCTAACGACGAAGCAGATAATTTGGATCATGGCAAGGAACCATGTGCTAATTACACAACGAACACTAGTGTGCAAATAATTCATGTGCTAGTGACATGCCCAGCATTTTAGAGGTTCTGTCTGTGCAGGTGATGTATGTGTCATTACACACCAAGCACTTGAGGGACACTGAGGTGCAGATGATTCATGTGCTAATTACACCAATCCTTGATTTTTTTTTTTTTTTAGTGTCTAATAACAAATCACTTATCTGCCCACCACAAATCCAGACACTTCCTTGGGTATGAGGTATGTTCTCATGATTGGCTCTTCCTTTAAGGACTCACTGTTGGCAACAGAATGACAGCTGCCTTCCACTGGGACTTACGGTGACCACAGGTAACGCCCCCGTGGGTGATGACGTGGCTTTAAGGCCTGCTCTCTGTCTTTCCCCAGTCCTGCCCCACTGTTGCAGTGAGATCACATTCCGATGGGCTGTGCATCTGAAGTCCCTTCTCTTAGAGCTGCCGTGGAAGCTGCTAACCTAGGGTAAGAATGTTCATCAATGAAATCACACACGTGGCAGAGGTGGTTTTTTAAAAATATTTTTATTATCTATTTATTTATTTGAGGGAGAGAGACAAAGAGGGAATTGGGTGTGCCAAGAACTCCAGCCACTGCAAATGAGCTCCAGACTCATGTGCCACCCTGTGCCTCTGGCTCTACTTGGGTCCTGGGGAATCGAACCGGAGTCCTTAGGCTTCACAGACAAGTGCCTTAACCTCTAAGCCTTCTCTCCAGCCCCACAGATGTTTTTGAGACCATCTTTGGGTCTATGTTTTACATTCTGAGGGAAGAATCCTGCCCTTGGTACGTAGTGTCGTTCTACCTGGCATGCCCCGTCACTTCGTCCTGTCCTTTCTAATGTTGGGTAGCTCTCAGCACATTCCGTATTTGGGGCTGGGGCATCGCTCGGTGGTAGAGGACTTGCCTACCATGCATGAAGGCCTGGGTCTGATCTCCAGCACTGGAACGATGAAATATATTTCCATGTTCCTCACTGCATTGGGCATGCGTGTCATCAGGAGTGGGCGGATGGAGTCTGGGGTGGTTTGATCCAGGCGTTCCCCAATAAACTTAGGTGTTCTGAGTGCTACGTTCCCAGATGATGGAGATTTGGGAATTCAAGCCTCCTGGAGGTGGTGTATTGTTGGGGGTGAGCTTATGGGTGTTGTAGCCAGTGTTTGGCACACTCTCCCGTTGCTATGGTTCACCTTATGTTGGCCAGGGGGTGATGTCCACCCTCTGCTCATGTCATCATTTTCCCTTGCCATCATGGAGCTTCTTTAAGCCAAAATAAACCCTTTTTTTTTCCCCAAAAGCTCCTCTTGGTCGGGTGATTTCTGCCAGCAACGCAAACCTGACTGCAACGGAGTCCAAGACCAGGGATGAGAAGTTCCCATTTTGCAAAGGGTAAGCATGAGACTCAGGACATCCAACCTTCATCTCTCCTGCAGACCCGACTCCAAAGCCAGTCAAACTCCACAGCCCACCACGGGCTCATGGTTTCTCTGCCACCTGGTCTCCTAAGAGAAGACACCTCCACCCACCGTTGTCCCCTCAGAAGTCTCCAGCGACAAAACACCAGTTGCTGCCACGCACTCCACTCTCCGTGCTGCAGCCCCTCCCCACATCCTCCCTCTCTCCCTGGCTCTCTGGGTACCCCCCCCCGCCCCGCCTCTCCTGCCACACTCCTGTGTGCTTCCAAACCAGATTGAGGGCCCTGTATGCTTCTCACCTCTTTAAGAGTGAAAATGGATATCCCAGAGATCGCAGCTTAATTGACTGATTAATAACAGAAAACCTAATTGAATGCTCCCAGCTCGTCTGTACGATGTCTTAATGTCAGAGCCTTGGGAATAAACACACAGCAGGGAGGTCTGAACTGCGGAGCATGCACTCGCACTTTCAATTTAAGAGTCAATCTCATTATACCCAAAGCTGTTCCCTTGATCCCCGGCAAAAGCGCAGGCTCCAAACATTCTCCCGGACCACCACCAGCTCCGACACCCTCTGCCCTAGCCTGCCTGTGAAGACGTGAATCTTAGGGATTGCTCCTCTCTCTCTCTCTCTCTCTCTCTCTCTCTCTCTCTCTCTCGTTGTTCTCTGCACTGCATATTGGAGCAGCTCAGTAAATATTCATGAGTTGCCACTGAGCTCTGTGGCATGTGACTTGGCATCGCAGTGTTGAGGGCTGATTGAGGTGGGTGCCTAGCTATGGGGCTCCTTCCAGAGTCCCATCCAAGCAGCCCATCGGAGGCAGAAATGCTGGGCCGGGCTCCCTGGAACAGGAGGAGCAGTCACAAGGGCCATCGTCACCCCTGTGGAGACCTGGTAGTCACATTCTGAGGCCCCTGGAGGTTTGAGCTTCAACACAGGCACTTGAAGGGAGACCAGTCTGCCCCTGACTGTGCTGCTTCAGGAATAGCTGACTTTCAAGGTCAACCTGCCCATGACATAGCCTACGACCTTGACCTTCACCCAGCCCCTGGTCCTGTTAGTCTTCTCCATTTAGCAGCTAAGGTCACCAACGCAAGCTGAGTGAGACCCAGGACACGGTCTATGTCGCATGTTTCCTCGAGCCCTGCCCCATCCCTCTGTAGCACCCCCCACTGACCCAGCTCCCCAGACACCCCGACATCCCTGAGGCCAGGTTCTCACCTTCCCCTCCTGGCCCTCTGCTCCAGCCAGCCCCAGTTTCTTCTACAGTCCATTCTGCAATGCTCACCTGGATACGCACCCCACACCAACTCTACCCCCCACCCTCATCCTCCCCCCCCATCCAGCTGTGACATCAGTCGCAGCAATGCCTCCGGACAAGGCGTCGTGCGCAGACCGTGTCTCCTCCGCCCTGCATCTTGTCTGTCCTATCCTTGCAATGCTGGTGGCCTTGAGTTGAGTCCCATGCCTTGTTGACCTGGGGGCTCTCCACCCAGCATTCCTCCAGCTCGCGTCCATGCTTACAACTGACAACTTCAGCCCCCAGCTACACCATACAGGCTGCTGAGGAGCCCCCCAGTTAGACCCAGAGAACCACGCATCTAAGAGAAAAATAAATTCCTGTGTAGGGAGCTGGAGAGATGACTCAGCAGTTAAGGCACTTGGCCGCAGAGCCTAACAACACCAGTTCGATTCCCCAGAACCCACGATGTAAAGCCAGATGCACAAGGGGGGGGGCAAGCATCTGGAGTTCGTTTGCAGTGGCAGGAGGCCCTGGCACACCCATTCTCTCTCCCTCTGTCTCTCAAATAAATAAATAAAATATATTTTTTAAAAATTCCTGTTTATGGCAATCCAAAATAAATAAATAATTAATTATTTTAAAATGTTCTTTGCACAAATGAATGCATGAAGTTGGATCTGGCAATGAGCAAGTAACAGACATGACCTGTCTGTCCATCTCCCCACACTCCTCCCTGTTTTCCACACCAGGGTGACCCATGAGGAGGGGCATCCGATGCCAGGATGGCAACCAGTCCTGCAAGGGAGCAGGGGAGGCAAACTGTGTCCACTTGGGCACCCGTCCTTTGAAACTGCCTTGTGTGACCTTCAGTCAGAGAGTCCTGCTTCCAGAAAATTCAAGTAGACATGTTCCCCATCTTGACGTGGCATCAGGGGGCCTGGAGAGCCAGCTTTTATTCCCAGTCTCCTCTCGTTTTCAGAAACGTCCACAAGGCTGACAGGCCTGGGAAGGGGAGGCCTCCAGTCCCGCCAGCCAATCTACAGAAGCACCTCGAGGTGCTCGCGGTCACCCCACGCCGGCCCTCAGCCTCTGATGCGGCGAGGCGGCAGCCACTTCCCAGGCTGTCTAAGTTTTTGTTTTGCTTTCCTTTACTTTTTCCCCTGGGCCTGTCAGGTGGGTAAGGCCACCACGTCTTCTTCAGTGGAGAAGGGAAGGGGCAAGGGAAGGATAGGAAGGAGAAAGAAATGTGAATGGAAGGGAAAAGGACAGTGAAAGAGACAGGAGAGGAAGGACAGGGCTGGGATGTGGCACAGACTCCACACCAGCACCCCCCCCACACACACACACACAGACAAGAAATAATGTAAGTTATGGGCAAAGACAGAAGAATAAAAAAACAAAAGGTAAGTGAAATAACCAGCGTGGGGAGGGACAGAAAATTTAGACAAAAATAAACAAGTCAGCTGAGCGTGGTGGCGCACACCTTCAATCCAGCACTCAGAGACAGAGGTGGGAGGATGGCTGTGAGTTCGAGGCCAGCCTGAGACTAGATAGTGAATTTCAGGTCAGTGTGGGCTAGAGTGAGACCCTATCTAGAAAAAAAAAAAAAAGTGCACAAGTAACTTAGGAGAAAGTACTTAACAACAAAAAAAGGGGGGGGGGATAATAATGACAGAAAGCAGACATGCCCGAGGGCCTTGGCACTAACCGCTAAATGCTAGCAGTTGTCACACAGACAGACACCATGGTGGCAAACCCTGAGACTCAGACAGAAGGACGTAACGGCGGCCATGGCACATGCTCTCTGCCGCCCTCGGTCACAAGAGTGGCTGAGAATCCCCCCTGAGCTCCCCAGCAGCTGCTGAGAGGCATGGAAGCAGCGTACCGGCTGTACACGGGACTTTTCTTCACCTTTCTGGGTCCTGTGTTGTTGGCTGGAGTCACATCCACCTGGACCAGGACCCCCACTCCACCCATGTCTCCCTCTCCCTGTTCCTGGAGCCCTGCCGAAGACAAGTGGTGTTGGGGCGGCGGGGGGGGGGGGTCTTCAGTGTGCAGGTGGCTGCTATTTGGAGGGGTATCCCTCAAAGAGGCTCAAGGCTTGACCCTGGGTGATTCTCTTGGAAGGTGGTGAGACTTTTGGGAGGTGAGAGTTGGCCATTTTTAGGTCATTGAGGTGGGGGTGTTCTCACAAAGAGGATTGTGGGACTTTAGTCTCTGTGGGACTCTGAGGATTGTGGGACTTTTAGTTTCTCTGCCTCCTGAGTCATTATGTGAGCAGTTTGCCCCATCACACCCCATGGAGTCACTAGGGGTTCTGAAGCAACGGGGCCGCCCAAACTTATACAGGAAACTCTAGCACTGTGAGCTTGGAGAACTTTTCCTCTTTATAAGCTAATTGCCACGGGTATTTTCTTACAGTTACTCAAAGCTGACTGACACAGTGGCCATTCAGCTTCCAGGAAAACAAAGAATGTTTAAATTTTGTCTCGGGTTTGAATGTTGCTCCAGAGCATGGTATGTCCCTATCTGAATATTCTCTGCCAAGAAAGAGACTTTGGCAGAGTCTCTGTCACCCAAATCTCCTAGTGCGTTGTGTGAGGCAGGAGGCATGACACCTGTGTATCAGGAAATGCCAACTCAACACCAGAAAGCAAGAAAAAAAAAAAAAAACCTGATTCCTTGTCTTCTGAGTTTCAAAATTATATTTGTACCCTCCTGCTTCTGGAGGTAGGGAATGATTTTGGCAATGTCCTTTCTTTGATCAATTGATTGATTTTTAAAATATTTTATTTGTTTATTTGAGAGAAAGCGAAAGAGAGAAAGAATAGGCACTCCAATGTCTCCAGCAAATGAACCCCGATGCATGTGCAAGTTGGTGCACATGGCTTTATGTGGGTACCGGGGAATCGAATCTGGAACCTTAGGCTTTGCAGACAAGTACCTCAACTGTTAAGTCATCTGTCTAGCCCATAATGATTGATATTTTTTAAATACTTTTATTTATTTATGAGAAAAGAGATAGAGAAAATACATGGGCACACTAGGGCCTCTTGCCACTGCAGACTAGCTCCAGTCACATGCGCCTCTTTGTGCATCTGGCTTTACATGGGTACAAGGCTGTCAGACTTTGCAAGCAAGTGCCTTTAACTGCTGGGCCATCTCCAAAGCCCTTGATTGATATTTGGATAGAGGATCTCAATTTGTATCTCAGGCTGGTCTCAAACTCACAGCAATCCTCCTGCCTCGGTCTCCCGAGTGCTGAGATTACCAGTGCCATCCACCACACCCAGCTCTCAGCAGGTCCTTTAGAAAAACAAAAAGAAGCCTGGGCGTGGTGATGCACGCCTTTAATCCCAGCACTTGGCAGGCAGAGGATCACCATGAGTTCAAAGCCACCTTGAGACTACAGAGTGAATTCCAGGTCAGCCTGAACTAGAGTGAGACAAAACAAAAAAAAGTTGAAAAATGTTTTTCAGAAAACGTTCCTACTACGTCTCTTCATTCTGAAATTGATGCTTCAAAAGAGGTGTTGTTACAGAGCAAAGAGGGGTTCGCATGGTGCCCTCAACAGGCCAGACAGACAGTGATGTCCCAGAGTGGCTGTCCCCAGCGAGGGCCCTGCAGGATTCAGCCCTCAGGCCCCAGCGCCAGTCTTCAGGGCTGTGAAGACCTGCCTGTCCTGTGGCCTCCTTAGCTATTCTGAGGGGTCCCAAAGTGTCACAGCTATGGAATGGCGAGGAAGGCACCAATTTTTATCCCAGGAGTAAACTCTTCCTCACAGGTAGAAAGTGTTTAAAATATGTTTGTTCATGTAACCAGCCCTCCATTTCCTCAGTCTCACATCCTCAGATTCAACCAACCATGTCCTGAAAGTGCTTTTTTGCTTTGTTTTGTTTTTCATGGTAGGGTTTCACTCTAGCCCAGGATGACCTGGAATTCACTATGTAGTCTCAGGGTGGCCTCAAACTCACTGCGATCCTCCTACCTCTGCCTCCCAACTGCTGGGATTAAAGGCGTGCACCACCATGCCCAGTTCAAAAGATTTCTTTTTTTTTCAGTATGGATATATCATGCGTTGGTGCCATCCTTTCCCTTGTCCCTGCGCCCATTCTGCTGAGGCCCCTCCTCATTGGGTTGTAGGTTTTCCCCATGGGGTTGTGGGTTATGCGTTGTGGGAGGAGCAGTCAGTTATTGGGGAGAGGCAGTGCCTCTGGGTGTGATGTCCCAGCTTGTGGTTCTAACAGTCTTTCCATCCCCTCTTCCACAAAATACACTGAGCCATGTTGGGTGTGTTTTAAGTCTGCCTTAGTGATGGGCTCTTTAGGAGTCTCTGGCTCTCTGCTTTGGTAGGTGTTGAGGGTCCTCAGCGTCTGTCTCCTCCACCCTGGTGCTGCTTGTCAGGCTCACCATGGAAGCTGCGTAACAAAAAAAAAAAACTTTTAAAATATGTCCACACTGAGCTTGTACTGATTTCCTCTTGTCGCCATTTCCAGCGACAAGATGGTACCATAGCTATCGTCTTTGGGGGTTTCATGTCATCTACAGATGACTAGAGAGAACACTAGCATGGGTACAGATTCACCAATGCATGTAAGGGCCTTGAGCACCCCAGATTTGGGCATCCGGGGGGCCACTGGGTACCCTCTCCATAAATGCTAAGAAGAGAGCATATATAAAATAAGGTATAATATATACAACTTACGAGACAGAGAATTTTAGTCAGTGCATATATGTACATCGGTGAGTGTGTACATGTGTGTATCACCATGTGTATATATTTTAAGATCACAAGTACTCATTCGTTAATAGGTAAATTCAAATTTGAGGAAAACAGAGGGTTTTTTTGGTTTGTTTTGTTTTGTTTTAATGCTTTTGAAGTAGGGTCTCACTCTAGCCTAGGTTGACCTTAAACTCACTGTGACTCACTGACCTCAGTCTACCGAGTGCTGGAATTAAAGGTGTGTGCCACCACACCCAGCTAAAAGGGGATTTTAATGAAAAAAAAAATTAGTATTTCCACAAGCTCTGCACAGTGACAGTGACCTCTGGCAGGATGGTCCATAGGTCCCAAGCTTGATTCTGGTGTCACATGCAAGTACATCTTACCTTTAATAACTCCATGCACACTCATGTGGGAACGATGCCAAAGGTGGTTCCCCCCCGCCAAAACTATTTATTCCTTCAGCTATTACCAACTGGGAGAAGAGGGGGTGTCCAAAAGAAATTTTTGGGGCCAGAGAGATGGCTCAGCAGCTGAGGCACTTGTCTACAAAGCCTAATGAGCTGGGTTCAATTCCTTGGCACCCACATAAGGCCAGATGCACACAGTGACTCATGCATCTGAAGTTCGTTTGCAGTGGCTAGAAGCCCTGGTGTGCCCATTTTCTCTCTCTCTCTCTGTCTCTCTGTCTCTCCCTTTCTTTCTTTCCTTCTTTCTTTCTCTCTCTCTCTCTCCTTTGAAAGAAATAAGCAAATAAATAAATAAAATTTTAAAACAAAAGCAATTTGAATCTCAGGAGGTTCTGTCCTAGGATGACTCAAGGGGACACAGGGGTAGTGGAACTTTGGAGCCTGCATGTCCCAGCATATCACTGATGGGCATTGGCCTGAGGCTGCCACACCAGCAGAGGGCCTGCCCTGGCCTGTGAGCTCACATAGCCTGGGTGCCACCAGATCTTCTCTGGGAGCCAGGGGACACCTTGTCACCCATGTGCAGCCCCAAGCCTCTCCCAAAGTCACCTTCCATCCAAGTTCGCCCACTCAGGCAGCTGGCTCATGAACTCCTACCCAGTTGTTCTGCAAAGACAGATAGATGCATACGGGGTCTCCCAGCCCAGAGAGCCCTTGAAATACTCCAGAAACCACCAGGCCTTTTATAAAAAAAGGCAATTTCTGCTACACGCAGGGGGGAATAAAAGCCAAGCTATTTTCCGATTCTTTTTCTTTCGGAACCTGATGAAACATGAGACCAGCCACCAGCAGGAAGCTGAAAATGATCAGTTCACAGCAGGGGCTGAGCCTGAGCAGTATGATTGGAAGCTGGGGGAGGGGCGGATAGTGTCTGCACCCGGACCTCTGAGGACCCTGCACGTCTTGCGATCTCCCCGAAGGTCCCAGCACCCTAGATCTGTGCCTGGGCCTCTTCTAAACCCAGACATCCACCTTTGGCAAGACTGTGTTTAAAAGCAGCAAGTCGAGGCTAGAAAGATGGCTCAATGGTTAAAGGTCCTTGCTTTAACCATTTTTAACCTGACGGCCTGGGTTCGATTCTCCAGTACCCATGTAAAGCCAGATGCACAGAGTGGAGCATGCATCTGGAGTTCAGGTGTAGTGGCAGGAGACCCTGGCGTGCCCATTTCATTCTCCCTCTCTCTCCTTGCAAATGAAAAATGCATAGGAAGTATTTTCTTTTTCTTTTTTCTTTCTCTTTTTTTTTTTTTTTTGAGGTAGGGTCTCACTCTGGCCCAGGCTGACCTGGAATTCACTATGTAGTCTCAGGGTGGCCTCAAACTCACCGTGATCCTCCTACCTCTGCCTCCCGAGTGCTGGGATTAAAGGCGTGCACCACCACGCCAGGCAGGAAGTATTTTCTTAAAAAACAAAAGCAGCAAGTCCCAGGGCTACTGTGTAAAACAAATAAGGTTGGAGTACCCTGGCCATGTGATCTTGAAAAAATCATTTCCCTCTTGCTTTCCTAAATATCATGGGAATAGCAAACTCTGCCTGGTTGGCTGTTGGAGGAAGGTACCTGGACTCATCCCCTCCCATCCACGAGAGCTGGTTCTACTGAGAACCCAGATGAAGGTGAGGGAACGCCGAACCAGGAGTGGGAGAGGTGGGCTAGGGCCACCTAAAGGAAGGGCCCTGCCTCTGAACATGGGGGGGGGCAGACATGCTCCCTCTCCAAGGGCCAGCTCCAGGACCCCAGAATCCCAAAGATCAAGCTCTGGGATCGATGCTCTGTCATCTATGGTTGTGAAATTCTTGTCTTTCTTTGTTTGTTTGGTGTTTTGTTTTTCGAGGTAGAGTCTCACTCTAGCCCAGACTGGCCTGGAATTCACTGTTTAGTCTCAGGATGGCCTTGAACTCACAGTGATCCTCTACCCCTGCCTCCAGAGTGCTGGGACTAACGGTGTGCGCCACCACACCCTGGCCCCTGGTTGTTTTTGACAAGGATGCTCACGTGTCTTTTTACAGTAGACCCTGTGAAATATGTGGCTGGCCCTGGCAGCCTCTGGGCTGCCAAGCTGGATGGCAACCAATGATGCAATTGCTGATGCCCACCCTCCCACCCCCTGTGCCTGGCACTGAATACAAGCAAGTTAACCCCCTCCCCCCAGTGCACTGTGTACACATCGAACAGTACAGCAAGGCTTAGGGCCGGGGTTCCAGGTCCTCACCCTGCATCACCAGCTCCGGTACCCTGGGCCAGTTCCTGCCCCGCCTGCAGTGTGCTGGCTTCAACCCTGGGTGGGCCTGGTGACATCGTGTCTTTTCTGGGCTACAGGGTGTTCCTAGGAGATCATGTGTGTTAAGCCCTGTCAGACACTTAAGTCATAATGGGTTCTAAGGATTCCATATCAGCAGATTCAGCCAACCCCAGATCCACAGTATTTTTTAAAAAAAACTTCCATGGTGGCGCACGCCTTTAATGCCAGCACTAGGGAGGCAGAGGTAAGAGGAAGGGTGTGAGTTTGAGGCCAGCCTGAGACTACATAGTGAATTCCAGGTCTGCTTAGGCTAGGGCAAGACCCAAGCTCGAAGGAACAAAGTAAATAAATTCCAGAAAGTTTCAAGGCGCAAACTGGATCCACATCAACGAAGCTGGGAGGACACGGCCTGCTCTCACCACCGAGCCACTCGGAGCCTCGCAGCCCCCAGCTATGGTCTCGGAGCTGTTTGCAGCCGCCTCTCTTAGGAACTGGGTAGTGAGGCCTGCGCTGGTCACATCCGCGCCAAACATGAACTGTTGCTGCTTGGCCTCGTTCCCTGGGCAGGCAGCTCGCTAGAACACCAACTCCGCGGCGATTGTGTTGCCTGGCCCACGGTCAGTCATCGCAGGATGACTTCCTGTGTTCACACGATGCCGCTGCACAGGAGGGACTTGAACTCTCTTGCATCTTTTATCTGGGCGGTGAACCTAAACTCAAACTCTTGGGGTACTTCTGGGGGAAGGGCGGTGTCGGGGACATTGCGTTTGTTAACTGAGCCTCTGCGAGGTGCTGGACACCAGGTGGGGGCACCAGGCAGGCAGGGGTTACAACACAGGCTGTCCTAAGCGTCGGGGGCGCCCAGTGCAGAGACCAGGCACAAGGAGACAGGCAAAGGCTACAAGTGACTTCTGAGAGGCTGCCGCGTACTTGGGACCACCACCCACCCAGGACAAGGGCTGAGCTGGGCAGGTCCCACGGAGAAATTCCACTTCTTCAGCCACAGCCAAAGATACCAGCCCAACCTTCCCAACATATGACTGTTGGAGAAGGCAACTGTTTTCTAGAAACTTCCAGAGGACTCTATCCAACTGGACAAGGCATGTCCCAGCCTCCCCAGGAGGGCAAATGACACCCCCAAAGACCCAGAGAAGAACCCTACATCGGCCGTCCTGCCCCCCCCCACCACCCTAGAGCTGGTGATCACTAAAAACAAACAGAAGGGGAAATGAACAAATTATCCTGATAATTTGTTTAAAAAATGGGGGGGGGGGGGGGGAGTCACCCAAGAAAAATGATATCCAGAAAGACGGTGGGTTTCTAATGAATGTGCGGGTAATGAAATCAACCGGCTTAGGCCTCGCTTGGCCCTGATCTTTCCAGGCCTAGATTAAAAAATGGAACATCTGTGATGGTTTAATTTACATCTTAATAACAAACAGGCCTCGAGAAAGCGGCGGATAAATGCCTTTTATTGCCGGCGTATCTTTTGCACTGCAGCTTGAATGAAAACTCTGGTAATTAATTGTTTTAAGCGATTCTATTAAAAAGTGTCTGCGAGGACTGCGTGCGGAATGTTTATGTGGGGCCGGCTGCTGCAGGAATGCTGAGGAGAAGCCCCGGCCCAGGACTCATGTCCGTTTCTTACCTTTGACCTTTTATTTATTTGTTTGTTATATAATTTCCAGAGAGATACTTGCAAAACCAGCTCATTTCTCACTCATTTTCCCCTGGAAATCTTTTCCTTTTCTTTTTTTTCTTTTTCTTTTTTTTTTTTTCTTTTTTTGAGGCAGGGTCTCACTGTAGCCCAGGCTGGCTTTGGAACTCACGCTTGTAGAACCAAGGTGGCCTCGAACTCATGGTGATCCTCCTACCTCAGCCTCCTGAGTGCTGGAATTAAAGGCATGCACCACCACGCCCCTCAAATCTTAATGGCTAGTCTTTGGACCGCTCCCTAAAGCTGGGATCTTCCTATGGTGGCCAGAATGGAGAATCAATGCCAGGCAGGGGAGCCTGGCATGCCTCTGAGGCATCTCCAGAGCCAGGAAGAAAAGGAATAGGATGAGTGGAAAGAGGAGCCGTCCGATGTGGTGTCCTTAAGGTGGTGACGTCCTGCCCCGTGCAGATCTACGGAAGAGTGCTGGGTTTTGGAGGGAGGCCAGCGAGAACACCAGAGGACCTGCAAGCAGCCAGTGGCGTACAGGGCCGCGATGGGACCCAGGTATGTGATGCTGCCTTGAATGAACGTGAACTGGTGGGGACGGGGGTAGAGGGTGAAGGATCCCGTGCCATCCCAGCAAGCAACGGTCTAGGCAGGAGCACCTTCCAGGAACAGAGGACAAGAAGCTTCCTCAGCCACCTCAGCCACCCACACGGAAGTCCCCAAGCAAACCCTAGCCCAGCCTGAGCCCAGTGGGTATGGTGACCAGGCTGCACAGAGGGTTGGGGCCAGGCTGCGTCCGGGGGAGCTTTGCCCTCCAGCTCCATCTGAGTGGGGTCCCCAAGCCCACATTTGGAGACCCTGGCCTACATTTGAGTCTTCCCTGCCCCCTCCCTGCATCCTCCAAAAGTCTTGGTGTCTGAAGAGGGGAGTGACATCCACTAGGAGCCTTTCGGGAGAACCCCGGGGTTCGAGAACGGGGTTCTAGTTTTCTACTGGAGTTCTCACCCCTTAATATTTATCAAATTCTATTTTAACCTCAAGACTTTTTTTCCCAATAAACAGTCTCTGAAGAAATGGAACTGTGTCTGCTTAACAAAGGCAAGAGTTCAAGGCCAGTCTGAGCAACTTGGCAAGACCCTGCCCCAAAATAAAAGGAGTTGGGATGTGGCTCATGGGTATAGCACATTAGAGGGAGAGAGAAAAAGAGAGAGAGAAGAAGAGAGGGAGAAAGAGAGGAGAGAGGAGAATACTATGGAAGAAACTCAGTTTCATAGGAGTCAGAGGAAAAAAAAGAATTAAAAGCAAGAAATGCAATTTTCACTTAATTTTTAGAGAAATGAGAACTTTTCTGTTTGAGAAAAGCAGGATGTGACAAAAAGACTCATGCTGCACCAGGCAGATGCTCTGGGTCACCTGTCACTGCGTGGTGAGCCGCGGGCAGACAAGGCCCGTGCGCCAGCCACTGAGCGCGTCCCAGACGCGGAAGGAAAATGACGCCCAAGGAGAGATGCTCCTTGTTGCATTAAACACGGGCCCCGGGGTGGGCAGCGACCTAAATGTTCACCCGGGAGAGCGTGAACATCGAGCGATGACTGGTCTGAAGGAGCTGTTAGTTACGCAGACGTAACTGTAACATAATAGTCATCCAAAAAGGAAAAAAAAAAAGATAAAAAACTGCACAGTGAATATGATGTCAAGTGCAAGAGAAAAAGAGGCATTGAGTAGACTCAAAACAATAGCACCATAAGTACTCCTGGTTCCATTGCTGGAGATAGAAATGAAGTCATTCCCTATGTTTTTTTCTGCGAGGGACTTTTTTCTATCATGCATACTCCATTCTGCTGTCCTTGGTAAGGATTTACCATCCCATCATTGTTTAGCCACTGTCACCCTAGAGTAGAAATGCAAACATGTCCGCGGCCTTCCTCTCCACCAGGAGCCTCTTTCTCTGAGCCTCACTTCCGTCCTTTGTTAAATGGGTTGCCTCACTGCCTCGGAGGCCATGGTAGGGAAGTTAGAATAAAGTCAGGCTATCGGCCTGTCTACCAGCCTGGGCACTGGGCAATCACGGGTGGCCAGTAGTGTTGTGGTCATTGTCACAGAAGTCTGGCGTTTCTAACCGTTATTCTGTTTTCTGCTGCCGTGACAAAATACCTGAGTTAATGGCTTAGAAAGAGAGCAGGTTTCAGTTGGCTCAGAGGTTTCCAAACATGGTCAGTTGGCCCGCCTGCTCTGGACTGTGGTGAAGAAATGCATCCTGGGAGGATGGTGTGACAGAGCAAAGGTGTTCACTTCAGGCCCTTGGACGTGGAGGAACTAAGAGACTGAGGGGCTCTACCTTCCTGGTGACCAGCACACCCCACTCTAGGCTCCACCTCTTAAAGCCTCCACCAACTCCCTCTTTTTTAAAAAAGAAAAAAGAAAGAAAAAAAATATATTTATTTGAGAGAGAAAGAGGCATGGGGGGGTGGGGGAGAGAAGAAAAGTATGGATGTGCCCAGACCTCTAGCCACTGCAAACAAACTGTAGACACTTGTGCCACCTTGTGTACCTGGTTATACGTGGGTACTAGGGAATCAATTCTGGGTCCTTCGGTTTTGTAGGCAAGCGCCTTAACCACTAAGCCATTTCTCCAGCCCTCCACCAGCTCTCAATGATGCCACACTAGAAGCCAGGCCTTTAAACCTGTGGGCTCTCAGAGGACATTCATGCAGAACCACAGACCTTCCTGGGGGCCGTTTGCTTCGTACAACCACAGCTACGTGAATGTTTCTTACCTGTGTGCCACGGCCACCACACCCGAGCTACCACAGACCCAGCACCTCCCTACCGTCCCGTCAGCTGCCCCGCGAGCTTCTGGAGGACGCTTCTCCCACAGCCCCAGTTGCTGTCCCAGCTACAATCTCATCACTGGGACAAACACCCAGCCAGAAGCAGCGTTTGTCAGGAAAGGGTTTATGGGAGGCTTTACAGATTCCAGGGGGACCATGTCGTGCCAGAGGAAACTGGCTCCCTTCAACACCCACGGCCGAGCGATAAATCAACAACAGCAAGCTCGAACAGCCCGAGCGCAAACTGCCATTTTATTTTTTTCTTTTAGGGTAGGGTCCTGCTCTAGCCCAGGCTCACCTGTAATTCACTATATAGTCTCAGATTGGCCTTGAACTCATGGCGATCCTCCTACCTCTGCCTCCCGATTGCTGGGATCAAAAGGCGTGTTCCATCGTGCCCCACTCACACTGGCTCTTGGCACCTAATAGGACTGTACTAGAGGTCTCTGCCCCAGCAAAGATCAGCCTACTGGAGACTCAGGTTGCTCAAACTTTAATAATAATAATAATAATAATAATAATAATAATACCTCAGGCTACGGTGAACGAATATTTACATTCAAACCACCAGCGTCGCCACCTTGGTGTCTTGAAGAAACCCCTTTCAAATGGGAGCTTGGGGCAGGATATGGGCTGAGGGATGAGAAGCAGGTGGCGCTAACTGTGCATAACGTTGGACATCTAGATGGACAGAGACCACGTCCCTCAGTTTCCCCAAGCTGGAGTGTGGGCCGGCAGGTGTGGAGTGACTTTTCCCGGCCGTTATGGTCTGAATTCGAGTTGGACTCACCTGGCCCTATATGACCCCGTCCCAGAGGAATTTGTTTTGTTTCTGAAAACACTGACCATGGGCTTGCCTATGGTGGGCTGCCTCCTGCTCCCCTCCCATCCCTCACAGAACATTCTAGAAACAGTGCCTGTGAGCCAAGCCCACGAGTTCACGGAGCTATGGAGTGTCATTTCGGCACATCCGCGGTGTTTCCCGACCTGCTAGGTGGTGGAAGGTGATGCTCAGATTCCGCCCAGTGTGGGTGCGCTGGGCCGCTCTCTGGGTGGGTGGGGAGTGAAGAGAGAGGAGGGAGCGAGCACCGACCAACCCAGTCCGTGAGAAAGAGGAATGAAACACAGAAATTCACGTCTTCAAGGATATATTTTTATTTGTATAGAATTGGTAGAAGGTGATGTAAAAAGCAGTGGGGGAAAAAAAAAAGCAACAAAGAACGAAAGTTTTCACTAAGGCGGCCTGGGTGCTCCCTGGGAAAGAGACATTGCGCAGCAGCTCAGGAGAAGGTGGGGGGGGGTATGCAGTTATCTGGAGAGAGAGGCTGTGCAAAGGCCTCGGGGCTGGGGTTTGCCTGGCTGGAAAAGGTCCGGAAGGCTGAGGTGGAGGGAAGAGGAGAGAGGGAGGGAGGGAAGGGGCCATTAGCAAGGATGAATACAGAGGGGTGGAGACCACCGAAAGGATTTGGGCTGATGTCCTATAATAGTTAGTGGCGCACACCTTGAATCCCAGCACTCAGGAGTCAGAGGTAGGAGGATCGCCATGAGTTCAAGGCCAGCCTGAGATGACATAGTGAATTTCAGGTCAGCCTGGGCTAGAGTGAGACACCCCACCTTGTAAAAAAAAGGAAAAAGAAAGTTAAACTCAAGGTCTAAATATTATGTTCCTCACTTACCTTCTTCCCACTCCCGGCCGCACGTGTGAGACACACAGTGTAGAAAAGTCAAGATGGGGGTCGAGCGGGGGGTGAAGGACCCGGGACGGGACTCCATCCTCTCTGCCAACCCTTCTCCCTACGCCTCTGTGAAGCTCCATGTCCTGCTGGGGCAGTGTCCTTGCGGCCCACTTACAGAGGAGATGATGGAGCCAGGTACAGGACGCAGGAGGGGGGTGCGGGTAGAGATCCCCTGGCTGATGGGTCACCCCAGAGAGGCTTTGGTGGCGGGGTGGGGGGGAGGCAGGGGAGGAAGGAGCCTGGAAGGAGCTCCTCGCCCACATCTCCTGGGAACCACTCAGGAGGGTTTTAGGAAGAATTAAAGCACCGCAGAGCCTGACTCAGTGGGAAGTGAACGTGTGAGGCTCATTATCCCACGAGGTGGCGAGGCTAAAAATACCGGGTTCTGGGAGGCCTATGGTGATGTGTTGGGGGAGACGGGGCGGGGGGGGGGGCAGCAAGGGAGCTGAGAGACCAGTCAAAGGGAGCTGGAGGACATGGCATAGATAGGGACCCGCAAGGAAAGCTGGGCTCCCTCCCACGTGTTCACCTTCCACCCCTCACAGAACGTTCTAGAAACAGCCCAGCTGAGCCACACCAGTGAGTCATAGAGCCCTAGCTCCAATGTGTACATGTTCCAGGCAGGGCTTCCCACCTCTCTGACCCATGAGCCTGTGAGCAGTGAGACTTGGCTCATGGAACTAACATAATGATTAGATGAGGCCACATGTGTCACCAACAGCACAGGGTCACTTAGTGTCCCCCACCCTACACACACACCCTGGCCAGGGCAGAGCCCATCTGTCCATCCACTGCCTGGCACCAAGGAGGCACCCAGCACATTGGGGGACTGACTCACTGGCTTCCTGCCTGGCCAAGGCCTCCTATCTGGGCCATAGGCCTGCCCTGGTACCTCCTCAGGGCCTACAGAGAAGCTGGGGTGTAGCTCAGTGGTCCAGCACTGGCCCAGCAAATATAAGGTCCTGAGGTCAAGCACGAACACCACACAAAAACAAAAATAAAAATAAAAAGAAGAGGGCTGGAGAGATGGTTTAGCAATTAAAGGTGCTTGCTTACAAAGCCTGACGGGCTGGGTTTGATTCCTCAGTGCCCATGTAAAGCCAGATGCACACGTGGCACATACATCTGGAGTTTGTTTGCAGTGGTGAGCAGCCCTGGTACACCCACTCTCTCTTTCTCTCACTCTCCTTGAAAATAAATAAAACTATTATATTTTTTTTAAAAGGAAGAAAAGCCGGGCATGGTGGCACATGCCTTTAATCCCAGCACTGGGGAGGCAGAGGTAGGAGGATCACTGTGAGTTCAAGGCCACCCTGAGACTCCATAGTGAATTCCAGGTTAGCCTGGGCTAGAGTGAGACCCTACCTCAAAAAACCACAAAAAAAAAAAAAGAAAAAGAAAAAGAAAAAGGCCTCAATGTCTGAAATTAACTGACTCTACCCTCCACTGCTTGTGTCCCTACGGACGGGGTTCTGGGATGGCAGGAGGGGGGCCTTGAAATGATCCAGACTGGGTTCTAGGATGGGGGGCCTTGAAACATCCTTGACTGGCCAGAACTTCCATTCACCTTTCCACCTTAATACCTGTTCCTTTCCGTTATGGGAATAGTTCCTTCTTTCTACAGTAAGACAGCAGACAAGGGAACAAATGCAGACAAGAACAAACTGGCTTTGTGTCCCGGTGCCCAGAGCCTGGCCAAACACCCCCTCTCGGTGACAGGGGCACTTTTCGCAGCCTAGAGTGGCCTCAACCCAAAAGGAACCTCGTTCCTGCCACACAGGTTGCTGCTAATTTTATAGAAGCCACAGGTTTTTGTTTGTTTGTGTTTTGTTTTTCATTTTTTATTAGCTAAAACTTTGAGCCGGGTGTGGTGGCGCACGCCTTTATTCCCAGCACTCGGGAGGCAGAGGTAGGAGGATCACCGTGAGTTCGAGGCCACCCTGAGAGTACATAGTGAATTCCAGGTCAGCCTGAGCTAGAGTGAGACCCTACCTCAAAAAAACTGTTGTTATGAGTGCTGAGAGTCGCGGTCAGTCATTGTGGAGGAACATTGCCTCTGGACAGTCCTTCCTGCCCTGTGGCTCTGACCATCCCCTCCCTCACCCACCCACCACCAGCCTTCCGCAGAGTTCCTGAGCCTTGGCGGGTGTGTTATAAGCCTACTTTAGTGTTAAGCTCTCAGCAACTTCTGGATTTCTGCTTTGACACATTTTTTAGCATCTTATTTAAAAAAAAAAAAAACATTTATTTATTTATTTACTTGAAAGAGAAAGAGGAGGGAGAGAGAGAATAAGCACACCAGGGCCTTCAGCCACTGCAAACGAACTCCAGACGCGTGTGTCACCTTGTGCATCTGGCTTACGTGGGTTCTGGGGACTCGAATCTGGGTCCTTTGGCTTTACAGGCAAGCACCTTAACCACTGAGCTAGCTCTCCAGCCCTTTGATACGTTTTGAGCGTTCTCAGTGTCTATCGCCATCTCTCGGGTGCAGCCACATTTTAAATACTAAAAAGAGAAATACTCGTTTTAAGGAAAGCTTTCACATATCACAATATTGTCTTCCTCCCCCGCCTCCTCCGGCCACCTTGTGCCCCTGGCTCTTGGGTGACATGGTCCACGTGGCTGTACGTCTGATGCTGTATGTATACACACTGAGCTGCTGGGAATGAAACTCATATGCAGACAGCCAAGGTGTTACAGACATGCTTCCGGCTGATTGGAGCATCCGTCCTTAAATTCAGATCGTCACAAGGTACTGACATTGAAAATCCAGTTCTTCGAGCCCGCCAGCCACGGGCCAATCCATTCAATGGCCCCATGCGGGGAGCAGTGACCACAGACAGGTCTCTGAAGCAGTGGGGTTCGGGGCCCCTCCACCCCCTGTGTGTTCCTGTCTTTGGTCCCGGGTGTCTCCCACCCTGGCTCCACAAAGGCCACAATGGCGAAGAGGTGCACAGCGGGGGACACCTGCCGACAAAGGGGGTCAGGTGTCCCTCACCCTGGGAACAGAGAGCTTTTGCAGAGCCTCGTACACACACGCACGTGCTGAAGCCACAGCCCTTGCCCTGGGACCTGTCCCCAAGCCCTACGCCCCTGACTTCCAGCAGTTACACTATCAGCCATTACTCCTGGAAAAGCAGTGGTACTTTCCGGGCCCCAGGGCAGCATGGGAAGGGTCTGCAGGTAAAACAGAGGGGAACGAAATTGGGGGATGGGAAGGGTGAGCGAAGGAAGGAGAATGAACGGCCATCAAGAAGGAGAGCTGACTGTCAGGTCTAGATGGGCAGGACAGGAAAAGGCAAAATTATGAGGCGAGCCCACCTGGTTCTCTGGGTTCCACAGTTCCTGGGGGAGGGACGTTCATGCAATGGCAGTGAAAGTCCCCATCTGGCCACCCAAAGCCACAGGAGCGAGAGGCTTGTGTGGGCGCGTGCCGTGAGGGCATGGGGGGCCCTCTCCAGCACCAGGCTTGGGGTGGGCACTGCCTCGGGGCTTTGCTGAAGCTCAGAGCTCCCCCACCCCAGCGATCCCATACTTGACTGTGTCTCTAAACGGAGGCAGGGAGGCCACTGTCCTCTCCCAAGCTGCTCTCCCTTCCAGAGAAAGGGGGTCTGGGTCGTTCCTGCCCACGCCCACACCCACCGACCTCTCCCTTCCCCATGTCACCACGAAGTTCCCCAGCCCAGGTTTGCAACCCCCACACAGAGATGGGAGTTGTGAATAATGTCACCATCTGCCTGTGCCAGCCTGTGTGGTGACCGGCAAGTGACCCAAGCTCTCCAGGCTTCAGTGTCCATCGCCCGGCGGGGACAGCAGAGCTCACCGCTCCACACAGCCGCCCTCATTCCACTCAGCAGGAGGAAAGCCCCTTTATCGCTATCCACGGACACGGTGGATGAAGGAAACAAGGCCCAGAGAGGTTAGCGCGTAAGCCCAAGTCACACAGCTCCAGACTGGCAAAGGCAGGACCGGAACCAAGGCCTACCTAGGTCTTGTCTCTGCCAGTGCCACGGGACAGGTCCTGGAGAGGGCCAGCTACTCCAGGGAGGATACCCTTCCAGGCTGATGCATGGTTACTAAGTTCTAGAACACATCTGGCCCAGAGAGACCTTGGCTATGAAGACTATGACCTCAAAACTCACCAACCCAAGCCATCCATCCCTAAGCCCAACTCTTCCCTAGCAAGAATGCTTGGAGTGCCGGGTCCCTCGGCATCCTGTCCTCCCGGGCTGCTCTGGCTCAGACCGTTTGAGCTGTCGCCAGTCCCCCTCCACCCCGCCCAGCTTGAGATACGCCCAGGCCTAGATGCCTGGGTCAGTGTTCACCTTTTGTATTCAACAGGGAATGGATTTATTTCCAACCAAACCCCCTTTTCCTCCAAAGACTGCAGGGAAGAGGGTGGGCGGGGGGGGGGGGGGACAGTGGAAAGAAAAAAGGAGAAACAGGCTTGCCAGACTTGGAGTGGCGTGCGTGCCCGGCGTGCGTGCGTGTGTGTGTGCGTGCGCTCTGCAGCCGGCCGATATATTTCACAGAACTTCGTTGCCACCACTTAGCACAATTAAAAACCCAAGGAGAAGTCAGCGATAAATCAAAGTTTCTTTAAATTTTTTACCAGGAAGCTGCACATACGCCGGTCGGCGTGCCGCATGCACCAATAAAAGATCTGTGGTCGCCTTTGGCAGGAGAGGCAGAAATAAGCAATTTAGGATCTTAAAAGATAAAAGATAATAAAAGTAATTAAGATAATTAACCGCCCCGAAGAGAGAAAGATCTGCCGCTGTAAATTTTGTATTTGGTTTCACTTGGCAATATTGCAGCTGTCACTCCACTTAATGTACAGCGCGCCGAGCATCTGAAAGCCTCTCGCTGTCAAAAAAAAAAAAAAAACATATCATAAAAAAAATTTTAAGAGAAAAAGAAGGATGGAAGGTGCAATTAGCATTTTCTAAAGATCTGGCTAATTGAGTTTGTGACCAGGCAGGGGCCCGCAGGGAGGTGGCATGGGCTGTCTGCGCCTCTCTTGGGCTTGCGGAATTAGGGGAATGTTCCCGTCTCTCCAAAGATGACCACCACCGTGGTTGCGGAGGACTGTCCTGACTCCTGACAGGCCACACCCTCCTCTTGGTCCTCAACATCGCCCGCTCGGATCAGCCAGCAGCTCCCTGGGCCATTTGTTGGACTTTCCCTGTGTTCTTTCTGGAACCAAAGGGAGATTGACGTCTGAAACCTTGATACACCCCGCAGACAGGCCCAGTTATCCCCAAGGTCTCCAGGGACGAGCCCTCACTCCTGGACCCAGGCTTGAGGTGGCGCGTCCCTGTCTGGGCGCTGGGCTCCTTGTCCAACTGGTTCTGTTGACAGCGAACTCCTGGACGCCTTCCTAAGGGGTGTGATGTTTCTCTCCCATGGTCTCTTCCCTGTGGGAACCATTTCTGTCAATCCCTACTCAGGCTCCCTCACCAGCCCAGGTGTGATCACCTCTTAGAGAATGCTCCTGGCACCCTGTCCCAGCACCCCCATGGCACCCCTGTGAAACGGTAGCTGCCCCCTCACAGAGGGTTGTCTGGTCACTGGTCCACACCTTCAGTTAAACACCTTGCTGTTCCCCAACCACTGCGGAAACCATTATAGATTAAAATGCACATTTGGGGATGGAGAGATGGCTTAGTGGTTAAGGCGCTTGCCTGCAAAGCCAATGGACCCAGGTTTGATTCCCCAGGACCCACATAAAGCCAGATGCTCAAGGTGGGGCATGTGTCTGGAGTTCATTTGCAGTGGCTAGAGGCCCATTCTCTCTCTATCTGCCCCTCTCTTTCTCTCTCAAATAAATAAATAAAATAAAAATATTAAAAAAAAATAGAACCAAGAGTGAAGGGTGCAGACTCTGGCAGAGGTATGACGGGGAGGAAGGACAGAGTAAGGTAGGTGTGGAGCTGGGAGTCGGGCACCCTCCTGGCAAAGGCCTGATGGTGTGCAGGGCGGGGGAGGGGGAGTGTCGAGGAGCCCACCTGGCTGCAGGGAAGGGAGATGCGAGTGTGAGCAGAGGAGGCTGAGTCACCCAGAACACAGGGGAACCTGAACGGCGCTCCAGGACTCTGGAGACAGAGCCCCATGAGGGTCAGACAGAGAGGCTACCGATATGGCTTCCTTAAGTCCTGGCTGGTCATCCTAGGGCTGCTGTGTGGGGGCAGAGAGGGGAAGGGGACAGCTGGGCAGAGCCTTTTATGTTTTAAAAAATATTTTATTTGCCGGGCACGGTGGCGCACGCCTTTAATCCCAGCACTCGGGAGAGGCAGCAGAGGTAGGAGAATCGCCGTGAGTTCGAGGCCACCCTGAGACTACATAGTGAATTCCAAGTCAACCTGGGCTAAAGTGAAACCCTACCTCAAAAAAACATATATATATATGTGTGTGTGTGTGTGTGTGTGTGTGTGTGTGTGTGTGTGTGTGTGTGTGTATGTATGTATATATATATAATTTATTTGAGAGAGAAAAAGAGAGAGAAAAAATGGGCACATCAGGACCTCCAGCAACTGCAAACAAACTCCAGACACATGTTCCACCTTGTGTATCTGGCTTACATAGGTACTGGGGAATCAAACCTGGGTTCTTTGGCTTTGCAGGCAAGCGCCTTAACCACTAAGCCATCACTCAAGCCCCTTATATGAGTTTTGAGTCTCCTCAATGTCTACCGACATCTCCAAGAAGAAGGTTCTCCGACTAGCCATGACAGTGGCCCTCATGTTTAATCTGCCACTTCTTCCGTGATGTTTCCTGGGCCTGACAGATGTGATACAGGTGCCGCCTCTTGTTCTAGACATTCAACTTTCACTTCATTATGATGGCTCTTGGGTCTCCTGCTGCCACCTAGGCTCTGTGTGGCCTAGTGGTCATCATGTTCCTGGCCGGCATGCATGGGTGGTCTCCACATGACCAGGGCAGGGCCCTGTGGTAGCACTCATTGGCTAGCTAGTCTAGCCTAATTCATGAGCTCCAGGCCAGGGGGAGATTCTGTCAAACAATTAGATGGGGGCTGGAGAGTTGGCTCAGCGGTTAATGCACTTGCCTGCAAAGCTTACAAACCTGAGTTCAATTCCCCAGAACCCACATAAAGCCAGTTGCACAAAGTGGCGCATGCGTATGGAGTTTGTTTGCAATGGCTAGAAGCCCTGGTATGCCCATTCTCTCTTTCCCTCTCTCTGTGTGTCTGTCTCTCTTCTCTCTGTCTCTGTCTCCTTATGTTTAAAATATTTAAAAAGATACAATGAACAGTGATTGAGAAAGAACCTGATATTGACCTCTGGCCTCCACATCTCCACATGTACCCTCACACATGTGCACCACTCACATACAAACACACACACACACACACACATGCAAACACATTGCACGCGCACACAGAGAGCGGACAAATGAGTGAGACATGAAGGAGAGAGACAAGAGGCTCAGAAACAGACCCACCAAGTGTCCCAGTTTGATGGGCCGACAGATTTCTCTTGTGAAAGAGACAAGTGTTGGTCTGACCTTCTCCTGGGCTCTGGATATGGGGACAACCCTCTGTCCTGACGCAGGGCTGCTACTCACCTTCAGCTCTGTGGTCCCTTGGGGACAAGAGGACTGGGGACACTCAGGCAGCAAGCTGGCTTGCTGCGCCTGGTGGTCCGGCAGGCTTAAGTGGACTTGTGCGTTTTCCACGTTTGGGGTCTGTGTCCTCCAGGGGATTTCCGGCTGCAGGAGCAAAGGAGCAGGTGGAGGCCCAGCAGGGCAGGATCCACCTCCCACTGAGATGCAGACATGGCTTCTGAGTCACCCTACTGCCCAGCGTCCACCTGGGGCCTCCAGGTCCCTCGGAGACCCACCAGCTGCCTCTCAGCTGTGTCCCCAGGGAGACGCCCACCCGAGGAGCGTGCCCAGAACCATGTAAATCTGGCCCCCAGATGAGGCGGGCGCCTCCGATCTTCCGATAATTAGACTTCAAGTGGTCCCATAACTCATCAGCTAATTACCTCAGCAGCTCCATCGGCCCAGGCCTCCGAGACAACCAGCCCATTTCCCTGGCAGACCGGCCCATAAAAATCCCCGAAAGCACATGAATTTACTGTATTTATTTATTGGGATTTGGAGAAATATACCTGGTACCCAGAGGCCTTGGGATGCGGAGACATAATTTTGAAATGCAGATCGTTAAAAGGATGGAGAGTTATAAGAAAGAGTCGACAGGTTCCTGCTCTAAGACAGCGGCAGAAAAGATGCCACTGCTAATGAATTATTGGACTCAGCATGAGATGACAGTGGCCACGGAAGACGTCCCCATGGCAGACCAGCAAGGACCCTGGTCCCCAGTCTTATGTCCCCAGGAGACTGAGCCCGTCACTGGGCCTTTGCACATACTGCTCCCTTGACCTAGAACTCTGTTCCCAGCACACCGTGGCTCATCTCGTTTTTGTCAGATCTCAACTCAACTTGGCCCCCTTTGGGAAGGTCCCTAGTCACCATTCCAATGCTGTCTCCTGGCCAGACATGTAAAATCTTCCCCCAAGCTGCCCCTCCAGTGAAAGCAACTCGTGGCTTTGGCTGTTTGGCTCTCCCCCCACACGCACATGCATGCATATACATACTGACACGTATATTAATACATACAAATAGCCTGGAAATGCACACATCCCTTACACACATACAGCCATGGGCACATGTGGGTGTGTATATATGCACATGTTCCATACATGTATACATACGTGTGCAAATGTGAATATATGCACACGTTACATGCACGTGTGCATATTGACACAAATGTGTGTGTAGTGTACACACATGTGGCTTTATTATGACACAGGGGCAGGGAACACCACAGTTCTTTATTTTTTTTTTAATTTAAAAAAAGATTTTTAATTTTTTAAAAATATTTATTTGACAGAGAAAGAGGGTGGGAGAGACAGAGAATGGGCTTGCTAGGGTCTCTAGCCACTGCAAATAAACTCCAGACACGTGTGCCCCCTGTGCATCTGGCTAACATGGGTCCTAGAGAATCGAACCTGGGTCCTTTGGCTTTGCAGGCAAATGCCTTAACTGCTAAGCCATCCCTCCAGCCCAGGGAATACATTTCTGTGCCTCCCCATGTTTGCATCCTTCGGCATCTGCACTCCCCCAGGAGGTAGCTACTCTTACTGTCCCATTTTTCCTATGAGGAAAGTGAGGCCCAAGAAGTCGAGCCCCTCTCTGCAGGCCTGCACCCAGACCCAGGCTGAGCAGTGCCCGAGGAAGGTCAGACGAGCCACTGGCCATCTGTTCTGAGCACATGACACTCACCCTGGAGTTTTATTTTTTCCTCTCAGACATGATGTGGCAATTTTATCCAGATATTTCACCATCCTCTGTGCCCTGACAAACAGATCTTGAATCCCCAGAACATGGCCAGAGAACCCAAAAGTGGAATGATCACATCTTTAAAAACCCAAGTTCTGGGCTGAAGAGATCTCTCATTAGTTACGGCACTTGCCTGCAAAGCCTAAGGGCCAGGGTTCAATTCCCCAGTTCCCACATAAAGCTAGGTTCACGAAGTGACACATGCATCTGGAGTTTACTTGCAGTGGCTTACAGGCCGTGGTGTGCCCATTCTCCCTGTCTGTCTCTCGTGTCTCTGTCTCTGCTTGCAAGTAATTAAAAAATAAAAAAGAATAGACTATGGTCTGGAGAGATGGCATAGCTAGACCCAGGTTCAATTCCCCAATATCCATGTAAAGCCAGATGCACAAAGTGGCACATGTGTCTGAAGTTCCTCTACAGTGGCAGGTGACCATAGAGTGCTCATTCTCATATTCTCCCTCCCTCCCTCCCTCTCTCTCTCTCTCTCTCTCTATCTATCTCTATCTGTTTCTTTCCCATTGCAAATAAATGAATAAAAATATTAAAAAAATAAAAACCCAAGTTCTGTGTTTGAACCCAAACAAGTGACAGCCACCGGGAAGGTATAATATAAACAGAGTGTGCCTGGATTTCTGGAAACATTCACTGGAGACACACATGACACTGTATCACTGCTGGGCCCTGGACCAAGCCGAGCATTACCTGGCTAGAGGGGGTGGATGGATGAATAGATAGATAGATAGATAGATAGACAGACAGACAGACAGACAGAGAGATATAGATAGATAACTGGATGGGTAGATAAGTAGATGGAAAGATGGAAGGATGGATAGATGGATGGATAGATGGATGGATGGGTGGATGAGTGGGAGGGTGGGTGGGTGGGTAGATGGGTGGGAAGTTGGACGGATGAGTCCTGGACTTCCAGTTGTGTCAAATACATGCTGGTGTCTCTCTGCACAGTCCTTTAGCGTCCCACGGTGGGCTGGGTAGTCGAGTCTGGGTTTTCGGATCTTGTCCTTACTGCTAAGTGAGCAAGACGCTGAGTTCAAGATGCCCACGTGATTCCTTTAAGGCCATGATCAAGGTCTGACTGTCCATCGCAAACGCTGACCACAGGATTAGTTCCGGTGACCAGCAACCCTACTCCTTGATACATATTCAGAAGAACCAAAACAGGGACTCCTAAACACCCTTGTCCACAAATGTTTATAGGAAAAAAAAAAAAAAAAAAACGTGGAAAAAAATGCCAACCCTGTCATCATGGCAAAATGTAATCTCCAAAAATGGCTGTGGTGGAGCTGGGGAGATGGCTCAGTGGTTAAAGGTGCTTGGTTACAATGCCTGTCGACCCAGGTTCAGTTCCCTAGCCACCCACATAAAAGTTGGTATGCAGGGCTGGAGAGATGTCTTAGCGGTTAAGGCACTTACCTGAAAAGCCTAAGGATCTGGGTTCAATTCCCCAGTACCCATGTAAGGCAGATGCACAAGGTGACACATGCATCTGGGATTCATTTGTAGTGGCTAGAGGCCCTGGCATGCCCATTCTCTCTCTATTTGCCTCTCTCTCTAATAAATAGATTAATTAAATAATTAAAAATTGGTATTCATTTTATAACATCAAGAGATTCTGGCATGCACACACACACACAAATAAATTGAAATTTAAAAATAAAATAAAATAAAGCAAAATAAAAATGGCTGTAGTGACATTTCAGGTGGGCGTTTGTACCTGTGTGGACCGAACCCAGCACAAAGAGACAGGTAGTCCCTCTGTGATGGAGTCAGGGTGTTCTCTCCAGGGGGCCACCATGGGCCCAAAGACCAGCTGCAAACATCACAAGCTATAATAGCAAACAAGCTTCCAGAAACTTCCCACCCTCCATCTCCACAGACCCCAGTTGACTGCCTCCCCCCCCCCCGCCGGCACCCCACAGGCCTGGGAATGGTTTGTTGGTTGGTTGGTTTTTCTTTAAACCTCTCTGGCAATTTTCCCAGAGGGTGAGAATCTCTGATGCAAACTGAGGCTGGTTAGGAGCAGGGAGTTCTGAGCTTGAGGACTACTGCAGATCCCTTCCCAAGGTCCCCGCAGGGCAGGTTTATTCCTACCCCAGAGTCTTTGCACAACTTCTTCCCTTCTAAAGCTTCCCGGGCTCTCTGCTGATAGGAAACCTCCTCCAGGCAGCTGTCCCTGATTACCAACCTCTCTCTTCATTCTCAAGCCTCCTCCTCCTTCCTTACCTTCAGGAACTCTCACAATGTCTCCAGTATTTGCATCCATCGTCTCCCTCCCCCCACCCCCACCCCTTCACAGCAGACACACCCCCATGACTATTACTGCTGCTGTCACCCTTGTGACCCTACAGGGACAGCGCACAGTGAGTGCTCAATAAAATGGCAAACTGGGGCTGGAGAGATGGCTTAGTGGTTAAGGCACTGGCCTGCAAAGCCCAAGGACCCAGGTTCGGTTCCCCAGTGTTCACGTAAGCCAGATGCACACAGTAGCACATGTATCTGGAGCTCGTTTGCAGTGGCTGGAGGTCCTGGTGCGCTCGTTCTCTTTCTCTCAAATAAATAAATAAATATTTTAAGATGGCAAACTGGATCTGGAGAGATGGCTTAGCAGTTAAGGCACTTTCTTGCAAAGCCAATGGACCCAGGTTCAATCCCCCGGGTCCTACGTAAGCCAGATGTACAAGGTGACACATATGTCTGGAGTTCATTTGCTGGAGGCCCTGCTGCATCCATTCTCTCTCTCTCTCTCTCTTGCCTCCCTCTCTCCCTCCCTCCCTTCTTCTCTCGTTCTCTATCCCAAATAAATACACAAAAATAAAATATATTTAAAAAAATGACAAGCTGCTCAGGAGAGATGGCCCTGGACCAGCCACGGGGATGGAGGATGGGGCTACTGGCAGGAACCTCCAGGGCAGTCTGGTGTGAGGAAGGCGGGATCAGAGAGGGGAATACACTGTCCGGATGTCAACCAGCACGAAGAGCAGACCCAGCACCAGAGTGCCGGGATTTCCTTGCTTGCTACTCACAGCCCTGTACCCCCGGGTGTATCTCTTCCCACGGCGGCCCTCGTTACATCTGCATAATCAGCTTGGGAGGTCCCAGAAGCATCACAGGTGTCAAGCGCACCCCTGACCCCAACCCCAGACCCATAGCCTGAGGACCTTCATGGCCGCTTGGTGGCACTGTGGGATTGCCACTGGCCATCCATCACCTGGGGGACCTTCGTCCAATCTAACTTGGCCAGGAGAGACCGCAGGGCAGACTCAGTGCTGACAGAGTCCCCAATGAGGAAACTGAGGCACACAGTGGTCCAGCTGCACCTTGCCAAAGTCTGAGAATGAAGAAAACGGGGGGCCTACTTACTTACTATGTGTCGTGATTGCAGGTCCGCTGTCCATCTCTCACCCTCTTTTCCTGATGAAGAAAGGGAAGCCCAGTGAGCTGAAGAAGCAATACAGGAGTGAGGGCTGGAGAGATGGCTTAGCGGTTAAGGCGCTCATAGGCAAAGCCAAAGGACCCAGGTTCGATTCCCCAGTACGTATGTAAGCCAGATGCACAAGGTAATGCATGTGTCTGGAGTTGGTTTGCAGTGGCTGGGAGCCCTGGTGCGCCCTCTCTCTCTTTCCTATTCTGCCTCTTTCTCAAATAAATAAAATATTTTTAAAAAATGGGCTGGAGATATGGTTTAGCTGTTAAGGCACTTACTGGCCTGAGAACCCTAAGGGCCCAGGTTCAATTCCCCAGGACCCAAAGCCTAATCACCAAGTTCGATTCTCCAGCACCCACGTAAAGCCGGATGTACGAAGTGGCATGTGGATTTCATGTGCAATGACCAGAAGCCCTGGCGCACCCATACTTTCTCTTTCTCTCTGTCTCCAAATAAATAAATAATAAAAAGACACAAAGAAATGCCAGAGCCAGCCGGGCAATGACACAGGATGAGGGGAGGGGAGACAGGAGCAGGAGAAGGACAGGGAAAGGTGAAGCTGGGCCTGGAGAAGACCCTACAGGAAGCCACACGCTGGGGTCCCCAGAGGTGGAGAGGGAGGTGGCTGAGGGCAGCAAGGAGAAAGCCAAGGAGTTGAGGCTGAGGCCAGCGATGCAGAGAGGAGGCTGGGGTGTCACTGCGCAGCCGCTGGGGTGTCACTAGCCGCTGGGGTGAGGTTGGGGCGTTGGGGGGGGTAGGGAACCAGGGCTCTGAGCAGCAAAAGAAAGAGAAAGAAGACAGGTTGAGGCCTGCCCCCCCCCACACCACCCACTCAGCTCCTGGAAGTCGGTCGTCCGGGGACCCTGTACTACCCAGGGGTCCTCTCCCTCCTGGCCAGGGGCCTGGCCTTGCAGGGGGTGGAAAGCGCCCTTCCGCCCACTCAGCGGGCCAGCAGGCCGTTGGCATGAACAGGCCCTGTGGGGCATGCTAATGCGCCCTGCTATTTTTTGCCTCTCCTGGATGGCAGTTTGCATACATTTGCATACCCTGGGAGAATTAAGCAGGGATCATGTAAATGAGCCCACTGGCTGGGGAGAGGGGTGCTGGGCTCCTGCCTCCCAACTGCCTGGTGACTGCAGCTTTCTGGACACCACCCCCGACTCCGGTGCCCTGCAGGACAGGCCTGGGAAGGGCAGCTGTGGGCTGGACTTGTTTCTGATCCCGCCCGGCCAGCCGCCATCCACACCAGGGCTGCCAAAACTCAATGCAGGTCCCATCTTTCCATGGCCTCTGGAATGCCGTTGCCAAGGTCAAAACTCTCTCTGGCCGAGGACTGACTGACTGTACCAGGCCACCAGCCGGCTCCGCCCACTCATCCATCCGCCCATCCTGCCCTCCAGCCGCGGTTTGCTTCTGCCTACCACAGGCCCTTTGCGTGCACTGAGCGCACCGGCTACAAAGCTTTCCCCTCCCCTCCTCTCCTCTCTCCCCCTGCGAATTCATCCTTCAGACCCATAGACACTCTCTGTCCCCTGGGGTGGCTCCTTCCCGCCGGGCTTCTCCACGAGAAACTATGAAAGCTATGAAAGTATGATCACCTCAGTGTGTCCCCCGGTACCCACAGATTCCCAGCGAATGTTTGTTCAAGAGAGGGATGGATGGACAGACAGATGAATGCTTGGATGGGTGGATGGATGGATGGAGTTGGGCATGGTGGCACACACCTTTAATCCCAGCACTCAGGAGGCAGAGGTAGGAGTGATAGGAGACACAAATTGGCTAGGCAGTCAGGGTGACAGAACCCCGAGAGTGAACGGTTTTGTATCCCTTGACTCACAGCAGGGAATGTCACTGGGCTTGCAGACGCCTGGGTGTTCCACCCTCCAGGAAAGATCTCTAGATTAAGCTTCCCCCCTTCCTAGAGGACAGAAACTGATCCTTACCTAAGATTACTGGCAAAGCTGTGAAATCTGGTCTTTGTCCATAGTAACCTGCTGGCCTGGTCTCCCTCACGGAGCCACTCCGCATAAAAACCCAGAACGGGGTCTCGAGCTGGGCTTGTCAAGCCCCCCCCCCCGCACCCCCTTGCCTCCACCTTGCTGCCTTCTCTGTGTTCTAGACTTAAGCCCCCTTCTCTTCGTCCTCCTAAAGCTTTAAACTGTAATAAAAAAATCTTTCTGAACCTCATCCTCTGGTCCATGGATTTCATTCTTCGAGTTCATAGGACAAGGATATGGGAACACCCCAAATTATCTGTACATTGGTGTACAAGGAACCCAAAATTCCTGTATCAATAGGTAGGTGGATGGGTGGGTGGATGTAAGGATGAGTGAAATTGGTAAATGGGTGGATGGACAGATGGGTGTAGGGATGGATGGGTTGGACCAACTCAGGAATTTACCCCCTGGCCTGGAGTGTTCATGGTCCCAGCCTTCAACTCTAGTGGTTCAGAGGTGTGTGTGTGTGTGTGTGCACCCACACGCATGTGCTCGCATGAGTGTGCAAGTGCATATACCTTATTCACACACAAGCAGAGGCCAGGAGAGAACATGGGGTATCATCCTCTATTGCTCTTCTGCCTTGCTTACTGAGATAGGGTCTCCCCTCAACCTGAGCTCCCCACTGTTCAGTCAGTGTGGCTGACCATGGAGCCTTGCGATCCTCTCTCCATCCCCTGCAGTACTGGGGGGAAGGCATGCGGCCATGCTCAGCTCTGTGTGTGCTGAGGACGGAACGCATGTCCCCGTGTATGTGCAGCAAGAGATCTGCCCACAACTCTTACACAAAGCTGTCCACTGAGAATGCTCAGGGCAAGTAGGCTCCGGGTACATGAGTCCCACACACGCGTCTCTGGAGATGGGGACAGTGTATGCTTGCTACAGACAAGGAGACCAAAGCTCACTGAGGGGCAGCCACAGTGTTCAGGTCACACAGCAAGAACTAGGTGGAGGGCTGGAGAGATAGCTTAGTGGTTAGGGAGCTTGCCTGCGAAGTCTAAGGACCCAGGTTTGGTTCCCAGGGACCCACGTAAACCAGATGTTGGTACATGCGTCTGGAGTTCGTTTGCAGTGGCTGGAGGCCCTGGTGCACCCGGTTTTTTCTCTCTCTCTCTCTCTCTCTAACAAATAAATAAAATAAAATTTAAAAACAGAACTTGGCAGAGCTGGAGGGTCCACCTCAGGTGTCTTCACACTTCCCAGCGTCTTCCACTGACCCTCTGGGGTGAACCGCCCAGCTCCCACCGGAAGTAGAGGAGCACTTCGCCTCCCTGAACCTCCTGTGAGGGGTCTGCATGAGTTGTACAAGCAGGTGTAAATTCTTGCAAGAGCTCGAGTTCATTGTCATGCACTCCGCTGCCTGTGACATCTTCATGATGGCTCATAACCCGTGTGTGAGTCTCTGCTTCACACCTTGAACACTCACATCAGCCTGCATACGCTCACAGGCACACACACATACCCAGGCCAGCGGGGACTGTCAGTTATTCAACAAATGTTTTGCGCAGACCCGCTATAGGTGAGCCGCGGAGCCGGAGCCGGGGGGGGGGGGTGTTGGGAACAGGGGTTGACAGCTTTGCTGGACAACTGGGGCTCCCTGCTGAGTGACTTTCCTGGGGACATCCATATTTGAAGGCTAGTCCCCTCTCTGTGGGCTCAGGGCATGGAAAGGTCACCGTGAGAGTGGTCTGCTGCAGTCAGGTTCACACTGCTGGTAGAAATCACCCAACCAAGAGCAGCTTGTGTGAAAAAGAGGTTTATTTTGGCTTACAGGCTCAAGGGGAAGCTCCATGATGGCGGGGGAAAACAATGGCATGAGCAGAGGGTGGACATCAGCCCCTGGCCAACGTAAGGTGGACCATAGCAACAGGGAGTGTGCCAAACACTGGCATGGGAAACTAGCTATAATACCCATAAGCCCGCCCCCAACAATACACTGCCTCCAGGAGGCGTTAATTCCCAAATCTCCATCAGCTGGGAACCTAGCATTCAGAACACCTGAGTTTATGGGGGACCCCTGAGTCAAACCACCACAGGGTCTGTGCTGCCAGCAGCCCACCTGCACAGTATCCCCACACTGCCACCACGGGAGGGGACCCAAAATGAAGCAGATTTGTTTTCCACATGTCTGCAGTTTCCAGGAGGGAACAGAGAGACTCGTAACTTGCCCAGGGCTCCTGGGAACGGTGTGGTCCAGGTGGAGCCACCACAGGTCCGAAAACCACGAACTTGACCGGAGAGGCCTCCACTGAGGTGGCTGCCTAATGTGAGCCCTGGAGGCCAGCTTGGGGCATCTGATGGCTGAGAAGGGGACACTGTCCACATCACTGAAAGGCCCCCTTCATGTGAGGTGTCTCCTGCCATGGGTCTGTCACCTGTCTGATGGTTGACCATTTACATCATCCTTGGCTAAGAATCGCAGCTGGGCCGTTGTTGAGCTGTGTGATTGGCACAAGTTGCTTCAGCTCTCTGGGTCTTGTCTTCCTCGTGTGTCACGTGGAGCTCCCAGTAGTATCTCATGGACTTTTTAAAAAATAATTGTATTTATTTGTTTGCAAGCAGAGAGACAGAGAGAGTGTGAGCCAGGGCCTCTAGCCACTGCAAATGTACTCCAGATGCATGTGCCACGTTCTGCATCCGGCTTTTAAGTGGGTACTGGGGAACCGAACCTGGGCCAAGAGGCTTTGCTCAACAGCGCCAATCACATGAGCGGCGCTGGGCCCAGGTGGCCCTTGGGGGAGGGCTTGTGGGCAGGACTGCGGGGAGGGACTGATGGAGAATCAACGTGGTCTATACTTGGCTAATTACATTTTCAAGTGAAACCTTTGACCCTTAGGCCAAGGCCGTGGGTAAGCCCTGTCAGACCTAATGGCCTCCTCCCTGCCCCAGGAGCTGCTGAACACTGTCCTGATAGGGACTTGCTGGCAGGGGTGGCGATGGGGACCTGCTGCTCTGCCAAGGCAGGACAAGGGCAGAGCTCAGTGGGCTCAAAGAGGAGGAACATGGGACAGTCTTCATCTCTCATCCTATTTGTTTATTTATTTATTTAGCGCTCTTACCATACACCAGGGGGACGTAGCCAGAAAGTGGATTCCCAGCAGAAAGGCACCGAGATGAGGGCAGGCAGGGCACATCTGAGACCCCACCGGAAGTTCAGTCACGCTGGACGGGAGGAGAGTGCGCCGTGTGACGTCACCCAAGAGCTTGGCGTCCGTGAGCAAGGTGCCGATATGGATCCATCTCTTTAAAAAAAAAAAAATTATTATTTTAGTTGCAAGGAGAGAAAGAGAATGGGCATGCCAGGGCCTCCAGCCACTGCAAAGGAACTCCAAACACATGCGCCACCTTGTGCATCAGGTATTAAGTGGGTCCTGGGGAATCGAACCTGGATCCTTAGGCTTTGCAAGCAAGCTCCTTTAGCTGCTGAGCCATCCTCCAGCCCCTGAATCCATCTCTTATATGGGTCTGAGGGGCTTGTGGGCAGTTAGTGACATCATTGCCTCGTTCCCACGGCAGAGCCATAACAAGCTCAGGCCCAGCTCTGGGGCCAGCTTTCCTGCTGCCCCAACTGACTCTCTTCCCCATAGGCCAAGCACACCTAGCCCAGACCACATCTCTCCAGCCAATCAGCTGTGGGGGACTTAGAAAGGCCAGAGTCAAGCCCTGGTGTGGTGGCACATGCCTTTAATCCCAGCACTCAGAGAGACAGAGGATCACTGTCAGTTCGAGGCCACCCTTGCACTATATAGTGAATTCCAGGTCAGCTTGGCCTAGAGCAAGACCCTACCTTGAAAATTAATAATAATAATAATACTAGTAAAATTAAGAAAGGCCAGAGTCCCCTTGCCCATGATAGGGAGACTGAGGCAGGGGTTGGGTAAGAGTGTATCCTGTACTGCTGAAACTTGTGTGTGAGTATCCCCTGGTGCTGGCCTCCACAGTTCCGCTGAAGAGACTTGATTCTCTGTGAGCTCAGAGCAGCACACACTTTTTTCTGATTTGACACATGCTACCCAGAGCCACACCCGAACAGGAACTTCTGAGTTGTCTGGGGCGGTGGGGGAGGCACCCAGACCCTCATGGATCTCCAGTGAAGCCCTAAAGCTTCATGCTCGCTTGGGTCTATAAATTGCTGCTTTCTGTCACAGAATGCATTCGTCATGTCAGGCTCTGGTAAATCCTGCTGCAAAGAAATCTTCTTATAGTCCATTCATCCAGCCCATGAGCTTCCCAAACATGGCCGTAAAGGGGACTTTTTTTGTTTTTCCAGAGAAGATAACTAACAGGCAAGAAGAACAGACACAGCAGATTTGAATCTCCATGCAGACTATAGAGGGGCTGGAGAGATGGCATAGTGGTTAAGGCACTTGCCTGAGAAGCCTAAGGACCCAGGTTCGATTCCCCAGAACCCATCCATGTATAAAGCCAGATACACAAGGTGGCACATGCATCTATTGCACCCATTCTCTCTATCTGCCTCTCTCTATTAAATAAATGAGTAAGTTATTTTTAAGTTGACAATAGAGAGGTTTCTGCCTTATTATGGAGTGTCGCTCTAGGACTCGCACAGGTAGGAACTGAGCTGGAGTTTCCATAGGAGACTGGCTCCCTCGGCAGGAAGTGAGTTCCCTGTCATGGGAGGTGTGCGTGAGTGTGGAGGCTGGGAGACTGCTGCACAGGCCCCTCTGGTGACGTGCTGAATTCTCCCGGGAGTGAGGAGTGAGCAAAGAGAAGCCCCGTGTGTCACATCCATCCGACACTAGGAAAATTCTCATAAATAAAAGAACCCCATCTCATAAATAAAAGAACCCCATAATTTACGGTCTATGAACATGTTTAAAGTGTGTGAGCAAGCAGGGGGTGTGAGGGGCGCAGGGGAGAGGAGGAAAGGTGGAGGTATGGAGGTGTGCGATGTCCCCGGTCTCTGCTGGGCCTGGAGGTTGGCATTTCAGGCTCCTTGCCCCCTCCTCGGAAGGCCTGGCCACGAAGTTGGCGGACGGGGCTCTGGGCGGCAGCTCTGTGGGCAAGGCAGGGCGTGACGCGGGGGCAGAGCTGGTTCCCGTTCTGACCGCTGGTTAGTCTACTGGGATGGAAGAGGCTGTGGGCTGGAGCGAGGTGGTCTCCAGTTGGTCCCATCCAGCCACCTTCCCCTGCCTGGCGGATGGCTACAGCCACCATCTGTTCCCCCGCCCCCCCCAAGAGTTTCAGAGCTGGCCTGGGCCTCGGTGGGGAACTGGGCATGGAACTTCAGATGACCAGGCTGGACAGACGTGTGAGAGCAATTATAGAAGCTGGGGCTTGGAGAAGGGAGTGAGCTTTTGTTCACACCTAGCGAGGAAAAGTGGGAGCTGGGGGCTGCCGGGCCGGTGGGCGGGGACAGCAGCCTGGGACCCCCGGGAGCAAAGACCCTCACCTGGACTGGCGTGGCAATCAACCCTCCTTGTGCACACACACACACACACACACCTCATTGCCACACGTGTCACAGGCCAACACAATCTCACACGGACACAGGTGTACCCATGTCTAACACACAGGCCACTCCGTTCACACCCACGCACACACACGAACACAGTCACACACGAAGGTGCACATGCATGTGCATTCCTGGCACACGTGCTCACTGTTGCCCGAGTGTGTGCACGTGGACCTGCGCACATACTTGACGCACACGCAGGCACGGGGCCGTCTGCGTTCTCACACACAAACACATCCTGACACACTCCCCACCCTCACCGCACAGGCGTGTGCACGCCACACAGCAGCTGCACCCCAGCCCGCCCCCGTGCAGCCACGCCCTCACACCCCTTCCTCTCTGTTTGTACAGCTGGTCCCCCCCTCCTGCTGCCACCAGACTCCGTCAAGAATTTCCCACCCCCACAGTGAAGCCCCTGTGCAGAGACCCCCAGGCAGCCCAGCCAGAGGAGGAGGCCATGGCGGCTTTGTTAATGTAGAGTCTCAAGGCCCCCAGGGATTAGCAGCTATCTGATCAGAGGCCCCAAATGCCCCATCCTGGGGGCTGGGGGGGGTTACATACCTGAGTCCCTTATCCCTAGCTAGGTGCCTGGTCACAGATTGGCACCAAACAGGCCTCAAAAACCCTCCTCTTCCCAGGCTGAGAAAATGGGGGACAGACAGGCCCTGTGGGCCCCAGATAGGCTGGCTGGGATGCTGGGGCTCCCCTCTACTGAACAGACTGACTGACATCTCCTCCCCAGCCTCCTCCAGCACTGAACCCTTACCTTCTCATCACTGAGGGGCCCGTTGTACCAGTCTCCCTCTGCCAAGGTCAGCTTACTGCCTCCTCCAAGCAGCCCTCAAGACTCCCCTCCCACCACGGCCAGGCTGCTCACATTTCCTTTTTTCTAAGAAAAAAAAAAAAAAAACTTTATTTTTATTTATTTACTTGAGATGGAAAGAGGGAGAGAATGGGTGCACCAGGGCTTCCGGCCACTGCAAAGGAACTCCAAACACATGCACCACCTTGTGCATCTGGCATTAAGTGGGTCCTGGGGAATCAAACCTGGATCCTTAGGCTTTGCAGGCAAGTGCCTTAACTGCTGAGCCGTCTCGCCAGCAGCACATTTCCTTTTTTTTATACCACGAGATCCTGGTTCGCATGGTTCATAGCCTTGGCAACCCCTCGGCTGGCTTCAGTGGCTCTCTGCGGAGGGGTGAGCCCTGACCAGAGGGGGTGTGAATAGACCTTATGTCCTAGGCCTCTTGAAGTGACTGATGTCCCCTGATCTTAAGATTAAAATTATGCTGCACATACACGACGAAAGTTAGGTGCATTTCCCAGCCCCTCCTGCCATTACCTAGCTGAGAGGTGATTATGTACATGAATAATTTAATCAGCATACTGCTAGCTCTCCTCTCTGCTTGCTCTGCCTCCAGCACACAGCCTCCCACTGATCCCATCCTACACCCAGACCACAGGGGCGGGTCCTGCAGGTTGAACTTGACAGGTGTGTGTGTTGGGGGGGTAGTGGGTGCTTTGGGGTGGCGGTCCTGAGGAAGAAGCAGTGAGAAGGTAGTTGTGGGTATGTGGACAGGCCTGTCTCCCTCCCAGACTTCTCCCACATGTAAAGGGTCTGTGACGAGGACAGGTGGGAACACATGACACGCTCATTAAAGCTGTTCAGACAAGGCTGGGTCCTGGCTCCCGCACCCGTCTGTGACATCACCTCCCTGAGCCACCGTCTCTCCTTTGGTGGGGTGGGATGAGTGGGTCCGAGAAGGTTCCAGCAGAGATCCGTGAACCGTCGGGCTCCGGCACATGTACATCCCATCTCTGCTGCGGCGTGAGGTCACGAGGCTTACACGCAGAGAGCCGTGTCCAGCCAGGCCTAGGCCGATTCCCTTCAGCAGGAGCTGTCACTGAGGAAAGCGACTCTGGACACAGCACTCAGGCCTGATCAGCCCCTGGAGTTCCTGGGGACGGGGGCCCCTGAGGGCTGGAGAGATGGCTCAGCGGTTAAAGCGCTTGACTGCAAAGCCTAACGACCCAGGTTCGATTCCACAGTACCCGCGTAAAGTCAGATGCTCCAAAAGGCGTATGCATCTGGAGTTTGTTTGCAGTGGCTGCAGGCCCGGGCACACCCATTTTCTCTGTCTCTCTCCTCTCTCACTCTCCTTGCAAATAAATAAATAAAATAATCTTTGTAAAAAAACAGAAGGAGCCCTGAATTCTACTCCCCACACACCCTGCTCAAGTGTCCGGCGGCACAAGGCTGCCGTCTCTGTCTTTTCCCCTGTTCCTTCATTGAACGCGCCCATTCCGGCTCTCATCCGGGTGCACTAAAGGTGAGGCAAGAGGAAGAGGGCCCAGCGAAGGCTGTGCAGGGAGGTCGTGGGATCACAGCTTGCTTTTGTGTACTGGCCACATTGCATCGTGCCACAGGGCTCCCCCAGCTCAGCCCATGGCTCTACCTCTTGGCTGACAGTGGGAACAAAACCATCCCACAGGCACCCAGATAGTCAGGACCCCTTAGGAGATGTTAATATCCTAGAGCTTCCCCTCTACAAGCCACACTGCTCTGCCCAGTGACTCACTGGGTCCCACCGTGGCCCATTTCACAGATGTGCCTTGGAAGTGTTGATCCCCCGGGTGTGGAGGAGACTGTGGAACTTCCAGCACTGAGACTATGAAGCTGGACTTGTGGCTTAGGGTTCATATCTTACATCCCCAAGCCCCACTGAGGCTTATTGGAGACAATAGTCATACCTAGATGCACATCAGTAAAATTACAATAGCAAAGCCGGGCGTGGTGGTGCATGCCTTTAATCCCAGCACTTAGGAGGCAGAAGTAGGAGGATCGCCATGCGTTCAAGGTCACCCTGAGACTACATAGTGGATTCTAGGTCAGCCTGGGCTAGAGCAAAACCCTACTTCAAAAAACCAAAATAAATAAATAAAATTAAAAAATAGTAATAATGGGGTGGAGAGATGGCTTAGCAGTTACGGCACTTGCCTTTGATGTCTAAGGACCCAGGTTCAATTCCCCGGTACTCATGTAAAGCCAGATGCACAAGGTGGCACATGTATCTGGAGTTCATTTGCACAGGTTCTGGTACGCCCATTCTCTATCTGCCTCTTCCCCTCTCTCTCCCTCACCTCTCTCTCAAATAAATAAATAATATATATATATAGTAATAATAATAATAATAATAATAATAATAGCAACATAACAGAGCCCTTCCCACAGGCTCTGTACCCCTACACATGGCCCCGTCATTTAACCCACACAGACCATGTGCCTGTCACAGAGTAGACGTCAATCAATGCTGAGTGAACGAATGAATGAATGAATGAATGAATCGCCACTCAAGGCAAAGGCTTCTGATTTCGGCCAGGGCTGAGATGTAGCCAGACCCAGTCCCAATCCTTGACCAAGACTCATCCCTTCTGGGGGGCGGGGTCTTAGACTCACATCTGCAAAGCGGGCACACTGCTGCCTGCCCGTTGGGCACCGTGAGAAGGGATGGCTGGAGCTTCCCATTGCTATGGCTACAGATGATGTCACTGCTCTTCCCCGTTTCCCCAGCCTAGAGGCACCGATTGGAACACTCAGCCTGCAGACCACACACTCACTCATGGCATAGAGGCCCCAGGCGGCTCCCAGGCCTGCCTATTTGTTTAGCATGATGCCCCATCACTTCTTTAAAAACAAAAAACAATAAGATAAAACAATAAGAGCCCGGCGTGGTGGTGCACACCTTTAATCACAGCACTTGGGAAGCAGAGGCAGGAGGATCACCATGAGTTCGAGGCCATCCTGAGACTCCATAGTGAATTCCAGGTCAGCCTGGGCTAGAGTGAGACCCTACCTTGAGAAAGAAAAAAGAAAAAGAAAAAAAAACAAAAGCAATAAGTAAGTCTTCAGTACTTAAAGACTGAGAAATGGTTGTATAAAACACAGACTCTGGGTCTCTCAGAACCCTCCGCAGTTGGATCACAGCGGACTGACGTTCATACCCACTCCCCCGTGGTACAGGCTTGTCATTCCAGCACGTGGGGGGTGGAGGCACAGGGAGCACGCTGATTACCTGCCTGGGCTGCAAAGTGAGTTCCCGGCCAGCCTGGACAACTGAGTGAGACCCTGTTGCAAAAGCAAAAGTGAAAAAGAGGGCTGGGGAGGTAGCATAGTGGGAAAGCCCTTGCCTTGCAAGCAAGAGGACCTGAGTTCCCAACCCAGAACCCATGGGAAAACCTCAGGTGCAGGCTCGGTGCTTAAGACGCTTGCCTGTAACGCACAATGACCCTGATTCAATTCAATTCCCCAGGACCCACATAACGCCACGGGCACAAAGCGGTGCATCCGCCTGGAGTTTGTTTGTAGCGGCTAGAGGCCCTGGCATGCCCATTCTCTCTCTTTCTCTTGGTCTGTACCTCTCTTTGCAAATAAACAGATAAGAATGTTTTTAAGTGGCTGGAGAGATAGCTTAGTGGTTCAACACTTGCCTGTGAAGCCTAAGCACCCTGGTTCGAGGCTCGATTCCCCAGGACCCACGTAAGCCAGATGCACAAGGTGGTGCATGCATCTGGAGTTCGTTTGCAGTGGCTGGAGGCCCTGATGAGCCCATTCTCATCTCTCTCTCTCTCTCTCCCTCCCTCTTTCTCTCTCTGTCACTCTCAAAAAAATAAATTAAATAATAAAATAAATTATATATATTTTTGGTGTTTTGAGGTAGGGTCTCACTCTAGCCCAGGCTGACCTGGAATTCACTATGTAGTCTCAGGGTGGCCTCGAACTCACGGCGATCCTCCTACCTCTGCCTCCCGAGTGCTGGGATTAAAGGCGTGTGCCACCACACCCAGCTAAAAAATATTTTTTAATGAAAGAGAAGAAAACATCAGGTGTGGTGACACATGCCCGTGATCCCAGCACTGGGGAGGTGGAGACAGGAGGATCTCTGGGGCTGGCTCACTAGCTAGTCTAACCTGCTTGGCAAAGCTCCAGGCTGCTGAGAGACTCTGTCTCAAAGGGCTAAACAGTGTTCCGGGGATACCACGCACGCACGCACACGTGCACACACCCAGGAGCATCCGTGCACACACTGATGAAAAACAGAAGGTGAAAATGAGGGCTGAGGTGAAGTTACAGTGGTAGGGTGCCAAAGTGAGACCCAGAGAGGGGCACGCCACCCTGTGGAAGGGCCCCGGTTCCCAGGCTAGGGCCGCCTGTGTCCCCTCCACCCCCTGCTGTATTGCCTCACTCCTGGGCAGCTCGGGTCACCGAGGTCATTCTCCTGCCTTTGGAGGATGTTGCCTTTGGAAGACTTGCTCCAGACCTTTCCCTCTGTGAGATCCAAGACCAAGTCATTGCCAAACAGAGGAGACCAAGAGCAACCCCTCCCTGTGGTTTAAGGGACTTGTGTCCAGCTTCCCAACTGGTGCCCAGCATGGAGCCCGCACTTCCGCTCCAAGTGCCACCGTCCCTGTGTGCTGACAGTCGTCCCCCCTCCAGGAGCCCCACGCTGGCCCCCGCCCCTCCAAGGAGAAAGGGACCTCGGGGGGGGGGGACGACAGGCTCATCCAACCAGCCGGCCTTGACTCCAGGACTGTAACTGAGGACACGGTAATTAGGGGTGGCAGAGCATGCCCAAGGCTCAGAGGCGTTCGGCCCCCTGGGTGCCCGCGACATACCATCCCATTTGGAAAGTTCTCCTGACATTCCTGAGTCTCCACGTTGCCAAAGAAAACTGCAGCCAGGCTTGTCTTGGCGCTCACTCAAGCTCCAGTCTCAGCAGGAAAATCGAAAACATTTACACAGCTGGGCCTGGGACCCCCGCTTCCCTCCAGAGCTGGTCAGAGCTCCAGTGGGCCCCCAGACGGCGGGGGAGACGGGGTGCTTCTGAACGGGTCTGAGTTCCCCCAGCACGGCCAGACGGGAAACACCAGGGAGGAGACAGAGGTTTGCAAGCCTGGAGCTGGGCTGGGGGATCCGTCCACGCTGCTGCCCCCTGTCTCAAACCACATGCGCACAGGCCAGACTGGCCTGGCCGGCGCCCCACCTGTGCATGGGAAGATCCGGAGCAGTGGGTCAGTAGGGCAGGGTGGCTCAGACCCTGCTATCAGCCTTGAGCGTCTCTTCCCCTCCCTAGGGGCTCCTTGTCTCCCATCTGGTGCTGGCTGTTTCGTTCCTCTCTCCAAGCTCTGCAAACCTCTGTCTGAAGGCCCAAGGGAAAAGTACACAGAGGGGACCCACAGGGTGGCTGGCCTCCTGCTAAGTCCTATTCTCTCTCTCCTCTGCTTTCTCCACCATGAGCCCCGAGCTCCCAGCAGCCTCCTCCAAACCCCAATGCCTTGCTTGTCTCCTGCGCTTGTTCTCTGAGTCAAAGCCAGAACCGCCTTCCTCACCTCCCCCCCCCCCCCCCCCGACAGTTCTACAAAACAGGCCAGTATGGCTTAAGGATAGGGCCATGTTCTGAAAAACGCGTCCTTAGGAATCTATAAGGAATGTCCCAGAGTGACCTCACACACTCCTGGGTGGCAGGGACAGCCCATGGCTCGCCTCAATGCCATCAGAGATGCTGTGTTTAAAAGGACTTGGGGTGGGGAGTGATGGAGAGATAGCTTAGTGGTTAAGGCGCTTGCCTGCAAAGCCAAAGGACCTAGGTTTGATTCCCCAGGACCCACGTAAGCCAGATGCACAAGGTGTGGTGCATGCATCTGGAGTTTGTTTGCAGAGGCTGGAGGCCCTGGTGTGTCCATTCTCTCTCTCCCTCTTCTCTCTTTCTCTCTTGCTTAAATAAATAAATAAAATATGCTGCTTTTTTAAAAAAGAAAAAAAAAGGGCACAGGGGGCTGGGGAAACAGTTCAGCCATTAATGGCACTTGCTTGTAAAGCCTAATGGCTTGGGTTGAATTCCCTAACACCTAGGTAAAGCCAGATGCACAAAGTGGTGCATGCATCTGAAATTCGTTTGCAGTGGCAGAAGGCTGTGACACTCCCATTCCTTCTCTCTCTCTCTCTCTCTCTCTCTCTCTCTCTCTCTCACACACACACACACACACAAATAAATATTTGAGAGCCCAGTATGGTGGCACACGCCTTTAATCCCAGCACTCAGGAAGCAGAGGTAGGATGATCACCACAAGTTTGAGACCACCCTGAGACTACACAGTGAATTCTAGGTCAGCCTGGACTAGAGTGAGACTCTTCCTTGAAAAGCTAATAATAATAAATAATAAATATTTTTTAAATCACTAAATTTTAAAAAAGACACTGGAAGTTCAGGACGGTAACAGGGTGGACGGTCTGCAGAGAGCTCTTTCCTAAAGTAACTAACTGTTAAGGATCTAAAGCTGAACGTGGTGGTGCACGCCTTTCATCCCAGCACTCAGGAGGCCAGCCTGAGACTGCATAGCGAATTTCAAGTCAGCCTGGGCTAGAGTGAGGAGACCCTACCTCAAAAAAGAAAAAGAAAAAAAAAGTATTGCCACCAACACTGAAGAGGCCGTCCCCAGAGGGGACCCCAGGGTGCAGTTGACCTAGAGAAAGACAGATCCGGGGCAGCAGTCGGTGAAGACCCGTAGGTTCCCAGGAAGCCGCTCTGGAGGCTGGGTTCCAGTCCTAACCTTCACTTCCTCCTGAACTCAGAGGCCCACCCAGTGCCGGGCTGTCCCAGTTCAGGGCTCCTCCCTGCTGGCCTTCTGTCCCAGCCCTTCTGTGCCTGGTCACTTGGGCAGTTCTTTCTGCTCCTCCCTGAGCTGGCCACGAGGGCTGCTGCACAGCCTCATTACCACAGCGGTAACACAGTGCCACAGGCTGGGTAAGTTACAAACAACAGAAGAGCCACTTCCAGCTCGTGGTTCTGGAGGCTGGGAAGTCCAAGGCGGGGACAAGGGCTCCGGTTGCTTAGGTCCCAGGAATTCAAGACTAGGCCTGGACAACATGGTGAGAAAACCACCATCTACAAATAATAGTGGGGCTGGAGAGATGGCTTAGTGGTTAAAGAGCTTGTCTGTGAAGCCTAAGGACCCAGGTTCGATTTCTCCAGGACCCACTAAAGCCAGATGCACAAAGTGGTGCATGCATCTGAAATTCATTTGCAGTGGCCAGAGGCTCTGGAGTGCCTATTCTCTCTCTCAAATAAATAAATAAATAAATAAATAAATAAATAAATAAATAAATAGTGCTGCATGCATTTCCCTTCCCCGAGTTATGTGGTATCTGCGTTGTCTGAGCCCAGTGTCAGTGACAAACTAGCCATGCCATACTAGAAACATGAATTATTTATTTATTATTTATTTATTTATTTATTTATTTATTTATTTATTTATTTATTTATTTATTTATTTATTTATTTATTTATTTATTTATTTATTTATTTATTTATTTATTTATTTATTTATTTATTTATTTATTTATTTATTTATTTATTTATTTATTTATTTATTTATTTATTTATTTATTTATTTATTTATTTATTTATTTATTTATTTATTTATTTATTTATTTATTTATTTATTTATTTATTTATTTATTTATTTATTTATTTATTTATTTATTTATTTATTTATTTATTTATTTATTTATTTATTTATTTATTTATTTATTTATTTATTTATTTATTTATTTATTTATTTATTTATTTATTTATTTATTTATTTATTTATTTATTTATTTATTTATTTATTTATTTATTTATTTATTTATTTATTTATTTATTTATTTATTTATTTATTTATTTATTTATTTATTTATTTATTTATTTATTTATTTATTTATTTATTTATTTATTTATTTATTTATTTATTTATTTATTTATTTATTTATTTATTTATTTATTTATTTATTTATTTATTTATTTATTTATTTATTTATTTATTTATTTATTTATTTATTTATTTATTTATTTATTATTTATTTATTTATTTATTTATTTATTTATTTATTTATTTATTTATTTATTTATTTATTTATTTATTTATTTATTTATTTATTTATTTATTTATTTATTTATTTATTTATTTATTTATTTATTTATTTATTTATTTATTTATTTATTTATTTATTTATTTATTTATTTATTTATTTATTTATTTATTTATTTATTTATTTATTTATTTATTTATTTATTTATTTATTTATTTATTTATTTATTTATTTATTTATTTATTTATTTATTTATTTATTTATTTATTTATTTATTTATTTATTTATTTATTTATTCATTTATTTAATTATTATATTTATAGGGACTCCCCAAAGATGCAAAACTGAACTATGCTGTTTTTAGCTGACCCGAGTGGACGGTGGCCACAGAAAGGAAGGTGGTCATTCAATGTCATGGGGAGGGAGTGCAGACCCGGAAAGAGCTTGTCACGAACTTGTTTGCTTGTCAGTCGTGAGGTCGTACAGAGTTGTTTTGGGCATCTTGAACCTTACTTACAGTGGCACAGGGCACGAAGGTTTTCAGTCAATGGTGGGTGGCACTCAGCAGGATGGCCATGGGGTGAGAAACTGCTCGGCACTTGCCAACTGCCCCATCCTGGTGGACCCCATCCGCTGACGCTTGTGTAGATGTGCAATGCAGACCAGCTGGACCTCTGGCATAATGGTGTATCTCCAAGTCCTGGCTACTCCAGAGGCTGAGGCAGGAGGGTTGCTTAGGTCCAGGAATTCAAGACTAGCCTGGACAACATGGTGAGACCCCATCTACAAATAATAGTGGGGCTGGAGAGATGGCTTAGCGGTTAATGGGCTTGTCTGTGAAGCCTAAGGACCCAGGTTCGATTTCTCCAGGACCCACTAAAGCCAGATGCACAAGGTGGTGCATGCATCTGAAATTCATTTGCAGTGGCAGAAGGCCATGACACTCCCATTGCCCCCCCCCAACTCAAATAAATAAATATTTAAAAGCCCAGTGTGGTAGCGTGTGCCTTTAATCCCGGCACTCAGGAGGCAGAGGCAGGAGGATCATCATGAGTTCGAGGCCACCCTGAGACTACATAGTAAATCCCAGGCCAGCCTGGGCTATAGTGAGACCCTACCTCGAAAAGCCAAAAAAAAAAAAAAAGAAAAGCCAAAAAAAAAAAAAAATGTACTGATTTTTAAAATATTTATTTATTTATTTATTTATTTATTTATTTATTTATTTATTTATTTATTTATTTATTTATTTATTTATTTATTTATTTATTTATTTATTTATTTATTTATTTATTTATTTATTTATTTATTTATTTATTTATTTATTTATTTATTTATTTATTTATTTATTTATTTATTTATTTATTTATTTATTTATTTATTTATTTATTTATTTATTTATTTATTATATTTATAGGGACTCCCAAAGATGCAAAACTGAACTATGCTGTTTTTAGCTGACCGATGACGGTGGCCACAGAAAGGAGGCTAAGTCAGTAAGTAGCTTTCCCCGCAAGCAAGAGGAACTGAGTTCGGATCCCCAGAACACATGTAATATTTATCTTACTTTTTGTTTATTTGAGACACACAGAGAGAGAGAGAGAATGGGCTGGCCAGGACCTTCAGCTGTTGCAAACGGACTCCAGATGCATGTGCCACCTTTTGCATCTGGCTTACATGGGACCTGGGGAATTGAACCTGGGTCCTTTGGCTTTGCAGGCAAACGCCTTAACCGCAAAGCCGTCTCTCCAGTCCCCAGAACACATGTAAAAAGCCAAGAGTGTCGACACGTGCCTGAAAACCCAGCACTGGGGAGGCAGAGACAGGAGGATCCCGGATGCTTGCTGGCCAGTCCAATCAGAGAGCTTCCGGTCCCACGAGAGACCCTATTTCAAACACAAGGGGACAAATAATCAAGAAAGAAACTGGATATGGACCTCAAAGACCCCAGGCGCTTGTTGTAGCTTGAGGGCAACCTCATTTAGGCAGCAGGCAGGCCTGTGCTCCACCCCACTCCGGGGGCTATGACACGTCTTTAGACACCAACTTCCCTGTGCGGCTACCGGGCAACTCAGGTATGGCCTGACTGCCAATGGATAGATGCACATCTGCAGTCTTCCAGGCTCCAGGCAGGGCACTGCTGTTCAACCCGTGCTACAGGGAGAAGCTGAGTCTGACTGACATCCGCTCTGCCACTGGCTCTCATCTGGCTCTCCCTCGCCATTCCCAGGGGATAGCCTACCTAGGCAGACTGGTTGTGGCGGTTCTGGGTGCACGGTATGACAGGGTGACACATGGAGCTGCGTCCCCAAGCACACTGTAGACTCAATGGGAAGGGAAAGGAAGATACCAGCACTTGGGAGGCAGAGGTGGGAGGATAGCCATGAGTTCGAGGCCAGCCTGGGACTACAGAGTGAATTGCAGGTCAGCCTGGGCTAGAGTGAGACCCTACCTTGAACAAACAAACAAGCAAACAAACAAAAAATGCACAAGATGTAGGAAACACTGGCATCAGAGCCACTTAGCTCCCAAGGCCAACGAGCATCACGTGACACCCCCCCCCGGCATCTCCTGGGGGGCCGCACGATGTCACCAAGCAGAGGTCATGAGGACTGGGTGCCGGTCCTGCGAAAGCCCCCCCCCCCCCCGCTGTACTTCACAGGTTAGCAGTGCAGAAACCAGATGCGGCGCTGGGACTGCGGCACCCTGAGCCCAGGAGGAAGGCGGGGGGTTCCCCCCAGTTGTCCTTCAACCAACTTGAATGGGAAAAGGACAGAAGATATGATTAAAGCGACGTGTGATTCGCCATAAATAATAAATCAATAACTGGCGGTGATTCGCCCATCTCTCTTCAACTGGGTTTAAAACAAAAAATTAAATATAGAACAAAAGAGCCTGTAACGGAAACATAAGAAACAGTGGGAGACGCGTTTTCCTGCTTCTTGCCTTAAAAAAAAAAAAAATACCCTCTGAGGGCTGAGGAGGAGGCTGGGTGGCCCCGTGGGGGGTCGTCTTTGGGTGATGATAACCCCTCGCTGAGCCCCGTCCTGCCCAGCTCAGAGAGAAGGCCTGAGCGGTGCGCGGAGGACCCCAGCCCTGCACCTCGCCAGTCCAGGGGACTCGTGGTCCTGCAGTCTCTCCGAGCCCTTTCTTTGCAAAATGGGGGACAATGTCCTCATCCTTCTGAGGGTGTATGGTGGGGGTGGTGGGGGAGGCGGGTAGAGCGAAGGCTCCAGGGCCTGTGGTGATCACTGAGCTCGCGCAGGTAGAATGTCACTGTGGAACGAAATGGGGTGCCCCCCCTTTTTTGTTCAAACAGGGTCTGTGGTGGGGGTTTCCTCAGAAGAGAAAGGCTCTCTGAGACATGCAGCTCTCATAGCCACTCACAGGGACACAGTACGAATCTCCCAGCTTGCCCAGCTGTCCCCTGGCTCGTGTTTGTTCAACACCTACTGTGTGCGTTGGGGGGGGGTTCTGTCTCAAGTGTGGGAAGTGAATGGGGCCCTCAGCCTCTGATGGCCCATGGCCTCCCCATGGTGGCTTTCGGGCTCTGGCCATGGGCCACAGCCTCACTTCCAGGAACGATGGCCGTGGTGTCCAGGCAGAGGACACTACAGAGTAGAGGAAGGAGACGAGCACAAGAGAGCTGCCGGCGTGGGTGGGACAGGTGTCAGGCCAATGCAGGGCAGCGAGCCCAGAAGCGGGGTGAGGCCATAGCATGGGAACCCCGGGTCTACCTGCAGGCAGCCTGCTTCCTCTTAGTGAACAGTGGAGTGCAGTACTCCCTGAGAGGCAGACCAAACCCCATCTCCCCTCTCACGAGTCCTCCTTCCAAAAAGCCCACACACCATTGATGGGTGGATTTCTCCTTTTCTGCTTACCCAGACAGATGGCAGTGTCGGTACGCCTGGGCCCACTTCACAGATGGAGAAAGTGAGGCCTGAGTGTTACACTGCCCCCACACGGTCTCCAGGAGAGATGGGGGAGGAGCAGAGACAAAGGCCAGGGTCCTGTCGTCAGTAAGGGAGACCTGGCCATTCCTGAGTCCTCAACCGGGAAGGGAGGAGCGAGGTGGGACAGGAAGGCTTTGTCCATAAGCACCTGCTGCATGCTGGAGGCTGGTGACAAGGTGCGCGGCCCCCTCTCTTCCTGCCCGCAGCGAGCATGGGAGACAGAATCACAGGTGGCTGGGGCGAGGGACTCAGGAGTGTGAGCTGGGGCCGGGGGGCACCCTCTCATCCTCCCCTGTGTGGTGAGATGGCTCAGATTGGCGAAAGGTACTCAGAGCTGGGATGGCACCGGACCCGGACTGGACTCTTCCTCTACCCACTGCCCTCCGAGTCCCCGGGGCATTTCCAGACAGGATTCAGAGATCCAAAATGTTCCTGCGGGAGATGGGACAGCTGTAGCGGACATTGCAGAAGGTCATGGGAGTCCACCCAAGTCCTACTAGGAGTCTTGAAGCCTGGAGGGGCCAGAAACCAGATTTCTGGAACAGGAGGTGTGGGAGCGGTGGTGGGGCTGTGGGGGGCACGCAGTGAGGAGGAATCTCTGGAACCCCCAGGCGGGAGTGTCAATCCTGTTGGGCCCCGGTCTCCAGCCAAAGTTCAGGCTGGGCACCATACGGAAGAGACACGGAAGCCCAGGCTCACGACATGCCCTGCAGCCTGAGGAATCCTTCCTGCCTGCGGCCCATGAAGTACCAGCTCCACGCCACACTACTGTGCCTTCTTTCCAAGGGGCAATACATCGTCTGGCTGCCATGGGGCTCGAGCCTTTGCCACGCAGGCCTCAGAAGTCTCCAAGCCTGGGGCTCTGCACAGACAGGGAAACTGAGGCCTGAGGTGAGGCAGGAGCTTGCCTAAGGTGCCAGGCGGGAAGTGAGTCCTTCATAGTCCATTCCCCGGTTCCAGTCTCTTAGCTAAGCTGCTGTAAAACATGATCCAGGGCTGCAGAGATGGCTTAGTGGTTAAGGCACTTTCCGCAAAGCCAAAGGACCCAGGTTCGCTTCCCCAGGACCCATGTAAGCCAGTTGCACAAGGTGGCGCATGTGTCTGGAGTGCATTTGCAGTGACTAGAGGCCCTGAGGTGCCCATTCTCTCTCTCCCGCAAATAAATGAATATGTTTAAAAAGAAACATGACCCATTGTTTGTATTCCTCTCGCCCTTACTCTTCTTGGCACTCCTTCGGGCTGAGGAAGTGGGGATGAGGTAGGCTGTTTGGCTGTCATGCTGGAAGCCCTGGGTTCCAGCCTCAACACTGCATAAACTGGCCTTCGTGGTGCATACGTAATTCCAGCACTTGGCAGGTGGAGGAAGGAGGACCAGGAGTTCAAGGTCATCCTCAGTTACATAGTATATTTGAGGCCAGCCTGGGCTGTGTAAGACCTTGTCTCAATAAAATAAAATAGGACTGGAGAGATGGCTTAGTGGTTAAGGCTCTTGTCTACGAAGCCTAAGGACCCGGGTTCCTACATAAGCCGGTTGCACAAAGTGGCGCATGCGTCAGGAGTTCATTTGCATTTGTTGGAGGCCTTGCTGTACCCATCTCTCTATATCTATCTGCCCCCCCCCTCTCTAGTAAGTAAATACAATATTTTAAAAATAAAATAAAATACAAAAATAAATTCACTTGTTTATGCCTCCAAGTCCTTGCTTTCCCCCTCTTCCGCCCTCTCTCGCTCTCCCCCTCCCTATCTATCAATCTTTCCTTCCTTCCTCTTGTCTGACTTTCTCTACAGCTCCCTCATTCCCCCATCCCCTTCTCTCTCTCTCTCTCTCTCTCTCTCTCTCTCTCGTCCTCCTCCCAACCTGCCCCACACTCCCCTCTTCTTCCCCCATCAGCACAAACTTGGCTATCCCCTCAACTCCCCAGCACAGGCTAACTCTGGAGACCTGGGTCTGCCAGAGCCCCCCAAGGCCAGGCTGTATTTGTAGTATTTGGAGTGGTGGAGAAGGGTCCCCAGGGTGAGCCGACAACCTCTCCTGGGAGCGGCTTGGGAGCCCAGCCACGCTGCTGTGGTGCGGACGCCGCTGCAGCCTGGTTCACATTACCGAGGAGGACAGCTGCGCACACTTTTCTAGGGCGTAGGGAGGATGGAGCTGGGCGCGTACACATGGTGGGCTCTGTCCCGTAGCCCCGTAATGGCTATCACATGGTGCTCACAGAGAACCCCTCCAACCTCGGGCACCGATTTTCCTGTCAAAAGATTGTGGATGCCACAAGAAAAAGAATGTATTCGAATCACAAAGAGAAGGCTTTTGGAGTTTGCACAATAGGGCCAGGCCATGTGTAGTACGGTTCTAAAGAAGGGGCAGAATCCACAGACAATGGGGACAGGATGCAAAAGCCGCCCCCCCCCCCGCCCGCAGGGCACTCTGGGTGGACAGGCGCACTCATGGTCATCCGGCTGGCTCTGTCCCTCCCTGGTGCGCTGGTCTCACCTGTCCCCCAGGAGACCCATCTCACCACAGCTATTTAGAATCAACCCCAAGGCTCAGGGTCTAGCATGGTTCGCAAGGCTCTGGGCCTTGTTCCTGGGACCGCAGACAACTCTGTTCAAGACACACACAGGCACACACACACACACACACACACACACACACACACAGAGCACAGGACTCGTGGCTGGGCCACCTCCCCACTGGCTGCCCCAGGCACATCTTGGGAGGAGAACACAGAGCAGCAGAGCCTGGGTCCCTCTTGGCTTTACCTGTTGCCTCATCCCTGCCTCTGGCTGCTTTGACCTCAGAAGGGCTCGGACACCCCACAGCTCCTCCCTGCTCTCCGTGGCCTTGCTATCCAATTCCCCTGCCTGGCACTCCCGCCTGTCCCCTGGGGGACGACCCCACCTCAGAAAAGTCCTCTCATACCCCCCCCCCGGCAGGCCAGTTTTCACTTGTGCGTCCCCGGATGTCCCCGTTGTGACCCCTGTTACTTCTCATTCCTTTTCCCCGGGGCCCGTCCAAACTGCGCTCCACAAGGCTCCCGGCCTGGCCCTTGCCCAGCTCGCAGCCTGGCAGCGGCAGCTCTAATCAGGGAGTCCCAGGGCTTGCGGAGGACTGATGACTGCATAAATAAACGCACGGGCAGGTAGAGGGATGATGTCTGTCTGAATGGATGAATAGATGGTTGGATGGAATGGGGGGGGCGGTGACAGAGGAAGAAGGAAAGAGGAAGGAAGGAATGAAAGAAGAAAGCAAGCCAGCCGGGCGTGGTGGAGCTTGCCTTTAATCCCAGCACTCAGGAGGCGGAGGTAGGAGGATCGCTGTGAGTTCGAGGCCACCCTGAGACTACATAGTGAATTCCAGGTCAGCCTGGGCTAGAGTGAGACCCTACGTCAAAAAATGAAAAACCAAAAAAAAAAAAGAAAGAAAGGAGAAGGAAGGAAGAAGTAAAAATGAGGGAAGGAAGGAGGGAGAGAGAGAAAGAGGACCCTGCATCTTCTCTAGTCCACACATCAACGCTGATCAGCAACTACTGTCACGATGCCCATTCGATGCCCATTCGATGCCTATTCAACAGAGGAGGAAGCTGAAGTCCAGAGAGGGCAGGAAACTTACCCAAGGCCACACAGCCTGCGCAGTGTTAGTCGGGGGGGGGGGGGGACGGGGATCCATCCCAGGCAGTTTGTTTCCAGGGTCCCAGGCTCACCTCTCAGCTGGATCGATCGGGGCTGCTCAGAGAAAGCCCGAGGCATTGTCTCCCCTCAGCCCATGGGTTGGGTGGGGCACCCGGGAGGAAGGGGCCCTAGGGCCAGCTCACTTCTGCCTGGAAAAGGGCTTGAGAACCTCTGGGGGTACAGAAGTGTGGTGACTGAGCTGTCCCCGAGCACCCTCTTCCTGGCCCTGTGCTTACAGAGGCGCTGCGGTATGCCCTTGAGCAGGACTCAAAGCGCCTCTCGGTCTTGGTTCATTCACCCAGGCAGTGGAAATGGTCAATGCCCCATGTAAATGTAGACACCCCCCCCACGCACCCCCCATTCTGCAAACAAGTACCTATCCAAGCCAGGGCAGGGCTCACAGGGGTGGGGGTGGGGGGACGGCGAGGACTGAACCCCAGGAGCAGCCGGGCAGCAGCTGGGGAAGGCTGCGGTCTCCCGGGCCCAGCTGGTTCCTGGCCCACATCCATCCTGGCCCCAGCACCAGTCCCCTGTGCTTAATATCCTTGGCGAGAGGCTGGAATAAGCTGCCTTTCAAAAGGGGAACTTTATTTATACGCCGATGCCAGCCGCACTCCGGCTATTAGAAATTTCATCGTCTCTTTTGATTTAGGGCTTGCCACGAGCTGCCAATCGCACCGCCTCCCGCCCGGCCCCGCGGCAGGCCAACCTTGTTCCGGCTCACAGCAGCAGAAATGAACATTATTTAATTTCCCGCCAGCGGGTAGTGGGAGCCCTCCTCCTCCTCCTCCTCCTTCTGCCCCCTCCCTCCGGCTGGACGTATTTATTTAATCTCTTTTGGAAACAATTTCTGGGGTAATGGGTCTCAAGGCCAGATCTTGGGGACCCCGTGAATTCCTCTACCCTGGGGGGAGATAGGACTCAGGGCCCACTGAAGATTATCAGGATGACCCAAACTGGGGGTTCAGAAAAATCTACCACTAAGGGACTCCTGGGGGTCAGCAGTGTTGTCTATAGACGTGTCCCAGGGCCAGCGGACCTGAGTGAGGATCCCGGAGCTTGAGATGACGCTGAGAGGGGTTTGCTGGGGAGATCCGGTTGCTTTACGTGGTGATAGGGGCATTGGGGAACCAGACTACCTGGAGACTTCCCAGATTGCTCAACACCCCCCACTCCAGAGCCAGGAAGCTGCTCTTAAAAGACCTGTTTCCCTGGGGACAGTCATCTTTTCTCCAAATCCCCCTCCCTTCAGCTTGCAGAAAAGTGAGCCAAAAGGAGACGTGAGCATAACACCTCCCCCTCCAAAAAAAAAAAAAAAAAAAATTCCTCCCCAACACCTATTGACTCTGCCTCTGTCCCCAGGCCTCTCTGTTCATGGGGTGCTTCCTCCAGGAAGCCCCCACCTGTCCCCAGTAGAGAGTCCTGGTCCAGCACCACCGTACCCTGTTTTCCTTCCGACCCCTCCCTGTGGTGCGCCAGGGTGAGCCATCTACTTGTGTGGGGGTTGGTAGTGTGAGTTTATTCCCGTGGCCTGCAGTAGGCTGGAAGCCTCTTGAAGCAGGGCTGCAGGTGGGGGGGGGCATAGTAGTCAAACCTCCACAGTGGTCATTGCACACGACACTTGCTCTGAAGCTGTTGGGGCAGGGGCGGGGGTGCACAGGGATTATCTGAGCAGTGGAATCTTCCAGGCACTGTGTCATTTACCGTAGCACCTGACCCCCAAGCTAGGCTCTCTGCATGTGACCACAGCCAAGGACCCGTACAAAGGGACTAAACGTCCACTAGACAGATGGACAGATGAACAGGTGGGGAAAATGTGGCAAACACAGCTCCGGCTTTACACCACACGCAGGCCTCAGTCCACCCTTTCCATTCTAGACTCTTATTTATTTGTTTGTCGAGGCAGGGTCTCACTCTAGCTCAGGCTGACCTGGAATTCACTATGCAGTCTCAGGGTGGCCTCGAACTCACGGTGATCCTCCTACCTCTGCCTCCCGAGTGCTGGGATGAAAGGCGTGCGCCACCACGCCCTGTGCGTTCTATACTCTTAACAGAAGGAGAGTATCATGGAGGAAGGAAAAAAAAAATCAGCTAGAATAATCAGGCTGTGCTCCCTGGAAGAGGTGACTTAAAAACAACTTGCAAACATCACAAGAAAGGTCAGAAGAAGCAAAAAGTTCAAAATCATGAATGAACCCCTTAGCCTGGGAGCATGGAGCTTTTGGGTTTCCTTATGCAAAACAGAATTATTTTATATAGCATCTAATATAAAATAATTTTCCTGCATAAGGATTCCAAATCTCCCAGACCGGGAGATTAAAATACAAAAAGAGTAAAAATGAAAGCAGAAAAGAGAGCGAGTGAGAGAGAAAGGCAAGGAGACCAGCGCAGGATTCTGGAGGCTTGCCGTGGGACAGGACCGCGGCAGCAGCTGAAGTGGAGTGTTAATTGCTGCGGGCTCTAATAGGTGTCATGTTCTGGAGTGTTCCTCGTGTGTCTGTTAAGTAGTATTGCATTTAGCTCCCAGTCATGGCGAGGGTGAGCACCGAGTTTGCACAGGGATAAATATACCCCCTGTGTGCCACTGCCTGGCAGTGTTGCCTTCCTGCCCACTACCGGAGGTTCGAGAAAGCATCTTGATTTAAAAAAAAAAAAAATGTGGAAGGAGCTAGCAAGGACTGCAGAAGGCAAAGAGAGTGTCCACCACCGAGCCCCTGACCCTGGGAAGAAGAAGAATTGGAAGCAAGCTACGGGGGCTGGAGAGATGGCTTCGTGCTTAAGGCGCTTGCCTGCAAAGCCTAAGGATCCAGCTTGCATCCCCCACAACCCACGTAAGCCAGATGCACAAGGTGGCGCGTGCATCTGGAGTTCCTTTGCAGTGGCTGCAGGCCCTGGCACACCCATTCTCTCAACCTCTCTAATAAATAAATAAAAATAAAATATCAAACAAAAAAAGTAAGCTACATAGAGAGTATAGTCAGTGAGCTTTGAAGGCAGACAGAGATCCAATCCAGCAGTCACTGGCTTGCTGTGTGACCTTGGGCAAGTGCTGGATCTCTCTGAGTCTCAGGCTCTTTGCCAGGGATCAGGGTAGGATTAAGCATGTAGAGGGGCTGCCAGAGGTCCTGGGGTTCGAAATTGCATGGGAAACGCAAGCTATTTAGTAACACGTGGTGGTCCCAGAGGGTACAGGTCATTTTGGGCCTTGCTGGGTGCTCAGTTGGGGTGAGACCCCCAGGTGACTTCCTTGTACGTGGTGTGCTCGGGGGAACGGCACTACTCTTTGGAGCACTGAGTTTCCCCCCGGGAGGGAGGCGCCAAGCTGGGCCGTCCCTGGGGCTGGATTAGACAGGGGTGGGTGACCCCTTATGAGGGTGGCACTGGTTTCCTATGTCCCCTCTAGCACAAGACTGTGACTTGGTCCTTTATGGCTCTGAGCTGTGGTCTGTGGCAGGCATACAGTCTCGGCAGCCTCTCCACAGGAGCTGGTGGCCCAGGAGACCCAGCACCGTGGTGAGAGGCCACTATAACTGCAGAGCAAGGGGAAGCTTGGGTCCCCTGTCTCCATGGGACCCTGTTTTGCCCAGCTGTCAGTCTTCTGGGAGTTCATTGCCCTCCCTCCCTCCCTCTTCCCCCCTCCCACCGCCCACCATGTCAAAAGATAGCTCGGGGCTGGAGAGATGGCTTAGCAGTTAAGGCACTTGCCTGTGTAGTTTAAGGACCGGGTTCAATTCCCCAGGACCCGTGTAAGTCAGATGCACAAGGTGGAGCATGAGTCTGGAGTTCATTTGCAGTGGCCGGAGGCCCTGGTGTGCCCATTCTCTCTCTCTCTCTCTCTCAAATAAATATATAAAGATTTTAAAAAGATACCTTGGGGGCTGGAGAGATGGCTTAGTGGTTAAGGCACTTTGTGAAATCTAAGAATTCGTGTTCGAATATCCAGGTCCTATATAGCCAGACGCACAGTGACGCAAGTGCACAATGTCATACATGTGCACAAAGGGGCGCATGCGTCTGGAGTTCCTTTGCAGTGGCTGAAGGCCCTGGTATGCCCATTTCTCTCCCTCCCTCTCTCTCTCTCTCTCTCTCTCAAAATTACAAAAAGAAAAAGATAGCTCAGTGTGCTCATGCTTGCTTTCTTGGGTGTGGGGGGGGGGGAGGGACAAAGACTACATGACGGGGTGTGGCCAGGCATGTTGACCCACACCAGTAATTCCAGGATTCAAGAAGCTGAGCCGGGAGACACTCAAGTTCAAGGCCAGTCTGAGCTGCTTAGTAAGACTTTGGCAGAAACAGCAGAAGAGGAGGAGAAATAGTGCTCATACAAGGACACCCATGGTGTTGGGTGACAGCTCTGTTCTCCACAGCACAGCCCTCCAGGTGACCAGAGCCCACATGGAGGGGGGGGGGATGGAATTGGGGGAGAGGACTTGGTGTCTATTTCTTAAACTGCCCTGTTTTGTTTTGTTTCTTTTTCTTTTTTTTTTCTTTAAAGACTCGGGATCCAGGAAAATCAGCTCAACGTGCATCATTTGGTAATTATGCCCTGCGTTCATCCTGGAGGCCCTGCCTGCATACAGATATTGGAATTTGCATAAAACAATCTCTCTTTCTCTTCGTCCCTGGCTTCCAGGGAGATGGCGGCCCAGGTGGGGTTGGGATTGGGGGAGGTCTCACCTTGGATCTACCTGTCCCCTCTGTCCTCGGAGGGGGAGGGACGTCGAGGCAGCAGCTGTGTGTATGTGTATGTGTGTGTGTGTGTGTGTGGCAGAGCGGGTGGGGGATGGTGCAGGGCCCTCCCCTCCCACACGCAGGGTAAGACTGGGAAGGATGGGAGACCAGTGACAGGAAAGACACCCGTGGCGGCCTGGAACCCTCCGATTAGTATTCAGCCACCGTCTCGCTCAGAAAGGATTAATGGACTCTGATGCTTAGTATCCTGGAGAACAATTAATTTGCCCACAGTTTTGTCATGGTTGAAAGTCAAACGCTGGAACCGATCGATGCGCGCGCGGCGAGCCAGCCCCGAAACCCGGGCAGGAGCGGAATGTTAATTTCCCCGTCCTGGGCCCCCCCTCTCGTCTCCCCCCCCCCATTCCCAGCACACCCTCTCTCTAATAGTTCTAAAAGCCACTTTATCCATGTACAGCGCTTGTCCTAGTCGTGACCAAAGTCCACCGGGAGTCTTCAGAAGGCCAAAGCTGGTCCAGTTCCCATTACAGGATTAGATTAGAGTATCATCCCACTTGGGGGGGGGTGTTCTGACCTCTGTTTTATTCTGACTATCCCCACCCCCACCCCCAGTGTGACACGCTCCTGCTGGCGGGGCCCTGACGTCTGGACACTGTCACCAGCACACTTGACCAAGACACACGGCTCTGCGTGGGCTCAGCCATTCATTGACTGCTGAGCCTGGCCCCGGGCTTGGGGACGTAGGGGACAGATAAGCTCTGGGGACAAGTACCCCCCCGGGGGTTTCGTTTCAGAAGCCAGGCTGATGGAGAAAGCCGGCGGCAGGTAGATGTTGGAGGCCACAGGTTGGGGCTTCTTGGGGAGAAGAGGTACCAGCACGGAGATGGCTCGGATACCATCACTGTTGGCCTAACCCACTTTCTGGCAGTGTAGAATGAAATCCAGACAGGCCAAGGTTGCTGGGTTCACAAGGTGTGTTGAGGTCTAGGCACCCAAGTCTCCTGGTACCAAGTGAGCATGGGAGTCCCCCTCAGCTGCCCTTTCAACCCGGTCACTTCAGGCTGGGAATAGGGGGCCAGTAGTCTTGTCTCACCTGGAGTTTATGGGACACTTGGTGACTTAGGTCCTGGGTATAATGTCCCTGCAGACACTGTGGACTCTGTAACTGATAACTGATTGTCATCACCTGGAGATTCTTTTTTGTTTTTTTTTTAGTTGTTTGTTTGTTTTTTTTGAGGTAGGGTCTCGCTCTAGCTCAGGCTGACCTGGAATTCACTATGTAGTCTCAGGGTGGCCTCGAACTCATGGCAGCCCTCCTACCTCTGCCTCCCGAGTGCTGGGATTAAAGGCGTGCGCCACCACGCCCAGCTTGGAGATTCTTATGAACAATATTTTGGGGTACTGGGATGGACCCCAGGGCCTCACACAGGACAGACAAGTGCTCCACCATGATGACATCCACAGGTCTTTTCCATTTGCTGAGACAGGATCTCACTAATAAGTTGACCAGACAAGCTTTGAACTCGCTATCCTACTGCATCAGCCTCCTGAGCAGCTGGGATTACAGACCCACACCACGTGGCCTGGCCACAATATCAGGTTCTCTTCCCGTACTTTCTACCTGAGCCTTTCCCTCACCCTTGAGGCCCAGGGTCCCTGGGAACCTGCCAAAGCTGATTATCTCATTCACTTGTTGTAACAAGGCAAATTCACCGTCCCCATTCCTCGGGTCGGATAAACAGAGGCCCAGGGAGACGAAAAGATCCTGGGGATGTTCAGAGCGTGATAGCAGATGAGTGGTCGTCCCGTGAGGTCGGTCTCTGGTGAGTGTCGTCTGCTAGATGGTGAGAAGGGTGGTCCAGGGAGGGTAAGTCCCCTGTGTAAGGCTACAGAGGAGTCAAGAGTGACCTCCCAGGCTGGGTTCCCAGATCCTCGAACCTGAAAAAAAAAAAATAAACAAAATCATGCCAGTCTCTCTCTCTCTCTCAAATAAATAAATAAATATAAAAATATTTTTAAAAGGGCTGGAGAAATGGGTTAGTGGTTAAGGCACTTGCCTGCAAAGCCAAAGGACCCGAGTTCGATTCCCCAGGACTGACATAAGCTAGATGCACAAGGTGCGGCACGCATCTGGAGTTCGTTTGCAGCAGCTGGAGGTCCTGGCATGTCCATTCTCTCTCTCTCTCTCTCTCTCTCTCTCTGTCTACCCGCCTCTCAAGTAAATAAATAAAAATAAAAATGTTTTTCTAAAACTCATGGGCCCTGTTCCAGCCAGTCAGATAAAGACACTGAAGCTACACGAGGGACAAGCAGCGTTCCCCAGACGCACGGCCGTCGGCTGGAACCTCCTTCTTGGATGGAGAGCGCCAACCCCATGGTGACCCCCACAGATCAAAGGGAGCTCCCCAGACTGGGGGAGTAACCCCAGAAGGTCCCTGCATCCTACGCCCGACCTCAGACTGAACCCATGGCTCCCAGCCCTCCTTGGGTCAGCCAAGGAGGCCTCGGGTGTCTGGGGCCACAGTTCCATAGACACAGAACATCTGTCAATTGGCTTCTGGCCACAGGGAGGAAGGGCGGGAGGACCCTGGCAAAGGCCCCGGTCTGGTGTCCCCAGGCTCCACTCCAGAATCGGTCCCCAAACTCGTGACCCCACCCTCACTCTTGAGAGGCCATGGGACGTGTCACCTCCTCCCGGGAACCTCCTGGAGCAGTGAGACCGTGCCCATGCCATCCTGTCGCACCCACCGCCCAGGGTACTCACCTGTGGCCCGTCAGGCCAAGCAGAAGCCAAGGTCGGAGCAAAGCCTCCACCAGAGATCAAGCCACCGACAGAGAGGCATTGCTGGGTGGGAAATGAAAACACTAAGGCCCAGGGTTCAAATCCTAGCCCCACCGCCTGTGCCATCTTATACCCAAGACTCAACTTGCCTATGGTGACAGGTTGGTAATTGGGATCCCTGATAATCAAATAAAGGTTCCTGTCGGAGTTGGGGGCTCTGCGTCAATGTCTGAGGTTCCTAGAACTAGAATGTGTCACCACTGTTGGGTTCTCTTGGTGCCAGCCGTCAACACCTCTCCACCCCAGCCCTGAATGCTGGGAGCTGTAGGCTCTCTGAGTAGATTTTCGCATCTCCAGTAAGCCTGTTTGCATTGAAACCCAGACTCCATTTCTTCTGCTATAGGATGGGAGAATGCTGGGGCAGAGCCCAGGGTGCAAGATGGTCTCCCAGATGCAGCGGGGACCACCTTCCTTCAGGAGCGGGGCAGGTAGCCTGGGCATGGCTGGGGGCAGGTGTGCCTACTTTGGTATTAGAGGAGAGACGAGCCCAGTGATGGTTCCCGCTGTCTCCCGCTACAGCCATGAGGATCCTGGCCGGGGACAAGGAGGGACATTGGCAGGAGATGTTGGGGTCTGGCTCTGGGGAAGCTTGGAGAGGTCAGGATGTCCCGGATGAACACTGGGCACGAGAGAGAAGGTTCTGATCCTAGTTTTGACCCCCCTGCTCACTGAATGGTCTGCCCCTCGCCGTGAGACTCAGTTTCTCCTGCTGAGAAATGAGCATCACAGTGAGAAGGGCAGGGCTGAGGAAGCAGAAGGCGTCAGGGTTTATTATATGCAATCAGCCGACGCGTGGAGCTCCACCTCCGCATCGGGACCACGAGGACACTGTCTACCTGCTGGTGCTCATTGGGAGATGCAATGGCCTTCGGGGGTGGGGAGTGTTAAATAAAGGAGAAGCCGAGTGACCTCCAGGGACCTCTCTGAAGGGGTTGCCCCCCACCACCAACAGAGTGCCCCTGCTTGGTAGAAGTTAGAAACTTTAAGAAGGACCGGTTTGTATGAATGGGGCGTCCACCTGGGCATGGACTAGGAGCTTGATAAATGTTTGATTTCTTCTCCTTGCTCAGAGCAGGCCTGAGAGACTTCAATAAGGCTATTCTAGAAGGGAGAGGAGGTGTTGGCATTTGCCCAGTGGCCCTGATGGGCAGGCACCTGCTTGCTGAGGCAGGATAGAGGGGGCAAGAGTGCCACCGGGTTCCCAGTCCAGCCGTGGCCGCTTTTGAGTGGGCAGAGCCCCCTCTGAGCCCCCCTGTCCGTGTCTGTGATTGTCAAGCGAAAGCAAAGTCCCTTGCTCCCCCTCCCTCACGTGCTCAGCCTCGCCTCACTGCCCTGGCACCCTTGGGTGATGAAAATGGGGGGGGGGCACCGGTGGCCCACTTGGAACCCCTGCAAATGCAAGGCTGTTACAGTTGAACGTGGGTCAAGGATGGCTGTGATCCTGAGCGGTCCCTTCCTCAGCCCACTTCTTAGCAAAGACCCCCCCCTCCAGTCCTGCCAGAAGCTTCTGAAATTGATGTCGTACCGCCTGCCTGAAGGGCAGTGCGGCCCCCAGGGGTGAGGGCTGATGGAGGGGACTGGAGATAATGCCAGCGTCTGATCAAAACCAGGACAGAGAGGAAGGGAGCCTGGATTAGACATCCTTATAGGGGCCCAGGCCCCCTCACAGCCACACGCGTCCACACCTACAAAAGCGGTTAACGGGGCTCTCTGTTCAGCAGTTGATTGGAGCAGTCTGCCCGTAGCATGAGACTGAGGCAGGGTGTCCAAGCACCTCCGACTTCTTAGAACTATCTCAGTTAGTGTCTGTAATTTGTTTATTTATTTACTTGTTCAAGGTAGGGTCTCGCTCTAGCCCAGCCTGGCCTGGAATACACTCTGTAGTCTCAGACTGGTCTCGAACTCATGGCAATCCTCTTACCTCTGCTTCCCAAGTGTTGGGATTTAAAGGCGTGTGCCTCCATGCCCAGCTCATGTCTGTAATTCACACGATTATTAGTCATATCCCTTTTCTTTTTTTGGGGGGGGGCGGGTTTCGAGGTAGGGTTTCACTCTAGCCCAGGCTGACTTGGAATTCACTATGGAGTCTCAGGGTGGCCTCGAACTCACGGCGATCCTCCTACCTCTGCCTCCCGAGTGCTGGGATTAAAGGCGTGCGCCACCACGCCCGGCTCATCCCTTTTCATTCTTACAAGTCACCTGCTTTACATGGAGCATTGCAGTTTCCCTAGTTTGGGTGGAAATCAGTCCATAATCAATTAGTAATGTCTGCCAGGAGCATAAACAGACAGCACGGGCAGTGTTGTCATGGCGATTGCCTTCCTTGTTCCCAGAGCCTAGCGTGGGAAACATTCACACAGGCACAAGTCCTTACAGGGATGGACGTGGTACTCTCAGGACCCAGTGAGTTCCTGCCTCCCTGTGCCATCGCCCCCTCCTGCTGTGCCTGAATGCCATCTGCATCTCACCAGAGCCAGGCGAGTTGGTGTTGGGTCCTTTGGACTTTCTATGTCCAAAACTGTGAGCGGAACAGACCTTTTTGTAAAATTTCTAAAGCTCACAGCTTCTGGCATTTCAGTATAGTCACAGAAAGCAATCAGATACGGCAGTTCTCCTGAAAGCTACTTCACCCTGTAGGACTCACATCAGACGTCTGATCACCACTCCCCACCGCCCCAAGAACTGTAAAAGAATAAATCTGCATTGTTTCAAGCCACTACACTGGGGTCAGTTGTTACAGGAATCCTAAGAGACTCATCCCAAGAGCATAAACTACTAGTTCTTGGCAGTGAGGACACTGAGATTTGGGCACCCCTCAAGGCACTCGCTTAGATTGATGGGTTGGGACTCGGAGCTGGACCCTCTGGCTGAGTTCAGAATGTTACACTCATCACTGCTCCTTCATGGACCCCCACCTTTCACTTGGCCTGGCTTGACCGTCCTCATATGATCCGCTCTCTTGCTGGTCTGGCCACCTGCACTCACTCCATGTTCAAACACCCAAAGTGCCCACATGGGCCGGGCCAGGGTGAGTGAGACAGACTGTGAGAAGGATGGTGAGATCAATGAGGGACGGGTGGGGTTGGAGTGTAGGATGGCTAGATAGACGAATGGATGGGTGGATGGATGAATGGATGGGCTGATGGGTGGATGAATGGATGAGTGGATGGGTGGATGGATGGATGAACAGATGGGTGAATGGATGGATGGATGCATGAAAATGGATACATGGATGGATGGATGGATGGATGGATGGATGGATGGATGGGCTGTAGAGTGGATGATTAGGTGGGGAATAATCAGGACAACGGGCAGATAAAGTGTGAATGAGAAAATAAACAGGAATGAGCAAATCAGGGGTGACAAGAACGCAATGGAGTGATTGCATGAAGAAGCTAAGGATTTGGGGGAAAGAGAACTCATGCATCGAAATGTCACCCAGACATTTCCAGGTCTGGCTCTCCTCACAGGATGTCCATAGATGGACGAGGAGGGAAGCCTGGCTTTGCCCACCTCTTAAGCCACCAATCTCTACCCACCCAACACGATGAGCAGATACTGACTTCTCAGCCTCTCCAGCCTGCTGACAGCCATTGCTGGACCACCCAGCCTATATCCTGTGAGTCAATCTGCTAAATCCCTTTATAAATATATCCGTTCTATTGGTTCTGTTCCTCTAGAGAACCCTGACTAATACACCATCCATCTATGCAGCCAATGTCTATTCATCCATCCTTCCCTCTGTTCATCTACCTATCCATCCACCCACAACCCACACATCCACCAATCTACCCACCCATCCATGTAGATATATATCTATCCATGCATTTATCCGTGCACTCATCAATCAATCAGTCAATACATACATACATTTACCCACCCATTCATCTATGCATACATCTGTCTATCCAGGCATGCATCCATCTACCCATCCCTCCATCCATCTCTCCATCTGTCCACCTGGTCACACCCTCTCCTGTTTGTTCGTTTGCTGCCTGTTGTGTTAACTACTCATCAGCACCATAGAAAGTCCACTTGGAGAACTGGAGAGACGGCTTAGCGGTTAAGGCATTTGCCTGCAAAGCCAAAGGAACCTGGTTCAATTCCCCAGGTCCCACCTAAGCCAGATGCACAAAGGGGCACACACATCTGGAGTTTGTTTGCAGTGGCTGGAGGCCCTGGCGCACCCATTCTCTCCCTCCCTCCCTCTTTCTCTCTCTCTCAAATAAATAAATAGTTAAAATATATTTTAAAAAGAAGAAGAAAGAAAGCCTCCATATGCCAAGTCGTTGGTGGCTCTTATCCAGGTGGAAAAGGGTGACCCAGAAAGAGGAAGGACTGTCACCTCTGGCCGTCCCATCTGTCCCACAGCCCAGCCCAGCCAATAGGAGCTAGCCCAGGACCAGGCAGACCAGGACCAGGCCATGAACGTAAACCCTTGCCTTCAGCACCTAGCACCTTCCAGCCAGTTTAAACCAAGGTGTGAACATGAGAGCATGCCTAAGGGAGGGGGGGGAGAGGGCATTTTCCATTAAGAGGAAAGCCCTGAGTCCCAGGGCCTGCAGAAACCACATTAAGGAAGAACTTGAGGGAGAGCCTCAGCAGGGGGTGTGCTCAACCAAACACCCACCATCCCCGGGGCCAACACACTCAGTCACTGCAGAGAGGGGACTGCCTCAAGCCCAGGCAGCCATTCTATTTCTTTTTTTGGCGGGGGCGGGGGGTTGAGGTAGGGTCTCACTCTGGACCAGGCTGACCTGGAATTCACTATGTAGTCTCAGGGTGGCCTCGAACTCACGGTGATCCTCCTACCTCTGCCTCTCGAGTGCCACCAAGCCTGGCTCCAGCCATTCTATTTTTATTGCCAGTGGCACATGCACGGGCTCATTTCCTTCCTCAAATAGCCTTGGTCCTGGGCAGGGCTGGCCTCTGACGATGGCAGAAACAGAGCAAGAAGGAGGAAGGGAAGACGAAGACGGGAGAGAAGAATCAAGCCTCTGTGCTAAGAAAGGCACCATGCCCCTGGCCCAGGGCTGCAGGGAGGGGATCCAGAACCTGTCCCCACCACGGCTGCAGACACACGGGTCTTCTCTCACCTCCCACCAGCTCTGGAGGCTTGGCCATGGACCCTGGTAGGTGATGGGGAGACCAAGGTCTGGAGAGGAATGTCACTTGACCCAGCAGATGGAGTAGACAGCGGTCATCTGTAGCAGACAGCTTCAGGTTCGCTGGGATGAACTTCCAGACCAGGCACAGTTACAGAGGAAGGGGTTTATTGAAGCTTATTGATCCAGGGGTGTTCCATAATGGCAGAAGAAGCTGGCCTGCCTTCACAGGACCAAACACAGAGAGAGAAGCACAAGCCTAATAGCCAAGAGCCACCCAGCACAGCACACTTCAGGAACTCCAGCCAGGCACACTTTGCATATCTTTAGATTGAAATCTCAAGCCCACCACCACACCTTTAGGGCAGGACCCTAAGATCTACCCAGTGACACTGCCTCCAGCCAGACGGTTGCAGACGCAAACTAGAAACTAATAAGAACACTGAATATGTTGGGGGCCATCCATTCAAACGACCACATCATCCCGGCCCAGCTCCTGCCTGGGACACACTCAGCAGCCTGGCCCTGTCCCGGCATCCTTGTCCCAGCCCATGCTGGCTTAGCCATTAAGGCGTTTGCCTGCAAAGCCTAAGGACATCGGTTCAATTGCCCAGGACCCACGTAAGCCAGGTGCATAAGGAGGCGCGCCATGCGTCTGGAGTTCGTTCGTTTGCAGTGGCTGGAGGCCCTGGAGTGCCCACTCTCTCTTTCTCTCTGCCTCTTCCTCTCTCTCTCTCTCTCTCTCAAATAAACAAATAAAATATTTTTTAAAAGATGAACCACCAAACCAGGTACAGTTTACGGGAGCGACGTAAACACATCCAGGGGAAGTTCTATCGTGGCGGAGGAAGCTAAAAACCACCTCCAGCACCCCAAGCAAGCACGCTCTGGGAACCCCAGGCAGAGTTCAAGCACTCCGCATACCTTAGGCTGGAATTCAGATCCGCCCCCAGTGACCTCTTAGGGCTGGACCCCAGGATCCACCACAGTGACACCTCCTCCAGTCAGGCAGCTGCAAATCCAAGCTACAAGCTTTAATAAAACTCCTGAGTCTATTTGGGAACAAACTACCACACTACCCAAACGCATCCTGCCCACCTCTTCCTCCAGGGAGCCCTCTGGCTGGCTGGCCAGCTGACCGGGCTCCCCCACAGTGCCCAGTGGGAGCTGTCCACGGTGCTACCCATTATGCGCTCTTGACCCACTATATTTGTGTGCTCCATAGCCCACACCACCCACCTGCTGTTAGCTTGGGTGAGTGAGGGTCTCGTGCTGCCCCTGGCTCCTAGACGTCCCCAGTGTTCAGAGCGTGACCAGATCCACGTGTCTGCAGCCCTCCCAGCCTCTCTCTTGGCTTCCCTATTCAGCATCTCTCGCGGGAATCACCTCCTCGTGGTTTTCAGCTTAGTCTGTGTCTCCACCCCGAGTTGGGAGGACCTCACCTAAAACGTTTGGAAAATGTGCTTTCTCTCTAACCTCGCTTCCCTGTCTCTTGGCACTGAGCCTGGAGCCTAACACTGGGCCAAGCCGAAAGCTGAAGGTCAGAAAATACCGTTGAGGGCTGGAGAGATGGCTTAGTGGTCAAGGCACTTGCCTGAAAAACCTAAGGACCCAGGTTTGATTCCCTAGTACCCAAGTAAAGTCACATGCACAAGGTGGTGCATGCATCTGGAGTTCAGTTGCAGTGGCTGGAGGTCCTGGTGTGCCCATTCTCTCTCTTTATCTCTCTCTCTCTATCATGCACACGCTCTGCCACTTTCTCTCTCTCTCAAATAAATAAATAAATAAACACTTTTTTAAAAATACTCTTGGGGGCTGGAGGGATGGCTTAGCAGTTAAGGCATTTGCTTGCAAAGCCAAAGGACCTAGGTTCTATTCCTAAGGACCCTCGTTAGCCAGATGCACAAGGGGGCACAAGCGTCTGGAGTTCATTTGCAGTGGCTGGAGGTCCTGGCATGCCTATTCTCTCCCTCTCTCTCCCTCTCTCCTTCTTTCCCTCTTTCTCTCTGTCAAATAATAAAATAAAATAAAATAAAATAAAATAAAATAACTGTTGGAAGCAAAGGAGGGAGGGACTAAAAGAAGGAAGCAGGTTCAGATTTCAAATCCAGGTCCATCCAGTGCCCAGACATGGCTACATCTCCCAGATGTGGCCTGTGTAGAGAAAAGAAGCCCCTTATGGACACCGATCTCCACTCAGGGTGATTCTAACCCCCCCACACACACACACACGTGGGCAATGAATCATATATGCCCGAAGGTCATGTCTGGGGAACAACACAGCCCGGGCTGTGAAACCCCGGTTGCCATTTCTTCTGTCTGTCTGCCTGAGCAGGTGCGCGGCGTAAGGCCCCTGATTTCAAGACCTGATTAAACTGTCATATAGACACCACACAATCACAGTGACTCCTGGGTCTCACCGAGGTCTGCATCATGAAAGACTGGGGCACACTTGGAGGCACTGCGATGAGGGTCTCTAGTGCTCAGGGCTGTTTGTGTGATTGGCTTATTTAAATTGGAAGGTGGCTTAGCGGCCCAGGGTGGTGGCCTGGTGCAGCAAACCCCTGCCTTCGTGCCATCACCTGTTGGCACTGTGTGCATCTCTCACAGGATGTGGCATACCCTGGCAACCTACTGCAAAGGTAGTGGGAGTCAGAGCTGAGCCGCTCAACCTGGCAGAGTGGGCAGAGCGACAACAGGGAGCCTGGGTCTGAGGAAAAGATTGAAGGGCTCATGAGGTGAGGGAAAAGCCGGGCATGGTTTGGGCAAAGTCTCGTGTGAGAGCGCGCGGAGGTGGGGGAGGGAGCTTGGACAACGTGCCGTGTGCACACTTTCCACACTTCAGTGCCTGACGCTGGGCACTATGTGTGCATATCTAAGTCATGTCTTGCTGTATCTGTGTCTAGACTCCCATCCAGCCCTTCCCTGTGGTCTTTTAATATTTTATTTTTATTTATTTATTTGACAAGAGAAAGAGGGAGAGATAGAGAGAGAGAGAGAGAGAGAGAGAGAGAGAGAATGGGCATGCCCGGGCCTCCAGCCACTGCAAATGAACTCCAGACACATGTACTCCCTTGTGCATTTGGCTAACGTGGGTCCTGGGGAATCGAGCCTGGGTCCTTTGGCTTTGCAGGCAAACACCTTAACCACTAAGCCATCTCACCGGGCCCCCTGTGGCCTTTTAGACACCAGACCCGGCTGCATCACTGTCGTGCCCCTAATCATACACAGCTCCAGACACACGGCCTCCCAGGTACTGGAATATACCAAACTTTCAGACCACAGGGCCTTTGCACAGACTGACCCTCGGCCAAAGGGCCCGCACTAGCTGGTCCTGTCTCCATACCGAGTCAGTCACTCTTAACAAGCGTCCTGATCTTTTTCAACAGAGCAGCTGTGCAGATTGATAATTATGTACTTAAGAGTTTGTTTGTTTATTATTTGAAGAGGACCGATGTGGTTTTTTTTTTTTTGGTTTTTGTTTGTTTGGTTGGTTGGTTGGTTTTTGTTACCCTTCTCTGAGAACCTGGTGTCCATTGTGTGGTCTGGCTGTGAGTCACAGCGTGACCTCTCCACGCACATTCACGCTGGCTCAGAAGCGTAGGCTTGGCCAGGATCTGGCTCCTGATCTTGTCTTGTGTGAGAGGCCCACCTCGGCCTGGACCTGGCATGGAGCTGCTCCTGAAGCCAGCATTCCGCTGACGCAGGAAGCTGGGGCTCTGCTCCTCTTCTGTGTGGCTGACGTCATCTCAGTGACTGAAGGCTGGGGTGGTGGCCAGAGATGGGGGTGCGGGGAGAGAGGGAAAGGGCGGCCCAGGCAGTGAGGAGGAGGAGGAGGAGGAGGGATGAGGAACCCCACCTTGCTCCCAGAGCTTCTCGCTCTGCATGGGGGTGGGGGGGACCCAGACACACGTGTGACCGCTCAGAAAATCGCCCAGCCCGGCAGCCGCAGCGGCAGCCAGTGTTGGCCTGGTGGCCTCAGAGAATGCGAGGGGACTGTGGACTCCGCCACATCCAGCCAGCGGATCGGAGGAACAGTCTCCTCCTTGCTTCCAGCTCCTATGAGCCGCTCCAGCCAAGGCCACTGCGGTGCCGAGCCGTGCGGCTGCCCGGGTCCTGTCTCTGCCAGCTTCCGGAAGCTGTGTGCCTGCCCACGCTCTGATGCAGCTGAATGTTCCGCTGGACAGGCCCAGGGCCAGGGTGGCTGTGACACCGTCCTCTAACCTAGCCACGTCCCCTGAGGTCTCCTTCCACTCCCCAGACTTCTGTTTCCTAGACCGCCTCCTAGACACTTTGCCAAGTCCCACTCAAGCGCATCACCCCACTGAGCTGTCTTCTCGCCTTTGGCTCCGAGTAGGACGTGGCAGCTCCTTTGTCTTTCCATTGTCCTGCAATAAGAACAAGAATTAATGTGTACGGAAAGCCACCCGTGTGCCAGGAGTGCTCTGGGTGTCACAATTTGAATAGTTTGATTTTCGGGAGCTGGAGAGATGGCACAGCATTTAACGTGCTTGGCTGCAAAGTCTAAGGACTAGAGTTCGATTCCCCAGGACCCACGTCAAGCCAGATGTACAAGGTGGCGCATGTGTCTGGAGTTTGTTTGCAGTAGCTAAAGGCCCTGGCACACCCATTCTCTCTCTATCCCTCTCTCCCTCGCTCATCTTTCTCTCAAATAAATGAATAAAATACTTTTAAAATATGAAAAATAGTTTGATTCCCCCAGTGACCTGAAGCAAGGGAGTGCGGTCAGCATCGTCGCCTGAAAGTGAAGAAACTGAGCTTCAAAGATTATTGAATCACTTTCCAGAGTCGCCCACAATCTGCCTGAGGCCCGGATCAGAACAGCCTTCCTGGAAGGCTGGAACCTGGGTGGGGGTCTCTAAGAGCTGTTCTCCCGGACCACGAAGCCAGGCAGTTCGGCTCTGAGCTCACGGCCGCGGGGCCCCTTCCATCCCTGGGCTAGCCTCGCTCCTGGCCCTTGGGCCCCTTGTCACACTTGCCCTTTCCTGACACCAGGTCCTGCCACATAGGGTGGCAGAGAGACTGAGAAAAAAGTGATATTTCTTGTCATAGAGTGGAGAGGTGGAGGCAGGAGAAGAATCCATGAAGGAGCCGGGTGTGGCCTTTAATCCCAGCACTCGGGAGGCAGAGGTAGGAGGATCACCGCGAGTTCAAGGCCACCTGGAGACTACATGGTGAATTCCAGGTCAGCCTGGGGTAGAGTGAGACCCTACCTCGAAAAACCAAAAAGCAAAAAAAAAAAAAAAAAAAAAAAAATCCATGAAGGGACCACGGGTAGGAGCAAAGATGACGAGAATGTGCTGAGGAAAACAGGCAGAGGAGAGAGGGAGAAGCAGACCAGGGAGAAAAAGGCTGAACGCCACAGAGGCGAAAGAAAGGAAGAGGAAGGGGACAGACAGACAGACAGGGAGGAAGGACAGATGTGGAGATGGAGGCACAGTCAGACTCTGAATGGACAGAGGGACAGAGGCACGCCTCGTCTCTGCTCCATCACCACCCCGCGATGGACCCCAAACAGGTTTTGCGGGCTGAAAGGGCCAGGGCAAGTCTGAGATGAAGTGTGTCCCCTGTGACGGTGAGGACAGTGGGTGGAGGGGGGTCTGCGGAAGGGCGCCTGCATTTCCCAGGGACCCCACAGCTCCCCCTGGGGCCCATGCTCCGTAGGCTGTGGGGTGGGCCCGAGCGCTTCCTTCCTCGCCTGGAAGGTAAGATCAAAATAAAATGCCTCTTTCTCTCTTCTTTTTTCCCCCTTATTATTATTATTTTTTTTTTTTTTCTTATCACAGCCGCACCTATCACACATCTCAGGCAATTTTTTTGACTTAGTTTTAAGGCGAGTGCAGCGTTGGGAGCGTGCTGAGGAGAGGAGGCCGCCGGGGTTATCAGCTGCCAGGCTCTGCAGCCTCCCATTTCCAAAGCAGCTCCCAGCGGCCGCTGCTCCTCTGATGAGCTGCCGCCCCTTGGGGAGTCCAGGGCCCCCCCCCATGTCACCAGGGCTGAGGCAGAGGTCACCAGGAGGGCCTGACAAAGGCCTCTGTCTTCCTGAGCCCCTCTCTCTTGGAGGTCTCTTCTCTGCCTAATTCAGAGAAGCAAAGAGACAGCAAGAGAAAGGAGACACAGAAAGAGAGAGAGAGAGAAACGATAGAGAGAGGCAGAGAGCGAGAGAACAAGAGAATTTTTCTTATTTCTCAATAGATGGAAGGACAGTAGAGATAGTAGATGATAGATAGCCAGACAGACAGACAGGTAAATGACAGATGGACAGGTGAGTGTGAGACAAGGCGTCCACTTCTTGTCCTCTGCCCTGGCCCAGACACTACCTCCGCTTTCTTCCTGCCCGGATTCCCCTGGCCCCTCTCTCCCTGTGGGGTGAAGTGGGGACCAGCCCAGGCGCTTGTCACCTCACCAGGACCTCTGCCAAGGACAGGGGAGAGCAGTTGTCCTGTCCCTCCAGGGGTATCTTCTCCACATGGACAGAGGAGGTCAGTGTCCTAAAGACCCCATGCTGGGGAGGGGGAGGTGGCCCCTGGGGACAGATGTCCCTGAACTTTAAGAAGTGACAGACAAGCCAGGGCGTGGTGGCGCACGCCTTTAATCCCGGCACTCTGGAGGCAGAGGAAGGAGGATGGCTGTGAGTTCAAGGCCACCCTGAGACTACATAGTGAATTCCAGGTCAGCTTGGACTAGAGTAAAACTCTACCTCAAAAAAAAAAAAAAAAAAAAAAAAAGTGACAGACAGGTGTCCCCAGTGAGGAGCCAAGGCTCAGGGACCCTGTTCCCCAGACACCATCAAGTCTGAATCACAGTGACCATGCACCTCACCCTAGGGCGAGGCCAGGCCCTCAAGCCCAGGGGAACTGAGGTGCGAGGGAGGAGCGAGGCGAGGCAAGGACAGGGACAGGAGGGGAGGGGGGTTCCACGGTCACATAGTCACACGTGACTCTGACGGGTGCCCCGCGGGAGAGCAGGGGTGTGAGGCACAAGGGTGCTAGGGGAATAAGATTGCTGAGGACACATGCCTGTTTGGATGCACCTATTTGTTGGGGACACTGGAGCCAGGCCTGGGTGACAGTGGCTCTGTCCCCACCCGTGAGCTGTCACCCATGGCGACAGATGTGAACAGAAGGAAGAGGGAACGAAATGTGAACTGATTTCTGAGACTGACTGTCACTGGCCAGCCCTCTGCCACGCTGGGCATCACTGCCCCCCACCCCCCACCGTCTCTCCCATGCAGAATACACCAACTTCTGCAGGCTATTGGGAGGATAAAGACACACACAGATCCCTGTCCCCAAATAGCAGCCACAGACCTAAACGACCCTTAGCCTCAACCAAACCTTGCTATTGGAAGAAAAGCTCAGGTCCAGACAGGGTAAGGCAGCCACTCAGGGTCACACAGCGTGTACGTGTTATCCTGAACTCGGTCCCTTATTTGGGAGAGGACAGAGTCCACCCACGGACACAGAGGTCCCCGTTCTCTCCCTCCATAGCCTCCGCCAAGCCTTCTGGGCGTTGGTTGAAAATCTTCCCTGCCAATGGTCTCTGACAGAAAATTCTTCCAGCGACCGGGAAAAATATTTCTCCACCCCCCCCTCCCAAACCTATTTACTTTTCAAATTTAAGTTGCCATAACAACTCAGCATAACTATTTATGTGAAATCTTTGCCGTCCAAGTCTCGCCGAGCTCTGCGCTCCGGAGCGTCAGCTCAGCCCTTCCATAACAACACATTTTTTCAATCAATTTGGGGCTGAGATTTTTTTTCTCTCTCTCTCTATAAACACACATAAAATATGTTGTGCGAAACCTAAGAGCTATCAGGGAAACACCACTTTTATGGGCCCATCCTTCTGAAATGACCCTCACAAAGTCCTTTTCCCGAGTCACACGGTGACGGGAGTGACAGGTGGGTTTCGTGTCTGGACTTGGCCACATCCTTTCTGCCCCTCGACACCTGGCATTGAAGCTGGCGCACTGGCTGCGGGCCTGGCCCTGACCCTACTGTACTGGGCATCCCTGGGAAAAAATGGACCTGGGTCTCTGGTCCAGAGAGGGGTGGGGGTGTTTCGGTCCAGTTGGGTCCTTTGCCCAAAATCAGGAAGGAGCGGATGTCGGGGGGGTGGGGGAAGGTTCCAAGGCAGATGAGCTGTGCCCTGACCTGCAGATGGCTTGGGTCACGGCTGTGCCTGTCTGGGTTTCTGGAGTTCTGGGCCGCATGTCGACTTGAGTACAAGCTGTTCCCCTTGGCCGGACTTCCCTCTTCGTCAGCCTGTCAGAGCGCACGGCAGGCTGCTCTGGGCTCAGAGCTCGGCCATGGCTGTCTTGGAATTCATTCCTGTTTTCAAACAAGAGGCCCTAGCTGCTCGCATGGCCCCGACATTCTGCAGATGTCCAAGCCAGTGTCTCCTTCTGCACCCTTGTTTCCGGTGGCTTCGCCCTTCACCACATTCTGGGGTGGACTTGGTGGAGGACAATGCTTAATGAGTGAGGACACTGAGTGCCCAGAAGGCAGAGGTCACCACCACATCCTGGGTGGCAGAGCAGGTGGTGCCGTGCCTATATTACCTCATCCAGTCCTCAAGAGATAGGAATTTTTAAAAATTATTTATTTATTTGTAAGCAGATAAAGATAGGATGAGAGAGAGGAAGATAGAGAGAGAGAGAGAGAGAGAGAGAGAGAAGAAGAAGAAGAAGAAGAAGAAGAAGAAGAAGAAGAAGAAGAAGAAGAAGAAGAAAGAATGGGTGTGCCAGGGCCTCTAGCCACTGCAAACAAACTCCAGACACAGGCTCCACTTTGTGCTTCTGGATTTACATGGGTAATGGGGAATCGAACCTGGGTCCTTAGGCTTGGCAGGCAAGCGCCTTATCCACTGAACCATCTCTCCAGCCTGAATTCTTTTTTAAAAAAGTACTTATTTGTAAACAGATAGAGAATGAAAGAGAGAGAGAGAGAGAGGAAATGGATGCTCTAGGGCTTCCTGCCACAGCAAATGAACTCCAGATGCATACACCACTTGATGTGCATCTGGCTTACGTGGGTCCTGGGGAGTCGAACCTGGGACCTTTGACTTCAAACACCTTAATGCTAAGCCATCCCTCCAGCCTGTCCCATGCTTTTTTGTTTGTTTGTTTGTTTGTTTTGTTTTGTTTTTCGAGGTAGGGTCTCACTCTAGCTCAGGCTGACCTGAATTCACTATGTAGTCTCAGGCTGGCCTTGAACTCATAGTGATCCTCCTACCTCTGCCTCCCGAGTGCTGGGCTTAAAGGCATGCGCCACCACGCCTGGCTTGTCCCATGGTTTTTGAAGAGAGCCATTAGGTCTCTCCCCTGGCTGCCACAGTTTCCTGCACAGGCCTGCCTCAGAGTGGAGCCAGAAGTGCCAACCTCCTCTAACTTGCCCTCTAGTGATACCACGTCCTGGATGCAAGTCTGCCATGAGCACCAGAGTTCTCAGGGAGGGTGTGACAATGAGAGGTGCCTGTCACTCAGTGGCTCAGGGCTTCCCAGGCACGTGTGAGAGGCTGGGTTCCCTCCACAGCACCGCAAGGACCAGAGGAAGGAGAGACTAGAAGGAGGCAGGGAGGATCAGTGGATGGGTGGACAGACAGATGGATGGGTTGGGTAGATGGTAGGTGGATGGATGGGTGGGTGGAAAGATGTATGGATGGACAGATGGGTGGATAGATGTATTAATGAATGGATGGGTGCATGGATAAGTGGATAGATAGATAGATAGATAGATAGATAGATAGATAGATAGATAGATAGATAGATGAGTGGATTATGAGTGGATGAATGGGTGAATGGGTGGCCAGTGGATGGGTAGATGGATAGATGAATGGGTAAAAGGATGGATGGGTGGATGGACGGGTAAGTGTATGGATGAATGAATAGATGGTTGGGCTGTGAGTAGGTGGATCAGTGGGTGAATGGGTGGGTGGGTGGTGGGCAGTGGACATGTTGAATGTCTCAGGACAACAACACTATCAGGCTGTCACCTTGGTCCCAGTGAGCCATCAAGCGCTGGTTGGATTATCAAGTGACTGACAGCTGTTGTGGAAGGACCACCCCACCCTCCAGCAGCACCGGCCCCCCCCCCCCCAGAGCCTCCTCTGGATCCAGCTCCCTTGTGTTTATGGCAAATTCCTCTGCATTGAAAGCCGTGACCCCCAATTGCGGCTGGGACGACTTGCACGGGCAGGGTCATCAGACCCCACCTGAGACCTCAGGCCCCCCTGTGCCAGCTGGATGCCATGATGCATGAGGTCCTGTGGCTTCAGGGGGGACAGGGTAGACAGAGGGTAAAAGATCAAGGGCCAGGGAGCGCCACTGAAGTGGCTGCTTTGGAGCCCGCATGCTCTGTAAGTAAGCCCTCACCCCGAGGCTGAGGGAGGAGCCTCCGCGGGGGTGACCCCAACACAGTGAGCCCCGCCTGAGCAGCCATGGGGAAGTCGCCATCCAGGATGGGGTGAGGCCTGCAGCTGCCTTGGGGACACCACAGTCCTGTAAGCAACCCCTCACCCTGCTCTGTAAGCGACCCCATTAAACTCACTGGTTCACCAAACTGGTATTGGCGTAATCGTACTTTGGTCTGTCATCTGAGCCCTATCTGGGGTGAAGACGTGTCCTTGGGCCCCTCAAGGGGAAAAGCTTCCCCTAGACACTTCCTGCTCCCGGTACCCCTGCGCTTGCCACAGGACTCCACGCGGCCAGGTTCCCCACCTCTGTGCCTGCACATTAATTGAGTGATAGAGTCCAAATTTATCTAATGAATTAATAGTAGACACAGGAGTGTTTAATAATGAAATTCTCTCGGTGTGTTGGTGATTACAGCAGACCTTTGTAATTACCCACAGCTGCGAAAAGAAACCAGAATCAATTAGCCAGTGGCAATGACACCCCAGGAAGGTCCCCGCATGGCTGTGGCAGGGCCACCGCGATCACAGAGGTCAGCTGATTTCTCAGCCTGGTGGCATCTGTGGGTCAAGATGGTCTCAGGAGGGCAGAGCTGGCACAGGGACATCCCAGAACCTGCTGGGCGTTTGAGTCACAGCCCCACAGAGGCCCAGAGGATGAGGGGGCGGGGCTCTGCTTTTGTCAATGAAGAGACAGATGCTTTCTGTTTTTGCTTTTTTTAGATTATTTTTTTTAATTTTTTGTTTACTTTTACTTATTTATTTGAGAGCGACAGAGAGAGAGAGAGAGAGAATGGGCATGCCAGGGCCTCCAACCACTGCAAATGAACTCCAGATGCGTGCGCCCCCTTGTGCATCTGGCTTACGTGGGTCCTGGGGAATCGAGCCTCGAACCGGGGTTCTTAGGCTTCACAGGAAAGCGCTTAACCACTAAGCCATCTCTCCAGCCCAAATATTATTTATTTATTGGGAGGGGGGATGGGTGCACCAGGGCCTCCTGACACTGCAAATACACTCCAGATGCATGCACCACTTTGTGCATCTGGCTTTACGTAGGTAGTGGGGAGCCGAACCCAAGCTGCCAGGCTTTGCAAGCAAATACCTTTACCCGCTGGGCCATCTCTCCAGCCCTGGTCTACACTTCTTTCTAGAGTGTTTAACCCAAGCCATGAAAAGGGGCATTTTCACTTAAAGTGCCAGCTTGGGGCTGGAGAGATGGCTTAGCGGTTAAGGGCTTGCCTGTGAAGCCTAAGGACCCCAGTTCGAGGCTCGATTCCCCAGGACCCACGTTAGCCAGATGCACAAGGGGGCACATGCATCTGGAGTTCGTTTGCAGTGGCTGGAGGCCCTGGCGCGCCCATTCTCTCTCTCTATCTGCCTCCTTCTCTCTCTCTGTCTGTCGCTCTCAAATAAATAAATAAAAATAAACAAGAAAAAAAATTTTTAAGTTCCAGCTTGGGACATCTTACTGAGTATTAAAGCAACAATAAAAACAGACACAGGATCGAGAAATTTTTCCAGAAAGGAGACCGGTGACAACAATGACCTGGTGGATTCCCAGCCTCCAGCGTCCTCCTCGACTACGGCCCTTGACAAGAAGCCACGCTATTGACCCCAAGGTCTTCTCTAAGAAGTGTCCTCAGGAAGCCACTTGAACTTGTGCAGACTCTGTCACAGCAGGTCCCTGTGCAGAGCTGACAAAAGGCGGCTGGGCTGCACCCAGCGAGATCCCTGCTTCATATCCCATGATGCCCTCCCGCTCAGGATGGCATCGTGGTGCCCACCAGGTGTGGACTGTTTCTTTGCCAATTGTGTGTCGCTGATGGGTCAGTCCTGGGGGTCGATCCTCAAGGGCAGGAGGGGCTCAGGGGAAAACGGAGACACGATGGATGGCGTCTTCTTTCTCTCCCCTTCCTTCTCCTCCCAGCAGGAGGTTGATTTCAGCTCCATCCTGACAGGTGGCACAGAACTGTTAAAAACACACACCCAAGCAGCAGGAGAGATGGCTCAGTGGTCAAAGGTGCTTGCTTGCAGAGCCTGACGGCCGGGGTTTGAGTCCTCAATACCCGCATAAAGCCAGATGCACCAAGTGGTGCATGTATCTGGAGTTCTTTTGTGGTGACAGGAGGCGCACACCCCCATTTCCTTCTTCCTTCCTCCTTCTCTCTCTCTGTGCTTGAATATAGATGATAGATAGATAGATAGATAGATAGATAGATAGATAGATAATAGATAAATGATAGATAAATAGATAGATAGATAGATGATGGTTGATAGATAGATGATAGATAGATAGATAGATAGATAGATAGATAGATAGATGATAGATGAATGATAGATAGATAGATGATAGATAGATAGATGATAGATGGTTGATAGATGATAGATAGATAGATAGATAGATAGATAGATAGATAGATAGATGATAGTTGGTTGATAGATAGATGGTTGATAGATAGATAGATAGATAGATAGATAGATAGACAGATAGATAGATAGATAGATAGATAGATGATAGTTGGTTGATAGATAGATGATAGATAGATAGATAGATAGATAGATAGATAGATAGATAGTTGATAGATAGATGGTAGATAGATAGATAGATAGATAGATAGATAGATAGATAGATAGATAGATGCCCCTGTCGATTCAGCACTGAGGACTTTCAGGAGTTCAGGCCACCCTCAGCTACATAGGAAGTTCTACACCTAGAAAATGGTTTTCCCTGGGAACCTGGGCAGGGTGGTTTCTAAGAATTCCGTGGAGTGGGGCTCCAGGCTGGGCCAAAGGGTTGTCTCTGATCATGTGCCTCCTTTTAAAAACACTTATTTAGGGCTGGAGAGATGGCTTAGCAGTTAAGGCCTTTGCCTGCAAAGCCAAAGGACCTTGGTGTGATTCCCCAGGACCCACGTAAGCCAGATGCACAAGGGGGCACACGAGTCTGGAGTTCCTTTGCAGTGGATGGAGGCCCTGGCACGCCCATTCTCACTCTCCCTCTCTCTGCCCCCCACTCCTCTCCCTCTCCCTCTCCCTCTCTCTCTCTCAGAGGCAGCCCTCAGAAGAACAGTGACTTCCTTGGGGGTCTCGAGTAAGATTCCAGCACCTTGTGTGGTCCACGCCCTTCCCCCAACCTGTCCCTAGCCCCAGGTACCTGAGCCCCCTTCCCCTGCAAAGGCCTCGTCTCCTCCCTTGGGGGCCAGATGCAGTGTGATAGCCCTCGCTGTGCAGAAGCGACACCCCCAGCCGGGACGCTGTCCTCAGGGGGCAGGTGGGAGGGAGGTGTGGGTGGTAGGAACGCTAAGCAGAGAAAGAGGTGTGGGCAAGGGAACCCTGGAACACCAACACCTGTGCGGACTGGAGCCCCAAGGGCAGGATCTGGTGTCACCGGGGCCCGGGGAGTCTCTGTGGCCCCAGGTTCCTTAGCCTCCACTCCTACCACAAAGCCTCTGTCTGGTGTGGGGACGGGGCAGGTCAGGGTCACCAGCTTCTCCCAGCCTGTGGTGCCCCCCGCCCCCCCCACACACATCTGGTTTTGAAGTGCACCCCTCCTTCTCCATCGCTGTGGGGGAAGGACGAGCTGTGGCCCTTGCTTCCAAGAAAGCCCCCTGCTGGCCGTGGTGGGTGGGCGGAAGTCCCTGGAATCCTGAATTGATTCTCCTGCCACCCGAGGCCACCGCTAGGGGGTGCTGCCGGGAGGCAATCCTAGTCCCTTCCAGAAGCCAGAGGGAGGGAGGTTACCCCAGGGGCCCAGAGTGGCCACCTGTATCCACTCCACCCATGTCAGGAATAATGACAGCAAGTTAGCTGGGCCGAGCAGCCCCTCCTGGCAAGGAGGGAGGGGAGATGGATGGAGGGTGGGTGCAACAAGGCCCCCTGGATGGGGGCTCCGCACCTCCAGGTTCACCAGGGCTGGAAAGCCATTGTTAAAAGTTCACTTGTAGCCGGGGGTGGTGGCGCACGCCTTTAATCCCAGCACTCGGGAGGCAGAGGTAGGAGGATCGCCGAGAGTTCGAGGCCACCCTGAGACTACATAGTGAATTCCAGGTCAGCCTGAGCCAGAGTGAGACCCTACCTCAAAAAACCAAAAAAAAAAAAAAAAAAAAAAAAGTTCACTTGTGGGGATGGAGGGATAGCCGTTATAGCTCTTGCCTGCAAAGCCTAAGGACCCAGGTTCGATTCCCCAGCACCAAATGTAAACTAGATACACAAGGTGGTGCATGTGTCTTGAGCTCTCTCTCTCTCTCTCTCGCTCTCTCTCTCAGATAAATAAATAAGTTCCTTCGTGATCACCCTACATAATAACCCACTCTGTCTGTCGGATGAGTGCATTGCCTATTTTCAACAGCTGGGGTGATTTAAAACTGCCTGCTGGCAGGCTCAAAGCCTGGGCCAACAAGGGAACTTGACCATTGTGGCCTCTAGTGTCTACAGGGACCTGAAGACAAGCCCCAGTGGACTCTGCTGAGGTGGGAGGACTTGGAAGGCCCCAAGGGTGAAACAATGAGTTTATTTTTATTTAATATTTTATTTATTTATGACAGAGACAGACAGCGACAGAGAGAAAGGTATGTGTGCACCAGGGCCTGTAACCACTGCAAACTAACTCTAGATGCATGAGCCACTTTGTGCATCTGCCTTTACTGGAGAACAGAGCTAAGGCTGTCAGGCTTTGCAAGCAAGCACCTTTAACTGCTGAGCCTTCTCCCCAGCCCCAGTGAGATTCTTGTGGTTACTTTCAAGAGTACGGCTGAGGGGTGACTTGCAGGCCAGGGCTCAGGAAGAGTGCAGGGGCAGATTGGGAGGGAGCAGCGGCTAGCAGGGGCTGCGCTGGGTCCTGAAGCAGTGGGCGGTTGGAAGCTGCTGCTGGTGGCCTCTCCCTTTTGTAGTCCCCCCACCCCCACTGCTCTGTGGGAGACTGGTCAGAGTCAACCAAGGACCCCACCTCCGAGGCAGGCAGCGTCAGCACCTAGCCTGGGTCGGGGTGGTGTGTGGACAGAGGGAACACAGTCTCTGGCCCCAGCCAGAGGTGCTCAAGACTCCAGAACACCTCCTGATCAGATCTCTTCCCCTTCCTGCCTTGGGATATCTCCACAGACAAAGTTCCTCATAGGTCCCACCACTGCCTGACCCCTCACGGCTGTGACCGCGCGCCTGTCCGTCTCAGGGCTCAAACAGCCACGAGATGTGGGCTCCGCGCTCCATGCAAGCCGAGACCCAGCTCCTGCCTAGGAAAGCTCCGAGATCAAATCGGTCTCTGGTAAGAATGAGCAGACTGTGCACCCGGTGTGATGTACCTGCCAGTAATCCGAGGCAGGAGGATCAGGAGCTCAAGGCCAGCCTTAGTTCCACGCAAGTTTGAGGCCAGCCTGAGCTACATGAGCTCTTACCTCATCAAAAATAAATGGCACACGCCTTTAATCCCAGCACTCGGGAGGCAGAGGTAGGAGGATCGCCGTGAGTTCGAGGACACCCTGAGACTACATAGTGAATTCCAGGTCAGCCTGGGCTAGAGTGGGACCCTACTTCGAAAAAACAAAAACAAAATAAATAAATGGGCTGTAGAGATGGCTTAGCGGTCCAGGTACTTGCCTGTGAAACTGAAGGACCCAGGTTCGATTCCCCAGGACCCACATAAACCAGATGCGCAAGGTGATGCATGCATCTGGAGTTTGTTTGCAGCAGCTGAAGGCCTTAGCACTCCCATTCTCTCTCTCTATCTGCCTCTTTCTCTCTCTATCTCAAACAAGATAAAAAGTTTAGGGCTGGAGAGATGGAGTAGTGGTTAAGGCACTTGCCTGCAAAATCAAAGAACCACAGTTCAATTCCCCAGGATCTATGTAAGCCAGATGCCCAAGGTGGCGCATGCATCTGGAGGTCATTTGCAGTAGCTGGAAGGCCCTGGCGTGCCCATTCTCTCCCTCTTTCTCTCTTTCTTTGTTTCTCTCTCTCTCTCTCTCTCCCTCTTTCCCAAATAAATAAATAAAAATAAAATATTTTTAAAAGTTTAAAAACATATTTAAATTAAATAAATAAAAACAAAATAAATAAAAATTTAATTAAAAAAATTAAAGTTAAATAAATAAAAAACAGCCCAAAGAGAATAACAACAATGACAATAATAGTAATAATAATAATAATAATAAAAGAGATAGAGAAAGAAGAGAGAAGACCGAGAAGAGTTTGGGGAGTGAATGCCTATTTCTTTGTGCCTCCTCAGGAACAGTTAATGGGACCGGCGGGCACATCGAACACCAGCCCCCATGATCAGATGGGACCTTCAGAGGCGTCTGCCCACCTTGCCTCACCATGCCATCTCTCAGCAGTGCCCTATTAAAGATACCCCAGCAGTAACCACAGGATGGGATGGGCGCAGACAGTCCCCGAACCAGGACAGGGAAGACAAGCACTACCGAGTGACCCAAGGGTGGCAGCCTTAGCCATCACCTGTGCCAGGAGGGAGAGTAGGGAGTGGCAGTACCAACGGGCCCAGGAGCAAAGGTCAAGGAGGAGGGATCCCTAGGGACTGCCTAGGGTGACAGTTCATCCAACCCCCACCGCAACCAAGGGCGCTGCTCCCGGGGCAGGTGGCTCACCGACTCCTGAAGTCCTAGCACTGGACGCCACCACGTTGGCGCCCTTGCCACGTGCCTGGGACAGCATCTAGAGGGCAGCGGGGAGGGTGGGCCCTGACATGGTAGGCCCGGTGTGGAAACGTGGTGGATGAGGAAAACTGTGGAGGGTAAACTGAGGCCCAAGGAGGGGTGGTGACTGACAATCAGGACTTGGGGTACCATACCAGTTGGCTCAGTTCTGTGCAGTTCGCTTGGAATGCTGGGTAACTAGCTCACCGGTAGAAGTGAAAGCAGACAGTATTGAAGTCTCCACCCCCCCACACCCTATCCTAACCGCCACCCGCCCCACCCAGCCACCCATCGCCTCTGCTGACCCTCACAGCAAGCGGCTCAGTGCGGCACCAGCGATGGACCCCATAATCCACTTCTCTCACAAAGTCACAAGAGCCACCACCACCCTCCCTACCAGAGACAGTGATGACCCCCCAGCAGGCACAGGTGCTGGGCCACTGAGGGGGTGGCCTGGCTCCCCAAGGGCCTGGCCACTCCTGACCTCCTCCCTTGATTCTCCTTCTGCCTCTGCTGCTCTGGGGTGGCACATGCAGTCACTTCTCCTATTTGAACTCGCAGTGTTGGGCTGGACAGATGGTTCAGCGGTTAAGGCGCTTGTCTGCAAAGCCAAAGGACCCAGGTTTGATTCCCTATGACCTATGTAAAGCAAGATGCACAAGGTGGTGCATGCATCTGGAGCGTGTTTGCAGTGGCTAGAGGCCCCCGTGTAGCCCTTCTCTCCCTCTTTCTCTCTCCCTCCCTCCTTCCTTCTTTCTGTCTCTTTCAAATAAATAAATAAATATTTAAGTCAGGGTTGCTGAGATAGAATTTATGTACCATCGGAGCCACCCTGACTCTCCATGGTTGTTAGATTCTCAGAGCAGTGTGACCATTATTGGAGTCAGCGTGAGAGCATTTTTATCACCCTGGGAGAAACTCTCTGACTGTTGCTCTCAAATAAATAAATAAACAAAAAACAGTTTTCAAAAAATTCCACCACATGGGTAGACAGCGTTGTGTCTGACCCTCACCCACAGATGGACATGCAGGGTGCGCCCACCTCTGGGCTTCTGGAAACACCAAAACGCACATCTCTGTGTGGATGTGCCTCGTTTCTCTCCACAGACACCTTGGAGTGGAATGGCTGGGTCACCGGGCACCCCGAGAACTGGCTATCTGAGGAATTCTCAGACTAAATTCCCTCTCTCCCCACTTTCCTAAGGTCCTTTTCGTTGGAGACGGGGCCTTGTGCCTGTCCTGTCTGGCAGCCTGTCACAGCTTGTGGGATAGCCGGGTGCCAATGTCACCTTGTCCTCTCCCTGAGGAAACTGAGGCTCCCAGGTACAAATGTTCGGGGGTCCACAGGCTGGCTGGCTCCAGCGGCTTGGTTCATCCAGGGCTGAGAAGAAAGCTCTGGCCTGAAGTGATTTCTTCACTCGGGGGACATTACAGCGTCTCACAGGTGGGCAGATGCCCCGGAGGGTGTAACTGGAGACACCAGCTTTGGCTCCCTGAGGCAGTGGGAAGAGCGGCACAGAGGGGTCTTTGTCCTGACTTCCGTCCTGAACCCTCCACCTGCGAGGGGCCCTCTTAGTGGTGGTCGGGGCAGGAAAGGCAGGCCGCCTCCAGCTCCTGGGCCTGGAGGGCCGAGGCTTCAAGAGGGAAGTGCAGAGGCTTGTCGCGGACGGCGTGAGTGCACGGACAGCTGTTCGAATCAAGAACTTTGTTCTTTTTAATTTTTATTTTTCTTTCTCTCTTTATTTATTTTTGGTTTTTTGAGGTAGGGTTTCACTCTAGCCCAGGCTACCCTGGAACCCACTCTGCAGTCTTAGGCTGGCTTCGAACTCGCGGCGATCCTCCTACCTCTGCCTCCTGAGTGCTGGGATTAAAGGTGTACGCCACCACGCTGGCTCCTTACACCTTTTTAAATGATTATTTATTTATTTATTTATTTGCGTGGACCATGGCACACATGTTGAGGTCAAAGGACCTGTGCTCCAGCTGCTGAGGCAGGGTTTCCTTCTTGTTACCGCAGTGATAAGCTTTGGATCGCACCCAGATCTGCAAGTGTAACTGCTGGGGAATTGAACCCAGATCTGCATGTGTAACTACTGGGGAACTGGACCCAGCCCATCAGGCTTTGCAAACTAGCGCCTTTAGCTGCTGAGCCATCTCCCCGGCCCCTTCCATATTTCTTTTCTTAAAAAATATTTTATTTGTTTATTTGAGAGAGAGAGAATGGGTGCACTAGGGCCTCTAGCCACTGCAAATGAACTCAGACACATGTGTTACCTTATGTATCTGGCTTCCGTGGGACCTGGGAAAATCATACCTGGGTCCTTGGGTTTCACAGGCAAGCGCCTTAACCACTGAGTCATCTCTCCAGCCCTCTTATGTTTCTTTGACAATGTTTATTGTGTGCGTTCATCTCATGTGGACAAAGGGTGCCCTACAGACACCCCCCCCCCGAACTCTCGGCGGGACACGGTCCCATGTTGGCATGGCAATAGGAGGGTTGAAGTCTTTCTCCATGTCCCAGAGGAGGAACCTGACCCTAGATGAACGCAAATCTGCTTGACCAACTTTTCAATGGGAAGAACAAGCCAGAAAGAACAGAATCCTCCAGTGTCTCAGGACAGCACCATTGAGGCTATCTTCTGAAACACCCTAGTGTTTCCTTTTATTTTTTCTTAAATATTTATTTATTTATTAGAGAGACAGCATGTGCATGTGAGAGAGAGAAAGAAAGAAAGAGAGAGAGAGAGACAGAGAGAATGGGCGCACCAGGACCTCCAGCCACTGCAAATGAGCTCCAGACACATGCTCCACCTTGTGCATTTGGCTTCACGTAGTGTGTACTGGGGAATCTCACATCAGCCTGGACTGTCAATACTCACGCCTGTCCCGCGCAGCCTGGGCTGGCATCCTGCGGACCCTGCCCACCTGCTCCTGGAAGAAGCTTATACGTCAACAAGGGCCCGCGGAATTGTCACTTTATGTGGATGTGGGGACCTCCGTCACCCCACAGTCACCTTGTCTGTGGAAGGTGATGCTACTGGTGGCAGGAGGGGACAGGTGGGTGAGGTGAGACCTGGTACTTCAGAACTGTGTGTGGCAGCCCAAGGAAATGCATAGGTAATGAGATGCCACCGCACCCAGTGAGCTGGCCACACATTAACAGCCAAGGCAACGTGTTTCCAGAACCTTCTGCTGTGCATTCTCTCCTGGCCTCAAGATGGAGGGACTCTTCCAGAGTCAAGCCTGCAGGAGGCCTGGTTATACCACGGGGGCACCCTAAGTGAGCCTTCACCCCTTGAGGCCTCAGTTTCTCCTTCTGTGAAAGGGGTCACCTCCTAAGCTTGTACCATTTTGAAGATGCAAAGAGACATTATGTTTGGGTTGCCACCAGCCCCCCTCCCACACACACACACACAAGAAATCATAGCTTCCATGTCAGTTTCCCCCAGAGTTCCCCAGAAAGTCTCCTGAGAACAAAAAGGTCTACTACTTTGATTATCAGAGACTTGTTCCCCGGAGATGGTAAGGGGTGGGGGTGGTGAGGACGCGTCAGGGCTTTGGGGGACCCACGCCGGCCTGGCTCACTGTCACAAAGGAAGTGCTCAAATACAGTCAATTAGGTCTTGCTATTAACATATTTTTCATTGTAACACAGCCACAAAGAGGACATTGGAGAGACTGTTTATTGCTGCTCTGAGCTAATATTTGTTAAAGTGATTAATATGTTTTTCAAATATCTGTGACAGGCGTGGCAGGCGTTATTCATCTCAACCACGTGTGAGCCTGAAGGGTGAGGGGCGGGATCGCTGGAGACAGGGCCCTGGTAAGGGTGGGGCGGGGGTGGGGGGGTGGCTGCCTCAGGACCCTTCCCTGCTCAGTTCCTGGGACACCATCTCCCCGGGGCCCCTTAGCAGGGCGGCTCATAGCTGGCCTTGCCGCAGCAGCTCACCTACCTTGCTCCCTCTTCCCTGTTGTCAAATTCCTCAAAGGCATCCCTCCCCCCCCGCCCACCCTCAGCATCCCTCAGCATCCCTCAGCAACCCTTGCTTTTTGAAATTCCACTAGGAAATATTCAACGTGCATGGAACCTTCAAGAACAGCCAGATGAATGCTGGGAGGTCACGAGAACGTTCTAGAGCTCTCTGCACCATCAAGAAGAGGAGCCGCTAGCTCTGTGCAGCTGGCTACCGGTGCTAGAAATGGGGTGAGTGCACAAGAAAGGAGAAAATCCTGGCATAGGCTCCAGTAGAGGGCTCTGCACGAAGGGAGGAGAGGCAGGTCATGTCCTCTTGCTTAGGGCTGAGAACTGGAGGGTTGAAGCATGGGTACCCAGGCAGGGAGGGAGGGGAGATGGTAATGGGTGCCGTAGCTGGGAGGAACCGCTTGTATCAGTATCTTTCAGTTCCAATTCTTCTATCTTGGTATCAGGCAAGTCATAAGCTGTTCTCTGACTCGCTGCATTTCTAACTTAAGCTCGGGCTGGAGAGAAGGCTTAGCGGTTAAGACGCTTCGCCTACGAAGCCTAGGGATCCAGGTTCGATTCCCCAGGACCCACGTAAGCCAGATGCACAAGGTGGCGCATGCGTCTGGAGTTCGTTTGCAGTGGATGGAGGCCCTGGTGCGCCCATGTACTCTCTCACTCTGCCTCTTTCTCTCTGAAATAATTTTTTTTTTTTAAAAAAAAGGCTTTTTATTAACTTAAGCTCTGTCAGAGGTGAGTCTGTCTAGGAAAAACCAGTAAGTAGGGTACTCAGGACAATCATGGCTTCTGGGCTCCCCTGGGGGTTTTAGGAGGTGTCCCCTGGGGATGAGAGAGCATATCTTAGTTTATTCCTCACCCTTCTGTGGAGGAACTTCTGTTGTCAACCACAGCACAGTGGCCATCTGGAGATGACCCCTTGGACACCAGGCTGCAGAGCTATCTTTTTTTTTTTTTTTTTTTTTTTTTTTTTTTTTGGCTTTTCGAGGTAGGGTCTCACTCTGGCCCAGGCTGGCCTGGAATTCACTATGTAATCTCAGGGTGGCCTCAAACTCACGGAGATCCTCCTACCCCTGGCTCCCCAGTGCTGGGATTAAAGGCGTGGGTCACCATGCCCAGTTTGCAGAGCTCTCTCCAGTGTCCTGTCCCAGCACTCCCAGACAGTGCCCCAGCAGGGTGGCACGCGAGTCAGTGGAAGAAGCCCAGTTTCCCCTCAGATTCACAGACACTTCCGTTTTACAATTTCTGTCAAGTCTACGGGGGGGGGGGGGGGAGAGGAGGCATGTTTACAAGTGAGATTAGGCATCACCCACGACCACCGGCCGTTGAGTTCTCTCTCTCCTCCCTCCCTCCCTCCCTCTCTCTCTCCTTTAATTTTTCAAGGTAGGGTCTCACTTTAGCCCAGGCTGACCTGGTATTCACTGTGTTGTCTCAGGGTGTCTCAGGGTGGCCTCGAACTCTCATCAATCCTCCTACCTCTGCCTCCTGAGTGTTTCTCTTTTGAGAACAGTCCCATCGTGCTCCTTGCCTGTTTGGCAGATAGGTGGTCAGTGTGTTTGTGTTGATTTGCAAGAGATCTTTACATATTATGGATATAATCCATTGTCTGTTACACATGCTCAGATAGTTCCTTCTAGGTTGGACTTCAAATTTACTTGTGATGACTTTGGTTGGAAAGAAGTTGGGTTTTTTTGTTGTTGTTGTTTAAATTTTTATTTAGGAAAGGGAGAGAGAGGAAGCGAGATAAAGAATGGGCACTTCAGGGCCTCTTTCCTCTGTAAATGAACTCTAGACACACGCACTCCTTTGTGCATCTGGCTTTATGTGGGTACTGGGGAATCGGACCTGGGACCAGCAGGCTTTGCAAGCAAGAGCCTTCAACTGCTGAGCCATGTCCTCAGTCCTGGAAAGCAGCTGCTTAATGCTGTGGAGGTCCAGTTTATGCACTTTTTCTTTTTTAAAAATAATTTTTAATTTTTTTCTTTTTAAAAAATATTTTATTTAGGGCTGGAGAGATGGCTTAACAGTTATGGCACTTGCCTGTGAAGCCAAAGGACCCAGGTTTGATTCCCCAGTACCCATGTAAGCCAGATGCACAAGGGAGCACATGTGTCTGGAGTTCATCTGCAGTGGCTAGAGGCCCTGGCTCGCCCATTATCTTTCTGTCTGTCTCCTTACTATCTCTCTCTCTCTCTCTTTCTGCTTGCAAATAAATAAAATAAAATAAAATAACAAAAAAAGAAAATTTTGTTTATTTATTTGAGAGAGAGAGATAGAGAGGGAGGAAGGGAAAAAGAATGGGTGTACCAGGGCCTCTAGCCACTGCAAATACACTGCAGATGCATGTGCCACCTCGTGCAACTGTTTACCTGGGCACTAGGGAATCAAACCTAGATCTTTAGGCTTCTTATGCAAGAGCCTTAACAGCTAAGTCATCTCTCCAGCCCTAAAATTTTTATTTACTTACTTATTATTATTTATTTGAGAGAGAGAAAGAGAGAGAGAATGGGCATGCCAGGGCCTCCAGCCACTGCAAACTAACTCCAGATGCATATGCCATCTTGTGCATCTGGCTTATGTGGGTACTGGGAAATAAAACCTGGGTCCTTAGACTTCTCAAACAAACACCATAGCCACTAAGCCATATCTCTAGCCCTATGCATCTTTTTCTGTAGGGTTTATGGTCTTTATGCTATGAATAAGAAACCTTCCCCTTCTGGAGGGTTCTAGACATCTAAAACTTCCATCTAGAACATCTTAGGTTTTCTCTTTTGTATGTAGACTTTTAACATACCTTGGATTGGTATTGTGCGTGCAATTGTTCAGGCTCTAATATTAAGTGTTTATACTTGTCACCTGTTGTGCATAACAAAATGTCACAAATGCATTTATTTTTTATTTTATTTATTTGAGGGAGGGAGAGAAAGAGAGAAAGAGAATGGGCATGCTAGGGCCTTCAGTTGCGGCAAACAAACTCCAGATGCATGTACCACCTAAATGGCATGTCTCTCACAGTTCCTTGGGTGAGGAATCTGGGCCCAACTAAGCTGCAGCCTGTTTTCAGGCTGTCCCTGTCCCAAAATCAAAGTGCTGGCAGGGTCAGGTTCCCAGCAGAGGGCTTCCACAGGCCCCACATTGCCCTCTGAGACGTTCACGGCTGTGTGAGTCATGAAGTTGGCTTCAAGAGGGGTTGGGAGAGACAGACAGACAGACAGACAGACAGACAGACAGAAAGATCCCGTGCCTTTTGTCATATTTACTGGCTAGAAGCAAGCTTCAAGCCACAGGGTTTACACACACTTAGGAGGGAGGGTCACACAGGGGACCCAGGAGGTAAGGTCTTAGTGAACCCACACAATGTGTGTGGTCACTATGGTGGTTTGATTCAGGTGTCCCCCATAAACTCAGGTGTTCTGAATGCTAGGTTCCCAGCTAATGGAGATTTGGGAATTAACACCTCCTGGAGGGAGTGTGTTGTTGGGGGTGGGCTTATGGGTGTTACAGCCAGTTTCCCCTTGCCAGTGTTTGGCACACTCTCCTGTTGCTATTGTCCACCTTATGTTGGCCAGGGGGTGATGTCCACCCTCTGCTCATGCCATCGTTTCCCCTGCCATCGTGGAGCTCCCCTCAAGCCTGTAAGCCAAAATAAACCTCTTTTTCCCAGAAGCTGCTCTTGGTTGAGTGATTTCTACCAGCGATGCGAACCAGACTCAACAGTCACCTTTCCCTTGCATGCCCCTTCTCTGCTGGCCGAGATACCCCTCCACCCTGCGTGACGTCACCCTGTGCGCAGAGACCTGTCTCCTCAGGACCCCCTGCCCAGTGCTCTGACCCAGACATCTTCCTCACCCCACTGCTCTCGGAAGACACTCCGGTTGGCACCCGCCAGGTTGCAGATGTCACAGAATCATGTCAGATCTTGTCCTGGCACTCTCAAGAGGCATGGGACATCGTGGGCAGCTCCATCCTGAGCTATCATGCACAGCCCAGGGGTCTCCAACCCCCGCCTGGTGACCTCATCATCCCTGGGACTCCATCCCACCTTTGGACTGATACACTGATTATCCTCCCGAGTCAGACGGGCATCACTGTGGCAAGTTATCTGACATGAACCCCTCAAGGAAGGGGCTGTTTTGGTCTATGGGGAAGCCAGAAACCTGGAGTCAGCAAAGCACTGTGTTCTCAGGGGACAGGAAGTGATGGAGGGACAACAGGATGGGGTCCAGCAGGATACAGTCTGTGGTGGTTTGATTCAGGCGCCCCCCATAAACTCGTGAGTTCTGAATGCCAGGTCCCCAGCTGGTAGCAATTTGGGAACTGGAGCCTCCCAGAGGCAGTGCATTGTTGGCGGTGGGCTCGTGGGTGTTACAGCCAGCTTCCCTTGGCCAGTGCTTGGCACACTCTCCTGCTGCTGTTGTCCACCTGATGTTGGCCAGGGGTTGATGTCCAGCCTCTGCTCATGCCATCGTGTTCCCCTGCCATCATGGAGCTTCCCCTTCAGTCTGTGGGCCACAATAGACCCTTTCCCCCCGCAAGCTACTTTGAGTCAGGGGCTTTGTGGCAGCAATGCTAAGGTGACCGCAACACAGTCCTAAGGGCTTGGTGACCTCTCCCCCCAGCTCCGCCACCTCCCACATTATTCAGTTGTTCAACATCACTAGGGTTGGATTCATCCGCGGGGTCCTATATCACCTCTCCAAAGACCCACCTCCGACGCTGTATTGGGGACCCTGACTCTTGTACATGAGTCTTTGGGGGGCACTTCCTATCTAAGCCACAGCAGGCTCCACATAAGTGCAGGGAGTGATTTACCATGCTCCATGTAGAAAACACCTGGGCACCTGACTCTGAAATCCACCATCCGCCTGGAGCTGCTCACCCCCTCCCATGCCCCCGTCACAGTGCCCAGGCGGCTGCGTGACTCCACTGGGCACCTCACCCCGGCCCACTGTGGCCAGTTTCCCACACAGTGGGCAGAGCCAGAACCGTCTTTTCAGGAGCGCGCATCGCTCCGTAGCAATCCCCACTTACAGCTCTTTCTACTGCCTCCCGCTGCTTTTGGAATCAGATCCAGATTCCTGGAGGCACCTTCCCCGGTGGCCAGCACCCCTCTGTGGTCACCATCCATCACCACCCAGGCCACCTCCGATGGACCCCGTGGAGTGATTATTTCTCTACACAGAGGCTCTGGGGTGGTCTGGGGCGGCAGGGGGTGGGGAGAAGGGCTGTGTGCCCCTCCATGTGGCTGGGCCACCAGCTCTGGGTAGGTGGGAAGTGGACTCTGTGGACTAAGGTTTCTCCGGCATCTGGGTTGTCCGCTTGGGGCTCTGCGGGTTATTTACTCAGGCCGGGGTGCCCAGTCCTCCCACAGTGCCCTGTGTTGACACAGGTCTCCACCACTAGCGGTTGAGGCTTTGGGCCGTGCGTGTGCGCTGCGGGGATAGGCCTTCCTGTGCTCTGCCCAGCCTTCCCGGGACATGAGCTTTTTCCCCTCAGAAATGTTGTCACGAGCAAGACCCCAGTGCCCAAGAGAACTGGTGACAGGAGGTCACTGGGCCTGCGCAACGCTTCAGTAAACCATGACCTCCTGTGACTCTGTTCCCTCCTCTGTGATGTGAAGCCAGCATGAGAACACCCAGGTTTTGTCGCCATGAAGATGTCACCACATGTCAGCAAGAGGCCCGGAATATACGCAGGGCTCAGGAAGATGCAGGCGGTTGATCCTTCTTCATGGGAACTCAGAGCTCATTTTTTTTAATATTATTTATTTATTTATTTGAGAGTGACAAACAGAGAGAGAAAGAGGCAGATAGAGAGAGAGAATCGGCGCTCCAGGGCCTCCAGCCACTGCAAATGAACTCCAGACACGTGCGCCCCCTTGTGTATCTGGCTAACGTGGGTCCTGGGGAATCAAGCCTCGAACCGGGGTCCTTGGGCTTCATAGGCAAGCGCTTCACCGCTAAGCCATCTCTCCAGCCTGAGAGCTCTTTTTTTTTTTTTTTTTTGCCACATTGTAGGTCAGCTGACAAGTCGGGGAGGCAAGGCTAGGATGGAGCTGGGCGTCCAGCAGGGACTTGAGAGTAGCTGAGGAGTTTACAGAAAGGGTCTCCGCAGGAGCGAGGGAGGGGCTCCAGGGTTCAGAGTGCTTTCCACTTGGGCACGTGGAGCTGGAAGGGCCTCTGGGACCACGTGAACCCAGGTAAGGAGCTGGACACGATCATACATGTCTGTAACCCCAGTGCACATGGTGAGGGGACAGGAGACTCGCTGGGCTTGCCAAGGTGAGGGAGACTCCATCTCAAGGAAGTCCTCTCTTGAGTGATAGAGAAGGACATCTGAAATGTCCCCTGGACACCACACTCGTGCTCACACGCACACACACATACATCACTCCTCCCATACTGCACTCTACACACACATGCTCACATGCACACACTCATACAAAGGGCCAGGTGTGGTGGTGCACACCTTTAATCCTAGCCCTTGGGAGGCCGAGATACGAGGATTACTGTGAGTTCAAGGTCAGCCTGAGACCATGTAGTGAATTTCAGGTCAGCCTGGGCTAGAGTGAGACGCGACCTCGGGAAGAGAGAGAGAGAGAGAGAGAGAGAGAGAGAGAGAGGAGCGTGGACCAGGGAGGCAGGCCAGGCCAGGTGGGGCTGGGGTAGGTTCTGAACCAAGTCCAAGGGCTTGCTGCTGGAGCCTGTGAAGAGCTGTGGGGTCTGCCCCAAGCCCCAGTAGGTGCCGAGGGAGCCAGGATAGGCCATGCGAGAACTAGGGGTCCATGAAGGAAGGGGTCTGGGACTCAGGTAAAGGGCAAGCCTTGAGACAGGCTCTGACTGAGTGGCAGTAGGTGGGAGCTGTGACTGACTGCTGTGACATGGCCCCGGGAAGGCTCATGTGTTGAAGGCTGGGTTCCCTCGGGGAGAGGTGAGGGCTGCGGGCTCTGACTCCTTCAGTGCACTGGTCCATGCAATGCGATGGACACTTAGGAGTGGGGCTAGTAGCTCGTTCTCATTCCTGGCCACAATGAGATGAGCCTCTAATTTATTATTATTATTATTTGGTTTTTCAAGGTATCATCTCACTTTAGCTCAGGCTGACCTGCAGTTCACTATGTAGTCCCAGGCTGGCCTTGAACTCATGCTGATCCTCCTACCTCTGCTGCCCGAGTGCCTTGATTAAAGGCGTGTGCCACCACGCCCAGCGAAATGTACAATTCTGATCAACAATCTCTTCCACCACGACAACCTCCCCACAGCCCAAAAACAAGGGGCGAGCTAGCATGGACGGAAACCTCTGGAACAGTGGGCCAAAACGAATCCATCCTCCTTCCGCTTGTCTGTGACACATGGTCTGTCACAGCCACTATACACGAGGACCATCTGGGGGCTCCGGTGGTCGGACAGGCTCAGCAGGGAGCACCTGCCACTTCCACACGGTGTCACAGGGCCCCAGTGGGGACTGGACTGAGAAGAATGGAGAGGGGATGAGATGGCTTAGCGGTTAAGGCACTTGACTGCAAAGCCTAAGGACCCAGATTCAGTTCCCCAGGACCCACGTAAGTTAGATGCACATGGTGGCACATGCATCTGAAGTTCGTTTGCAGTGGCTAGAGACCCTGGCAAACCCATTCTTTCTCTCTTTAATTAATTAATTAGTTTTAAAAGTGGAGAATGCAGAACCTGGGGCTGATGTCCCCAGGCACCTCAGATCCCTTTGGTGACCTCTCCTTCCTTCCAGACAGCTTTGGAGTCAGGGACAACACCTGCTAGGTCTCTTGAAATTGAAGGGTAGACCAGCCCAGATCCGCCTCACCCCATCCCATTGGTTGGAGTGAGTCACATGGCTGAGGTCCCCATGGAGGGCAGGAAAATGGACGCCACCTGGTGGCGAGAGTCCTGCAGTGCAGGGAGAGAAGGGTGGCGGCTGCCATGTTGGCCAACAGCCTGCCGATCTGGGGTGTGGGAAGGTCACTGGGAGGATGGCCAAAGACAAACATGGCTGAGCCAGGGAGGATGGTGTGCCCCTGGAAAGTTAAGGGAGCTAGGGGAGGCACAGGTTATGATTAGGAAGGGATCAAGGATGTTTGTTCCATTTGGGTTTATTTTTATTTATTTGAGAGAGAGAAAGAGAATGGCCTCTACCCACTGCAAACGAACTCCAGATGCATGCACCACTTTGTGCATCTGGCTTGTGTAGGTCCTGGGGAATCAAACCTGAGTCCTTTTGCTTTGCAGGCAAATGCCTTAACCACTAAGCAATCCCTTTAGGTCTTTTTTTTTTTTTTTAGGTAAGGTCTTACCATGTAGGTTAGGCTGGCCTAAGACCCACTATGTAGCTCAGACTGGTCTGGGACTTGAGATCCTCCTGCCTCAGCCTCTGTGTGAGCCACTAGACCTGGTGGAAAGAAAGAGTGACTCTTGGACCATGTTGTTACTGAGCTATGGTGGCCGACCGGGGCATGGCCTGAGCCCACAGGGTTGCATGTGAATGGGAGGGGTGCCTTCTGTGTGCAGTGATCCTGAGACAACGTTGAGGGTGAGTAGTCCCATTCTAGAAATGCAAAGGCCTGAGGCTCATAGTCGGGGGAGTGTTTTGCCCTCAGCAATGGAGCATTTGGTCTCGGAGTCCAGACTGGAACCCTGGGAGGAGAAGCAAGAAGTGGTTTGTTTTCTGTCCACCAGGAGGTGGTGGGGGGGGGGGGACTGACTGGAAAATGCAGCTCTCTAATACAATAACTCCAATGACTGGTGTATACAGGGGACGGCCACATGGCAGGCGTCGCTGAGCCATCATTTCAAAGGGCAGGCCGAGTAGAGGGCCACCATTGTGTGCATGTTACAGAGGAGGGAAGTGGGCCCCAGAGAAGGAAGGTTATTGGCACCAGGTCACACCGCAGTCACTCTTTAGAAAAAGAAGTAGAGAGCCAGGCATGGTGGCTCCCACCTTTAATCCCAGCACTTAGGAGGCGGAGGTGGGGAGGATCAGCATGAGTTCAAGGCTACCCTGAGACTATGTAGTGAATTCTAGGTCAGCCTGGACTAGAGTGAGACCCTACCTCAAAGAAAAAATAAATAAATAGAAAGAGAGAGAGAGAGCGACATAGAAGTAGAACCCAGGCCTACCTGGCCCCAAAGCTTTCAGCCATTCTATTCTCCTCACCCGTCTACCATCTCTGACCCTGTCATGTCTTCCTTTGAGACTCCTCTTAGGGTATCTCCAAGGATCTTTGTCAGAGAATCTGCACTCAAGGGTAGACGCGGACAAACCAATCTCATCCCCTTGTCTATTTATTTTACTATTTTTACTTCTTGATTCACAAGCAGAGAGGGAGAGACAGAAGCGATACAGAGAGATAGAGTGGGCGCCCCAGGGCCTCCGGCCACCGCAATAAACTCCAGACGCATGCGTCACTGTGCGCCTGGCTTTACGTGGGTTCTGGGGACTCGAACTCAGGTCACTGGGCTTTGCAGGCAAACACCTTAGCCACTGAGCCGTCTCTCCAGCGCCCTTGTCTATTTTTTTTTTTGAAAATATAAAGTTTTATTGGAACACAGCTATACTCATCTGGGGCCGTGTTCCCAGAAATCAGTGTGATGCGGGGCAGAGCTGAGCAGTTGGAACAGAGCCTGCAAACTCAAAACACTTCCTTTTAGAGAGAAAAAAGTCTACCCGGCTGTGGGTTCCGGCAGACATGACAGGGGAAGAAACTTTGCCCGGCAGGCACCGGGCTCTGGGTTCTGTCCCAGCATGGCCCATTCCAGGGACCAGGCGGGGGCCATGCACTGTGGTGTGGGTCCCAGGACAGGCGCGGAGGCAGGCTCACCCACGCCTGGGAGGTGAGCTCTGGGAGGTGAGCTCTGTCCCTTCCTCTCCTACCCATCCTCCTCCCAGGGTGTCGGGCAACTGTGCCCCTGAAGTCCACGGAGACCTCAGCCCCTAGGGACCCCTGTTGCAATGGCTGCCTGGGAATTCCCTGGGAAGCTTGGGGGTGGGCACTGGCTAGAGAGCCCCGTGCCCGCCCCGGGCTGAGACCCTCTTCCTCTCCCACCACGAATTCCCAGCGCCAGCCAAAACTAAAAATCCTCCAAACACTGCAGAAGCCCAGACTTAAAAAAAAAAAAAAAAAAAAAAAAGATCAAGTAGCCCCCAAAGGGCAGCCTTTCAAGCCACACACAGACAGAATGAAGCTACGTTTGTTTCCAAAAGGCAGAGGGGCAGAGGCACCAAGAAAAGACCCTTCCTGCCACTCCTGGGGAGGCGCTGGCAGGGTCAGAGGGCACATTCCAATGGCTAGGATGCATTGACAAGCTCCCCGGCCACCCCCCCCTCGGCCCTGCCAGGAGGAGACCTGGGGACCCGGAGGGGGGGCTGTGGCTGCAGGGGGCTGTGGCTGCAGGGGGCGGTGGGGTGCGGGGGGGGGCTCCAAAGCAGGGTTGGCCACAAAGAGAAGGAGAGAGCCCGGCTCACAGACAGGCCAGTAAAGAATTCCCAGGTCTTGTGGAAGGAGCCTGGAGTGGGAGGAGGTGGGGCCCCAGGAGGTGGGGGTCACTGCCTGCCCGGGTTTGCCTTCAGGTTGGAAGCTGGGGAGGGACACGGTGGAGGGTGATGCAAATGGTGGAAGCTCTCTGTCCCTTTGCAAGCTGGGAGCCACCCAGGGATGCCTGCTGGAGACCAGGCTCCTGCGGGCCCTGGAAACTGGGCAAATTTGGGCAGCTGTACTAGCTTCCCTGCGCCTCAAAGTGTCCTCAGCTGTGCTTGGCTCCTTGGGGTTTGGACTCCACAGAGACCACTGGAGGCTAGAGATTGTCTGAGTGTGGTTGGCAGAACGCCGCAGAAAGGGAAGAGGCTTGGGGGGTGGGGGAGGCAAAAGGGGACCCCCCCCCCGGGTGGGTTGAGCAGAGACGAGGGCTAGTGGCTGGCAGGGAGTCACTATACAAGCAACCAGAAAGTGACTAAACAGAGAGCAACTCCTTTGAAGACATCTATCTTGTCATCCACGTTCAGAGGTAAACCGAGGCTCGGAGGAGGTGACATCTGGGATGTGAACCGCCGTCCCCAAGTAGAGATCTCAGCTCATTTTCTCATGCGGGCACTTTGGCAAAATGTCTCGGTACCCCCTACCCAGGGCATCCTTCCCCCTCAAAATCCAGGGGAGCATCTTTGAAAATGAAGAAATGAGGCTGGAGAGAGGCTCAGCGGTTAAGAGCCCTTCCTGTGTGAGCATGAGGGCCTCAGGAGACCCGAGAGACCACTTGATTAACTCCCCCGAGACCCCCACGAGCACCTAGCCATGGCTACACACACATCTGTAACCCCGTGTTGCAGTCAGGTTCGCATTGCTGGTAGAAATCACCCAACCAAGAGGAAAAGGAGGTTTATTTTGGCTTACAGGCTCAAGGGGAAGCTCCACAATGGGAGGGAAAACGATGGCATGAGCAGAGGGTGGACATCACCCCCTGGCCAACATCAGGTGGACCATGGCAGCAGGAGAGTGTGCCAAACACTGGCAAGGGGACACTGGCTATAACACCTATAAGCCCACCCCCAACAATACACTGCCTCCAGGAGGCATTAATTCTCAAATCTCCATCAGCTGGGAACCTAAGTTTATGGGGGACACCTGAATCAAACCACTGCATTCCACCCCTGGCCCCCACAAACTGATAACCATATGTAGTGTAAAATGCAATGCATTCATCCAATTTTAAAAGTCCCCATAGTTTTTATCAATTCCAATGATATTCATACATCCCCATGATCCAAGGTCTTTTAACTGAGCCATAATACCAAAAAGTAACCTCAAAAAAACCATAATGGCGCAGAGTAAACATTCACACTGCAAAAGATGGCTTTGGGCATAGCAAAGAAATATTCAACCAATACAAGATTTAAACAGGGCAAACATCAAACTCTAGCTTCAAGTCCAACAACTCCAGTCAATGACAAATCTCCCAAGTCTGATAATTCTAACCAGCAACAAGTCTCTGCAGCTTCAATTCTGCCCATCCAGCTAGGCTACTTACTGTCCAGGAAAACTTCATCCGGGGTCAGCAGCTTTCCTTAGCAGACATCTCGTGGTCCCGGCATCTCCACTTGGTCTCCACTGCAATCTGTAGTTCATCCTTGTGGCCCCAGGGGGTCTCCATGCAGGTATCCAGCAAACTTGCTACACACTGCCCATGGCCATTTCCAAAGCACAAGACCATGTTGCAAACTCAATGACCCTCTCTTTCCTGCATCTCTTATACTCCACAATACCAGGTAAGGTGCCAATTTGTTAATCCAGGGGGGAATAAAGCAGACTTTGAAGAACAGGACACTCCTTGAGCATTCAGGCCCCTTCAAAAAAGTCTACATTCTTCCCGTTGCCCCAGTGCAGGTCAGCTGGCTTAATCTCAAAGGTTGTAATCTCTCAATTGCAGCTGAACAGGCAGCAGTTCACCCAAAGATTTCATTTTTCCTGTACCATATCCCTCTGCTCACTCCAGTTCCTTTCTATGTAAAGCAACCCTGTACAACTTCTCAGGACACAGGCATAACAGCAAGCCTCTCACACAAACTGCTCCTAGCCCAGTCCAGGCAAAGCTCCTTTTCACCCTCATAAGCCAAACCTCACAGTCCATAGTTCTTACTGCATTCAGGTCTTTCAACTCTGACCAGAATAGTCCATCAAGCTGTACTTACAGCACTGCAAGGCATCTCTTAGGCCAAGGTTTCAAATCCTTCCACATTCCTCTGGAAAATCAGCTCCAAAAGGCCAAAGCCACAGTCAGGTGTCTAGCAGCAATCCCACTCCTCGGTACCACTTTACTGTTGCAGTCAGGTTCACATTGCTGGTAGAAATCACCCAACCAAGAGCAGCTTGTGGGAAAAAGAGGTTTATTTTGGCTTACAGGCTTGAGGGGGAAGCTCCACAATGGCAGGGGAAAATAATGGCATGAGCAGTGGGTGGACATCACCCCCTGACCAACATCAGGTACACAATAGCAACAGGAGAGTATGCCAAACACTGGCAAGGGGGAGCTGGATGTAACACCCATAAACCCACCCCCAACAATACACTGCCTCCAGGAGGCCTTAATTCCCAAATCTCTATCAGCTGGGAACCTAGCATTCAGAACACCTAAATTTATAGGGGACACCTGAATCAAATCACCACACCCCAGTACTGCAGGAGAGCAGAGATCCAAGACTCTGGAGCTCAAGAAATAAATGTCAAGTCCTAGAATCAGTAAGAGATTCCAACTTAAGAAGGGGCAGAAGGAGCCAGACATGGTAACACATGCCTTTAATCCCAGCACTAGGGAGGAGGCAGAGGTAGGGTCGCTGTGAGTTCGAGGCCACCCTGAGACTACATAGTGAATTCCAAGTCAGCCTGGACTAGAATGAGACCCTACCTTGAAAAGCCACAAAAAAGGGGGGGCAGAAGGGCTGGTGAGATGGCTTAGCAATTAAGGCGCTTGCCTGCAAAGCCAAAGGACCCAGGTTCAATTCTCCAGAACCCATGTAAGCCAGATGCACAATGGGGTGCATGTGTCTGTGTCTGGAGTTTTTTTTACAGCAGCTGGAGGCCCTGGTGCATTTTCTCTCTCTCTTTCTCAATAAATAAATAATTTATTTTTTTTTTTTGGTTTGGTTTTTTGAGGTAGGGTCTCGCTCTAGCCCAGGCTGACCTGGAATTCACTCTGTAGTCTCAGGGTAGCCTCACATTCATGGCTATCCTCCTACCTCTGCCTCCTGAATGCTGGGATTAAAGGTGTGCGTCACCATGCTCAGCTCATAAATAAATAATTTTTAATAAATATTTTATTTGAATTATTAAAGAGAGAGAGAAGTAGATAGGGAGAGGAAATGGGCATGTCAGGGCGTCCAGCCATACAAACAGACGAACTCCAGATGTGTGTGCCACCTTGTACATCTGGCTTACTTGGATCCTGGGGAATAGAACCTGGATCCTTTGGCTTTGCAGGCAAGCACCTTAACTGCTAAGCCATCTCTCCAGCCCCAAAATATGTATCATTTTTTTTAAAAGAATGAACGGGAGAGTGATGGAGCTAGATACCTGCATTCCCTTCACACGGCACCCCACGGGCGCGTGGACGCCACCCACATACAAAATACAGAAATGGACGGGCTGGGGTGCTGCTCAGCGGTGGAACTCCTGCCTGGGTTCCATCCCTCGCAACCCAAAGCAGTAAGAAATGCTGCAATGAGAGCAGACTGGCCTGGAGGAAGGGACCTTGGGGGACTCTCGCAGCCTTCCCATGAGTAGCCTCAGCTGGAGAAATGGCAGAAAGTGAGGCCCTGTCATCACGCCACATGGACTTGAGGGGCTCAGTGGTGGGTCGTGTGGGCGGGCAGAGGAGGAAGCGTTCGGCTTTGACCCACGGAAGCCAGTCCCGGGGTGCAGAGGGCAGGGAGGTGGGCTGTGCGCTGGGCTCTTTGCCTCTGTGTGACATGGCCTGTCCACATGAACGCTCTGGGGGGACACTCTGCTGCCTTGTGCTGACCTGTGCGAAGAGGGCAGAGTGCTGTTCTCACAGGTGGGGCACCAGGAAGCCACCTCACGCTCTCTGGCCTCAGTTTCCCCGTCATTCAACCCCGTCCACCCACAGACAGCACAAAGAGCAGCAGGGCTGACCTCCTTTCTTCTGCTGCCCCCCACCCCTGTGCTTCGAGTGAGGTCAGGTGAGCCAGGGCTGAGGTCAGTGGTCACCGGTCCTTCAGGCAGCTGTGGGCAGATGAAACCCACGGGCTGAAGGATGCTCCCAACTTCTGCCGGTGAAATCCCCAAGAGTGGAAGTGATATAGAGGCCCCGGGGTTGTGCTGTCACTCAAAACAGCATCCCCCCAAAGATCCATTAGCTAAGACCTGTGGTGCTATTAGAAGGTAGTGGGGGCCTGGAGAGACGGCTTAGTGGTTAAGGCGCTTGCCTGCAAAGCCTAAGGACCCAGGTTCAGTTCTCCAGGACCCACTTAAGCCAGATGCACAAGGGGGTGCAAGCGTCGGGAGTTCATTTGCAGTGGCTGGAGGCCCTGGAGTGTCCATTCTCTCTTTCTCTATCTGCCTCTTTATCTGTCTCTCTCTCTCTGTCAAATAAATAAAAACAAAATAGAAGGCAGTGGGACCTTTTTGAGAGGTGGGGCTTCTAGGAGTTCTGTGGGTCCTATGTGAGGCCCCCCGAGCCCCCCATCTTCAGTCCTCCCCATTTTGCTCTCCCATGGGCTCCCTCATGCTGTTTCATCGCAGACCCAAAGCAACCGAGCCAGCTGACCCCAGACCAAACTCAGAACGGTGACCCCCGCCCAAACCCAGTCATTTCCATAGTTGATTGCCTCAGTCACAGAAGGCTGGAAGGTGACCTCCGGCCCTGATCCTTCTGGTTGCCCGTGGCCTGCGTGTGCCCTCTGCCCCTTACCCAGTGCCCACCCTGGACTCCTCCTCCCAACAACTCTGTGCTCAGGTCTGGGCCTCTGCTGGGGAGGACTCCAGGTCCATCTGTGGCTCTGAAGTAGACTCTGTTCCTGGGGCGACCCTGAGAATCACCTCCCCGGAAACTCTGAGGGAGGCAGGACATAAAGAGGAGGGTTGAGAGCCGGGGATGGCACATGCCTTTAATCCCAGCACTCAGGAGGCAGAGGTAGGAGGATCACCGTGAGTTCAAGGCCACCCTGAGACTACATAGTGAATTCCAGGTCAGCCAGGGCTAGAGTGAAACCCTACCTCAAAAAGCTAAAAAAAATAATAATAATAAAATAAATAAAAAAGGAGGAGGGTGGAAATCACACCCCAAAAGTGTCTCCACCTGACAATGCACAGGACACACAAGACCCTCTGTGGGTCTTGGAATACAAGTCTGGGAGTGGGGAGTTGAGATACTGATCTCTACTTGTCAACCTGACAGGATTTAGAATCGCAATGGAAACAAGTCTCTGGGAAGGATTTCCTAGATTAGCTGAGGCGAGAGGACCCACCCTAACTTCAGGCAGCACCATCCCACGGGCTGAGCTCCTGGGCTGTATAGACAGGAAACAGTGCCTGAGCATTCAGTATTTCCATCTCTCTACTTCCTTCCTGCTCACGTGACGCGGTGAGCTGGCTGCCTGCTGCTGCCATGCTTCCCCTGCCACGGCAGACTGACTGCCCTTTAAGCTGGCTTAAAGCCTTTCCCTTCCATAATCCGCTTTTTCTGGTTGGGTGTTTTTTCATTGATACAGGAGTCTTATCTCATTTTGTAACAGGGTGCTAGGGGTGCAGGAAAGTCCTTGAATCCCAAACCCTAGGTTTGTGTCTAATTTTAATCAAAGAATTGAATAAAATAAAACTGAAAAGGATAACCATTAAATTACTATATTTATTTAGTGAAGTACAGAACGAAGGGAAGGAAAATGAATACACCCATGTGGCTGGAGAGCCCAGATGGTGGGCCTGGAAAAATCATGGAGAGGACGGGAAAGACAGTGCGAAGAGCTCCTGCCCCGTGCAGAGCCAGAGCGGGCAAAGAGCCCACGTGGGAAGCAGGGGCCAGGGGGTCTCTTCTTGCCTCGGCCCGGCTGGGCAGAGATGAGAAACTCACCAGAAACTGGAGGTTCGGGGGCGGTCAGGCAGCCCAGAGAGCTTGCTCTCCCCTTGCAAATGTATTTGTAACCTTATAGTGGTGGGTTTCTCCTTCAGGCTCAGGTGAGCCAGAGACAGAGAGAGAGAGAGAGGGGGAGAGAGAGAGAGAGAGAGAGAGAGACCATTGATTGGTCTGGGCTAGAGGCTGGCTCAGGAAGGGGCCAGCCATGACGCCAAGTTTTGGGGTCTAAACTTCATCAACCACAATGTCAAGATTCTAGAAAAATACCCTCCTCCCAAGGAGGGGCTCAGGTATGAAAAAAAAAAACAGATCTAGGGAACGAGGCAAGAGATAAAAAAAGACCATCCTTTGATCTCTAACAAGGGTAGACCTTCCTGCCTTTGTACTTTCAGGGTCCCAGTCACCCTAACTGCCTAACAAAGCCACCCTACTCCCTCTCAGTTTGGGCAAGCTGAGGACCCTGAGCTCCGAAGAACAAAGGAAAAAATAAAAATGCTTGGAGGGCACAGGGACGTTATCTAACCCAGGGGCCAGGCTGTAGGGCAGCAAACTTCTGATGTACTGAGAGTTAGCTGTGTGATCTCCAGCTAAAAGTGGCTCAGCCTCTGTGTTCCTCGGTGCCCAACTGTCAGATGGTGAGATTCATTACTTCCAGGGGCTCCTAAAATGACTATGTTCATGAAGTGTGTGAGCAGGCCTGGTACAGAGACCCATTGTGACGACTGTCCGTGTCACCACGAGCAACAAGTGGCACTGCCCCAGCCACGAAGCGGACGCTCGGGCCAGTTCATGGCTCTCTAGATCTGATGACCCTCCCTTTCCAGGTCCAGAGTTCCTGAGCCCAAGTCCAAATGTGACCAGAGACCGCGGGCACGGAGACGCTGTGCAAGCTGTCTTCTCTTTCAGGACCTGAGTCCTATCTGCCAGGCAAGGAGGAGCAAGTCAGGATTCCCATCCTGGGGCTAGAGAGATGGCTTACTGGTTAAGACAGCTTGCTTGCAAAGCCTAAGGAGCCAGGTTCAATTCCCCAGTACCTACATAAAGCCCAAGGCACAAGGTGGTGCACGCAGTGGCTAGAGGCCCTGGTGTGCCCATTCTCTCTCTCTCAAAATAAATAAATACATTAATTAAATATTTTTTAAAAAATTTCTACCTTGGCCTCCAGATACCCAGAAGTCCTTTGGAGCTCTGGGGAAGCCAACTCGCTAGGTTTCAACTGTTCTTGCAGGATAGCATAGGTCCAAGTGCAGAGTGGGGTGGGGAGTTGAGGGTTAAGCCCCCCCCCCCCCCCCCCGCCGGCGGATGAGATGAAGGGATCTTATGTGCTATATATTCGGACCTGGGGTTCCCAGCAGGCACCCCTGTTTGCCTTGGCAGTTAGGCCAGACGTGGGCGGACGGGCATGCAACGGGGCCTGGAAAAACCAGCTCAGCCTGCAGCTGGGGTCCCTGCTCTGCACACCCCCCCCCACCCCATTACCTAAGCCCCACAGCGGACATGACAGCGGGCAGCCCAGACAGGACAGCCATTCACGGAGCTGACGCAGTGACTTGCAGTGCCAGGCCCGGGGGCACAGATACCTGTGAGCCAACAGGAACGAGCAAACATGACCAAAGCCCCAGGGCTGGCAGCCAGGAGAACAGGGGGCCGCCCTGGGAGCGAGGCCGGGGGTGGCTTGGAGGCAGAAAGGACCCGTCCTTCTGCCGGGGCTACCCTGAGCTCTGGTAGACACTTGCTCAGAAAGACTGAGCCCTGTGGCATGTGGCATGAAAGGCCTTGGAGTGAAAAAAAAACCAGAAAAGGACAAAAAGACAGGAAGAGTTGAGAATAAGCCCAAGAAGGGGAGGGCAGCCAGCTAGAGGGCTCCATGGCCACCACCACCCTGTCTTCAGACACTGAAGACTAAGTTGAAGTCTCAGGCCCTCCCCTTCCTGGGGAGCCTACCCTGTCAGTCCTCCTTGCCACCTGTGAGATGCACGGTGGGTCTCTGCCCAGCCTCACCCAGGTCAAGCCGTGCGCTGCCGTAATCAGGGTGGCCAGCGCCTGACTTAAGACTCCGCAAGCAGGTGGCCCCCTGTCATACTCGGCTCCCTCCTCGAGACCCCAGGGTTCTGTGGAGCTATCCTCTGCCATCTTACCCTTGCCCATCTCTGCAGTGGTGGTTCTGTCCCTGTCGCCAACATCAGCTCTGCGTGGCTCCACACAGATGCTGTGCCAACGCGTGAACTTATGTAATCACCGCCCCCACCCCCACCCCTGAGCAGAACCTTGGGCTGAGACCAGCCCGGGTTTATTTATTGTTTTTAATTTGCAAGCAGAGAGAGATAGAGACACGGACAGAAAGAATAGGTGAACCAGGGCCTCCAGCCACTGTAAGTCAACTCCAGATGCATGTGCCACTTTGTGCATCTGGCTTTACAAGGGTACTGGGGAATCGAACCTGGGTTGTTAGGTTTTTTCAGGCCTTGACCGCTGAGGCACCTTTCCAGCCCCAGCCTGGGGTTTAGTTACTCTGCCGGTCACCTTGCATTAAAGGAAGCAGGGTCCCTCCCTCCCCAGAGCTGTCACCCACAGCTGAAGCAAGGGGACAGGTGACTGGTGTTGCATTCCTTGGGCCACACGTTGGGAGAATCACCGGTGGAGAGCATCACATAATGCCTCACGTACAGCAAGCCCTGGACGAGCTGTTAAAAACTCACAGCCGGGGCTGGAGATGGCTTAGCGCTTAAGGCACTTGCTTGCAAAGCCTGAGGACCCAGGCTCAGTCCCCAAGACTCACGTAAGCCAGATGCACAAAGTGACGCATGCGTCTCAAGTTCGTTTTCAGTGGCTAGAGGCCCTGGTGTGCCCATTCTTTCTCTCTCTCTCTCTCTCTTTTTTTTTGGATTTTCAAGGTAGGGTCTCACTCTGGCCCAGGCTGACCTGGAATTCACTGTGGAGTCTCAGGGCGGCCTCGAACTCACGGTGATCCTCCTACCTCTGCCTCCCAAGGGCTGGGATTAAAGGCGTGTACCACCACGCCCGGCTCTCTCTCTCTTAAATAAATGGACAATTATTTAAAAAAAAAAAAAAGCCACCAAATTCCTGTTGGCTACAACCTGGGCTTTGACCTAGTCCCTCATACAGCACTTTATGCAGGCCTGGCCCTCAGGCTGTTTCCTAGCTCTGAGTCTGACCTCCCTATGGATCCCCACATCTGGCCACTCCGGGCACCCACCTTTGACTTCCCAGGCATAAAAAGGTGGACGTGGTGAGCTGTTGGGGGAGGAGAACCAGTGGGTCTACAACCCCCCCCCTTTCTCCCGTGCTTGAGCACAAAGACCTCCGAGAAGAAATCTGAGATGTTCCTTTTCTCTGTCCTTTCTTTGTCCTGCCCAGAGTGGGGCTGCCTCAGGAGCCATCTCCTGTCCCCAGGCAGGCTCAGAGACCCCGCAGCTGGTGGCGGTGCACACAGAGGCCACCTGGTGCCTACTTCCTCTTCCTTCTTTGGCAGAATGTGGACTTGATGGAAATCTCTCCAGCCTGATTTGGCCTGTGGGGTTTGCCAATCACCTCCTTCCAAGCCAGGGTGTCCTGTGACCAGGAATTCCACCGGAGGGTTCCTGACAAAGGGCTCCCCTAGTCCATACTCCTGGGCATCTGGGCTTTCCTAATCCCCTCTGGGAATCCCCAGAGTGCATTAGCATATTAAAGGCTCTGAAAAGGTCTGCAGGAAAAAGGCTTGATTGACTTGTGAGTCCCAGGAGGGCCTGAGGAGTTTCACAGAAGCTGTCTCAGGACACAAGGCCTCCTGGGGCAGCACGGTCATTTCAAAGGTTGCAGAGTCAGCGTCTCGGCCCTTTCAAATGCTCCTGCAAGCCACAGTCATGGGGGACTGGTCAGCGCCAGGCTTACGTGAGCTCCAGGGCCACAAGGGTAACAGGGCTGTTATGTCCCTGGCCTGCCTTGTGACACCCACAACTAACGTTCTCTCTGTCTGGATCTGCTGCCTCTGCCCCACCCCGCCCCGCCCCGCCCCAGTAGCCTGAGTCTTCCTGCGCGCCCCTGGGTCCGTCCTGCCTGTCACCAATGCATTGTAGACACCGGTGTGTCCACAGTGGCAGCCTACCGCCACCAGGGGCAAAGGGGTGGCTGGGAGACCCCGAGATGGGAGCCACCGTCATAGAGGCTGCAGGGATACCAAAGACACAGGGGGAGGGACAAAGTAGGGAACGTGAACTAACTCAAGTGGTTGGATATTTAGTCCCATGAAGGGGCTGGGGAGATGGCTCCGTGGTGAAGGCCCTCTTGCTTGCAAAGCCTACTGGCCCAGGTTGGATGCCCCAGCACCCAGGTAAAACCAGATGCACAAAGTGGCGCATGTGTCTGGAGTCTTTGCAGTGTGGCAGGAGGCCCTGGTACAAAACTCCTCTCTCTCTCTCTCCCAATTTTCTTTTTTAAAAGGAAGTTTTTACTGGGCACACCTGTAATCCCAGCACAAGGGAGGCACAGGTAGGAGGATCACTGTGAGTTCGAGGCCACCCTGAGACTAACATAGTGAATTCCAGGTCAGCGTGGGCTAGAGTGAGACCTACCTTGAAAAACCAAAAAACAGAAGAAAGAAAGGAAGAAGTAAGGAGGGAGGGAAGGAAGGAAGGAAGGGAAAAAGAAAGTTGTAAGAAGGAGGACCCCAGGGCATTGTCCATATTCCAGATTAGAACTAACATACTCTTTGGACTTTACTGACAAAGGCATAGCCACCACCTCTGGGACCGAAAATTCATCCCACCCAGGTGCACACAGGAAGAGGGAGCATGAGGTGGAGGCCTGGATTAAAAGGTGGGGAGCACAGGTGGAGGAAGTGGGAGAACTCCAGAGCACAAAGTCAACTGGAAGACGGCTGGGGGACGGTGGGGGCGGATGGGGGGCGGGGCTGATGTCAGAGAGACTAAAGGGGTAGAAGCAAGTTTGGGGTGGGCAGATAAGGGCCTAGGGGCAGGATAGAACCCCAGCCTTCCCTGCTCTGCAGCATGAGGGCCTAGGGAACCCCCCCCCCCCGAGTCTAGCCCAGGCCCTCTGTACGCCAGCCTGAGACCCCAGCTTCCCGCACCCGCCTGTGGCCTACCTCCATGGCTACAGCCCAGCCCAGCTCACAGCCGCCCAGCTGTGTGTGGCCATCCGTCAGCTGCCTGACAGTCCCCAGTGCCAGAATTCAGCATCTGCCCTTCACGGGGGACACTTAATTATAAAGGCTCGAAATCTCTCCCCTCTGGCCTGTGGGATGAAAGCGTTGTTTACCAAGGGCAAGTTGTGGGGGATCTCTTGGGGGGGGGAGCCCGAAGATCACAGCCGCCTGGAAGAGCGATTACAGATCCATGGTCTGATTGGGGGGGTGAGGGGGGGGTTTATTGGGGACCTGCCATCTTCACCCCTTGGTCTTGATTCACCTGGCAATATAGATCCCAGGGCTGCTCTTGAATGGTCGAATGCGAGCTCTGTCCCACTCTTGCGACCCCTTGGGGGTTGGCCAGGAGGCTAAGGGACAGAGAGTGTCTCTGCAGTGCCCAACTGACCGAGATGGTGCTGCTGGTCTTGTAGATCGTGGGTTGGGGGGATTGCAGCTAGACCTGGGGAAAGTATACAGTGTTTCTACAGCCCAGTGTTCCCCAAATGTGGTCCTGGGCGAAGGCATTGGTATCCTTCCTGGAGATCCTGTACATCCGGGGTATCCCCCCCGCCCCGCCCCCAGCCTTCCCAGGACTGTGTGGATAGCAGCTCATGGCTGGGGTGATCCGCAGTACACACTCAGTGAGCAGCTGCAGGGGGTTCTGATGTGGGTTCCAGAACCATTCACTTCCTCCCACCTCTACTCTTGCTGCAAGGTCTAGGGAAAGGGGCGGGGTGACCCAGAAAGCAGGTGGCAGACAGCAGTGACTGTACCCAGTGTCCACACTGCCCCAGGCTGCTGGCGTCTCTCTGGGCCGAGCACTGCTGACCCATAGCCGGTGCCCAGCCCCTCACCCAGCCACAGCCTGGTACCTGGAACATACTGGGCATGGGTGGGCCTGGCAGGCAGGGGTCTCCCAGCATAGGGAGACCCATGGAGGGGGGCCTGCTCAGAATCCTAGTCACACTGCCCCAGGGAGTGACCAGCCATAGCACGTCCAACCCCGAGCCAGAGAGAACGCCTCTGTGTTCACGGGGAAGATTCCTCGGCAAACGGTTTTGCTCACTCTCTGGCCTCCGTTCCTTCTGTAGAGGTAGTAAACAGGAAGTGAGGTCAGACCCAGCCCTACCCAGTACCCGATACTTTCAGACCCCTGTGGCTGGGGCAGGCCCACTTCCCACCCACCACGTTGTGGTTCTTCCTTGCCCTGGCCTTCAGGTCGAGGGCAGAGACTCACACACGCTCCATCCATTGCAAAGCCCAGACAAGGACTGGGTCTGCCTGGCTCCCCACCTCTGCGGTGGAGGGAGAAGGCTGGGCGGAACCTTGTCAGAATTTGACTTCTGCCATGATACAATGTCCTTGTCCACAAGACAGGGGATCAGGGCTGAGGGAACCAGAGATGCCCTGGGGACTCCTCCTCACATGGGGTGCACAAGAGACATTCAAAGACCAGGGCAGCGGGCAGCTTTCAGAGACATAGCCTGCCTCTGGGACTCAGTTTCCCTGGTCCTGCAGGTCTCTTCTAGCCTGGGATTCTTGAGCTACAAGTCCCTGTGTAGGATAAGAACACCTGACATCCATCTACTGGGTCCAGGCACACAGCAGGTGCCTACTAAGTGCAGACGCATTTAAGAAGTGAATGGGGCAGGATCAGAACCCGGGACTCCCTCCTTCAACTTTTTTGCTTTTTCTTTCTTTCTCTCCTCCCTCTTGGTCATTGTGTGTTGGGGGGGGGGTGACTTTTTATCTGGCCTGTTAGGCCCCGGCCTCAGGGAACCTTCTGTTTCGTGTCATTGGTTTATTGAGTAGCTCCCTAGTGTTCCATTGTGACCAAGTGGCTGCAAGGTACCAACCTTCCATCAAAGGCAGACCTTATCATCCACTGAATGTCTGCTGTTAGTGCCCCCATCTCTCCCTTCCCAGGCATGGTGAAGGCACCCGGATGGGGGTTGGCGGAATTTCTGCCACCAGCCTCACCAGAGCAAACCTTGCTATTACTATGAGGACGGCATCCCCTGGCCCAGGTGGAAATGGACACCTGACTGAGGCTGGAGGTGCCTGAGCTGATTTCTTCCTTCCAGACAGGGTGGAGAGGAAGGGAAGGAGAAGTGGATGAGCCTGAGGACTGATCATATTCACAGGAAACCGAGTTCAAAGTGGCCTAAACCAAAATCTCAGGAAAAGAAAGTTGGCTGGGGAGGAATCTGAGGAGGGGGGTTCATGTACTGATAGAGGCAGTGGGACTGGGGTTGGAAGTACTCATCAAAATACACAGAGCACTGGCCTGGAGAGATGGCTCAGCAGTTAAAGTCCTTGCCTGCAAAGCCTGATGACCCCGGTTTAATTCCCCAGTACCCATGTAAAACCAGATGCACAAAGTGGTGCATGCATTTGGAGTTCATTTGCAGTGGCTGGAGGCCCTGATGTGCCTATTCTCCCTCTCTCTCTCTTCTTGCAAATTAATAAATATATTTTAAAAATACACAGAACTCTATTAGAAAATGTGAATTGTACTATAAGTACACCCCAGTAAACCCGACACTCACCCAGGCACAGTGATGCGTGCCTGCAAACCCAGCACTTAGGAGACAAAGGCAAGAAGATTGTGAGTTCCATGTCAACCTGGGCTACGTAGCCAGACCCTGTCTCTAAAAGCAGGACAACAAAACCTAACACTCGTCAAAGAAACAAAGAGGAATAGGTATGTCCTGTGCTGTATGGAGTGGCCATGGATGGATCTGTCTTCAGACAAGGCTGGATCCAGCAGCTCACACATCTCCAAGACCCCAGTTATTCTCTCTTTCTTCCTCTCTCTCTCTCTCTCTTTCCCCATTCTGTGCAGCTTGGTCCTCATATTTCCTGTACATTACTGCTTGATTATGAATTGTCCTCCCTACCCCTGGTGATGCTCTTTTGGAAGGTTGTGGAAACTCTTAAGAAGTGGAGCTTAGCTGGGGAAAACAGGTCACTAGGAATGGGTCTTTGAATGTTATACCAAGACCCAAGTCTGCTCTCTCTCTCTCTCTCTCTCTCTCTCTCCCCCCTTTCTGGCCACCATGATGTGAGCTGCTCTGCTCGCCCACACCCTCCCACCAGGGTGGATGGGACCCTCTGAAACTGTGAGCTGAAAGGATCCTTCCTCCTTTGTGCTGTCTGCTGAGGCATGTCGATGACAGTGCTAAGGGGGGTGAGTCGCCCTCGCCCTGTGTCAGTCAGTTTTCTAACACTGTAGCGAACGTCTGGGGGCTGTCAACTAATTAGAGAGAAAAGGTTGATTTTTCCGCACATGGCTTTGCAAGTCTCGGCCTGTGATTAGCCTGTTCTGAGGTAGACCAGTGCATCATGGTGGAAGTGTATTGGGGAGGGTGGGTGGAGCAAAGCCACTCCCCTCACAGACAGGGTCAGAAGACCACAGACCCAAATCCCTAACCTCCTCTCCACAAGGTCCCACCTCCGAAGTTTCCCCCACCTCCCAAGAACGCCAAGCTGGGAAGGAAGTCTTCAACATTCAGGACACACCCATGTCCAAACAACAGCACCTCTTTGTGGAAACCTTCCAGGTGCCCCCTCGAGGTCCTCTGGAGCCCCAGATCTTACCTGGTAGCCACTTGTCCCCACACTTCCAACACTGCAGCCTTAGCTCTCACCTACCAATGGGAGGGTGTGGCTCTTTCCTGGAAGCCTAAGCAACTGTCTTCTCACATCGCCTTGGCTCCTGACTGGGTCTTCCTGCTTGGCCTTGGAAATGCTGACCGGAATCGGGATAAGTCAAGAGCCTCCCGCCCCAAGGCTAGGAACAGGACACGGACACAAGGTGCTCCCAGAAGGGAAGAGGTCAAGGGGACATTTTATTCCCCTGCAGGAAATTCCCATCCTCTTGTTTAGGATCTTTCAGAGGCTGTGGTCCTCCGTTACCCTTCCACTGTCCCTAAGCAGGTAGAGGGCACGAGCCTCTCATCACTGACTACCTGTCACCTTGAGAAGCCACCGCCCACACCTCAGTAGCCCCACTGCCAACCAGCGCCTGCTACGCCATGGCATGTCCCAATGGACGCCCCCTCCCAGCTGTTCCCTTCTCAGCCCAGGGGACAAAAGAAGCTCAGTAGGAGAGATCGTTCAGTGGTTAAGGCACTTGCTTGCAAAGCCTGATGGACTGGGTTCTATTCCCCGGTACCCAAGTAAAGCCAAATGCACAAAATAGCACATATGCCTGGAGTTCCTTTGCACCTGCAAGAGGCCATGGTGTGCCCATCCTCTCTCGCTCTCTCCCTCTCTCTTTCTCTCTGTCCTTGCAAATAAATAAATAAATTTAAGAAAAAAGCAACTCAGGCTGGAGAGATGGCTTAGCGGTTAAGCGCTTGCCTGTGAAGCCTAAGGACTCCGGTTCGAGGCTTGATTCCAGGACCCACGTTAGCCAGATGGACAAGGGGGCACACGCATCTGGAGTTCGTTTGCAGTGGCTGGAAGCCCTGGCACACCCATTCTCTCTCTCTCTCTCTCTCTCTCTCTCTGTCACTCTCAAATAAATAAATAAAAATGAAAAAAAAAAAGCATCTCAGTGGACACATTCCTTGTGCCCTGCTCAGTGACATGCAGAGAAACTGAGGCATAGAGCCCTGGCGAATGTCCACATGCCCTGGCTGGGCTCTCAGCCAGGCGTTGTCCCCCGGGGCCTGCTGTTGTCTGACTGTTCACTGCCACTCTGCCGTCACAGTGGTCTAAGGAAGACCGGGTGGGTGTGGCCAGCGATGCCAGGATCCCAAGAATGACCCTGGGTGGCCAGTCGCTTGTGGCATTTTAGGATTGTAGTGTGTTGGCCCTTAACAGAGATGTTTGTCTCTTCTATGACCTCTGAGGCAAAGGGTCCAGGGGTCCCTGTCACAGGGTGGGACATGGAGCTGGGGAAGAAGGCAGGGTGGAGGACGCACGTCACAGGCGTCCCTGTGAAGGGTCACTAAGAATCCAGAAATTCTGCAGAAGCTAGCGGGAAGGGAGGGGCCGGGGTACACCCGCACCCCAGGGCCCAGCCAGCACTGGATGCCCCTTCCTGCCTCATCTTCCCCAGCACAGCAGGTTCTGGGGGCCGGACAAGCCCTCAGGTAAGGAGCCCCTGGTGCTGGGCCTGGGTGCAGGAACACAGTGACGTGGGTGGCATGGGCTGGCCACTGAGGGTGACTGTCCTGTCCCCCTTCCTCTCCGCCTGGAGAAATAACTTCCTTTCTTTCCTCCAAGCAAGAAGCAGAGATCTCACAACAGCCGCAGCTTGCCTCAACCATAACTGACCCCCACTCCTTTGGTGCTGGACTTTTCTCAGAAGAGGGGCAGTGCGGGGCTCTGTGCAGGACTTGTCTGGGAGCATGAGAGTCCATGCAGGACAGGGGGGGGGGCGGGACACACAGTAGGTTCTCAGTTTTACTTTGGCACTTCAAAGTAAAAGTCCATTTAATGAAAAGCGTGTGCCTTAGTACCAGATTGCGCCCCTCCCCCCTCCAAATAAATTAAAGCTCTGAAGAAACAGTACCGTTGAGTGAGTTCAAGCTGTCCCCGAGGACACCCACCTCACCCCAACACCACAAACAACAGTCTAGATTCCCGGGGGGAACCCCCCTAGCTCGGAGCTAAAAGTAGACCTGCCTCTGGCTGTGCCTGAAATTAGGATGGGACATTGCAAAAAGCCAACAGGTGCCGGGCAGAACGTCACGGACAAAAATAAACCATGGCACACGGAGTACGAAGGGTCGCCAGTGCCAGGCAGTTGTCTTTGGTCAAGGGTAGACGAGGGTGGCCAAGCTCCTCCGTTCCTGAGAACCAGGGGTTCCATGCAGCCAAGTAGGTGGGACGTTCAGAGGGTGCTGGGAAAGCGGGAGTATCCTGAGAAGGGTTTTCTGGAAGAAGGGGGCACTGGGGCTGACTCCAGACTCTCCCTTCTGTCTTGGGAGCTTTCAAAAGAAAGATGCCCAGGGAGCTGGAGAAATGGCGCCCAGGAGGAAGTAACCAGGTTCCCAGAGGTCTCTGGGGCCGTTTGTTGATTGACTTTCTGAGCACATGGTCCACAGGTGCGCTCTGTTCTCGCAGACACACAGCACGGGCTGTGCCGACATATAATCATGGGAAGACGGGGGTTCAACGGTTCCAGAGGAGATGTTTTGGGGAGCAGGATTGATTCCAAAGAAAATAAGTCAGTCTGCACATCCCAGGCCCTTCATCAGCCTCAGGTTTTTTTTTTTTTCTTTTCCTTCTTCTTCCCCAAGCATTATGGAAATGAGATTGGACAGTGAGGGTGGGGAGGTGCGTCATGGCCCAGCTATTTCCTGACGTCCGTTCTCCGGGCCCAGAGCCTGAGCCAGTACAGTCATCTCCTCCCTGGCTGGAAGGGTGAGCTCCGAGCCAAGAGCCCCAAGATACGGGAAGACTCGGGAAGGGCCTCGCAAACAGGCCTGGCGGGGCTGCCGGCCAGGGAGCTGGGCCTGCAGACCAGGCCCACCCATGCTGCCTGCACCCCACTTTTGTGGGAGAAGGCAGGATCTCCCCCATGCCAGTGCTGGAGTCTGGTGTCTGTCTCTATCTCACTTCGTCTGTCTTCATCTGTCTCTCTCTCCCTCCCTCCCTCCTTCGTGGGTCTCTCCACCTCCACAGGACAGGGCTCTGAGTGGTCTAGCTCCAGTCCCTTCTTGACTGTGGGTGATAGTCCTGACCCCGTTCTCTCTCTCCCATGTGACTCTAGTTCAAATCTCTTTCTCTGTCAAACAAGTAGATGAAGCAAGTGGGATGTCTGAAACTTGAACCCTAGGAAACTTCTGCCAGTAAAAATAAGATCCTGGGGCTGGAGAGATAGCTTAGCAGTTAAGGCACTTGCCTACAAAGCCAAAGGACCCAGGTTCAATTCCCCAGGACCCACGTAAGCCAGATGCACAAGGTGGAGCATGCGTCTGGAGTTTGTTTGCAGTGGCTAGAGGCCCTGGCACAGTCATTCTCTCTCTCCTCCTCCTCTCTCTGCCTCTTTCTCTCTCTCTCTCTCTCAAATAAACAACAAAAAAAAGTTAAAAAAATAAGATACTGGACTGGAGATTTGGCTCAGCTGTTAAGGCACTTGTCTGCAATGCCTAATGACACGGGTTCAATTCCCCAAGACCTGTGTAAAGCCAGATGCACAAAGTGGTGCATGCGTCTGGAGTTCATTTGCAGTGGCTGGAGGCCCTGGTGTGCTCACTATCTCTCTGTGTCTGCCTTTCTTTGCTTGAAAATAAATAAAAATATAATAAAAATCCTGCATCTGTCTGTCACCTCGACAAATGTGGCAATGAAGTCCTTCATTAGGCAAGGATGGAGCAAGCAAGCTCCGGGAAACCACTGGGGAAGTGGGGGGCAGGGGGAGCACCGACCATGGCCACACCTGCCCACTGGCTATGGTGCCGCCCTGCTGAGTGGCAACCGGCATGCCCGCGACGGCAAGACCATGACAAAGTCGCGTGAGGACGCGGAAGCATTGTTCGCTACAGTTGCAGGTGGGCATACTCCAAGAGTCGCCTTGCAGGGGACCTGGCTATGGCAGCATAGGGGTGGTTGTACCGTGGGGCATTCTGCAGAAATGGACGAGTGCACCAGCTCTGCAGGTGAGGACGTGGACACCCGGCGTGTGGGCAAAGGAAGCTGGGCGGTGTCAGCTGCAAGCAGCACCGCTGTGCCGCAGTAACAAATAGGCCCAGAGACCCTGGTGGCTTCATATGGAAAGGTTGTCCTCAACTCACACCAAAGTGGATGCACGTTGGCTGTCCTCCGGGCAGTGATGACGTGGTGATCCACTCTGAGATGCTCCTGTGGTACGGATGGGACTGGGACTGTTCATGGTCACTGTTCTTGTGCACGTCAGCCTGGCCGGGAAGTCGTGCTTGCTACCCTGAGTGCAAGGTTGGCAAACTGAGTGGATGGGTGTTAGGACAGCTGCAAACAGCACACGACCCTCTGAAGAAGCCATCCTGGGTATTACCCATCATCTCATCTATGCGAAAAAAAGTCCAGCCATGCTGGGACAAGCTTCGGAAGGTTTCTAGAAGGGGCCATCGAGGTACTGATCTCTTAGAATTTGCTGGACTGCACACAGTGGTCCCAATCTGATTCCACAGTTGCTCGCTAAATGATGAGGCTGGAGAGATGACCTGAGGGTAAGGGCGCTTGCTGCTTATGCATAAGGGCCTCTTGAGCCAGAGACCACCAAGTCCGACTCCCTCCAGAACCCATGTATAAAGCTGACCAGGGCTGGAGAAATGGCTTGGCCATTAAGGCATTTACCTGTGAAGCCAAAGGACCCAGGTTCGATTCCCCAGAACTCACGTAAGCCAGATGCACAAGGGAATGCACACATTTGGAGTTGGTTTGCAGTGGCTAGAGGCCCTGGAGTGCTCATTCTCTCTCTCTCTCTCTCTCTCTCTCTCTCTCTCTGATTGCAAATAAATATTTTTTTGTTCATTTTTATTTATTTGAGAGTGACAGAGAGAGAGAGAGAGAGAGAGAGAGAGGAAGAGAGAGAGAGAGAACGGGCACGCCAGGGCTTCTAGCCACTGCAAACCAACTCCAGACGCGTGTGCCCCCTTGTGCATCTGGCTAACATGGGTCCTGGGGTAGCCACACACATCTACAATCCCCAGTCTGCAGAGAGCAGAGACTAGAGAAACACTTGGGCTCCTAACAGACAGCGGGTCCAGGTTGAGACCCCCCCCATCTTAAGGAAATACACAGATGAGTGACAGAGATCACCCAGTGTCCTCCCCTGGCCCCCACACACGCGCTCATGCACATCCGCACACGCACATGCGTAAGCTACACGTCACACAGAGCACCCGGCACGCGGTCTCTACACACATACACGGAAGGAGCGCAGAAAGATGGAGGGAAGGCGTTCTTCAAGCAGTACAGGGCCAGGGCTGCTCCCTGGACAGAGCTCAGACCCTCTCTCAGTTCTCTGGAGTTGACAAAGGCCAGGAAAGTCACATGTTGGAGCCACAAGGCCAGGTTGTCCCCACCGTGTCCCCACACTGTCGGGTGGCAACGCTGACAGCAGCATGTGGAAGCGGACGCTGGGAGCTGAAGCGGGGCTCTGCCAGCTCGCTGGAGCCCCCGGAGCGCGGCATCCCTGAAGCTGGTGCAGACCTCACTCTTCTCATCCATTCGTGTTTCGCATGGACAGTTTTCGTTTCATTGTATTTTGCTTCAACCAAAGTTCGGCAGGACTTCAGACAGAGACCTTCCTGGTCCTAACACACGCTCAGTGAGCCTATCAGAAGTCTTCTCTGGGTGGTGGGTTTTGATGGGACTTAATCCAAATCCTTTCAATGCGCAAGGGAGGAGATTTCTTCTGTCACTGTGACCACAGCACCCAACAGAAGCGACTGAGGAGGAAAGATGCCTTTTGTCTTGGGTTTATTTAGTGCGTCAGAGGCCGTGGTCGGGGATCCTCAGGTCCCTGTGGACCAGGAAACTGAGTGTAACCTTCAAAGTCGCACCCTGAGTGACCCATTCCATCAGCCAGACTCCACCCCTAAAGGTTCCCCAGCCTCCCAAGATAGCCCCACCAGCTGGGGGGACAACATGAGTCTGTGGGGGACATTTCAGGGTCAGACCATGTCACTCCTAGAAAGAAGTAGAGTGACTCCTTCAAGTCACATGACAAGCCCACCTCAGAGTCCACCGTGGAGACCACACGCCCCGATGTTCCCACAAACCTCACCTTTGCCCGTGAGGTGACCTGCGGTCCTGGGCCATGTCAAGGCCTTCCCGACTTGAAAAGATGCTGGCTGAGCGCTCCCTGCCCCCAAACCTCTGGCTGAGGACCTTGCTCTCCAGGCCATGTGTCCTGCCAAGAATGGTTCATACGCTGGCACGCGAGGGTGACCGACCTCATCTTTTCCTTTGCTGTGGGCACATGTGACATCATCCCCACAACACCCACAGGTTTGCAGGTGGTCCGCCCCCTGCCCCACGAGTGTCCCAGCCTGCCACTGAGGGTCTCAGACCCGCTTCCTCCCCTGCAGAGCAAGAAGAGAGGCAGTATTCACCCCCTGTGCAGGACGCTGTAGGGGTGGGGTAAATGCTCAGCCCCCGAGCCCTGGCAGGAACGCCATTCTCAGCAGCCTGGCCCGCTAGGAGTTTGGGGCTGAGATTCAGGAGGCTGCATCACTAGTTCTTTTGGGTTCTGGAGTGTTCTCTCCACTCCCAGCCTCAGTTGCCCCAAAGGCGGATCCATTTCTACCGGACCTCACTTCCTAAGCAAGAGCCCTTCCCAAGCTCTTGCAGACAGGGACGGCTGGATGCCAGGAAAGGGAGAGCGTTCAGCTTGACTGTGATGTCCGCAAACCTAAGGATGCCAGGGCCTGTGTCACGCCCATCAGCTCAGCCCCAGGGAACCTGGGCCACACCGCCAGTCCAGCGTTCCATACTTGAGGGGTGCAGAGCTGGAGTCCCCTGCACCCCACTCCCACCTTCTACCAGACTTTACTTCCTCTAAGCAAGTCCTTCCCAGATCCTTCGAGCAGAGGACTCGTCTAGTACCTACAGAAAAATTTTGTCTCATGATATCTGTGAAAAGAAGGGGTGGGAGGCTGGGCATGGTAGCACAAACCTTTAATCCCAGCACTCGGGAGGCAGAGGTAGGAGGATTGCTGTGAATTTGAGGTCAGTCTGAGACTACAGAGTAAGTTTCAGGTCAGCATGCACTAGAGTGAGACCCTACCTTGGGGAAAAAAAAAAACAAAACACCCGCTCAAAAAATAAAACCCCACAAGGCAATCTCAGATGCCAGGCATGGTGGTGCACGCCTTTAATCCCAGCACTCAGGAGGCAGAGGTAGGAGGATCACTATGAATTGAGGCTATCCTGAGACTATATAGTGAATTCCAGGTCAGCCTGGGCTAGAGCAAGAGCTTACCTCAAAAAAAAAAAAAAAAAGAGGTAGGGGGCAGCACTTAGAAACCAATCTTTCCTACGCTTGGATAACTACATTGGTGAGCCACGTGACTGTGGACATACTGGCCTCATCCTCCCCTTATTAACAAACAGGACTGACCCCACTTCTCCAGCACCCGTGACCTTGGTCATGTGACCTTAAAGCGCCCTGCCACGTGGCTCAACCATGTGCCTGGCTTTGGCCAGTGAGATGCCCCAGCACAACGTTGGAGTATTTCACACCCATTCTTCGGCTCTCAGCTCATCACGAGAACTTGTTCAGGGAAACCTCACGGATGGTAACAACCGTCCCCAACCGAGATCATCTCTGGTGGCTTGAATGTGAAATGTCTCCGCCCTCGCCCTATAGCCTTACCTCATGAGTTTGAAGACTTCATCCCCAGTGGGTGGCCCAGTTTGGGAAGGTTGTTGACCTTTTGGGAGGTGGAGCCTTGTTGGAGGAAGTGTGTCACTGGGGGCCAGCCTTAGAGTGTTGTAACCCAGCCCAGCTTGCATTCAGATGCTGATGTCACAAGGTGGAGCGTGTCTGGAGTATGTTTGCAGTGGCTAGAGGCCCTAGTGGGCCTGTTCTCTCTCTCTTTCTCTCTCTCTCTCTCTCTCTCTCTCTGCCTCTATCTCTCAAATAAATAAATGAATGACACCTAGATGTCTGCTCCAGCACTTCCCCCACCACAGTGCAACTTTCCCTTCAAACTGTAGAGCCAGAAATAAGCCCTTTCCTTCCATAAGCTGCTTCCGGTTGGGTGTTTTGTCCCAGCAAGGACAGCAGATAACTGCTACACCAACACAGAGCAAATGTGAACCATCCAGCCCAACCCAGTCTAAACGGCCACCGCAGACTCCTGAGCTCAGGAAGTACTTGTGGGCATGCTTGTTACGTGGCTATAACTCGACAGTGGATGACTGATACACCCTTGCCTGCTAGATTCACATGCTTCCTTTGCCTCTGCTCTCCCACCCCCACCATCACTCTGTTCCAAGCCACCATCTTGTCCCTCCTGGGTTTGGCAAGAGCTGACTTACAGGGGATTTCTCTGACTCCTGCCCCATCTGCCCCATCACCCTCACAAGCCAGCAACTTTGCAGGCAGGGACTCCTTGGATACGCAGGTGACCTGTCCAGGTCTCAGGTGTGCCAAGCAGAGATACTACAAGGAAAAACATTCAAGGTGCTCAACAATGATGCAAGTGGGCACCGAGAAGGCAGTCCCACTGTCCCCATGTCGCAGGCACAGCTGCTGTGAAGATTAGACAAGAATGTAGTGCTCGGGCTGGAGAGATTGCTCAGCGGTTAAGGCGCTTGCCTGTGAAGCTCAAGGACCCAGGTTCGATTTCCCCAGTACCCATGTAAGCCATATGCACAAGGTGGCACATGCGTCTGGAGTTCCTTTGCAGTGACTAGAGGCCCTGGCACACCCATTTTCTCTCTCTCTTTCTACCTTCCTCTCTCTCTCCCTCCCTCCCTCCAGGGTCCATTATGGAAGAGGTTGCAGAAAGAATGTAAGAGCCAAAGGAAGGGTAGAACTACTTACAATGCACTCTTCCAGACACAAAATGGCCTGGATACCCATGACCTCACAGTGCCTGACACTACCTACACAAGACCCTCATGATAGGAGGAAAAGATGATGACATCAAAATAAAAGAGATTGATTGAGATGGGGAGGGGATATGATGGAGTTGCAAAGGGAAAATGGGGGGGGGGATTACCATGGTTTATTCTCTATAATTATGGAAGCTGTCAATTAAAAAAAAAAAAAAGAAAAAGAAAAGAATGTAGTTCTCAACCATGAGGGTGGGGGTGACAACCAAATACCGCGAGAGCTGGAAGGGACTCCGAAATCTGAATCCCACCTTCTCATATTAGTGCTAGAGAAACAGAAGCCCAGAGAGGGATAGCAGCTTGTCCAGAATCACACAGTGACCAGAAACCTGAGGTGAATGAGAACTGTGAGCATGTGAGGAATGTCCGCCCCAGGGTCTCAGCCCCGTGTGTCCCAGCGCTCCAGCACACAGCGGGTCGGGTCTCAGCTTGTTGGGTGGATGAACCAAGGTCCCGCTTCCTCCTGCCTCCCTTTGGCCGCCTCCATCCCCAGGCTCTGCCCCAGATATCTGGCTCTGCCTGGGCCAGGGTTCAGAGGGGGAAGGGTTCACCCACAGGGAGAGGAAGGAGCTCCAGGTGGCCTGCCTAGGGTCCCCCAGATGTGTTGCTTCCAGAAAGCCTGAGGACACCAGGAAGCATCCAGGGTGGTGGCTGTCCCCAGAGTCATTGCTAAGCATTGAGACCATCTTAGGCCCAGTCACTTGTGGGGGGGGGGGGGGGGGCTGGTAGGACTCAGCTCATGACTGGCCCCCGGGGGAATCTCAGCCTTCTGTCCTACTCAGAAAACCTTTTTGAGGATAGAATTGAGAGACAGCCTTGGAGGGGACCCCACGGAGGAACCCGAGAGGAGAACCCCAGAGGCTATGGGTGGGGAGCTCCTCCCCTTCCCCAGAGACACCTTTCCAGATATTTTGTCTCAAATATCCACTGTGGGGGGCTGGAGAGATGGCTTAGTGGTTAAGGCATTTGCCTGCAAAGCCACAGGGCCTCGGTTCGATTCCTCAGGACCCACATTAGCCAGATGCACAAGGGGGCGCATGCATCGGGAGTTTGTTTACAGTGGCTGGAGGCCCTGGCACCCCCATTCTCTCTCTCTCTCTCTCTCTCTCTCTCGCTCTCGCTCTCGCTCTCGCTCTCTTTCTTTCTCTCTCTGCCTCTTTATCTCAAATAAATAAAAAAAAACTATTAAAAAATCTACTGTGCAGGATGGGTGCCAGCTAAGGAGAGCAGGGGCTGGACCCCAAGAGAAGAAACATGGGGCACAAGGCCATATTGGGGACAGCTCCAGCTCAGGTGGAAGGGAGGTACTCACAAAGCCAGTCCCCCCCCCCCCCGAAAAAGGCAGGGATCCTAAGCCAGACACCTACCTGCACTGGGACCCCAGACAAGCCCCTCCCTACCTGAGTCTCAGTTTCCCCAGCCTGTGGGAGAGAGAGAGGCAGCAGGCTGGCTGAGTCCCGGGAACAGAACAGATCAGTGTGAGAGGTTTGTTGGTGGTGCACATTAGCGTGCACAGCACACAGCACACACCACTGTCCTGACCAAGCAGGTGCGAGGCCCTGGGTGAGGTGGGCACACTAGCTCAGATGCCCTAGGGGACCAGGCATGGGCCCCTCCCGGGCAGGCCACCAGCTCTTCGGCGCCTTCTCCTCTACACCGCCAGGAATCCATATTTCCAGGCAGGAAGGAGTTAAGCAGGAGCCCCTCCAAAGCAAACAGGGCCCAGAGCCACACCGGCACTGAACTCAAAACACATGGGGAGAGGGCAGCCCCTTCCCTCCCTCTTCCCGCCCCCCTCCCCCTGCAGCGGCCCTGAGCCAGCCAACTCCCCCTCTCCTGCCTCCCATCGCCCTGGGTTTCAAGTCTCCTTCCTCCCTCCCCTGTCTGACTCCGTTGGTGGGTTGGAGAGTCTCCTGGGCTCCTGATGGTGGGGGGGGGGGGCCTTGCTGCCACAGGCCTCCCCAGACGGCCACTGTCCACCCCAAGGGCTTCGCCTGCAGGAGACACTATACTCTGCCTCCACTGCAAGAGCCCAGGGGCCGGAGCCAGACAGGACACGCACTGGAAACTTACATTCCAGGCAGCTGACAGGGGCCCGCGGTGGGAGGATCCGCCACACCACTGGCCTGACCAAGGGGGTCCCTGGACTTGCAGCTGCCTGGCTCCCTCAGGGTGGCAGAAAGGGGTCAGAGGCCTGGGGCGGGAAAGCCTCCCCGACGCCCCACCTGTCTCTCAGCATCACCGCCAGTCCCCTCAGGCTCTCCCTGCCCGCACAGCTTCTGGGGGGGAGGCCTCGGGCTTTATTACCCCTCCCCCCACTGACACCCCAAGCAGAACGTGTTCTGTAAGTCTCTCTACCACTTCCAGGTGGCAGCTCGGACTGGTAACCCTCGGACTGGACTTCACTCTCTCCATTGTGCGAATGGAGAAACGGAGGGTCGGAGAAGCTAAAGAAAATGTCCCCCCATCTTCTGAAAGAAGGGGGAGAAAGAAGTCTGGAAACTTCTGCACTGACTCCGCTACCCTCTTCATTCACTGGTTGCCCCCAAAATAAAAGTAAAATCAGTCATTTTCAGGGGTCAGAGAAGCTTCAAGAGCCTGCCGTGAGGACCAGTCCCTATGTCAATGCAGGTCCCCCTGGGGAGCCCAGGGTCACCGTTTCCTCAACTACAGCAGTGGGTTTTTTTTTATTATTTATTTATTTAAGAGAGAGAGAAAGAGAGAATGGGTGCATCAGGACCTGAACAAACTCCAGATGCATGCGGCATGGGCGGCACCTGGCTCTACGTGGGCACTGGGGAATCGAACTTGGGTCCTTGGGCTTTTGCAGGCAAGCGTCTTAACTGCTAAGCCATCTCTCCAAGCCCACCGCAGTGTTTTAAAAGTGTCATATAAATAGAAGGGGGAGGATACTAGGACAGGAGAGGGCAATTGGCAGGGAGGGCAACTGGGGTATTTGTTTATTAATGTATTTATTTGCACGTGTGCTTGTGAGTGCACAGAGCGTTATGTGGTGTGGTGTGTGTGGTGTGTGCACATGTGTATGGGCACATCCTGTGTGTGCATGTGCATATGTGTGTATGTGTATATGTGTGTATGTGGTATGTGTATGCATGTATGTGTATGTATGTATGTATGTGTGCATGTATATGTGTGTGTGCATGTGTATGTGGTATGTGTATGTATGTAGGCATGTGTGTGCATGTAGGTGTGTGTGTATGTGGGGGGGGGTCAGAGGAGACTCTCAGGTGTCCCTCTCTACTGCTCACTGGGTGCTTCCTTGAGACGGGCTCTCTCCCTCACACCAGAGCTGCTGTTTATCAGCTAGCCCCGGAAAGTCTCTGATCTCTGTCCCTGGCACATTGGGTCACGCGTGCACGCGGTTGCACCTTGCTTCTTATGTGGTTTCTAGGGGGTCAAACTTGGCAGCTTCCAACCCTGAGGGGCCGTTATGCTCAAGCAGCAAGAGCTCTTAGCCACTGAGCCATCTCCCCAGCCCAGCCGCAAGCCTTTGGAAACAGTTCCAGGGCTGGGCGTGTAGCTCAGTTGGTACGGTGCTTGCCTAGCACTCAAAGCCCTGAGTTCCGCCCGCAGTCCTGCAAAGGCCAGCCATGGTGGCACATGCACTTGGGAGGTAGAGACAGGAGGATCAGGGGTTGAGGGTCATTCTTAACTATGCACTAAGTTCTAGGCCAGCCTTGGATACAGATACACAAGACTATGCCTGAAAAAAAAAAACTTGAGGAGGCAGGAAAGATGGCTCAGTGGTTAAGGCACTTGCCTGCAAAGCCTAACAACCCGGGTTCGATGCCCCAGTACCCACAAAAAGCCAGATGTGCAAAGTGGTGCATGCATCTGGGGTTCATTTGCAGTGGCGGGAAGTCCTGGTGTGCCCATTCTCTTTCTGTTTCTCTTCTCTCTCTCTCTTTGCTTGCAAATAAAGGGCTGGAGAGATGGCTTAGTGGTTAAGCGCTTGCCTGTGAAGCCTAAGGACCCCAGTTCGAGGCTCGATTCCCCAGGACCCACGTTAGCCAGATGCACAAGGGGGCACACGCGTCTGGAGTTCGTTTGCAGTGGCTGGAGGCCCTGACGCACCCATTCTCTCTCTCTCTCTCTATCTGCCTCTTTCTTTCTCTGTCTGTCTCTCTCAAATAAATAAAGAAAACTAACAAAAAATTTTAAATATATATATATATATATATATATATATATATATATATATATATATATTAAAAAAATTCTTGGGGTGTGCTAACAGAATGATCCTGTAAGTCATTGACATCATTCTGCAGCTGAGAAAACTGAGTTCCTGAAAGAGAAAGAAAATAAAGCAGACCCACAAAAGATCTTGTTATACTAGAACCCCAAGGAAAGCAGTCTATGTTCTCTGTCAGGTCAAGGGAAGATGGCAACGTGGGCCACCTTGTGTTCCAACTTTCCTGACAGCAGCGGCCAAGCAGCCAGCAACCGCGATCCTCAGGACACAGTCCCTGAGCCCCCGAAGAGGTCTGTCTCCCACCCCCAGCTATACCCCATGCCCTCATGGGGGTCATGCAGGCGACCCCAGACCCTCCAGAAGCAGCTGCTACCCAAGCCATGTGTCCCCCAGGTGAAAGGGCCCAGGAGGCCACCTGCACTGGATTTTAGCTTGTTTTCTTTAGTGTGTGTGTGGGGGGGGTGGGGGTGACAGGGAAGTTGATCCCTATGGAAACCCAACCCCTGAAGAATGTGGCCTGCTCTGGCCTGGCTTCTCTGGCCCCACCAGACCCCTCCTCCCACCTTGCCTCAGCTCATGTCCTATTCTTAAGCATTTCAGAAAGACTTGAGAAGGGGACATGAACAGATAAGCCGGAGAGATGTGGCGCTGGGGGTCCCTATGGGGTGCTGAAACAAAGCCCCCCCCCCCGCCTCCCCAGCCCTGACTGGCACCTGTGTGGAGGGAGAAAAGGGTCTCCCAGGTAAGAGGTCCTCCCACTACCTTCCCTGACAAGTACCCGCTCCTACATGGGGACACAGTTGTGACCGGATTCAGGAAACAAGATTAATGTTCCAGACCGTGTGTAGGCACCCAAGTGAAACTGCCACTTTGAGTAGACAGATCCTGGGGCAGATGTAGAATGTTACTTGCTGTTCTTCCCACAACTTCCAAGACGGGGAGAAGGCTAACTGTAAGTCAAGATGCCTAAGGGGATACCTGGTACATCATCAGGTGATGTCCGTGAGTCTCATGTGCGTGCTTGTGACAATGGCCCATGGTTGACATTGTCTGTAGAGGGAGGTAGATGTTTGATTTTGTCACAAAACCCTCCCAGTCTTTTTTTTTTTTTTCAAGGTAGGGTTTCACTCTAGCTCAGGCTGACCTGGAATTCACTATGCAGTCTCAGGGTGGCCTCGAACTCACAGTGATCCTCCTACCTCTGCTTCCCAAGTGCTGGGATTAAAGGCGTGCACCACCATGCCCCGCTTCAATCATTTCTGACAACATACTTTGAATATTTATGCTACATTTTCAAAGTATTGCTCTCAGCGACTGAAAAGTGGATAATAGGATGTGGTATGTCCATACAGTGGAGTAGTGTTTCACCATAAGAAGGAATGAAGCACTTGAGAAGCAATGGTGGAATGTTTAGCACTGAGTGAGACGTCTCTATCATGCCCTCCAAGGCTCAGGGTCTACTGTAGAAAAGGTGGAGGAAAGAATGTAACAGCCACAACAGTGGACACTGCAAGCCTTATAATTGGCCAGCCAGGCCAAATGAGCCAATGGGTGCAATAGTGGCACGTCTGTCATGGTGGAAACCAACTGCCCTCCAATTGGACTGGAGGCCCGCTCCATGGGACGGAATAGATCCCTGATACTGAAAACTTAAAACAGGGGTAGTCAGGAGCCCTAAGGGTGTAACATCTGCTGATGTCTGGATAAGTGTATATACTATGCTTATTAAACTGCCCAGTAAGCACTTCTCTTAATAGTTATACCCTTATATTAATGCTACTCTCACTTTGGGTAGAGAATCTTCTCTTTTCAGATGGCAGTGACCTTGGGACGACTCAGAAGGTATCATAGTGCTGGATAGAAGTGACTGGAGTGCTGAGTAACATCTCGATCACACTTTCCAAGGCTCAAGGTCTAATGCAGAAGAGATGGCGGAAAGAATGTAAGAGCCAAAGGAAGGGTAGGACTCCTTACAACGTGCTCCCTCCAGACACAAAATGGCCTGGATATCCATGACCTCACAGTGCCTGACACTACCTACACAAGACCATCATAAGAGGAGGAAAAGATCAGGACATCAAAATAAAAGAGAGACTGATTGAGATGGGGAGGGGATATGATGGAGAATGGAATTTCAAAGGGGAAAGTAGGGGGAGGGAGGGTATTACCATGGGATATTCTTTGTAATCATGGAATGTTAATAAAAATTGAGAAAAAAAAAAGAATGTAAGAGCCAAAGGAAGGGGAGGAGTGCTTCCAATACAGTCTTCCAGACACAAAGTGGCCTTGATATCCTTGACCACAAACTCATGTATCAGAGGCTAGCCTTTTTTTTTTTTTTTTTTTTTTTTTTTGGCTTTATAAGGTAGGGTCACTCTAGCTCAGGCTGACCTGGAATTCACTATGTAGTCTCAGGGTGGCCTTGAACTCACGGTGACCCACCTATCTCTGCCTCCCAAGTGCTGGGATTAAAGGCGTGTGCCACCAGGCCCAGCTTTTTTTTTTTTTTTAACATTTTATTTTTTATTTGACAGAGAGAAAGAAGCAGAGAGAGAGAGAGAGAGAATGGGTGCACCAGGGCCTCAGCCACTGCAAATGAACTCCAGATACATGCGCACCTTGTACACCTGGCATACATGGGTACTGAGGAATTGAACCTCGGTCCTTAGGCTTCGCAGGCAAGCACTTTAACTACTAAGCCATCTCTCCAGCCCCATAGCCTTGAACAGGATTACAGATGTGTGCCATGCCCAGTCATCATTCTGTTTTCAATGTTTCACCTGTTATAGTATAGATCAGTGCTTCATTCCTTTATTTATTTGCAAGTAGAGAGAGACAGAGAGAAGAAAGAAAGAGAGAGAGAGAGAGAATGGGCACCCCAGGGCCTCTAGCCACTACAAACAAACTCCAGATGCATGCACCACCTTGTGCATCTGCCTTTATGTGGGTACTGGGGAATCAAACCTGGGTCACTAGGATTTGCAGGCAAGCAAGTGCCTTAACCGCTGATCCATCTCTCCAGTCCTTCATTCCTTTTTTTTTTTTTTAATTGACAACTTCCATCACTGTAAACAATATCCCATGGTAATTCCCTCCCTCCCCCCGCTTTCTTTTTTTTTTTTTTTCCAAGGTAGGGTCTGCATCTAGCCCTGGCTGACCTGGAATTCACTATGTAGTCTCCAGGCTGGCCTCAAACTCACAGTGATCCTCCTACCTCTGTCTCCTGAGTGCTGGGAATAAAAGCATGTGCCACCAGACCTGGATCCTTCTTCATTAGAAAGAAAAAAAACTTTATTGACAACTTCCATACTTATAAACAAGATGCCATGATCATAATCCCCTCCCACCGCCCCTGTCAGGGAAGATGGCTCACCCTCTAGTCAAGCTGGCTCCACCTTCTGAATGCTGGCAGATGCTTATCCCGCAGGAGAGGGAGGAAGAGGGACTCTCCAGCCTCGTGGAAAGCAGACGCGGCCCCACAGTGGACCACAGCCCACAGGGACTGGGGCAGAGATGAGCCTGCTGGCTCAGGTCAGGGCCTTGGCCTGGCTGTGGTCCAGGTGTGACCTCTCCCCAAAGGCTCATGTGCTGCAACATTATCCTCAGTGTGGCTCTTGAGGTGGTGGGGTCTTTAACAGGTGGAGCTTAGGGGACACTAATTAGGTCTTGGGGTTCCACCCAGTGCATAAATTAATGATGTCTCCAGGGCTGGGTCAGGCCTTTGAGATCCCAAGAGAAGGGCTATTATGAAAGAGTATGCCTGCTCCTCCCTGCCCTCACTTCCTGTCTTACCACATGGTCATCTCTCCCACACATGTGCCCACCATTGCTATACCATCCTGCCATCTGCCAAGAAGCATCACCAGAGGCCAGCATCTGGCCATGCCATGCCATTGACTCTCCAAAACTATGATCTCACCATCTTTTCTTTGTGTGTGTGTGTGTGTGTGTGTGTGTGTGTGTGTGTGTTTTGGTTTTTCAAGGTAGGGTCTCACTCTAGCTCAGGCTGACCTGAAATTCACTATGTAGTCTCAGGGTGGCCCTAAACTCTCGGTGATCCTCCTACCTCTGCCTCCCAAGTGCTGGGATTAAAGGCATATGCCACCTCACCAGGCTCTTTATGTATTTTGAGGTAAGGTCTCACTCCGTAATTCCAGGCTGGCCTCAAACTTACATCAATCCTACTTCTGCCTCCCAAGTGCTGGGGTTAAAGACATGTGTCACTATGCCAGGGTTCCTCTTTTTTTTTTTTTTTTTAAAGTTACCAGCCTTCACAAAGTGGCGCATGTGTCTGGAGTTTGTTTTCAGTGGCTAGAGGCCCTGACATGTCCATTTTCTCTGTCTCTCTGTCTCTTTGTCTCTCTCTCTCTCTCTCTCTCTCTCTCTCTCTGCTTGCAAATAAATTTTAAAAATTTAGGGCTGGAGAGATTACTTAGCAGTTCAGATGCTTTCCTGCAAAGCCCAAGGACACAGGTTCGATTCCCCAGTACCCACTTAAAGCCAGATGCACAAAGTAGCACATGTGTCTGAGGTTTGTTTGCAGTGGCTAAAGTGCCACCTAGAGGTCTCTGATGCGCTCATTTATGTCACAAATATCTACAGAGCACCAGCTATGACCAGGAACAAGGAGAGGCACCCAGAGTCCTCCCTGTTTGTGGGAGTGTGGTGGGGGGAGGTCAGAGTTCAAGATGCAGATGGGTCCTTTGTACCTGCCAGGCACATCTCCCAGACTGGAGGGAGGCTCAGCTCCCCAGGTAGGAGAAATCATGCGTCGGGATGTCTCTCAAGTCCAGTTTCCACATCTTGGAAATGGGGACAAGTCACAGGACAGGGCTGCAGGGCTACTTGCTGGGTGGAGGCCAGAGTGTGAGTTCTCTGGGCCCGGCCTGTGGGGGGAGGTGTTGGGGTGGCAGCAGCGCTTCTAGAGCTGGTGCTGTGACAAGGATTGGGAAGGACAGACAGGACAAGTAGGGGACATGCAAGGGACAGATGCCTACCTTCCTGTGTGGGTGCTGGCAGAGGGGCTGCGAGCCTCCTGCCCAAGTGTGCAAGGCTCAGCGACGATGTGCTTCTCAAAGTGCACTGCACGCCCCTCGACACTTCCCGAACGGAGACACAAGCGTGAAAGCGACAGGCGCTAACGAAAGAAACCTAGACAGACAGACAGAGGGAAGACAGAACTGCTGCCAAGGGCAGAGCAGGCTTCCGTTTTAATAGGATAGTCAAGGTCAGTCTCCGTGGGAAGGCGACAGAAGGGGACGTGAAGGAGGGGAGGGTCCTGACATTCGGGTTAAAGAGAGGAGCCAGAGGCAGCCAGAGGAAGTTATTGATTTATTGATTGTTTGTGGTTCTTGATTTTCTCCTACTGTGCACGCGAGGGGGTGGGAAGAAATGCTCTGTCAGTTCTAAAGAGGAAACTGACGTCCAAGGAGGGGAGCCCTGGCGGACATTGTACACCCCCTCACTACAGCCCAGCTGGTGGAACATTCTGGATCTCAGGGCATGGAGAATACCCCACTTTGTCCCTACTGCCACACATGCTTGTATCAGGGGTGGTCTGGGGAGACGCCCCCAGCTGGTTCTGCGGGTCCCACCCCCTCGCAAGCAGACCCATGATGCGAGGAGGCTTTTTGTCCAGGGAGCTTAAACTGCTCAGGTGTTAGTCAGCGAGTGACTACGGTTGAGGCTAGAGGTGGAAGGAGCTACTGTGGAGGGGCCCTGGGGAGGAAGAGTCTTGTGGATGGATGCTCAAGAGCAAAGGGTCCAGAGAGGAGGGGTGGGGTGGGGCACCTGGGGAGGAGGGGTACTGGGCAGGGATGGGGAAAGATAAAACCTACATGCTAAAAGATAGTTTGTTCTCACGAGGGCTGTTAAAAATTTGAGGTTTGGGCTAAAGAGATGGCTCGTTGGTAAGGCACTTGCCTGAGAAGCCTAAGGACCCACATTCGATTCCCCAGTACCCATGCGAGCCAGCTCCACAAGGTGGTGCACGCATCTAGAATTCATCTGCAGTGGCTAGAGGGCCTGGCATGCCCATTCTCTCTCTCTCTCTCTGTCTTTCTCTCAAATAAATAAATAAAATATTACAAATTTTTGAGGCTTCCACACTGTAGACCCAGAACAAAAGTAGGGGCTCTAGACAGCTCAGCAGACACGCTGCTTGAAACATCTGTGTCCCAGCACAGGGGATGTACAAGGGAACCTACCCCTGACCATGTCCCTGGCCTTGGAGGCAGGCAGGTGACCCACCTGGACAGCCCCATGGCATGGCACTCACCACTCCACCAACTTCCTGCAGAGCAACTTTGCCACTCTGCACATCCGTGTCCTGTCTATAAAGTGACAGTTCCTCCCAGGCAGGTAGAGAGCAGAGTTAGCTGGCACTCAGTCTGTGCAATTTAACAATTACCCCCGGAGACTCTTGTTTTTATAACTGCTGCCGCTGCACAGCGACGGCCCTTATATTAAGTTAAGAGTTAAGGTCTTCGTGAGGACAAATGACATAGCCCAGGTCTCCACAGCCTTGAGAGCGCCTGTGTGATCTCTCTCTCTCTCTCTCTCTCTCTCTCTCTCTCTGTGTCGGGGAGGGGAGCGGGGGGGGGCACCTGGTGTAGAATGTAAACAGATGTAGAGGCGCAGGCCTATTGCCCAGCATTCATCCTTCTCTAGAATCTTTTCTCTTTCCACCACGTTTCCAGAGGGCTTCGGTCCATCCTGGCAGGAAGGCATGCAGAGCTCATGGCTGTGGGATTGGTTCAAGCTCCTCATAGCAGGACCGACCAGGAAGCAGAGAGCCTGGCAACAGGCAGGACTGAGCTTTAACCTTGAAAGGCCCACCCCTAAAACCTTCTTCCTGTAGCCAGCCCCCCTTCCTCCCAGAGGTTCCAAAGTCTCCCACATTGACACCGCCAGTTGGGGAACTAAAGTTCAGAACAGGAGCCTGCGGGAGACGTTTCAAACGCAGAACGTAAGTTGGGCATGGTGGCTCACGCCTTTAACCCCAGCACTCAGGAGGCAGAGGTAGGAGGATCATCGTGAGTTCGAGGCCAGCCTGAGACTACATAGTGAATTCCAGGTCAGCCTCGAGCTAGAGTGAGACCATACCTCGAAAAACCAAAAAGGAAAAGAGAAAAAACTTTAGAACATAGCAATGGGGGGTAACAGACCCATACAGACAGACGACTCGCTGTTTAGGTGGCTCTGTCTCCTTGCTTCGGGCCTGTGGAGGGACAGCATGTCCTGTAAGGAGCAAGTGGTGGACAGGGCTGTTCACATTATGAACAGTATAGAGAAAGAGGAAGACTGGAGTTCCACCACCTCTTTGAAGGTCATCCCCCAGGACCAGCTTCCTCCCACTAGAACCCACCTCTTAAGAGTCTCACCACTTCCCAACAGCATCAAGCAGGGGACCGAGCCTTTTCAACACACCGGTGTTTTTGGAGGCTCGTCCAGACCCAGCTATTGCTGTGGGACACGCTGGTGAAAGTGATGATGACTCTCACAGTGGACTGGAGAGATGGCTCAGCGGTTAATGCGCTTGTCTACAAAGCCAAAGAACCCAGGTTCGATTCCCCAGGACCCACACGAGCCAGATGCACAAGGCGGCACATGCGTCTGGAGTTGGCTTGCAGCGGCTGAAGGCCCTGGCGTGCCCATTCTCTTTCTCTGAAATAAATAAATGAAATGAAATTAAAAAAAAAAAAACGCTGAGCACTCGGCAGTCTGTGAGTGGCTATGTCTCCCACCCCACTCCACGGAGCCGAGCCTGGGTACCGCGGCTATGTGGGCTGTGCCTTAAGTACTAAAATGTCACAACCACGGCACCTAGAGTCTCCAGAGCACACGGGAACAACTAAGTCATGTGTGTCAGGGATGCCGGCAGTCCCAGAATTAACCTGAGTGCTCACCCCAAAATCCTTGCTAGACCAGGAGCCAGAGCATTACAGGGAGTGGTGAATAAGTTGGAATATTTTGAGGGTTGGAACTGGGAAAAATCACTGAATCAACCCATTTCACAGGTGTGGACTTGAGCCCTGCGTCCCCCTCCCCCCATGACTTCTGAAGATGACAATTCTGTACCAATCTCCACTCAGCTGGCTGGCCTCCCTTCCCTCCTGCTCCAGCCCCAAGGACATATGCTCCACCTATTTTCTTTTCAATTTATTTATGAGAGAGAAAGAGAAAGACAGAGAGAATGGGCACACCAGGGCCTCCAGACACTGCAAATGAACTCTAGGCGCATGTGCCACTGTGGGCGTCTGGCTTACGTGGGTTCTGGGGAGTTGAACCCGGGTCCTTAGGCTTCATAGGCAAGTGCCTTCACCGCTAAGCCATCTCTCCAGCCCTCCCCACCTATTTTTCTCCCTTAGGGCCTGCCTGAGTCCAAAGTACTGTCCTCCCTCAGGTCCTTCCCTCCTCTCTATGGAAGCTGCTTGGCTGGCATGATGCGTCTTTAGCAAGAAAGCAAACCGAGTAAGAGACAGAGGCCAACAGCCCCTCTACAGGGGCCTCGTTAGCTGTTAGGAGCGAGGAGTTTGGTTTTTGTTAATATTTTTTTTCCCTGCGTGGCGTCCTGCAAATAGGAACATCCAGAGAGCAAATTGGAGGCCATTTATTGCTGTTGGATCCTCGGGCAGCGTTAGCGGAGAAGCCAGCTTCAAGTGCAAGTTCAATCCTGCCCGGTTAAAGCAATCGGGGCTCTGCTCCGGACTGCAATTGAAGGAGCTGATGAGGGGCAGGGCCCAGAACACCCTAGTTAATAGCATAATAGGATTGAGGCTGCTGTGAGCTCATCCCACTCCCACAGGATCCTCAGCCGGGCAGGGGCTCCCGAGGCTTCCAGCCCCAGCCCAGCCCAGCCACACCATGCACCTTGGGGTGCTGACTGGGAATCTTCTGTGTGTGCCAGGAAGTTGGAGGACAGACACCCAAGGTCACCTGAGTCCAAATCCCAGAACTGGCAGCTTCTAGCTGCATGGCCTTGCATCTTGTTTAACGTCTGTCTCTTCATGGGGAAAATGGAGATTTTTGTCCTGATCACTATAACAAATGCCTGGGACGATCAGCTTACAAAGAGAAATGGTTTGTGTGGCTCACGGGTCTGGAGGTTTCGGGCTCATTGCTTTGACCTGAGAAGCCCATCACGGAAGAAGGGCTTGGTGGCGCTGAACCACACACCTGGTCACACAGGACCACATGCCTCATGCTCCAGAGGCAGAAAAGAAGGAGGAGCCAGGGTCCCACAGCTGGTCCCAAGGCCTGTTTTCCATTGCTGAAGACCTCCCAATAGACCCCTCCTTTTTAAAAAAATTTTTTTTCTTAAAAATTTTTATTTATTTATTTGAGAGAGAGAAGGAAAGAAGCATATAGACATACAGAAAGAATGGGTCCGCCAGGGCCTCTAGCCACTGCAAACAAACTTCAGACACACACGCCACCTTGTACATCTGGCTTACGTAGGGAATCAAACCTGGGTCCTTAGGCTTCGAAGCCAAGTGCCATAACCACTAAGCCATCTCTCCAGCCCAAGCCCTTCCTCTTAAAGGTTCCACTACCTCCCAATATTAGCACCCCGGGGATCGAGCTGAACGCGGGCTTTTGGGGAGCCTTCCAGATCCGGGTTGTAGAGGTGAGAGCAACTGCTTCCTGCCCTTAACAACAACTCAGACTATGGTGAACCAGAAGCAGGTGCCTGGTCTATGCTAAGAACTAAATTAGGCCTGGAGAGATGGCTCAGTGGTTAAGGCGTTTGCCTTCAAAGCCTCACAACACAGATTTTATTCCCTGGTACCCACGTAAGCCAGATCATAAAGTGGCATATAAGTGTGGAGTTCATTTGCAATGGCTGAAGGCTCTGGCATACCCATTCTCTCTCTCCTCTACTCTCTATCTTTCTCTGCTTGAAAATAATAAATACTTTTTAATTTTTTTTATTTATTTGAGAGTGACAGACAGAGAGAAAGAGGCAGAGAGAATGGGTGCACCAGGGCCTCCAGCCACTACAAACAAACTCCAGATGCATGCGCCACCTTGTGCATCTGGCTTACGTGGGTCCTGGGGAATAGAGCCTTGAACTGGGATCCTTAGGCTTCACAGGCAAGCACTCATCCACTAAGCTATCTCTCCAGCCCTCCTTGCTTGATTTTTAATTGGTAGACTTTTTATTATTTTTATTTATTTATTTATGTGAGAGAGAGAGAGAGAGAAAATGGGCATGCTAGCCTTTAGTCACTGCAATCAAACTCCAGACACATGTGCCATCTTGTGCACATGCGTGACCTTGTACACATACGTGACCTTGTGCATCTGGCTTATGTGGGTCCTGGGGAATTGAGCCTCAAACCCAGGTCCTTAGGCTTCGCAGTAGCTGTTATAGATCAAGGAATGAAGAGTCAGCAGTGCACCCACAGGTCACCTTGGCCCCAGCTGCTTCATACCAGCATCACATTGTCCCCAGTTAGGAATTAAAAAAATTTTTTTTTGTTGTTCATTTTGATTTATCTATTTGAAAGCAACAGGCAGAGAGAAAGAGGCAGAGAGAGAGAGAGAGAGAGAGAATGGGCACGCCAGGGCCTCCAGCCACTGCAAACAAACTCCAGACGTGTGCGCTCCCTTGTGCATCTGGCTAACGTGGGTCCTGGGGAATCAAGCTAGAACCGGGGTCCTTAGGCTTCACAGGCAAGTGCTTAACCGCTAAGCTGTCTCTCCAGCCCCCCAGTTAGGAATTTTAATGGCTCTTACACACGGCACCATGCAGATGCTGAGACTGTCACCTGTCACGTGGCTGGGGATGGCATGGAGCAATCACAGCCAGCCAGGAAACAGAGTGGCAGTGTGACATCCAATGGAGGGACGACACGCACTCACACTCCAACTGGGTGACGTCATCGGTAGAAATACACCCGAAAAGAAATCTGGCCTCAGCATTCATGACGTGCACGGGGGTGTGTTCACGGCAGCGAGTTCAAGACTCCAAGATGGAAGCTGTCGGTGCGCACACACAGGAGACCAGGGGAACTGATGGGGAGTTCATTCAAGGATGGACAGAAAAGAAGCCTGCCATCCTGCTCAAGGCAGACATTGGGGAGTGTCTTCATGGTGATAGAAAAGGCCCATGACCTGACTGTTGTGATGTTTTTCCACATCTGTACCAATGATAATGGGGGGGGGGGAGAAGAATATATGTAAAATGGTAGAAGCATGTCTGAGTGAATAACTCCCCAATATCAGTGTCCCGGTTTTCATCAATTTTTACCACATTCTTGTGAGATACCGTTGGGGAAGGTAGAAGAAAGAACTGCCAGTATTGTCAGGTTTAACCTCTTGATAGCCATAATCTTTCTTTTTTTTATTTATTTTTTATTTATTTGAGAGCGACAGGCAGAGAGAAAGAGGGAGAGACAGACAGAGAGAGAGAATGGGCGCGCCAGGGCCTCCAGCCACTGCAAACGAACTCCAGACGCGTGCGCCCCCTTGTGCATCTGGATCATGTGGGTCCTGGGGAATTGAGCCTCGAACTGGGGTCCTTAGGCTTCACAGGCAAGCGCTTAACCGCTAAGCCATCTCTCCAGCCCAGCCATAATCTTTCAAAAGAAAAACTCAAAGCTCATTAAAAACGTGAAGGAGGGGGCTAGAGAGATGGCTTAGCAGTTAAGGCGCTTGCCTGCAAAGCCAAAGGACCCGGGTTCCGTTCCTCAGGACCCACATAAGCCAGATGCACAGTATGGTGCATGCGTCTGGAGTTCGTTTGCAGTGGCTGGAGGCCCTGGTGGCCCTATTCTCTCTATCTATCTGCCCCTCTCTCTCTCTCTCTCTCAAATTAATAAATAAAAAATTTAAAAAAAAAACATGAAGGAGGGCTGGAGAGATGCCTCAGCTGTTAAGGCACTTGTCTTTAAAGCCTAATGACCCAGGTTCAATTCCCCAGTACCTACATAAAACCAGATGCACAAAGTGCTGCATGCATCTGGAATTCATTTGCAGTGGCTGGAGGCCCTGACATGCCCATTCTTTCTCTCTCTCTCCTTGCAAATAAATAATTAAAAAGAACCCACAAAGGAATGCGAAAAACAGAATGGACACCAGGTATGATGGCACTCACCAGTAATGTCACAGCTCTCTGGAGGCAGACACAGGAGAATGACAAATTTGAGGCCAGCCTGGGCTTCCTAAAGACCCTGCCTTAAACAACCAAATTCCAAGCAGGCCAACAGAATGAGAAAGCCGAAAACACACTGCGTGATTCCACGGATGTTGCGTTCCAACCGGGCCATCGCCCAAGCCCTGGCTGAGAGCCCCGGTGCAGGTGCAGACTGCAGGATAGGAAGGGCGTTATCAGCACGGACTGGGGAGCAGGCTGCCCCGGGCGGCAGCGTGGCTGTGGACGCCTGGGGGCTTCTGGGCTTCTCAAGTGTGATGGAGGACCGTTGTTTTGTTTGGCTTTACTGCTTATCCCTGTCGCTCTCAAGCAGCGTCTGAATTGCTTGTTGATGTGACCAGAAGCAGCTGAAGGGAGACAAGGGTTTTCTTTCCACTTCCACGGGGTGTATTCCATCCTAGTGGGGAGGGAAGGGCAGCGGGAGACCAGCTGGTCACATTGTCCCCACAGTTAGGAAGTAGAGGATGAAGAGGAAGGTGCAACGGGGCTGTGAAATTCAAGGCTCACCTCACCAAGTGACCCACTTCCTCCAGGAATGTCCTACTCCCTGACGGCTCCACAACCTTCCCAAAACAGCACCCCCATCCGGGGACCGAATGTCCAAACGCATTTCGCACTGAAACCACAGCATTCTTCCCCTGGCTCCCGTAGGCTCACAGCCGTCTGGGAAGGCAAAAATGCAGTTAACTCCAATTTCGAAAGTTCCCATAATCCACCAGTCCCCACTCTGTTCAAAAGTCCAAAGTCTCTTCCAAGACTCAAGGTAGTTTCTTCACTAGGAGCCCCTGTAAAATAAAAACACAGGGCAGGGCATGGTGGCACACGCCTTTAATCCTAGCCCTCGGGAGACAGAGGCAGGAGGATCGCCGTGAGTTCGAGGCCGCCCTGAGACTACACAGTGAATTCCAGGTCAGCCTGGGCTAGAGTGAGACCCTACCTCGAAAACCCAAAAGCTAACTAACTAAATAAAAACGTGAGGTAGAATGACACAAAGTAAACATTCCCATTACTAAAGGGAAGAACAGGGGCCACAGCAAGAACAGACTGGACCCGAACGAGACTGAAGCTTGACAGGGCAAACACCAAATCCTGCGGCTCCATGTCCAGTATGTGGGACTTCTGCTGAAATGGTCTGGGCCTCCAAAAGGCCTAGGAAGCTCCACCCCTCCAGTGGTACCGCCTGTCACACTCACACACACACACACACACACACACACACACACAGCCTCTCTCTTGGGCTACCTCTGCTCTAAACGCACAGCTTTCCCATGGTCCCTGGCATCCCCAACGTCCTGGGGTCTCCATTGCAATGTAAGGTGCATCTTTGCAGCTTCGTGCCAGGGCTTCTCACGGCCTCCGTGCAGGGAAGCTGAGCCTGAGACACTTGCCTGGCCTTGGCAGCTTTCTGAAACCACGGAGCAAGACGCCAAGATTCCCTTCAACCTCGCATCCTTTACACCTACAACCCAGCACCACATGGACACGGCTACCCATCTGTGCTTCCAACATGGGGTGGAGCCTCGGTCCCCTTGGGAAGTGACAGAGACAGCTGTGTGCCTTGGTTGCTGAATGTGTGGGAACGCTTGCTAGGGGCAGCTCTATTTTGAGCAGGGAATCCCTCTGTGCTAGTCTCTATTCAGGCCTCCAAAATATTTTGAATTCCTACACATTAGAGCCTTCAGTGGGTGGAGTCTGGCCCTTAGAGTACCTCTTCTGTTTTCCCAGTGAAGAGAGTGAGGGTTCTCTGTAACCACGTTAGTCTTTTAAACCTCTTTCACAATGGTACAAGCCTTTGTTGGCTATCTATGGTCTCCTTGCCCGGAAATTTAAACTTGTTCACAAACCTTTTCTCACCAAACCTCACCACACACCCACACACCTTTTCGCTCACTTTCTCTGTAAATCTGAATAAAAGCAGTGACTAATGACCATGACACAGAAGCCATGCTACCCTGCCTTGAAATTTTCTCTGCCAAACACATGAGTCTATTATGTTCAAACTCAGCCTCACTCAAGTTCTCAGGACACAGAACACAGCCAGAATCTTGGCCAGAAAACCACACGAAACTGCCTCTAGCCCCTGGCTGAGAAAGTCCTTATTCTCTTCTGAAACCTCATGAGCAGAGCCTCCACTGTGCACACCCCTCTAATCCCTCAGGCTCTTCCCGAATCCCATCACAATGGCTTCTTAAGCTCTGCTCAGAGCGCTGGAGGGCTTCTCTGGCCCCAAATTCCAAATCCTTTCCACACTCCTAGTTCTCAAGGTCAATTGCTAGTTGTGCCACATAGCAGCCATGTGACCTTGACCAAGTCACCAGCCAGGGCCGCTTTGTGGGGCTAATGACAGGAAGACAGCTACCCTACGGTGCCTCTCCCCACCCCAGGGGATGCCGATCGAGCTGTCTGGACATTCTAGGTGTCCAGACCTCGTGGCAAGGCTGGCAGTGACCTTTTTGCCTAATGTCACGGTCCCTTGAGGGTATCTCCCAGATACCTGATTGCATGTCCCAGTGCAGTGTGCAAAGTTCCATGCCCATCCCCTGGGGAAGACACACTCTCCAACGTGTCTCTCTGGGAGAAGGAATCTCCCCAGGTTGCTTAGAGGGGAGCAGAAACTGGGCCAGGTATGCCAGCAGGCAGGCCTCGTCTCTGCAAAATGTGGGGCCCAGCTATCTCACCTTCCCACTCTTCTCTGAGTCACACATGTGGGCACAGACCTCACCAGCTTCTCTCCGGCATAACTAGCTAGAGCAAGGTTTCCCCGCCCCCCCCCCCACCCCGCAACCTCCTCGACCAGGCAAGGCTAGCCTTCCTCACGCAGCCTTCCCCACCACGTTGCCTCTGAGATCTGGCCATCTTTAATGTTCCCAACACGCCATCCTGCAGCAGCCTCAGGTCCGTGTTTGCCTAAAGTCCCAATGCCACCCAAGGCCAGCAGGACCACTCTTCACCTCTCTCCACCTGCTCCTCCCACACGGCGGAGGCGGCACCATTACCATCTTGAGACTAACCCTTCAGCTTTCTCTCACCCGCTGCCTGCAGCTCTCTCTCTAAATGCGTGCACACAGTGACTCTGTGGCCCTCCGAGTTCAGGATTTGGAATTTCTTCCTAGAGGGAAAAGGCAGGAAGGGAACAGCTTGTAAGCATGGGCTGCGCCTCATTAAGAAGTGTGTTACGGGGTGGCGATCACTTTTCCCTAACCTAGACAGGCCGGCTGGAAGCTGACCTTCGAAACATCCTGAAATTCCATCAACGGCTGAGCCTGCGCCCCTCCTCCCACACACAGAGCCCCTTCCTCCCTTTCTCTCCAGGGACCTCAAGAGGTCACAGGACCACACTCCACCCCCAGAAGGTCTGTGAGGCTCTGGGAGGGGCCTGACCACGGGCCCACTGACACGTGATGGGGGCCCCAGGTCACTCACAGTGGGGCAAAGGCTGAAGCTATGTCTGGGTATTGGGGGCTGGGGAGGAGCTGCCCGGGTAGATGGAAAGCAATCCCTGCCCAGGTTTTCAGTAACACGTACGTTAACCCTGCAGAATGATATTCAGCAGTAATGTGGATAGGAACGTGGATAACTAGTGTTGGAGAGTTGAGGATTCCCAGCCATCGGCCACCACTGTCAGGATAGCCAGTCTTTCCAGGAGCCTGTGGGGGAAGGTTAACTGTTCTCCGCATTAGCCAGTGGGGAAACTGAGGCACCCGAGGATGCCATCTGGGACGCTCTGGAGGGACAGGCACTGTGGGTCACAGCTTTCCTTCAATCCAACCTTCACCATCATGTGTCATCATCAAAATGCTATTTTTTTTTTCCTGGACCCAGCTTCACCGAGAAGGGTTCCCCCATGAGCTGGAGCCCTTGCCAGGTGACCCCCAGGGCCCCAAATAGCCTCTTGGCCCCCAGTTTCCTTGTCTATGAGATTTGCAGCCAAGGCCCACCCCACTGGGGGCCCTGTTAGAAAACCGCTGCCTGCCAAAGTCCCAGCATGTGGGCTACCCCATCTTTGAAATATTAGAAATATTGAAAATAGCTCACCACCACCACCGCCCCCCCTTTGGCCCATACCATCTTGGTCTCTGGCTGGCAGGGAGCCTCGGCGCTTGGTTTCCCCGGGGGCCCCACGCCGGTCACTGTGTTGACTTCTGGTCTGAGCTGGAGAGGCTGTTTGCAGGGCTAGAACCTTCTGGTGTGTTCGAGGTTTAACCCCTCTTGCCAGAGCCAGCCAGTCATGAGGAGAGGGGGTGGGACTGGGGGAGGAGGGCCCCCCCCCTCCTCCCACGCAGCCCAACAGTGAAGCCCCCTTCAGCTGGCGGGACATCAAAACCCACACAAAATGCTTCCATGTGGTACCAGCCTTGGGCCTGTGTCCTTCACGTCGGATTAATCCCGGGGCTGCTCGGACAGCCGCGCCCTCACCACTCCGCTTTCATGCTTGCCCACAATTTGAATGTCATCACACAAAATCAAGGCTAATTGTGAACAGGCCTGCAGCCTCCCCGCCTCCCCCCACCCCCGGTCTTCCCATCCACATCTGGATCCCACAACCTCTCCTGGGGCCTCGAGACCTGCTCAAGGCCCTCGTAAGACTCTAACTGGATTTCCCTTCCCATCTCCCAGCCTCCTTCATACAATCCTTGGAAGGCTCTTTCCCGTCCTCTTGCATCGGTATTGGCTGGCCCTGTGAACTCTCTGACTCTGGGCTCCCTCCTTAGCCCATGTTGAGGTTCTGGTGAAGTTCAAGGGCTCTGTGCCCAGCTAAGCACTCTCTGCCCTCTGCCTGCTGGCCACGGCCCTTCCTCCAGACAGCCACCACGTTGCGCACACATTGCACCCTGATGTGACACTTCAGCATGGACACATCTTCCACATCCCCCACCCCGGACCAGCAAAGCGGACACGGTCTCACCTAGCAAGAAACGTGGAGAAGTGGAATTGCTTGACCACCTTCATGACCCCTGAAGGAAGCTTTCGAAGTGTCCGCTCTTACTTTCGGGGGGAGGGGGGGGAGCAAGGATGAAGTTAGAGAGAGGCTCTGCAAAAGGAACGGACCCTGGGAGTGGGGGACAGGGGTGTCTTGAGCACCTGGTTGAGCACTGATGTCAACAGTAATCAAAACAGCATCAAGCCGGGCATGGTAGCTTTGATTCCAGCACCAGGAGTTCCAGGTCAGCTGAGCTCCACTGAGACCCTACATCAAATAGCCAAAAACTAATAAATCGGCCGCGGTAGCGCACGCCTTTAATCCCAGCACTCGGGAGGCAGAGGTAGGGGGATCGCTGTGAGTTCGAGGCCAGCCTGAGACTACATAGTGAATTCCAGATTAGCCTGTGCTAGAGTGAGACCCTACCTCAAGAAAAAAAAAGGAAGGAAGGAAGGAAGGAAGGGAGAAAGAAAGGAAAAGAAAAGAAAACCAAGTCATCAAAATGGGGGACTCTTGTTCAAATGACTGTCGCGCGGTTTCAGAGCCCAGTGAGGGCTGGGTGGTTCTTACCACCCTCCCCAACCTCCAACCCTCCCCAGCACCAGCCCCTGCTATTCACGTTTGCCTCAGGCCTCAGGGGGTCAGACCAAGTGTTCTGCCAGGATATGACCTCTGCTTTTGTCACTCCCATTTCCCAGAGGCTGAAACTAAGTCTGGAACATCTGTTCCTAAGACCCTGAGAGAAGTCAGGATTCAAACTAGAAACCCAGTGAAGAGGAGGGAGGCTTCAAAGACCCAAGACTTATGCAAATGTCCGTGCATCAGTAAGCTAGGGAATGAATGAGTGAGTGAATGAATGAATGAGTGAAAACCTGCCCTCCTCCTGGGTTCCAGGGCATCTGTGGCCATTTCCTCTGTGAGGTGACCTGTACAGTTGGAGCCTCAGCTCCCTTCTTTCCAAGGACTGCCAAAAAGAATTTCAACTCTCTCTCTCTCTCTCTCTCTCTCTCTCTCTCTCCTGTCATTGGCATCTGCCAAGAACGAGACCAGCGCTGCTTGACAAATGAAATTCTGCGAAAGCGTGTCACACGCTTTAAGCATCTGTCACTGCGTGGGAGAGGCTCGCCAGCTGTGGAATGACCCTCTTCCCGTCCCGTCCTGCTGCTGGCCTGACTTTGCCCCACCTTCCTCCAGGGGAAAGTCTCTTCTGCTCTTGGTCCTGTTGGCCACTTGCTGGACGGAAGTGCACAGGCCTTGGCTTCCCCAGCGTTGGCCGTGTGACCTGCCAGACGAACGGCAAAGCTGTGGTAGAGAAAGAAAGTGGGTGACCCCAGCCTGGACCGACTTTCACCACAGGTTCCCACGCTCCAGCCTCTTCGTCCTGTGATCCAAAGAATGCAAGAGAACGCTGCTGTCTGACTAAATGTATATACTGTGCTCATCAACTGCCCAGTAAGCACTCCTCTTAATGTTCATACCCTTATATTAACGCCACTCTCACTTTTGGTAGAGAACCTTCTCTTTTCAGATGGCAGGTGACCTTGGGATGACTCAGAAGGCACCATGGTGCTGGGAAGAAGTGACAGGAGTGCTCAGCACTGCAATATCTCTATCACATCTTCCAAGGCTCAGGGTCCTTTGCGGAAGAGGTGGCGGAAAGAACGTAAGAGCCAAAGGAAGGGTAGGACTCCTTACAACGTGCTCTCCCCAGACATAAGATGGCCTGGATAGCCACGACCTCACAGTGCCTGACACCACCTACACAAGGCCATCATAATAGGAGGCAAAAGATCATGACATCAAAATAAAAGAAAGACTGATTGAGAGGGGGAGGGGATATGATGGAGAGTAGAGTTTCAAAGGGGAAAGTCGGGGGAGGGAGGGTATTACCATGGGATATTGTTTACAATCATGGAAGTTGTTAATAAAAAAATAAATAAAATGGGAAAAAGAAAAAAAACAAAGAATGCAAGACAAGCACCTGGAAGCCCACTTCGCTGGTGTAGAAAGTGAGGCGTCCACACTACTGGTTGTCAACCCACAAACTGACGGGGATGGGGGGGGAGAGACGTACCAAAATGATGTCTTCTTTCTCCATGCTTCATGGGATTGCTGGCTATTTGTTTCAGCGCAGCAAATACAGTTAGATAAGGTCACCATAGCAACTCCAGGGCTCTGATCCACCCCCACCTCCCTCCCAGTTAGAAAACGGCCAGGGCTTCTGATCTGAGGTCACAGACCTGGTGACAGGTCCCAAGCGGGCGCTTCCCGGAAGGGGCCACAGGGCTTAACAAGGACAGTGATACAGTTTCTCAGCTCGGCTCTGAGGGTCAGCTGGCTTCCCCATAGGGACATAGAGGCCTCCTGCAGGGTGACCCCCTCTCTTTGCAGGCCTGAGCCTGGATCTCTCCGCTGGAACTGGGAGCCTCCCTGCTTAGCCAAGGCAATGTGCATGCACACGCGTGCTCGCGCGCGCGCACACACACACACACACACACACACACACTAACCCTCACACATGTGGCAAATGAACACGAAGAGCATCAGGCTATCGTCTTCTGTGCGGGCCGTGTTTACATTTGCAATAAAAGCAAGCAGATGCTGGTGATTTAACTAATCAGGTCCCATCCCAGCCCCAGACACACGCCTGCTGTCCAGCCCCTCACCCTGGCTTTCACTAAGCCTGCAATTAGCCTGGCCCCAGCCCTCCTCATTGCTACAATTACCCAAACAGGATGGATAGATGGATGTCCAAATGGCCAGTCCCCTGAGGGTTCAGCGCCAACAACAGGGGACAGAGACCTCCTCTGGCCTACACTTCTTCCCTTTCTTAAGATCTATCTTCCAGGGTCCAGCCTGCTAAAGGACTGGGTCTGGGGGGGGGGAATCCCCCAGAGGAAGATAAACGACTTCTGCAAATTTTACCATCCCCAGATTCGCAGACAGATACCAGCCTGAGGGCTGGAGAAACAGCTCAGCGGTTAAGACACTTGTGTGTGAAGCCTTAGGACCCAGGTTTGATTCCCCAATACCCACATAAGCCAGATGCGCAAGGGAGTGTATATGTCTGGAGTTTGTGTGCAGTGGCTAGAGGTCCTGGGGCATCCATTCTCTCTATATCTATGCCTTCCCACCCTCAAACAAATAAATAAAATGTTTTTTAAAAAAATACCAGCTTGAGTCTGGCTACATCCCCCCCCCAAATCCTCCATCGAGTGGATCACCGTCCAGTCCTGCTTGCTGGACCGTCCATAAACCTCTGGGTGACCTCAGACACACTGCATCAGCCAGTGAGGTTGGGCGGGGGCTCAGTTCCCATAGAACCCAGTTTCCTAGTTCACCAGTTTGGGCATTCTTCGCCATGATCACAACATTGTCCAGCACCCCCTGCCTGCTCTCAGGCCCAGCTGTGCCAGTTAGAACCCAGGGGGCACTTGGAAACGTGAGTGATGTCCCCACCCACTCCATCCCTGTCACCCCAGATGCAACCAGGCTGGGCTGGGCAGGCATTAATGCCACGTTGCTCCCAACATCTCCCAGGGGAGTCTAATGACCTGATAGGGTTGAGATCCTCGGGGCCCGAAAGATCCCCGAGGCCCACCTGGCCCCTTCATGGGCACAGTTGTCTAATAGAAACGTGGTCTTCTGCGGCCCCTGGTCCAGCCCATTTCCACAGCTACGCGGACCTGCAGGGACCCATTCCACTGAGGTGCATTTTATTTTTCTAAGCAGACATTGTTGAACCAATTCCGAGTGGAGCAGAATCCAATAAAATGCCGGCCTGACAACACTTTTACGGCTAATTGGTTTGACTGGAACATTGTAGGTGTGTGAAGGGACTTGAGTGAGGGACAGCGAGACCTCGTTAACCTTCCCTCAGGGCCAAGCTCTGCTGTGGGTCCCTCACGAGGTCTGTTCTGCCCGGGGCACCTCCTCTTGCCTGCAGAAGGGACCCCTACTCCAGAGCCCCCTGTTTCCCTCCCAGGATAATATGCCCCAAGCTCCTGTGTCCCTCCTCCCTCTCCCTCCTCTGGCTCTCCTGTGTCCCTCCTCCCTCTCCCTCCTCCTGGCTCTCCTGTGTCTGCCCTCCTCCCTCTCCCTCCTCTGGCTCTCCTGTGTCCCTCCTCCTGGCTCTCTTGTGTCCCTCCTCCCTCTCCCTCCTCCTGGCTCTCCTGTGTCCCTCCTCCCTCTCCCTCCTCCTGGCTCTCCTGTGTCCCTCCTCCCTCTCCGTCTCCCTCTCCCTAGCTCTCCGCCCACACTAGACAGCATTCTTTGGACAGTCCATCTCTTCCCCTCTTATCCCTAACCATGCTAATCCTTTTGCTTGAGACTCTGTTCCCTGTACTTCTGCACCTTAGCGTCCCTCGGAGCTCAACCCAAATGTCACTTCCCCAAGGATGCCCTCCCGGTTGGCCGGCTCTCTGAGCACAGGCCACTTCCACTGTCTGTCTTCCTGAAGCCAGCCACGAGCCCCTGGTCTGAGCTGCTGGAGGACGAGGTCCTGGGTTAGGTGTCCGCAGCGCAAGAGGGGGAGACAGAGGGCCCGGGCTCTGCCCGCGGGAGTCTCATCAGCTCTGAGCCCGTCCTGACACGGAGACACACTGGGGTCCTAGGACAGATGCTTCTTGTCCCATCCCCTAGTCGGGGTCCCAACGTGGGTGGAGATGTGGTAGTATAGGGCCGGGGACTCTGTGTGATCTTAAGCATGGGAGGTGAACCCTCTGGGCTGGAGAAGATGCTCGTGATGTGGGCTTGAGTTCCTCCGAAGGACTTGAAGGCAGGGCAGATGACTTAGTGTAGGCAATTGCTACTTTGGGTCATTTATTGCTTGTTTTCAATAAGAGGAATACAGGAATATATATTCTGGTTTTTCTAGGTAGGGTGTCCCTCTAGCCCAGACTGACCTGGAATTCACTCTGTAGTCTCGGGCTGGCGTCAAAGTCATGGTGATCCTCCTACCTCTGCCTCCCAAGTGCTGGGATTAAAAGCGTACACCACAACACCCAGCCATAGTTGTTGTTGCTGTTTTTTAATCCAATGGCCCTCAAGGCTTTTATGAGATAGGGAGCCCACCTGTCCCTGCCCAGTGCCTGCGTCACCGCAAGGCAGCAGCGCCCCTCTCAGCTGTGACAGAACTCTCAGAATCATCTCTACTGAATGTTTTATCATTTCAACTTCACAGAAGTTACACGTACTCTTTTCCTGTTTGTTCTTGAGGTAGTGTCTCGCTCTAGCTCAGGCTGACCTGGAATTCACTATGTAGTCTCAGGGTGGCCTCGAACTCACAGTGATCCTGCTACCTCTGCCTCCCGAGGGCTGGGATTAAAGGTGTGCGCCACCATGGCTGGCGTATGAGCACTCTTTTGTCGGCTGATGCAGCCTTTAAATTTCACAGGCACCGTGCTGGATGCCCACACCTGCGCTTTCTGTGTGACCCCCAGGGTTAACTTCCTGACCACTCCAAGCATGTTTCCTTGCCTTATAAGTGGGGACAAGGTAAACCAAGTGTGGTGGCACACGCCTGTAATCCCAGCACTAGGGATACCAAGGCAGGAGGATCAGGAGCTGAAGGCCAGCCTGGGATAGATGAGACCCTTTCTCAAAATAAATAAATAAGTAAGTAAATGATAGATAGATAGATAGATAGATAGATAGATAGATAGATAGATAGATAGAGGGATAGATAGATAGAGGGATAGAGAGATAGAGGGATAGATAGATAGAGGGATAGAGAGATAGAGGGATAGAGAGATAGAGGGATAGATAGATAGACAGATGATAGATAGATAGGTAGATAGATAAAGAGAGAGAGAGAGATAAAGAGTGGGCTGGAAAGATGGCTTCGTGGTTAAGGTGTTTGCCTGAGGACCCAAGTTCAATTCCCCAGGACCTACATCAGCCAGATGCACAAGGTGGCACATGTGTCTGGAGTTCATTTGTAGCAGCTGAAGGCCCTGGCATACCCATTCTCTCTCTCTCCCTCTCAAATAAATAAATAAATAAAATATTTTAAAGTGGGGTAATTGTGAAAACCTAGAGTTCACGGAGCTTGGCATTAGCTGAGGCAGAAGCTTATATATATTCATGCCTCAGAACCGATACCAGGATGCCACCTGCTTCTTCTGGGGGAAACTGACTACCCAAGGCCTGGCACCTGGAAGGTGTGGGACAGTGACACTGCCCAGGTGTTCCAAAATTCCAGAGGGCAGGTGACGAAGCCGGCAGGAATACAAGAGCCTTCCGAGGGACTGCCCTCTGCTTGGATCCCGTAAAAGCCCACGTTGGCTCATCGGCCACCAGAGCTGTGTGCAGTGCCCCACCCCGGCTGCCCTACTCTTGCCCTCCACAACCCTCCTTCCACATTGCCTCTGAGTTTAGACCATATGGTCTCCCAGACCTTGATGGGCTGGCCTTTGACCTTGCCCTGAGCCTGCCCCACATTTCTCTCCTCTAAGGCCGCCACAGCCTCTGCTGTCTCCCACAGGATCCATGATCCCCAGTGGGCCGCTGCTTCTCCCTCCAAGATACAGTTGTCCTCAGACCCAGGAGCCTCACCTCCCTCTGAGCAGCATGAGCACACAGTAGGACAGCCACATAGAGCTTGTTCCTACTGTGTGCCTGGCACATGCAGCTACTAAATACTATGCGCTGGGCAGTGGAGGTGCAATGGTCACAGACAGATGGGGTACCTGTCCCCTCAGAGAAGCTTAACTCCCATCTAAGAAAGAAGGCTGCATTCCCAGGGAGACTCGGTGGGTAAGAGTGCTCGCTGCATGAGTCCGAGGCCCCGAGTTTGGATCCCCAGCACCCAGGAGAGGCTGGACACGGTCGCGAAGCGTCTGTAACCCCAGTGCGTGCCTGTGGTGAGATGGGAGGCGGAGATGGAAGCTTGCAGGACAGCTAGGCTGGCAAATCCAACCAGAGACCCTGCCTCAAACAAGGAAGCAAGGTGAGGATGGACCGCCAAAAAGGAAGGAAGAAGGAAGAAAGGAAAGAAGTAATGGAGGGCGGGAGGAAAGAAGGAGGGAGGGAGAGAAGGAAAGAATGAAGGGAGGAAGTCGGGTGTGGTGGCGCATGCCTTTAATCCTAGCACTTGGGAGGCAGAGGTAGGAGGATCACCGTGAGTTCAAGGCCATCCTGAGACTACAGAGTGAATTCCAGGTCAGCCTAGACTAGGGTGAGACCCTACCTCAAAAAACCAAAAAAAAAAAAAAAAAGAATGAAGGGAGGGAGGGAGGGAAGAAAGGGGGGGAGGAAGGGAGAGAAGGAAGGAAGAGAGAAAGGAAGGAAGGAAGAAACAAAGGAAGGAAGGAAGAAATGAAGGAAGGACGGAAGAAGTCTACATGTTGGATTGGACCAGTCACAGCATCTGAGCCCAAGATACAACAGCTAGACTGAAGAGAGTTCCATTTCCACCTTGTGTAAAAGATGCCCAAATGATCAAATTATCAAGACACATTTCCATGTTCATGACACGCTGAGATCCCTAAGAGCTCACAATTTACCCACCGGTCTGTGTGGAGGTGAGGATTCTGTCGACAGAGGGTATCCAAGAACGGGGTGGAATCCCAGCATTGTGAGCTGCACTGAGGGACATTTCATATATACTCTTGAATAATATCGACTATATCGTGACACTCAGCCACAGATGTGGTGTCTGACATCCACAACAAGGAAACTGAGGCTCAAGGACCCAGCAGGTGGCCAGGCTCAGAGCCAGCCCACTGTGCAGCTCTAAAGGGTGCTCCGAGCTCTCTGTCTCGGGACTCCCCAGAATGCTTGCTGGCTGACTGCTCTCTGTGACTAGGGAAGGAGGCTCAAGTTCAAGGGCTTTGAAGGATGGACACCCGGGAGGTCCACATACCCTCAGTGTGGAGCCTTTGGGGAACTTGGCAGCACGTGGAACTTGTAGTCCCCAGAGAGCCGCGAACCCCAGAAAGGACTCAGTTCAACCCCGGGGCCCTGCTGCTGGGCTCCAAGGAAGGCTTTTGCCAGGGGAGGCCTGTGGGGGCCTCCAGCCTCCCTGCTCTGCCCGCCTAACATTTTCTATTTAAATGCAAATTTTGACTTTTCACTTGGCAGCTAGCAAAAGTTTTCTGCAGTAGAATGAGGGTCAGGATTATAATTTATCCACAGGCCTTTTTCTAACAATTATTATTTGTTCAAGGGGGAGAACAGGGATTCTGAAGCCCGAGCAAAGGGGTTCAATTCAGGAACCCAGGGAGTAGCTAACAGGCGTCAGGAGCAGAGGCCAATCTCCTCCCTGAGGAGGGAGACAGGTGGGGAGGCCACCACACTGGGACATGTAGAAGGGACCTGGAGTGACTCAGCCCTAAGCCTACCCAGAGAAAGTTCAGGGATCAGGGGCTCAGTCTCGAAGAGCTCCCCATCTGACAATAGGGACCAGAAGACGAAACTAACCGTGACATCGAAGGATGCCATAGGCTGGGGCTCAGTGAGAGTCACAGAAGGGTCCTAAGCCAGCCTGGCAGTCTAGAGACACTTCCTGGAGGAGGTGTCCACTGCTCTCAGTCTTTAAACCTGTCAGAGCTGCAGAGATGGCTCAGCAGTTAAGGTGTTTGCCTGCCAAGCCTAGGGACCCAGGTTCGATTCCACAGGACCCATGTAAGCCAGATGAATAAGGTGGCCCATGAGTCTAGAAATGGTTTGCAGTGACTGGAGGTCCTGGCATGCCCATTTTCTCTCTCTGTGCATCCCCCCCATCTCTTTCAAATAAAATAAAATAAAACAAAGTAAAATAAAATAAAATAAACATGTTAAAGGCTCAGCCAGGCCACTCAGACACTGCTGTCATCCACAGGGACAATAAGAAAAGATCGAAGGTAGGATCAAATGGACGTAGTTTGGCTACATACAGGGAGATGGACCAGATAGGCTGGTGATGCCTTTTATTTATTTATTTATGAGAGAGAAAGTAGGAGAGAGAGAGAGAGAGAGAGAAAGAAAGAAAGAAAGAAAGAAAGAAAGAAAGAAAGAAAGAAAGGCGGGCAATGGGTGTTCCAGGGCCTCCAGCCACTGCAAACAAACTCCAGACGCATGCGCCATCTTGTGCATCTGGCTATATACGTGGGATCTGGGGGAATCAAACCTGGGCCCTTAGGCTTTGCAGGCAAGCACCTTAACCGCTAAGCCATCTCTCCAGCCCTTATTTATTTATTTTTATTTACTTGTATACTTACTTGGGATAGAGAGAGAGAAAAGAACAGGGTGTGCAGTTGTCTCCTGCCGCTGCAAGAGAACTCCAGACACATGTACCATTTTGTGCATTTGACTTTACATGGATACTGGGGAATCAAACCCAGGCCATTAGGCTTTGCGAGCTTTGACTGCTGAGCCCTCTCTTCATCCCCAGTGACGCCTTTTAAGTCACTGCAAAATCCTAGTGACAAGTCTAGATACCCGCTGATGGGACGTGATAGGAGAATGGTGCCCCACCCACACAGCCAGTCAGTGTGGCTCACACCAGCGACATTCACCCAGGGTCCCTCAGGCGTGGACACCTTGCAGGGAAACTGTGACCATGGCCCCAGGCATTTCTTCATGTGGCCCCCAAACTGACCACTGGGCCCTGCCTGAGCTTCACTGGTCAGCGGATAAGAACTGTTACCTTCACAAGCCTCTGTTGTGACTGACCGAGGGTCCTTGGAGGGGAGGGGCTGGCTGTTGGCCTTCCTTCTTCCACAGTGTGCATGGAGTAGGGGGCTGCATAGCCACCTGAGTCCACCTCCTGCCTGTCCCCACTTGGACACCGGCAGCTTCCGGGTGGTGCCACCCACACATGTCCCAGCCGGCTCCGTGGAAGACAAGACCTGGGTCTTTGTTTAGTCCCTGTGGCTACATGGACTTGGGGGCAGATGGCCTAAGTGGGAGGGGGGGGGGTCCCTGGAGAGAACAGCAGGGCAGCACGGGAAGGAGGTTAGGCAGGAAAAGGACTCTATGATGGCCACTGTGTGGGCACCTGACGCCCGTCCCAGAGTCCCCGTGCGGCTGCCCCACAAAAGATGAGGGCTTCCGAGGCAGGATGTGGCAGCAGCGTCCTCTGTTCCTGGCTTTCTTGGCGCCCATCACACGTGGCCCAGATCCAGGCCGGGTCTGTGAGGCCAAGGCTTACGATGTCCCAGGCAGAGGACGAAGCCAGACCAGAGCGGAATTGAGCAGGAGAAAGCAGGATGCGTCAGGACCTAGCGGGACTCTCCTCACAAAAGGAAGCGTGGGGGTTGGAGAGATGGCTTCGCCGTTAAGGCACTTGCCAGCAAAGCCAAAGGATCCAGGTTTGATTCTCCAGTACCCATGTAAAGTCAGATGCACATGGCAGTGCACGCGTCTGGAGTTCGTTTGCAGTGGCTAGAGGCCCTGGCATGCATATTTTCTCTCTTCTCTCTAACTGCCTCTTTCTCTCTCTTTCTCAAATACATAAATAAATAATTTTTTTTTTAAAAAAGCAGGGGCTGGAGGGATGGCTTGGCAATTAAGGCGCTTGCCTGCAAAGCCAAAGGACCCAGGTTCCATTCCCCAGGACCCGCGTAAGCTAGATGCACAAGGGGGAGCACGGGTCTGGAGTTCATTTGCAGTGGCTGGAGGCCCTGGCCAGCCCATTCTCTCTCTCTCTCTCTCTCTCTCTTACTACTTCTTTCTCTGTCAAATAAATAAAAATACAATATTTTTTTAAAAAAACAGTATTTTATTTTAAAAGAAGAGTTGGGCATGGTGGCACTTGCCTTTAATCCCAGCACTCGGGAGGCAGAGGTAGGAGGAGTTCGAGGCCTACCCTGAGACTCCATAGTGAATTCCAGGTCAGCCTGGGCTAGAGTGAGACCCTACCTCGAATAAACCACAAAAAGAAGACTGGGAGGGGGAGAGCGGCCTCAAGGAAGCAAACAGACACGGCTGTCACTGGATATGGCAGAAGGCGGAGCCAGCCGCACCCCTCACGGTGAGGCTCTCCAAAGACAGACGACAGGCACGAAGGACGCCAATTCACGGACTGCCTGCCGTGGCAGGTAAATCAGGGCATGACCTGGACACCATCCAGATGGTAGTGCCGTGGGATTGGAGCTCGGAGTGGGAGGATTAAATCTCCATAAAGCTGCAGGAGACCCTCCCCCAGGCTCATGAATCCCAAACTCTGGATCCTTGTTCATGTTATCAACGAATTGAAAAACGCAGACACAGGAGAGTGAGTTACGAGAATGAATTAAGGATGGGGTGAAAACAGAAGAGAAAGCAGGAAAAATAATTCCTCCCGCCTCTGGGAGGAGAGGGGGAAGACCAGGGAAGAATTTCTCTCATGCAGGGAAGCATTTGCGGGAGAGAGTTCACACTGGTGGCTCAGGCTCGCTCATACTGGTGGCTCAGGCACTGAACTAGAATGAGCCTCGTCACCAGGCTTGGGTGTGTGGGGAGGGACCTGACTGGTTGGTGGGCCCAAGGGTATAGCTGATTCAGCAAGGGTGAGCCCACAGGTTCTAAGCCCGGGGAAGAATCCAAGAATCAGAAGGCTGGGGCAGGAGAGATGGCTTAGCAGTTAAGGGCACTTGCCTGCAAAGCCTAAGGACTCAGGTTCGATTCCCCAGTACATATGTAAAGCCAGATGCACAAGGTGGCTCATGAGCCTGGAGTTCATATGCAGTGGCTGAAGGACCTGGCACACCCATTCTTTCTCTGTCTCTCTCTTTCTCTGCTTACAAATAAATAAACAAAATATCCAAGGGCAGGAAGTAGAGTCTCCATCACGATGAAGCAACTGGGGACCATGGATGGCACAGGGCAACGGTGACAGGGAACAGTTGGGGACATACTTGCAGTCGACCTACTGACCTTCCCTAACTGCTTGAAGGAACACCCCAAAGAGTGTGTGCTGTGCTTTCTTGATTGCCATTCCAGTGTGCCATGACCTTGTTTATTTCTTTACTGCCTCCCTCTCCTCTGTGCCCCCATGGGAATGTGAACTCCTGAGGACCGAGTCATAGGACCCAGCCCTGTACCTTCTGGGGGAATGGATCAGCTGCAGAAAGCAGAGGTGAGGCACATAGTACCCTCTGCTCAGCTCCAGAGCCCTCACCCTGATCCAAAGAGTGGACCAAGTCCCCATCCCTGCACGCCCCCCCCCCCACCACCGCTGCCCCATGCTCCCTGCCCAGGGCGATTCTTGCCACCTAACTGTATTTGAACAAAGGAACTCTGCCAGTGTGAATCTGTTAAAGCCTGCACGGCTAGCAACTATGGTGAAGGGAGGGAGGCAGGAGGGGCCCACATGGAACCCAAAAGGCTGCCCAGTTGTTACACTCCAGGGCCAAGGCCGTCAGGGCAGTGCCAAGCCACCCAAGTATCCAAAGGTGCTTCTCAGCCCCATTCAACGGCCCAGCAGGCTGTGGCTGAGGCTCCAGAGCAGGATGTCCAAGATGGGACTCACACTGCCTGCCAAGGGCCACCTTGTCTCACCACCCTTCCGCCAACCTGCCTTCCACAGCGGCTCTTCAGCAAGGCCCCAGGACTGCCACCCCACCCCCTCCAGGGAGTCCTCTACAAGTTTCCTGACTGCACCACGTGGACCCCACATATGTCAGGTGTCCCTCCCACGCTCACCTCATTTGTCGGTGGGTTTGAAATAAACCTGCACCTTGTCCCACGCAGCTGCGGCTGTGCGTTGAGTGAATCAGTGAGAGATGGGGAGGAGAGGTGGCCGTCCTGATTTGCCGGGGACAATGATGCTACCTGTGACCCTGGGGTTCTAGTGGGGTCAGTGGACACAGCCCCAGGGCATGATCCCATGTCACGCCTGTGACAGGCATGGGCGGAGCAGGAACCCACCCACCCACCCACCCACCCAAGGGTGCAGTGAACATCACGTGGGGCGCAGCTCCACTCTCAGGAGCCCACGGGGCCAGTGTGTGGCAGGGGGGCGAGGTGGGGCGGGGGGGGCTCACGTGGGCTACAGTGTGCAGTGCATGCGCATTGCTGACAAGCTGGGGCCTGGGGGGGGGGGGGAAGGTGCCTTGGAACTAGTGTCCAGGAGGAGACCTGAAATGAGGGTGGCTGTCTTACAAGAACTATGCGAAGGGGCATCACCGGCAAGAGAGGAAAGCCGACAGAAAAGGGGGGCACGGCCAGCGACTTCGAGTGACAGAGGGAGTTCTAAGTGGAGCACGAGGGATGGGGGGCAGACAAGTGAGGCGGTAATGGGGTGGGCCACCAGCATGGGCACCCTGGACAGGCAGGCAGGGCGCGATCCATTGTGTGAAGAGGGATGACCAGGGAGCCAGGGTGCATCTGGGCAAAGGGGAGGGGAGAGGCACAAGCAGTTGCCTCCATGCTGATCTGACCTGATATGACGGGGATGGGGCTCAAGGAGGCCTCCCGGGGGGCTCGGGTACAAGAGGCAAAAGGACACTGACTGAGGTTGGCGGGGGGGGGGGGGAGGCCAGCACAGAACCGGTCGAGGTAAAGATGACCTGGGTGACTGCTCTGCACCTCTGCTCTGGGCGGGGGCAGGGCAGAGGAATGATTTGGGGGTTCACAGTCGCCCAGGAGTCAGTAGGCCCAGGCTGACCTCTCCTGACCCCCACGCCAGCCAGGTGTGCAGATCTACGTCCGGGTTGAAAGATCAGGGATACTCCACCACCCAACACAACCTCTTGACAGGAGATAGGTGCTGGATAACCACGGCTGGGGGTGTGCATGAGCCATGCGGACAGTCGTGAGGGGGCCCCCGCCCCTACCCACCAGTAAGGGGAAGGCACAGAGCCTCTTTTGATAGCTATGTAGTTTACAAGGCCATAAGCATTGGGGCTTCCAGGGTCTGGCAGGCCATGCTGAGGCAGGACAGAGCGCTGTGAACCCCAGATAAGGGTTGCAGACAGCAGGCCTGTCTCTTTCCGAGTGAGTCCCCTCCCTCCTCCCCCTGGCTCATTAATACAGGGTGAATAGACGCTGAATAAAAACCAGCCCTGGCCCCACAATCGCAGATTGAAAGGTAACTGTCAACAGGAGATTGTGCGACAAAAGGAACCATTTCAACGCCTAGCAAATGATTCTCGGCTTGTCATTTCCACGGCTGTGTTTTTCAGAGATTGTGGGGTGGGTTGGGTTTTTTTTTCTTCTTCTTCTTTCTTTCTTTCTTTCTTTTATTCTTTGCTTTTTTGTTGTTTTTTTTTAATAGCATTTATTACCAAGTGTTAAAAAATTGTGTGCATTGCCTCTGCCGTGTGCATGTGTGTGCCGACTGCTGTGTGAGAGCGTGTGCACTCGTACACACGTCTATCTATGTGCGTGTGTTCTCTGTAACACACCCCTCACTCACAGACGCCGTGATCATCCGCCCCCGGGCCTCCCATGACTATGTCTTCCTGAAGATACTGAGAGTCCCAGCCCAGGTGGAGGCCGGGGTGGGAGAATCTATGTGAGGAGGAGTGGACAGTAGGAAGGTGAGGTGAGGGGAGATTGAGGGGGCCTGAGGGAGGAGCACACAGCTGGGGCTCTAACACTGACGTCAGAGCCTCAGCCTCCCTGTCAGCTCAGCATCACTGTGGATGGAGATCTTGGGTCCCCTTGAGTCCACTTCAGTGTGATGCAGCCCCCTTGCTGGTCAGCCAGCACCCGTCTGCAGAGGGGCAGCTTGTGAAGGGTCCATGCATGCAGGGTGGCTGGGTCGGTGACCCAGCACGACTCAGCCACAACAACCCATTCCTCAGAGACAGCGCGAAGCCCAGTAGCCAGACGGCCGAGAACGCAACCCAACAAGATGGAAAGACAGCCAGAAGCAGGCGGGTACCAGTTAAAACATCAAAATCATGTGTTGGGGCTGGAGAGATGGCTTAGTGGTTAAGGTGCTTGCCTGCGAAGCCTAAGGACCCAGGTTTGATTCCCCCGTACCCGGGTAAAGCTAGACACATAGGGTGCTGCATGCATCTGGAGTGCATTGGCAGTGGCTGGAGGCCCTGGCATGCCCATCTCTCTCTCTCTCTCTCTCTCCTCTCTATCTGTCTCTCTCAAATAAATAAATAAATAACTTGAAAAAAGAAGAAAAAAGAATGCTTCCCTTGCCACCAAGGAAGTCTTGTTTCAGAGAGCCTCCCATTTCAAAAAGGCAAGTAACCAGGAGCCAGAGTGAAGCCTAAGGGGGCCTTGCTGCTGCTGAGCCTCGGTCTTTCCTCATCTGTGAAATGGGCCGGCCGGACTCAGTAGCCGTTCAGAACGGTTTTGTGAACCACAGAGCAGACACTCATCACATCCGGGCAATACGAAGTGAAGGCACAGGGAGCTGTCACCACTCACCTGTCAGGATGGCTGAAGTAGAAAAAGGCCGTGGCTACGGCACATGCTGGTGAGAACAGTCGGGGGGACGGGAGACGACTCCAAAGCTGCCCGTGGAAATGAAAACCAGGGAAAGCAGGCTGGCGGCTTCTCTCAAAAGAAAACGCAGCCACTGCAGTCCTCGGCATTGATCCCAGAGAGAGAGAGAGAGAGAGAGAAAAAAGAGAGACTTATGTTCCCATAAAAACCTGTACAAGAGTGTTTATAGCAGTTTCATTCATAAAAGCCCGAAACCTGGAGCGAGCCCAGGCGTCTTTCAGCAGGTGGAAGGACACGCAGGGCCAAGTCCACGCCGCGGGGTCCCGCTCAGTCAGGACAGGGGACGGCTGCTGGTTAGCACAGCAAGCGGGAGGTGCGGGAGAGAGAAGGCTCAGTGGAAAGAGCTCAAGATCCAAACAGCTCAAAAGTGGCAAGAACACGGAAGCCGGACGGAGCGGTGGCCATCAGGAGCTGGGGGGATAGAAGGTAAGCGAGTGCGTCCATGACAGGGAGGGTCATGTAGAGATGGGACTGTTTTGTCACTCAGATGATAGATAGACAGATAGATAGATAGATAGATAGATAGATAGATAGATAGATAGATAGATGATAGATAGATAGATAGATAGATGATAGATGATAGATAGATAGATAGATAGATAGATAGATAGATGATAGATGATAGATAGATAGATAGATAGATAGATAGATGATAGATAGATAGATACATAGATACATAGATAGATAATAGACAGATAGATGATAGATGAATAGATATAGATGGATGAAATGTAGAGATGATAGATGATAGAAAGATAGATAAATGATAGATAGATAGATAGATAAAGATGGATGAAAAGTAGGTAGAGCCGGGTGTGGTGGCGCACGCCTTTAATCCCAGCACTCGGGAGGCAGAGGTAGGAGGATCGCCATGAGTTCGAGGCCACCCTGAGACTACGTAGTGAATTCCAGGTCAGCCTGAGCTAGAGTGAAACCCTGCCTCAAAAAAAAAGTAGGTAGAGACGATAGATAGGTAGGTGGATAGATAATCAGGTGATCAGCAGGCATTGAGGGATGCTCATGAGGATGGTATTTATGATGTTCTGGGACCCCTGCAGTTGTCACGCTGTGGTGCTCATGTGTTCGTATACGGCGGGCCACAGAACCTGCACACATCTTTCAAATCCTCTCTGGATGACCTGTCATCCCCAGTACGAGGCCAGCGCCATGGAAGTCGGTGTGGCAAGAAAGCCCGCATCTGTTCCCTCAAGCCACAGCTGGAGGCGCACGGAAGATGTTTCCGATGGGCTTCGGGGTTGGCTGAATCCAAGCATGGGCACGGAGCGCTGACTGCACAGTCACATGTCCTACACTACGTCCCGTGGCTCTGGTCTCTCGGGAGACACTGACTCAGCACCGCCTTCCTGGTGTAATAGGGAGGGGAGCGTGAGCCTCACAGCCGGGGTACAGAGCTGTGCCCCAGGAAGAGGACCCGGCAGGACCTTCACCCTCAAGAGGAAGGCAGGTGAGGCGGTCCTCCAAGCTCTGGCTGAATCAGATGCTCATCGACACTTGAGTGCCTTCTGTCTTCCCCACGTGACCTGTGCATGCCTTGCTCAAGTTCACCACCTCCCCACCAGCATGCCTGTGTACCCATGAGAATGCCAATGTGTGGCACGGATGGAATTTGATCTAACGCCCACCTGACCTTGAGTCTGTCCCCTGACTATCCCCCGACATGGCTCTGTGATAATATAGCTCTCCCTCTTTGTTCTTTCTGGGAAGATGCCCTGAGGTCCTGCTGGGTCCTGAACTGTGGATGCAACATAAAGTTTAAGTTCCAACTGGGAGAACGGGGGGATGGATAGATGGATGGATGGGTGGAGTGTGAACAAATGGGTAGATGAATGGGAAGTTTGGTGGATGGGAGCCATTGCAGTCAGGTTCGCATTGCTGGCAGAAATCACCCGGCCAAGAGCAGCTTGTGGGGGAAAAAGGGGGTTTATTTTGGCTCACAGACTCCCAGGGAAGCTCCACAATGGCAGGGGAAAATGACGGCATGAGCAGAAGATAGACATCACCTCCTGGCCAATATCAGATGGACAAGAGCAACAGGAGAGTGTGCCGAACACTGGCAAGAAGCAGCTAGCTGTAACACCCATGAGCCCACCCCCAACAAAATGCACCATCACCTGGAAGCTTCAGTTGTCAAATTGCCATCGGCTGGGGACCTAGCACTCAGAACACCCGAGTTTATGGGCAACACCTGAGTCAAACCGCCGCAGATTGATGGATGAGATTGGTGGCTTGCATTGTCAACTAGATTGGATTTAGAAGTCCTCAGGACATTAAAGAAGTGCCTGTGAGGGTGTTTCCAGGGAAAGTTAACCCAAGTGGGAGAGCACCCCCTCTCCATGTGGATGGTACCATCCCCTGGGCTGGAGTTCCAGACTAAAAGCAGGAGGGGGGAAACACTAACAGGAGCTGAGCGCCAGCATTCCCCTCTCTCTGCTTTCTCATCCTGAGAGATGTGGAGACGCACCCTTTGCCATCGCACCTTCCCCACCATGATGGTGTGCACCCTCAAACCCTAAAGGAACATAAACCCTTCTGTCTTTAAGTGGCTTCTTGCTTATTTGGCCCACAGCAGTGAGAAAGGAGCCAATAGAGCTGGTAAGGGAATGAATGCATGGATAAGGAGAAAATGGATAAGTGGATTATATTGGAGTCAAACAAACCCAGACCCAACTTCTTTGGGCCCCTGAGCTTGTCTGTGTCACTTACTCAATGGCCTAGCCGAGCCTCAGTTTGCTCCATTGTGAATGGAGGTTGTGTGGCTGGGGCTGCTCAGCCGTGAGCCATGCATGGGCTGCTGGGAAATCTGACAAAACAGTGCCTAAAGAGAGACCCTCGAATACTCCCTTACCCTTCCTGGGGGTGCTGGCCATAGCACTGTTATGAAGGGGGCAGATGTTAGGAATTCAGGAATAGAGTCCTTGAACTCCAAGCCCTGAGTTCATATTTGTATTTAACCAAAGAATTGGGCAAACCAAAGAAACGCGAAAAGAGATTTAGAGAAGAGAAAAGAAAGTACAGAGAGCTCCTGCCATGCAGAGGGTGGGAGGGGGTAGAGAGAGCTTGGGGAGGGGGTCTCCCCTCATCTCAGTCTACCCAGGCCAAGAGGAGGGGGGATTTACCAGAATCTAGAGATTCAGGGGTGATGAAAGGACCTCTAAGAGAGCTTGCCCTCCCCTCCCAAACGTGCTTATAACCTTCCTGTGGTGGGCTTTACCTTCCGGCTCAGGTGAGCCCGAGAGAGACAGCCGATGGGTCTGGGCTAGGGGCCGACTAGGACGAGGCCAGCCGTGATAGCACCGACCACAATGTCAGGATCAGATCTGAATTCTAGGAAAGAGGGACCCCCTCCCAGGGAGGGGCTCAGGTGATTCATGGAAAACCACAGGTCTAGGGAACTCCTTCAGGCAAGTGGTAAGATGTCAGATCATTCTTTGAGCTCTAGAAAAATGGAGATGGCGAGAGCAGACTTGAGGGCATGTCTGCCTTTGCTTTGAGGGGGGGGACAGTCGCCCTAACTGCCTCAGTACAGAGAATGTCTGATGTCCACTTCCGCTAAGGGAGAGAGGAAGCAGGCAGAGGAACGTATGTCTGTTCGTGGGGGCCACAGCAGACCACACCCCAAGCTCTGCCTCTTCTGGAGATCTGGGGGTGAGGGGCAGGAGCAAAAGCAAGAAACCTTCTTCTCCCACCCTCAGCACCCCAGATTAAAGAAGGGGAGATTGGAAACACAGGATCATGTCAGCCAGTACACCTTCTCCAGGTGCCAGAGGCGAGTTCCCAGCTACCGCATCAGCCAGCAGAAAAGATGTCTAAGAGTCTGGGGAGTTTTCTGATCTTCAAGCTTCAGGAAAATGGAGGCTTAGGACCCAGGCACAGCATTGGTTGGATCCTGTCCCTAGTGACCTTGACTGTGAAACGAATGAGGTGGAAAGACTCCAACGACACGGGAGGAGATGCGCTCCAGTAAAACGCACTGCATGCTCCTATGACGAAGCAGCTGAGTACGGGGAGTAGGGAAAGGAAGTTCTAGGCCCGTCGTCATTTAAGACACATCCAGTGCAGGCCATGAGGTCTCCGGTAGAACCTGCCTTCGTTGGCAGTTCTTTGGGAGCCCGAGGCTCTATTGGGGACACATGACACCTTCGGGGCTCATACTGTTATAGTCTCAACTCCCCTGAGGGTTACCCACCCACCGAGGGTTCTGAGGGTCCCTCCCATCTTTCTGGGAGGAGCTGGCCATTGCCTGAGTTCATCCCAGAAAGAGGCCACAGAGAATGCTGCTCCCTAGCCAGAGGCATCCTCCTCTAGCAGGGGCCCCAGGAAACGGCTCTCAGAATAATTGGATAATCCAGCAAGTGTGAACAGCCCTAGGAAGGGTGTGGAGAGAGAGAGAGAGAGAGAGAGCCCAAGGTGAAATTTACTTCTGTCAACCGGTGGTCTGTTTCCCTGATACCATTTCCTTGTATACAGATAAGGCGTTATCTTAAATGACCATGTCTTTTTCAATTTGTACTTAACAGTCAATCCCATTTTCCTTATATGATACTATCGCAGCAGGATGAGAAATGCATTCAGTAATCCCCGAGGATCTTCATATATCAATATCAAATGGTCTGAAATTGACCTGTTATAAAATCCAGTCCTTCAAGCCAGCAAGAGGCTAAATCAAAAAGAAGCAAATTTTAGTGCTCAGGGGGTTTTGCATAAGCGTAGGGCCCCAGCACCCAAGCCTGTGTTTTCTGGGGCCGTAATGAGAACAGATACTCCAGACCTCTCTCTCTCTCTCTCTCTTCAAAGGAGAGTGGCTACAAGGTGTGTGTGGACTGTTGATGCGCCTGCTAGGAGGATGTGCTTCACAAGCATGCTGATGAGAAGGGGAATACCCTCCTCCCGGAGAGCTCGCCGGACCTGAGGTCCTAGGAAGGAAGCCTGGACTCCTGTGAGAAGGTTCTAGAATGGTCCTCATCCAGTTGCCAGCCCTGTCCCTGACCTCATCTCAACCCAAGACATGACATCCTTCTTCCAATCTCCTCTACCAGTTTGGTTTCGTGTCTTGAAAATAAGGGGGGCAGGGAGGGTGGCGGGCAGAATCTCCCTCAAGTCTCCTGGTCTGCTCTTAGAGACTAAACAGGAGCCATGGAGAGCAGTGCCCACCGTCCCCCCGCCCCGCCACCTCCCACAGCCATACTCGGAGGTGTCCCTTGGTCACACTTGTCATGGAGTGAGAGGAACCTCAAAGTTGCACCTTGTTCCAGGAATGACCTCTGACATTCGAGATGAAGAAACCAGAGCTTGGGGCAACAAGAGGACTTGTCCTGAGCCAGTTGTATGGTGACGGAGCTGAGGTCACATTTGGAGCCTCTGAACCCAGAGATGCGGCCTTCGACCCCCACCATCTACTTACTTGATATCTAATGGTTAGAAGGGAGGGAGGGGGCAGAGAAAAGAGGAGATGAGGAGGAGGGATGGGAGTAAGACAAAGAGGAGAGGAAGGAAAGGAGTGAGAGGAGGAGAAAGGGAAGGGGGGAGGGGAGAGATGAGGGAGAAGAGAAGGTTAGAACAGGAGAGGAGGGAGGAGAGGAAGAGGAAGGAGAGGAGGGGGAAGGAAGGAGAGGAGGAAATGAGATAAGGAGGAGCGAGAAGGAGAGAGGAAGGAGGAGGAACAACAGAAGAGAGGATGAGGAGGGAAGAGGGGGAGGAGGGAGAGGCAGGGATGGGAAGGAGGAAGAGTAAGAGTTTAATGCTGGCCGAAGCAAACTGGCCTCTTTGGTGACGGGGGGTTGGGGGGCAGAGTGAGGTCCTGTGAGGGGGCAACAGGCTTCCTGCAAGATAAGTAGCTACCCCCCCTCAAGCAGAACATAGTGGCATTGGTTCAGCCTGGCACTCTGCAACCACACCTTCCTGCCAGCTGGGTACCATGCCCCCAGATGGGGAAGGCAAGGGGCCCATCCAGCAGGTCTTGGAACGGGGTCACCCCAGAGGAAGGAGGGAGTGGCCACTTCTCACATTATTCTCTTCTCCAGAAATATGGTCTGAGGAGCATGAGACAGGCAGGGCCCAGGTTCTAGCCTGCAACCCATGACACTCACCTCTCCAAACCTCGCACGTGGGTGCCCGGACCACAGCGTGACAGAAGCCCTTGTCGAAGAGCCACAAGGAGCAGGCACCTGCGAGGAGCTCACAGAGCGTGACGTGGGCATCGTCCCGTGCTGGAAGAGGAGGATGGTCACTCGTGGGTCAGGGAGGTGGTGTCCACTTCACTGACGGCTCCCCAGTGCTCAGTGGACAATGGGCTTATAGACACACAGGACAGACACAGAGCCACCCAAGCACAGACATCCCCTCTGAGAGACAACGTCCTGCAGCCTCTACGTCTTGTCCCTTTCCCAGGTAATCAGCTTCCTATACTCTTTTTTTTTTTGAAATGTTTTATTTTTTTTTATTTATTTAATTATTTGAGAGAGAGAGACAGAATGAGTGCACCAGGGTCTCCTGCCACTGCAAACAGACTCCAGACACGTGAGCCACATTGTGCATGTGGCTTTACATGGGTACTGGGGAATCGAACCTAGGCCACCAGGCTTTGTCAGCAAGTGCTTTTAAGCACTCTCCAGCCCCTTCCTATACTCTTAGCCAGAGACTCAGCCTGGGGCCTGCCGCTGTTACCGGAGGAACAGCCGAGTGAGTCTCTGATCCACGCGGATCTCCAGTGTGCGAGGACCGGGAGTCCCACCAACTCCAAAACTGAGGAGGAACTACAGGGAAAGAAACAGAGATGATGGCAGGGACGCGAGGGACTGAACGTGATCCTGAAGGTAGCTGTGGGCAGCATGGGCCAGAGCTGCCCCCAGGGGATGTCCTCAGAGCAGAGGTCATGGTGGCATCACACCAAGGCACAAGAGTTAAGGAGCCTTTTGAGGGGTTACCCAGGACACCAAAGGCTCCCAGGATTTGAACTCAGGACACTCCATCAGTGTTGTGGCTCTGCAAACACAGCTGTTTCTACCAAAGCAACGCAGGAGGCATGCTAAACACCTGCGCCTCTATGCCTGGCATACACGAAGGCTTCCCCTCCTGGAGGCAACCATCCAGAAAAGCAGGCATTGGTGGGGGCCCATGGGAAGGAAAAGGGGTAGATGCTTCCAGAAAGCTGGTTGCTGTATGCAGGGCAGGCTTCCTGGGGCAAGCAGTGATAGCCGTACTTGCCAGAAGGTTCTAAGGAAGTGGGTAAATGATAGCACTGTGCTTGCCAAAGGATGGGCATCTTTTGAGCCCTTTAACCTCTAACCCCATGATCCCACCAATAGCTTCTTGCTCAACTCAAGATAAAATCCAAACTCTGAAGCCAGGTGCGGTGGCGCACGCCTTTGATACCAGCACCCAGGAGCCAGAGGAAGGAAGATCGCATTGAGTTTGAGGCCACCCTGGGAGTGCAGAGTGAATTCCAGATCAGCCCGAGCCAGAGTGAGACCCTACCTCAAAAACAAAGCAAACGAAAGAATGACTTGCCCCATGTCTTACACATGCTGGTCTCCCTACCTGGAATAGAAATCTCCTCCCTTTCACATAGCCAGCTTCCTCTCATCTTTGGATCTCAAACCAGAAATCCTCTTCCCACCTGTCAAACCCTCTAGGGTAAAGGTTAGTTCCTCCTCCCACCTACAGTTCTATACGTTCATTTCCTGGGGGAAAGTTACTTTGTATAACTGGTACACACATCTGTGTCTTGGCTTATTTGGACCCTTCTCCCCCTTTATACTTTTATACTCCATCAGGGCAAGGATGACCACACCTGTTTTGGTCACTGCTGTCCCCCTAGCACCTGGTATGCAAGAAGCACTTACTATAGATCTGCCACATGGGAGAATAAAAGGGTAGATGGACAGATGGACACGTGCATGGATGAATGGGTGGGTGGGGGGATAGATGGATGAGTACATGGATGGTTGGACAGATAGACTGATGGATGGGTGGGTGGATGGATGGATAGACAAGTGGTTGGTTGGATGGATAGACAGGTGGATGGATGAGTGAATGGATGGATGGATGTTGATGGAAAGTAGGTGGATGGATGGATAGATGGATAGATGGACAGACAGGTAGATGGATGGATGAATAGATGGTTGATTGGATGGATGGATAGATAGATGGTTGGATAGATGAATGGATGGGTGGGTGGATGGATGGATAGATAGACAGATGGATGGGTAGATGGATAGGTGGATGTATGGATGTATGCCTGGATGAACAAGTGAATGGATGGATGGATGGACAGGTGGCTTTCAAAGTGTGAAGACCACCTTCAGGCAGAGGACAGTCTTTCCTTGAGTGGTTCTGGGAAACACCTAGTGACACAAGGTGGGGGCCACCTCTTCCATAAGAGAGGGTGTCAGGGATGGCTTCCCGCTGGGCTTAGGCAGGAGAGAGGGAGCAGCACTGTGGGAGGGGTTCCTCCACACCTTGTGTTCCTGCCACATGGCCCCAGGCCCACCTGCATTAGTGCCCAGGCAGGCAGACCTGACACGGCCGAGGCTGGCCCCTGTGGTAGTGGCCAGCAAAGCCTCCTGCCTGCCTGCGCGCACTCCCACTGGCTATTCCAGGTCCTCGGCACATCGGCGTCTGAACTGCTGCTTTTATCTAATCAGCAAGAACCGGGTGTCCAGCTGCGCTGAAGAACAGGCAGCCAACGTGCCCTCTGGGCCCCGGCCCCTCGCCTGCCAGGAGCTGGCTCTTGGGAGGCAAGATGTGCCCTGTCTCCACCCAGCCCTTCCTTCCTCTGCCTCCTCGCTCCCACTTCCCCGGAAAGACTGGGGAGATCTTACCCTCCCTGGTTCCAAAGGCCTCCGGCCACCACCGTGAGTGGACACCTGCTGTCGCAGGAAGAGACCCCATGCAGACTCCCTACATCCTGCTGAGATGGGGAGAGCAGAGCTACTTTTTAAAGAGAAAAAAAAATGTGACGAGGGGCTGAGATTTTTTTTTTTTTCATCTTGCAAGCATTCGTTGCTGTGTAATAGAGATACTTGCCTGTCAACAAAAATGTCCTCGTGTCTTCTGCTGACGATGTGGTTGCCTGTTTGAACCGGCTTGGGCCCATCTGCATGGTGACCCCAAGTCAGGCCCACAAAGCTGCCTCTTCTTGGTCAGAGAATCCAGCCAGCTGAGTGTCTGAGCCCCGCTCCCAGAAGCTGGGACACAAGGAAAAACCCATACCTGGGTTCAGGGTAGGGGACTTAGGATGAGCCACAGTTCTTTCTGGAGCTTGTTTCTACCTGTGTCAAATTTGAATCCACCCTGATCCTTTCCGGAGAACATTAGTTGAGATCGACGAAAAGGAAATCCGCAGAACGGCTTCCGGTAACCCTGGTCTGCTATCCATGGCACTGTGGAGCCCCGCGCTGCACCCTGAGCCGTGAATCCTGCGGGCACAATGATGCTTGTGTCATCTGAGGCTGGCCAGGAAAAGTATGGCAGCTTTGACCTCCTCTCTCTCAGACAGCCGGAGATAGACCGTGGAGGCCCGGAGGGTCACACACCCGTCTCTGGCAGGGCCCCCTGATGATCCCTACCCACCCCCCCCACACACACACGTGCTTCAACAGCAAGACAATTCCTGAACCAGAGCCCCCGCAGCTGCTCCCCAGTTCCTGACCCAAAGAAACTCTCGAATATGAGGTTACTGTCACTCCAAGCCACTGCTTTCCCAGGGAATGTTCGTTTCCCTGCAACACGGGACGGAAACACACAGAAATTGACAGAAATACACCAAAAGATAAATAACCAACGTTTATTGCTTCCTGGGTGAGGGAACCAGTGATTTCCACGCACTTCTCGCCCACGCCAGGGTGAAGTTTGTTCCACAGAGCAAAGCAGGCCTCAGAGACAAGGTGCAACTTGCCTAAGGGTTACAGAGCCCAAGATGGGCAGAAGTCAGACTTGAACTCTTGGCCTATCTGGCCCTAGAACGGAAATGCTGAATGACTGCACACCCCAGTGCTTTGAGATTATACATGTGGATTTTTATTGTCACCAGTGTTGTCCCAGTGAGGGGGTCCTAAGAGATTGGTACCCCCAAATCCTCTGTGGCAAGTTAGGAAAGCCCCCATGTCCCCAAAGCCTTCAGCACCTAAAGTCAGATGACCACAGGGGGGAGAGACCACATGTAGGAGGAAAAGGGAGGCGCAGTCATCTCCCCACATGGGTGGGGACACAGAGGATCCTGGCAGGGACTGCTCAGCTGCTGCCTGCTTGGGGCTGCAGGGGTTAAAGAGAACGGCTGGCTTGAAGAAAATCTCCAGGCTGGTGTTAGAGTAAGGGGGAAAAAAAAAAAAAAAAAAGCAAAATGATTGTAAATTCCACCAGGGGAATTGGGCCCTGAATCGGGCTCACCTTTCGCGGACCCCCCCTCGCCGCCCCCCGCCCCGCCTGAGAGGACAGCTGACCTTTGGAAGGAAATAATGAAAAGAAGAAATTCCTTGGAGAAAATAATGTGTCCGGGCCCCAGTAATGAGATCGGCTCCTTTTATGTTGCTATGGCGACGGCAGTCATTTTATAATACAAAATACATGAATGGCACTGGGCCGGCAGCCTCTCCGGCAGAGGGGCCACGGTGGAGGGGGTTAGCCTCTTGCAGGCCGGGGTCAGGGGCCGCTGGGCCTCATCCCCCCCCCCCCCCGCAGGAGATGCAGCCCAGTTCCAGGGGCTCCAGGCCCAACTGGCAGCTTATGTGCATGCATCCCCGGGGTGGGAAGGAATTCTACACACCGCCAACGGCAAGAGGCACCTCCATACCTGAACAGCTGCAACCCCTAAAATGTGGTTTCTCTGAAAACTGACCCACGAGGGGGAGGACGGAAGGGAACTTCATGTGACAGATCGAGAAACTGAGGCACAACTTCCTCCAGGTCTTTCAGTAGGGACCACACTTCAGGTGTGGCAGGCACCACCGTTTTGGGGGTTCAGACTGGGATGCTGGGTAGCAACCCAGGAGGTTGACATGGGGGAGGAGGATTTTCTGGGTGGCAAAAAAAAAGTAATGCTTCGAGGTGGGCAGCGTTGGAAGACGCAGATGTGGGGTGTGGCTCAACGGTGAATGCTTATCTGACATTGACGAGGCCCGGATTCCATCCCCAGCCTGCAAAAATAAAACGAAATGCTCGCCTGAACACTGTGCATTTCATGCTTGGCAAGTGACATCTGTGTTTTAAAAAATGTGTGTGCATGTGAGGGTGGGCGTGTAAGTGTGTGTCCAGGCACATGTGACTGTGCACCTGCGTGTCATGTGCAGGTGTATATTTTTATGCATGCTATGTATATGCATGTGAGTACGCACATGCGTGCATGTGTGTAATGTAGTACAAGGAAGGTTAAAGGGGGGGCTGCCCTCTGTTTTCAGAACCAAACAAAGACTCCAGGCAGAACCCCACCTTCAGGGGTGACACTGGCAGGTTGTCCCCCAATGTCCTTGCCTGTGGGTCGGGCGGTAAGTTGCCATCTCTAGGGCGAAGGATGCTCTGTCTGGGTGCAGCCGCCCGGGGCTTGGACGAGGCACCAGTGCACTCATTCCTGAAGGCCGGTGTTCCTCCCAGCACGCTTACGAGTACCATTGTGATCGTGGTGACCACAGCGGCAGTGACATGCATACTAGGCTGGGCAAGGAAGCGTCTTGAGAAAGACCCAGAATCTGGGAATGAAAACCAGACTCAAGGGCTGCAGATGTGGCCCAGTAGTTAAGGCGCTTGCCTGCAAAGCCTGGCGACCCAGCTTACATTCCCCAGGACCCACATAAAGCCAGATGCATAAAGTGGCACATGCATCTGGAGTTTGTTTGAAGCAGCTGGAGGCCCTGGAGTGCCCATTCTCTTCCCCCGTCTCTCTGTCTCTCTCTCTCTGCTTGCAAATAAATAACATTTTTTAAAAAAAATTTAAAAACTAGTTTCAAGAGGAAAGTAAAGGGAAGAAAGGGTTCGGGAGAGGAAAGAGAGAGTGTGATGAGAGGAAAAGACAAGTAGGTGAATGGCCAGAGACTTTGGTGTCCAGAAGAGTACCACACCACTGCTGTGTCCTTGAACCATAGTGTCCCTGTCCATAAAGGACCTCCCACAAGGTCCTGTGAGCAAAACCGACGAGGGAGGGCCAGGGCTGGTGGGAATGCCCCCTCCGTCGTGGAAAGGCGTCCCCCACCTCTGTCAAATGACTGCTGCCCTCTTGCCCGTTTCTTGAAAGTCAGCTCAGAATTCTACTACCAGCCGTGGGAACCCAGGCCCGTGCCAGCAGAAACCCTCGGATGGAGACACGGTGGCAATGGGCCTTAAAATAACAGCCCCAGTCAGCTTTTTATAGGTCTGTATGTGACGGGGGCTGAGATCCGAGGATTTCTGCCGGCAGACAAATGAGGAGGCAGGCCAGTGAGAGAGGTGTTTGCAGAGGGACTGGCTGCAGTGGCAGATCCCCCAGGGACTGGATTCCAGCTCATCTGTCCAAACTGGCCTCCCACGGTGTGTCCCTTCCTTTCCTGGCTGTGAAAACCCAGCTCAGTGACCCAGCGCTGCCCCCGGGGGCCAGCAGTGCTGAGCTCCTCGGTGAAGCCTTAGGGCATGGGCCATCTCACAAATCTCACAAATGAGGGAACGGAGATTCAGACAGGTCCAACAAGGACCCCAAGGTCCCCCAACTGGTGAGAGGCCTGGCTGGGATTAGAACTAAGGGCACTGAAAATGTACCAAAGCAGAAACCCAGACGTTGCTCAGGGCTTAATGCTAAAGCAGACTTATAACACACCTGCCAAGGCTCAGGGAACATTGCGGAAGAGGGGACAGAAAGATGTCAAGAGTCACAGGGCGGGAAAGAGTGTCCAGAGGCAATGTTCCCCCCCCCCCCACACACACCCCAACAATGACTGACCGCTGCATTCATAACCCATAACCCTAGAGTGCATACCACTTCCCCCACTGAGGAGGGCCCTCGGTGGATTGGGGGAGGGGATGAGGACCAACACATGCTCCATCCGAACAACAAAGTTTCTGATTAATTAAAATTAAACTTAGGGGCTGGGGAAATCTCTTCATGGTTAAGGTGTATGCGAATCCTAAGGACCCAGGCTCCATTCCCCAGGACCCACATAAGCCGGATGCACAAGGTGGCGCATGCGTCTGGAGTTTGTGTGCAGTGGCTGGAGGCTCTGGCGGGCCCATCGTCTTTCTGTCTGCCTCCTCCCCGCCCCCTCAAATAAATTAATAATATTTTCTTAAGTACCAAAGCAGGGCTTAGCAGTTAAGGCATTTTCCTGCAAAGCCATAGGACCCAGGTTCAATTCCCCAGGACCCAAGTTAGCCAGATGCACTAGGGAGCGCATGCATCTGGAGTTCATTTGCAGTGACTGGAGGCCCTGGTGCACCCATTCTCTCTCTCTTTCTCTCCCTCTTTGTCTGTCAAATAAATAATAAAATACTCAAAAGTACCAAAGCAGAAATCCAGAAGTTGCTGAGAGTTTAACACTGAACTAGACTTATAACACACCCCCCAAGGCTCAGGGAACATTGCGGAAAAGGAGGGGGGGCGTGGAAAGATGTTAAGAGCCACAGGGTGGGGAGAAATATCCAGAAGCAATGTTCCCCCACCCACAATGACTGACTGCTGCTCTCATAACTCATAACCCACAACCCCACGGTGCACACGAGTAACTCCACTGAGGAGGGCCCTCATTGGAATGGGGGAGGGGGAGGACCAACACATGCTTTGTCCAAATAACAAAGTTTCTGATTAATTAAGATTAAGATTAAAAACTGACCTGTGTCTTGTCCCCTCAGGAGCCCATACCCCCTGTGCCATGGCCTGTGTCCTTCAGAAAAGAGCGGCAGGTCCCATCGGTGCTCGTAACATTGACCCTGCGGGGGCAACACCCAGAGCCTAGGGGAAAGTGAGGGTTAAATGCTGATATCGGCAGCCTGAGCACTGCCAAGAGACCCTGCCATGGTCTGTAACCCCTGAGAAAATGTCTTGGCAGAAGGAAACCTCAGCCCTGGGCAGCCAGAGGGTGACAGCAGACCTGCCTGCGTGCCCACGCTGGTGTCCGAGGAGCCATTTATTCTAAGCATACTGTTGCCAGGCAGGCTTTGAAGAGTCCAGTCCTGTCCTGATGGGAACCGTGATCTTGGGGCCCAGGACCCCGTGGACAAGTTGGGCACTATCGGGTTCCTTTCCCCTCTGGCTGGACGATCCCTACAACCGCTTCCTTCCACCCCAGCCGCACGGATGGGGAAACGGAAGTTCTGAAAGGTAGGAGCCATCCTCAAGTCTCCCGTTGTTTTCAGGCTCGCCGGGTCACTTCCTACGTGACGCTGAGCCTGGGTGCACGTGATGTCACTGGAGGCAGTGGGCCCCTTTCCCTGGTGCCCGGCTCGGCTCCTCTTGTCTGGGCCTGGATGGTATCACCCTGGCCTCCAAATTCCTGAGAACCTGCCACGTGGACACATCTGGCTGGTTGGCTGAAGCCACGGCCAGCAGCTGGGAAAGGGAGAGAGGAGGAAAGGAGGACACAGGCGTCCGGGGTTTGAGGTTTCCGAGGGTTGGCCTTGCTTTACGCGGGCAGGCGCACTCTTGGGCTGCGGGTCCGGAGATGCGGGAGTCTGTGTGCGTGTGTGTGTGCGTGTGTGTGTGTGAGTGTGTGTGGTATGCTCACCATGGGTGCCCTGTGCCTGGGGCATGCATGCGTGTTGCATGAACTGAGAGGCTAGGAGGTTAGTTTAGCCTCTTTCTCTCTCTCTTTCCTTCTTTCTTTCTTTTTGTTTTTGAGGTAGAGTTTTACACTAGCCCAGGCTGACCTGGAATTCACTATGCAGTCTCAGGCTGGCCTCGAACTCACGATGATCCTCCTGCCTCTGTCTCCCAAGTGCTGGGATTAAAGGCGTGCCACCACGCCCTGCAGTTTAGCCTGTTTCTAAGAAGGCCAATGAAGAAGGGAAACCTACCTAAATGTGGGTGGCACCACCCCAGGGCTTGAGGTTTGGAGGGGAAAGAGGCAAGAAGAGAGAGTCCTCTGCTCCAGGCGTCCTATCCTCTCGCTCTCCCTGCTTCCTGACCACCAAGCTCGACGGGAGCTGCTGGGCTCCTCCACTGACCCTCTGCCTCCGAGAGCCAGGGACGAAAAGGAACACTATTTCCCCAGTGGTCACATCTGGGCACATACCTGGCCGTGTTTGGTGTGGGTCCCTGAGTGTCTGAGGACAGAGCGGGTCCCTGGGTGAGCCTGGGCCGGTTGCTGTCTCTGGAGCAGGCTTTGTGGAGATAGCCCATGGGTGCACCCTGACACCAGCCCCTGGGAACGGCGCAAGGAGACCCCTTTGTCCCTCATCCCTCTTGCCCCAGGCATCTCTGGTGCTTAGGAGGCCTCACTGGTGTGGCTCTGGGGCCTGCCTGTTCCCCACTTCCCCACCCCACCCATCCCAGAACCCCTTGCTGCAGGAATGCCGTATTTCTATAATCTCCCAGACAGCATCAGCCACTGGGGCCCTTTCCCTTTGGCTTGAAGCCAGGTTTAAAAGTTTTACAAAAATTCCCAAGACCTTTAGCGGCCTCAGGCTCCTTGACAAGACTGGGCTGCTGGGCTGGGGAGAAGGGAGCGGCTGCGGAAGGCAGGAAGCAAGCCCAGGTCTCCCAGCCCGAGGAGGTGGCGGGCCGGGGGAGCCACCCAGGGGCCAGGACGTTCCTATCTGAGTTAAAAATATGTGACATTTCAGCGAAGGCCTTGCAGCCGCCTCTATTCCAGAAAGCACAAAAGAACGGTGCATTAATGCTCCGTGCTGGCTGGGGCCAAAACTGAAGGCGTTCAGCTGGCCTGTGTCTTCTGCCCCAGGAAGCTGTGTCCTTCCTCATCCACGTGCACTTTGGTCAGGTTCCCCTGGAGCTTTAAATCCCAACTCCACCCCCCCCCCCAACTTGCTGTGTGTCCTGTGCAGAGCTGCTCTGCCTCTCTGAACCTCAATCCCTCCAACTTTCACACAGGAACAAGTTCCTGTAGAGGTGCTTCTGGGGACAGACAGAAATGGTGTCTGTGGGCTGGAGAGATGGTTTAGAGGGTAAGGCACCTGCCTGCAAAGCCAAAGGACCCAGGTCCGATTCCCCAGGACCCACATAACCTGGGACGTACAAGGTGGCGCATACGTCTGGAGCTCGTTGGCAGTGGCTAGAGGCCCTGGCGCACCCATTGATTCTCTCTCTCTCTCTCTTATAAATAAATAAATATTTGCAATGGCTAGAGGCCCTGGTGTGCCCATTCTCTATCTGCCTCTCTCTGTCAAATAAATTAATTAATTAAAACATAAAATTTTTTTTATAAAAGAAAAACAAGAAATGGTTTCTGTGCATATATCTTGGACCCATTCCAAAACCCAGCAGGGCCCCACGCAGGGTGCGCGCCACCTTTCTGGCAAACACACTTGTTCTGGGAACGGGGAACGCCCCTGGGCCCCGGGGTGAGTGAGGTGTGTGTGCTGTGTGGCCTCAGACAAGCCACTGAGTGTCCCTGGGACCTCTCATGGCACAGGAAGGGGGAGCTCGGTCAGCAGTATGCTAAGCGTCCTGTCCTTGGCTGTCGGCGGCAGAGGGTCAGTAGCGGAGCCCAGCAGCTCCCATCGTGGTGGTCAGGAAGCAGGGGGAGCGAGAGGACGCCTGGAGCAGAGGACTCCCTTTTCCTGCCTCTGTCCCCTCCAGACCTCAGCCCCCGGGATGGCGTCATTTGAGGTCTTCCTCTCTTCATAGGCTGAACTGACCTCCTGGCCTCTCGGCTGAAGCAGGCTGAGAAGTGTGACCGGCACAAGATGTGTCTTGGTGGGTTTTCTGTCGTCACTAGGAAATACCTGAGACTGGTTAGGTTATAAATATCAGAAGTTTGCCCGGCTCACAGCTTTTGCAAGCCCACATCCGGTGGGGCCTTGAGCTATACCCTGATGAGGAAGAGCTGTCCAATGACAGACAGGGAGAGTCTGCCAGCTCAGGCCTCTCTTCCACTTATAAGGTCATGAATGCTACCATGGGCCTTGACTCTCCTGACCTCAAGTTCCCCTCATTTCTCTAAGCCCCGCTCTAGACACCATCAATATGAGAATTTGGGAGTTAGGTTTCCAACCCATGAAGCTTTGAGGGACATATTGAGATCCTAGCCAGCACTGGTCATCAGGAGAGAAATTTTAAACCTCAGCAGCTGGGAGATGGGTTGGGCAGTACACAGAACAACAACAACAACAACAACAAAAACCTTTTGAATATTTTCATATACTTTAATGTGTATTAAAGATTCTCACCAGGGCTGGAGAGAAGGCTTAATGGTTAAGGCATTTGCTTGAAAAGCCTAAGGACCCAAGTTTGATTCCCCAGTACCCACATAAGCCAGATGCACAAAGTACTGCATGCATCTGGAGTTCATCTGCAGTGGCTAGAGGCCCTGGTATGCCAATTCCACCCTCCCCCCCCCCCCGCCTATCTCTCAAATAAATAAATAAATAAGAAATATATTCCGGGTGTGGCAGCGCACGCCTTTAATCCCAGCACTCAGGAGGCAAAGGTGGGAGGATCACCGTGAGTTCGAGGCCACCCTGAGAATACATAGCAAATTCCAGGTCAGCCTGGGCCAGAGACCCTACCTCAAAAAAACAAAAAAAGAAAAAAGAAATATGTACAGTTTTAAATCTCACCATCAGTTCCAAGCTGGGATGTCAGGACGTTGCTACGAAGGCTGAGGTGTAAGTCTCCTTTTACTGCGTCTTGTGAAGTGGGTTCAGGGAAAGCCATCGGGTCCGCAGTGGAAGGGAAACACAGCGACCACAAAAGAGTGAGATGGGCTCTATTCGGTCACCTGCATTTCCTGAGCGCTGGGCTGAAGTTAGGAGCACATCTCAGTATCTCTGTGCCTCAGTTCTCTCCCTTCCCCAGCGAAACGGAAGTGACAAAGTGCCTGTCACGGCCACGGGGTGGATGCAGAATGACAGGGCTTGGGTGCCCACAGCCGGATGCGCAGCCCGTGCAAGGCACCGGGTAGGGTGTCCCACAGGACGTGTGCCAGGGCCCAGCGACTGTGACAGTCCACGTCGCTGCCCAGTGCTGTCCGCATCGTCCTCCAGACCCCATTCCAAGTGCTTCACATGACAGTGATGGTGGTCACCACTTATTAGGCATACCCCGTGCAGCGGGCCACAGACACGCTGTGTCACACGCGACCCTCACTCTTGCTGTGCAGTCCCACGGCCAGTGACAGTTATGGCGCGGTGCCTTCACACCTAGCAAACCCAGAGTGACTAGGGCAGGGGCTCCTGCTTAGGGGAGTAGGTGAGGTGCCCTGTCCCCGTCTAAGGGCCGAGTGGGGTGAGGTAGAGCGCGGTTATGAGGCCATGGCTGGCTGGCTGGAGTGTCCACATTCTCCCCTGTTTCTGGCAGGACAAACAGCACCACAGTGGACACCATTCCTACCATGAATGGTCCTCCTGGGCCCCTCCGTCAGCCCTCGGAGGACACGGCTGTGTGAGAAGCTGTGACCGCCCAGGCTACTGGGGACAGAGGCTCTGGGTGAACCTTTGAGAAGGGTCGAGGGTTCGGCACTGCCTAATGCTCTGTCCCTGAGCCAGGATTGCGCATCCGGCCAGCCGTGCCAAGGCAGTCCCTCGTCATAAGCACAGTGCCGAGGGTTGAATTGAAGGAAGCGAGTTGGTTGTGGGGAGATGAGAAGCATGATTGGGCCGTGGGTATGGGGACAGCGCTCCGTGGGGTCCCCCACATACCAGTAGCCTTGGCATCCCTCCCTGGACCCGAACCTTGGCTGCGAGACCTGAGCCTGGTTTCATCATCTGCAAAATGGAAATGACCCTATGACTTGCCAGGGTCCCGAGGGTGGGAAAACGGGCAGTGTGAAGTTCTCAGCATGAAAGTGGCCCTGGTTCCCGCTGCCTTCCAACAGGGACAGCACAGCCGGAAAGGGCAGCTCGGCTCAGCTTTGCGATGCTTCTCCACAGAACAAGCTTTGAAGAGAAAGGATCGAGCCTACTTCCTCCCAGAAGCCTTCGGGACTGCTTCTTGCCAGGTTGGCTGCTCCGGCTTGATCTGCCTCAGGGCCTCCGGAGGAGCTAGAGTGAGCGTGTATGTGCGTGTGCACACATGCGTGTGCGTGTGTGGGCACATGGGGAAGCCACGCTTGTATGAGTCGGGTGCCTGCATCTAGTGATGGCTGCATCCACACCTGTGTGTCTGAGATAGTGAGTGTGTGTGTGTGTGAGTGTGTGTGGGGGGTGGGGGGTAAGGGAACGCCCAAGGAAGTGAACCCAAGCAGCATCCAGGAAGGACTGGACACCTACTGGGCAGGTTGAGCTATTCCTGTCTGCACGTAAGAAATCCGTGAAGGCCGGGTGTGGTGGCGCACGCCTTTAATCCCAGCACTCGGGAGGCAGAGGTAGGAGGATCGCCGTGAGTTCAAGGTCCCCCTGAGACTACAGAGTGAATTCCATGTCAGCCTGAACTAGAGTGAGACCCTTCCTCGAAAAACCAAAACAAAAGAAGGAAGAAGTCCATGAAGCCTCGCTCCCCGGGATTTGTCACGGACGAGAAAGCAGGGCTTGGAAGGAAGGAGCCTCACCCTGTGGGAAGCGGTCCTATCCTATCCCAAGCCTTTGGTCTTGAGCTCTATGGATCCCACTGTCTCAGCCTGGGGACAAAACAACAGCAGGGAAGAACTCAGACAGTGCCAGTGCCCACAGCCCTTGGCAATGTGCCCCCACATGTGACAACAGCGTGAAGGGCAGCAGCGAGAACAACAGCTGGGCCCCGCCTGCGTCCAGATGTGGGAGAGACAGTCCCTCCTAAGATACTCTCGCTGTGAAGTTCTACACCCTCGTGGTGTAAACAAAGAGTGCTGCTCACGGGCTCTGCCATAGCCACCCACTGCTGAGCTCACCCGGCTGCAGCCCCGCCCTGCCATCCCCTCCTGCCTCCCCCCCCCACCCCCGGGAAGTCCTGGTCAAACATGAGTCCGTGCATCCGTGTAAGGCCAACTGCTAGGCTCAACGACTTCCACAAGAGGATGGGGACAAAAGAATGGCCTGTGTTGATGTCACTGGGCATGGCCCCCAGCGGATGACTCCTAATCCTGCCTGTTCAGACTCTTTCTCTGACAGTTCCTAGATCTGTTCCCACCTCCATGGAAGAATTTTCTAGACGTTCACTGGGATGCGGCTGAGCTCCCATTCCTGTCACTCCAAGGAAGAACGTCCCTGCAAAGGGAGCAACAGGGAAACAGGGATTGTCTAGAATCACTGAGGGAACCCACTGCTAATGCTAAGTCAGAAACGGAATCCCCAGGGCACAGAGCAGGTGTGCGATCCCCTGGAAACCGTACTGTGGGTTCGTAGTGTTTGCCTCACTTTCGGGTGGAGGGCGGATAAGCAGGTTGGGGAGACACAGCCATGTGCCTGGCAGCTTGGCATGGACACCGTGGGCTCCACCGTTTGTACTGGGTCTCCCTCAGAGCGACACAGACACACTGACACTGGCTGAGCAGCTTGTAACTCCACAGGGCAGGATTTGAACTCAGCCCAAACCCCAAAGCATGAGTTTTAATGAACCCGTACACAGCCAGCTGGACCCAGGAGGTCTGTGAGCCCAGAGTGCTTGGAAATGCCCACCTTGATGAGTTTCCACCCCCATAAAGGAGTCTCTCTAAATAGAGGGGCACAGTGGCTGCCTCCCCAAAAAAAAAAAAAACAGGACTGGAGAGATGGCTCAGCTGTTAAGACGCTTGCCTGCAAAGCCTGAGAACCAGGGTTCCCAGTACCCATGTAAAGCCAAATGCAGAAGGTGGTACATTCATCTGAAGTTGATTTGCAGTGGCTAGAGGTCCTGGTGAGCCCATTCTCATTCTCTCTCTCTCTCTCTCTCTCTCTCTGTCTCTCTCTCTCCTTGCATAAAAATGCATGTAAAAGTGGAAAGTAAGGTGGGCTCAGAGCAGAGTGTGGTCCATGTCACCCCGGCAACCCTGGGCAACAGACTCACAAACAGAAGACAGGGAGGAGGGGGGAGACGGGAGGGGGGACCCTTCCCAAGTCTGCTGAGAAGCCGGAAGCCAAGGTGATGAGGGCTGGGATCAAGGACACCTGAAACAAATGGATCCGAGCCAGAAGCCATCGAGCTTGGGGCGACGAGGAGGGAGGGAACCCTGGCCAGCCTCCAGCCCGTAGTCATAAACACCCAGGAGTGGGAGGAGCCTGAAGTCTCCTGACCCAACCCTGTCACGGATGCCAAGAGCCCTGTCAATACAAGCCGGGCATGATGGTGCACGCCTTTAATCCCAGCACTCAGGAGGCAGAGGTAGGAGGATTGCCGTGAGTTCGAGGCCACCCTGAGACTCCATAGTGAATTCCAGGTCAGCCTGGGCTAGAGTGAGACCCTACCTCAGGAAAACCAAAAAAAGAAAAAAAAAAGGAAGTTGTTTACTATGGTCTTACAGCCTCCGATGATGGGGAGCTCAGTCCTACCTTGAAAAGCCAAAAAATAAAAATAAAAATAAAATAAAGTGAGAAAGGTTTCGCGTACCAGTGTCCTTGGAAACATGGCAAACTGTAGCCACCTCCTCACATCTTAGTCCTGGAGCACCATGCGACCTCAGGCAGGAGGCGTGTGGGACGCCCAGCAGCTCAAAGATGACCACGGGAAATTATCTGAGAGAGGTGTGCGTGCCGGGGAGGTGGCTCGGGCTCTAAAGTGTCAGGCTTATCAGCAGGATTCTGTACCTGAGTTTGATCCCTAGCACCCAGAAAGATGGTGGACACTGGGTGACTGGAGAGATGGCTCAGCAATTCAAGGCACTTGCTTGCAAAGCCTGAGAGTCTAAGTTTGATTCCCCAGCACTCGTGTAAAGCCAGATACACAAAGTGGCGTGTGTGTCAGGAGTTCATTTACAGCGGCAAATATCCCTAGTGCACCCATACACATGCACTCTCTCTTTCTCTCTGAACATATCTATACATCAGATAGAAAAGTGTGGCCTGCTCATACCTCCACCCCTATCTTTGGTCTCACCTGGCTTCCTGCCTACACCTGACCCTCCTACCTGCTACTCACACCAGTAGCATCCCAATCCTCTAACCGAACCTGTGAGCCCACCCACCTCCCAGCCTTTGCACACACAGTTCCCTAAGAGACCTCTTCTTGCGGCCATTTCCTGTGGGAACTCTTTTTGAGCAGACATGCTCCAGCTTCAAGATCAGGTGCAAGTATGCATGCAGCAGCCTGCGAACTGTGTGCCAACCACGAGGCAGGCCAGGAGAGCGAACTTGATGCCCCAACCCCCGTTGCTCAGCCAGATTCCGCTGCAGTTCCTATCAAGTCCAACCACCCACCGGGAGCCTGCTTCTCTTCTGGACTCTCTGCTCTGCTTGACTCACTCCAGTTTGAGAGGAGAAACTGAGGCAGGATACAGTGCTCAAGTGACACAGTTACCGGGGTGGGATTTGAATCCCACAATGATCCCAGGCCTGACCTCCTTCTCCACTCCAGGCTGCTGCAAGGGAGGAAGGACATGAATCTGGCTCAGGTAGCGCTGTTGGCGGGTATTTTTCCTCCAGGCTCGCTCGGATGGCCTCTTGACTCAGATCTATGCTGGAGGGGGCTGGGCAATGCAAGCCACCACCACCGGGCGCCAGGCTCAGTCAGGCTTCCCAGCGGGGGACGTGCCCTTGGCCAAGCTCCCAGTCTGCGGCCATCACCATCGCTCACCTAATATTTACCCACCTCATTAAACACCTTCTTCTCCGTGGCCTCCCGGCCTCCTGGCCTCCATGCTGAGCAAGTGCGAATACTGCAGCCTTCTGGGCAAGTACATAAATCACCGCGGCTGGCAGGAGAGCCGTGTGCCCACCTAACCTCCAGAGGCAGCGCTGGGCCAGTTTCATCAGACGCTCTCGGAGCAGGCTGCTCAGGATGGGCTTGGAGCACAGGGTGCCTCCCTCCTCCGCAAAGCTGAGCCTTGAGAGCCCCGGCAGGACGGGCATACCCAAGTGCGCAGGTCCAGGCCCAGAGAGAGGCAGGGCTCGTCTGAGGTCACACAGTAATTCAATCACAGGAGCTGACATTTCCCGTCACTCAGGAGGTGCCACCTCAACAAAAAAGTTATCACTATAGCCTGAGTGTGACACTGTGGTAGAACACTTGCCTAGCCGGCGAAAATCCCCAGGTTCCACCAATAGTAATTCAAAACCGAAAAGTCATCGTAGTAATAACCATCACCATCACCACCACCATCACCATCATCACCATCACCCTCACCATCATTATCACCACCATCATCATCATCATCATCACCATCATCACCATCACCACCATCACCATCATTATCACCATCATCATCATCACCACCATCATCATCACCATCATCATCATCACCACCATCACCATCATTATCACCATCATCATCATCACCACCATCATCATCACCATCATCACCATCATTATCACCATCACCACCATCACCACCATCATCATCACCACCATCAACACCATCATCATCACCATCATCACCACCATCATCATCACCACCATCATCATCACCATCATCATCATCACCATCATCATCATCATCATCACCACCATCATCATCATCATCACCACCATCATCACCATCACCATCATCATCATCATCACCATCATCACCATCATCATTACCATCACCATCATCACCATCATCATCACCATCATCATCACCATCATCATCATCATCACCACCATCATCATCATCACCATCATCATCATAATCACCATCACCATCATCACCATCATCATCATCACCATCATCATCACCATCATCACCATCATCATCATCACCACCATCTTCACCATCATCATCATCATCACCATCACCATCATCATCATCATCATCATCACCATCATCATCATCATCATCACCACCATCATCACCATCACCATCATCATCACCATCATCACCATCATCATCATCACCATCATCATCACCACCATCATCACCATCACCATCATCACCATCATCACCATCATCATCATCATCATCACCATCATCATCATCATCACCATCACCACCACCATCACCACCATCATCATATCACCATCATCATCACCATCATCACCATCACCACCATCATCATCATCACCATCATCATCATCATCATCATCACCACCATCATCACCATCACCACCATCATCATCATCATCACCATCACCATCACCATCACCATCACCATCACCATCATCATCATCATCACCATCACCATCATCATCACCATCACCATCATCATCATCATCATCATCATCACCATCATCACCATCATCATCACCATCACCATCACCATCATCACCATCATCACCATCATCATCACCATCATCATCACTACCTTAGGCTTTGCAGGCAAGCACCTTAATTGCTGAGCCATCTCTCTGGCCCAAAATATATTGTTTTTTAAGAAAAAGGAAGCGAGCCGGGTGTGGTGGCACATGCCTTTAACCCCAGCACTCGGGAGGCAGAGGTAGGAGGATCGCCGTGAGTTCAAGGCCACCCTGAGACTACATAGTGAATTCCAGGTCAGCCTGGACTAGAATGAGACCTTACCTCGAAAAACAAAGAGAGAGAGAGAGAGAGAGAGAGAGAGAGAGAGAGAGAGAGAGGAGGCAGCAACAGGAAAGGAGGTAATCACAAAGCAGACCAGCTGCCAAGACTCCACAGCAGGCCCTGAATTCCACCCACTGCTGGTGTCGTACGTAGCTAGGGGCAACACTGGCCGGGGTTTTTTGGCACTGGGCAGGCATCAGGATGGCACCAGGCAGGCAACAAACCCTCACCAACCCTACCTATGGCACGGCCTATGGTTCCGGGCTCTTCCTCACTTGGGCCAGCTGTAGAGTGACCGAGCTGGAGTGGGCATTAGGTGTGCTTGAGTGTGTATGCGGACTAGTGTGAGTGTGTACAAAGGTTCACATGCACGTGAGCATGCGTGTATGCATAGGTATGAGAGGTTTTTTGGTTTGGGTTTTTTTGGTTTTGTTTTTGTTCTTTGTTTTTGTTTTTCAAGGTAGAGTCTCACTCTAGCCCAGGCTGACCTAGAATTCACTATGTAGTCTCAGGGTGACCCCGAACTCACAGAGATCCCCCTACCTCTGCCTCCAGAGTGCTGGGATTAAAGGCATGCGCCACCACACCCAGCCACTTATAAGTGTGAGTGGGTCAGTGTGCTGTGTGTGCATAGGAGCATGCGTGCGTGTTTTTATATAGAGGGTGAACACAAATGTATACAGATGATCATGTGACTTGAGGCATGGCGTGTGCCTGAGTGTGTGGGCACAAGTGTGCATGCCTCGTGGCATTGTATGTGCATCCTGGTCTAAGTGAGGGTTGCCCATGGAGTGGGTGTGCATGTCTGAACATTCAGTGTTCCTGGGATACAGTGGCGTGTGTCTGTGTGTACCCATACGTGTGTACTCACTGTGTGTGTTCTCACGTGCGAGTGCGAACAACCTGTGCCCTGAGGCTGGATTTACGTTGGTCATTTGTGACCATGACTTTGGTGTGCCCTGCATACCTGAGTGGAAATTTGGCGTGCACACTCACGACACACAAGAGCACACGCTGCCAGGTGTGTGGGCTCTGTCCACCCCTCCCCTTTCAACAGCTCTGGCTAAAAGCCCCGGGACAGAAGCCAGAGCAGTGGCTCCCTTCTCCCAACACTCTCTGTCAGCACCGGAGGGCCCAGCATGTTCCCCGGCAGTGATTTCCATGTAAAAATCAGCTTCGTAAAACGGGCCAACACCGTGGGCACCCGATCCCGGGGTTAAACACGCAGTGGCTTCTCTCGGCATAATCGTCACATTGGATGCGCCCGGCAGGGCAAAGCCGCCGTGTCTAATGGCATGCAGCTTGGTGGGGGGCGGGGGGGCCGCTGCAGCTGGAAGGCATGGCAGGGTGAAGGGTGGGCCTGCTGCTTCTGGATCCCAGAAGCCCCCTGAACAACTTGCAGGCACCTCCCCGGAACAGTCTCCTCTCCTCTCTCCTCAGCTATGGCTACTGTTCCCACCTTGGGGTGGGCTTGTGAGTCTTAACTTTCTGAGCTTCCTGAGTCCCGTGGGGACGTCTCAATGCTGAGGAAGTCAGCTGGAGGACAGCCTGGGACTCACCACCCATTGCGCTGCATTTAAAAAAAATCCATAGCAGGGGCTGGAGAGGTTGCTCAGTGGTTAAGGTACTTGCATGTAAAGCCTAAGGACCCAAACTTGATTCTCCAGTACTCGCCTAAAGCCAGATGCACAAGGTGGGGCATGCATCCACAGATCGTTTGCAGGGGTAGAGGCCCTCATTCTCTCTATCTGCCTCTTTCTCTCTCTCTCTCAAATATGTATGTATGTATGTATATATATATATATATATATATATATATATATATATATAATTTTTCAAGTAGCAGTTTCTCAGTTTCCCACAACTCCGTTTCCTTGCTTTCTGGCTCCTGGGTCTTGAAAGCTACGTGTTGGTTAAGAAAAACACTCTCCTTGGCTATGTATGGAAGGTTGGTGGCACAATGGAGGGTGGTGGGATTTTTAAAGGGCTCCCTAGCAAAGGAAGTTAGGTCATGGGTCGGGTATCCTTGAAGGGATACCAGGACCCCAGCCCCTGCTCACCCATCTGCTTCCTGGCCACCACATGCTCCCGCCATGGAGTACTGGGCCACCATAGACCCAAAGCAACAGAGTCGAGTGAGCATGCGCTGAAATAAATCTGAACCCGTGAGCCAAACAGACCTTCCTTAAGTGAACTTCAAGTTGACTCTTTTAAAATAAATACCTTTGCCATCTCTTATTTGTTTACTTACTTATTTATTTGAGAGAGAAAGAGAGGGAGAAAGGTAGAAAGAGAGAGGAAAAAATGGGCATGCCAGGGCTTCTAGCCACTGCAAACAAACTCCAGATGCGTGCGCTCTCTTGTGCATCTGTCTTATGTGGGTACTAGAGAATAGAACCCGGGTCCTTGGGCTTCACAGGCAAACAGCTTAACCGCTAAGCCATCTCTCCAGGCCCTGAGTTGATTGTTAATACTTTTATTTTCTTGAGAGAGACAGAGAAAGAGAGAGAGGGGAAGAAGGAAAGAGAATATGGGTGCGCCCGGGCCTCCTGCAGCTGCAAACAAACTCCAGATGCATGGGTCACTTTCTGCATCTGGCTTTACTTGGGCACTGGGAAATTGAACCCAGGCCATAAGGCTGTACAAGCAAGCGCCTTAAAGGCCTTCTTCTTCTTCTTCTTCTTCTTCTTCTTCTTCTTCTTCTTCTTCTTCTTCTTCTTCTTCTTCTTCTTCTTCTTCTTCTTCTTCTTCTTTTCTGAGAGAGAGAGAGAGGATGGGCATGCCAGGACCTCCAGCCACTGCAAATGAACTCCAGGTGCAGGTGCCACTTTGTGCAGCTGGATTTACATGGGTACTGGGGTATCAAACCAGGGTCCTTAGGCTTTGAAGGCAAGCACCTTAACCGCTGAGCAATCTCTCCAGACCTAAAGTTGATTTTTCTCAACCATTTTGTTACAGGGATAGAAGCTAACATGACACGGTGAGCCTGTCAGATGTGCTGGGTGACAGGAGTCCTGCAGCCCCTGCTAGGGAGAATGATACCAGAAAGATCCAGAGAGCTGACCACGCCCCGCCCCTCACCGAAGAACCAGGTTTCAGCCCCCATGCCACCATGCATCCTCCAGTCTAAGGCCCTGAGAGGCTTGGCTTGCTGCACCCCACCTCTCGCCTGTTTAACTTCCTCCTACCACACCCTCCATCCTCCCTGGATCCTTGCGGACATGGTATAAATATTTCTCAGCCTCCAACCCCGGCTGCTGAGAGGGAACTCAACTCCTCTCTCCTCGCCTCGCCTCACCTCTCTCTCTTCCCCATCTTTCTCTTCCCCTTTCCTGCATGCTGGGCTACAGACCAGAGCCAGGGCTCCCACATCCGACACTTGCCCTTTCTAGCTAGGCTCACCCCCAGATCCTCCTCTTCCCAGCTATAGGTCTGAGGCAAGTGATTCCCTCTCCAGGGAAACTCGGAATAACCAGTCTCCGCCTTACAGGTTTTATGAGGGAACTGGATGAGAAAGCGCATATGGAGAGCTCAACACGGGCCCTACACGTAGTAGGAACGCAGACTGCACCACGCCTGCTCTCCCCACAGCTCTCCACCACTGCTGGTTTGCCTATTCTTTTTTTAAAAAATAATCTCTTAAAAATATCTTATTTTTATCTATTTGAGAGAGAGAGAGAATGGGCACTCTGAGAACAAACTCCAGATGCGTGCACCACCTTGTGCATCTGGCTTACGTGGCTCCCGGGGAATCGTACCTGGGTCTCTGGCTTTTGCAGGCAAAGTGCCGTAACGGCCGAGCCGTCTCTCCAGCCCTGGTTGGCCTATTCTTCGGTGGGAAGAGCTGGGAAGGGTGATCGTGACAGACGGGTCAGCATGGAGAAGCATCCCAAGAGGCAGTGTGATGAGGAGGGGGCCTCAGAATCGGTAAGAATTCTCATCCTATCTTTAGACGCCGAATCTCCTACACGGTGGGAAAAGATTGGCTTCCCCTGGGAACCGGGGCAACATCCCCGTAAATCAGACCCAGTTACAAGCGGGCCATCAAGGAGTCCTTTTCCTGTCTTCTCAATTTCCTCCAAGAGGCCTTCTAAGCCCAGGCCCCCCCTCAATGGGGAGCCCAGATCCCAGTGCTGGGAATGGTGGGGCCCAGCTAGCTCTGGAATGCAGGCTGGGTTGGGGGGGTGTTGGTCCTGCTTGCCTCCTGTCCCACACAGCACCAGTCCGGACACCCCTCTCACAGTCTGTCCTGGCCCACCACGTGGCCTGCCCCTCTCATACCTAAGATGTCACCGTGGCTGCCCAGTATACCAAGCCAGTGATGGTCCAGATCCTGGTGCCAACATTGGAGGCCTTCCTCATGCCCATGGGCCACTCTGATGGTTCACATCTTCTGGTCACTCACAGAGCTCCTGGTCACAGGCCTGCCAGTAGTTCACAGCCACCTGCACGGGCTATTCCCTCCATCTGAAATCCCGTCTCTCTGGAAAACTCCAATGAATCCTTCATGGTCCACTTGACCATGTCCCCCTCTGTCTCTGCTAGTGTGACACCACACACACACACACACACACACACCTATCTGGGTCATCATCTAAATGTCACAGCTAAAGGACCCTGGGAACCACCCAGTCCCAGGTCTGTTTTTTAGTAGCAGCCTGGGTTCAATCAAGACTTTAACGTGAAAAATCTTGGGCTGGAGAAATGGCTCAGCAGTTACAGGCGCTTGCTTGCAAAGCTTGATGGTCTGGGTTCAATACCCCAGTACCCACATAAAGCCAGATACACAAAGTGGCACGTGTCTGGAGTTCATTTACAGTGGTAGGAGGCCCTGGCATGCTCATTCTCTCTCTCTCTCTCTCTCTCTCCTTCCTTTCCTTCTTCCCTCCCTCCCTCTCTGTTTGTAAATAAATAAAATATTTAATAATAAGTAATAAATAAGTAAATGTGAAAATCTCAAGTGTAAATTAGGTAAGCATGTGCCAACCCCAGACGCAGTGAGACAAGGGGCCACATGGGATGTTGTCTGCTGCTGACAGGAAACACCTGAGGCTGGGTGTGTGCTCGTTAGTCAACTTAGAAAGAATGGAAGCCTCCGCCGGACGTGGTGGCGCACGCCTTTACTCGGGAGGCAGAGGTAGGAGGATTGCTGTGAGTTCAAGACCACCCTGAGACTACATAGTGAATTCCAGATCAGCTTGGGCCAGAGTGAGAGCCCTACCTCGAAAAACCAAAAAAACAAAAAGAAAGAAAGAAAGAATGGAAGCTTCCTGAGCTCTCAGTTCTGCAGTCTGGGAAGTCCACATGGCTGTGGGCCTCAAGCTGAGAGATAACCTAGCAGAGGGCACGGGATGAGAGCTAAAGAGCAAGTGTGCCCACTCCATCTCCCTTCCTCTAATGCCATCAGAGGGCTGCACCTTCGTGACCTCATCTAATCCCAGGGGCCTCCTACAGGCCACCTCCACGCACCCTGCAGTTCAGCATACGTGTCTGAAAGACACGTTCAGATCAGATTAGACTGTGTGGGCCATAGGCTGCAGGAGCAGCTTGAAATCGCTGAAGAGGAAGAGGAGGAGAAAGAGGGAAAGAGAGAGAGAGAGATTGGTGGTCACCATGTCACCTCAGCCACTGAAGACTTCTGTGGGATAGCACTTGGGTCTCCGCTCTGCTCCGCTGGGTCTCGCCTCAGCTTTCCTTCATTGACTGCACTCTGCCCAAGATGGCCCCAGAGCCCTAGTGGTCACTATCCCACTCATGCATCCCACAGGTGAGGGAGCACCTCATTCTAGAAGGTTCTGGGCAAGATTCTAACCTCTGGTCAGCCAGATCCGAGTTAGGTGACTATGCCAAACTACCCCCTGGAGCCAGGGCAGTATGCTGACCTCATTGGTTAGTCCTGATCACATGCTGCGCTCCAGGAGCAGGGAGGGGCCAGCCTTCCCAGAAACACACACACCAATGACAGTGACCCAAGGGAGACCGCTTAAGGTCAAACCAGGGCACGAGTCCCCAAAGGGAATCCAAGAGACCAGGCCCCAAGCCTACACCCACTCTCCTGAGGCCTCATCTGCCTGTCTCTCCCTCACTCCCCTTCACACCTTCTGAAGCTCTAGGGCTCACCAAGACATGGTTTCAAAAACTGGGCTGGCAGTAAGAACCTCTCTTAATGTTCATACCCTTTTATTAATGCTACTCTCACTTTTGGTAGAGAATCTGCTCTTTTCAGATGGCAGTGACCTTGGGATGACTCAGAAGGTACCCTGGTGTTGGAAAGAAGTGACAGGAGTGCTCAGTACTGCAATATCTCTATCACACCTTCCAAGGCTCAGGGTCTAATGCGGAAAAGGTGGCGGAAAGAATGTAAGAGCCAAAGGAAGGCTAGGACTCCTTACAATGTGCTCCCTCCAGACACAAGATGGCCTGGATATCCATGACCTCACAGTGCCTGACACTACCTACACAAGACCATCATAAGAGGAGGAAAAGATCATGACATCAAAATAAAAGAGAGACTGATTGAGAAGGGGAGGGGATATGATGGAGAGTGGAGTTTCAAAGGGGAAAGTGGGGGGAGGGAGGGTATTACCATGGGATATTTTTTATAATCATGGAAGTTGTTAATAAAAATTTGAAAAAAATAAACTGGGCTGGGCCAGGCCTGGTGGCCCATGCGTTTAATCCCAGCACTCAGAAGGCAGAGGTAGAGGATTGTCGTGAGTTCAAGGCCACCGTGAGACTGCATAATGAATTCCAGGTCAGCCTGAGCTAGAGTGAAACCCTAGGGGGAGGACAGGCTGGAGAGATGGCTTAGGGTTAAGGCACTCGCCAGCCAAAGGACCCAAGTTCAATTCCCCAGGACCCACATGAAGCCAGATGCACAAGGTCACGTATGTGTCTGGAGTTCATTTGCAGTGGCTAGAGACCCTGGGATGCCCATTCTCTCTCTCTCTCTCTCTCTCTCTCTCTCTCTCTCTCTCTCTCTCTCTCTCTCCCCCTCTCCCTCTTTCTCTCTTGAATAAATAAATAAAATACTTTTTAAAGAAACCCACTCACTGGGTCCCATTACATAGGAAAAAAAAAAAAAAAAGCTGATGGCCCAGAGAAGAACGCATCTCCTAAAGTCACGCACCACAGGGTAAGTAAGTAAAGTCCATCTTCTGACCCCTTGGTCTTCCTGACCTGCCCCTCCCTCTGAGCCCCTTCCAGTCGTCATGACCAGGTTTGGCTGAAGAGATTTGTCAGTTGTCGCCGGGCTTGTCTAACTAAATTAATGTTTTACATTTCTCCTCCAGTTTGCAAACTTTTAAAAAAATTAATCCCATCATTTCAACAAGTGTAACAACTAAATTATCATCTCTACACGATTCAGGAGCCTGCCGCGTCTTCTCTCGGCAAACATCGCATGCACGTAATTTTCCTAAATGTAATAAACCAACCATAGAACTATTAATTTTGCCATGGTGCTCATAACAATTAGCAACGCATGAACCTGAACAGATAAAAAGCTGAGTGGAATATTGAAATCACAGCAAATCCCCCGTCTCCTCACTGCCAGCTGAAGAAGCCATACTGGACAAGTCAAGAAACACACAATGGAGGACATTTGACTCCCTCACAATGTGCCCCAAATGAGACAGACCAGGTTGTGGGGAGCCCCTGGCTGGCCCAGTGAAGCTTTCCCCCAAATCTAGACCTGTTGAAGGAGCAAGGCATCAGAAAAATATCCTGTTTCTTCAGAATTTTAATCACCTCCAAGAGTGCCTGGTCCTGAAATAGCCAATGCATAGCAAAGGTACTGCCAACGCACTTCCCACACACGTGGCAGACATTACTAATTGATCACAGCACTCCCTGTTGAGTTCAGAGACCTGGAGAATTTGAACACTAGCCTCCAGCAGGCACTACCAATCAATCACAAAATGCTCTACTGGCCCTTCCAGATGGAATCCAATCCTGCTGGTTTACTGGGAGAGAAAGGAAGCTGTATAGGGGGAAGTGACTCGTTCAAAATTCAATAAAGACGCAGGGTGTAGTCTGAGGAATGAATTGGGATGCCCTGGCTTTGTTACACACAGGCAAGGGGGCTGAGCCCTGATCAACAGATGGTTTCTCTCACAACCTCCTAGGGAAGACCCCAGGGGGTCAAATAACCCACCTATCAAGTTTCCCCTAACCCTTTTCTTTCCTCCATGATCACCCGGATGCTGCATGGGTACAGCTGTTCTGCACGATTGTACAGTTCCTATCAAAAGCCTTAAATACCAAATACTCTGTCACTTGGGTTTTCTAGAATGCTCCTAGGGCTATTGTTTTAAATGAAATAAAGCTGAAAATAACTTTGAACTAATAATTGAAAATTTTCTGTTTTTAAAAAATATTTTATTTATTTATTTACTTGAGAAAAAGAGCCAGTGAGAGAAAGAGAGAATGGGTGTGCCAGGACCTCCAGCCACTGCAAACAAACTCTAGACGCGTGCACCACCTTGTGCATCTGGCTCATGTGGGTCCTGGAGAATCGAATCTGGGTCCGTAGGCTTCACAGGCAAGCGCCTTAACCACTAAGCCCATCTCTCCAGCCCTCTCTTTTTGTTTACTTGTTGTTTGTTATAAGGCAGAGTCTCACTCTAGCCCAGGCTAGAATTATTCTGTAGCGCCAGGCTGACCTTGAACTCACGACCATCCTCCTGTCTCAGCCTCTGGAGAGCGAGGACTACAGGCATGCCCAGGTTGAAATCATTAAAATGAGATATTTGCCAACCAGAAGATAATGGCCCTGTTGACAATGCCAGTTTCCAATAGTATATGTGAATTGCTGTCAAAAACATTACTACACATTTGCCCGGGCTGTGCACTGAACACAACTACAGTCGCTTAGGATATGAATGTGAATGGTGTCTTCTGAGAATGGGCCAGGTGGCATCTCTGCTGATAGCTTAAAAGCTATGAAAAACTATTTACCAAAACAGTAATAGCAAGGCTGGGAGATGGCCCGGTTGGCGAAGTGCTTGCCTTGCAAGCATGAGGACCCGAGTTCGATCTACAGAACCCACATAAGTGCCAGGCATGGTGGTGGGCGCCTGTCATCCCAATGTCGGGGAGGCGGAGACAGGAGGATCCCTGGAGCCTGCTGGCTAGCTAAGAAGAGACCCTGTCTCGCAGATGGTAGATGGCACTCCTGAGGAATGACACCCAATGTTGTCCTCTGGGCTCCACATGCAGGTCCACACGCATGCACCCACATACATATGAGCATACTTACACCTCTCTCTGTCTTACACACACACACACACACACACACACACGAGTAATGGTGGCTTTGGCTGTATCCTGTCATGAGTATAGCTCACTTACATAAAACATATAAAAGACCTGTTTGGAAGTGTTTTCCGATTGGGGTGAGGGGTGGCCCGTCCTAGCTTACGTCACTGGGGGACGCGGCTGGCACGGGGGTGGATTTGCACACACGTGTCTCTGTGTGTCTCTGTCATGATAGTAAATTGGTACTGATGGGGGCCCAAGCGCAGGGCACCGTGCTGGAGCTCAGGCTGTCCTCAGAAGTCACTGGCCACTGACAGGGATGGACAGCTGGGCAGATGCAGGACTCCGTGGGTGTTCTGGGGTGACAGAGGAACACTCTGCCTCAGCGTGCAGGGAGGGGCTCTGGGAAGGCCTCTGGGGGTGCTCTGTGAGGTGTGTGTGAGACAGGGAGCCTGGTGTTCTCAATACACCAAACACAATGCCTTGTCCACGCCCCTGGACCACAGGGCTGAGGTGAGGCGGGGACCACTGGTCGACTGCACTTGAGGCAGAGCCTCTCGAGCCCTCTGGAACATGGGTGTATTACCCAGCAGCCTCAAAGCCTGCAGATCACATTGAACCTCAGTCTCCTCAGTGAGATGGGAGAGCAACAGGGTCCTAAGGAGACCAGTCTCTCTGGATACTCCGTTCCTTTGCCCCCACACACTTCCTCCTAGGCCAAGAAGGCCCCAGTTTTCCCTGGAAGGACATCAAAAGCCCATTATCAGGCTGGGGAGAAGGTTTAGCAGTTAAGGCGCTTGCCTGCAAAGCCTAAGGGTCCAGCTTCGATTCCTCAGAACCCACGTAAGCCAGATGCACAAGGGGGCACACGCCTCTGGAGTTCGTTTGCAGTGGCCAGAGGCCCTGGTGCACCCATTCTCTCTCTCTGCCTCTCTCTCAAATAAATAAAGAAATAAAAATTTTTAGCAGGGCGTGATGGCGCACGCCTTTAATCGCAGCACTCGGGAGGCAGAGGTAGGAGGATTGCCATGAGTTCGAGGCCACCCTGAGACTCCATAGTGAATTCCAGGTCAACCTGGGCTAGAGTGATACCCTACCTCGAAAAAGAAAAAAAAAATTAAAGCCCGTTACCAATGAAAAGAGCGAGGCCATAGCCCCTGGCCTCAGTTTCCCCACTTGTACATGGAAGACTGGATGTGGTGTGTCTCCAGGCTCCTCCAGCCCTATGTCTGACTTTCTGATACTGCACTGGCCCTGGCTGCAGTGTTTGCTGTGTCCCCGCACCCACACTGCGACCATTCCCCTTCCAAGCCACCTGTCCCAGGTAAGGCTCTCTTCTGTTTGCCCCTACACAACTCTCAGACCACCTTGCCCTGAGAAGCTATCTTCAGTGCTCCAACCCTCCCCCCCCCTGCCAATCCACGATGGCCACACTGAGGTCATCTCTTCCTGTCATATCATTGGCCCTAGGGTTTTACCTGTCACCAAAGTGGGTCCCACAAGTCATTCAGTGAGCATGCACCCACCCTGCAAATGTGCCGAGGGCTGTGGTGGGCACTCGGGACACCGCCCAGAAAACTATCCCTTGGCTATAGAGAGGCCTCCAGGGAGGAAAGGCAGCAGTGTGGCCTGAGGCTCTAGAGAAAAGAGTGGAACAGTCAGAATATTAGAGGGAGCTCTTGAGAGAGGGGTGAACGTGGTCAGGTGATGACCAGCCAGGCGGAGAGCAAGGCTGCAGAGTGGGTGAGGGTGGGATTAGAGGGGGTGCTCAGTCCATGGGTGGGGTTGTCCACCGGTGGGACTTGAAGAGGGTGGTGGGTGTGAACTGGAGGTGGGGCCTGGTGGTGGGTGTGAACTGGAGGTGGGGCCTGGTGGTGGGTGTGAACTGGAGGTGGGGCCTGGTAGTGAGCAGAATCTCGACCCTGTGGACCCTCCCTGGTCTTCAGTGGAAGGTGAGGACCTAAGGAGACCCTAGGAAGCTTGAAGCAAATGTGGGCTTCCAACATTCCCCTCTGACTCCTGTGTGGAGGCTGGGCTGTGGGGTAAGAGTGAGTCCTCATATCCACACAGACCATGAGAGGGAGGAGACCTGGGCCGGCCTGGTGGACCTGCTGATAGAGACACCCCCAGCATCCTTTAGCTCTCTGAGTCCGGCCAGCTTGCCACAGGTCAGAAATGAGGCTGTGTGAGAGACAGAGAGATGGACAGATGGGCCAGCTTTCTCAGGAGGAAATGGGAGATGTTGGGCAAATGGAACATGCTGTGGGTCTGGAATTCAGCCATTATCCCCTGGTGCCGGGCCAGCACCTGCCTGTCACAAGTCCAAAACAGAGGTTCTGGGACCAGTGGATGGTATTAGTGACTCAGAACTGGGCGGCTCAGTAGAGGGTAGGGAGGAGGAGCCAGGAGAGTCATGGGAGCAGTTGAGTGGCCGGGGAGCAGGGAGGATGGGACTCTGAAGAGGAGGGAGAGAGAGGAAAAGAGAGAGAATGAGAGAGAGACAGAGATGTGAGTGTAGGGAGAGAGGTAGATGAGATAGAACGAGACAGTCAGAGATGGAGAACAAGCACCTTACTTGAGAAAAGAGATCCAGTAAAAGAAGAAAGAGAATGTCACCCCAGGGCGTGGTGGCGCACGCCTTTAATCCCAGCACTCGGGAGGCAGAGGTAGGAGGATCACCATGAGTTTGAGCCTCCCTGAGACTACATAGTGAATTCCAGGTCAGCCTGAGCTAGAATGAAACCCTACCTCAGAACCTCCCTGCCCACAAAAAAGAGAGAGAATGACTGTGAGCTTTTATGCCTATGCCCTTGAGGCAGGGCAACTTGTCCATTGGAGGGAGGGGTCTGGGTGGCATGGAGACCTTTCCTTCTCATGTCTAGATGGTAGGGAAAGAGCGATGGGTAGAGCTCCGAGACTCTGACACTACCCAGCTGTGGCTTCCTGGATCAGGGTCTATGAGGCTGCTTGGTCCTATCCCAAGCCAGGGTGGTGTCAGCATCTCCCCTTGCTGAGGCAATGGAGGAGAACCAGTGACAATGACCAGGCAAAACCACACACGGCCAAGTGTCGAGGCCAGCAGCGACCACCACTCAAATCCAGTCGCGCCGCAGCAGTGACCTCAGCAAGACTCAGCGACGCACCAGGAGTGATATCACCCAGACTCAATGGCATCACGTATCCGGCAGTCTGTTCTCCAGAGTGAGCCCTCGTCTCGCTGCAAACCCAGTACGCCTTTCCGTTTGACTCGAACATCCACATTTTTCCTCTTTAGAAAAATGTCACCGGCGTTCCTCTCTCCCATTACTCTTGCTCTGGCCTTGGGATAATTGCGGCAGAAGGAGGGGGGCAGCCGGGTCCTCACGGCCGGCCACCGCAGCCACTGGACAGGCCAGGTCAGGCCAGGCCCTGGCTGTGGCCCCAGGCTGCTAGGCCAGCTCTGGCTGAATGCAGCTTTCTTTCTTTCTTTCTTTCTTTTTTTTTTTTGTTTTGTTTTTCTATTTGGCAGTTGAGGCGGGGGACTTGAAGAAAATCTTTAAATACACAATCTATGCTTTCAGCTTTATATTAATGGAGTCTGCACATATAATTTTAAAACTAGACACGGTGGTACACGCCTTTAATCCCAGCACTCAGGAGATAAAAGTAGGAGGATCGTTGTGAGTTCGAAGCCAGCTTGAGACTACAGAGTGAATTCCAGGTCAGCCTGGGCTAGAGTGAGATCCTACCTCAAAAACAAAACATATGGGCTGGACAGATGGCTTGGCAGTTAAGGCATTTGCCTGCAAAGCCAAAGGACCCAGGTTCGATTCTCCAGGATCCACGTAAGCCAGATGCACAAGGGGGTGCATGAATTTGGAGCTCCTTTGCAGTGGCCTGGATGCCCTTCTCTCTCTTTCTCTCTACCTCTTTCTCTCTCTCAAATAAATAAATTAATAAAATAGATTTTAAAACACATACATGTATATATGTATATGCATATATGATTTTTAGAGTTTAATACAGAAAGGGGTCTAGGAGTGTCATGAGGGGGCCTATATGAAATAGAGCCACAGAAAGGACCTGCCTGGGTAAGCTGGGAAGGTTATGGGTTCTGGAAACCAACTCCTTCCCCCTCCTCCTGTCCACATCCTCCCCCATCCCCCAGTGGCCAAATAGGGGGACTAGGGCTGAGCGTAGGGGTGAATACTCGTAGAGGCCATAACAGGCACTGCTCCCATCCCCCTCAGGGGTTCATGCAGTTGCGCTCCTGTGGGCCCCAAATTCCTGGGACTGGGGGTCCCTTTCAGCTGTGCCATCCTGGCCCCCCAGCATAGAAGCTGACAGAGTCTCCCTTGCCCACTCAGAAGATGGTCTTTCTTGCAGCCACGTCGGTATCACAGGTTCAGACAATCAAAGTCAATCTCTCTCTCTCTCTCTCTCTCTCTCCCTCTGTTTATTTTTTTAATTCCAGGATGTTTGGTTTGGCTGGGCCCCAGCTCACCAGGTTTTCTCTTGGCTGTCTCAGATTCCCTCCCGCCCCAGTCCCAGTTTTTCCTGTAGGGACCTGTAAGACATCTGCCCAGGGGCGGGGGGTGGGGGTGGGTGGAGCGGAATGGGGGTCGTGGACATCGCCTGGGGCAGGCGCCCTGGTGAGGCACGGGTGTGCCCAACTGTAGATGCGGCCTCCTAAGTGCCTGCTCTGTGCCCCATCCTGTCCCAGGTCCTGAAACTCTGCCAAAAGTCAGGCCCATGTCCTGGTGGGGGGAGGGGTGCAGAGTTCCCAGGTTCCTATGAAGAGAGTTAGGCAGGTGGAGAGTAGAAATATGCATGGAGGTGACCATGGAAGGTGCTGGGGCAGGGAGGGGAGGAGACGAGAAACATCCAAGCATGTGCCCCAAAGAGCCGGGGACGCAGGGCACTTAGGGATAGACAGTGAGTGTTCCATCCCCAGCATCACCAGTAAGAAGCAGCCTCCTAAAGCCAGGCCTGGTGATGCCCATGTGTGATCCAAGTACTCAGGAGGCACGGGCAGGAGGATTGCCGCGAGTTAGAGGCCAGCTTGGGCTACAGAGTGAGACTCTGTCTCAAAACCAAGTTCCCTGAGGCACGCGGAATAAAACGTGCGAAGACACGGTGCCTTCCGAATGGATGAGCGAGGTCATCCTGACCTGACAGATGGGTAAACTGAGGCCCTGAGAGGTGGTGGGATAATCTGAACCCAGCCTGCGGTCACAAGGCCTCTCTCCTGCTCCGAGGCTGTGTACCCCCTCTCCTGCACCCCACCTCCGTGGGCTCCTTGGAGGAACGATCAGCACTTGGGTCACCTTCTGGGTGCTGCCACCTGTGTAAAAATAGCTGCCAGCACTCAGGCCTGGAACCGCAGTGAGAGAAGAGCTTGGGGGCAAGGTGCCCCTTAGAGGAAATCCAGGGGAGAAACTGAGGCTCAGACATCCGAGGTTCTTTGCCCAAGGGGCCGGCATGGTGCTGCAGAAGCTGAAGCCTCCCTCCTCTCCCCCACCCCACAGCAGGCCCTGTCTGCGCTGGACCCCTCCGCAGCCCCTCTCGGGCCTCTGGGCCCCAGCCCCGGCCTGCTCTTCCCCCAGGACAATGGGGCCTTTCAGGGCCAGACAAAGGGAGTTTAAAAGGCGAGAATTGTGTTTCCACGGTGGAGGGAGCTGGCTGGCTGGGGAGGGGCCAGCGGCGCAAACTGGCGGTGTATTTATGCTGTCTGACACAACACAATTTGATTTTCCACATAAGAGATCAAATAATATTTCAGTTACAGTTAATTACACAGCCCAAAAGCCCATCAAAGGCCCCTCCGCATCTACCCAGCCCCGGCTCCCAGTACGCCCAGATTTCATGTCCGAATTCTCAGAGTCTGAGTCCCCTCCTACCCCTGATTCACATGGGCCAAGAGGGGCTCCCTCCAAGGATCGCAGGAGACGCTTATCTCCCCACCCGGTGCCTAGTCTCCCCACCAAAATAGCAGCTCTGATGTCTGACCAAGCCGCAGCTCATCTCCCCTCCTCCGCGCTCCCTCAGCAGGCAGGGAAGGAAGTGAGGTGAGCACCCTGTCTGCACTTGTTAGATCAGGAGACTGAGGCCCAGGGAGACCAAGGTCTTTGCATGAGCTCAGCCAGCCCGGAGGTGGAAGTGCAGGGATTTGAACTCATCTGATATGTCACACACAGCCGGCAGAGTCCTCCGGGTCGTTTTATGTCTGAAATGTGATCAACCTGCAAACTCCCAAGTGTGGGAGATTATGTCTAATTGTGCTGGTTGAATGAATAAACGACAAGAAAAAGCAGTGAAGAAGGGAGGGCATGCAAGGAGGCAGGGAGGCCTTTGGCCCCATCCCAGTGGTGGCCGGCGGTGTCCTTTCCTTGTGGCGCTCTGCAGACTGCCCGGGATGCGTGACTAACTCGGGGTCGCGCAGCAGCGGGACCTGAGCAGAGGGACCATCCTAAAGTGGGACCTTGAGGAGAATGCCTGGCCCTCTCAGAGCCTTCGGTCACCCTGCCCTGCATCTCAGAACACTCCCCTGTGCACACGGTGGAGAAGATTCTGGAAGGACAGCATCTGAGACTCACAGAGTCTAAATCAGCTTATTCATAGAATAAACTCCTAGACTTGGGAAGTAACCGACTCTCGGACCAAAGCGAGAAGCCCCACTGATGCCCCGTGCCAAGTTCTGTCTGAGGTCACACAGCCAGCAGGCAGGCTGGGGTCCTCACCCAGGGCAACTCTGCAGGCACTGGGCAGGGCAAGGGGGCATTGAAGATGGCTTTGTTAGACCTGGCAGGACCCAGCTGCCCTGGGTCACCTCCCATGCCCACCATCACCACACAGAACCCCTTCAGGGCCGCTTGCCTTTAGAAAACACTCTCTAGGGGCTAGAGAGATGGCTCAGCGGTTAAGGAACTTGCCTACAAAGCATAACAACCAGGGTTCGATTCCCCAGGACCCACATAAAGCCAGATGCACAAAGCGGCACGTGCATCTGGAGTTCGTTTGTAGCAGCTAGAGGCCCTGGCGTCCCCATTCTCTGTCTCCTCTCTATCTCTCTTTGCTTGCAAATAAATAAATAAAAATATTTTAAAAATAAATACAGTTTTTTTTTTTTTAAAGGCTCTCTAAATGCCCTAGGAAGGTTCTGTCACTAGCTAGTTTCTGGTGTGAACTTCCCAAGGGCACCCTGGGAAAAATGGGATACAGGGAAAGTAGGGCCAACAGAGGAGGGAGCTAGACCTGCCCAGACACAAACTCAGTCACGGGAGGGGCACCTGCAGCTGGAGGCCAGGCTTGTGTGCCAGCGGGTGGGCAACTGGCCACTTCCCGGCCCCCGATCTCCCCCACTCTTCTGCAGACTCAAGAGCCAGGGAGACCCTGCGCCCGGCGTCCCCAGCTGGGCTCCCTGAAGGGCTGCGGGCAGCAGAGAGACCCACAGACTGAGCCCAACAGGGGCCCGTCGAGCAGAAAACTATTCTGGGCCCTTCTTCCCCCCACCCCCACCCCCCCCATGCAGGGCACTGAGGCTCGGGTGGCAACCGTCATCCTGTGTGGCAGGCAAAGGTGTTTCCTGTGCCTGCTACAGACAGGCCCAACCTGCCCAGTGCCCACCGCAGTCCTTCCCAGAAGCCTCCACTCCACAGTCGCCTGGGGCACAGCCGCACAGCCACAGTGCACCCCACCACCTCAGTTCCTTATTGTCCAACAAGAATCAAAACATCCAGTTCCCCCCCAACACACACACACACACAGATGGTCCATGAGACTCAAAAGCAAGGCTCGCACGCAAGCTTCCCGTGGGTGAATTCGTGCCGAGAAGCCTCAGTCCCTTTTCTGCATCAGGGAGCCTAGAAGAAAGGCCACGCGCAGACTGGGACACTAATGCTCTCAGGGAATGGCAGGCTCAAAGCCTTGGCATCCAGCTCACAGGGCACAGTGGGGGTGCCAGGGCTGTGTGCTCACCTAGCTCATAACACTGTCACCATCTGTTTCCTTCCCAAGGGAAATGTGCTTCATTTTCCTCTAACAGGGCTGTGGTGGAGCCCCCCAAACCTGTGTCTTCCTGTAACTCACAGGTGCTTCCTGAATGAACAGATGGGTGAGAGAGTGCATGCACGGAAGGATGGAGGGTGCAGAGATAGATGGATGGACACAGGGATAGATGATGGGCAGAAGGGTAAGTAGGTGGAGGAGAGGATGCATGGGATGGATGGATGGATTGATGGATGGATGGATGGATGGATGGGTGGATGGATGGATGGATGGATGGATGGTGGGTGGATGGATGGATTGATGGATGGATGGATGGATGGATGGGTGGATGGATGGATGGATGGGTGGATGGATGGATGGATGGTGGATGGATAGATGGATAGATGGATGGATGGATGGTGGATGGATGGATGGATGGTGGATAGATGGATGGATGGATGGATTGATGGGTGGATGGGTGGATGGATGGATGGATGGATGGATGGATGGATGGATTTGATGGGTAGGTGAGTGGATGGACAGATGGGTAGGTGGGTGGATGGATGGATGGGTAGGTGGGTGGATGGATGGATGGAATGAAGGGGAGGTGGGTGGATTGAAGGAATGAGCAAAAAAATAACATGTGGATGGGTCAATGGGCAGATTTTTTTTTTTTTTTTTTTGGTTTTTTGAGGTAGGGTGTCACTCTAGCCCAGGTTGACCTGGAATTCACTATGGAGTCTCAGGGTGGCTTCGAACTCACGGCAATCCTCCTACCTCTGCCTCCCAAGTGCTGGGATTAAAGGTGTGCGCCACCACGCCCGGCTAGATTTTTTAAATATTGTATTTTTATTCATTTGCAAGGAGAGAGAGAGTATGGGCATGCCAGGTCCTCTTGCCACTGGGCTCCCTGAAGGGCTGCAGGCAGCAGAGAGACCTGCCAAACAAACTCCAGATGCATGAGTCACTTTATGCATCTGACTTCACGTGGGCACTGGAGAATCAAACCCCAAACGGACAGCAGGCACCTTTAACTGCTGAGCCATCTCCTCAGTCTCAGATTTTTTTTTTTTTTTTTGAGGTAGACTCTCACTCTAGCCCAGGCTGACCTTGAATTCACTATGTAGAATCAGGATGGCCTCAAACTCATGGTGATCCTCCTACCTCTACCTCCCAGAGTGCTGGGATTAAAGGCATGAGCCACCACGCCCGGCTAGATTTTTTTTAAAAAGCAAAGAAATCCGTGCTCCTTTCTGTAGACTGCAAGAGGCCTGGCTTCAACTTCTTTGCATGCTGCTGTGGTCAGTAGTTGACCCTCCCTGGGGGCCATTGTGAAGTGAGTGTGGTAACTGGGCCCTGCTGACTCCTTAGGAAATCTGGAAGAGGCTTCCAAGGCCAGCAGGAAATCCTTCTAATCTACAAGGGGCTCTGCCAGGAGGCCTTGGGGTGGTACCCAGAGATGATGGAAATACTGAGGACCATCCCCCCACCGGGCTCCTCCTGCCTCCAAGCAGGCGGAGCGCTGCCTGCTGCTGTCTCTGGGGATTGATGGCTGTCCTCCCCTCTCTTGACCCTCTCTGCTCTGCCTGCTTGAACCCAAGCTGAAGCCCCTGACCAAAGCTGCAGAGACTTGCCCACTCCAACAGGGCAAGGGAAAACGAGACTGAATGAGGAGGTTAACATCAAAGTACAGGGGTCTAGAGACTCGGATCTGGGGGGTGGGGGTTGGCACCGTTATGCAAGGGATAGCCTCACACTCTCCGTTCGGTTCCAGAACTGCCAGTGATTTTAGGGCCCCCTGGGGAGAGCCAGGGTGCACTGCCACCGCAGCCACAAGGCTGTCCCTCAGCCCCTGAGTGTACCCACTCCCTCCCACCACAGGACCTTTGCACAGACATCTCCTCTAGCTGCGCCTCTTCTCCACACTGTTAGCTGCTGAGCTAAGCAGATGCAGGTCTGGGTTCAGCTTAGGTGACACCTGTGCATGAGTGTGCACATGGCACATATATGTGCACGTGAAGGTCACGGGTATGATCGGTCCCAAGTGTGGCCCAGCCCGCATGTGGGCGGGAGAAGGGAGTGGAGCACTTTTCTTGGGACTGGGACAGAAAATTAAGAGAAAAAGGCGGGCATGGTGGTGCACGCCTTTAATCTCAACATTCAGGAGGCAGAGGTTAGGAGCACCTCCGTGAGTTCGAAGCCACCCTGACACTACATAGTGAATTCCAGGTTGGCCTGGGCTACGGCGAGACCCTCCCTGGAAAGAGAGAGAGAAGAGAAATGGAAGGAAGAGATGGAAAGGGGAGAGCCAGCGGGTTGCAGATGGGCCCAGAGAAGTAGAGCTTCCCCACAGGTCCGCCCAGGGCAGGCTCTGCGGCCTGTCCCCTGCTGACTGCGGGAGGCACTTTCTTGGCCACCGTGGTCAGCGCCCCGTCAAGCTAATTTACTGGCCCCGCCGCCTGCCGCGCGCCGGCCATCAGCCCCGCCACCAGATCTATTATTCATGGAGCCGGTAATTAACTGCGTGCCCACTGTGGCGGGCGGGGGCAAGTGGTGGCTGAAACAGAGGCGGGAGGCCCAGACACCATCAAGGCCACCGTGCGAGCGCTGGGCAGATCCAAGCCCCAAGGTGAGCTCTGCAATAACCCAGTGGGTACCCTGGGTGGGAGCCAGGGTCCAGGCACCAGCCAGACCCCCAGCTGGACTGTGCGACCTTGGTTGCGGAGAGCTGGGGAGCGTGAGCCTCCCAGGACTGCAGGCTGTGGAGTTGGGAAGGATTTGACCTCTCTGAAAGCCTCAGTTTTCTCATCAGGAAAATGGGAATAACAAAAGCAGGTTGGTAGGGAGAAATCTTAGCACCCAAAGGCTCCCGTGGGTCCCCACAGGGTCCCAGAGTAGAGCAATGATGTACAGGGGTACCCGAGTACTCGGGTACATCCGAGTCTCTAGACCCCTGTACCGCCGGCGATGAGGGACACACTGAGCAGTGACCTCTGAGCCATCCGGATGTCATCCAGGGTGGCAGGGGGAGTTCATTATCTTCTCCCAGGGAAGCTGGGACAAGTCACCAGCCCACGCCATGGGCTTTGAGCCATCCAAAGTGGAGGGCCTGGCTTCAGGTTAGACAGGAGGGATTCTCCCTCCAGACAGCTGAAGCAGAGGCCGAAAGCACCCTGCCTGCCCAGAAGCTCTGGGTGCAGGTGCCAGGCAGCCGAGCAGGTGAAGCAAAGGCCCTGGGGTAGGAAGGAGGCTGCAAAAAGAGGGGTCTGAGGCTGGCCGAGATGTACACCCAGGACTGGGATCCGGGAGATCTGCACCCACTCCTGGTGCGTCATTCTATAACTGATTTCCACGAACTTCACCCACGTCCCCCAACCCCCCCCCACTCCCCCCCCCACACACACCGTCACTCACCAGGCTCCAGGGCAGGAGAGAGGTACTCCTGCTGCAAACAAGGTCACCGCAGCTCAGAGAGGGTGAGCAGCTTGTGCAAGGCCACACAGCGAAGCCACCCCAGGAAGCAGCAAGTACCCTGGAGTGGCTGCAAGGCGCACCCCAGCTTAGCTCCAAGTGCTTCACATTCCTTAGAGACCCCCCCGCCCCTGCCCCCAGCCTCTGGAGGACACTTCCTGCTTTGCCTACAGAGGGCCTTGGTAACCTGTCGGAGAGTGAAGGCAAATTGTCCAGGGCCACGCGTCTTTTCCTACAAAAACCAGTTCTGTCATTATCCCCTCCCTTGCTCTCAGGCCTATCTCACCCACACCTCAAGCCTGCACCCCCAGGGCTCCAGCAGGACCAGTTCCTGGTGGGAGGGAGAGTCATCTGTAACCCTGCAAGAACTCCCCCAGAGACATGTTTCCCTGTCTACCCCATGGTGGGGGGACCCAGTGATCTCACAGGCCAGCTGCGTCCTTCTTACTGTTAGAAGATTTCTTCTCATTCTAGAAGGTTCCTGGCTAAGGACCGTTGGAACAAAAGACAAAGCAACCAGGTTCATTTAGAAAGTCTTCTGTGACACCCTTCAGAAGTGAATGTTCCCAACACACTGGGGCTTGGGGATTCACATTAAGTGACCGGAGGCAGTGCAGCCGTGGAGACGGTGGGTCTGCCAGGTCAGTGCCTTGTGTCCTACACCACTGTCCTCAGACAGAGGATGTGCCTGAGCCCCACAGCCTGCCTCAGGGGACAAAGGTGGAAGAAGGCAGGTGACCTGGAGCCTCCACTGTATTCTGAAATGCCCATGTGACACATTTGGGGCCATATGTCCTGAACCCCATCACCCAGAGGAAGCCGGTCACTGATCAAGAGGCCATTTGCCTCTGTCCTCAGGGCAACTCCCTAGAGGGTGACCTTCCAGTGGCCACTGCCCGGGGGACCCAGCGTCCCTCCTCTGCCCCATGATCCCTTCTCTGCTGGACCCGCAGGTCCCCTCCGCCTCTCAGTGTCTCTGCTCCCTAGCCTTCCTCCAGCCTGGCTTCAAGCCCCTGGGCCCTTCCTTCTGAGGTAGTTTAGGGTGCCTGAGACCCAAAATCAAGAGCAGGAAATGTCCTTGAGCCTGCCCTGGCAGTCCCCACTTTGCTAGCTGTCAGAGAAGAATCTGGCTTCTCTCGTCTCTTGCCTAGAGGAGTTCCCTAGATCTGTCTTTCCAAAAACAACTCAGTCCCTCTCTAGGCGGGAGTTCCCCTTTCCTAAAATAAAGACTCCTAGAAATTTTAAACCTGAGCCTGGCATTGGGGCTGGGTTAGCTTGGCCCCCATTCAGAACCTATAACTGACCCCAATTTGGGTTTCTAGGTGGGCTTAGCCCCCTTCTGCCTTTTCATAGTCTCCTCTCTTTCCTTCTCTTAATCTAACAAAATCTCTCTAAACTTTACCCTCTGGTCTGTGGATTTCAATTCTTTGAACTCATAAGACAAAAATCCAGGGACAACCCCATAATTCCTGTATCAAATCAGGGCATGGGCACGTGTTGGTGCATTGGCAAGGAACCTCAGGCTTTCTGTATCACTTCCCTGATGTCTGTTTCTCTCCCTGTGAAAGGGGCCAGTCTAGTGGCTCCGAGGGGACAGTGGGTTAGCATATGGCCCCCGGGCCACAGCAAGTGTCAGTAGCTACACACTACAACTCTCTGGCTCCTTCGGCTCTGACTCTCAAAGTGGGCCCAGCTACACCCCTGCCTGCTCCCTTCTCCTCCTGAGCCCCTGCCCAAACCCTCTCCTGACCCCCCAGGAATGGAAGTGATATAGGCGCCCAGCTCCTCCCCACCCTTGTAGATACAGACAGAAAAATACAACCTTCTGACTGGTCCTCTGAGTTCCTGGGGTACCCAGCTTTCGGAGGCAAGCACCCAGCCTTGCTCAGTGGACCCCATTTGCCGGATGAGAAATCAGAGGCCCCAGCAAGGCGGTGGGCACTTGAGCCACAGGAGGGGCTGGGTGTGGCATTGCTTTCCAGGCGCTGAAAGTTCTGCCGGGAAGCAACTGGGCCTGGTCCCTCCCTGGCCCAGGGGTTCTCCCGCTCGCTCGCTCTTCACAGCGAGGGCCAAGGCCCAGCCAGCCTGGACAGCGTGGTGACCGGCACGCTTCTGCTCGCAGGCCAGCCTTGATATCCTAATTCAACACACCTCTTTCTCACTCATAGCCAGTTGTCGTTCAAAACAGTGGTAGAAGGTTTCAGGCCCAGCTGGGTGTAGTGGCACACACCTTTAATCCCAGCACTCAGGAGGCAGAGGTAGGAGGATCGCTGTGAGTTCGAGGCCACTCTGAGACTACAGAGTGAATTCAGGTCAGCCTGGGCTAGAGCGAGACCCTACCTTGCAAAAACCAAAAACATAAAAAAAAAAAAAAGAAGGAAAGAAAGAAAGCTGCAGGTCCAAAGCCAGTCCCTTCTCAAGACATAAAAAGCAAAATCAGATGAAAGTGAGGGTCTCCAGGAAGGAAGGATGATGGCTAGGGAAACATGTTTGTTTGCTTGTCTTCCCCAGCCTCAGTGGATTGGTGCTCTGCAAGCCTCACCTGTGCCAGGAGGGTGCCACACACACATGCCCTTTCATCAGCCATCTGCTAACATTTAGTCGGTCCTGCTATGTGCCCCGTGCCGGGCTTGTGACTCTCAATGGAACAAAAAGTCCTGCCTTCCACAGCTCGGAGCTTAGCACACATGGATTCGATTCGTGAGCTCTTCACGGATTGTGACAGATGTCCCAAGGATCCCAAGGTCGTGCCACAGGGAAACCGCAGGGATGGGAGTGACGTGGTGGGCAGGGACAAAGAGAGCTCAGCCGGTGAAGACCTCTAGACGTGAAGAAGTGACGTCAGAGGTGTGGCCGTGTTGAGAGAAGAGGGGACAGCCGGTGCAAAGACCGGGTCACAGAGCAAGGCCGCCCCTTGCTAAAACTGAGGGGAAGCGGCGTCGGGGAGACGAGGTTGGGTGTCGGGGATCCGTCCTGGGTGCGATGGTGGCGGGTTTTGTTTGGGTTTGATTCTCATCCCTGGTCCTTGCCCTTGCCCGAGGTCGTTAAAGCCATGGGCCTCCGCGAAGCTGCAGTCAGCCTGCAGGAGCTGAGGTGACAGCAGAGAAAAGAGACCGGAGACAGAAGTGGGGACAGTCATGCAGCACTACTGTGTGCCCGGCTGGGGGTGGGCTTTAGAGAAGCCGGGGTGAGGGACAGAGGAGAGAGACCCTTGGCCTCTTGGAGCTGATCATCTAAAGGGGTCCACACGACATCTGAGTGCCACGCGTGTGTCCACATGCCCCTGTCCCCCTGCCCCGTCCACCTGTACCCAGGTACACGCTTGTCAACCGTCTATAAAAACAACCTGGGAGATTCCACTTAGCAGGGCCTGAGATTCCCCAGCCCCCCACTCTCGCATGAACTCATTGAGAAGCCCCGTCACCTTGGCTGCGGATTGCTGTGAGCGACGACGCTAAGGACACCTTCTTTTATTGTAGCGAGTGACATTTGAATTCATTTTCCTACCTAGTACGCGTGGAGACTGAGTGGTGATTACCTGCCTGCCATTATATAAGGTGACAGAGACCGCGCTGCAGCTGGCTGGCTGCTGCCACAGAGTCCCGGAGGCTTCGGGACCTGCAGGGACAGAGCCCAAAGCCCCATCCTATACCAGGACGTGGCGTCGCCTGCTGTGTGCGCCAGCCCCGTGGGTAGTTCGCACACATGCCTTCCTGCGCCTGGCCCCGTGGATGGCAAGTGGAACAGGGGGGTTGACCCACTTCGCAAAGGAGAAGACACACTCCAGCGAAGACTGGCTTCCCTCTGATGGGAGCCTTGCCACTCGTGTCTGGGCAGCTTCGCTAGGTGAGGACACTGCCTCTGAAGGGCTGGCCCCTCGCACTCCAGATCTCAGCAGGCACTGGGGCTCTGCTCCCATATCACACTCTACCCCTACCTTACTGGGGAGACACCCCTACCATCCTCCTCACAGCACCTGGTCCCCAGGGTCCTGATGCCTTGGGGGAGGCTACAGGTCCCTTTACAGCCACTGTGTATCACAGCCACTTAAACAGGACATTAACCGCTCCATCCACAGAAATCAAAAGGCAGCTTACTAATCATGTAATACTTGACCTTTTTTTTTTTTTTTCTTTTTTTGGTGCCGCCTGCCTATGTTAACCCATGGAGGGCTAGAGAGAAACCCCTGCTTGCTCACACAGTGTCACCAGAGCCTCTGCTGTGGCCCAGATACATACAAGAGGACCACCGTCTTCCCCGAGGGCATCCCCGCAATCCCTGACCATCAAGGTGTGGCACGAACAGGTGGATGCGGGGCATCACCTCTGCCCCAGCAGGCAGCGAGCAAGTGGCGGGAGAGGGAATCGAACTAACACCGACAAGCTAAGGGCTAATAAGCCATCAAAGGCTCATCCCCAGTGATACACACAGCCTCTAGCAAGGCTCCGCCTCCCAAACTGCTACCAGCTGGGGACCTGCATTCAGAACACGAACCTATGAGGGACACTGAATTCAAACCATCACAGTCACCCTCCGGGACTGAGGACCCACAGGCTCCTGAAGGGGTTGGCTAAGAAACTTGTCACGTGGCCTGGCCCTGGCCAGACAGGAGGCTCCCTGGGGCCATGTCCTGTACCAGGTGGTATCTGACTTCGGTGTGTGCAGCTATGCCAGGGCAGGGAGGACATGTGTGCCATCCTGCTAATGGTGAATTTGGGAGCTTGCTCCACGGGATCTTCAAACCCCAAAGCAGGAGAAAAATGGACAGACAGGGAAGACAAAGGTAACGGGAGAGCCAGTGCCCACGTCATAGTGCATTTGACCTGTCAGTGGGGAATATGCCTTACCCACTAGGCCGGATTCCTGTTTCCACATCACACGCCACTCCCCACCTGCCTTTTCGTTTTATTTTTATTTAATTTAGTTAGTTACCTTTTTTTGGTTTTCCAAGGTAGGGTCTCACTCTACCCCAGGCTGACCTGGAATTCATTATGTAGTCTCAGACTGGCCTTGAACGCAAGGCGATCCTCCTACCTCTGCCTCCCGAGTGTTGGGATTAAAGGTGTGCGCCACCATGCCCGGATGCCTTCTCATTTTATAGCTTAATTCCTTTAGCTATCTGCTGCTCTGTGGTTCTGTCTACTTGTGTGTTGGGAAGCTGGGTTTTTTTTTTTAATTTATTGTTTTTTTAAATATCTTATTTTTAGCCTGGTGTGGTGGTTCCGTGCCTTTAATCCCAGCACTCAGGAACAGAGGTAGGAGGATCACTGCGAGTTTGAGGCCACACTGAGACTAACAGAGTGAATTCCAGGTCAGCCTGGGCTAGAGCGAGACCCTACCTCGAAAAACCAAAATAAGTAAATAATTAAATTAAATAACTTATTTTTATTCCTTTACTTAGACAGAGACAGAGAGAGAGAGAGAGAGAGAATGTATGCACCAGGGCCACCATCTGCTGCAAATGAACTCCAGATGCACATGCCACTTTATGCATCCAGGGGAATCGAACCTGGGTCCTTTGGCTTTGAAGGCAAGGAGAGTGGGGAAGGGGGAGGAGGACAGAGAGCCAGCGGGACAGGGTTCCTCTGCACACATCACCATCACAGATGGCTGCAGTGAGACTGTGAGACCATCTCTGCTTTGTCACAGACTAAGATTCCACGTGTGGACTGGAGAGATGGCTTAGCAGGTAAACTCTTGCCTGTGAAGCCTAAGGACCCCGGTTCGAGGCTCGATTCCCCAGGACCCACGTTAGCCAGATGCACAAGGGGGTGCACGTGTCTGGAGTTCATTTGCAGTGGCTGGAGGCCCTGGTGCGCCCATTCTCTCTCTCTCTCTCTCTCTCTCTCGTTCTCACTCTCTCTCTCTCTCTGCCTCTTTCTCTCTGTCTGTCGCTCTCAAATAAATAAATAAAAATAAACAAAAAATTTTTTTAAAAAAGATTCCAGGTGTGATAGTTTGGCCATGCAGATGGCCATCAGACTATGATTCCAAGCAGGGTAACACAGACTGCTTGTGACCCTGGGGCTCAGAACCACACAGTCTCACTGTGGCCGGCAGTTTGGTGGTCTTTGGGTGTCTGCAAGAGAGGGTTAACAGGGATGCAGGCTCACCACCCCACAAGCTATGTTGTCACCATTCCCAAAAGAAATCAGTAGGGCTATTTTCTCATTTCAGTTAAAATCTGTCTATTGAATAAATATTTAAAAAGATCAATAACTAAAAAGTCAGGAAAGAAAATCACCAAGACAGGCTGTAGAGGTGCACCTTGGTAGGAAATTGCTGAAGAGGCAGAGGCAGGAGGATCAGGAGTTTGAGGCCAGCATGGGCTATACATTTAGCCAGCGTAGTGACACACGCCTTTAATCCCAGCACTGAGGAGGCAGGAATAGGAGCATCGCCATGAGTTCAAGGCCAGCCTGAGACTACATAGTGAATTCCATGTCATTCTGGGCTGAAGCGAGACCCTACCTCAAAAAAGGGGGGCTCTGAAGAGATTGCTTAGTGGTTAAGGTGCTTGCCTACAAATCTAAGGACCCAGGTTCGATTCCCCAGTACTGATGTAAAGCCAGATGCACAAGGTGGCTCATGTGTCTGGAGTTCGTTTGCAGTGGCAGGAGGCCCTGGCACACCCATTCTTTCTCTATCTGCCTCTCTCTTTCAAATAAATAAATAAAACATTAAAAAAAAGCAGAGCTGATATTGATCCAGAAATGTTAAAGTTTTTTTTTTTTTCCATTTGTACAGGGGTAAAGCACTGTATTAAATATAGAAGGTCTTATCTACGTGGGTTTGATTTCAGAAATTAATAAAGTATTGCCTAAATAAAAATAAATAAACAGGGCTGGAGGGATGGCTTAGTGGTTAAGGCTTTTTCCTGCAAAGCCAAAGGACCCAGGTTCGATTCCCCAGTACCAATGTAAAGCCAGATGCACAAGGGGGCGCATGCGTCTGGAGTTCGTCTGCAGTGGCTGGAGGCCCTGGAGCACCCATTCTCTCTCTCTCTCCCCCCCCCTTCTCTGTCAAATAAATAAATAAAAATAAAATGTTAAAAAAAACTAAAATCAACAAATCTAGTCACTGGCTTATCATTTTGACCTTTTCTGTAAGCATATATTCTGCAACTGTTGTGTGTGTGTGTAAGTGCATGTGTGTGTGTGAGGGGGGTGCATACACGTGGGTGCACATCATGTGGAGGCCAGAGGACAACCCCAGAAGTGGTTCCTCAAGAACATCTTCCACCTTTCTTTTCTTTTTCTTCTTCTTATTTTTCTTTTTTTTTTTTTCCTGAGGTAGGGTCTCACTCTAGCTCAAGCTGACCTGGAATTCACTCTGTAGTCTCAGGGTGGCCTCGAACTCACGGCGATCCTCCTACCTCTGCCTCCCGAGTGCTGGGATCAAAGGCAGCGCGCCACCACGCCCGGCTTCGCCCTCCACCTTGCTCAGACGGGCTCTCTCACAGGCCCTCAGCTCCCTGATGAAGCCAGACTAGCTGGCCGGTGAGCCCCTGTCTCCACCTCCCCAGTGCAGGCGTCACACATGTGTTTCACTACAGCCCGCTCTTTTCTACCTGGGAATCAAACTCAGGTCTTCACGCTTCCACAGCAGGCACATTACAGACTGAGCCGTCTCCCCGGCCCCAATCACGCAGAGTCCGGCTAAGCAGAACAGCATATGGATAACTTAACATAGCAAAGTGATCTTTTTTCCGTGTTGTTAAGCATTCATCCGACCGCTCATTTGCCAAAGGATTTTTATTGAGCACCCACCGTATTCCAGGGAAGATCTCGGATCCTGGCAATGGGGCGGTTAACAGCCCTTGGCCGGGACAGCTGATGTCCCCCTGTGACATCCGTATGATATTCACCACTGTGGTGACCACCGTTTACCACTGTGACCCGATCCCCGATGGTTTGGCAGCAGGTTTGCTCCCAAGCGTCCGCTTTGATCTCCCTGTCATGCTGTGGTCATGTGTGCCTGGAAGTGAAATGGGCCGGGGCCGAGCAGAGCCAGCATTTTTCTGGCTCTGACATCACTCCCAGAGGGGAGTTAGTCATGGTTGTGAGTGTGATCAGAATGAGACCCCCCACCTCTGGGACCCCTTGGTTAGATTCCACCATCCCCGGTACCCCCGCCCCTCATATCCCATTTCTACACCCTGACTCAAAAGTGTGTCTCAGGCTGGAGAGATGGCTTAGCAGTTAAGGCACTTGCCTGCAAAGCCTAAGGACCCAGGTTCGATTCCCCAGGAGCCACGTAAGCCAGATGCACATGGTGGCGCATGTGTCTGGAGTTTGTTTGCAGTGGCTGGAGGCCCTGGAAGGTCCATTTCCTCTCTCTCTCTCTCTCTCTCTCTCTCTCTCTCTCTCTCCCATAAATACATAAATTTAAAAAAATTAAAAAACAAAATAAAATGTGTCTCAGCCACATCCCTCAGTCGGACGCAAGCAGTGCTTAGCGTTTTTACCTTTGACAAGACAAAGTTTTAGAATACCCTCAGCCATCCGTGACAGCCATGAAAGGGGTCAGGCCAGTCACACAGGCACACACAGGGCTGCATCGGGAAGTCAGGGTGCTCCCGGTCATTCACGAGGGGGGAGCTTGGTCCCCAGGGTGATGCTGTGAAGAGGCGGGCCTAGCAGGTCTCTGGGTGCCTCAGAGGTGATGATGACCAGCGTTCTCCTGGGACCATGTGAGCTCTGAAGAGAGGTTTTCAGGCTCTCGGGGAGCAAGCCTGACCACCCTACAGTCTCTCTGGCTTCCTGTCTGCTCACTGACCTCTCCCTTCCCCAACCCCTCTGTTTTATTTTTTCAGACAGTGTCCCATGGAGCCCAGGCTAGCCTCAAAGACACTATGTAGCCAAGGAGGACCTTGAACTTCTGACCCTCCTGCCTCTACTACCTGAGTACTGGGATTTCAGGAGTGTGCCACCGTGTCCAGTTTATGCTGTACAAGAGACCCAACCTAAGGCTGCCCGTATGCTTGGTGAGCTCTGCGTCCACGGAGCCACATCCCAGCACTATGTGAACCCTCTTCCTCTGCTGTCATGAAGTCATCTGCCCTGAGTCCTTTACCCGAGGCTCAGCTGACGTCAGCACCTGTGTGCCACAGAAAACTTTTGTTTGTTTGTTTGTTTGTTTGTTTTTGTTTTGCGAGGTAGGGTCTTGCTCTAGCTCAGGCTGACCTGAAACTCACCACGTAGTCTCAGGTTGGCCTCAAACTCTCGATGATCCTCCTACCTCTGCCTCCCGAGTGCTGAGATTAAAGGCGTGTGCCACCATGCCTGGCCCGATGCCCTGGCTTTTTGAGAGACCTGTTTTCTTTATAAAGCAATCTGGCCTCGGGGGTTCCGTTACAGTAACTGTGGACTGCTGCACTTGGCACTCCAAGCCTCTAGAGGCACCGCTTTCCTGGATTCCTGTTCACTCCCAGCGACAGCGCAGCCTGACTTCTGCTTCTAACGCCCTTATGGTCGTCCCCTGTGTGTGGAGCTCTTCCACCTGTCTCTCAGAAGGCCTCTTGTGATGTCGTGGATGGTCATTTCCTATAGCAAGGCCCTTGACTTTGGTCTCCTTTGCCTTGTCAGGGGTCACTGCAGTCCATAGAGATTGCGCTGTGAATACCCTGGAGAGAGGCTCTCATTCTGCTGGCCTTAGGACATGCGATTAGCAAGACCAACCCAAGCCTGAGTGGGCCAACTGTTTTCTCTACTTCCCAGGCCTGTGAGAATGGTAGAAAGTGTCCCAAGATTAAAAAACAGAACTAGGGCTGGAAAGACTGCTTAATGGTTAAGGTGCTTGCCTGCAAAGCCTCAGGACCCTGGTTCGATTCTCCAGATCCCACATAGGCCAGATGCACAAGGTGGTGCATGCATCTGGAGTTCATTTGCAGTGGCTGGAGGCCCTGGCGTGCCACATTCTCACTCTTCTTTCTGTCTGTGTCTCTTTAGCTCTCTTAAATAAATAAGTAATTTTTAAAAGAAAATCAGAATTCATCATTTTAACAAACAAATACATGCCAAATGCTGAGCCAGAGATGCTTACCCTAATCCTGTTTTTGTAAAATATTTTTGTTTATTGATTTACAAGGAGAAAGACAGAATGGGTATGCCAGGGCCTCTTGCCACTGCAAAGCCGAGGTGCATGCATTAGTTGGTGCATGCATTAGTTGGATTTATGTGGGAACTGGAGAATCAAACCTGGACAGCAGGGTTTGCAAGCAAGTGACTTTAACTTCTGAGCCATCCCCCCCCCCAACCACCACCACCAGCCTTAATTCTAATCCATTGTTTACCCAAAAGTCAAACTTAACTACAGACTTCTATCTCCCATTGCAAAGTGGGTGACTCTAAGGCTCTCGGGGTGGGGCGTGGTGGTGCACCCCTTTGATCTCAGCACTCAAGAGACAGAGGTAGGAGGATCAGTGTGAGTTCGAGGCCACCCTGAAACTACGTAATGAATTCCAGGTCAGCCTGAGCTAGAGCGAGACCCTACCTTAAAAAGAAAAAATGCTTGATGTTAAGTGAAGTGCTTCTCTGGCAAGCTTGACTCCCAGAGCCCGAGTGAAAAAGCCCTGTGTGATGGGGTGCGCTTGTAGCCCCAGCACTGAGGAGGTGGGCACAGGAAGGTTATAGCTAGTCTAGCCTCATTGCTGAGCTCTGGGCCAATGAGAGACCCTGTCTCTTAGGAGGTGGACCCCATACCTGAGAAAAACAACCCAGCTTGTCCTCTAGCCTCCACACGAACATGCAAGCACGTGTGCTGGCACACACATGTGCCCCCCCCCCGACACTGGCACACACTTACATGCAAAGAAGTGGACGGATGAGAATCTCTCAGTTTAGATCTTAGATCAACGGGGTGGAACCGGCACTTCATCTCCTTTCTTTTTTTTTTTTTTTTGGTTTTACAAGGTAGAGTCTCACTTTAGTTCAGGCTGACCTGGAATTCACTATGTAGTCTCAGGGTGGCCTCGAACTCACGGTGATCCTCCTACCTCTGCCTCCCGAGTGCTGGGATTAAAGGTGTGCGCCACCACGCCCGGCTACTTCATCTCCTTTCTGAACCTCCACTTGCCTGTCTGTAAAACGGAGGCAGAAATGAAGACTTCACCCGCCCCCTCCCAAACACAGATGCTGTGGGTAGCACCTGGGGGAAGGGCTGTCACACTGTAGGGCATGGTGCCCTCCCCTGATGCCCAGGGCCAGGCCTGCAGAGGCTCTTTCCCCTGGCAGGCCAGATGGGTCTTTCACGGGCTCAGATAAGAGCCAATGTCCCCTGGTTCATTATCCCAAACCAAATTAGGAACGGCCGGGGCTGTGCCACTCTTGGCTTAATTGGGACTCACAGATGCCCTGCCCTGTGCTGTTGTCTTTCTTCCCCCACCACCTTGTCCCCAGCCAGGCCATGCCTTGGGGGAGCCACAGGCAGCTGGGGCTCTGCCACCTGGGCCCTCTCAGACGCCCCAGCAGAATCAATTAGGACCAGGCTAGGCTGGTTGGTAATGGGGTCTGCTGGGCAGCTGGGCCCACATCGACCCCGGCCCCTGGTGACCTGGGGAGCAGAGGCAGCCCAGAGTCGGGCAGATGGCTGTCTCCGGGGCTCTGCCCCACCTCCGCCCCAGAGCAGCCACAGAGGGATGCAGTTAGCCCTGAAGGAAGCCTGTGTATGTGGTGGTCCCGCTAGCACCTTCCAGGGTATGCTCGGTTTAGGGGGCTGCTTAGTTACCCAAGAAATCTGCAGGAACGATTGCCCTACTGGCACCCAAAGGCCCCCCACAACTACAGCATCCTTCACCCTTCCTTAGAGCAACCAAATGTCCCCCCTGTCCCCTGGAAGAGCCTGCAGGGCAGAGGGAAGGTGGTGGCCTCCTTTTTTTAGTGGAAGGGGGTGTTTTGAGGTAGGGTCTCGCTCTAGCCCAGGCTGACCTGGAATTCACTCTGTAGTCTCAGGCTGGCCCTTGAACTCACAGCGATCCTCCTACCTCTGCTGGGATTAAACATGTGCTATCACGCCCAGGAGGCGGGGCAGGCAGGGCGGGGGGGGGGGGTGGAGAACGGGAACACCAGGGCCTCCAGCCACTGCAAAGGATCTCCAGATGCATGTGCCCATTTGTGCCCATGGCTTTACGTGGGTACTGGGGAACCAAACCCTGGTCGTTTTAAACCTTGTTGGCAAGCTCCCTAACCACTGAGCCATCTCTCCAGCCCAAGGTGGCCTCTTTTGAAGAGAGACCCACCCTTGAGCCCTGACCCCACCGTGAAGGTTGGGGTAGACTGCAGGGGGAGGGGGAGGGCTACTGGGCACCTGAAAGAGGCCTGAGACCCAGGAAGGGCACATGGTCACTGGTGTCTGTACCCTCACCAACCTCCCCTACCCAAGGAAGCAGGGATAGAGGCTTTGCAAGCAGGGGAGGGACACTAAGCACACAGTCTCCTGTAAGGAGGTGTATTTGTGGCTAGGGGGTTCAAAGGAGCATGCTCAGGGAGAAACGGGGGGGGGGCTTTCATGTCTGGATTGCTGCCTGGCACGGGACAGTTGTTGGGGACGATAGGCAGAGTCGGGGGGTACCATGGCATCTGATTGTGCCCTGGGGGAAGTGTATGTGCCACTATGTGCCTGTTAGAGAGTGAGGCCCGCATCATCCTCCTGGGTCCGACTGTAGCCCTCGGCCACTTGTCGGAGCATCTCGTGGGTCCGCATCAGGGTGGGCAGAGCGAGGCTGCGAGAAGTGACCGCAGCTCAGGACAGATTAAAGCAGGCTCAGAGGAAGACACTGCCTTTGCAGACCGAGAGCAACCAGGCTTCCGCAGGGACAGCTGGCGGTTGGAACTTAATTTCATGTGTCTTCTGCGGCACACAGGAAGGTCTGGGGAAGTCCACGGGAAGCCAGCCTGGGGAGAAAAAAAGAGAAAGAGAAAAAAACCTCACACCGCGTGCCTGCTCGCCGCTGGCTCTGTGACCTTGGGCGAGTTGTTGACCCTCTCTGGCCTCAGTTTCCCCATCAACATCCATGCAATAAACAGTGTAGATGCTTTCCTGACACACGATTCACCTGCCCCATAATGTCCCCCGGGGGGGGGGGACACCGAGCTGCTACTCATGCGGTGGGGGCCCAGTCTCCTACCCAAAACACGGGTCACACTGCTGCCCCGTGGGGCGGAAGTGGGGATACTGAAAGCCAGATGGCATGAATGCAGACAGTCCTCTCTTCCTACCTGCTAACGGTGCCTCAGTTTCCCCATTTGTAAGATAGGGCAGAATAAGCAGAGGACTAGAGGTGATGGCTGATCAAGCCCCTGCCTTGGCTGACGCCCCTGGTGATATTTAGGGGTGGGGTGTCTATTGTACCCCCATCTCTAAGATGGCCCTGCAGCAAGGGTCTATGGAGACTCGGTAGAGTGACGCATGTGAAGATTGAGAAGGATGCCATCCACCTGTGTCTGCCGCCTCAGCCATCATCTGACGGTGACCACACTGGGCTGTCCTTAGACTAGGCTCCGCCCCCGGCCCCCCACCCATCAGCCCTCCAGCAGATTAAGTCACCCTGTGTGGAGGAAAGTCTCCGGAGGCCATACCCTCCCCTGTGTCTTCCCGAGGCAGCGGGCTGGGGACAGAGACCGGTGAGGAGCAAAGAAAGTCCCCATGGCCCTTCCCCGGCCCAGCCACGGCGCGGGGGACCACTCGGGCCTCTGCCCAGCCGCCCGGTGCAGACTGGCTTAATTGTTGTTGTGCGGCCACTGCCCTGGACGGCGACACACGGGGCTCTGACAGATGTGATTTACGAGGGCCCTCGGCAAAGCGGAACCCACTCAATGGCCTATTACCTCACTTAGCAGACACCTTGTCACCGCCCGGGAGCCGGGTGTTAAAAATACAAACCAGGCGGCCAGGCTGTGCACGGCCTCCACCTGCCGTCCTGCTGTGCGCCAGATAACGGCGAGGCCAGCCCGTCCCCAGTCCCCACGGGCAAGGCTCCAAAGATGCCCAGGCAGGACAGATGTGATCAGTCCTGGGTTTGAGCCCAGCGTCGAGACCATCATCGACGACCCTGACGGAGGTGGGATCGCCGAGGCCCGGCAAGAAGGAAGCACCTGGACACCCCCCGGGGGGGGGGGCCAGCAGACGTGCTCAGGCCTCAGCCGCCCTGGATACTCTGAAGCTACAGATGTCGTTGGTACCATTCTGCAATGGCCTCGGGCTGGTCCCTCCCCGCTGGCCCTGCGGAGTCCTAGGCTCCCAAGGACTCTCCATCCATGTTCCAAGTGACAGTTCCCAGGATCACGGGAAGCACGCGTTCTGGAGGAATTCACACCCAGCTGACAGCTGTGGGAATCCGAAAATACAATAGCGAGTCTTTGTCCCAAAAGGATGACTAGCATGATGCGGGGTGACAAGAAGCGGGGAGCCCAAACCACACCAGCTGGGCCCCGCTCCACACAGCCTCAGGGAGAACGTGGCAGACCTCCCCCCTCAGAGCGGTAGCTGCCCGTGTGGTATCTGGGTGCGTCTGTGTCCGCGTCACCGGCCTGCACGTCTCTGTGGACCTGTGCGTAGGTCTGGGTGCCCATGTGTATGTGCATGTGAGTATATCTGTTGGTACCTCTGTGTGTCTCTGGGTTATACGATCACTACAGAGCCCAGGCATGGACACACACACGGGCTGGCATCCAGGTGCGCGTCTTGGCCAAAGCTTTCTTTTCATTATTTGTTTGAGACAGGGTCTCACACTACAGCCTAGGCTAGACAGAAACTCACCATGTAACCCAGGTGGTTCTCAAACTCACAGCAATCCCCCTGTCTCGGCCTCCCAAGTGCTGGGATTAAAGATGTGAATCACGCGCTGGAGAGATAGCTTAGTGGTTAAGGTACTTGCCCGCAAAGCCTAAAGGGCCAGGTTTGATTCCCCAATACCATCGTAGGCCAGATGCACAAGGTGGCACATGTATCTGGAGTTCATTTGCAGTGGCCAGAGGCCCTGGCACACCCATTCCCTCTCTCTGTCTCTCTCTGTCTCTCTCTCTCTCTGTGTCTCATTCTCTCTCTCAAATAAATAAAAAAAATTAAACACCAATATTTAAAAGAAGATGTGAATCACCACCCCTGTGGGTTATTGGGTGAAACTTTGCCCTGTCTTTGAGTGACAGTTTCTACTTTGGTCCATGAGGTCCTGGCTGAGCCCTTGGGGGCAGGAGGGACCTCTGTCTGAAGATCCCTGGGTGTCAGGCTCAACAACTTGACAGACTTCATCCTGGGCACAGGGTGCGGAGCCTGCTCCCTCACACCAACATTCGCCAGTTACTCACTGACAGGACCATAAGAGTGACCAGAGATGGCCGTGCCACCAGGGAACTAGCAGCTCTGCGAACAATCAAGGTGGCACAAAGAACTCTGGGGACCCAGAAAGAGGCCACCTACCAGGCCACTAACTCCACAGGCTTCCCTTAGAGACTGACTCAGCTGGGACCCAGAATGTGGGGGCATCAGGACGGGAGTCACACAAGAGGAGGGGACGGGTTAGGTGGCGATAGATCATTGCGCCTGAGGGGACTTTTCCTCCTATGTCCTTTATTCCTCTGCTGGATCCCTCCACCTCAGGTCAGTTCAAACCACCGCGCACACACACACACACACACACACACACACACACACACACACACACCGCCGCCGCCACCGCCTCCTTCAGGAAGCCTTCCCTGATTTTATACACGCACCAAATCCCACAGCTCCCTGGTCTTCCCCCAGTGCACAGGCCAGACTAAATAACTGAGCTCCGGAGTCCCCTCCTCCCCGCGTGGGTCCCTCTTGGCTGAAGCTCAGAGTAGCTGCTCAGTGGATGTTTGTTGATTACCTAATTGTGAGCAAAGACAGAGCAACTATTGGGAAGAACAAGCCAGGGGCAGGTGGAGAGTTCAGTGTATCCCATCCTCGATGCAGGGCTGTGGCCAAGCGTGGCCCTCCCCCAAGTGACTTCCACTGCTGCAGTGACCCCGTTTGTGTGACCACAGGAGGCTCCTCAAGCACTCTGAGGACCTCATGGATACGAGGAGAGCTAACCCTTACTGACACCAGGAGGGTTAGACAAGGTCAGCTACGATCTGGAGTCCACCACGGGGCTTCTGTCAGCCTGGTCACGGTGACATTCTGGGCACTGGGCTGCATTTGTCCTGGATTGTCCGTCATCATCATCAGGACCACTCTGGTATCTGTTTAAGGGCAGGTGTCTCCCAGAAGGTGAGGGAGTACCGGCTAACATTTCATGACATTCCGCAGCCCTGGGAGGGGCTGGACAGGAGTGTCCCCCAGAAATGCTGCAGGGCTCAGGCAGCAGGCTTGAGGTCCCTCCTCCTCCCCGCCCCTTCCCACCAGCACAGTGGAACCTCTTGCCTATTCACTCCTCTCCTCCCTGAGAGGGTGACAAGCGGCTCAGCCACTGGGCAGTGCTTATGTAGAAAGAGCCTCTGAAGGCTGGAGAGATGGCTTAGCAGGTTAAGGTGCTTGCCTGTGAAGCCTAAGGACCCTGTTCCATTCCCCAGTACCTACATAAGCCAGATGCACAAGGTGGCACATGCGTCTGGAGTTCCTTTGTAGTGGGTGGAGGTCCTGGCACACCTATCCTCTCTCTCTCTCTGCCTCTTCTTCTCTCTCTCAAATAACCAAATAAAATAAAATAAATGTTTTAAAATAAAAGCAAACCATGGGCTAAAGAAATTGCTCAGTGGTGAAGGCACTAGCCTGCGAAGTCTAAAGACCCAGGTTTCATTCCCCGGGACCCACGCAAGCCAGATGCACAAGGTGGTGTGTGCATCGAGAGTTGATTTGTAGTGACTGGAGGCCTTGGAGTGCTCATTCACTCTCTCTCTCTCTCTTTCTCTCTCTCTTTCTCTCCCTCCCTCTCAAATAAATAAATAGATAAAAGAGGGGGAAAAAGAGCCTGTGGTACTGGCCTGTCCAGGCCTGGCAGACCCTATCAAAGGCCCAGGCCCGGCATTCTTCACAGCCCAGCCGCAGCCTGAGCCCCCTGCCGTGGTGAGGTTCCAGCGCACAGTAACAGCAGGCTCGGTGGAGGTTACGCAACAGGGTCAAGCGACCATTCAGTGCACACCCCCAGCTTGCTTAGAGACTGGAGCAGCAGAGATGCGATCCCACGCCCTCTGCCTTGGGGGTCTCACGCTTCCAGCTAGAGGACACAGGTTAGGTCAGGTTAGGACACAGGGCTCTGTAGGACAATTAGGGACAGTCACAGCCAAGGAGAAGAAGGTCGATCCAGGGGAGGGAGTTTAGGGTGGGAGCAAGAACCGAGGCTGGGGGGTCTGGGAAGGTGCAGAAACCAAAAGCAAGTGCCAGACCGGACCAAAGACGAGGGTGTGCGGAGGAGAGGCCTGAGGTCCAAGCTGCCCCCAGCGCCGGCAGGGCGCTCCCCCTCCCTCATCGCTGTCACCCAGCCACCCCGTGCATGGAGGAGGGACATCCTGGGAAGAAAGGCATGAGGTGGACAGGAGGGGAGAGAGGGGTGTCAGGACAGCCAAACTGCTGGAAAATGTCACCAAGCTAAGCTCGAGTGTCAAGAGGAAGGTAGGTATGCCTGAGCCCTGCCCCAGTTGGCAACAAAGAAAGTTCAGGTGCTCCAGGGAGCAGGAGAGCCCTCAGTCTACCCACCCACCAATCCATCCATCTGTCCACTCACCCATCTATCCATCCATCCACCCATTCACCATCCATCCATCCACGTATCCACCTACCATCTTCCTATCCATCCATCCGCTCTTCCATCCTTTCATTCACCCATTCACCACCCACCCCCCCATCTATCCATCCATCCACTCATCTATCCATTTATCCACCTACCATCCACTTGCCCACCCATCCACGCATCCATCAACCCATCCACCCATTCACCATCTGCCAGTCTATGTTAGTAAACTTCTCATTGCTGGGTCAAAATACCTGACAAAAGAAAAAAAAATTTTAAATGAACAGCTTAAGGGAGGAGGAAAGGTTTGTTTCAGTTATAGTCCACCATGGTGGGGAAGGTTTAGTGATAGGAGCATGCAGCATCTTGAAGCTTGAACAGCGCAGAAGCAGAGAGTGGTGAATGTTGCTGCTCAGCCAGCTTCCCCATTAAAAATATATTTTTTTTTATTTATTTGCAAGGAGAGATAGAGAGAATGAATGGGCATGCCAGGGCCTCTAGCCACTGCGAACAAAGTCCAGAGGCATGCACCACTTTGTGCATCCTGCTTTACATGGGTACTGGGAAATCGAACTCAGATCACTAGGCTTTGCAGGCAAGCGCCTTAACTGCTGAGCCATCTCTCCAGTCCAGCTTTATCATTTTTACACAGTCCAGGACCCTGCCCAGAGTTAAGATGGATCTTCCCACCTTAACCTAATCAAGGTAATCCCTCACTAGGTGCTGTCAAGTTGACAGCCAATATAAACCATTGTATCATCTATCCACTTCCCATCCAACCACCCATCATCCCATCCATCCATCCATCCATCTCACCACCATTCCAGCCTCCCATCTACCCATTCACCATCCACCCATGCCCCCCTCATCTATCCAGCAATGATGGCAAATCTCTGGTTGTCAGCTTGACAAGATTCAGAACCATCATGGTAACAAGCCCCTGCTCATGTCTGTGAGGGATTGTCTACATTAGTTGAGGTGGGAAGACCTGTAGTGGTTTGATTCAGGTGTCCCTCATAAACTCACATGTTCTGAATGCTTGGTCTGCAGCTGGTGGCCTTTTGGGAGGTGCAGCCTTGCTGGAGGAGGTGTGCTGTTGGGGCCAGGCTTATAAGCATTATAGCCAGGTCCCCCTTGGCAATGTCTGGCATACTGTCCTCGTACTATTGTCCACCGGATGTTGGCCAGGAGGTGATGTCCACCATCTGCTCATGCCATTGTTTTCCTTGCCATCATGGAGCTTCCTCTCGAGTCTGTAAGCCAAAATAAGCCCTTTTTCCCACAAGATGCTCTTGGTCGAGTGCTTTGTGCCAGCAATGGGAAGGTGACTGCAACATGCCCTAATTTGTGGGCAGTGTCATCCCACGGGCTGGATCCCCAGACTGCATAAAAAGGAAAAGGGGGCTGAATAGATATCTCAGTGGCTCTTGCTTGCAAAACCTGCTGATCCAGGTTTGACTCTCTAGTACCCACATAAAGCCAGACACATAAAGTGGCGTTTGCATATGGAGTTCTTTTGCCATGTCAAGAGGCCCTGGTGCATCCATTCTTATTCTCAGTCTCTCTCTCTCTAATAAATAAAACATTTTTTTCAAAATAAAGTATAAGCTTTTTTAAAAAGTAAGGAGAAAGGAGCCAAGTTTTCAGCATTCATCGTCTCTGCTTCTCCCTGCTGATGTGGTGGTGTGACACCGCCTTCCTGCTCCTGCCATGCTGTCCCCGCCATGGTGGACTCTACTGCTGGAAACTGTAAGACAAAACAAACCCTTTCCTTCCATATGCTGATTCTGGTCAAGTATTTTGTCCCAGAAATGAGAAAGTAACTGCTCACACCATCCAACTACCCATCTATTCTTCCCACCACACAGCTATTTATTCATCCACCCATCTATCCATCCAGTCATCTATCCAACCACTCATCCATCCATTCACCCACCCACCCAGCCATCTATTCATCCAGTCATCTATCCAACCACTCATCCATCCATTCACCCACCCACCCACCTATCCATCCATCTATCTGTCTATCCAACCACCCAGCTATCCATCCACCCACCCATCTATCCACCATCTATCCATCCACACACCCACCCATCTATCCATTCATCCATCTATCCATCCAACCACACATCTACTCATCTACCCATCCAGCTACCCACCTATCCATGCATCCATTCATTCATCCATCTGTCCATCAATCCACCTACCCATCCACTTACCCAGGTACCCATCCACCCCATCTACCTATTTATCTATCATCCATTCATCCACCAATCCATGAATCTCTCCATCCATCCACCCATACTTCCATCCATCCCTCTGTCCATCCATCCACCCATTCATCTGTCCATCCATCCATTCAATTTCACTCACTTTTGTCAGACAGACAGAGAGGCAGATAAACCTTTCAATCCCAGCCCAGCCCAGCCCTTGGGATTCCCAGGCAAGGTTTGACTGAATCCATGCTGGTGACTATGAATGTGGAGGTGACAGCAGAATCCCTACAGCTTTGGGATGGATGTCCAGAGAACTCAGAGTCCCCTGGTCTCCCTCAGGACACTGCTTCCCAGGGTCAGGTAGGGTGACCTACACCCTCCTCCCGAGGCCTGGGAGATGCACCCGCCGCCACTGTCTTTCCACTCAATCTCCAACAGAAGCACCGAGCCCCCGAGGGCCTGGCAGAGGCCCACGGCAGCCGGGGACATGATACAGCTGACCTCAGGTCTTATTTTAGCTTCTGCTATGTCCCTGGGAGGCCTGCGGTGAGGTGCTGGGGGTTTTATGAGAGAGATTTGCAAGGCTATTTTCAGTCCAGATGGGGGATCTGCAGGGCCCTCGCCAGTCCGGCAAGCAGAGAAGCCAGAAGCAGAAACCTAACCCCAGTCCCCACCCACCGAAGCACTTCTGAGCTGACCTGGCATCGGGTGGCCTAAACAGCTCAGGACAGAGGCTGCAACAGAAAGGTAAAAGCTGGGTCCACGGCCTCGTTCCACAGACACGGAGACTGAGGCTTGGAGAGGCTGACGCTGTCCTCATTGGTCTGGCTGTACCCCAGGGCCGTGGAACAATGAGCTAACTCTGCTCCAAAGGCAGCCCAAGTGCCCAGCCAATGCCACTTGTGCCAAGCCAGTGATTAATCAGTAATGGCATACATCATGTTAGTGACAGCCATGATAAGATGGCACCCGTGCGTGCCAGCCACCATTGTAAGCCCAGCCCACACTTCATGACCAGGTCTGTTTTTACCCTCTGGACCCCACAGAGAACAGGTGCAAATCATGTGCCCACTGGACAGAAGAAATTTAGCCGTCGACCCCTGGGAACTGGGCAGATACATGGAGAAGCCTAGCTAGCCCTCCCCACACCTCTCAGTGCCTCCTGCTCGGCCCTCCACCCCAAGGCTGTGACCTGAAGCTATCTGGATGCTCGGGACCCTTGGTCCACACCCAGGCACAAAGCAGTCTGAAGCCAGTGGTCCAAAAAAATGGGGCCTGGATGTCAAAATCTGGGTTCAGCGGGTTCGATTCCCCAGTACCCATGTAAAGCCAAGTGCGCAAAGTGGTGCATACATCTGGAATTTGTTTGCAGTGAGCGGCTGGAGGCCCCGGTGCACCCATTCTCTATCTGTCTATCTTCCTCTGCTTGCAAATAAATAAATATTTTTTTAAGTCTGGGTTCAAAGCCCCCTAAAAGTTCACTGGTCTTTCTGAAGATCAGTTTTCCATTCTGAGAGGTGGAAGTGCTTCTCCCCACCCTGACTGCACCCCATGCTCTTCTCTTACTGTGGATGAGAAATTGAGATCGAGAGAGGAAAAGAAGCTCCAAAGCCGTCCACTAGGCAGAGACTAAACTAGGTCCTGGAAATCTTGTGTACTGGTCTGAGTGACAATTAGGGGGTAGGGGCCCCGAGGAGCAGCGGAAGGGAGAGAAGAGGGGGCCTAGGGCATAACCCAGGCTCTCAATAACCAGCTAGCTGTGTGGCCTTGGGCTAATCACTAAACCTCTCTGAGCCGTCTTTTCTCAGCCTCAGAGTGGAGACAGTCACAGCAGGTTGTGAGGAGCGAAGCAGGAACAATAGGGTCGTCTTCTTACACTGGAGGCACCGGAACCACTCACACTGGCTGAGCAAAAGCACACCCACAGAACTGAAGAAGAGACCCCTCCAATGGTGGGGGGTCAGGGCTGGTCCCCAGGACTCGGCTATTAGAATATGCAAGACCGGCATTCAAAGGAACAGACCTGAGCAGGGCAGGGGAGAGATAGGTGAAGACGCCTTGAAGCTGCAGCCCAAGTGGGAAAGGAGGCACCTCCACTGTGTGCACACACTTGCACACGTGCACGCATGTGCGTATCGCCCCTCTGCCACCAGTTCTCCCCTTACCACTTGGAATCTGGTCCCCTCCCCATCCCCAGCGTTCCCCCCTCACCCTCACCCGGCTGCCTCCTGCGCCCTCTCAGGGGCTCCACGGGTCATTGAAACCGAAACAAGCTAGGCTCTGATGGTTAAACCAGATGCCAGGCGCGTCCTACCGGCCCCTCTCGGGGTCAGACCGTGGGGGGCCTAGGCTCCCGAGGGGTCCGGGGCCAGACAGGGGAAACCCAACCCCAGACACATGGAGATGATTTGCAGGAGGGACAGGATCCGTGACAGACAGAGAGCGAGAAGAGGATGGAGAGGAGTTGGAGGCCAGGCACAGACCTGGGTGCCTCCAGCCACCCTGTACCGAGACTGGCTCTGCCCAGTGCATGCTCACTTCTGCACCCCACCCCAACCTGGCTGAGGCCTGGGACCAAGCGCCACCCTCTGGGCCTCTGTCGTCTCCCGTGTGTGCAGAAAAGCAAGCTTTCGGAGCAAAATTCTGACCCTGGACTGCCCAAAGCCCTCAGCAAATTGTTGACATCCAGAAGATAAAACCAAGGGTCAGAGAGGCTGGGTGATCTGCCAAAAGGCACACAGAAAAATAGCGCAGGAATAAGCCTAGAATCCCAAAGGGTTCTGAGAAAGTGCGTCCACCGGGAAGGCGTGAGGCAGCCTGTCACCATTTGCCAAACTGCCTACCCAGTACCTTCATCTTCCCTAAAGTGACACTCCTTCTTATTTTACTGAAGGCCTCCAGGCTCCCACCCATGGCTGGCTCCTGTCTGCTTGTTATTTTGTTAAATATCTTTCTTGAGGACGAGGGAGATGGCTCAGAAGTTAAGCGTGTTTATTTGCAATGCCTGCTGGCCTGAGTTCGATTCCCCAGTACAGACGTAAAGCCAGATGCACCAAACTATGCACTCATCTGGAGTTCGTTTGCAGTGGCAGGAGGGTCTGGTGCATCCATTCTCTCTCTCTCTCATAAATAAAGTATATAAATCAATGGTCTATGGTCTTTTTCTGATGTGGTTTTTAAATATATATATATGTATATAATTTATTTATTACAAGCCTTCCAGCCCAGGGTTCAATTCTCTAGCTCCCATGTAAAGTCAGACATAGAAAGTGGCACACACATCTGGCTTGTGTTTGCAGTGGCAAAAGATCCTGGTACATAACCCTGCCTCTACACACAAATAAATTTAAATTTTTGTAATATTTTATCTGTTTACTTATTTTGAGAGAGAGAGAGTGTGTGGCTTTGAGCCACTGCAAATGAACTCCAGATGCATGTGTCAACCTCATGCATCTGACTTACATGGGTACTGGGGAATCAAACCTGGGTCCTTAGACTTCACGGACAAGTGCCTTAATCATTAAGCCATCTCTCCAACCATTGTTTGTTTGTTTTCTTGTTTGTTTTAAGGAGACAAATTTAGCTTCCTTGCTAATCTCTAGGCTAAGCCCCAGAGTCCACAGCCCACTGACTGTGAGCCAAGCCTGGAGAAGACGCAGAGAGGGAGCTAGCCCAGGCCCCTTCACAGCTTGTTTGTACCCTTGCAATAGACACCTCACCACCCTCTGTGGTTGCCTCAGCTCGTCTGTGGGCTTTGCATAGCCAGCAAAGACTTCACTGTGTTCTAGATAGAATCCGGGGTTGGAGAGATGGCTCGGGAGGTCACAGTGCTTGCCTGCAAAGCTTAACAGCCAGGGGCTCAATTCCCCAGTACCCACATAAAGCCAGATGCACGAAGTGACACATGCACCTGGAGTTCATTTGCAATGGCTGAAGGCCCTGATGCAAGCATTCTCCCTCCCTCCTTCTCTCTCTCTTTCCTTGCAAGTAAATAAATAAAAGATCCAGACATGGTGGCTCACACCTTTAATCCCAGCACTCGGGAGGCAGAGGTAGGAGGATCGCCGTAAGTTCAAGGCCACCCTGAGACTACACAGTGAGTTCCAGGTCAGCCTGGGCCGGAGCGAGATTCTACCTCAAAAAAAAAAAAAAAAAAAACAGAAGAAGTGCTGCCGTAGGGAATCACAGAGCCCTTTTTGACTCTCTGAGGTCCCGTTACTGCCTCTGCTCACTCTGCACACCCCTGCCTGCGTGTGCTCATAAACACACACACACACACACACATGCACACGGCAGTGAGTGGCTAGGGGGTTAGAGACTGCTGTTTGTTTCCCGGAGCCCTGAATATGAGACAACCCCAGCAAATGAACATGAGCTTCCTTCATTGATGAAGGAACTGAGACTCAGAGAGGAAACTGGCCTTCCTGAGGACACATAGCTAGGGGACAGAAAGCGACCAGAGATGGATCTGTCTGCAGCAACAGTCAGCAAGTGTCCCACGGATGGTCAACACGCAGTGCGCCCTGGCTGCCTTCCTGCCCCTTCCTGTGGACTCCGCCCCCGGCCAGCCCTGTGAGTCCAAGCCCTGCTGCTAACGTGCTGTGTGATCACAGCAAGCCTACTGCCCTCTCGGGCCAAGGTTTCTGTGAGCCAAAGAAGAGAGTCAGAGGTTTTCTGTCCTCCCCCCTTCCACCCCCCTCAGATCCTGGCTCAGCTGGACAGTCCACAGGCCCTTCCTGCCACAGGTAATTAGAAGGGCGCAGTGGGGATCGCAGGCAGGGGAAGCCCCTGCCAGCAGCTCCTTTCCCTGAAAGGGGCCCCTCAGCCCAGCCCGCCCATCTCCCCAGCAGGAACAAAGGCCTTATGGTTGGTCAAAGCAATGCACTGGGCAGGAGGCCAGCGTGGGCGACCACAGAAATGGCCACGGGGCTCGTGGCGGGGATGGCCAGGGTGACTGGAAGCTGTCCCCATCCATCAGTCAGCAGTGACAGCTCCTGGGGCCCTGCGGCCCCCCTGCAGTCCAGCCAGCTGACCATCCTCCTCCCTCCCCCCCCCCAAGCCCCGCTGGCCTCAGCAGTGACCTGAATAGCAGAGCTGCCTGAAGAAGTGACAGGAGAGGTCCAGGCTGCTCACATCCCTTCCTCACTGAGTCACTTCCTCACCAAGTCCCCAACACGGAGAGAAGAGATACATATGTCACCCACGTGCAAATGGAGTGCTATGACCGCCCCCCCCCCCAGATGGAAGAAGCATGGCCTGGCCTGCTAACTCCTCTCTGGAAGACCGCGGGCAGGCCTTGGTGCCTCTCTGGGCCTCGGTTTCCCCTCTCGTGACAGGAAACTGTCATCTCCAAATCTGCTGTGTGAGTTCTGCGACACTCACGCGTCCAGGCAGACCGTGAGGGGTCCCTTGTTTCATTTAAGCTTCCCCCTTAATTTTGCTCGGTGGCCCTGGGAAAGTTCCTTGATGGGCTGTGATATTTTCTCCCACTAGCCTGTGAAAAACCTAGACCAGCTCTTGCTTCAAGAGATCTTTGTGAGAAGCTGGAGAGATGGTTAAGGTGCTTGCCTGAAAAGCCTAAGGACCCGGGCTCAATTCCCCAGTACCCACATAAAGCCAGATGCACAAAGTGACACATGCATCTGTACTGCCTTTGCAGTGTTAGAGGACCTGGTGTACCCATTCTCATTCTGTGTGTGTGTGTGTGTGTGTGTGTCTCAGACACAAATTTTTAAAAAAGCCTGGCATGGTGGCTCACGCCTTTAATCCCAGCACTGGGGAGGCAAAGGTAGGAGGGATCACCATGAGTTCGAGGCCACCCTGAGACTACATAGTGACTTCCAGGTCAGCCTGGGCTAAAGTGAGACCCTACCTTAAAAAAACAAAAAAGCAAACAAAAATAAATTTAAAAAAAAAAAGAGCTCTTTGTGAGGTTGAAATGGGATCAGGTCAGAGAGAGACGGGAGAAGAGAGGGGGATACGAATGCTGGTAGAGGGAGCAGCCTGTGTGAGTACTAGAGGCAGGAGCATGCTGAGTGGGTGGGTTTCTGGCTCCTGGTAGAAGCCGCTGTTCCCCCGAGCAGGGCATCTGGGGTAGGAACACCGCCAGGAGCCTGTGCTCACACACTTTTTCCATGCCATGCCGAGGGGCTTTGGGGGAGCTGCCGAGCCTCTCTGGTCTCCCTGCCTGAGGATGAGGAGCAACGTGGCTCTTGGCCTCGTGGAGTTGGAAAGGGGCCAGGGCGCTAGCTGGGAACGTCCCGGACGAAGACGGTCCTCCCGGTTTGAGAACCATTGCGTCATCGTCATCATCAGCGAGAGTCACGCGGAGGCATTTGACAGCTGTTATTGGCTTCCTGTCGACAGGTGCTTTTCTTCCAGAAAGCACAGGAACCAGAGGTGTTGACTGGCGCGAGGGTTCCCACAGCCTGGCTGCTGAGGGGGAGGAGGCAGAAAACCCTCGCGATCTACCTCCGTGCCTGTCACTGGGGAGACGGTGAGATGCAGAGTGACATGCCCACGCTGCGGATAGCTGGCCGTCAGGACAGTGTGGCAACCGGGTATCAACAGGGATCAGTCTCAAAGCACGGTGCCAGCCAAAGCAGCCGTCACATGATGGAAAGCATGTTTAGAAGACTCTTTAAAACAGGCCGGGCCATGCCTGATTCCTTGGGCGGACACGTGGAGGCCGGGGTGGGGAGGATATAGAGTTCGATTCTCCAGTACCCATGTAAAGCCAGATGCACAAAGTGGCACATGCATCTGGAGATCATTTGCAGCAGCTAGAGACCCTGGTGCACCCATTCTCAATCTCTCTCTCTCTCCCTGGCATGGTGGCGCACACCTTTAATCCCAGCACTCTGGAGGCCCAGGTAGGAGGATCTCTGTGAGTTTGATGCCAGCCTGAGACTACATAGTGAATCCCAGGTCAGCCTGGGCTAGATCGAGACCCTACCTTGAAAAAAAAAAAGAGCCAAAAAGAGAAAAAGAAAACACTGAGGTAAGAGGACAGGTCAGCTGGGAGCTGTGACAGGTGACAGGTCAGACACTGTCCCCAGCTTTGTCCCTATAGGACTTCCTTCCACCAGCACGAGGCACCTCCAGGGTGGCTGAGTCCGCCTAGCTGCCACAGAGCTGTGTTGGTCAGTGCCAGAGGGAGGGAGGGAGGGGAGAAGGAGGGAGGAAGGCGGGGTTACCCTTATGGGGAGCACAAAGTATGGGGGGGCTTCTTCATACAGATAGTTCCAGAGGTCTCCACTGAGTAGAAGGGGGCAGAAGCCACCAGCTCTGAACCCCAGCCTAGGGGCAGATGGGGTAGCTGTTTGGCCAGGATGGAAGGAAGGTATAAAATCCCCCACCCCAGGCACAGACCCCTCCTCCCCCTGTAGTGGTAAGTACTGAAGCAGCGTGAACCCACAGGATGGGGCTAATAGTTCTGGCTCCAAGGCACCACAGGGGTCCCACCAAGGTCCAAGGTCAAGGCCCCTGGGCAGGCTGAATGCCCTGGGCACCATGTGCCTCTTCCATATCGCACTTTCCAGGGGTGTTCCCTGCACCCCTAATACGAAGCCCTCCACTCAGCTGGCCCTTCCCTCCCTCCTGGCTTTCCCTGGTGACTGCCCCCCCACACTGCCTCCACCCTCAGACACAGTCCTTCGTGACCCCCATGCCTGCTTCCTGCTGCCAGAGTCACCCCACAGTGCCACCCCCCCTGCTCCAGCCACACCCTCAGGTCCCTCACCATGGGGTTTCTTCTACACACACTGCCCCTTCCTATGTCTCTTCCTCCCTCCCCCAGCCCAGATGTCACACTGTCCCCCTCTAAACCAACAAGGCCCCATCACAATGGGCAGCAGTTTTCCTGGACTCCTGGGAGGGGTGTGTTCTACAGCCTCCTCAAGGATCCACACAGCCTCTATGGGAGCCTCACCTCCAAGAGAACAGGCTCTAGCCAGGTGCGGTGGCACACGCCTTTAATCCCAGCACTGGGGAGGCAGAGGTAGGAGGATCACAGTGAGTTCGAGGCCACCCTGAGACTACATAGTGAATTCCAGGTCAGCCTGAGCTAGAGTGAGACCCTACCTCGAAAAAACAAGGCAGAGGGGGGAGGGGGGAACAGGCTCTGTTCTAGTAAGAATGGTCCAGCAGGGGCTTGGAGAGATTGTTCAGTGGTTAACGGTGCTTGCCTGAAAACCCTGATGGCCCAGGGTTCAATTTCCCAGTACAGACACAAAGTGGGGTGAACAAAGTGGTGCGTGTTATCTGGAGTTCATCGGCAGCAGTGACAAAAGGCTCTGGCATGTCCATTGGCCCCCCCTCCTTCCTCTCATTTTCTCTCTTTGCTTGCAAATATATATATATATATATATATATATATATATATATATATATATATATAATTTGTGTGTGCTTTAAGGAGTACACTTAAACACTAAGTAAATAACGCGGGTAGAAATCAATACCAGCATGTCCTGCCCACCACAGCAGCTCCTGGCTGGTCTCTGGAGTTCATGGACTTCCCAAGTGCCCTATGGCAGGGTCCCGGCTCCATAAAGCCTTGTTGGAGGAAGACACGGCAGTGAGAAACAAGACTGGCAGCCTGGGGCGCCAGCCCTGATCTTTCTCTACACGTCTGAGCTCCTACCATCCTGATGCTCCTCTGAGGACCAAGTTCAATGCAAGCCATCTCCAGAATGCCAGGAGCCTCCCTTCTCGAAGGTCTGAATGTCACCGTGCCCGAGGCCCTGAGAGACTCGGACCCATCACTCAGGGGCCATCCAGGGCCTGCTGAGACTTTAAGGACACCTGGGTGTCCAGGAGCGAGCCTGCAGGAGCCAGTGCTCGGCGATGAAGGAAGAAAGCCAGGGAAACAGTGAACCCAGGAGAGAGGGAGGAAGGGACGAAAGGGAGGTGAAGGAAAAGGAGGGAGGAAGGAAGAGGGCAGCAGAGAGACAAAGAGGAGGAGGAGAGAGGAAGGGAAAGAGGCCAGATGGGGCGTTAGGCTGAGTGCAGAATTGAAGGGCAGAGAAAGAGCGGGAAGAAAGGAGAAGAAATGAAGAGGAGACAGAAGGGAGAGGGTGAGGAGAGAAAGCAGCAGTGCAGAGAAAAAGAGGGGTGCTCCACATCTAGATACACAGAGCCTGGCTCTCAGGAGCCATTCCCTGTCCCACCCCAGGACAAGGGGGCCAGGCTCCCCTGTGCCCACCTCGTCTGGGCAGGAGTCACCTGGGCAAGTGGCTCCTTCTCGTCTCCTTCCTTGAACCTTAGGAAGGAGTTTGCACAGAGAAGAAATACAAATTCCAAATGTACCAGGGCCAGGATAGCTGGTCTCTGTCAGCTCCTCATATCCAGGGCCAATGAAGCCCTGTTGAGGGGAGAGCTGGCCGAGCCCTTTCTTTTTGCCAAGGCCCTGCTAGTGACCATGCGCATACCATGTCCTGGGAGCCTCGCTGGAATTTCAATGGTAGGCACAGAGACAGCGCTGTGAAGACAGAGAAAAGGGGGTGCAGCATACTCCAGCACAGCCAGGGCCAGATGGGCTGGGTGGGGGGATGGGTGGAGGGATGGATAGAGGGATGGAGGGATGGGTGGATGGGTGGGTGGAGGAATGGATGGAAGGATAAAGGATGGGTGGGGCTGGAGAGATGGCTTAGTGGTTAAGCGCTTGCCTGTGAAGCCTAAGGACCCCGGTTCAAGGCTCAGTTCCCCAGGACCCACGTTAGCCAGATGCACAAGGGGGAGCACACATCTGGAGTTCGTTTGCAGAGGCTGGAAGCTCTGGTGCGCCCATTCTCTCTCTCTCTCTCTCTGCCTCCTTCTCTCTGTCTCTCTCAAATAAATAAATAAACAAACAAAATTTTAAAAAAAAAGAATGGGTGGAAGGAGGGATAGATGGATGGATGGGTGAGTGAGTGGACGGATGGATGGATGGATGGATGGATGGATGGATGGATGGATGGATGGATGGATGGATGGATGGATGGATGGATGGATGGATGGATGGATGGATGGATGGATGGATGGATGGATGGATGGATGGATGGATGGATGGATGGATGGATGGATGGATGGATGGATGGATGGATGGATGGATGGATGGATGGATGGATGGATGGATGGATGGATGGATGGATGGATGGATGGATGGATGGATGGATGGATGGATGGATGGATGGATGGATGGATGGATGGATGGATGGATGGATGGATGGATGGATGGATGGATGGATGGATGGATGGATGGATGGATGGATGGATGGATGGATGGATGGATGGATGGATGGATGGATGGATGGATGGATGGATGGATGGATGGATGGATGGATGGATGGATGGATGGATGGATGGATGGATGGATGGATGGATGGATGGATGGATGGATGGATGGATGGATGGATGGATGGATGGATGGATGGATGGATGGATGGATGGATGGATGGATGGATGGATGGATGGATGGATGGATGGATGGATGGATGGATGGATGTTTCATAGATGGACTTGGGGTGCTCTAAGGACAAGGTGTGAGAGACACAGAGTTCGGGTACTTGGATGCAAGCATTGGTCTGGCCGCTCGCTGAGACCAGCACAGCTTGCGGGTTTAGGGAAGAGTGTGCCAAGTGTAGACACACCACTCACAGGGATCCTCCTGGTGGGTGAGACCTGACTTGGGTGGGTTGGAAGGTATGCAGGGAAGCTGGATGTGAGGGGAAAGAACCAGGGATGGATGGATGGATGCATGGATGGATGGGAGGAAGAAAGCAAGGGATAGGGGGTGTATTGGCCTGCTCATGCTGTGTCATAACCTGCATATGTCCATCCCCAGAAATTCGTGTATTGAAACCATGTCCTCCAGTGGGAGAGACTGTTGTTCAGACAGTGACCCCATACACACACAAAGCTCTCTGTGCTATGGGCTCCCCAGGGCAGTACATTGAGACGTACTGGCAGCCTTTAAGCGCTGGGACCTAATGGGAGGTTACCCTGTCATTGAAGGTATGCCCTCGAAGGAGACAGTGGGACCCCCACCCTTCCTCTCCTTGTCTTTGGCTCTCTGATCATAAGGCGGGTGGGCTTGTGCTGTGGCGTCCTTCTGCCACAACAGGCTACCCCGGCCTAAAGCCACAAGAGCAAGCGATCCTGACCCAGCCTCGCAACCCAGAGCCAAACGAACCTTCTCGCTTTATAAAGTGATTGCCTCGGGCATCTTTTCCCTTTAACATATTTTATTATCTTTTATTGATTTGCAAGGGGAGAAAGAGAGAGAGAGAATGGACACATCAAGAACTCCAGCCACTGCAAATGAGCTCCAGATGCATGCCCCACTTTGTGCAAATGGCTTTACGTGGGTGCTGGGTAATAGAACCCGGGTTCTTAGGCTTTTCAGGCAAGCACCTTAACTGCTGAGCCGTCTCTCCAGCCCTGTCTTGGGCATTCTGTTTTAGTGACAGGATGCTGATAACCCAGGCAGGTGCTAGGTGAGGATTTAGGGAGATGATCAGCTATGGAGGTGGAGTCCACAGGGCAGAATCAGTTTCCTTATGAGAGAGAATTTCTTCTCTCCTCTCCTCCTCTCCTCTTCTCTTCCTCCCTTCTCCTCCTCCTCCTTCTTCTTTCCACCCCTCTCCTCAGCAAGAAAAATCCCCACCAGGCATGGTGCCTGCATGCCTTTAATCTCAGCACTCAGGGAGGCAGAAGTAGGAGGATCAATATGAGTTCAAGGCCACCCAGAGACTACATAGTGAATTCCAGGCCAGCCTGGGCTAGTGAGACCCCATCTCAAAAGCACAGAAAAAAAAAAAAAAAAAAAAACACTCCCATCACTAACCCAGCCATTCTGGCACCTGACCTTGGGTTTCAATCTCCAGAACTGTGACATAAATTTCTGCTGTGTAAGCCACTCAGTCTCTGGGAATCTGTTATAGCATCCACGCTGAGTGAGACAGGCTTCCCTAACAAAATGAACCAGGCTGTTGTTACCTTAAACAACAGGAGTTTCTCACAGTCCTGAGGCTGAAGTCCAAGGTCAAGGTTCCAGTTCCCCTGGCCACTGGGGAGGGCTTTTGGCTGTCCTCTCTGTGTGCAGAGAGAGAAAGGACATTCGGTGGTCTTTGTTTACGAAGGCACTGATCCTAGCAGGTCTGGACCGAATCTTATGGCCTCGTGTAACCTTACAGCCATCATTTCTGTCCGTGGCTGGCCTCCCTCCACTGACCTCCATCCGATCTGCTGGAATGGAACCGCGTACCAACGGCCACACGGAGCGGAGCCCATGGACTCCAGGTGGCCTCAGGACTTCACCCTTCTTGGTGGGTCTCACCTCACAGCATGGGCAGCCCTAGGCCATGGCCCGGGTTGACTGCCCAAGCATGTCACACGGTCTTTGGAGCTACCAGATATTGGCACACACACACACGCACACACACGCACGCACACACACACACACACACACACACACACACGGGGCCAGGGAAGGAGGGAACTAGTCCTTAGAGATTACTCCATGAAGAGCCCATTTTATGGCTTTGGAAGCAGAGGCCCCTGAAAGCTCCTGTTCTGGGTTCAGGCCCCAGAGATCTGAGAAGCTGAAACAGGGAGTCCTTCTTTTCTCTTCTTTTTTTAAATATTTTATTTGTTTATTTAAGAGATAAACAAAAAAAAAAAAGAATCAGATAAAGAGAGAGAGAGTGAATGGGCATGCCAGGGCCTCTAGCCACTGCAAACAAACTCCAGCTGCATGTGCCGCTCTAGGCACCTGTCTTACATGAGTACTGGAGAATCAAACCTGGGTGCTTAGCCTCGTAGACAAGTGCCCTAACCACTAAGCAATCTCTCCAACCCAGGAAGCCCTTCTTTTCAAGGGCACGTGGGAGGGAGTTCAGGCAGGCCAGGATGCATGAGGGTTAAGGTTCAGCTGAATCCTGGTCCCCACCCTGCTCCTGCTCCAGGTGTGGCAAGACATGGTCACGTTGCCATCTCCCCTCCTTTGTGTCTGGGAAGAACTTTGTCATCAGCGAGGGACATCTGCTGAGAACAAGACCTGCCCCGTGGAGACAGTTCCACTTCTGGTTAATCACCACCCAGTGTCCCTGCTGGCCCCGCCGGTGGCTTTCCTGGCATTCGAGGTCTTCTCTGATTTCCATCAATAAATGAAATTCTCAGGCCCACAGAAAACGCGTCATCTCTAAACCAGTGTCTCGTCTCGGGTTCTGCGGCTCACGGTTCTCTCTCCTTCGATGCGCTTGAATATTAAGTGTTGTATTAATAGCTCACTCTTAATTATCCATGAGTAATGGACTGGGGCTGGGGAATTCATGAAGGGAGGGGCCTAGTCAAGAATATTTCCCACTCCTCGGGGCGCCTCAGGGCTGATGGGAGGGGGAGATTTGCATATGATTTGCATGTGATGCTGGGGCTTGGTGGCCCTGGCTGAGAGGGTGGAAGAAAGGCATGTGGGGCTCTAATGAAATATAGGGCCTGCTATGGGCCCAATTAATCTCATGCACTCTCCAGGGAGAGATCTTATTTCATGACGCACCTCTGTGCTGTGGTTGGAGTGGCCCCCATGCACTTCTGTTGCCGTCTACTTGCATGAAAATAATGGCATTAAGAAGCGGGGATTAAGTCATGAGAGCTGACTGTCTGGTGTCATTCTGGCAGGAGGGCTAAGGCAGGTGAGGAAGGACTCCCGACGATGGCGCATGCCTGTCATCCCAGCATTCCAAGTCTGAACAAAATTTCTGAGGCAGAAAGATCATGAATTCAAACCCAGCCTGGTCCACATAGCAAGAGGCTGTCTCAAAATAAAACTGCATGGGCTGGGGAGGTGGCTCGGCGGTTAAAGGCGCTTAGTTGCAAAGCTAGTGGTCTAGGATTCATTCCCTAGCACCCATATAAGGCCGGTCACAAAAAAATGAAGCAAGCATCTGACATTTGTTTGCAGTGGCAAGAGACCCTTGCATGCCCATACAAACACACGCACACCCACACATTTTCAAATAAATACTATATATATATATATATATATATATATATATATATATATATATATATATCTCCATATGTTGCAGTCAGGTGCTGACATTGCTGACAGAAAACACTCAACCAAGAGTAGCTTGTGGGGGGCGAGGGGGTTTATTTTGGCTTACAGACTCGAGGGGTAGCTCCACGATGGCAGGGGGAAACAATGGCATGAGCAGAGGGTGGACATCACCTCGTGGCCAACATCAGATGGACAACAGCAACAGGAGAGTGTGCCAAACACTGGCTAGAGGAACTGGCTATAACACCCCCATAAGCCCGCCCCCAACAATACACTGCTTCCAGGAGGCTTGAATGCCCAAATTGCCATCAGCTGGGAACCTAGCATTCAGAACACGTAAGTTTATGGGGGACACCTGAATCAAACCACCACACTACATAAGCCAGATGCACAAGGTGGCACATGCATCTGGAGCTCATTTGCAGTGGCTAGAGGCCCTGGCATGCCCATTCTCTCTCTGCCTCTTTCTCTCTCTCTCTCTCTCTCTCTCTCTCAAATAAATAATTAATAAATAAAATAAAATTTGAAAAAAATATGAAAAGGCTGAGGAAGGAACCCAGAGTTAGTGCACTTACCTAGCATGTGCAAAGCCTTTGAGTTCAATTAGCAGAAGAAAAGAATATACACTTCAGAAAATGGTTTGGCAGTTCATCAAAAAGTCAAGCATGAGCCGGGCGTGGTGGCGCATGCCTTTAATCCTAGCACTCGGGAGGCAGAGGTAGGAGGGTCATCGTGAGTTCGAGGCCTGAGACTACATAGTGAATTTCAGGTCAGCCTGAGTTTGAGTGAGACCCTACCTCAAAAAAAAAAAAAAAAAAAAAAAAAAGTCAAGCATGGAGTCACTCTCTGACCCAGTCCCAGAAATACCCAAGGGGAGAGAAAAGGTGAACCCACACAATGGTGTCCTTCACAACAGCCAAAGGTGAACAGACCCAAACAACCAGCAAGTAAAGGGTGGACAAGCAACGTGTGCTCCTGACACCTTGGAATGTTCTCCACCCCACATCATACCTGAAAACGCTCCCCAGTCACAAAGAACCTATTGCTATTATACAACTTTAAAAAAAAATTATTAAGCCTGGCGTGGTGCCACACGCCTTTAATCCCAGCACTGGGGAGGCAAAGGTAGGAGGATTTCGTGAGTTCGGGGCCATCCTGAGACTACAGAGTGGGTCACCCTATCTATACAAACAAACAAAAATTACTACATTGGTGCTGGAGAGATGGCTTAGCTCTTAAGGCACTTGCCTACAAAGCCTAGCAACCTGGGTTCAATGCTTCAGTACCCATGTAAGCCAGATGCAAAGTGACGCATGCATCTTGAGTTTGTTTGCAGTAGCTAGAGGCCCTGATGCACCCATACACCCCCCCTCTCTCTTTCTCTCTCTCTCTCTCTCTCTCTCTCTCTCATGCACTCTCTCTATCTCTCTGAATAAATAAAATATTTTTAAATTATAATTATTTGCAAGAGAGAGAGAGAGGAAATAAGTCTGGGTACACTAAGGCCTCCAGTCACTGCAAATGAACTCCAGATGAATGTGCCACTTTGTATGTCCAGCTTTATGTGGGTACTGGGGAACCTAACCCAGACCATCAGGCTTTGCAAGCAAGCATCTTTAATCTCTGAGCCACCTCCCCAGCCCCTATTATACAATTTTATTAAATGCTCAGATTGGGCAAATTGATATGAACAGAGAGTAGGCTAGTCATCAGGGCTGGAGAGGGGAAGGAGTTTGGGGTAATGGTTAAGGGCAAATGGGGTTTCTTTATCAGGCAATGAAAATATTCAAAATTGTTGTAGTATATTTGCACAACCTTTGTAAAAATCATATTTCTTGTTTATTTGTTTCTTTGCTTATTTATGAGAGAGAGAGAATGGGCACACCAGGACCTCCTACCACTGTAAATAAACTCCAGATGTATGGGCCACTCTGTGCATCTGGCTGTATGTGGGTACTGGGGAATCGAACCCAGGCCATCGAGTTTTGCAAGCAAGTGCCTTTAACCACTGAGCCACCTCCCCAGCCCCATGCCCAACTCTTGACTACACTGAAAACTGGATGGACTTTCTGGCATGTGAATTACATCTCAATGAAGCCATTCAGGCAACAGCCAGTTTTTTTACACTGTCCCATTTGGGACTTGGCTATGCTGTCCTCACTGGCCGGAACACCCTTCAGGGGGCCACCTTCCTCTGACCAGTGGTGGCCTCCTCTTACAGATTAAGGAGCAGAGTTTAAAGTGAGGCCACAGGGACCTGAGGAGGCTTGAGTGACCCACACGGTCCTGGGTGGGTGACTGTCGCTGTGGACACTGGTGGCACTCCACTGTGAGAGCCAGCCTGATGCGCTGGGTTAATGGGGGTCTCGCTGTGCTCTGGTCTGACCTGATGCCCAGTGAGCTGCGGTTACCAAATCCCTCACCTGCCACAACAGCAAAGTCACAGTGACCTGGGTGTGGCTGGCCTGGCTCTGGCAGATACCCCAGAACAGGGGTGACTCTGGGGCCATACAGGGCAGGCACGCAGAGCCCTGGCCAGGCCAGGGAACGGATTTGCTGTTCCCATCCGCCCACCCCCAAGTCTAAAAGCGACTGGGGCTAAGGCCAGGTTGATGGACCCATCGCAGACAACAGCCAGCTTGTGTGCTCCGGGCAGGAGTGCCGTGGTGGGTGGGGCCAGGGCAGTGCAGGGACAAGAAGCACTAGAGAGAGGTTGGACCTACAGAGCCTCAGCCCAGAACAGCCAGTGGCCTTTGAGATGAGGCAACAGGTCAGAGCCCTGCCTGCCGCAAACCCTCTGCCCAACCTCTCATCACGCCACCAGGGCCATGTGCCCTGACCCTGCCAACACTGCAATTCCCCTGCCCTCCCCCTGCCTCTGCCCCTGCTGTCCTGACCTCCTAAGCCTTCCTCTTGTCCCCAGGCTCAGCGGTCAGCTCGGAGCTCAATGTCCCGAGGCAACCTGTGTCTTTCTGCCCGGAGGACCCCACTCTGTTCTTGACCTGGACCTGGACTTCAGCTACAGAGGGCGCCGGTATCCCACCAGGCCTGCCCCATGGTTTGGGGGACCCGGCCAGGTCATACCTGCCTCTCTGTGATGGGAGGAGACGTCATAAAGCAAGGAGTCGTCCCATCAGCACAGATGTTTGGACTTGGGGTGGGAGACTGGGAACCCCAAGCCCAGCTCCTCCTTACCTACAGAACGGTGGGACTACCAAGACCTCAGGATCCCCAGTTGCTGGCGGATGTCCCCTCTGTGCTTTTGCCCACATGCACTTTTACTGGCCGGACATAAAGTAGCAGTGAGAGGCTATACTGGGGCTGGGACTCAGGGTATAGGCATGCCAAATGTGTACCAGGCTCTGGCTTGCATTCCCAGCATAGACACAAAGAAAGAAAGGCATGGGGTGGAGACATGGCTCATAGGTTAAGGCGCTTGCCTGCAAAGCATAAGGACCCAGGTCCGATTCCCCAGTACCCACATAAAGCCAGATGTACGAAGTGGTGCATGCATCTGGAGTTCGTTTGCAACAGCTAGAGGCCCTGACACACCTATTCTCTCACTCTCTCTCTTTGCAAATAAATAAATAATAATAATAAAAAAGAAAGACAGGGCTAGAGAGATGGCTTAGTGTTTAAGGCGCTTGCCTGCAAAGCTTAAGGACCCAGGTTCAATCCTCCGGGATCCACGCAAGCCAGATGCACAAAGTGGCGCATGTGTCGAGTTTGTTTGCAGTGGCTGGAGGCCCTCGTGCACCAATTCCCTCATTCTCTCTTTCCCTATCTGCCTCTTTCTCTCTCTGTCAAATAAATAAATAAAAATTTTTAAAAAGAGCCTGGTATGGTGGTGCACGTCTTGAAAAAAAAAAAAAAGGTGGGAGGGAGCTGGAGAGATGGCTCAGAGATTAAGGTGCTCGCCTGCAAAGCCTAACGATCCTGGTTTGATTCCCCGGTACCCAAGTAAAGCTAGATGCACAAAGTGACACATGCATCTAAGGTTTATTTGCAGTGGCTAGAGGCCCTGGCATGTCCATTCATTCTTATTCTCTCTCTCTCTCATTGCAAATAAATAAATGAAAACAAAAAGTCTGAACACAGGCTAGAGGGATGACTTAGTGGTTAAGACACTTGCCTACAAAGCCAAAGGACCCAGTTTCAATTCCCCAGGACCCACGAAAGCCAGATGCACAAGGTGGTGCATACGTCTGGAGTTCATTTGCAGTGGATTGAGGCCCTGGCACGCCCATTCTCTCTCTCTCTCTCTGTCTCTCTCACTCAAATAAATTTAAAAAAAAAATTTAAAGTCTGAACACTCAAGCATGACCCAGCCAAGTAAAGAGAACCCCGGGAGCAGCGATTCTGGAAGGAACAGCACCCGATGCCAACCTGGCCATGGCGTTTGTGGAAGTCTGAAGCACAGGACTTCTGCCCTTTTATCCTGTTTCTCGAATTCTCCACTCTTTACTCACCCGAGTGAAGAGATTATTTGAAAAAAATAGAAATTTCTCTGAAGGGAGAAGATGGGACTGGATCTCTTCAGGTGTAGAGGACAAATGTCCCAAGGGACATCAGCATGCCAGAGGGACTCCCAAGGAAGGGAGATGTGCCTGGGGGCTTCCCCGAGTTCTGCAGGTGGGGGGGGGACAGTGGCGGTTCGGCTGCAGTCTGTCACCTGAGGTCCCCAGGCCTCCCTTATTTCAGCGGCAGACTCCAGATTTCATTCATTCATTCATTCATCATTCCCCCCACTCGCCCATTCACCCCTGGGCGCCCCTGGGCGCTGGGGCTTCATGCGTGTCAAGCGTCCAGGCCAGCACGAAGCAGATGGTCCTGGTCCTCCCCGAGCTCAGCGTCTGTGGCCAGTGCCCTCAGGGCAATGGACTCGGTGTCGTCCTGGGTGTGAGGGCTGAGACTGCCACCAACTGCTGTAGTTTTACAGCTTTCTGTGTGGGACTGAACACCCAACCAGGGAGCTGAAGATGTGGCTTGGCAGTCAAGGTACTTGCCTATAAAGCCGAACAACCTGGATTCGGTCCCCCACTACCCACATAAAGCAAGGGACATCTGAAGATGACACCAGACACTGGCCTCCAGCCTCCACACACACATGTGCACACACACACACGTGTGCTCCCCCACAGAAACATGCATAAACACACACACACTGCATACACATGTGCTCCCACACGTCTCCAAACACACGCATGCACGCCATACGCGTGCAACAAAAATTTAAATTATGAATTGACCGCAGGAGAGAGAGAGATAGAAAGAATAGAATGGGTGCACCAGGGCCTCTAGCCACTGCAAAACAAACTCCAGACACATGCGCCACCTTGTGCATCCGACTTTATGTGGGTGCTGGGGAATCGAACCCAGCCCTTTGGCTTTGCCAGCAAGAGCCTTAACTACCAAGCCATCTGCCCAGCCCTCCGCATTATTCTTTGAGGCAGGGTCTCTCACGACGTCTAGAGCTCACAGATTCAGCTAAGCAAGCTAGCCCCAGGGATTCCCTGTCCTGTCCCCCAGCACTAGAACAGGCAGAGTTTACATGGGCTCTGGGGATCTGAACTCAGGCCCTCATGCTTGGGCAGCAAGCACTTTACCAAGTGAGCCATCTACCTAGCCCCTGGCTCTCAACTTCTTAATTAAACTGTTCAGCGTCTGTCCATGTGATCATCTTAAAAGGCAAGCATTGTTGTGTATTCTTTTTTTATATATATTTTTTTGTTTGTTTGTTTGTTTATTTATTTATTTATTTATTTATTTATTTATTTATTTGAAAGTGACAGAGAAAGAGGCAGATAGAGAAAGAGAGAGAAAATGGGCACGCCAGGGCCTCCAGCCACTGCAAACGAACTCCAGACGCGTGCGCCCCCTTGTGCATCTGGCTACCGTGGGTCCTGGGGAATCGAGCCTTGAACCGGGGTCCTTCGGCTTCACAGGCAAGCGCTTAACTGCTAAGCCATCTCTCCAGCTCTGTTGTGTATTCTTGAACTGCCCCCCCCTCCTTCCTTTTGGTTGGTTGTGGCCACTCTGCAGGGCTCTCCCTGAACCCAGGACTCTGCCCTCACCCTGGCAAGTTCCCTAGAAAGTCCTGCATGGGCCGGGAAGCCACCCACATGCTACCAGCTGCCCCGCCTGTCATGAATACCCAAGGACCTGTAGGACAGAGCGCTGCACGACCCACCGACCCACCGCCCGCTCTCCCCCAGTGGGGGGCAGCCCCACCGTGACACCATTCATCACTGCCACCCTCCGTGGCTGGGCGCCCCAGGCAGGCCAAAGAGGGAGGAAATGCTGCCCACAGCTCACTGGAGCCCTTAATGATCACGTCAAGTGGCAAACCATTTATTAGTCTCCTTAGCAGCCAAAAAAAATATAAAGGCTGAAAGCTGGCAAGCACTTGTGGGGGGGGGGGGACTGTGGTTTGATTTTTTTTTTTTATGACCGCTTCAGATACTGAGGGAGGGGGTGCGGCGTGGCAAGGCCAGAGGAGGGGGTCACAGAAGGCTCAAGACCTGAGCCCAGTTCTGCAAACAGAATATGGGTACAGAGAGGCCATGAGAGCTGACCGAGAGGCAGCGCAGCTCTGTGGCAGGGTCCCTTTCTCGCACAGGGTTTTCCCAGCCTCTCCCTCCCTCTGCATTCAGGTTAGCAGAGAACCCCTTTTTCCCTCCCAACCTTTCCCGGCACATGGGTTGAGAATCCGTGAGAGGTGAGCAGTCACCATGCAGGGGAGGCAGACAGAGGCTCTGGAACTGGGGTGACCATACCAGCTCTGCCACTCCTACCCCCCCTCCCCACTCAGTTTTCTCACCCACAGAATGGGCAGACCAGGGCCAGCCTTGGGGGATGCAGGACCCTGTGGCTGTCAGGGCCCTGAGACTCTTTAAGAATTTTGTCTTCGAACCTGGCTGTTGTGAGGACCACAAGGACATAGATAAAAAAGGACCAGGGCTAGAGAGATTGCTTAGTGGTTAAGGCACTTGCCTGCAAAGCCTAATGACCCAGGTGCCTAACAACCTGGGTTCAATTCCCCAGTACCCACATAAAGTCAGATGCATTGGCGCATGAATTCGGGTTTGTTTGCAGAGGCTGGAGGCCCTGGCACACCCATTCTCTCCCCCCCCCCTCTTTCTCTCTCTTTCTCTCTCTCTCTCTCTCTCTCTCCTTTCTTTTTCAGGGTCTCACTATGTAGCCCAGGCTGGCCTTGAACTCAGAATCCTCGTGCCTCAGTCTCTTGAGTGCCGGAAGCCTATGCCACCACACCTGGCCTCCATTCTTCTCGGGGACACTACCTTTTTCTTGCTTTCTGAACAAGGGGCCTGCATGTTACCTTACACTATGCCTGCAGACCTCAGAGTCACTGAGGAGTGACCGGCTTGGCCCTGGGAGATCTTTCCTACAAATGCTTTGGCCCCAAGTGAGCCAGTAGTCCCCAAGACCACGTCCCCATTCCCACCCCCGGCAGAGCCCCCATCTCCTCTTCTCCTGCCTGGCCCCAGCTCTAGCAGATCCTACCACAGTGCTAGGGATTATTTGCCTCCGCCCTACCCAGGACTCTAGTCATAGGAGCAGGTGGTGGCTCTCCACGGTGCCACCCGGGCCACATCTGCAGCTCCGAGCTCAAGACATTCCCTATGACCCCCTGACTGGTTGGCTCTCAAGCACATGTAATACATTGTAGGTGAGTGCCACCATACCTGGCTTCACTTCTCTTCCTGTATCTCGTGGTACACCCGGGCACCTTACAGGGATGATCTGATCCCATTCTCAGAAGACTCTAGGACATAAACACTGCGTCTTCAACCTACAGGCAAGGAAACAGGCATGGAACAGATCATTCAAGGTCACCAAGCACATGGGCAGAGCCAAGACCCCAGCAGACCAGGCCTCGCGCAGTCAAACCTACCCCTGGGAATGGTCTTCCCCAAGGACTTTCATCCACCTTGTTGTGACCTACGCATTATCTCCCAAGTCAGGGAGCCAGGGAGTGATGTGGTCCTTTGAGGGCTGTGGGACTTGGGCTCAGTCACTTCCCTTCTCTGGACTTGCATTTCCTCTTGGGACAAGCTCAGACCCACAGCAGCTGCAGAGCCACTAGGGCTGGCTGCAGCAGAACAAGGGAATGTGGGCCATGACTGAGCTTGCCCAGCTGGGCCTCATCTGTGTGTCCATAGCCCTGTCACTGTGAAGGAGGGACAGAGACCTGGGTCCCTGAGCTCCAGACCCTCGTGATGTCTCCTCCCCCAAAGGGAAGCACCTAGCCAGGGCAGAGCAGCTCACAACATCTCCTGCCCCCTCCAAGGCCTCACCCACCCCCAGGACAGCAGCCCACTGGACCCCCACCCTTCCTTCCTGGGCAGGAACCACTAGGAGGGGCAGGGCTGGTCCCAGTTCACCTCGGGTGTGACCTTGAGCAAAGCCTTATGCAGCCAACAGCAGTGGCCAAAGCTGGAAATTTCCCACCAGTGTGAGGGGTGGTATGTATACACAGAGAGAGAGAGAGAGAGAGAGAGAGAGAGAGAGAGATCCACGTCCTTGGACGAGCCAAGGCACAGAGGAGATGGACACGAAGCGAAGGGGTGGGAGGCTGGCTTCATTGAGTCTTGCTGCCCACCCTCATGGGCTTCCGTGAACAGGTGAACACGATTACCTATGTGTCCCTCTTTGCACAGCCAAACGCTCGCCCCGGGTCCCTAGCCACCTTCCTGCCACGCAGCCCCCTCATCCTCGGAGGCATTGGCATACGGTCATCGCCACCCGTATCAACCCTACCACAGCCAAGCCATGTAAGCCTGGGCACTTGCTTTTAACCCCTCTGAGCCGCAATTTCCTCATTCTTCCTTACGGCTGGCTCATGGACCATGTACTGATGCGGATGAACCCCACACTCACCCACAGAGGGTGACAGATGAGGAAACTGAGGCTCAGGGAAAGTGAAGTTATGTGCCTGAGTCAGGAAGTGCCTTCAGGGTACAACAGAGGATGTGGGCGCCCCCCCCCCCAGGGCATAGGTGCTTCCTGCCCAGGCGCAGAGGTGGGGGCAGGGCCAGCCAACTGGGAGGGGTAACCCTTTCCTGCCCAGGGCCCGGCCTCCCATCCACCCTCTCCCTTCCCCCTCCCAAGGCTGTCACACAAAGCGGTCTTTATCAGCCTTTATCAGGACTGTGGCCACATTCTTCAGTGACACCGGAGGACAAAGGAGGGGGCCACCAGCAGTGACAGGAAGAAAGCCTCGGCCTCCCCACACCAGCCTGCAGCTTCCCACGCCCCGCCCCCGCCCACCCCCCCCCCCCGCCTCCCTGGGGGCCTCCCAACCACAGGACTCGGGGAGGGTCTCCCCAGGACAGGGCCAGGATGTGCACTCCTGCAGCTGCAGCTGACTGTGTGCGGGGACCCTGGCCCTTTGCCAGGTCCCAGGCGTACAAGATGGTTCTCCTTCCATGCCGCTCTGGCCTCCTGCCTCTCCAGGCCTTGGTCTTCCTGTCTATGAAACGGGTGGAGCTCTGGAGGGGCTGTGCGCATGTCTGTCCTTGGTGGTCTTGTAGCTACGACTGGCTTTCCGTACCCAGCACTTTCTGGAAGGCTGTTGTCACTCTAAAACCTTTTATTTTGCGGGGAACCCTTCCAGGCCCGCCAGTGTGACCCTCCACCTTCCGCGTGGCGTCCATCCCACCCCCAGCACAGCTGCAAGCCTGGCTGATTTGGAGACTATAGGGGCTGGGGGGCTGGAGAGATGGCTCAGCAGTTCACGCGCTTGCCTGCAAAGCCGACGAACTGGGTTCGATTCCCCAGTACCCACATAGAGCCAGGTGCACAGAGTGGCGCATGTATCTGGAGTTCATTTACAGCTGCTAGAGCCCCGGTATGCCCAATGGTCTGTCTGTCTGTCTCAGCTTGCAAATAAATAAAAAAAAATATTTTTAAGGGCCGGGCGTGGTGGCGCACGCCTTTAATCCCAACACTCAGGAGGCAGAGGCAGAAGGGTTGCTGTGAGTTTGAGGCCACCCTGAGACTACATAGTGAATTCCAAGTCAGCCTGAGCCAGAGAGAGACCTTGCCTCAGAAAACATAAATAAATAAATAAATAATAATAATAAATATATGGGGGGCTGGTGAGATGGCTTAGCAGTTAAAGCGTTTGCCTGCAAAGTGTAAGGACCCAGGTTCAATTCCCCAGAACCCACATAAGCCAGATGAACAAAGTGACGCATACATCTGGAGTTCTTTTGAAGCGGTTAAAGGCCCTGGCACGCCCACATTCTCTCTCACTCTCTGCCTCTCAAATAAATAAAATTAAATTAAAATTTTTTTTAGTTTTTTAAAATTTTTAAAAATTTTAAAAACAAAATAAACAGAAACTGCCAGGAGCACCTCTGCTCTGCATACCCTCTCACAGCCTTGCCTTCTGACTCCATCACGACCATCAGAGCCCCTTACGGGAAAAACCAAGACGGGTTTGTTCCCTGTCCCCGACCTGGTACTGTCCCTGGCCTAACTCAGCTGGTGGGTGGGTGGGTGGATGGTGGATGGATAGGTAGATAGATGGATGGATGGGTGGGTGGATGATGGATTAACAGGTGGATGGGTATATGCATAGACAGATGGGTGGATAGGTGGTTCAGTAGATGGGGTCGTGAGTGGATAAATAAATGGATGGGTGCATGTTGCATAGGAAGATGGGTGGATGGATAGGTGGATGGGTGGGTAGATGGATGGACGGATGGTGAATGGGTGGATGGGGTATGTGAGGGTGGGCGTGGGGGATGGGTGAACGTATAGATGGATAAGCTTGGATGTATACATGAATGGATGGATGATGGGTCAATGAATGGATGGGTGGATAAGCAAGCGATTATGCAATCGCTACACATATGAATGGAAGAAGTAAGGGAGGAAGGAGAAAAGGGAAGGAAGAAAGAACAGAGACAGGTGTTTCTCTGGCCCCCGAGGTGATAGGATAGAGTGCGGCCATGCTACCCATGAAGCTAGAGCTTTCCGTACACTGGTGCTTCCCTGCTTGTGCCTCAAGGCCAGCACGCCTGAACTACAGACTTTCCACAGAAGTAAGAATGAAAGCCCGGAGTGTGGCGCAGACCACTAATTCCAGCATTTAGTCCTATACTGAGTGAATGCCAGGACAGCCTGTGCTAGAATGACACCCTGCCTTAAACCACCCCCCCTCCACAAACACACAAAGAAAGAAGAACGTGGGCTACAGAGATGGCTTAGTGGTTAAGGTGTATGCCTACAAAGCCAAAGGATCCAGGTTCAACTCCCCAGGACCCACATAAGCCAGATGCACAAGGTGGTGCATGCGTCTGGAGTTCGTTTGCAGTCGCTGAAGGCCCTGGTGTGCCCATTCTCTCTCTCTCTCTCTTTCTCTCATAAATAAAATAAATTAAAAAAATACAGAAAGAAGGGTGCAACTTCTTCTACCCCCAACCCCTACCCCGACCCAGAGCCACATCCTGTCCCACAGAGCCCCAGGACCAAATACCCAGTTTGGCACCAAGGCATTGCTGGGGACGCCCTTGCCTCACGGCCTCATGTGTGTGTCTGCCTCTGTTGAACCTAGTCTGCCAGGTGGGCTGGAAAGTTGAGTCCAAACCTCCCAGGAGCTCATCACCTGAACACAAAGCATGAGAAGTCCATCTGGAGATGACCTGGCCACAGCAGAGACAGCAGATGCCTGCCTTAGGTCACATAGCAGGGTCCCCGTGAAATGAGAATTGGGACTCTGGGAATTCAGACTCTGGGCCCAGTGCTCCCCTCTCTGGTGACTAAGTGACTAAGAGTGATGGGGAGGAGGGAAGAGACACCAAGAACCGGGGTGTGGAGAACCTCCCGGCTGTCCTCCAAGGTTGGCATTTATGAGAACCTGTGGCAAGGCAGGGCAGGACGGTAGTTGAGTCAAGACCTGATGAATTACAGCGCTCAGTGTTCTACAGACAGAGGCAGGTGACAGACCCTAGAACCTCCAGCACCAGGCTCACAGTATCTGCGCTAAGTCCGACCCTTCCGGATCTATGTCACTAGAGAGATAGATGGCTCAGAACAAGCCCAGACCACATCTGAGCAGCGAGGCCCCTCAGCAAAAGCGGCAGCTCAAGACTGTCTTCAGTGCAGCCCCCATTTGGATAAGCAGCTGGGGGGGGGGGCGCTGGTGGCCTTTTAGCTGGACAGAAAGGCTGTCTCAAAACAAACAAATGACTTCCAGGGCAGAGGGCAGGGACAAGGTTCCAGGCAGGCATTTGGGCAGCACGCCGCCCATTCAGCCAGCCCCGTCTGGCTGTGAGGAAAACATGGAAAATCAATCATGGCCCTCATGTGTTTGTAAAGGGATGTGTGTGGATGGGACAGACACTGGAGCCCCTAGGGAGGCCCCCTGGGACACGTGTCCATCGTCTGGGATCCCAGACCCCCTGGGCTCTGGGAAATTTGCCTGCTAAAACATAGACTCTGGGCTGGAGGGATGGCTTAGCGGTTAAGGCGTTTGCCTGCAAAGCCAAAGGACCCAGGCTCGATTCCCCAGGACCCACGTTAGCCAGATGCACAAGGGGGCGCACGTGTCTGGAGTTTGTTTGCAGTGGCTGGAGGCCCTGGCATGCCCATTCTCTCTCTCTCTCTCTCTCTCTCTCTCTCTCTCTCTCTCTCTCTCTCTCCTGTCAAATAAATAAATAAATAAAAATATATATAAAACATAGACTCCCAAGCCAGGAACATGAAGAGACCACACCAGCAGCCACACTGTCCAAGTCAGGACTCTGGCTTCTTTGTAGGTCTAGGTTTTATTTCTTTATTTATGTGTGTGTGAGTATGTTCACACACATACTCACACACATACACACATATCTGTGCCCAGGTCTCTTGCTGCTGCAAACAAACACCTGATGGGCTTTATGTGGGTAGCTGGGGCATGAACCAATGGGCTGGTTGGTACTTACCTATTCATTGCTGGGACAAAGCACCTGACCAAAAGCAGCGGATGAAAGGAAAAATGTTTTATTTTGGCTTACAGTCTCAAGGGGAAGCTCCATGGTGGCAGGGGTATCCCACTCTGAACGTAAGCATTGGGCTTCCCTGTCCTCCTGGGAGAGTCACATTGTGACCCCTAGACACACTGTGTGACTCCTTCGCTTCCCAAGGAGTTTGGCAGGGGGGATTGGTGATCTGCCCCAGTGTAGGACAATCTGTTAGACCCATGGTGATATGAGGTGGCAGCTGGGTCCAGCATGATGGAATGCCAGAGAGTTCCCAAGTGCATGGGTACGGTGTTCGATTTCTCTTCGCACACCTACCCTCCGCCTAAGCAATGCTCCCACAGACTCTGAAAATCAGAAAAAGAAACAACAGACTTGGCCTACTTAAGACTTTAAGCTAAGTCTAAGAGACACTAACAAAACTTGGCCGTAGTCAGGCATGGTGTGCACGCCTTTAATCCCGGCACTCGGGAGGCAGAGGTAGGAGGATCACCATGAGTTCGAGGCCATCCTGAGACTACAGAGTGAATTCCAGGTCAGCCTGGGCCAGAGTAAGACCCTACCTCAAAAAACAAAACAAAACAAAAAAGCATCGGCGCATATGGCTGGGGAGACGGCTCAGCAGGTAAGAGCACTTACCACACAAGAGTCAGGCTTGACAGGGCCTGTGTTCGGTCCCCAGCACCCACGTACAAAGCTGGGTGTGGCCACACACACATGGAACTCCAGTCCTGTGGAAGGAGAGGGGGCCAATGGCCAGATGGTCTGAGCCGAAACAGCAGCTCTGGTTTCTGTGAGAGATCTCTGCCTCAAGGAAATGGCATGGGAGAACCATTAGTGCAGGACGCCGATGCTGTCCCGTGCCCGTAGGGAGCGCGCATGCATGCACACGTGCTGTGGTGGTCTGAAGGTACATGGCCCATAGACTCAGGTGTCGCTGGGGGCAGATCTGAATTCCGGCCCAAAGGTGTAGGGGAACAGTGTGAGCTCTGGCGGGGGTCTCTCCTGCTGGCTGCTGTCGGAGCTTGCTGGCCGGCTGGCGGTTGTCCCCTCCGCTTGGATGTCTGAAAGCAACTTCCGCCACGGGTGGAAACTCCCCCTGCACACGTAAGCTTGAAGCACAGCCTTTCCTCCCCTAAACTGTGCCTGGCTTGGATGTTTGTTCAGCCCAGTGACGTGGAGCTGTCCTCAACACTTGCGTGCACACACGCACACACACACACACGCACATGCACACGCACACACACACAGAGCCATCTCATGACTTACAGCTCCATAGTTGTTCAAAGTGAACTCCCTCCTGCAGCCTGCCCTCAAAGGCACCCTCAGGACCCTTCCCAGTTATTATCAGGGTGACCACAATGCTAACTCAGCTCACCACAGGCTATCTTCACTTTTATTTTTTATTTTTTTGGTTTTATGAGGTAGGGTTTCACTCTGGCCCAAGCTGACCTGGAATTCACTATTCACTAACCCTGAGACCACATAGTGAATTCCAGGTCAGCCTGAGCTAGAGTGAGACCCTACCTTGAAAAAACAAAAAGAAAAAAGAAAAAAAAAGTTTTTATTTATTTACTTGCAAGCAGAGAGAGGGGGGGGAGGGAGAGAGAGAGAGAGAGAATGGGCAAACCAGGGCCCCCGGCCACTGCAAACAAACTCCACATACATGTGCCACTTTGTGCATTTGGTTTACAAGGGTTGTAGGGAATTGAACCTGGGTCCTTTGGCCACAGAGCACAAAATCATGCTGTCCTTGGTGGGCATTGATGTTTCTCCACCCATTCCGTGCCTGACTGTATGACAGACAGTCCCTCCATGTGATGGCTGATGACATACCCATTGCTGGGTAACAAAGCAAAACATCCCAAAGTGTAGTGTTGAGAAGCAACATCCATTTACACAGCACATACATCTGCAGGGAGGTCACCCGAGTGGTTCTGGGTTGGGCTGGACCAGCCCGTGTGTGTGCTGGCTGGTGCAGGGTACCAGCGACTGGACCAGCTCGCCTCTGTTCCTCCGGCGTGCTGGCCTGGACTTTTCACCCAGTGTGACCATTAGGCCTGATTGTCAGCTTGACGGGAGTTAGAATCATGTAGGAGATCGGCCTCTGGGCACCTGAGAGAGACGTGTTTAGCCGAGGAGGTGAGATCCATCTAGAATGTTGGGCGGCACCATTCCGTGGGCTGCTGTGTTGGACTGAATACGAAGTGAAAACGAGCCGTGGTGTTTTGAGTGTAAGATACGTCCCATGGCGTCACAGTAAGCATCTGTGCTTAACCGCCGACTGTCGGTGCTGGTCGGGAAGGCTATGGAGCCTTGGCGGGGGGCGGGGGGAAGCGTGGAGTCTTTGCTGGAGGAAGGGTGTCAGTGGGGACAGGCCTCGGGGTGCTGGAGCCCAGCCCGCTTGCTGCACCAAGCTGGTTCTCTCTCCCTGCTGACGAGATGTCACTCCTGCCCTGTCTGTTCCCACCATGCTTTTCTCACTACGATAGAACTTCTCAAAACTTTAAGCCAGAAACAAACCCTTTTCTCCCATAAGCTGTTTCCGGCTGGCTAAATAAAAAGGAGAGAGTTGAGCACCAATGCTCATATCTCTCTCTCTCTCTCTCTCTGCTTCCTGACCACAGACCTCCTCACAATGTGACCAGCTGCCTCAATTCCTGTCACCATACCTCTCCCGTCACGATGGACTGTGTGTCCTCAAATCGTGGTCCAAAGTAAACCCTTCCTCCCTTAAGTTGCCTTTTGCTGCAGCAATGACAAAAGATGGTGACCAGGGGCTGGAGAATTGGCTCTGCGGTTAAAGCACTTGCCAGCAAAGCCTAATGGCCTGGGTTCGATTCCCCAGAACCCATGGAAAGCCAGATTCACAAAGTGGCGCATGCCTCTGGAGTTTGTTTGCAGTGGCTAGAGGTCCTGGCATGCCCATTCTCTTCCTCCCCGGCCCCCTTCTCTCCTCTGCTTGCAGATAAATAAATAATTTTTTAAAACAGAAAATATTTTAATAATAGATGGTGACCATAGCTGGTGTAATGGCGCACTACTTTAATTCCAGCACGCAGGACACAGAGGTAGGAGGATGGCCATGAGTTCGAGGCCAGCCTAAGACTACATAGTGAATTCCAGGTCAGCCTGGGCTACAGCGAGACACTACCTCTAAAAACCAAAAAAATAAAAATAAAAATAAGAAAGGAAGGAAGGAAGAAAGGAAGAAAGGAAGAAAAAAGAAAAGATGGTACATTTAAAAGGAAGAGTTTCATGAAAGGAAAGACAGACACATGGATGCATGGAAGGAAGAAAGCATGGATGGGTGGGTATACGAATGTCTGGATGCACAGGCAGACACACAGATGGATGGACGGAGGGACAGACGCAATGGCAAGGAAACCAGATCACAGGAAGGGCTAGTCTTGTGTCCCCATCAGGGCCCTCCTCTAAGAGGACCTCCCACCTCCTCACTGAGGCCCAAACCTTCAACAGACAAGCTCTGGGGACAAACACCATCACTGACCCAGCTTACAAGGGCTCCTCAGCAGCCTGCTCCATGGGATGAGTCCACGCTGCCGTCAGGTTTGTTCTCCCAGGGAAATCCCCCAAGGAGCCTGTGCATGTCCATGGCCTGGCCTGTCTCCAAGCAAGCCCCTCCTAGCATGGAACCCACTGTACATACGGGTCACCTTCTGTCCTGCCTGTACTGGGCTCAGCACATCTCTCCAGTTTTTTGGTTTTTTTTTTTTCCAAGACAGGGTCTCACTCTAGCACAGGCTGACCTGGAATTCACTCTGTATTCCCAGGGTGGCCTTGAACTCATGGTGATCCTCCTAACCTCTGCCTCCGTGTGCTGGGATTAAAGGCATGTGCCACCACGCCCAGCCTCCAGTATTTTTTATTATTATTATCATCATCATCATCATCATCATCATCATTATTATTATTGGTTTTTTGAGGTAGAGTCTCGCCTTAGCCCAGGCTGAACTGGAATTCACTATGTAGTCTCATGGTGGTCTCGAACTCATGTCGATCTTCCTACCTCTGCCTCTCGAGTGCTGGGATTAAAGGCACGCACCACCATGCCCGGCTCACATCTCTCTGATCCTGATGTCTCCTGGGATTATCAGAAGGTGACTGAAAACAGGTCTTTGCAGGTGTGGCCAAGTGCAGATGAGGCCTTACTGTCAGAGCTTCTTAGCTGGTGGCAGGAGGACCACAGCCCTTGGGGGCGGCGGGGGGGAACCCCTTCATTTCAGGCTTCTGGCTTCTAGAGAGGAGAAAGGACATTTCCGCTGTCTTGTGGTTGCCCACTTTGCGGTAGCAACCCGGGAAGGCATCACCCCCGCCTGCCATCGCCCTGCTCTGCCCTCGAGTCCACATGAGGGGGCAAAGGGCAAGTGCCCTGTTGTCCCTTGTACTTGACCCTTTCAAGCTGCGTGGTCCCCGGGGGTCACATGGTGAGCATGTTACGGAGAAGATTTTTCTCGACGCGTGCTCCAGGCCAGGCTGGACGCACTCGTCTGCTGCTGGCCGGTGATTTAGACCCAGATCCCCCTCTATTAGAGCCACCGCAGAGCCTCCGCCATATATCAACAAGGAAATCCCAAAGACATCCCCATAAACACAGCAGGGAAGCGAACCTGCGGAAGAGGCCATAAACTTACCCGATGCTGAGGCGTCAGGCGGGCCATCTGCTGCGCTCCCATCCAGATGCGCCTGCCAGCTTGCTCTCCACGCTGCACTCTGGACACATCCCTTCTCCGCCTCTTCTTGGTGACCAGAGGAGCCCAGGGAAGGCCCACAGAGAAGGACACTGGGGCATGGAGCCTCAGCCCCCTACCTCCTCCATGGGCTAGAGATAAATCTGAGTTATTTATTTATTTATGAGAGAGAAAGAGGCAGATACAGAGAGTGAGAGAAAGAGAGAATGGGTGCGCCGAGTCCTCTAGCCACTGCAAACAAACTCCAGATGCATGTGCCACCTTGTGCGTCTGGCTTCCCATGGGTACTGGGGAGCCGAACACAGGGTCCTTTGGCTTTGCTGGTAAGCACCTTAACAGCTAAGCCGTCTCTCCAGCCCTAGATCTGAGTTGTTATAAGAGCAGAGACACAGTCAAATGTTGCCCACCCCCTCAGCTGGCCATGGGCTCTAGTTCCACGCCTTCTCTATGTGTCAAATGACTGCTTGGACCATGGGGACATTGAAATGACAAAGCATCCAACTCCATCAGTTCATGGGGCTCCCCGCTTCTACTGCCCCCCCCCACTCCTTGCTGAATGGTGTTATCAGAACTTCTGAGTGCAAGTGACAGAAATTCAACTCAGTGGCTTAAGAAGCAGGGGCTGGGGGATGGCTCAGCAGTTACAGGCTTTTGCTTGCAAAGCCTGACAGCCCAAGTTCAATTCCTCAGTACCCACGTACAGCCAGATACACAACACGGCACAGGCATCTGGGGTTTGTTTGCAGCTGGAGGCCCTAGTGTATCCACATTCCTCTCTCTCTCTCTCTCTCTCTCTCTCTCTTTCCCTCCCTTTCTCCCTCTCAAATATTTTCTTTTTCTTCGAGATAGGGTCTCACTCTAGTTCAGGCTGACCTAGAATTCACTATTCAGTCTCAGGCTGGCCTGGAACTCACAGTGACCCTCCTACCTCTGCCTCACTTCCTGCGTGCTGGGATTAAAGATGTGTGCCACCACACCAGGCTACTTTGTGACTTTCTTTTTTAAAAAATATATATATATATTTTTACTTATTTATTTATTTATTAGAGAGAGTGGGCATGCCAGTGCCTGTAGCCACTGCAAACAAACTCCAGAGGCATGTACACTTTGTGCGCACTGGGGAATCAAACTCGGGTCCTTGGGCTTTGCAGGCAAGCGCATTAACCACTCTCCTCAGCCCCAACTCACCTGTCTTGAACTATGACGTACTCTGCCCAGAGCTGGCAGGCTGCTGGTCTGAAGAGGTGCTGGGTACAGTGCCTAGAACACAGAAAGTGTTCAGTGTTTGACGACACGACCGTTTTCACTGCCGCGGCAACTCCAGCTACTGGTTCATCCATCAAACTGCATGTTGAGTCCTTGGTAAATAGCAATGGGCAAGAAAGGGCTCAGAGAGCCAGGTGGAGAGGGAACACTCGCATACATGAGGCCCTGGTCTGGAGGGCTGCTAACACCCCTGAGCCATGGCACCAACTGATCAATGCTGCTCACAGAAGATGCCCAGAGGTCATAGAGAGAGTCGGGGCAGGGCTGGAGATGAAGTGGTTAAGGTGCTTTTGGCAAAGCCAGAGGACCCAGGTTCGATTCCCCAGGACCAACGTAAAGCCAGATGCACTAGGTGGCACATGAGTCTGAAGTTCATTTGCAGTGGCTGGAGGCCCTGGCACATCCATTCCCTCTCTCTCTCTCTCTCTCTCTCTCTCTCTCTGCCTCTGCCTTTCTTTCTCTCTTAAATAAATAAATAGGATGGAAGGAAGGAAGGAAGGAAGGAAGGAAGGAAGGAAGGAAGGAAGGAAGGAAGGAAGAGCGAGAAAGCCAGGCATAGTGGCGCACGCCTTTAATCCCAGCACTTGTGAGGCAGACAGGTTGGAGGATCATCATAAGTTCAAGGCCCCCCTGAGACTACATTCCAGGTCAGCCTGAGCTAGAGTAAGACTCTACTTCAAAAAACCAAAACAAACAAACAAACAATATATATATATATATGTGTGTGTGTGTGTATATATATATATATATATATGTGTGTGTATATATATATATATATATATATATATATATATATATATATGGAGAGAGAGAAAGAAAAAGCAAACAAACATCAGAGCACAGGACAGGTCAGAGGGAGTCTCTGCGCCTCCAGCTTCTGGTCCCTTGCACTCACAGCCTCCATCTGTCTCCGTGGCAGGATGGTCCTCGGTACAGGTGCTTCTCCCTGTCAGAGCCAAGAATCAACCTGAAGCGGGGGGGGGGGGGGGCAGTTGAGTTCAGAGCTGGGCCCTTCTCCACCTCCTGCTTTAGCTGCCCTGGGTGGGGGTGAATCCTCACCCTGGGGAGCCGAAGTAGGTCCAGGGCACAGGCGACATGAGGGCTGCAATTCACGCTTTGGGACTCTGGACCCCAAGCCGCTGTTGTCCTGTCCTGTCTCTCTTGCATTGATGGATGTGTCCAGCACACCCACGCTTGTGACACCTAGACCTGACGGGGTGGGGGGTTCTTCCTTGGTAGTTGTGGTTTGAATCAGACATCCCCACAAATTCGCGTGTTCTGAATGCTTGGTTCCCAGCTGGTAGCAATTTGGGAGGTGGAGCCTTGCTGGAGGAGGTGTGTCTCGGGGGGGGGGGATGGACTTTGAGGTTTATTGGCCACTAGCTGATCAGGGTTAGCTCAGCTCACTGTCCTGCTGCTGTTTTCCACCTGCTGTGGCAGAGGTGACACCCAGCCTCTGCTTGTGCCATGCTGTCCCCTGCCATCATGGAGCTTCCCCTCCTGACTGTGGGCCAAAATAAACCCTTTCCTCTGATCAGCTGCTTTTGGTTGGGTGATTTGTGCCAGCCAGCGACGAGAAGGTGACTATTGAGCGCGGTGTGGTGGCGCACGCCTTTAATCCCAGCACTCAGGAGGCAGAGGTAGGAGGATCGCCATGACTTCGAGGCCACCCTGAGACAATATAGTGAATTCCAGGTGGGCCTGGGCTAGATTGAGACCCTACCTCAAAAAACCAAAACATAAAAACATAACTGCAACCACTGTGTTCTGTACATAACCAACGTGGTTGTCCCAGCTGGTCAGACCTAGGGCGTAGAACCCCTCCTAAGCAATATGGTGATGTTTCTGTGGATTTCTGTAGAATTGGTTGGATGTCACACCACCCTTTGTCTTGTATAAATGTTTTGAAAGGCATCTGGAAGTGCCTAAGACAGGTCCCGGATGGCCACAGTTCCAAAAACCTAGTATTGTAAAGCCAGAAATGAAACAACATGGGGACCTTCTGCCTCCGTCAGCAGTCCCTGACTTCCTGAATCAACAGCCAGCCAGGCCCATGCTCCTCACTGAAGGAAAAGGCACAGTGAGATGGACACATAGAATGTTCTGGAAAACTATCAACTGTGCCTAACCACGGTCTGTTCAAAATTTGGTCCTCGTCTTTACCTCTCCGGGGATGAAACCCTCACATGTTTATAACACGAGAGCCTGTGCTCAGTCCCCCCCCCCATTTGAATTTCATATCATGCTTGTTCATCTGCAACGCTTGAAATCTGGAGGGGGTGGAGCTTAAGTATCCCCAGAGATGACCTCAGGGACCCCCCCATACTGAGGTAGAGATCAGTCCCTGGGCATACTTCCCCAGGGATGAGGGTTCCTGAAGTCACCCCAAGAACAAAGGTCTAGAGGTCTCTCCCACCTGTCCTTACTACACCCCAGTAGCAGGTGACAGGGGAGGCTATCCCGTACAGATCGGGGGGAGGGGATGTCAGATGGAGTGCAGCGGGGGACCCTGTGCATTCTCCTCAGGAGGCCAAGGGCACCCGGGACATGGAAATTAAAAAGGAGGAGGGGAGGCCCAGCATATTAACCTCCTTAATCTTTCATTTCTGACATAGATTGTGGGCCCTCATTTCGAAGAATTTCCAACTAATGTCTGGAGGGCAGAAAAATCTATTTCCCAATACACGCCGCAGCTCTCCACCAAATGACCGCCCTTCCTGTACAGTCAGCCGCGCATTGATTTTTTTTTCTTTTTTTTTCTTTCTCTCTCTCTCTCTCTCTTTTTTTAATGCTAACGCATCATCCAAAAATCTATCAATACAAACAACATCTCTGAAGAAAATGCCAGTAGTCCTAAGCTGTTTTCTCATTAACCCTGAAGCTGCTGGCTGGAGATAAGTGGGGGAGGGGCTTTCTGGAGACCCCATCACTACCACCACCTCAGGGACACATCCCTATTCCCTTCAGGGATCGCAGTCTCTCAAGACTTGAAATGTCAGAAACTTTAGCATCTGTATGTTAGAATGCCTAAGGAGGAGGGCAGATGAAGTTATTTAAATGTAAATTAATTGAGATAAAAATCAAAAACCTGGTGTCTCAGTGGGAAGAACCACTTTTTAATACTCAGTGGACATGTGTGCTCTACCACTCACCAATACCCCTTTTTCCCCCAGCACAAGACTGAGATATCTTGACTCTTTGGACCATATATGGTCTCTGTGAGGCTACACATCTCCTGCTATCATCGCAGACATGTGCATTATATGAACAAATGGGGTTCCAATAAAACTTTATTGATAAAAACACAGTAGGCTGGATTTAGTTCCCAGGCCTCCCATTTGTGAACTTCTGGTTCAGAACTTCCCTCAAAGAATCTCCACGGGCTGGAGACATTTAGAACCCTACAGGGGCTGTCTGGGGCTGGAGATAGTTTTTCTCTTGATTCAGGTGTCAGTTTTATGGTTGTTTAATATTGTGCTTTTTAAAAAATATTATTTATTTATTTATTATTTATTATTTATTTGAGAGAGAAAGAGAATGGGTGCACCAGGGCCTCTAACTGCAAACAAACTCCATATGCATGCGCCACCTTGTGTATCTGGCTTTGCGTGGGTACTGGGGCATCGAACCTGGATCCTTTGGTTTTGCCAGCAAGCGCCTTAACTGCTGAGCCATCTCTCCAGCCCAACACTGTGCTTTTTCTTGGGAATAAATTGTCTCTCCCTACAAAGAAGAATCTAGAGTGTGAAACCATGTCCAGGAGAGACTAGAATGTTGTCACCCTGTGGGACCCAGCAGAGGGTGTGGGGGTCTCTAAGGTGGAAGGTGTCAGAGGTGCGGAGGGGTCTTCTCACCTATACCTCCTCACCCAGATCTGTATTATTTGTCATTTCTGAAGACTAATAAAAAAAAAGTAACAACAGCAACAGAGAGGCCAAAACCATCTATTTCTAGCTCTTAAGAAAGTAAGACTCCCTGGGGAAGTTAAACAGGGAGGGGAACTGAGAGCTGAACCCCTGGGAGGAGGCACAGACAGCTTGGGTGAGGGACGGGAGATGAGGCAGGGAGGTCTCAAGACCCCCAACTGCCACCAGGTCAGGGCCTGTGGGCTGCTATCTGGCTTTGATGGAGTTTCTGAAGCAGGACTTAGCAAACAGGGGTCCACACACAGCCCACTGTCTGTCTTTTGTGTTTTTTTTTTTTTGTCAATAAAGCTTTATTGGAACATAACCAGGCCTATTTATTTACATGAGGCACACAACTGCTTTTGTGCTAAGATGTCGGGACAGAGTTAGTATACAGTCCAAAACGTGATTTTTGCCTATTGGGTTTTTGAGTAAGAATTCACTTGTGGGAAACTCCAACTTCTTTTCAAAGTTTACACACCTCTGTCTTTTCATCTTGGAATATTTTAGCCCAAAGTAAGCCACAGAAAGGAAGGGCTGAAGGCAAGGATTCAAAGGGTTCAAAGCTTGGCTCCAGTGAAGTACCCTTGGGGAAACCACAGTGACGTCACTTCTCTGTGCCTCAGTTATCCTCTCTGTAAAATGGGGACAATGACAGGACTCACCCCATAGGTTAAGAAAATAAAAGGCGTGGATGCTTCAGAGGCGCTTGGAAGCTTACTGAGCATTTTCGTTAAAGGACTTTAGGGGTCTGTCCGGGGCCACCATCCGCCATCCATTCTGAAAGAGCTTTCGGATGGTGACTCTGGGCCTCGGAGTAGAGGCGGTTTGACCGGGTCATGGCGAATGCCCTTCTTTCCCCAGCTCCAGAGCCCCCTCGCACGTCGTCATCACACGTCTGCTCCACCTCCACAGCTTCGGTGCCCCTTCCGGCAGGTCCCGTGAACCAGCCTGGACAAAGTCGGGACACCCAGGCCACAAGCCAGGAACCAGTTCTCATCCGGCAGCCACCAGTGCCTCATGTCCTGGTTCACAGAGAGGCCACCCTGACCCCAGCCTGAGCCTGGTCCATCCAAGACCTTGACCTCCCTCCCTAGCAAGCCAGATCCGGCTCCACGTCCCTCTCGAGCTGGAACAGACCCCGGGATGAGGCAGACGGGGCGACCCGAGGCTCTGGGTGACACTCTCCTGCCCTGAGAAGTCCTCGCCCTCAGCCACCCACCAAGCAGCTATTTATAGGATACCTATCATGTGCCAAGCTGGGTCCCCAAAGGCTACAGGGAGCAAGAGAGATGTGGTTTGTGTTCACAGTGGTCACATCTCATTAGGGAAAATGGGCATTTCACCAGGAGCTGAACTCAAAGAAGGAAAGAACCGAGCAGGGAGGGATCCAGAAGCCAGGGATATGGCTTCTTGGAAAAGGTGACAATCAGCAAGACACCCGATGGCTGGGCATGAGCGTGACACAGGCAGCTGAGCAAAAGGTATTCCGGGCAGAGGGGGAAAACCGTGCAGAAGCCATGAGGTGGAAACAAGTGGGAGGGAGGAAGAAACTGGAGGGGTCAGCAAGAGAGTGGCCCCAGGCGACAGGATGGCCAATGGCCGGCAGCTCTGGGTATCACCTCTTCCCACCCTCTCAGGTGACACCTTTCTCTGACCTGCAGATGTGGCTGATGGAGCCTGGTCTGATCACAACCGCTAGGGTCTGGGTTCAAATCCAGCCTCAGCATCTTCCTACCTGCACGATGTCAGCAAAGGCTTGACCCTCCTGGGCTGCCTCAGTTTACCTAGTAGGAAACAGAAGCACTGGGGACATCTTCCCGTGAGGTGTCCCAGGAGTCAGGACATGCGTGTTAAGGGCTACACTCAGTGCCAGGCTGGGCCACTGTTAGCCAGGTTAAGCGAATCTGTCTTTCCTGACGCCAGGCCTAATGATAGGTGCCAAGAGGCCACTCTGAGCCCCTCGTGACTTGGGCCAAGGAAGCTGAGCCGACGCTGAAGGAGGGGTCTTCCTGTGGTCATACCATCTCTGCCTGCCCCCGGCTCTATGGGCCCCAGCCAAATGCAGGCAGGGCCAGGCAGCAGCCACAGCAAGGGACCATGTGGGAGTCTGGCTGACATCTGAGCAGCCACGGGGAGGGCTCCACTTTCCCTGTCCTCTTAAGTGGAGATATCAGGGGAACCTTCCTCCCAGGGTTATGAGAGGGCTCAAGAGACAGCTTAGTATCTCCACAGCCCACAGCCACACACACACACACATGCACACACACATACGTGTGACAGTTGATGTAATGCAAATGGGCCCTCGGTGCTTGCCTTCTCCGTATCCAAGAGATACCTGCCAACTCCTTTGCACGTCTGGCTCCATGTTAAATACCTCATGCATGGAAATGCCCATGGCCACCTGGGCTTACAGCCAACAACAAGGGCCCGTGAGGTCACAGGGGCTCTGGAATGTGCTCAGAGAGCACACCAGACAGGCCAAGAAGAGCCACATTCTCATTCCTTCTCTGGCTCATTCAACCTCCCAGGAGCCACAGCGGCCCAATAGGCCATCATGTTGCATTATGCTGGAGGGAAGGTGGAACCCCACCCCGTCACGCACGCAGGACTCCCCCTGGTGGGACTTTGGCCTCCAACATGACCATATTCACCCAAGCTCTGAGTTCAAGTCTGATGTCTGCCTGTGCTCTGTACTGGTTGCCTCATCTGTGAAAGTGATTAATAAAAGTGTTCTGGGCCAGGCGTGGTGGTGCACACCTTTAATCCCAGCACTCGGGAGGCAGAGGTAGGAGAATCGCCAAGAGTTCGAGGTCACCCTGAGACTACATAGTAAATTCCAGGTCAGCCTGGGCTAGAGTGAGACCCTACCTCAAAAAAAAAAAAAAAAGTGGGGGCTGGAGAGATAGCTTAGCAGTTAAGGCATTAGCCTGCGAAGCCTAAGGACCCAGGTTTAATTCCCCAGTACCTACGTAAGCCAGATGCATATGAGTCTGCAGTTCATTTGCAGTAGCTAGAGGCCATCCCCCCCTCCTCTCCCTCTCTCTCTTTCTCTCTCTCTGCTTCTTTCTCTCCAAAATAAAGAAAAATAAATTCTTTTTAAATTTTTGTTTGTTTGTTTATTTATTTATGTGAGAGCGACAGAGAGAAGGAGGGAGAGAGAGAAAGAGAGAGAGAGAGAGAATGGGCGCGCCAGAGCTTCCAGCCTCTGTAAACGAACTCCAGATGCGTGCGCCCCCTTGTGCATCTGGCTAACGTGGGTCCTGGGGAACTAAGCCTCGAACCGGGGTCCTTAGGCTTCACAGGCAAGCGCTTAACCGCTAAGCCATCTCTCCAGCCCAAGAAAAATAATTTTTTAAAGTGTTCTGGGCTGGGGAGATGGCTCAGTCAGTCAGCTGCTTGTCTTGTAAGCATGAGGACAGAGTCTGATCCCCAGAATTCACATGTAAGAAACAGGGCGTGGTAACATACACTTGTAATGACTGCACTGGGGAGGCAGAGATGCGCAGAGCTCTGGGGCTTGCTGGCAGCCAGTCTAACCTGATTGGTGAACTCCAGGCAGATCAGGTGAACTCCAGGCAGATGAGAGACCGTCTCAAAAAGGGGTGGATGGCACCTGACGACTGACAACTGAGGTTGTCCTCTGGCCCCCACATACATGTTGTGTGTCTGATGCACATTCACCCACGCACTTTCTGAGCCTGGTGTGATGGTATGGTATCATTCCAGCTATTGAGGAAGCTGAAGTAAGAGAATTACAAGCTCAAAGCCTGCCTGAGCCAGTTTTGAGTAACTTAGTTTGTTTGAAGAGATTAAGAAACAAAGCTGGGTGTGGTGGCCCACGCCTTTAATCCCAGCACCCAGGAGGTAGAGGTAGAAGGGTCGCCATGAGTTCAAGGCCACCCTGAGACCAAGTAGTGAATTCTAGGTCAGCCTGGGCTAGAGTGAGACCCTACCTCAAAAAAAAAAAAAAAAAAAGAAAGAAAGAAAGAAAGAAAGAAAAGAAAAGAACAAAACAAGCAAGGACTAAAGGCACTTGCTTGTAAAGCCTGACAGCCCAGGTTCGATTCCTCAGTACCCACATAAAGCCAGATGCACAAGCTGGTGCGTGTATCTGGGATTCATTTACAGTGGCAGGAGGCCCTCATTCTCTGTCTTCCTCTTTGTCTCTCTCTCAAATAAATAAATAAAGACATTTAAGAGGAGGGGGCTGAAGAGATGGCTTAGTGGTTAAGGCATTTGCTTGCAAAGCTTAAGGACCCAGGTTCAATTCCCCAGAACCATATAAGCCAGATGCACAAGGTGGCAAATGCATCTAGAGTTCATTTGCAGTAGCTAGAGTCTCTGGCGAGCCCATTCTCTATCTGCCTCCCTCTCTCTCTCTCTCTATCAATCAATAAATATAAATATTTTTTTAAAAAGAAAGCGGGCTGAGGATATTACACTGGTAGGACACTTCCCTAGTACGTACAGGGTCTAGTCTCCAGTACAGAAAGCGGGGGGGAGAGGAAGACGTTCTGGCAGAGCGGCTTGGGGCTTGTGATCACAGGGTGGGGTGTGCTCAGGTTCCACGGCTTCACTATTTAAGGATGCCGTGGGCTCCAGCATTAGCCCCATACCTGGCTCCAAGAGGACAGATGCACCTGTGCGCATACCCAGCTCTGGCACTCCGCAAGGCCCTAAGCAGGGCTGTCCGACTCATCATTTCCGGACCACCCTCTGGAAACGGAAAATGCTATGCTGATTACAGAGGAACCCACCGAGGATTCTCACCCTTTCCCATAGCCTCGACCCCCCCATAGACTACATTTCCCAGGAGGCTTTGCAGCTATGTGGAGTCATCTGACTAGACCTGGCCAATAGGAAGCTCTTTACACCAGGTCGTGCTATAGCTGATAAGCAGGTGTGTGACTCCTTTTCTTCTATCTGCTGCTAGCTTGGTGGAGAAGACCCTGAGGTGTGCTGCAGATGGCAGAACCCCAGGATGGAAGGAGCGTGGGTGCTTGAGTCACCCCAAGAAGCAGTGGGGCCCAGCCAGGGCTCTGCGGTGTTAGTGAAAATCAGCTTACACTGACAGTTCCATCCGCTGCAGCACATCTGAAACGTGGACTACCTCTGGATGGTTCTAGGCACGTTGCCACCTTACAGTGGCACATACAGGGAGCTGAAACGGGGTGTTAGGGATTCAGCAAAGTCCTTGAACCCCAAACCCTGGATTCGTGTTTTGCATTTAAGAATTGGGCAAACCAAACTGAGAGGGATAATTATTAATTTATTATATTTGTTGAGGGAAGTACAGAACCAAGGGAAGATAAATGAATACACCCACGTGATCTGAGAGGCCACGTGGTGGGCCTGGAAGAGTTAGAGAGGAAGGAAAAGAAACTACAGAGAGCTTGTGCCATGTGGAGGGCAGGAAGGGGTAAAGAGCCCATGTGGGATTGGGGGGGTCAAGTGGTTCTCCCCTGTCTCAGCCCAACTGAGCCAAGATGAGGGGAAACTCAACAGAACCTGGAGGGATCCCGAGTGGTCAGGCAGCCCAGAGAGAGGCTTGGCTCCTCCCAGCACCTATTTATAACCTTATTGTGTCAGGTCCCACCTTCAGGCTCAGGTGAGCCAGAGTCACAGCTGATTGGTCTAGGCTAGAGGCTGGTGGAAGCAGTCTAAGCTTGACCAACCACAATGTTCTAGAACAAGACCTCCCTCCCAGGGAGGAGCTCCGGTATGGAAAAACAGGTCTTGGGAACCAGGCAAGAGATAAGAAGTCAGACCATCCTTTGAGCTCTAGCAAGTGCAGACCTTCCTGCCATTGTACTTTCAGGGGCCCAGTCCCCCTAACTGCCCAGCAAAGCCACCCGACTCCCTCTCAGAGATGTGCTGAGCACCACATTCAGGGGGAAACCCACCAACACTGCAGCTGTGTGTGGCCAGCGTCTTTGGACAAAGGCTCTGAGTCGATTGTGGGAGATATCCAATGCTTTCATGGAGACAGACTTCAGCTAGTTGATTCTGCCTTCCTGTAGGCTGATGTGTTTGGATCCTGTGGATGGTAGGCTGGGAGATGCTATGCTGTGGTAGGGTATGTCTTAAATTATTTTGTTTGTTATCTTTGTTTTTGTGAAGCAAGGTTTCACTTGAGCCCCAGACTGACCTCAAACTCACAACCATCCTCCTACCTCTGCCTCCTAAGTGCTGGGATTAAAGGTGTGTACCACCATGCCTGGCCTTACATAGTTTTTTTTGTTTTTTAAAGTATTTTTATTTTATTTATTTGCAAGCAGAGAAAGAGAGAGAAGAGAGGCAGACAAAATGAGCACTCCAGAGCCTCCAGCCAGTGCAAACAAACCTCCGATACATACACCACCTTGTGCATTGGTTTTATATAGGTACTGAGGAATGGAATGCCGGTCAATAGGTTTTACAGGCAAATGCCTTAACCACTGAGTCACCTCTCCAGCCCCAGCCATGTATGTTTTTGACATAGGATATTTTGAACGGACTATGGGTTCTACACTTGAAGCCCATGATAAATCATTATTATTTCCAGTTATGTATGTACATAGACACCATCTCATTCAACACTCAGCTGTCTCCTAAAGCCAGTCCTACCAGCTGCAAGTAGCTGGGTCACTCCATGTGAGTCAAGCCCTGAGCAGTCGTTTATGCACACCTCATTTGCATAGCCACAGTTTTATCTGCAAACTCCCAGGGTGACCGTGGTTCCCACAGTACAGAGAAGGGGAGGGTCAGAATCATTCTGAATCCTGCCTGGTCACCAGCTAACAAGTGGGAGTGGCAAGATTAGAACTCACATTTCATATTCTTATTTTGCTTGTTTTTGCTTTGTGGTTTTGAGACAGGGTGTCCCTCGGTAGCCCAGGCAAGACTACCAGGGCAAAATAAATAAATAAATAAATTCATTTTGTATTCCCCGGACTCTGTGGACACCAAACTCATGAGGATGGAAACAGGGTCATAGATTCAGTGCTGGTGGGAGAGGAAAAGTGAGGACATCAGTGAGGCCAAGCCTAGAGCACTGGGTTGGGAGCCAGGCGACCCTGTGCCCTAAGCCAGTCACTGTTGCTTACTTGCTCCATGGTGTCAGCCACAGGATGGACTTCCTGAGGCTAGCGCCTCAGACCACCTGGTCTTCCTGACGCCCAGTTTGGACTGTCTGAGAGGCTCTGTGCATGGTGGTGCAGGAGGCTGGGGAAAAGGGTGAATTCAAGGCCATCCTGGGCTACATAGGGAGAATACACCAGATATTAAGCTTTCATACTCATTGCCTTATGTAACTTTTTTTTTTCTTTTTTGGTTTTTCGAGGTAGGGTCTCACTCTAGCTCAGGCTGACCTGGAATTCACTATGGAGTCTCAGGGTGGCCTCGAACTCACGGCGCTCCTCCTACCTCTGCCTCCTGAGTTCTGGGATGAAAGGCGTGCGCCACCATGCCAGGCTTTCATTTAACTTTTGTAAGAACTCAATCAAGCCCAATTTCCAGATGAGGAAACAAGCCCAGAGAACTTCAGGAATAAGCGCCACCCCAGTTTGCCTCCTTACTGAGTGGGATTCAAACCAGGGAGTCTGGAAGCCGTGGTTAACCTGCCTGCACAAAATGGTGAATATGAGGCCAGCCTGGACTACGTGGAATGGTCGTGTCAAAAAAAGAAAAAAAAAAAAAACAGAAAGAAGGGCTGGAGAGGTAACTTAGCAGTTAAAGACACTTGCTTGCAAAGCCTGACTGGAGCGGTAACTCGGTGGTTAAAGATGTGACTTGAATGTCTAACGGCCGGGGTTCAGTTCTCCAGTACTTAGGTAAAGCCAGTTGTGACAAGCAGTACATGCGTCTGGAGTTCACCAGTTTCTGGTACGTTTCTCCTCATCTCATCCCTGGCTGGGCCAAGCCGAGGGGAGAACCCCCCCCAACACTCTTACTTTCCACACGGGCGCTTTACCGCTCCTGCTCTCCACGTGTCAGGAGATCTTTGAACTTTCTTTTTTTTTTTTTTTTTTTTTGGTTTTCGAGGTAGGGTCTCACTCTAGCCCAGGCTGACCTGGAGTTCACTATGGAGTCTCAGGGTGGCCTCGTCCTCTCCACAGGTTTTCCAGGGACTCCACGTGGATATGTTTATTCTCCTTCCCTTGGTTCTGTACTTCCCTAAATAAATATAAAAATTTAATTTTAAAAAAAGAAAAAGAGGCTAGAGAGATTGTTTAGTGGTTATGGCACTTGCCTACAAAGCCAAAGATTTCAGGTTAGAGTCCCCAGGACCCACATAAAGCCCGATGCACAAGGTGGGGCATGCGTCTTGGAGTTCATTTGCATTGGCTTCTACCCTGGCACACTCATTCTCTCTCTCTCTCTCTTTCAAATAAATAAAATATTAAAAAAGAAAAGGAAAGCCTGGCGTGGTGGTACACACTTTAATCCCAGCACTCGGGAGGCAGAGGTAGGAGGATCGCCGAGTTCGAGGCCACCCTGAGACTCCATAGTGAACCCCAGGTCAGCCTGGGCTAGAGTGAGACCCTACCTCCAAAAAAGAAAGAAAGAAAGAAAGAAAAGGAGGGAGAGATGAGATATGTGTGGACAGAAGACAGCAACAAGGAATTGTATGTGTTTTGGCATCAGTTCTGGATAGGGAAAAAACATTCCTTTCAGAGGATATAAGTGTGGGCCTACACACGCAGAAATCTGGTGTTTTAACTTGTGTTACTTGCATAGAAAAGAACCCCTAAACTAAGAAGAACAAACCCAAAACCTGGGGTTGTGAGCCCACTACGAATCAAATGCTAGCCCTCCCCGCTAAGCCAGAACACTCCAAACCATGGCATCCAAGATTCCCACAGATATGGCCATGCCAAAGACGAGCTTTAAAACTGAAAATTAGGAACTACTGGAACTGCCAGGGTGTGGTGGTGGGATATGGTGGCGCACGCCTTTAATCCCAGCACTCGGGAGGCAGAGGTAGTAAGATCATCCCGAGTTCGAGGCCAGCCTGAGACTACATTGAATTCACTACATGAATGCCAGGTCAGCCTGGGCAAGTGAGACTCTACCTGGAAAGAGAAGAGAAGAGAAGAGAAGAGAAGAGAAGAGAAGAGAAGAGAAGAGAAGAGAAGAGAAGAGAAAAAGGAAAAGAAAAGAAAAGAAAAGAAAAGAAAAGAAAAGAAAAGAAAAGAAAAGAAAAGAAAAGAAAAGAAAAGGGAAAGAAGAAAATACTCAAGAAAGCACAGAACCATGGAGTCTCTGGGGGCAACCATGTGGTCATGGCCTTATGCCAGCTGATCTTGCCCACTTCTCCTCCCTCCACACAACTCTCCTTACTCCAGCCCTGCCAGCACTCAGCAGTCCCTTGACACTCTCTGTGCCTTTGCATATGCTCATCCCACTTCCTATTTCTGCCAAACTCGGGTTCCAATACCCAGCTAAAATATCTCCCCCTCCCAAGAGCTCCTCTGGCCCTGACTGTGTCTCTTGACTTCGTTTTGTTGTTCTGGGCTAATCTTTCCCATTGGATGACTGGAAGGTTCTTGAGGGTGGAGATTGGGTGTTCTGTGCCTTCCCAGTCAGCCAGCAGCCAATAGGAAGCAGGCCTATGGGGTTACATCCCTTAAGTGCTCAAAGTCCTAGCTCAGTGGGGAGGAGGCATTGTGACTGTGCAAGGAGGCCACACAGGGCAAACGCAAAGCCTCCGTGTTCCTGAGGGTGATCTCAGGGGGCCAGAGCTTTCAGAGTGCCAGCCCTTGCCCACGGGGAGTGAGATGAGGAAAGCTCGTGTATATTATAGGAAAAAGCAGCAAGCAGACTCTCCACAAAGCTGCCTTCTCCCCCTGCCCTCCCTGCTGACCCCACGGAGGGAACCGTCCTTAGCAGGTTAGCACTCCTGGCCTCATACCACACCGGTCAAAACACCAAAAGAAGCTCTCTCCGGGCCAAGGGCCAGCTGTCTGCCTCAGGGTCACACCGTCTGCTTGAGTGAAAACTGAGCCCAAGCATGGCCGAGGTCCAACTGCCTCTGAGGGGAACATGGTGGGGATCCCCCAGTTCTCTGAGGCCTCCTGGCGCTGAAACTGTCCAGTCCCTCACAGCAGGCTGACGAGGCGGTGGCTGGTGTGGAGAAGGGCCCAATGTCCCCCGCTGGCAAGTGGGAGGCAGGACTTGAAGCCATGTCCCCACTTCTTTAACCTGGGTCTGTTTCTGTGAAGGGAACTTCTACTGGACTGAGGGCATGCAGTTTGTCCCTGTGTGCCCCTCCACCAAGGCAGTCTCTGAGGAAGGACAAGGGGGCCATGGCTCCGCCCGAACCTGCACAGAGGGCCTGCGAACCTTGGGACAACCTAATAAAGGTCAGGGAAAGCTCTAAAGTACGGTCCACCTACTGACCCGTTGACTGCGTGGCTGCTGGGGGCGGGGTGGAGGTTGGGGAGGGCGGTAAGAACCTCACCATCCAGCCCTCACTGGGCTCTGAAACTACATGACATTTTCAGTAGAGAAAACACTTGTCAGTCTGGAGAGATGGCTTAGCGTTAAGCGCTTGCCTGTGAAGCCTAAGGACCCCTGGTTCGAGGCTCGATTCCCCAGTACCCACGTAAGTCAGAGGCACAAGGTGGCGCATGTATCTGGAGTTCATTGGCAGTGGCTGGAGGCCCTGGTGTGACCATTCTCTCTCCCCCCCCCCTCTCCATCTATCTTTCTGTCTGTCACTCATAAATAAATAAATATAATTTTAAAAAAAGAAAGAAAGAAAACAATTGTCATTTGAACAAGAGTCCCCCATTTTGATGACTTTTTTTTTTTTTAACTCTATGTAGGGTCTCACTCTAGCCCAGGCTGATCTGGAATTCACTATGGAGTCTCAGGGTGGCCTCAAACTCTTAGCGATCCTCCTACCTCTGCCTTCCCAATGCTGCAACTAAAGGCGTGCGTCACCACACCCGGCTACTTGATGACCTTTTCTTACTTCCGGGCATGCCACCTCTTTCGTGCCTCGGCTCCTCCTCTGACCCACTCAGCAGACATGGTGCAGCTCCTTACATGCCAGCTACCCAGAAGGGAGTGGGGCGCAGTGCACACGTGCCACTGCTGCTGCCCAGGGCAGGGGACACCAGGCCAAGGCAAGATGCACGCGTCGATCCCAAACATATAAAGCCATCAGGAGGGCTGCTGGGAGGAGGCAACCCTGAGCCAGCCAAGCCCTACAGATAAGACATGAAAGCAGTCAAGGGTCGGGTAAAGCAAGAAGGACCAGCAAAAAATTCCCATTTCTGACCATGGGGTGGGCTCCCACCATGTCATTCCTTGTTTTTTTTTTTTTTCTTTTTATTTATTTAAATACTTATTTATTTATTTATTTGAGAGAGGGGGGAATGAGAGAGACAGAGAGAGAGAGGAAGAGACAGATAGAGAATGGGCACACCAGGGCCTCCAGCCTCAGCAAACAAACTCCAGACGCATGCACCACCTTGTGCGTCGGGCTTACATGGGCATTGGGGAATTGAACCAGGGTCCTTAGGCTTCGCAGGCAAGTGCTTTAACCACTAAGCCATCTCTCCAGTCCTCCTTGTTCCTTTGTGTGTGTGTGTGTGTGTGTGTGTGTGTGTGTGTGTGTGTGTTTGTCAGGGTCTAGCTATATAGCCTAGGATGGCTTTGGACTCGAGATCCTGTGTCTCCGCTTGCTGAGTGCTGGGGTCACAGGCACTGTGGCCGCCATGCCAGACTTCCCTGCGTTGGGGACTACTTCCTGCATGTACTAGCCGCCCTTCAGCTTGCAGGGCGTTAGCAGTTTGTACATTGCAGATCATTTGATCGTTGATTAGGCACGTTCTGGCTCTGGCTCGTAACATCTGCCTGGGGTGTCGGGACAACACAAGGACAAGGAAACTGAGCCTCGGTGAGGGAAAGGTCATCCAAGGTCATACAGCCAGCCCAGGTCCCCCGGCCTCACTCCAGGAGCCCCGCCCCGCCCCCTCCTAGGCCCATGGGCTCAGGAAGGGAGGGTGGCCGCTCTGCACCAGCCCATATATAACCCGTGCCATGCACCTTCCCCACATTAATAAATGGGGAACTAAGGGCTCATAAATCCTGGGGCTGCCAATGTCCCCGGGACCAGCTCTTTCTCTGGCCACGCACTAGTACTTTTTACAACCCATTAATTAGTCCCTCTAATAAAGTTTGACAAAATGATAACTTGCCCATGAAAAGTGTTGTAATAAATACATTTTCCCTAACTTTCGACCATTCGAGCATGGCTGCCTCATAAACCCTCTGCCACGGTTCACGGCCTGATTGTCTCTCTGTATTTCTCCATCAGCATGCAAGTTGGGGGCCTGGGGCTTCGTGGACCCAGGAGAGACCTGCGCCTGACTCTGGGTACCCAGCACCTCAAGGGAGATGGGCCCTGAGTGGCACCCCTCTTGCTCACAGAACTTCAATGACTCTTGACACCTGAGTTGGAAGTTCCCAAATTCGGGTCCCACCTGCCAAGATCCCATTCCACGGGGCTTCTGAAGGGTTTGTTTTTTTAGGAATGATGTCCCCTTCGAATCTACTGCCATAAATACATGTTTCTGTGTAAGGCAATAACATCCTCATGATAGAAAACAAAAGATAGCACCAGGATCCTGGCAAAATAAATAAAGTAAAAACAGACACCCTGAGGATAAAAGCAACACCACAGCTGGGCATGGTGGTGCCCACCTTTAATCCCAGCACTCAAAAGGCAGAGGTTAGAGGATCACTGTGAGTTTGAGACCAGTCTGAGACTACAAAGTGAGTTCCAGGTTAGCCTGGACTAGAGTGAGACCCTACCCAGAGAAATAAAAGGAAAAGCAATAGCATGCTGACCATGACTCTGGACCTAAAGGTGCCTTCTCCTGGTGAAAGATCACAGCCTGGGCATGAGGTGTTAGACACACCACCTCCAACCCAAGGCCCTCTCTTGAGGGGGAGAGGGTCCCAGGAGGCAGAATCACTGGGACTCATGAAGACACTGTCTCCCTTGGGTGGCAGGCAGGCAGGCAGGCTGGAGTAGGGTCTGCTTAGAGAAGGGGTCCAAGGTGTCACCAGCCAGGGTCCTCCACTTTACATAAAGTCCACAGAGTGACGACGGCCCAAGACTGTGAGGAGCAGGCTTGGGAGGCAGCATTCACTTGGAAATCATCTGCCCCCACGTGGGGGGTTGTGACCATTCATCTCCACACCTGCTCAGTTCTGACCACCCACTGGTCTCGGAGCCCCCCCCCAAGAATACAGGCCCTGGAATCTCAGGCTTTACCCTCCGGAGCTATCCCAGCTGCAGGGCCTCCTGTGTGCGACGTGCCTTAGACTGCTGGCATCTGTTCCTCCCTCATACCACCTGTCCTGGAGCCAGTCAGCCTGCGTCCCCGACTTGGCTGGCACCGTCTGAATGCCTAAGTGCGCACACATCAGAATGTCCGAGAACAAACATGTCACCCACTTTACAGGTGGGCAAAGTGAGGCTCGAGAGAGGAAGAGATGAGAGCAAGTCCCCAGCACATCCTGAGTGGAGCCCAGACCTCGGGACACCGTCCCTAAACACAAGCCTCATGGTTCCTTCTGCAGCCACAGAAGCCACCAAGTGCTGTTCATGTCAGCTCCCTCGAAGTCACCCCACACAGGCAGATGCTTCTGTCTGTCCACTTCCCAAACCTGCCCGTCGTCAGAGTAACGACTCCCCATCCTCACCCACCTGGGATGTCCAATCTCTGCCCTGGTCTCTACCAGCACCGGTCACATACCTTGGTGGCCTGGAGGTCTGCAAGTCAGGCCCGATGGAGCTCACCACCTCTCGTCTCTTCCATCTTCTGGAGACGTCCTGTGGTGTGAGGCTGGACTGCTTCAATCTCACAGCGTCCTCTTTGAGCCCCCGTCCCTTCGTCCTCTGAGTGCCACTGTCGTTGGATTGGGCCGCCCTAACCCAGTGGGTCCTGTTGTAAGGATCTGGCCTTGTTCAGCTTCTTCCATACAAGCCACATTCATAGATTTTAGGGGCCACCATGCATCCCATATCAGAAGTGGGGTGCATCCAAATGGAGTAGCTGCTTATGTCCCTTTACATAGGGACACACCGGCACCCACTCCCTACTCCCCGTTGGAACACCCACAAGCAGGGGACGGAGGTACCTGTGTGCTGGAATGAGCCATGCCCCCCCCCCCCGACAAAGGCTCACAGTCTCCTTTCATTACGATGGAAGTGTGAGGCTCTGTTCAACGACGCCCGCATCAACCCACCACCTGCCTGGGGACTCATCTTTTTGAAGAAATTTATAGCCATAATTTAGGAGTGAATTACACCTGCTGGCACTGGGGCCGTGAGAATTGACTGGGCACATTAAACCCACCACCGAAGCCCCTCGACGCTGGAGCTGCCCTGACAGAGCCTGGAAAATAGGACTGGCAGAAAGCAGGGAGCACAGCGACTGTGGCTGATCCAAGGGCCACCTTGCTGGGGAGCTGGGAAGGGTCCAGGGCCGTGCCAGTGCCACGGCAGCTCCAGCAGACCCGTGCGGTCCCTGGGCCAGCAGCAGCTGCAACCCCAAGGCGACATATAGAAAGGCAGGCTCAGAAACTCGCGCCAGGCACGGCACGGCCTCAGGACTGGGTGGCCAGCGTCAGGTTTGAGAATGGCTGGCGGGGAGCAGAGGGCGTGTCTTTAGGGCTGTGGGGAGTCCAAGTTCAGGGTACTGCAGACTAAGGTAGGCTGCTTTCTCACCGCTGTGGCTTGCTTTCCCTTCTTCCTTCCTTCCTTCCTTCCTTCCTTCCTTCCTTCCTTCCTTCTTCTTTCTTTAAATCTTCTCGTGGCCTCGTTTCTTTTAAATATTTATTTGAGTGAGTGAGACAGAGAGAGAAAGAGAGAAGGAGAATGGGCGCTCCAGGGCCTCTAACCACTGCAAACAAACTCCAGACACATGCGCCACCTTGTGCATCTGGCTTATGTGGGTTCTGGGGAATCGAACCTGAGACCTTAGGCTTCGTAGGCAAGCGCATTAACCGCTGAGCCATCTGTCCAGCCCTGGCTGTGGCTTTCTTCTGTGTCCTCCCATGGCAGAAGCGATGAGGAGACTCTGGGAGCCCCTTTTATTAGGGCCACTGGCCTCATGCAGAGGCCCCGCCCTCACAACATTGTCATCCCCCAGAAAAGGGGGTGAACCGAAGCCCCCTCAACATCCAGACCTCGGGTTCCGGTCTCCCTTGACCTCCGAGTCAAGCATAGTGCACGGTGAGATTCAGCGCAGCAACAGAAGTAAGCAGCTAGCTGCTCCCGCGGGCCACCCTGGAGACCCAAGTTCCAATCAGGTTCTACCAGGGACTAGCTGTGTGAGCCTGGGCAGGTCGTTGACTTTGCTGTGACTCAGTTTCCCCATCGGTAACACGAATAGGACTGACCTGGGGCTGGGGTAGCCACGTCTTCCAGGGTGCCATTGGTGAGCTGGCTCGAGCCTTCAAACAAGAAGGAGGACTTCCTGAGAAAAGCTGTATGTGATGGGTGTGGGAGGAAGCGCTGTCAGAGCGAAGGGACGGGCGGCTCAGAGCAGGAGGCTTCCCGTGAAGCCATGCAGAGGGGCGGCGTCAGAGACAACTGTCCAATCCGAATGGGGTTTCAGAGAGCCACTGCGGGACAGCAGCAGAGGAGAAGCCATGGGCGCCATAGGAGTGTGCCATGCTGGGGGGCTCGGTTGATGAACGCAGTGATGAGGCAGAGCCCAACATGGGAGTGGAGAAGGGGACCCCGGGAGAGAAACAAGAGCCTTAAGTCCTGGTTCTGTCTCCACCACAGCCAGGCTGACCTTTCCTCCTCTGGAAAGGGGGGGGGGGCTTACCCACGTCTGCCTGGCCACAATACCGAGGGTCATAAGAACTGCAAATACACCCAGAGAGGGGCCCAGCAGAGGTCCACACAACTCCTCCCTCAGGGGCCAGGGGAATGTATGGGACCCGTGGTGCCCCCCACGTCCTCCATTGCTTACGGTACAAATGCGGCCACCACAGCGTGACAGCGGCCACAGCAGACACACGGTGTAGACACTTCCCACAGCTATTTGTTAGCTTGTTTTTTTTAAAATATATTTTTATTTATTTATTTGTAAGGAGAGAGAGACAGAGAAAATGGGCCTGCCAGGTCCTCCAGCCACCATTGCAAAAGTACTCCAGACACATGCGCCGCTTTGTGCATCTGGCTTATGTGGGTCCTGGGGAATCAAACCCAGGTCATTAGCCTTTGCAGGCAAGTGCCTTAACCGCTAAGCCATCTCTCCAGCCTCCTAGTTTTTTTCTTTTGTTTTGTTTTGGTTTTTCAAGATAGGGTCTCACTCTAGCCCAGGCTGACCTAGAATTCACTATGGAGTCTCAGGGTGGCCTCGAACGCAGTGGCCATCCTCCCACCTGTGCCTCCCGAGTGCTGGAATTAAAGGCAGTGCGCCACCACTCTTGGCTGCCTAGTTTGTTTTTTGAAACTGGGTAGCCTAGGGTAACCTTGAACTCACAATCCTTCTACCTCAGTCTTCTCAGTGCTGGGATCACAGGTGAGTGTCACTATGCCCAGCATCCAATAACAACACTATTTATCAGCTCCTGCCTTGTGGTTGAGAGCAACAGGCGAAGTCAAGGCCTTCTTATCACTCCGACTGTCTCCTCTCTTGACCTCAATTTCTTCCCGCTTTATCTCCAAAAACCCGTGGCCCAGAGGGAAAGTACAGTCTACTTTCTATGGGTGCTAAGCCTATAGATTCAATCCACCTTGGATTAAGTCTTCAAAAAAAAAAAAAATTGCATCTGCACTGAACATGTAACCATTTTTCCTGTGGTTATTTCCTAAAAAATCTGTCCATATGACTTGCGTAATATGAAGTCCAGGTTTGCACTACATGTTATTTGAAAAGGTTGGGAAGGTGTGCCTAGGTTATAGGCAAACATCCAGGTCATTTTATATAAGGGACTTGAGCATATAAATGTTCCCAGGGTCCATGAGGGTCCTGGAATGAATCCCTATCGGGTACCGAGGGACAACTTGGGTATGGGTTATGGAGCTGCTATCTATGAATAGCACTGATGCCCCAGGCTGCCTATCCTGAGCTCACAGCAGACATCACTAATCGAATCCCTGCATGCTTTCCCTTGGAGCGTTGATTTCAGGCTTTCAAATTCTCGGGCCAGCGTTCGAGGCAGCCACCTCCAACCGGTCACGGCGCACAAAAGGGATGGAAAGTAGTTTGGCCCGTGTGTTTTGTAGACAAGGGGGCAAAGGGCAGTCCTTCGGGGAGCCTATGTGGACAAGCCTGTCCAATAGCCCCAGGGCAGCCCTGCTGCAGTGAGTGGGCAGGCAGGGGTTCCGGGGAGCACGCTGGGCAGCTTGGCAGAGCCCGCCCGGCATTCCCTGCCCTTGTCGGCTGCGATCAGCAGGCTGGCACTCCAATGACGTCCCTTCTGGGCTCTGCCCTCCCCACTCCCCACAGCTGCTCTTTTGAAAGCCCTGCCTGGGAAGTCGAGGGTGCATCTCCCCGTTCCCTTTTCAGGCCATTGTCCCCTCCATGGCGCCAGTCGCACGCCCCCCTCGACTGCTTAATTAACAGTATTATTAATGCTGAGAGAAAAGTCACAGATCCTCTATGGTGGCAACTTCGGCTCGGAGACCGAGCCGCAGGCAGCCAGGAAGCACGGCTGGTGCCAGGAGACACCCCCTCCCTGTCTTGGGGCCCTTCCTGTGCCAATGCCCAGCTGGTCCTCTGGCTTCGCCTCCTAGGCAGCTATCGAGGCCAGAGAGAAAAAGCAGAAAGGGGCTGGAGAGATGGCTCAGCAGTTAAGGCACTTGCCTGTGAAGCCTAAGAACCCAGGGTCAGTTCCCCAGGACCCACGTTAGCCAGATGCACAAGGTGGCACATGCATCTGGAGTTAGCTTGCAGTGACTGCAGGCCCTGGTGTGCCCGTTCTCTCTCTCGCTCTCTCTCCCTCTCAATAAATAAATGAAATATGTATTGGATTTTCGAGGCAAGGGTCTTACTCTGGCTCAGGCTGACTTGGGATTCACTCTGCAGTCTCAGGCTGGCCTCGAACTCACGGCGATCCTCCTATCTCTGCCTCCCAAGTGCTGAGATTAAAGGCATGCGCCACCACGCCCAGCTTGAATAAAATATTTTTAAGAAACAAAGGACAGAGGCACTCCTGGCTAGCGGTGCTCTGGCCTGGTCCATGAACTCTGCTCTAAGCAACGGGTGCAAGTGAAGTCTTTGGGCTGGGAGAGGTGTTGAAACTCCAGCCTTGAGATAGGCTCAGAATCCAACAGTCATGCTCGCCCACGCTTCCCGCCCCCCCACACACACCAGAACCAGCAGCAGAGGTAGATCCACAACATGTTAATAGCTGTGTGACCTTGGGCAACCCAGCCCTGTCTCTGCGCCCCATTTCTCCTGAGGAAAAAGGGCATCCATTGTCCATTGTACCTGGCACAAGGCCATCATCTCACCTGTTCCTTGTTCAATGGCCCAGTGCTGCATGACAGGGCACCCCAGAGCAGAGTTACTTCAAGTTCACAGTCAGCATCCATGTAGGGCTCCAGAGGCACTGAGTGAGGCGACCTGACAGGGCAGCTGGGGCTCAGCTCTGTGACAGAGCACATCCCAGCACTGCAAGAAATGGCTCATGTCATAGCTGGTGAGTGGGACCTGGCTGGCTGGCAGGGTACTGGATAGGGCTCCCTTTCTCTCGGTAGCTGATCACTAGCTTTCTCAGCCTGGTGGCCTGGTTCTAAGAACATGCATACCAGGAGAACCAGGGAGAAGCGCATGGTGATGACCTGGTGGACCACAGAAGTCACAGCATCACCTCCCCTCTAAACCCCACACACTGTTATCACCAGCACAGATGTCCCCAGGTTCAAGGGGAGGGGCTTGGACGCTGGGTAAGGGAACAATGATGTTCTTCGAGGCTGGGATATAATGTTCTGAGCATCTGCTGAAAAAAACAACCTACCAAATTCTTCAAAACAAAGATAAGGGTCTGTGGAGATGACTCGGTGGTTAAAGGCACTTGCCTGCAAAGCCTGACTGCCCGGGTTTAATTCCCCAGTATCCATATAAAGCCAGATGCACAAAGTGGTGCGTGTATCTGGAGTTCATTTTTAGTGGCTAGAGGCCCTGGTGTGCCCATTCTCTCTCTCTCTCTCTCTCCACTTCTCTCTCTCTCTCTCTCTGCTTGCAAATAAATAAATAATAATGTACTTTTTTAAAGCGATGTGGCTGATGGGGGTCCAAGCCAAGTGAGGGGTCAGCAGGCATAGCCTGGGGCAGAGACAGCAAGCGATGTCTGAGCAGCTGTGGTCAAACAGAGTCTGGTGGGAAAAACAAGATTGGGGTACTGGGGACTCATTTTGAGAGCAAGGGGACAGGAAGATTTCAATCTGGGGAACACCAGGGTTGGGTTTGACCTTTGATTAAAAACACTTGACGGGCTGGAGAGATGGCTTAGTGGTTAAGGCACTTGCCTGCAAAGCCAACGGACCTCGGTTCGATTCCACAAGACCCACGTAAGCCAGTGCACAAGGTGGCCCATGCGCCTGGAGTTCTTTTGCAGTGACTAGAGACCCTGGCGTTCATTCTCCCTCTCTCTCTGTCTCTCTCTCTCTCAAATAAATAAATAAATAAAAATGAAACATTTAAACACACACACACACACACACACTTGACCATTGTGGCAATGGGTTTGGGGAGGGGCAGATTGAACGTTAGGGGTTTGCGTGACCTTCAGGCAGGAGGTAGGGGACAGCACCATGGGAGAAAGTGTCCCCAGGGCTGAAGCTGAGAGACAGCCCACGTCCTTAAGAAAGTCCCATTGGGTAACTCCCAGGACCAGTGAGGATGACCGGATATACAGGCGAGTGACTGAGAAGCTTGACGCTGGCTCTGTCCCCAAACACCGCTTCTCTAGATGTCTGACGTTCCCCTCGCGGTGATTTTGACGTGCACACGTTTCAACTATAAAAAGCAGAGTTTAAAAATAGCCACCTCTGTCGCAAGGTGCAGGAAGAGAGACGCCCCCTGCCCACAGGCCCAGTGAGGCAGAGTCACCCAGGCTTCCTGGCGCTCGTCACCGCCACCCCCTCCTCCCAGCCACGCCGAGGGTTCGTGGAGACCAGCTGACGCCCGGCTAGGAAGCCTCTCTCCTGCTTCAGGGTGTTTCCACAGCAACAGTGACCCGGTGATGCTTGTCAGTGTCCGCCTCTCCCGCCACCGCAGGGCCGAGAAAAGCCATGCGGCCAGCCCAAGGGTCTAGCTGGTGGCCCAGGGCAGCCCGTGGGCGTTGCTCATAGGCTGGCTCCGGACGGACGTTCAGACTCCTGGTCTCTTACCCTCTCCCTCTTCCAGCCTTGCTAGGTGATCTTGAATGAGTAAGTTGATCAGCCTGGGCCTCTAGTTCCACATCTGTAAAACAGAACCCAGAAGCCAGGGAGGAACGTGAGCCATGGTGGGGGCCGGGACAGCGTGGGCGCCTGGAAAATGGACGCTGGAATTCCCAGCACTCAGCTCCTGGGAGCCGCACCAACAGGGGGGTGTGGATAGGGTGTGGCAGGCAGCAACAGGCCCCCGAGTCAGCCTCTGCCGGCCACCGTACTGGTCCCATGCTCCCCGCCACAGAAGGTGGGGTGCAAGGAGCCCACGATGACAGTATCTCAGGTCCTCCACTGTGACCTCCCACAAAGGCCACACACCACAGATGGCAACCTTGGTCTCCCTTTGTCACCTCCTGTGTTTTCTCTGTCAGGATGGGTCAGCTTGAAAAATAATGCCATGTCCCCTCCCCGGGGTGCGGGGGCACCCGATACTAGTCACTGATAGCTTGTCCAGCTTGGGGGGGGGGGGGTTCTGGCTGGGTGGCTCTGCAACGTTGGGCCAGGCTCATCATCTGGAATTCTTCTGGCTGTCTGCTGACCCAGGCTGCTTCAGCTGTCATACTTGGGTCCTCATTTCTGTCCTATGCAACCCCCCCCCCCAACCTCCCAGCCTACCCCTCACCAAAGCAAGTCCCTCTCCAGCCATGGCAGAGGGTAAAGAGAGCAAGGGTAGTCATGACAAGACTCAGCTTACTCCAGGCAAGTCACACAGCTGAGCCCAAAGCCAGAGGAGGACCCAGGAGGTCACCTGCTGCTGTGGTCACCTTTGCATGGCTGGGAGAAAACACCCGACCAAAAGCAGTTCATGGGAGGAAAGTTTTTACTCTGGCTCACAGTCTCGAGGGGAAGCTCCGTGATGGCAGGGGACAGCGTGGCATGAGCAGAGGCTGGGCACCACCTCTGCCACGGCAGGTGGAAAACAGCAGCAGGAGAGTGAGCTGAGCTCTGGCAAGGGGGAGCTGGGCTAGAACACCCCTAAGCCCTGCCCCCAACAACACACCTCCTCCAGCAAGGCTCCACCTCCCAAATTGTCATCAGCTGGTGACCAAGCATTCAGAATACATGAGTCTATTGGGGACATATGATTCATGTCACCACACCTGACCACAGGGAGCAATGCAGCTGTCTTCAGCAGGGAGTGTCGAAGGACTGTGGTCAACAGGCCTGTACAAATGACGGGAACTCGTGGGCCTCAGAGGCAAAACCAAGGCCACCTGTGCTACAACTGCCCATGGGGCAGGCAAAGGAAACACGAGAGGAGCCGGGCGTGGTGGCGCACGCCTTTAATCCCAGCATTTGGGAGGCAGACGTAGGAGGATCCCTGTGAGTTTGAGGCCACTCTGAGACTCCGTATTGAATTCCAGGTCAGCCTAGGCTAGAGTGAGACCCTACCTCAAAAACCCAAAAAACAAAAAGAAAAAAGAAAGAAAAAAGAGAAAGACAAGAGAAACTATGGCTTGCTTCACTTCTCCTCCACCAGTGCTGGGATTCCCCTCATGGGGTCCCTGGCTGTTGAAAGCCAACAGCCCTACAGGAAATGCTCATCTGGGCAGCTCTGTGGAGCATCTGGGAACCTGCCGCTATGCGCCCATACTGTGCAGGTGTCCACGCAGCTCCTGAAGTGTGAGACGCCAGCCCAGGCCCCCTCCAGTGAGGCTCACTCCAAGCCCCCACAGCAAGAGCTCTGGCCACACCCGCAAGAGCCCTCCAGAGCCAAAAGAAAGTCCTGGAGATGAGGGTAGGTATCATTCCAGCTCCCGACTCCTCCTTGATGAAACCAAGGCTGAGAAAGGAGCTATGCGAGGCTGGCCATGATCAGGACTCAATTCCAAGAGCTTTTACGCTGGGGCCTCTGACACTGCACGGGAGCTCAATGCCTGGAGGGTCTAGGCTGGCTTTCTCCAGATCCAGTCCCATCCTTGGTGGGCCACAAGTGTCCACAGAGGGACTCCTGTCCACCGCCTCGTGTCTAAACGGACCCTACGGCCCAAACAGCCTGCCTCGCTGCTCAGAGCTGGCCAGGACAGACTCTCACGCTGTCCCCATTGTGCCTTCACCTGAAGCACTCGGGTAGATACAGAGGAGGTCCCGTCACGCACCTGATGAGATGTGTACTGGTAAGTGTGATACCGGGGGATTACAGTGTTTGCAGACACAGAACACCCTTGCATAGCTGGGGTACCCATGACATCACTGAGCAATATCATCTTTTAAAATATATATTTTTTAATTTATTTACAAGCAGAGAGAGAGGGAGAGAATTGGTGCACCAGGGTCTCCAGCCACTGCAAACAAACTCTAGACGCATGCACCACCTTGTGCATCTGGCTTGCTTGGGTCCTGGGGAATCAAACCTGGGTCCTTTGGCTTTGCAGACAAGTGCCTTAACTACTAAGCCATATCGCCAGCCCGAAGATTTTTTTTTTTTTAATTTGTTTGTTTGTTTCAAGGTAAGATCTCGTTCTAGCCCAAGCCAACCTGGAGCTCACTCTGTAGTCCCAGGCTGGCCTTGAACTCACAGTGATCACAGCGATCCACCTCTGCCTCCTGAGTGCTGGGATTAAAGGTATGCGCCACCACGTGCGGCCTTTTTTTTTTTTTAAGTAACTATTCCTTCTGGATGCAAGGTTGAATCCCCTAAAAGGGGCTCTACACCTGGCAGGGTCTCTCTGTGCCTTGCTCCCTATCCATGAATCCCTGGCACACTCAAGGCTGGACCACAGCACTGGGTTTCTCGCTGCCCACTGGGTGGCCACGGCCCAGCACCGCCAGCCATTCATCCGAGTCCTGGAGTTGCCAAACATCCGGAGAGCAATTGCCCACATATTTTCGGTCCAGCCAAGCAGCCTGCCTTTGTCCAGCTCCATGGGCCGTGTATTCTGGGAGAAATTGGATCCATATGCACCAAATTCTTCCACCCTCAGCTCACTCCAGCTGGGCTTGGCGCTCGAAAGAGCTGCGGGCTGTGGGAAGGCTCCCCCTCCCTCCTGGGACCAGACTACAGCTACCAATGTCAGTGGGGTGACAGGCCCCCCTGGCTGGAGTGTGACCAGTGTCTTCAAAGGCTTGGCCCACAGGGTCAGAGCAGGACAAGGGCCAAGGAGAGAGGGAGGTTGCTGACAGACCCATGCCCTTGGTGTGGGCACAGACACAGCCCCTGCCAGTGGCCGGTGAAAGGTTGTCCTAGAGTCCAGGCAGCTCACTTCATGGCGGTCAAGAAGCAGAGAGAGGATGCACGTGCTAGGGCACTTCCTCCTTCTTCCCCTTTTATTCCATCCAGGCCCCCAGCCTATGCGGTAGAGCCACCCCCACATTTAGGGGAAGTCTTTTCCTCTCAGTTAATCCTCTTTTGACCCACCCTCGCAGACACATCCAGAAGTGCGCTGGACTAAGCCTATTTCTCAAGGTATCCCATTAATAGTCGAGATTAGGGCTGGAGAGATGGCTTAGTGGTTAAGGACACTTACCTGCCAAACCTAAAGACCCAGGTTTGATTCCCCAGGACCCACATAAGCCAGACGCACAAGGTGGCGAATGTGTCTGGAGTTTGTTTGCAGTGGCTAAAGGCCCTGATGCACCCATTCCCATTCTGTCTGTCCGTCTGTCTCTCTCTCTCTGTCTGCCTCTTTCTCTCTCTCAAATAAGACACAGAGAGACAGGTAGAGAGAGAATGGGGGCACCAGGGCCTCCAGCCACTGCAAACAAACTCCAGATGCATGTGCCACCTTGTGCATCTGGCTTATGTATGTCCTGCAGAATCGAACCTGGGTCCCTTGGCTTTGCAGGAAAGTACCTTAACTGCTAAGCCATCTCTCCAGTCCATCATCAACATTATTGATATCTACCATCACCATCACTGCTATCATCATCATCATCATCATCATCACTATCATCACCACATTATCACCACCATCATCACCATCATCACCATCACCACCATCATTATCATCATCCCCATCACCATCATCATCATCATCATCATCACCACCATCATCATCATCACCATCATCATCATCATCACCATCATCATCATCATCATCATCACCATCATCACCACCATCATCATCATCACCATCATCATCATCACCATCACCATCATCATCGTCATCATCACCATCACCATCATCATCGTCATCATCATCATCATCATCACCATCATCATCACCATCATCACCACCATCATCACCATCACCATCATCATCATCATCACCATCATCATCACCATCATCATCATCATCACCATCATCATCATCACCATCATCATCATCATCACCATCATCATCATCACCACCATCATCATCACCATCATCATCACATCATCATCATCATCATCATCATCACCATCATCATCATCATCACCATCATCATCATCACCACCATCATCATCACCACCATCATCATCATCACCATCATCATCATCACCATCATCATCATCATCACCACCATCATCACCATCATCATCATCACCATCATCATCATCATCACCATCATCATCACCATCATCATCATCATCACCATCATCATCACCATCGTCATCGTCATCACCGTCATCATCATCATCATCATCACCATCATCATCATCATCACCACCATCATTATCATCACCATCATCATCACCATCACCATCATCACCATCATCACCATCATCACCATCATCACCACCATCATCATCATTATCATCATCACCATCACCATCATCATCATCACCATCATCAGCATCACCACCGTCGTCTCCATCATCACCACCAGCACCACTACCATCATCACCATCACCCTCGTCACCGTGGAGGCTTGGATGTCAACTGCTCCCCATAGCCTCACGAGTATAACCTGATCTGCAGCCAGTGGAGCTCTAGGGAGGTGGAGCCCTTGCTGGAGGCGTATGTCATTGGGGGTGGAACTAGAGGTTTTATTGGTCCAGTCCACTGGGTGTTCGGAGTGAGCGAGCTCAGGCTAGTTTCTTCCTGCAGCTGCGGTGTGATGAGATGCATGCTGGCTGTCTGCTCTGCCATGCTTTTCCCACCATGACAAAGCTAACCCTCAAACCTGTAAGCCAAAGCCTGGTGTGGTGGTGCACGCCTTTAATCCCAGCAGAGGTAGGAGGAGCGCCATGAGTTAGAGGCCATCCTGAGACTACATAGTGAATTCCAAGTCAGCCTGGGCTAGAGTGAGACCCTACCTGGAAAAAGCAAAACTGAAAAACAGAAAAACAAGCAGTGGGGGGGGGGAGTGCCTGATGAAATGGCTTAGTGGTTAAGGCATTTGCCTGCGAAGTCTAAGGACCCCAGTTCGATTCCCCAGGACCCACATAAGCCCCAGATGCACAAGGGGACGCATGCGTCTGGAGTTCGTTTGCAGAAGGAGGCACTGAGTGAGCCTGCAGAGGCTGGGGCATTGTTATTATATATATATAAATTTTTATATGTTTATATGTATATGTATTTATATGTATATGTATTTTTATTTATTTACTTGAGAAAGAGAGAAAGGGAGACAGAGGAAGAAAGAGACAGAATGGGCGTGCCAGGGCATCCAGCCACTGCAAACGAATTCCAGACGCATGTGTCACCTTGTGCATCTGGCTTACATGGGTTCTGGGGAATCGAACCTGGGTCCTTTGGCTTTGCAGGCAAGCGTCTTAACTGCTAATCCATCTCTCCAGCCCTGGGGCATCTTTATAGAAAGGGCATGAGCAAGAGAGAATAGCATAGGGCTATAGAGATGGTATAGCTGTTAAGGCGCTAGCCTGCAGAGCCTAAGGACCCAAGTTCAATTCCCCAGTAACCACATAAGCCAGATATACAAGGTGGCACATGCATCTGGTATTTGTTTGTGGTGGCTGGAGGCCCCTGGTTTGCTCATTCTCTCTCTCTCCCCCTCTCTCAAATAAGTAAAATATAAAAAGAGAGAGAATAGGACTGGAGAGATCGTGGATAAGGCACTTGCCTTTGAAGCCCAAGGACCCAAGTTTGATTCTCCAGATCCCATGTAAGCCAGATGCACATGGTGGCACATGCATCTAGAGTTCATTTGTATTCTCTCTCTCTCTCTCTCTCTCTCTCTCTCTCTCTTTCTCTCTGCAATAAATAGATAAAACTAAAATAGAAGAGAGAGAATAGCATGGTTATTGACACCTTACACCTTAGCACCCACAGGTCATGGTGTGGCATCCTCATGGTGTGGGGAGAGCCAGAAAACAGTAGCTGGCTCACTGGGAAAGTTCAAAATTAAATATCTCTGGGCTGAGGTGTGGCTCTGTGTCAGAAACTTTGTCTGGCATCTGAGGGGCGCTGGGTTCCATCCCCAGCACTGCCAAAAACAACACAAAATTCATCATCTCCCTCCCTCCGGTGGGTGGGGAGTACCTCACCCTCACCCTCGGGACCCAGTGGCAAGCCCCACGGGCCAGGGAGAGGCCTCTCAGAGGAGTCCCCGTCTTGCACGGCGCCCTCCATCCCCCCCCCACACTCCCCACTCAGCAGGCCAGCTCCACACTTTCAAGGGACTTGCCTTTTTATGGCTAACGTGACATCATTTTTCATTCCCAGAACAGACATTCCAAGTGCGGATCCCGCCCCCACCCCTTCCTGTCTGCTGGGAGGGCCGAGTTTCCTGCACTGTACAATGGCTGGTTGTGCTCAGGGACCTCTGAGGACCCTTTGCATCCTTAGCAAGGGGACAGGAGCCTGCACGGCTGGCAGGCCTACATGCCATCTGGCAGATCCCCCACTCTGAACTCCCAGAAGCCTGCCCCTGAGGGGTTTCCCTTATCTAGCCGCTCTCCGGGAGCACGGGTGGCGCACAGGTGAGCGTGACGGGCTCGGCACGCGTGACGGCACACCTCGCAGCTCCTTCCAGTCTTCAGCAGGAGCGCAGCCATGGCTGCCTGGCCCAGGGAGAGGCTGGAGAGGCTGAAGATGCGTCTGGGGGAGCTGAAAGGTGGGAGCATCCCGCCATCCCACCTGCCCCCCACCCCCACCACCAACACTTTCCTCCCCCAGGCTCTTGTGTGACACCACGTCAGCCTAGAACCATAGGAAAATGAACGCAGATGTACCTGACCTCACAGGTCCCCGTCTTTGCTCACCCTGTGGCCAGCTGTTCTATGTGTCCTGTAGAAAGGGGTCCCCAAGCCAGGCGTGGTGGCACACGCCTTTAATCCCAGCACTCGGGAGGCACCATGATCACATGGATCACCATGAATTCGAGGCCACCCTGAGACTACACAGTGAATTCCCAGGTCAGCCTGAGCTAGAGTGAGACCCTACCCAGAAAAAAAGAAAAAGAAAAAGAAGAAGAAGGAAAGAAAGAAAGAAAGAAAGAAAGAAAAAAAGAAAAAAAGAAAGGGGTCCCGAAGGAACCAGTCAAGTGGGGAGTCTGCCAAAGCTAGCAAGTTCCGGTGACCTTGGGACTGGTGGCTCTGTCTTTTCAAGAGCTCTTTTCTCACTTTTCAAATACTGGACGGAGTGCGCAGATGTGTTCGGAAGCTGTTCTCATGCAAGGAGAGGAAAGAAAGGTAGCGGTGGGAGAGAGTCAAGACCAGGGAGAGCTGTCAGCCTGCATCCTGGTCCACTACTGGCTGGGGTGAGGACAGGACTCAGAGCCACGTGACCAATGGCACCTCCTGTGCCCTGTGTCCTCACTTCTTCTCCTCTTGCCCTGGGGCCAGGCTCTTTGCTGGGCACCTGGCAGTTCATTATGGACTAACTACACGAGCAAACACCACAAGGGGTGGCACGGGAGGCAGGGAAGGGAGCTCATGCCCACTTGTGGCCCTTGCCTCACCAGGCTTGCCTAAGGTCACTCAGGCAGCAGGGACTCTGGTGAGATTTGAACCCAGGCCTGCCAACGTCCCACAGTGCCCATACCACGTCCTCAGGTCCAGACGAGCCAGGGCCCCAGGGCACCCACAGTGGGTCCCTTTTCTGTTTCCTCATCTTACAGCCACTCATGACTAAAGCCCTTCCATGTCCTATCCCCACATCCAGGAAGAGATTCTAATAGGTGCATAGACAAGTTTGAGTCCTGACAAAGATGCTATACAGAACCTGTCACTGAGGCTGGAGAGATGGCTTAGCAGTTAAGGTGTTTGCCCGCGAAGCCAAAGGACGCAGGTTCGATTCCCCAGACCCATGTAAGCCAGATGCACAAGGGGGCACATGCATCTGGAGTTCACTTGCAGCAGCTGGAGGCCCTGGCACACCCATTCTCTCTCTCTCTCTCTCTCTCTCTCTCTCTTTCTCTCTCTCTTCTCCCTCTCTCTGCCTCTTTCTCTCTTTCAATGTAGCAAGTTCCAGACCAGAAAAGGCCAGAAAACCACCTGAATAAAAATTTCTTACTTATTTTTTTGTTGATTTCATTTATTTATTTGAGAGCTAGAGAGAGAGAGAGAGAATGGGTGCGCCAGGGCCTCCAGCCACTGCAAACGAACTCCAGACGCATGCACCCCCTTGTGCATCTGGCTAACGTGGATCCTGGCGAATGGAGCCTCGAACCGGGGTCCTTAGGCTTCACAGGCAAGCGCTTAACCGCTAAGCCATCTCTCCAGCCCTGAATAAAAACATTTTAAAAGGAGAGTCTTTATTCAGCCTGCCAGTGTCTATCTCGCCACAGCTGGATGCTGAGGAGAACAGCCACAGAGTGAGTTTTTAAAGGCAAAAACCACATTCCTGCTCTTCAGTCTTCAGTCATCCCCTCCTTTCCCCTAATTAATTTTGCAAGAGCAAGCAAGAATGGTTTACAAAAGCAGAATTTGGCGGTCAGCGCAGAGCCAGCACCAGATAAGGGCGAGACCAAACACCAGATGTTGGTATGCAGCATGTGCCCGGGACCAGGTTGCCTTGACTTTAGGAAAAGACTGACATCAGATATCTTAGCTACTGTTCTCTGCTAATCTTTATTCTCCTGGAAAATGTCAAGGTGGCTTCCCTGAGGTCTGTTGAGGTTGTTTCATCAAATAAATAAGTAAAAATAAAGAACCTGTCACTGCAAACGGCCTCCATTGGCCTTGAACAAGGTTAATGACTCCGCAGTCCTCATGTGTTTATAGACACAGGTATAGACACCATAGCCAGGTACTGTCCCACACCCAGCCCGAGCCCCGTGGGGCAGGAAACAGCTGAATCTCCTGCCACCCCTCCCCACCCATGGCTAAAGGAGACCTTAGATGCTTAGTAAATACCTGCCAGGTGAATGAATGAATGAATGAGTGAATGGATTGTAGAAATAAAGAATTAGAGTCGGTAAAGCAAAAAAAAAATTTTTTTTTTAAAGAAATCAACACAAGGGCTGGAGAGATGGCTTAGCAGTTAAGCGCTTACCTGTGAAGCCTAAGGACCCTGGTTCAAGGCTCTAATCCCCAGGTCCCACATAAGCCACATGCACAAGGGGGCGCATGCTTCTGGAGTTCGTCTGCTGTGGCTAGAGGCCCTGGCATGCCCATTCTGTATCTATCTGCCTCTTTCTCTCCCTGTCTGTCTGTCACTCTCAAATAAATAAATAGAAATAAAACAAAAGAAATTTTTTTAAAAAGAATTAAAGTCGGGCATGGTGGCACATGCCTTTAATCCCAGCACTGGGGAGGCAGAGGTGGGAGGATCACTGTGAGTTCAAGGCTACCCTGAGACTACTGAGTGAATTCCAGGTCAGCCTGGGGCTAGAGTGAGACCCTACCTCGAGAAACAAAACAAAACTAAATCAAAAAAGAAAGAAAGAAAGAAAAAAGGAAGGAAGGAAGGAAGGAAGAAGAAAGAAAAAAGGGGGGAGAAAGAAATAATGAATTACTTTATTATATGCAATTCCAGAATCCAAAAAGTCCCTAGAAATGGAAATTTCTTCTCAAACCAGACACATATCTGTTCTTCCTTTACCTGGGAGGCTGAGCTAAGATCACAGATTTGAGGCCAGCCAGTGAAACTGTGTCTCAAACAAGGTAAAAAGAAAGGGTTTTCGTGTTCCTGTGGGTGAAGGCCCTTTATTTATCCTAACTAATATGCATGTTGCAGTGAGCCTTGATACTAGATGGCAGCCCTGGGGTGGCCCTAAGCCCTGGTCACCTGTCTAAATTGTTCAGAGTTCTAGATTTCAAAACACATCTGGCAGGGCAGGGCAGCACACACCTTTAATCCCAGTACTCGGAAGGCTGAGGCAGAGGAGGATTGCTATGAGTTTGAGGCCAGTGTGGGTTACAGAGTGAGTTCTACGTCAGCCTGGGCTATAGTGAGACAACAACAAAAATAAAAGCCGGGCGTGGTGGCGCACGCCTTTTAATCCCAGCACTCGGGAGGCAGAGGTAGTAGGATCGCCATGGGTTCAAGGCCACCCTGAGACTACATAGTGAATTCCAGGTCAGCCTGGGCTAGAGGGAGACCCTAACTTCGAAAAAACAAAAAAGCAACAAACAAAAAAGCAACAACAAAACACTCATCTGCCCCAAGGATCTCAGTTCAAGCTGGTGGCGCTCTCTGTGCCTGTCAGTAACATCGGACCTCACACATTACAAACCCAGTGGTCACCCGCAATAAACACCCGCTGTGCACACAGCACACCCCGTCCAGTGTCCCACCTGGCCTTTCTCACAGATGGGTAAACTGAGGGTCCCAGCTGCAAGGTCCTCAGGGCTGCACAGGACTTGACCAGCCCCTGCCTCCAGCTTCGGCAACTGCGGTCACTCACGTGTCCTCCCTCCGCCCCTCCCCCACCCCAGCCTGACCTGGCCCTCAATGAGCCCTTTGTCCTGCCAGGGGCTCCGAGCTCCTGAGGGTCCCTCAATGAGACAAAGACATAGAGGGGTGGGGGAGGTTTGGGGGGGTGGCTCCACTGAAAAGAGTACGCTCCTGGGGTGGGATTCTGGGGGGTCACACTCCTCAGCGGGCAGGAGGGGGTCTTGAGAGTGGGACAAAGGCCACAACCACAGCTCACAGGGCCTTGATCTGCGTTTGCCCCACCCCATCGGGCAGACTTGGAGGGCTCTGCCCCAGGAGGGGGCCTGGTGATGAGATTCCCAGGTCCCGGGCAGCAGGAGAGGCCCCCCGTGCCCCAGCCTAGACCCAGGGCAGAGGGGGACACAAAAGCCAGTGGCCTCTGCCCGCGACTGCTCCTTTTGCCTCCTGCAAATAGTAGGCCGGCCGAGGTCGGAGCCTCAGCCTAGCCCTGCCTATGCAAAACAACAGTGCATGTATCCAGTGCTTACTGTGCGCCCAGCACGGAGCAAGGCAGGAAAAGAAAAAAAAAAAAAAAGAGCTTCTCCGATCCAGAAAGACCTGCTGGTCTGCATGGGGCTCCTGATCGACCTGTGGCTTCAGCAGAGCAGGGAGCTGGGCCAGAGACCCGTCACACAAAAGGCACATCGCTGCGTTACGTGTGTTGTAGACAGCTTCATGTTGCTGGGATGAACCTCCAAACCAGACACGGTTCAGGGGAGGAAGGGGTTCGTTTCAAGCTTACGGATCCAGGGGGAAGTTCCATGAATGGCAGAGAAAGCTGCTTCCATCCACCCCAGCAGAGAGACATCATCACCAGCCAGCCGGCCATAAGCAGCAAGCCCAAACCAGCAGCAAGCCAGACCCGCAGAGCTCAACCTGCTCTCCATGGCTTTGGGCTGGAATTCAGATCCACCCCCAAGCCCACCTTGGGGCTGGATCCCAGGATCCGCCCCCAGTGACACCATCTCCTCCAGCCAGGTGGCTAGAGACCCAAGTTACAAGCTTTAATAAAACACCCAAGTCAGGGCTGGAGAGAGAGCTTAGCAGTTAAGGCACTTGCCTTGCCAAGCCTAAGGATGTACCAGGGCCTCCAGGCACTGCAAACAAACTCCAGACACATGTGCCACTTTGTGCATCTGGCTTATGTGGGTACTGGGGAATCGAACTTGGGTCCTTTGGCTTTGCAGGCAAGTGCATTAACCACTAAGCCATCTCTCCAGCCCAGACAAATTATTTTTTTGACAAGGTAGCCTCCACTGGCACAGTGCAAAATTTATTTATTTTGAGAGATTGAGAGAGAGGGAGGCAGATAGAGAGAATGGGCACGCCAGGGCCTCCAGCCATGGCAAATAAACTCCAGGCACATGTGCCACCTTGTGCATCTTGCTTACGTGGGTACTGGGGAATGTAATCTCAGTCGTTAGGCTCCACAGGTAAGCACCTTAACCTCTAAGCCATATCTCCAGCCCCCAAACTTCTTTTTTTTTTTTGACTGCGTATGCTTGTGTGTTATGCATTCATCTGTGTATGCATGCGTGTGGCCATGGGCGTGTGCACGTGGAGGCTAGAGGTCAACATTGGGTGTCGTCCTCAGTCACTCTCTATATTTTTATTTATTTATTTGCAAGCAGAGGCGGGGGAAGAGAGGGAATGGATATGCCAAGGCTTCTTGCCGCTGAAAACAAACTCCACACACATGCACCACTTTGTGCGTCTATCTGGCTTTACATGGGCACTGGGGAATCAACCCAGGGCTGTGAGGCTTTGCAAGCAAGTGCCTTTAACCGCTGAGCCATCTCTCTAGCCCGCCACTTTATTTTTGAGACAGTCTCTCACTGCACCCAAAGTTCACTGACTTGGCTAGACAAGCTAGCGAGGAATCCTCTGTCTCTGTCTGGGGTCACAGGCCTCTGCCAGCGCACCTAGCATTTTACGCGAGTACTGCGAATCTGAACTCAGGTCCAAGCATGCACGGCCTTGGCACTCTTTCAAATTTTTTTTGTGTGTGTTTGTTTGTTAGTTTTGTTTTCCGAGATAGGGTCTCATTCTGGCCTAGGCTGACCTGGAATTCACTATGTAGTCTCAGGGTGGCCTCGAACTCACGGCGATCCTCCCACCTCTGCCTCCCGAGTGCTGGGATTAAAGGCGTGCGCCACCACGCCCCGCTTGCCTGTCTGTTTTGAAACAAGTTCTTTCTGACCTCAAATTCGTGAACCTCCTGCCTCAGCCTCCCAAGTGCTGGGCAGCCAGGCATGGGATACCACATCCTGCTTAGAAACAGTGTGTAAGACTCCACTGCGGATATCTGAGTGGGCCCCATTACAAGTCAACACCTGCTAAGGTGACTCTGGCCCAGGGAGTGCATGTGAGCAGCCCACATGCTCTGACTGAGAGGGTTTGGCCAGTGGCAGTCGGTGCTGTCACTCCTGTGGTCACATGCTCCACAGGCTACAGCCAAAGATTTCTGTCAGCCTTGAAGAGCGAGGAGCCAACTCGTGAGCTGCCTGTAGCCCTGTGGTTGGGAACCTTGAGACCTCTGGGAGCTGAGAGCAGCCCTGACTGTCAGCCAGCGAGAACCGGGCCCTTCACCCTGCGGCCCGTGGCCTGTGAATCCTGCGGTGTCTTGAGAGGGCCGGGCCGCCGTTCTTCCTCGGCTGAGCTCCAGATGTGGCCACGGCACTCCAACGCGGCAGACACAGGCCTGTGGGTCCCTGAGCAGCCAGAGAACCTACCGTGTTTTTCCTCAGGCTCCATCATTCGGAGCGGGTATTAGGTGGGTTTGTCTTCTCTGAAATTCATACGGTGGCTTTCCTCTCCAGGGTCATCAGACAGTGAAGTGAGGCCTTTAGAGGTCACAAGGGAGAGAGTGTCATGTGTGGACTTAGGATCTTCTCAAGAGACAGAGTTAGTTCTCTCAAGACTGCTTCGGGCAAAGCCTTCCAGCCCAGTATCCATGTAAAGCCAGGCACACAAAGTCACAAAGTGGCACGTACACCTGGACTTCATTTGCAGTGGCAAGAGGCCCTGGACCATCCATTTTCCCTCTCTCAAATAAATAACTAAGGCTATTAGGCCAGGCATATTCCTTTAATCCCAGCACTCTGGAGGCAGTGGTAGGAGAATCACAGTGAGTTCAAGGCCAGCCTGAGACTACATAGTGAATTCCAAGTCAGCCTGGGCTAGAGGGAGACCCTACCTTGAAAAAAAAAAGACTGTATTGGATGGAGAGACTGAGCTCATTCCCCCCTCTGTGGGTCACTGCAAAGTAAATTTGGTTTCCTCTTCTCTCTTGCTTCCCCTCCTACTGCATGATTCCCTCCTGTGTGTGGTCACCACCATACAACATGGCCACGCTATGGTGTAGCCAAGAGGCCTTCACCAGAGGTCAGCCAGACCAGGCTGGGCCATCTTAGACTTTCAGCTTCCAAAACTATACGCTAAATAAAACTTCATTACTTTAGAAAGCTTCCAGCTTTGAGTATTTTGTCACAGCAGAGAGAAAACAGTAAAAACAAACTACTGTACTACACTTCTTTTCTTTTTATTTTTTAAGTATTTTTATTTATTTGTTTGAGAGGAAGAGGCAGGCAGAGAGAGAGAGAGAATGGGTGCACTAGGGCCTTAAGCCGCTGCAAATTCCAGATGCACGTGTCACCTTGTACATCTGGCTTTATGTGGGTCACAATGCAGAATCAAATCTGGGTCCTTTGGCTTTGCCGGTAAGTGCCCTACCCACTAAGCCATCCCTCCAGCCCTCTACTACATTTCTTTGAGAAAAAAATAAGTGACATTATTGTATTAGTATATTAAAAGGATCCCAAATTATCATTTCAACATAACATTAATGTGCACACTTTTGATATTTTAAAATATTTTATTTACTTATTTATAAGCAGAGAGAGAGAGGAGAAATGGCATTCCATAGCCTCTTGCCATCGCAAACGAGCTCCAGTTGCATGTTCCACTTTGTACATCTGGTTTTACGTGGGTACTGGGGGATCGAACCTGGGCCATCAGACTTTGCAAGCAAGAGCCTTTAACCCCTGAGCCATCTCCCGAGCCCCGCACTTTTAAATTTGGAATTTGCAAGTTAGTTTACGCCTTTTGCTTTCTGTTGAAAGCCGGTGTTTGTTTTATACCTGCAAAACCTCCCAGTTTGGAAGAACCTTGTCTCAAGCAGCCAGTGTGGCTGGCAGCAAGCATCTCAACCCAGGTCCCGCACCCTCAGCGGCTTGAGCTGCTTGCTGACCCTGCACACTCTTGCCTTGGCATCCAGCCACGGCGCTCACGGGAATCCTGGCATTACACTGGCTGGGCACTTATTGTGAACAGCGAGGCAAGGGTCCCGGTCTCCCTGGAAAAGCGGTCATTTCTATGTCCTTCCCCCTCACCGTGCGGACAAGGAAGACTGGTGGCTGGGCTCCAGATCTTGGCCTGTGACCACCTACCCATCCACCATCGACTCCACTACCCTGCCGCTCCTGACCTGAGTGTGCGTGGGCAGGCGGGGGATGGGGGGGTTGTTCAGTGTCCCTCATCTCCCAGGACTGTCAGCATGGGCTGGGAACAGGGACACATTAGCTCAGGGTCTCTCTGTCATTATGGAAAGGCCAGTGGCCATGGCCACTCCTTGCTGCTGGACCCCTGGGCTGGTCCTCTCTAGGGCCAGCACACTCACTCTGTTACTGCCTTATGCCCTGTGTTTTGCCCACCCCCAACAATGTGCCCCATGTGGCCTTTGAAGGCTTCTTAGGCTACCTGAGAAGTCCCCATTCACGTCACCAATCTGGACTCCCCCAAATGCCCACCTGGCACTCACATGTCCCTCTCTATGCCTTCCTTGGTCCTGAACATGATTATATAACCATGTTGCCCTGGCAAGAGTCCTTTAAAGGCTAAAGAGATCTTTAAGCTTCTCTAAATAAAGTTAAATATGGAGGGTTCATCCTTGAAATTTCAAAACTTGAAAGAAAAAAATATAACAACTCTTCTGAAAAAATTACAGCTAATTATATGCTGCTTAATATCCTTACCTGGATATGACCACTGGAGTAAGCTCTCCTCAAAACCCACATATGGGGCTTAGTGGTTAAGGCACTTGCCTGCAAAGACTTGAGGACCCAGGTTTGATTCCCTAGTACCATGTAAAGCCAGATGCACAAAGTGGCACATGCATCTGGAGTTCGTTCATAGCAGCTAGAGGCCCAGGCACACCATTCTCTCTGTCTGCCTCTCTTCTTGCAAATAAATAATAATAATAACCTGGGCTGGAGAGATGGCTTAGTGGTTAAGCACTTACCTGTGAAACCTAAGGACCCCAGTTCGAGGCTCGATTCCCTAGGACCCATGTAAGCCAGAGGCACAAGGTGGCGCATGTATCTGGAGTTCATTTGCAGTGGCTGGAAGCCCTGGCGCACCCATTCTCTCTCTCTCTCTCTCTCTCTCTCTCTCTCTCTGCCTCTTTCTCTCTGTTGTCTGTCACTCTCAAATAAATAAATAAAAATAATAATAACCAACATATAAGTCTTTCAGGGTGACATCCATTCTGGTACCACTGCAATTTCTGGTCACATGTTCCTTACTTTTTTTTAAAAAATTATTTATTTTTATTTATTTGAGAGCGACAGACAGACAAAGAGAAAGAGGCAGAGAGAGAGAGAGAATGGGTGCACCAGGGCCTCCAGCTACTGCAAACAAACTCCAGATGCATGTGCTACCTTGTGCATCTGGCTTATATGGATACTGGGGAATTGAGCCTCGAACCAGGGTCCTTAGGCTTCACAAGCAAGCGCTTAACCGCTAAGCCTTCTCTCCAGCCCACATGTTCCTTACTTTTAACTGTCAGTTTACTTCTTCCATGTCCCCTTTCTAGACTAAGAGTATTTTTTTCTTCATTTTTTATTTATTTGTTTGAGAGCGACAGACACAGAGAAAGAGGCAGAGAGAGAGAGAGAGAGGGAATGGGCGCGCCAGGGCTTCCAGCCACTGCAAACGGAACTCCAGATGCGTGTGCCCCCTTGTGCATCTGGCTAACGTGGGTCCTGGGGAATCGAGCCTAGAACTGGGGTCCTTAGGCTTCACAGGCAAGCGCTTAACCGCTAAGCCATCTCTCCAGCCCCTAGACTAAGAATATTTTAAGGACAGAGGTAACCTCAAGCTCTTAGTCTCCCTGATTTCTCATCTTTAAGATGGGGGGGTGGGGTTGTCCCTGGCACAGGTGACTGTGGGGCCGTGATGAGATGATGTTAGTCTGTGGTGGGTCTCTTAGGGTTGTCCTCCAGCCCACGGATGTGTAGGGACCTAGATCCTCTGTGGCGGCCCGGTAGGGTGAACAGATTTGAGGTCAAACACAACACTTGGAATTCCCTGCACCTGCTGGGCATGCTTTGGGAAGACAATACAGGTCTGAGTCGGTCCCAAGGAAACAAATTTCCCACTGACACCCCCCCCCAACTGTAGCCGGCCACTCATGGACCCAAGGGACAGTTCTGTGGGGTCAGCAGCAAGCCTGCTAGGCACACTGCACCACTGGGGAAAATGAAAGGCTCAGTGAGGGTCACTGTCCCCCTCGCGGAGCCCAAGTGACCCCCAGTCCCAGCTTCAAAGCGTCTGTGGGAGACAGTTCTCCTGAGTGTGCCTTTGGAGGCTTCTGAGAAAGGGGTCCAGTGGAGCTGGCTAACCAGCTTCCTGTGGTCTGGAGTCATCCATACATGGTCCAGCTAGTGTGAGCTTTTAGAGAAGAGTATGGCCAATGCACATGTGGCAATACGCACACGGAGTGGCCAGCTGTCATATCTGTCTGTCTTCCCGCTTTCCACCAGTGGCCCTGGGATGCACTATGGGCAGGGAGAGAAGCGTGTCAAGTGGAAATCTGAGGTTCTGACTTCGATGCCAGAAAGCTGGCACGTAGCAGCGCCCTCCAAATTTCTGCTACCACGATTCTGTGGCCCACACTGTGAACGTTCAAGACCAAAAAGGGAGGGCAGGGGAGCCCAGGCTGTGACAAGAGGAAGCTGCCATTGAAACATTGGCCCATGAGAGATTAGTGGGTGACCTTCAGATTGATCTCTTGCAAGGCCAGCAGTGGAACGGGAAGGAGGACCTTGACACGGGCAAGGCAAACTATGTCCCCAGCCTTGCGCATTTTAGGGACAAGGAAATGGAGGCTGGCCTTTAAACTCCTTGCTGTAGATTGGTGACCAACCCAGACAACATGCCGATGTACTGTGCTTGCTCCCACAGCAACCGTGGAAACATCTAGAACCCTTCCTCCGTTCTGGCCCCTGTGGCAATCCCTAGAGGTGGACCCATTTCACAGGGGAGGACAGGGAAGAGAGAGCTACCGTGTCCTGCTCTTCCTCACAGCTTCCCCAGCTGCAAACACCTGACCCCAGAGGGTCCCCGTTCCACACCCTTGACATCTCATGCCCCCGCCCCATCAGTAGTTCCTGGCTCAGGCTGGCTCCCACACATATACCAGGCAAGGTTTGGAGACAACGGTGGTTGATTACCAACCCCCACACCCCCCATGGACAAGTCCAACACCAGTGGGCAGAAGCCAGGAAGCTACTCTATATCAGAAAGTAAGGGCCTGGCCCTGCCCCTTAAAGAAAGAACAGTCATGATGGGCCCCAAATGTGAGTAGTGCCAGTGCTCTGAAGCCTGAAGTGAGCCTCCTTAGTGTGTGCGCGCATGCACACACACACACACACACGCACGCACACACTACATATGTGCACATATATGTACGCACCACACCCCACACACGTGCACACATATGCAGACACACCACAACTGGGTGCACACACACACACACATGTGCATGCGTGTGCACACACACACACACACACCCCTGTGGCACTCACCCCCTCAGGCCAGCACAAAGACCCCCCCCCATCCCAGCTTTCCTGGGACTATGAAGAAGCCCCTCAAAAAGAGAAAGTCCCGCCCCACAAGCGCACCCCAGTCACCATTAATGTCATATTTATTGTTATTTTAAGCTGCTCAGCAAAACATATACACGTATATACAGTATGCGTGAATACGGAAGACTGCACTTTACAGATTTTTTTTTTTAAAAAAAGAAAGAAAAAAAATACCACTCAATTTCATGAGCTATTGTCCCAGTCTTCCAACCAAGCATTTTCAGAAACGAGTTTCCTTCAGGACTCAGATAAGACTGCAGAATTGCAAGACTGCTGCACACAGCCGACTTTAAGTTCTCTTATTTACATGTGCAAGTACGGTTTCCTTCCTTTCCAGAAGTTTCTATGCGGTGACTACCAGCGTTCCGAGTCTCCGGTGTCGGATAATGCTCTCATTTTGCTCTGATTCTTTCCATTAAACCAAATTTAATGAAATTACATCCTCTTGCTTAAGGCTATTTGGAAAGCTGTGCCGCTCTGGGGTCGTGGGGAGCGAGACCACTTAGAACTTCGGGGGTGGGGAGGGGCTCGAGGTGGCCAGGACCACGCACGAGCTGATGACCAAGCGCACAAGGATTCGATGCTGGGAAGTTCAAAGACACAAGTTAAGAGACTTTGCTCCCTGGCCTTAAGCAATTAAAGAGCGATGTTCCCTGTTTGGAAAGTAAAGGAAGGGGCGAAGCTCTCAAACCGGTGTACATCGCAAAAAAAATAATAAAATAAATCTGAAAGGAACGTGGCGTTTTGCTCAGAATCTGACTAATGCCCCTGCGGCCCATGGAAGGGGGAAGCCCTCCCCTCATTCCTTCGGTCGCAGAACACAGGGACTTTCTTGTTCATTGGCTCATGCCACCTGCTTCTGTCTGCCCTCTGGGGTCCAGGTCTGCCCCTGTCACACTGCCCAGGTGAGGGGCACAGACCCCAACACTCAGAGCTCAGCCAAGAGGCCTACGAGCGTTCTGGACATGGCCCTCCCTTAGCTGAAAAGTCCCTTGAAATTAAAACAATATGAGTGTTATCTGGTGAGCCCCAAGCCTTCAGGTCACTTGCTAAAAAAAAAAAAAAAAAAAAAAAAGAAAGAAAGAAAGAAAGAAAGAAAGAAATGGGGAGTGGATCTGTCAAGTTGGGGGACCTGGGAGGAAGGGCTCAGAAAGGAGCTGTAGAAAGATATGTTGGCTAACAAAACCGGAAGTAAACAGGAAAGTCACTTCTGGTCTGTCCTCACACACACACCCCCAACCCCACCCTGGGGATCGACTGGCCCATGGTTGGGAGTCACAGAGGCTTCCCACAGGTGTCGATAGCACCCTAAAGTGACACTGCTGTCACCTCCACAACCCTTGCTCCTCTCTGTCCACTGTGGAAGTGGGATATGTGGGACACGGCCCTGCTTTTAAATCAGGGTGAAATCAAATTTAAAGGGCCAGGGACCACGGGGGAGAATCCAAGGTCCAAGGATGGTGAGGGTACGGTCATTCCTTGGATTTTCATTCCTCTCCCAGGCTGCAAAGGAACCCAGCAGGCTTGGAGAAGGCACCTTGTCCTTGCCAGAGTAACGTGGGTTGAAGGCATGTGCCAGCCACCTGGATCTACCCCGGGATGAGATACGTAGTGTCAGGAAAGTGGCTGTGAGGGCGCAAGGCTACCAGCCCTGTGCAGGGCACAACCTCGAACAGTGGAGGCCCAGGGGCAACAGGAAAGACGACTGCTGCCCACCATTTGGCCTTGTTCTTGGAGGTGCGTGTCACACACAGCCCCCCTGGGAGGCTCCCAGCGGTAGGGGACAGAAGCCAGCTGAAAGCCAGGGTGTGTTGCCAGAGGAAGCAAGCAGACATTGCCACAAGGAGGGGCTCACTGTTTACCTCCTGTCTGACTAACGACCTAATGACACTTGGGTGTCGCTTGATGACAACATGCTCACCCGGCAATGTTCTAGAATGCTCTTCTCCAAGGCTTCCATTTTAATAAGCGGTGAACAAGGGGGCGGGAGGAGAAGGGAGGGAGCGAAAAGGGAAAAAAAAAAAAAAAAGTAAAGAAAAGCAACTTTTGTCTTATTATGAATTAACATGTACACCCAACTGGAAATAAAATAAAGCAAGAGGCCATCTAAAAACGTATGCCGAGTACGGGAAAATGGGCGCTGCTCTAGCAGGAAAAGGGCTCAAGCTGAGGACATCTGCTAACTTGCAGAGGGCTAACACCAGTAACGTACTGTGGCAGTTTCTTTAAAAGAAAAAAAAAAAAATTTTTTTTTTGAGGGCTTTTCCCCCCCGCCCTTCAAATTAACCTTTTCTGTTCCGAATGTCACTAAGCAGGTACCAACCTAAACAAAAACAAAACAAACAAACAACAACAACAAAATAAAAACCACTCAGCCACAGAGGCCCTTTCCAATGAACAGTGGGAGGGGAAAGGGAAGGGACTCCTGGGGGGGGGGGGTTCAAGTCAGGGCGGCCACAAATGTCCCAAATCGGTTGGAGATGTCGGAGTGCAGGGACCGCCAGGTGGGCACGGAGGCGCGGGCCTTAGCATCGCCGTCTGTACAATGGACCGTCAGGCACTGCAAGTGGCCGCCGGGCTGGGTGGCTGGGGCCTTGTTGGCAGGGAGGTCATGGGCTGCGGAGAAAGAAAGGACAGGTTAGTGGTGAATAGTTCCCAGAAGATTAACGGGAAGTGAGGAAAGTTCAGGAAGGATTCCTGGAGGGCAGGGTTTAAAGTGGGCATCAATGGATGTGCGGGAGGTTTGCCGGACACAGTGAAAGGGGGGAGGGAGCATTACCTATCTAGGCCAGAACACAAGGGCTCTCTTGGGAGCATTCGGATAGCCAGTGTGCTGGCCTACTGTGTGCTGGCCTACTGTGTGCTGGCAACTTCAGTCAGCAGTGTCAAAGTACACAGCAAGCCCATTCTACTTTGTAATTAAGGACACTGAGACCAGCCCCAGGCTACGCACCCGGAAGAATACAGCACCACCTCTGCTCAGAGGGGTGCCAACAGGGTGAGGGTGGAGCCCAGCTGAGAGGGATCAGAGGCCACAACCCTGAAGAAGGTTCTGCCCCTCCTTGGGGTGCAGGAACTGGCTTGGCAGAAGTAGCTTAGAGGATGAGTGGCCAGGGAGGAAGCCTTCAAGGGCCCTGCTCCCTTGGGCCCCTCTCCTCCTTTGAGCTTAGCCACCTCTGAGCTCACCTCCTCAGGTGAGGAAATCCAGAGAAGCATGAGGACCTTCTGAGAGCCGCACCGCTCCAACGGCAGACTCCCATTCTAGCCCCACAAAGAGACACCAGCCCCCCCCCACCCGGCACGCAGACCTCATGCGTGTTCGCGTGTTCAAGTGTGCCTGTAAGCTATGAAGGGTCACCCTCACCTATGTACAGCTGTAGCCTAGAGTCGGGCTTCCCCAGGCACGGCCAGCTCTGCAGCGTCAGCCCCAGCTGCTGTGTGAGGGGACTTGGTCGGCCAGGGGTCAGGAGGACTACATTTCCCCCACACTCTCAGGGGAAACCCCTTCAATGCCTTCACAGTCTGTGAGTCCCACAGAATCAAAACCTCTGGGTCGGGGCCACTTGTGTGTCATACACATTGGAGGGTAAGGAGTCAGACAATCACCTACATTTTAGTGGGGTTTTTTTTACTATATATATCTATATCTACATAGATAGATAGATAGATAGATAGATAGATAGATAGATAGATATGGCTGAAGAGATGGCTTAGTGGTTAAGGCCCTTGCCTACAAAGCCTAAGGACCCAGGTTCAATTCCCAAGACCCACATAAACCAGATACACAAGGTGGCGCAAGCATCTGGAGTTCATTTGCAGTAGCTGGAGGCCCTGGTGTGCCCATTCTCTATCTGCCTCTCCCCCCCCCAAATAAATAAATAGATAAAAATTTATTTATTTATTTATTTGCATGCACAGAGAGACAGAGAGATAGAAAGGGAGAGAGAGAGAGAGAGAGAGAGAACGGGCACACCAGGACTTCTAGATACTGCTAATGAACTCCAGATGAATGTGCCACTTTGTGCACATGTGGGTAATCGAACCCAGGTCGTCAGGCTTTGCAGGCGAGTACTTTAACCACTGAGCCGTATCTCCAGCCACCACGTACATATTAGTTCAGCAAGTCTGCACTGCGCATGACCCAAACATCCTGAGGTAGGGAGGGCGTGGAGCGGGGACTCTGACACACTGCCAGGTGACTCTGGACCCCGTCCTGCTATGTCTCAAAGAAGCTTACCAGATTTTTGTTTGTTTGTTTGTTTTTTGTTTTTGAGGTAGGGTCTCACTCTAGCTCAGGCTGACCTGGAATTCACTCTGAGGTCTCAGGGAGGCCTTGGACTCACAGAGATTCTCCTACCTCTGCCTCCTGAGTACTGAGATTAAAGGCATGCGCCACCATGCCCGGCCTTACTTTCCTTTTAAAAAAAATATTTTATTTATTTGAAAGGCAGAGAGACAGAGAGAGAGAACGGGCACACCAGGGCCTCCAGCCACTGCAAGCAAACTCCAGACACATGTGCCTCCATGTGCATCTGGCTTACGTGGGTCCTGGGGCATACCAACCTGGGTCCTTAGGCTTTGCAGGCAAGCACTTTTTTTTGAGGTAGGGTCTCACTCTAGCCGAGGCTGACCTGGAATTCACTAGGTAATCTCAGGGTGGCCTCAAACTCATGGCGATCCTCCTACCTCTGCCTCCCAAGTGCTAGAATTAAAGGTGTGCACCACCACGCCCGGCTGCAAGCACTTTTAACTGCTAAGCCATCCTCCCTGCCCCAGACTTTCCTTTTACAGAGAGGTTAGGTATCTTGCCCAAGGTCACACAGCTAGGAAGAGGCAGAAAACTAGGTGTGAATACAGGCTAATGGTGAATTGGGTAGTTATAAAGAAAGCTGCTAGACCAGCTGACAGAAAGCTGGAAGAAGCCATTCTACATGCAGTTCAATGGGAGAAAGAGATACCACCAGTGAAGACACTCAACAGTAGACACTGCAAGCCTTATAATTGGCCAGCCAGGCCAAATGAGCCAACGGGTGCAGTAGAGGCACGTCTATCATGGTGGAAACCAACTGTCCTCCAATTGGACTGGAGTTCTGCTCCATGGGAGGGAATACATCCCTGATAGTGAAAACTTAAAACAGGGGTAGTCATGAGCTCTAGGGGTGTAACATCTGCTGATGTCTGGATAAGTGTATATACTATGCTTATCAAACTGCCCAGTAAGCACTTCTCTTAATAGTCATACCCTTATATTAATGCTACTCTCACTTTGGGTAGAGAATCTTCTCTTTTCAGATGGCAGTGACCTCGGGACGACTCAGAAGGTATCATGGTGCTGGAAAGAAGTGACTAGAGTACTGAGTAACATCTCGATCACACCTTCCAAGGCTCAGGGTCTAATGCGGAAGAGGTGGCAGAAAGAATGTAAGAGCCAAAGGAAGGGTAGGACTCCTTACAATGTGCTCCCTCCAGACATACAATGGCCTGGATATCCATGACCTCACAGTGCCTGACACTACCTACACAAGACCATCACAAGAGGAGGGAAAGATCATGACATCAAAATAAAAGAGAGACTGATTGAGATGAGGAGGGGATATGATGGACAGTGGAATTTCAAAGGGGGAAAGTGGGGGGAGGGAGGGTATTACCAGGGGATATTTTTTATAATCATGGAAAATGTTTTTTAAAAATTGAGAAAAAAGAAAAGAAAAGAAAAAGAAAAAAGAAAGAAAGCTGGAAGTGGGGGAAGGGGCACAGGGAATACACCCTGATACTGAACTGATACTGAACTCCATGACCTGCCCACCTCCCATCACTACAAATCCAGCCAGGGCCAAGTGCCAGCACACCACTCACCCCGCCCGGCCTCCGGGATTAACAGGTGGCCTCCCTAGAGCTTAGCTCTGGCCTGCAGAGAAGATAGTCCCACAAAGACGAGACACGGCTTCTTCAGGCCCCACCCTGGGGCCTGCGTGCGGGGAAGAAGCTCACTTCCCTAGGCTCCTGCCCTTACCTCCCTCATCCCATCAACAAGCCCTTACTTAGGACCAAGCACAGAGCCCTGTGGATTCGGTTGGGGACAGGATAGATATTGGCCCTCCTCCTGAAGTGACCCATTACTGGGTGACATGACACCCCCACTGGTCCTCTCTGATCCCCACTTGCTTGGTTCATAAACACAGAGGAGGAGCTGAAGAGATTGCTCAGTGGTTAAGGCGCATGCCTGAGGACCAGGGTTTGATTCCCCAGGACCCACACAAGCCTGATGCACACGGTGGTGGCATGAGTCTGGTGTTTGTTTGCGGTGACTAGAGGGCCTGGTGCACCCATTCTCTCTCTCTCTTTCAAAATATATTTTATTATTTATTTATTTATTTATTTAAGAGAGAGAGAGAGAATGGGCGTGCAGGGTCTCCAGTCACTGCAAACAAATTCCAGATGCATGCGCCTCCTTGTACATCTGGCTTTCGTGGGTCCTGGAGAATAGAACGGGGATCCTTTGGCTTTTCAGGCAAATGCCTTAACTGCTAAGCCATCTCTCCAGCACCCCCCCCCATCTTAAATAAATTTAAAAATAAAAATAAAATAAGCACAGAAGACATCAATCCCTTGGGGCCCTACTAAGGGTCCCTAGGCAGAACTGCTGGGTATGTCCCTAGGGTCAAAGAGAGCCAGAAGGAAAGGCATCTAGAAGCCCTGAGATTCCCCCATTTCTGAGGACTGACCAGGTGGTCTCACTCCTGCCCATGACACTAGTATCTCTGCCCATTTGATAGAAGAGAAGCCAGGTTCTAAGAACAGGCGCCCCTAGGATGCTGGAAGCATTGGATGGGTGGGTTCCCTTCGCACTTGCAGACCCTGGCTTCTCTCAACGTGGGCCACACACCGCTGCTCGGGTTAATGCACATCCCACAAGTACTCTTGACCAGCCCCAGGAGCAATGCTATTCTAGCCTTTAAGACTCACTGGGGCTAGAGAAACTATCAGAAGTTAAAAGCCCTTGCTTGCAAGGCCTGCCAGTCAGGGTTTGATTCCCCAGTACCCATGTAAAGCCAGATGAACAAAGTGGCTCATGCATCTGGAGTTCGCTTGTGGTAACAAGAGGCCCTGGCACTCCCGTTGTGTGTCTATCTGACTTTCAATCTCTCTCACACACACACGTACAAATAAATAAATATGTTTTTAAAAGGCCCACAGGGATTCAGATGGTGGATGTTTCTTGCAATTCACACATATCCCCTCCAGAGACCTCCCACAGCCTGAGCCCATTCTACAGAGTAGGAAACAGAAGCAGTGAGATGCATGGGGGGAGGGCTCCTTGTCAAAGCAGCAGTGAGGGCTAGGCTGGGGCTCTGTGGCCATGCATGCTTAGGGAACCCAGGCTCAGCCCTGGGGGCCCCAGCATCCTGTGGCTGCACACCCCAGAAACAGGACAGGAAGAGGGTGTTTCCCACACAGCAAGGCTCCCAAACCCACCCAAATGGCTGAACACGCCTGTCACTTTGTCCTGACCATCCCAAGCCCCAACAGTTCCCAAGCAGATACACAGGGTCTGGATGGCACAGCCAGGTGCTCCTTGGATCTGGGAATGGGATTCAGGAGAGACCCAGGTGCACAGACCTCGTGAGCTTTAGTGAGCAACACTATCCACATCTTCAAGTGTCTGCGCAAACTGTAAAGTATCATCTTCGTGAGAGCTAACAGTGACGTGTACAAATGCAGACCCCCGCCTCCACACCAGCTCCAGATCGCCATCCCCTAGCAAGCCAGCCTCGGGCTGTCCCCACTCCATACTGGGGCACAGAGAGAATGAGGGTTCTGCCCAGTGTCACACTTGCCAGGACACCATCCCTAGTCTGGTGTCCACAGGAAGTACTTTAAAGAGAGAATGGGGGCTGGAGGGATGGCTCAGCGGTTAAGGCACTTGCCTGCAAAGCCAAAAGACCCAGGTTGGATTCCCCAGGACCCACGTAAGCCAGATGCACAAGGTGGCGCATGCGTCTGGAGTTCATTTGCAGTGGCTGGAGGCCCTGGAGTGCCCATTCTCTCTCTCTCTCTCTGTCTCTCAAATAAATAAATAAATAGAAATGTTTAAAGAGAGAATATTGTTCTTCTGTACTTGATGATGCGAGCATGACCAGACTCATCCCTTCTCCGGATTCATTCCAGCTAGGGGGACCCGACACGCCCTAGGACAGTGGCTTGGTGGGTGGAGGGGGGACTGCCTGCCGACTCACTCACCGCTGATAAATCAGCCCCACGAAGGCTGCTCAAGTCCCAGCCTGTCCCAGCCAGGGAGAGGATGAGTTTCCAAGCCTCAGGCAACAGGCATGCTGGGCCCCCACACCAGCACTTGGAGATAAACCTCCCCTTCACTAAACCCCCATAGCTTGTGGAGGAGGGGACCCTGGGAACCCTCGGCACCCTGTGTGCCCCCCACCGTGGGTGTCACGCTGCCTGTCTGCTGGCTGTCAGCCCTGGTCTCACAGCGGTGAAGGGTGCTTGCTGATAAGCCTGGCCAGCAGCAGGGAAATCCTTGTTCTGTGACTTGGACCCTCATTTGACAGATGGGGAGACTGAGGCCCCAAGAGCACATGGGTTTCTTCCTTTCAGCCCAGGGGTGCTGGCAGGGGAGGGAGGGAGCTCCCCCACACCTAGGCTTGCTAGCCTGCCTGCAGAGCCCCAGTTTCCTCATTTGTAAGTGAAGATGCTACCCCAGGTGGGCCATCCGCTTGTTCAGAGCAGGGTGGGAACCATTCAAGAGGAAGGGCCTTGTGCGCTCCAATGGGGGTCGGCGCCTGGGCCCCGGGGCCCCATGGTCTCCAAAACCCACTGATGCCTGCAGTGCGGGGACAGAAACCAGGGCTCTGTGGCTGCTGGCCAGGAAGGGCTGAGAGACATTTTGAAACCATTTATGAGGCTAGAGATATGGCTTAGCGGCTAAGGCGTTTGCCTGCAAAGCCAAAGGACCTCGGTTCGATTCCCCAGGACCCACGTAAGCCAGATGCACAAGGTGGCGCATGCATCTGGAGTTCGGTTGCAGCAGCTGGATGCCCCGGTGCACCCATTCTCTCTCTCTCTCTCTCTCAAATTAATTAATTATTTAAAAGTTATGAGGTGGATGAATGCCTACGCCTCATCCACCACAGAAACCCACAGCTATGGTCAAGGCCGAGTGTGAACACCCCTGCTTCCCCTCCTCCTAAGACCCTTCCTGCCTTCTTTGTGCATTCTAACCCTCTACGGCCACGGGGTCACTTGTCACAGCCTGACAGGGGTCGCTATTGCAGTCGTCAGAGCTGGGTCTGCTTAGCTCGCTGCGACCAGAACACCTGGTTGGATTTATTCTGCCAAGCTTCTCACTCCACGGTGGGGAGGAAAGAGCCCAGAAATGGTGCCCAAAAGGCAGTGGCGCGAGTAACTGATGATGTCTTGTCGTCTCTCCTGCGGGTCCAACGGAGACAGAGCCGGCAGGAGGGACGTGCGTGCGTGTGTGCGTGCGTGTGTGCATGCGTGCGTGTGTGCATGCGTGCGTGTGTGCATGTCTCGCCTGGGCCCTCAGACCCTGCGGCAGAGAAGATGGAGAACAGCTGGGCCGGCAGTGGAGGATCATGGGAAAAACTCATGTCAAGGGGTCTTGTGGCCACCAGAACCACCTTCCTTCCGCCTCTGCTTCTCTCCACCTTTTCCTCTTTTCCTTCTTCCTCCCTTCCTCATTTCTTCTAAGCCAGTACAGCAAGACCTAGTCTTGCTCCACACTGAAAGCCCACAGCCAGGACCCTACTGTGGCATGAGTGGGTCAGGTGGCTGCCACCTACCTCAGTGGCTTCCCTAGTCCCCTTTGTACCTCGGAGCCCTGGGGTGGAGTCCCTGGCCTGGCCACCTCCTGTTTTGCCCATGAGAGAGATGACCAAGGAGAGAACAAGGGTAGAGTCCATCTGGTGCCCAGATGGAGGTAGACAGCCCTACGGGCATCAAGAGCGAACCCAGGGCCCTCGCGCTGGCGCCATCCTCCGCGGTGCTGGGCTTGGGGGCACCTGACCTAGAGTCGACGCAACAGCACCAGCTCCATGCGTGGGGCCTTGTCTCCGTGGGCTGAGCTTCCTCCAGGGAGAGCAGAGGGATGGGACGTGCTTACGTAAAAGGCCGTGTGGGCATGAACACGATGGCAAATTCGCTCCCCCGGCTCACCTCGCTAACATTCCCTCAGAGGGAAACAGATCTGCAGGCTCCCTTTACTGGGACCTGGGAGAGGTCAAGTGGGGAGACCCTGGTTTCTGCGGCAGCTGCCGCTTAGCTGGGACTAGACAGCTGAGCCTGGATGGCAGCCACAGGGGCCCCCGGCCACCTCCTCTTCCCACAGCCTGGGCGCACCAATGTTCCAAGCACCACCATCGCCCCCCCCCCGCCCCCACTGACTCCAGACACTTCACTATTTACACTGTCCACCAGGCTGGCCAGACAGATCTCTCCTGCTTAAACCTTCCATGGCTCCCTAGTGTCCCCAGGGTAAATTTCTGGCTGTTCTTACCAATGCCCCTGGATCTGTTCTCACATCTCAGTTTCTCACTCTTACCTGGAACCCCTGCTACCCGGCGGCTCCTGCACCCCGCCACCTCCCCACGCCTCCTCCTGCTGAACGCTCCGGTCTACCACACCCTCGCTCCCCACTCCTGTTGCCTCCCACCATCCTGCCCTAGGTGGTGTTTCTCCAATGCCCCCAATGACATCTATGTGACTCTCAACCCTCCTAGCAGATGACACCCCCGACCCCCAGCACCCATTATGCAACGGTACCACCAGCTGCCACCTCGCCGGGTCTAGAGTCAGACCCTTCCCTGCAGGCTGCCAAGGCCACACACGGCCTGAGGGACTTGGGACCCCGGTGACCCAGGTTCACATTGGCAGGACGCTAAGTCTCTCTCCTTCCCTGGGCCTCGGAGATGGGGTGAGGACTACACCACGCTGACATCAGGGCCTGCCACAGAGCAAGCCTCACTCACGCAGGGAAGACCGCGTCCTTCAAGACTCCCGCCTAGTGGAAAGATATCCCCTCAACCCCATGCCGGGGACGAGCCTGGGCCACACACACTATAGGTAAGTGTTCTACCACTGCGCGACACCCCAGCCCTTCAGACCTCCCTGTATGCCGGGCTAAGGACTATCCAAGAGCCAGCTCGGTGAAGTGGTGCACACACCTGTGATCCCAGTACTCGGAGGCTGAGGCGGGAGGATCATGAGTTCAAGGCCAGCCTGGGGCTGTGTGGTGAATTTGAGTTCAGGCTTTTGGCGACCAAGAGCCAAACGGGGACTGCACCATAGCCGAGGACCCGTTGGCTGATGTCTACGTATAACTGCCGGGAGGGAGACAAGTCCAGGATTCAGACCTCTGGGCTTACGGGCGGGAAGGGCGAACCCCGACCAGATGTGGGCCACAGAAAGAGGGTCTGCAGGGCCCCCGCCCTGGCAGGAAGCCAGCTCAAGTCAGCCCTGCGACCTGCCCAGGCTCGGGCCAGGCCCACACCATCTGAATCACAGCTTTGTCCCCACCAGCTCTGTGATGTCAAGCTACACCTCAGTTTCCCCATCACTGAAGGTCACGGAGGCCAGCCTAGAGGGCAGAGGCGAGTGTCTCCAAACTCAGCACACCACAGGCACCAGTAAGTATTTGTTAAGTGGCTACAAGTGAGACTCGTACTCCCCGGCATGCTATGTGACCTTACGCAAGTCACTTCCCTTCTCTGGGCCTATTCAGTGCTGTCGGCACTGACCGGTGGCAGATGAGTATTGAATCCCCCGCGCCCCCCCCCCCACTCTCTCTCGGCAGCACTAGGACAGGGTCTGGCTGGCCTGGAATCATGGTCCTCCTGCCTCAGGGCTGGAGTCTCAGGCCTGTGCCCCACACCTGGATGCTCTTCTATCCCTTGGGAACAAGTGGTTCTTTTTTTCCTTTTCTTAGCCCAGCCTGACCTGGAATTCACTCTGTAGTCTCAGGGTGGCCTCGATCTCACGGTGATCCACCTACCTCTGCCTCCCGAGTGCTGGGATTAAAGGCGTGAGCCACCACGCCCGGCAACAGGTGGTTCTTACAGGCAGAGGCTGGGCAGGACTGAGGTCCCCTGAAACGAGGGCCACTGACATGCTTCAACCCAGTCCAAGGAGCCACCCAGGGATGGAGGACCAAGGACGGTGGCTCGCTGCTGAACACTGTTCAGCTTCTCAGAGGCCCACGGACAGCTCATGGTCAGGCCTCCACCTGTCTGTGCCCATCAACAGCTTCCAGCCCTTAGCCTCCCCGCGACAACAGAGAAAAGGAAGAAGGGAAGCCAGCCGCAGGGTGTGACGGCGAGACAAGGTTGACAGGCTCTTGGCCGATCTCGGGTCATCCCCCGAGACGTAGGGCACAAGGGCCTAACATGCAAAAGCCCATTTCACAGCTTTGGAAACTGGAGCCCAGAGAAGCGACGTCACCGCTCTGTGGTGAGCTGCAGTGCGGAGCCGCAGCAGGCTGTCTGACGGCCGGGGGTGTGTTTCTGTCAAAGTCAATGCGTGAGAACCCGAACTCAGCTCCTCAGGCCACACGGCACAGCGCTGGGCATGGTGGCATGCGCCTGTACTGCCGGCATTGTAGAGGCAGAGGCAGCAGGATCCTGAGACTTGCTGGCCAGGCACGCTAGCCTAATTGGTGAGCTCCAGGCCAGTAAGAGAGTCTGCCTCTGACTGGAGAGATGGCTTCGTGGTTAAGGCCCTTGCCTGCGAAGCCAAAGGACCCAGGTTTGATTCCCCACGCAAGCCAGATGCACAAGGTGGCGCATGCGTCTGGAGTTCATTTGCAATGGCTGGAGGCCCTGGTGTGCCCATTCTCTCTCTCTTTTTCAAATAAGTAACTAAACAATTAACTAACTAAATAAAATTAAAAGTGTCTGACTCAAAGAAGTTGGACAGTACTGCTGAAGATGACATCCAAATGTGCAAATGTGCATGCGTGTGAACCACACACACTGGGCACACACACCCAGAAGTCACATGCAAGGGGAGAATGTCCCTGGCTTAAGTGACAGGCAGCCTGTTCCTCCTCTTCTTCCTCCTCCTCTTGCACTCTCCTCTGCCCCTCCATTTCTCCTTCTTTCCATTTCTCCCCTCCTCCTCCTCCTCCTTCTCAATATCCACCCCGCTCTTGCCAACATTCTTGCTCTCTGCAAAGGACCCCCAGGCTCACAGGGGTTGAGAATGACCCAGGGTGACAGCAGATCTGGGGACACACGCTGAGTCCCTTTGGAAGTTGTCTCATGTCTACTTCCCCGGGAGCAGAAAGCGCCGTCCCGCATGACGGGGACCTAAGTGAGGGCCCCGCATCCCCGCCGTCACCCCCCAGCACAGGGCCAGGCTCCAGCAGAACCCCCACTGTGGGTGAGGAGACCCGCGAGCCCCCTTGTCGGGGCCGAGGAGGAGGAGGGGGAGGACCAGCCACCGGTGGGAAGCCCGGGCGATTGATGCGAGCTGACTTGGCTGAAGGCAGCTGTCAGTTAGATGGGAACTGGCCGCTGAGGGCGGCGGAGGGCAAAGTCACAGAGGCCACCCAGAGCTGGGGGAGGGGAGCTTGGAGGCACGAGGGCCGCCATCTTCCCAGGCCCGAGCAGCTCCGATACTCCTTTTCTGGGAGCCAGTGGCCTGTGACATTTGCAGACCTGCAGTCCTTTAGACGGGGTGACACCTGACTCTGGTGACACCCTTTGGGAGCCTGTGGATGGGACAAGTCCACAGACTGAGTGAGTCAGTTCCTCCGAGGCTCAGTTTCCTCAAACTGGACATGGAGGAGAAGATAGCATCCTCTTTCAGGATGGTCAGTGTGGGGCTATCCCAAGCCAAGAGCTTCACCTAGCCTGGATGCCCCCTTGAATGGCAGCTGTTAGCTGCCACCACCAACATTACGGTGACCCTGACTCTCCGGACAAGCCTTCTTCCGCTCCATTTCTGCCTTCTGGCCCTCAGCGGCGGTAGAGTCCATGCTGAGTGGCCCCAGGCGGGTTGATCCACCTCTCTGAGGTCCAGGGGCCAGGCCCTCCCCGCGTGGCCAGCATCTGCCTGGCTATGGGAAGATGCTCAACAATGATTATTTTTATCAACCAAGACAAATAGACAGGTGCTTTTCCTTGGAGGCCCAGCCTTGTGGCTCGCCAAAAGACCAGCTTCAGTATAGAAAAACACACACACACACACACACACACACACACACACATTGTTCAGAGGCTGATGGTTTTGAGTAGACGTGCTTCTGGGGAAGGGTCTGCCTCGCCTTTTCACCCAAGAGTCTACAGGGCTTCAGGGTGCTTCCTTCAGGGGCTCGACAGGGATGGCAACTGTCTGCCACCCATGTAAGTTCCCATAGCACCACTATGTCCCCAGCAAAGAGCCCCGTGCAAGAATCCATGTGGACAGTCAGTCTCGCTCTGTGCACACAGAAGCCTAGGTTCAAAAGCCACCACAGTACGAGGCTGTGGGACCCGGGGCAGCCGTGTCGGCTCTCTGAGTCTCCATGCGCCCCTCTGAAAAATATAAACATGGTCACTCCTGCCTGGCAAGGAGGGGGCAGAAGGGTCTGGTTTGCAAGTGACAATGCTCAGGGCCCTGTTTCCTATCACTAAGATCACTTCCTCCAGTCCCAGTCAGGGCAGCCCCACAGGAGAGGACCACATGAGGCCAATGTAACCATGAAACAAAATAGCAACATGCGGGCTGGAGAGATGGCTTAGAGGTTGAGTCCCCAGGACCCACGTAAGCCAGATGCACAAGGTGGCGCATGCATCTGGAGTTCATTTGCAGTGGCTGGAGGCCCTAGGACACCCATTCTCTCTCTCTCTCTCTCTCTCTCTCTCTCTCTTTCTGCCTCTTCTTCTCTCTCCCTCCCTCTCTCTCTCTCTCTTTCTCTCTCGCTCTCTGTCTCTCTCTCACACGCACACAAATAAATAAGTAAAACAGCAACGTGTGCCCCACACGTGCCAGGTGTGGGGCTCAGAGAGACCACCCCAACCCAGGACCTGTGAGCAGAACTCCCAGCCTGGAGGAAGGTACTAAGCTTGAAACACAGTGGAAAGTTGGGAGATCACCAGGTGTTGGGGGGGAGGGTCTGGGAGTGGGAGAGCTGGCAATCCAGGAGGACCTCCTGGAGGAGGAGGAAGGTATTCGAGGGGATGGAAGGCTGAGCACAAAGCTGGGCGTGGGGCTGAGGGAGAGAGAGCAAGAGCATTCGAAACACCACCACCACTCTGCAGGACGGGGGACACCCTAAGGAAAGCTGCACACGGCCTGGATGTCCCAAACACCAGACTCTGACCTTGAGTCTTGGAGAGACAGGAGAAGAGTCAGCTTCCCGGGTGTCCCAGATGCACAGAAGGTAGCTTGCTTAGTTCTTGAAAGCAGTGGGGAGCCATGGAGGGTTCTAGATCAAGGGCAGTGCACTGGGAATCTGTCGAGATGAGCAAGAGCCTCGTGGCTCTCTCATTACAGCCTGAGCACAGAAACACACGCGTCTCAGGAGTTCTCCATCTCTAAGCGGGGGGCAATCAGTCATGGTCACCCCGACCTCCATGGCACCCTGAAAAAGCCCTGGTCTAACTGGGTGTACCTGGGTAGCTTCCAAGTCACACTTACAACCCAGGTTCCCTGACCCAGCTCAGGTGTAAATAACTAAAAAGATTTTTCAGGGGGCTGAAGAGATGCCTTAGTGGCTAAGGCACTTGCCTGAAAAGTCTAAGGACCTGGGTTTGATTCCCCAGTGCCCATGTGCAAACAGATGCACAAAGTGATGCACGTGTCTGGAGTTAGTTTGCAGTGGCCAGGGGCCCTGGTACACCCATTCTATCTCTCTGTCTGTCTCCTCTCTCTCTCTCTCTCTCTCTCTCTCTCTCTCTCTCTCCCTCTCTCTGCTTACAAATAAACAAAAAAAAAATTTAAGTACTTAAAAAAAAGTGAGGGACAGTTGCTACTATCTGCGTCTCAGTTTCCCCACGTGAACAATGAGCTCACAGACACCAGGGCAGGGCAGCTGGGAAAGTCACTCATGCAGATATAACTATGACAGACAATGTTACAGCTAATACCACCTGTCTGTCCCTCACTGTCCCCTGGGGGATCCATCTAGTTTCTTCACTCGATCACACATGGAGAAACTACCCCAGGCAAGCAGACCACAGCCCTCAAGTCCCAGCTGGCCCATGGCTTGTTTATGCAAATAAAGTTTTATTGGCACACTGTCTGGCTTATAGGTGTTTTGCTGCCATTTCAACAGAGATCATATGCACAGGTCTAAGTTCTCCAGACAAATGGTTATGATTAACCGAATACCTGGGCACCCCATGACTCTGGCAAGCTAACACTTAAGCGGATGCGTGGTGTAAGTCACAAACCCAAAATGCTGAGCCCTGAACCTAAGACAGAGAAGGGGAGCCAGCTGTCCAAGTTCACACAAGGAGGAAGGAACAGCCAAGTGTTCAGTCGGTGCCCAAGGTAGGTGAAGAAGTCTACCATGAGCCTCAGGAAATCGGAAATGTCTCTATTGTTCATTGTGACCCTTGCCTTCTTGGCAACCACGGACACCTTCCATCCACCTACTGAAAAGTCAACAAGGGAGGGTTGTGAATTTTTGTTTAGTTATTTATTTTGGGTTTTTTTTTTGAGGTAGGGTCTTGCCCTAGCTCAGACCTAGGGGCTCACTATGTAGTCTCAGGCTGACCTTGAACTCACAGCAATCCTCCTACCTCAACTTCCTGAGTGCTGGGATTAAAGGCTGTGCCACCACTTGTCATCAAGAGTCCAGACTATAGAGAAAACAGAAGAGAGCCTAGATCCATCGACAGGACAAGAAGATAGCCAGTTGCCCACCACAAGACGGGCCACCTCCACCACATCTGCCAGGGTCCAGAAGAAATTGCAGAGGAAGCGGCGACATGAATACTGCTCTCACTGCTAGCCTGACAGCCAGTTCCAGGGTGATGGTGACAGACACAGTGGTCCATAAAAACCAACAAAGCCGAAATCCAGAGGCTACAGAGAACTCATCACTAAGACTGCTAACAGGCCTGCCATGGCTCAGGGGACACTGCAGAAGAGGGGGAGGAAAGACTGTAAGAGTCACAGAATGGGCAGGAATACCCTGACGTACAGTCCCCCTGCTACCCTACAGGGACAGAGTGAGGCCTTCCTGACCCGGCAGTGAATGCCATAGCCCCACTGAGGACAGTCCCAGGGAAATGGAAGCAGAAGTGAGGGGATAAAAAAGAGTATAACCTGTCACAATATATATAAAATTTTTTAATTTAAAAAAATTTTAATTTATTTATTTGAGAGAGAGAAAGAGACAGAGAAAGAGAGAATAGGTATGCCAGGGCCTTCGGCCACTGCAAACGGACTCGAGACTCATGCACCACCTTGTGCATTTGGCTTACATGGGTCCTGGGGAATCGAACCTGGGTCTTTTGGCTTTGCAGGCAAGTGCCTTAACCACTAAACCTTCCCTCCAGCGCCCCCCCCCCCCCGACTCCAAATTTTTAATTGAAAAGCAAATCATTCCAGGATACTTTCACAGATGCCTAAACAGAGAGAGTATGTGTTTACTGCAGCAGTGTGAGCCTGCCACATAGGGCTAGGAGAAAAGAGCCTTGGAAGGCTGACCCCAAGCTCCAAGGACAGTGACAGGTGGCCCAGAGGTCACTGCTACCCGGCCAGCTGCCAGTTTTCTCTCAGGTAGGGTTTCATGTGTGCTTGTACCAAACTCACTATGTAGCTGAGGATGACCTCGAACTTCTTCTGGTCCTCCTGCCTCTACCTCCTGGGCACCGGGGTTACAGGCAGCGCTGGGGGTTGAACTCGGGGCTTCAAGCATGATAGGCAAGCACTCGACCAACTGAGCTACACCCTGGGCTGTTTTATTTATCCCCACCCACCACTCCCCATCAATAGTCTGTGAGGGCTGATGGCCTACAGAGCTGAGCGTGACTGGCTGGATTTGAACCCAGGTCTGGGCGAATCCCAAGACCGTGTCACGTTAAGCAGCACCCCTGAGTTTCGAAGGAGCTGTCCGTCCCATTCACAACAAGAGACGCACATACCCGAGACGCTTGGGTTGAGCACACTCAACCTCTCCTCTCCCACGGCAGGAAGCTACGTCCAGCTCTATCAGAAACGAAGCTCGCTGTGCGGCATCAGGGGCCCCTCTCTGTGTGCCCTCTCCGAGCTGCTAACCCTTGTGTCAGTGGCAGGTGAGTCAACTACCAGGAGAGGCCCCCCCACCCCCAACCGTGTGTCCCCCCCCACCCCTGGACTGCTCTGTAGACTGCTGGGAACTGTTCCCTAATCTCTCCCTTGGGGGTGGGAGAAGAATTAGGCAACACTTACTGGCTGGGCTCTAAGAGCTCCCACTGGGAGCTGCACGCCCAAATATAGTTTCTGAGTCTGGCCTGGGAGGGTGCGGGTGTGGGGGGGGGGGTTGCGTGTGGGTTCCTCCTAGGAGGGAGCTGGGGGCCTCCGCGTGGGGAGTGTGGGAAGAGACAGATACTGGGGTGGGGGCAGGTGACTAAGTCAAGCAGCCTCACCTTCCGTCGGAGTTTTCTCCAGACACGACACTTCTTGCAACACCCGCACCCCACCTCTGGAGGGATTTTCTCTGTTTGGCTTATGTCTCCAAGGATGCAGAGGGCAGATCACAAACCCACAGCTTCTCCTCCCAGGAAAAGGGATCAACGGTGCCCAGTCCTTGTGACCTTCCAGAACCTAGCAGACGCCACTGGCGGGCACTGTGCGTCGTCGGAGAGACCGAGGTGAAAGAGGAGTAAGTTGAGGCAGAAGCGTAACTAGAACAAGCCAAGGCCGTTTCGAGGTCCCTCGCCCGGTCGGCAACACTATTTTGACAAGCTCTTCCCTCTCCTGACCCTGGAGAGCCAGGGTCTCCCTCCTCCACCTCTCCTGCATGTCCCTGTGTCAGCAAGGCCTCTCCCCACCCTCGATGCGCCCGTCTCACGGTTGGTCTACTGCCCACCCCGACGATGTGGCTCCCATGAAATGAGGGCCTGGTTTCTCCTGCTCCTATTCTGCCCTGGCACCCTGGTGCCTGGCAGTAGGCCCTCAACCTGTAAGTGCTGACCGCTTCGATCCCTGACAAATCCCCAGAAGCCAGGAAGAGTTCGGTGCCACCCTGGGCCTCAGGAATGCAGGTGGGGGCGTCCCCAGGCCTGATGGAGGCTGTCCCTAGAACAGCCCACCGTGCCTCCCCCAAATTCACCCTGTCTAGAACCCAGACCCAGTCAACAACCCTGCTTCAGAGTTTGGACACTAGAATTCTTTCTCCCAGGGGATCTGAGACCCTGCTGGAGGGAGAGCACAGATTGGAGAAGTCTTAGATGGAGGGCCAGACACAGAGACAGCAAGCCTCACCATGAGCTGATGCCCAGAGAGGCCGTGGGAGGCCAATCTCTCTCTGGCACCTCCACGCAGCCTGGGGGCTGGACCCTTGGGTCATCTGAGGTGTCTTTTTTTTTTAGCATTTTATTTATTTATTACAGAGAGACACACAGAGAGAATGGGTGTTCCAGCCACACACTGCCAACCAACTCCAGATGCATGTGCCACCTTGTGCATCTGGCTTACATGAGTACTAGGAGATCAAACCTGGGTCCTTTGGCCTTGCATGCAAACGCCTTAACGGCTAAGCCATCTCTCTAGCCCCATCTTGGCTGTTTTAAGTGAACTCCTGGCAGAAGAGTCAGTAAAATTAAATTGCTCCTGTCCGGTGGCCATCTCTGGGCAGGGGAAGTAAGGCTGGGGGGGTGGGGGTATTTAAGAGAGAGAAAATATACTCAATGGAGAAGAACGGGTTCTTTTTCACAGGAGGGAAATGTCTCCCACGGGTCACCGTAGGCACGCACTCAGTACACATCTCAGAGAGGGAGAAAGTTGTTCGATAGGACGCAGACCTCTGTTCAGAGAGGTGAGGTGCCTCATGCACCACCACACAGCACAGGAAGAAGCGGTGCGAGGTTCAGCGAAGTCCATTCCCAGGGCCTCCTCTGCCTTCCTCTCATCCCAGGAACAGGCCAGAGGAGAGGGCGAGAAGAGACACGGAGAAGTCCCACACCTATTTCCTCAACACCAGGAGCCCTGCCTGCACTCCCAACCTGGCCCACTACATACCTGGAGCCCACAGTCTATTTGGGGGGGGGGATCGGGGAACAAGAGACCCCCCGAGCAGCCCCGGGACTCAAGCACATGATGCAGGCAAGGCTCCACGCACCACAAGGTCAGCACCCTGGGACGCAGTGTCACCCAGGAAGAAGTGGAGGTGCCAAGAGAAAAGAACCTCACAGGGGCCGCCCACCAGAGAAGCGCTCGCAGAGAAGACAGTGTCTGTCTCTGTTGCCAAGCAACAGGCTCTCCTCCGAGGACCCACCTCAGCTCTTGGGGTGTCACCAGCATTGTCTCGGGAGTGTGAGGCACTCGGGGGTTCTAGCGTTCCAAGCTGGAGTGTCTGAAGTGCAAGTGGCTTTGCTTCCCCCCCCACCCCGCCACCCCACGAGGTAGGGTCTCACTCTAGCCCAGGCTGACCTGCAATTCACTCTGTGTTCTCAGGGAGGCCTCGAACTCACAGCGATCCTCCTACTCCTGCCTCCCGAGTGCTGGGATTAAAGGCGTGTGCCACCACGTCCGGTGGCTTTGGCATTCTTAAAACTTAAGTGAAATGTGACAATCAATCTGCTCCTTGTCACACGGGAATGTCCCACACCTGCATGCGGCCAGTGGCGACGATGAGGGACAGGGAAGACGGGGGGCATTTCTATCTTCACAGCGCTGGCCCAAAGTAATCTGTGCAGTCCCTCCCAATCCACGTCAATGACTGTTGTGACAATTTTTTTTTTTTCCTTACAAAAGGCTAACTCCATCATTTTCAAATAGGAAGGCTTCAAACACTGAGGTACCCCTGGGGCTGGCAGGAGTCACCGGGGCTTTTTCAGCATTATCAACCACATGAATTTACCACCGAAATGAATTTCTGTGGTCCACAGCAGACATTACTAATTAACTGCAGAACTCACTCCTACGGATCTCAGATCCAGAGTGGGAGTCGAAGCACAGTGGTACATGCAGGCAGCCAGGACTAATCGATCCAGACTTGCACATGGCATCGAGTCTACAATCTGACCTAGTCCCACGACAGCAGGAAGAAACTGAGAAATAAAGCAACCTGCCTACGATGCATTCAAGGCCATTCTGGGTTACAAAATGAGTTCAAGGCCAGCCTGCACTAGACAGCAAAATCCTGTCTCCAAGCAAAAAAAACAAACTCCCGCCTCCGGCCTCCTATTGTCTGCATCACCTTCCCTCCACTAAAGCTCTGGGTGGAGGAATCCACAATTCTCGGCAGTCTGGAAATCAGTGGCTGAGGGCTGAGAGTGATGATGGTGACGATGGAGGTAATGAATGTGATAATGGTGGTGATGCTGATGATGGGGACGGCGGTGATGGGTGTAGAGACGGTGACAGGAATAACGGCCATAATAATATGAGAGATGCCAAGTTAGCAATCACCTGTCAGATAGCCAGGCCCAGCCTCAGTTTCTTGGGGGTCTTTTTGCGTTGTTGCTATTGTTTTGGTTTTTGTTTTTTCGAGAGAGGGTCTCCCCAGGCTGACCTGGAATTCACTATGTAGTCTCAGGGTGGCCTCGAACTCTCGGCGAATCTCCTACCTCTACCTCCTGAGTGCTGGGATTAAAGGCGTGCGCCACCGTGCCCGGCAGTGTTTCGTTTCGTTTCGTTTTGTTTTCTGAGGCAGGGACTCACTCTAGCCCAGGCTGACCTGGAACTCACCCTGTAGCCCCATGCTGGCCTTGAACTCCTTCCTACCTCAGCCTCCAAAGCGCTGGGATTAAAGGCGGGTGCCACCACGCTCAGCTTCAGCCTCCGCTGCACTGTGCCTCCTGTTACACTCACGGCGGTCTATAGGGTTCATATTATTAACCCTATTTTCTAGACCCAAGGGAGCCTGGAAGACCCAGGGGGCCTCCCCCCCCCACCCAAGGCCACACAGTCCCTAGGGGCAAGCCAATATAGACAGCCGACCTACTTCTCAGAGTCCACATCCTCATGTCACAGTAGCCCGGTCCCGCGTCCCCCCTGGCCAGTGTAGCGCACAGTCCCGTGACTCTCGGCTGTAAAGTAGTGGGGACAACCCCCGGGAGTAGAACCTGGGTTTCAGAACCACCGAGAGGATGCGTCATCTCGGACCCCGTCAGCATCCAGAGCCTGGCAGCCCACGACATGGGCAGGGCTTCAGAGGCAGCTTCGCTAGGTGGGGAAACTGAGGCTTTGGAAGGGCTGACACAGGCTCCTGGGCGACTGTGCTGGCCAGCACATTAGTCACCATGCAGGACCCTAGGCAGGCCCAGAGCAGGCAGAGTCATGTCGGGTGACCTTGGGCAAGCCAGCCCGAGCTACTTAGTGAGTTCCAGGCCAGCCTGGGCAATGAAGAAGGGCCTGCTTCAAGCTAGTAATGGGCCATGAGTGGTGGTGCATTTTAATTCCAGCACTTGGGGGGAGGCTGAGGTAGGAAGATCACCATTGAGTTCCAGGCCAGCCTGTGTTACACAGTGAGTTCCAAGTCAGCCTGGGCTAGAGCAAGACCCTGTCTTAAAAAAAAAAAAAAAAGAGATAATAATGATAAAAACAATAATTCACAGGAAAGGGCTGTCGTGTCTTCTGCTCAGCACAGCCCCCTCCTGTGACTCTCCCTTATGGAAAAATCACTTTTAGGCGTCTAAGTCCTGGCTTGGGGGCTCTGAGAACCAGGCACATCCAGCCACCAACAGGCCAGTGCGGGGCCCACTGCCTCACCGTGTCTCGGAGGAGAAATTGCCCAAGACTAATTGCAAGTAATATTTAATTTTATCATGGATAATTACATGAAATTAATCCAGCTCCTACCCGGAAGCACTTTGTCACCATTTGCCTTTCGAGGGAACCAAGGGGAGAAACCGTAACATGTGGGTGCGATGGGGTGCGGAGGAGGGAGAGGGCCCTGAGAGCTGCCTGCTCAGCCCACGGCTGTTCCAGTCATCGAGTCATCATGGCCCTGGCACTTAAGCAGCGCCGACTGCATGCACGTGTGCAGTGCCCCGCAGCCTGGCATATCACTTTGACCTCGGGATGACCTCCGCAGCGCCAAGGTCTGTGGTGACCCTGAGAACAGAGGCCAAGGTGGCCAGAGCCGAGCTTGTGCTGGAAGCCCTACATCACTACTTCCTACTTGTGTAACCTGGGACAAACCAGCTGACCTCTTTCTCGCTTGTTAAGTGGGTGCTCGGGAGGGAAACGTTCCCAGGGCTTCTGGGAGAGTCACTAAGTACACAGATCACACGTGGCACAGCCTTGGTACTTAGTAAGTCCTCAGGGCTAGGCCCATGACTGGCTGTCATCACCACCATCACCTCCCTCTCCACTATCACGACCACGGACACCGCCGTGAGAACATCATCTCCATCGCCACCATCGCCACGTCATCTCCGTCATCACCTCCATCATCCTCACCAGCATCTCCATCATCCGCATCACCATCCATGGGCACCAATCACACGCCTGTACTATTATGTTCAGTCTGAGGACGGGGAAACGGTCGGGAGACTCTGGGAAGGCCCAGCTTCCTCGATCATTTCCAAGAGGCCCCACACATGCACAAAGCCGCACAGCCCAAATAAGTCCCCATGCAACAGGCCGCCCAGCTCAGGTAGCCCCTCCCCAGGCTCCAGCCACCCCCCCCCCTCACCCCTGCCTGGTCCTCCAGGATCTAGCTCCATTTGGCGAAACAGGCTCCCTGGGGCACCAAGAAGAAAAGGGGGCCCCTGTCCCACAGCTGCTGCCGTTGCCAGCCTCTCCGAGGCCCGAGGGGGGCCCAGAGCCGTTCTGAAAGGCCGCCGGGCGCCCCGGGCTCATTCATCTGCTTGTGGGTGGCTGCAATGAGTTCATTTTACCACCGCAGAATATTAAGCAGCTCCTGTGGAAACAGATGCTGGGCTTTGGTGTCACGGCGAGCGGGCGAGAGAGCGAGGGAGGAAGGGAGGCCATAGGCCAGTGACAGAAAAATACAAGTTCCACTTCGCCAGCTCCAGACCTCCGCCGCGCCCATGTGGTCATCAGGGTGACCAGCGGCTGAGTATGTTCTTGGGGGTGGGGGAGCCATGCTTCATCACCTCTTTCTTCCTGCTGCCTCGGGAGGGAGGAACTCCGTGAGGCCCATTTCATAGAAGGGGAAACTGAGGCAGGAGGGAGCAGATGAATCCCTCAGGGCTGCACAGGAAAGGGGGCTGAGTTGCAAACCCTGCTCTGCAAGCATCTTCTTGGTCCCTCCATGGGATCTCTGAAGCAAAGAGATCCTCCACAGACCTGGAGCTGCCAAGTATGGGGGTGGGGGGGGGCGCCTGCGTATTCAGCCACTCCCCCACTCTACATACAGAGTACTTTCTAGTACTCTAATGATAATATCTGGCCTTGGGTCAAGCTTCTTGGTGTCTGCAAACATGTCTGGGTGTTTTTTTTTTTTTTTTTTGCATAGAAGATTTACTATAGCTTCCCTATTCTAGGAGAAGAAACTGAGGCCCAGTCAGCAGCAAGTGGGGGGACCCCAAAACTGCTGCCAGTAAAGCAGGCCGCCCCCACTGTATACCATACACCCACTGGCGGCCCATCAAGGAAGCGGCTTTTCCTCCCTACACTGGAGCACAGAGGGGTGAAGCGACTTGCCCAGGTTCAAAGGCCTCATTACAAGCTGGATCAGGTCAGAACCCCTTGCTATAATTCCCCACTGGCTCCCACTAGGGTCTCCCACACCTCTGACTATCTACAGAGGTGCTGAGCATTCACACGGAGGATCGTCTTTCCTCGGGGACTTTGTTGATACCTATTTGCTTCTTGGCCATTCCCAGTAATCGTGATGGCCGTAGTTGGTGCCTATTGAGGGTTACTAAAGTCACAGACCATAAAGGGTTTAGTTGCAGACAGCAGCTGTAGAGTCTGCAGAACTTCCAGGGGGTTGACACTACTACTGCCATTATGCACAGATGGGGAAACTGAGGCCTGGAGACAGCATGTATGATAGTTACCTATGTGCAGAAGGCGACTGTCAGGTACTAACCTTATGTGACCTTGACAGCACCCAGCCGCACATTTCTCTACTGAGCCCCGCTTCTCAGGCCGTCATCTCCCATAGGTCCTGGGCGACACCACACGTGACAGAGACCTGACCTCTTGAGACAGGACTTCTGTGCTCCTTCCTGTTGCCATGAGCTCCCCGTATCACCATACCAAGGTCAGCTTGGCTCAGGGGACACATGGGTGTGGGGAGGGGAAGGGAATGTGGCTTGACCACCCGCTGGCCAGCCCCATAGGCAGGCACTTTCTCCTTGGTGCCTGTGTCTGCTTGTCTGTAAAATGATCCCGGGGTATCAGGACTTCCAAGGGAGGCAAGAGAAGACAGACCCCCCCTCCCCAACTGTCAAACTAGCGGTCTGTGGTTTCGTGGCTACAGAATGACTAAGGAGCCCAAAGGCCATCTCTCTCACCGTACTCACGGGATGGCTGGTATGTGGGAACTGAGGGTTCAGACCTCAGAAAGCTGCACCCTAATGTCATTCCCACCTGTGACCACCTGGGAGGCTGAGCCCGGCACTACCCACCTGAGCCTCAGTTTCCCTGTCTGACAGTCAGGAGATCCAGGGCACTGATGGGTTCAGGTGGTGAATGTGACCAGACCTGCCCATGTATGTCTACATGGAAGACTTCAGGCTTCACGTGCTGTGGGGACAGTCTTCTAAGGCAGGCCTCTGTGCCTGCCGCCCCTCCCACCACATAAGTGATTTATAGCTTAACTCCTAAAGAAGGAATGCAATGGCAATGTCCCCCAACTCCAGGGAAGAGAGTGGGGAGCAGAACCCTTGTGTCCCTGATCCCTGAGTTAGGGCTAAGCTCTCTCCAAGGGCACCCAGAGCAGCTGAGACTGGGTTGTCCTGCTTCCCACAGCTGCCCCCTGACCAGTCCATGCCAGGTGTCTTTGCATTATTTGAAAAAGGGAAGAAACGCAGTCACTCTGAATAGACACACAGGTTGGGGGACCAGCTAGCCAGCCAGGAGGAAGGTGGAGTTACAGATTTCCTTTACCAAACCTCAACTTCTCCCAACCAAAACAAAAAAAAAAAAAAAAAAATTTTTTTTAAAGAAAGATCTAGAAAGAAGGCAGAAAGGGGAAGGAGAGAATTACAAGGTATCAGACACATCCCCAGGGTCACTGAGCCCTGGTGCACTTTGTGATGAATCAACCCTGACAGGGGTTTTTGCCCAGGGGCTTCCTGCACAGGGCTGTGGCTAGGAGCGCCCCATTTGCAGAGCAGGGCGGCCTCTCCGGGGTTGGGGGAGTTGCTCAGACATGGCGGAAGGATTGGGGGTGGGCGGGGGGGGGGGAGGTGGCTTTATCCATCTCAAGGCCATCTTCTAGTTAAAGCCAAAAATGATAAGGAATTTATCAAATGTGATTTTCGCAGCAAGCCCCTAATTAAGAGGTGAGTCCCAGTTTAATTGCCCTCAAACGCAGGCAGGCCCAGGCAGACGAATTTTCAGTCTGACCTCATTAAACAATAATAATAACCAAATAGAATGCAGAGGAGAGTGCAAAGTCCGGCAGGAGGCTGACTAGAGTAAAGGGGGAGGGGGCGAGTTCGTAAAGAAGGGGTGGGCGGCCAGGCCTGAATCCTACCCCCACCCCCGCCTGCCCATCACCCTCTCGGGCTCCTGCTGCAGTCTTGACGTGGAGGATCTCCGAGTCTTCGCCCTGGAGCCACTGCCCCCCCCCAGCCCTGCCTCCCCGGGAGCTACCTTGCCAAGAATATAAATTGGAAGTTTGTCCCCCCCCCCCATACACACCCCATCCCACCCCAGGCAAAGGCTACATGCCAGACAAAAGGACTCAGGACTGGTCATCTGGGGTTGTTAGGGGATGCAAAGAGGCCCAGAGAAGCCAGACTATTGAGGGCGGGGGGGGGGGGGGGGATGAAAGTGAGGGAAGGAGAGAGAGCAAAAGGAGGAGGTGGGGAGGAGCGACCCAGCAAACACCTGGGGAAATTGTTCAATGAGTTCCCAAACAAGCCTGGGCTAGGTCCAAAAAAAAAAAAATGACTTTCAGGGTGTGTCCCCTGTCCTACCTGGGTGACCAAGGACCTTGAAGAAACTGCTGAGAAACTCCTCTCCTGGGCTTGCTACTCAGGAGGCAGTGTTTTTAAGGGCTTCCTGCACGGGGCTGTGGCTAGGACAACTCCTGCCGTCAATGTTCTGTTAAATGTCTTTAGCACTCTTGCCTTGATTTTTTCAGAAGTCTCCTCACTTTAACCAGGGGCTGATTTTCCTAAACCTACATAAACAGGGATCCTGGAGCAGCTATGCGGTGCTGGGTGTTGAAAAACCAACAGACTGCCAGGTGTGGTGGTGCGCACCTTTAATCCCAGCACTGGGGGGTGGGGGGAGAGGCAGAGGGAGGAGGATCACGAGTTTGAGGCCACCCTGAGACTACATAGTGAATTTCAGGTCAGCCTGGGCTAAAGTGAAACCCTACCTTGAAAAGGAAAAAAAAAAAAAAAAAAAAACCTAGCAGACTGCCCAAAATGCAAAACGCAGGGTTTCTGGGGCCGGAGAGCTGGCTCAAATAGTTACAGGCACTTGCTTACAAAGCCTGATGGCCTGGGTTCAATTCCCCATTACCCACGTAAAGCCAGATGTACAAAATGGCACATGCACCTGGACTTGGTTTGCAGTCGCAAGTTGTCCTGGCCCTCCTATTCCCACTCCCCAGCGTGTGTGTGTGTGTGTGTGTGTGTGTGTGTGTGTGTGTTTGCAAATAAATTCACTATGTAGACCAGGTTGGTCTCAAACTCACAGTGATCCTCCTACCTCTGCCTCATGAGTGCTGGGATTAAAGGCATGTGCCACCACACCCAGCAAAAAAAATAAAATAAAAATTTAATGCAGGTTTTCTACCTCAGAGCCAGTTTCTTACTGACAGGAGCTCAAAAACATGCAAGGACCCTGGGAATTTCTTCAAGAGGCAGCAGCCACTCTCTCTGCCCGGCCCTGCTCTGCCCTGCCCTGCCCTGCCCTGCCCAGCACCTGGGACCATATTCCAAAACTGCAGGCCCATCTCACCACAGTCCTGCCCAGGATGCCCACGCTGTAGGCAGGGATGCCACCCTATAGGTTTCTGACTCCTCCTGCCATGAAGGGGGGAACACGATTTACACTCAAGTCGGAACATCTGGGACATGCCTGGTCTGAGGGTCTTCATTTATCTGCCTTAATCCTCACCACACCCTGATTAACCCAAAAGACAGATGAAGAAACTCAGGCGCAGGGAGTCACAGCCTTCGCTCCCTTAGGTCTGGCCAGCAGGAAATCCCACCATGGTCAGCTTGACCTCAAGGACCATTGGGTGTGCCCGGCAGGCTTCTAAGGGCAAACATAGCCAACAGTAGCTGGTGAGGAGTAGGGCTTGGACAGAGAGGTGGGTGGGTAGGGCTGGAACAAGGACTCCCTGCCCTGGGCAGAGATGAGGGTCCAGGATCCTGATCGAAGCCTCGCGAGGAGGCCTCCACTCTCCTTCTAGACACCTGAGGCCCGAGTGGGCAGCACTGGACCCTAGTGTGCTTACTGCAGTGGACAGGCACTGGTCCCAGAACCTGGCACCTGTAGAATGCAGCCCTGACAGGAAGCTCTGTTCCTGTGAGCACAAGGAAGGTACTAGAACCATAGCAGGATTCCCCTTCTCCATTTACTGGGGTCCTGGGAGAGGCCAGGACCCTGTATCTTGCGTCCCAGTGGCACAAGCAGGGCCACGCGGCTGGCCTTACCCTAATCAGACCTCGTAGGGGACACACAGCTCCCTCCAAGTGCCTCGGAGTGTGGCTGAGACCTGCCAGGCCCAGGTCGTTGCCGGGCCACTCCCAGCTGGCTGGCCTTGGGCTTCAGTCCTGGAGCCTCAGTTTCCCCTATGTATCAGTGGGGTTTGGCCTAAGTGATGGTCAGTTTCTGGGAACTCCTCTGCCATACAAAGCGAGGGAAGTTAGTCCCAGCGCTTGAGAGGCTGAGGTAGGAGGAGCACTGTGAGTTCGAGGCCAGCCTGAGACTGATTCCAGGTCAGCCTGGGCTACAGCAGGATCCTACCTTGGGGAGGTGTGTGGAAGAAGAGGAAGGAGAAGAAGAGATTCCCAAAAGTGGATAGCCAGTCAGCCACCCAGAGCCCAAACCTACCATACTCCTCCGGCTAGCACCAGAGGAACCGTGGCCGTTCCTGTAGGATAACTCTGCAAGGTCTGGGAAACAGTGCCTGAGGGAAGGAAGGAGGAAGCGGGCTCCCTGGACCGGGGCGTGAATCCTGCCTGGATCAGAAGAGCACAGCCATCTTCCGTGCCCCACCTGAGGTAGGCAGGGGGCCCACCCTGCGGCCCCAGCTCCCTCATCCTGGTGCTTCAAACTATCCAAAAAGAGTTTTCACTGAGCAAGCGTGGCGGCGCATGCCTTTAATCTCAGCACCCAGGAGGCAGAGGTAGGAGGATCCCCGTGAGTTTGAGGCCAGCCTGGGACTACCATAGTGAATTCCAGGTCAGCCTGGGCTAGAGTGAGACCCTAACAACCCCCCCAAAAAAAGTGGAGGGGGGTTCACCTTTACAGAAGGGTTAGGATGTAGTGGAGAAAAAGACTTTTCTATGATACTTTGGGCTCAGAATAATCTCTGTTAATTGCACACCTATGGTGACAGTCAGATGCACAAGGTGGCACATGAATCTAGAGTTTATTTGCAGCAGCTAGAGGCCCCTGGCATGCCCATTCTCTGCCCCCTGTCAAATAAATAAACAAAAGGGGAAAAACGCTGACTTATCCTTGCCCACAAGCCCCGAGTGGTCAGGACCCTCTCTCCAGGGACTCTCTCCTTACAGCAGCCTTGTGCCCAGAACTGACTTGCTCTGTCCTGCCTCCTGCAACTACAGTTTGCCTTATCCAACACCCATCCCCTACAGCTGGGCATGAGCACGGCTGGTCCAGGTGACAGGAGTCCACTGCTACAGACGTACTCAGGAGTTGTGCCACTGAATCACCTGCCACCGTGGAAGCATTATACACTGTGGGCACTAGCAAAGGAGGGCTTCGTTCCTCCCCCAGAATGCCACAGCACGCTCTCCACCTGGGCCTCAGGCCTCACTGTCCCCGCCTCCCAACAAACAGCCCATCTGGGGACCCAGTCTAGAAGCTCATGCATATGTCCTCTTCTAAGTCACAGCCTGGCACAGCCTCATTCTTCCTGTCTATGGGCCTGGCCCCTCCCCTAGGATGAAGACAGAAACAGAGGGTCGTGTCCGGCAGGCTCCCCACTGGACCCCGGTTCCTAGAACAGGGTGCGTCTGTTGAAGGATCCAAAGACTGTTCTGAACCTGACCTCCACACTCACTGTTACTCAGGGCTTGTCTCTGTGCTATTGAAGCAGGAGCCTGGGTAATTTAAAAAAAAAATTTTTTTGTTTCTGTTTATTTATTTGCAGAGAGAATGGGCACACCAGGGCCTCTTACCACTGTAAATAAACTCCAGATGCATGAATCACTTTGTGCATCTGGCTTTACGTGGCTACTGGGGAATCGAACCCAGGATGTCAGGCTTTGCAAAACCAGTGTCTTTAACTGCTGAGCCATCTCCCCCAGCCCCTGGATGATTCTTTGTTGGCAGAAGGGGGCTGTCCCATCTCCTCAGCCTCTATTAAGAAGGCAACAGGACAGGGCTGAAGAGATAGCTTCGTGGTTAAGGCGCTTGCCTGCAAAGACAAAGGACCCAGGTTCTATTCCCCAGGACCCATGTAGGCCAGATGCACAAAAGTGGCATATGGGTCGGTCTGGAGTTTGTTTGCAGCAGTTAAAGGCCCTGGCGTGCCCATTCACTCCCTCTCAAATAAAAAATAAAAGCCGGGCACGGTGGCGCACATCTTTAATCCCAGGATTCGGGAGACAGAGGTAGGAGGATCGCTGTGAGTTTGAGGTCACCTGAGACCTCATGAGTGAATTCCAAGTCAGCCTGGGCTAGAGTGAGACCCTACCTCGAAAAAACCAAAAAATAAAAATAAAAAATAAAAAAATAAAATGAAGACAACAGGAGCAGCCTCGCCCCTACAGATGGGACAACCAAAACCGTCACTAGACACCACCAAGCACTGCCTAAGAGACATGCTCGCTGCCCTCCCCACCACCCCCCACCCCACCCTACCCCTGCTGCAGCTCATCCCAGCCAGAGACTCTGAGGTTCAGAGAGGAAGCAGGACTGAGCTGAAGGTCCCCATGTGGGGACAGACAATGGTCCCTTCCCATCATGCTCTCTGCTCCGCCCCCTAGCTCTGGAGAGACACAAGGGTTATGCATGCCTACAGGGGAAGAAACTGAGGCTCCGAGAGATGGAGTACCTTGCCCAAGGTCACACAGCACAGATGCATCCAGACCAGGTCTGCCTGACTCTAATCATCTAATCCTGTTCAGGCCCCTCCTGAGGTGTCAGACATAGGGGTTTCAAGTCCTGCAGCTGGATCTCAGACTGGTTTATGACTGGCTCTGGCTCCCAGCAGAACCAGGAGGCTGGGGGGACAATACGGATCTTCAGTTCCTCCAACCCAGCAGGCTGACCATCACTCAGCATATCAGGGACCTGGCTCCCAAGCCCAAGAAGAGAGGGAAAGCTGTCAGGTACAAGAAAAACACCTCCACTCTCCTTCTCTGCCACTGTGGACTGGGCCCTGACCATGCTGCCAGCCCGCGCTGGGGGTCTGCTCTTCACGACACACCACAAAGGCCCCTGGGGAGGCTGGAATCCCTGTTGCAAGGATGGCAAGCCCCAGCCAGGCCTCGTCCTGTGACATGCTCTGACCAAGTGTCCCAGGGTCAGGCCAGGCCTCCAGCCTCCACCCACCCACCCATCTTCTCTGCGTGCCTCAGTTTCCCCAACCCTGAACGGGACAAACAGTAAAAGTGACACAATCGCACACCTCCTAAGTCAATGTGGGCTTAACCGACAAAACAGCTGGTACAGAGTGGGTGGTGCTGTATGCCAGGCAGCCTTCTAAGTGCCAGGTCACTGGGCTAGAATTTTATTAGCCTCTTTCACCAAGGAGGAACTAGAATCACAGAGAGGCTGATTAACACGCCCAAGGTCACAAAGCTAGGAAGAAAAGTTGCCGGGGTTCAAACTACTAAGGTTGTCTGGCTTTGGAGCGCTTCTGCTGGGAATTAGAATGCTCCCTGCAGTCATTGGGTCCCCTTGTTACTCTTTTTTTTTTAATATTTTTTATTTATTTATTTGCAGGAGAGAAATACATACCCCAAGGCCTCCAACCACTGCAAACACTCCAGACACTTTGCGTATCTGGCTTTACGTGGCTACTGGGAAATCGAACCTGGAGTCATTAGGCTTTGCAGGTGAGTGCCTTAACCACTGGGCCATCTCTCCAGCCCTCGGACATTACTCCTTTTTCCTCTTTTCCCGATCACATCAAGGAAGATGCCAGGCAGAGAGTAACATGGTGGCTTGTGTAAGGCCACACAGTTCAGACGAGCCTCCAACATGATTCACTCATCTGGAGGCCCCGATGGCTTCCCCAGGGTCAAGACCCATTTATTTTTCTAATATTTTACTTATTTATTTGAGAGAGAGAGAATGGGCATGCCAGGGTCTCTAGGAGCTGCAAAAGAACTTCAGACTCATGTGTCACCTTGTGCATCTGGCTTACACGGGTACTGGGGACTCAAACCTGGGTCCTTAGGCTTCACAGGCAAGCGCATTAACCACTAAGCAATCTCTTCAGCCCAAGACCCATCTTCAGGGGGAAGAGGGGCATGCCCCAGCTGCAATGGGGGTGGGTGATGTGTGTCCCTATGCTTTCAAGAAACATTTAGAAACTTCTGATTTACGAAAATCTGGTTTGGTCTGCACTAAAATCAGCCAGACAAGATTATTTTTTTTCTTTTTCTTTCTTTTTTTTTGGGGGGGGGGGCTTGTTTTGAGGTAGCCCAGGCTGACCTGGAATTCATTCTGTAGTCCCAGGCTGGCCTTGAACTCACAGCGATCCTCCCACCTCTGCCTCCCACATGCTGGGATTAAAGGTGTGCGCCACCACACCCCGCTTCCAGATGAGATTTGATGCCAGCTCCAAAGAGAAGAAAGGGCACAGTCATGGCTCAGCCACACTCCACCTCATCCGGAAGCTACGCTGTGTGGTCTCGGCTGAGCTGCCTGACCTCTCTGAGCCTCAGTTCTCTCAGCTGGAAAATGTTTTCAGAAGAGAAAAGAGAAAGTAGGCCTGTCTGTCTCTTTCTCTCTCATTCTAGAATTGCACCTGAACTTTCACCTTAGCATCATTTCAACGACGCAAAGGTCCCTGTACACCACTGGTGTCCGTCACCAATACACGCCTAACAAATGACTCTGCATGGACACTGGACAGGGAACAGTGGGCCAGCAGACAGCCCGTGGCGGCCAGTGAAGAGACTTTCCACGATGACCAGTCTGAGCTTGGCTCTAAGAAGCTCTGAGTTGACGCTCCTCCCATGACGCGCCACGCAGGCAGGCCCTGCTGGACCTGGCCCCCTAGAACTGCTCCTCAGTGGGCACCAGAGACCAAACAGCCCCTCTCCCAGTTGTCTCCCAGGGGGAGGAAGGGAGCCCCTTCTCCGCACCCCGGCCAGGCCAGAGTCGGGCACGGTAACACAGGCTGAACTGAGAACTATCTGTCTGCATTGAAATCCCCAAACGTCCCAAGGCTAAGGCAAGAAAAACACTCCACATGTGGGCAAAGGCAGCTCTCCTCCCCATCCCAGCCTCAAAGTGGACGGTGAACACTCTACCATGTAACTTTTGAAGTTCTGGCCCACGCAGGCAAGGAAGGGCTGGGGCACAGTGTCTGCTAGCTAAAAATAAAAATAAAAATTTTTTAAAAAAAGGTCCATTTTACTCTCAAGTTCAAAATGAAACAAGCTTCTACTTGGGAAAAGAATTTCATTAGGGGGAAAATATAATATAAAAATACCCATTTAGAAAGAATGTGCTATTAATTCTTCGCACTCTATGCAGAAGGGAAAATTGCATTTTTATCTAAATGGTTTTTCTGCATAAGCCATTTACAATATTCCTTGCCTTTCTGTAATAGGCCCCACTACCATTAGTACTGGGACACCCAGGCTGAAGGCTGAACGCGCCCTCAAACACACTGAATACATGCGCACCCCCAAAAGCCACTCAGAGCGGCACTCTTGCAGACAGGCCCCCATTCCTCCCGAAGGAAGAAATAAAAAATATTGCTGGGGGCGGGAGGACTGCTGGGGACGAGACAAGATGGTTTGAGTTAAAAGCAAATGTTCTGGGTCCCTTCGGCCAGCTGCAAAACTACCGTGGATTTCGGGTTGTCCGGCTATAACCATTGAGCCATCCCCCCTGCATGTGTATAGATGTGAGTGTGGCTCAAAGAGTGCGCGTGCACGTGCGCAAGCGTACGCAACACATCGCGCATGCGTGCGCACACACACACACACACACCCTCCATCAACCAAGCAAGCAGGCCTGGGATGAAACCCGGGATATCAAACAAACTCAATTCTAGACGCCAAGACAGCAATGACGCTGTTTTCCCATCAAGCCGAGAATCCAGGATGTGAAAATGGAGAGTAACATAAACAACACTCCAAGCAGATTCTAGGTGGTGTTGTGACCTCTGTCACTCAGAACAGCCAACCACCCCTCAGGAGTGAAGTGACAAGAGGCCTCGTCACACCCAGCGCACGGTCCCCCCGCAGCACCTCATGCCCGAATGCCAAGTCATCTCAAACTTCAAACTGCGGCACTTTTTTTTTTTTTTTCCGAAATGTTTTTTTTTTTTTTTTTAATTTTTTTTTCCAACTCTTTCTCCATTGGAGTCCCAAAATAACTACTGCATACCAAATGTCGGGGAGCTAAATTAATTCATTAAGGAAATGCAAGGGGCTGGTATGGGTCCTGGGCTTGAGTGGGGTGCCTTCCATTTCACTCCATGAGCCACATGCCTTGACTCTGGCTGCTGTCTTCCGGGCACTGCCTGGCCCATAAATTCCTCCTTTCCTAACAAGGAGTCCCGAAATGTCATAATTATAGCTGATGGAGGTAACAGGTGTGCCCCCCCCTCTATCCCCCCACCGTGTCCCCCAGACAAGCCTCTGAAAGATTTAGTAGTCCAGCCTGGGGTGTCGTAATTACAGGAAACGACTCTGGTTTTAAGGGTTAGATAAAGACCCTCTCCAAATTTAAGGCCAGACACCAATGTCCATTAGACTTTAACGGGCCCACATAAAAAACGAAATTGTGTCCTCATCCCTCCCAGCGCCTGCTCCCTCGGTGCCTCAAGTTCACTGGCACTGTGCCGAAAACGCTCCAGTTAGACCTGGTTCTGCAAAGACAAGGCCTCAGAGGAAACTGGTGCGCAAGAAATGGAAGCAAACACGGGACTGGGCGGGGGGGGGGGGGGGGGCGGGGAGGTGGGGTCGCAGGAATGGCCGCTCAGGAAACTGCTCAAAAACTGTCATCACCCAAACCTGGCTTTTGGGGGGCAGTGGTTTTTAAAGTGTGGAATTTTAAAGTGTGGAATTTGCGCTGGTCATCTGGGATCAGAGACGGGCAGGGCCATGGGGTGTCCCGCGGACAAAGGGGGTTAGGGGAGCAGCCAGGCTGAAAGCACCCACACAGCTCCTCTTTGGAGACCCGGTGTTCAAAAGAGACCTTGAAGGCAGTTTGTTTTACTTTGCTTTCTCCCGCTTCCAAGACCTCAGCATACTTTCTTCTTTGGAAACGCATTTCTAAAAAGCTACACTCGAGCTCAGACACATGAGGCCACCATCACACCATTTGTCACAGCAGCAGCACACGGGACACAAGAGTGCTTCAGAGCAGTTGGATTCCAAGGGATCAGGAGCCATCCCATCCCAGTCTATTAAGAAATAATGCTTGCTGGAAAGCCGGGCGTGGTGGCGCACACCTTTAATCCCAGCACTCAGGAGGCAGAGGTAGGAGGATCGCCGTGAGTTCAAGGCCACCCTGAGACTCCATAGTGAATTCTAGGTCAGCCTGGGCTAGAGTGAGACCCTACCTTGAAAAACCAAAAAGAAAAAAACAAAAGACAGAAAGAATGATGTTTGGAATCTTTCTGGGGTCCCTGGCTAGAGATACCAAAGGGGGCCTTGCTCCGTGGCTGCCTCCAAGGCCCTGGGAGGTGGGAGTTCTGGAGAACCAGCTGGCCAACAAGGGCCAGCTAAGGGGCCACTCGCCCCTTCTTCCAATCCAGCAAACAGCGGTTAAGATTTGTTCTTCCCTGACGGGTGAGTGGGTCTCATTAATGCGCACACTTGTGCACGCACCCACACGTGCACATACACACGCGACTCCAAACCCAGCGAAATGCTTCTTACGAACTGAGCGCAAGATAAGTGCTTATTAACTAAACGGATCCAAAATAGTGAACTATACAAGAAGATGGAGCCAAACTTCGAGCTGGTTCTTAGAGGGAGGGAAAATAGATATATATCTTTTCATTTCTTATCAAGACTTCTCAGGCCGAGCACAAAACTGGGCTGCACACCCGGGCCCCTAAACAGAATCCTCAAATGGCATCCACAGGGCTATGCCCAGGCCATTTAGAGATAGTCACAGCATAAGGATGGTGAAATTGCCTTTGTCTAAAAAAGCCAAATTTTGGTCCACAGCCTCCTCTGCCTCAGACACCAACCAGCCACCCAGCAGTATGTGGGGAGACAAAAAAGGCCCACTCGCTTTCAGTGCGCGTCTCTCTGGTCCCTTGAAGACAGGGGTAAGTTTCTGCTGCGCGTGGCTTATTTGTGTAAGGGAAATCTTCCTTTTGCTGAATTCCTCGCTGACTTGAGCTCCCTTTTTTTTGCCCACCATTCAGAAAAAGGAGGAAAACAATATCTACGGAGTGGGGGACCAGTGAGGACACGCTGGAGCTCCGAGGCAGTGGGGTTGCCTGTGGGTCTATGGGAGGCAAGATTCGCCCTGAAGAGAACTCTTCCGGCCACATCACAGGTCAGCAGGGGAGAGGTCATCTACTCCCTGTCCTCCCACCCCATCATACTTCACTTACGGGATGACCTGGACACATCGTGGTGGAGGACTTGGCCCCAGGCACATCACTGTGGCTCAACCACCCAGGCCTGTCCCCAGTTTTGTTCCCCCTGGTGAGCCTCAGTCACTCAACTCAACAAAAAAAAAAAAAAAAAAAGGGACTGATTTCGAACAGAGCCGTAATGTGGTCATCCACTCTGGTCAGGGCCCTCCATATCTACAACCCCCTACATCTGTGGTCCTATGGGAGCTCCCAGCCCAGTAGAAAAAGCTTGGCTAGACGCTCTACATCCTTTGTGATGGCCACGCCGGTCCCCAAGCAATTCACACCACCTCAGCCTTGCCTGCGAGATGCTCTCAGAGATGACTTCCACCGTTACACAGCATTTTCCACTCCTAAAACCCCAGACGCTGTAAATAAAATTTCAACTTCACCCCAGTCTATCTATCTGTCTGCAACTGCATCCCCCTCGCCCCAAGGAAATGAACTGTACCCCGGTCTTCCAAACTTGGGAGAGGGTGTTTCTCTCTCTGCCTTATGACTCCTGGGAAAGGGAGGTAGCGTGTCCATGTCAGCACTTGGACCCTAAAACTGTTCAGGTTTCTCAAACAGCCCATGAGGACATACAAGAGCCTGCTAACTCCTTGGCGAGCTCAGCCAAGTCTGGCTGCGTCCTGCGTCCTGTGAGCTGAGCCTGGGACCTGTGTCGACTCACCCACCCCCTCTGATCTAAGATGGACCCTTAGGAGTGTGCTGTTCCTCGTGGTCATTGTCATCATTTGACAGTGCTTGTGTTCCACAGTGTCATGGTGGCCAGAAAGGGTTGTGTCTTTTTTTGTGACACCCCACCCTGTCTGAGTGAGTGGATGAACAGTGTGTACGTATGTGCACGTGTATGTGTGTGTGGTTTGCACAGACGCATGCATGGAGGGGTTCACTCACTAACCGTAACCTCACGTTCCAAGAACTCACGAACACAGTCAGGAACGCACACAAGGCACACTGGGTCCCTGGACTTCAGGACAGACAGTGCCCTCAATTACACCATGCGGAGGCCACAAGCATCAGAAAAAACCCAGAGATCTCGTCAGTCCCAGGGAATTTTTCTATCCTATGCTTCAAGATCAAATGAAACGCTTCTGCCCAAAGACCCTTTAAACTCTTATCAGCACCAAGAAGGAAAAAGTGATTTTAAATCCTTGAGACTGAACGCATTGACAGGCCGCTCAGTTGTCACAGGCAGGCTGAGGAAGCAAGAGGAGAAGGCTCCAGAATGCCTCCAAGTTACTTTACACAATCTGTCCTCCAAAAGCCCCTGATGTCTGAGGTGCTTGGAGGAATACCTGAGACACAGTTCTCACTGAGTGTCTTGAAAGCACCTAACTTTCCAATGACCTTCCAATGTAATGTGTCCCCTACACACCTTCTCCATCCCACATCGGTTCACCCAAACCAAACATAAGCACAGTTAAATTGAACTGCAACCCCCTCCCCCCAAAAAAAAAAATCCAGAGACTGACAGAGGGATTAAAACTCCAGGAGCAAACATTCTGTGAGGAGTCCAGAACTTTTCACAGAGAGGTCAAGGATGGCAAGAAAGACAAAAACGAGGGCTGGAGAGATGGCTTAGTGGTTAAGGTGCTTGCTTGCAAAGCCTAAGGAGTCAAGTTCAGTTCCCCAGGACCCACATAAAGCCAGATGCACAAGGTAGTGCATGGTTTTGGAGTTCGTTTGAAGTGGCTACAGGCCCTGGTGCGCCAATTCTCTCTCTCTCTCTATCTATCTATCTATTTCTATCTGCCTCTTTCTCTCTCATGCTCAAATTAATTAATTAATTTAAAAAAAGAAAGAAAGAGAAAAACGAAGGCTTTGACTCACAGGGCTGGCCCTACAAGCTCTAAGGGAAGTGGTCAGTGGACCTGCACTCTAAATGCAGACCAAGGCAGCTGCTTCCTACAGCCAGGTGAGGTTTGTGTTGGGACATTTATTGGGGGGGGGGGTCGCTGTATCTGCCAGTTCATTCATGTAAGATGTTCCTTTGGGGCAGGAATAGACTAAGACCTCCAAACTGCTACATCCAATTGCTTTAGGTTTAAAGAGCATTTGAGTCTCTCTGATGAAGTATAAAATCGTGAAGGGATTTGCAGACAATCACTATAAAGTTCTCTCTCTGATCACGCTTCACAGGGGAGCCGTGATAACACAGACCTCCCAGTTTTCTCAGGCCAGAGGGAGAAGGGGAGCTGGGGATACTGGGCTATGATAGAGCCCCACTCAGTTAGGTACTAAGGGTGTCCATCCAACACGGATGATGAGGTCCAAGTTGGAAGACTTGAAACAGCCCCTTGAATTTGCAAGATTCGGGGAGGGGGACCTGTGGTGGTCTTTCCCCCCACTACCCCCCTTTCAGCGCCCCTTCAGGACAAACACTGTTGGGAGCAGACACTCTGCTTGATTCCCAAACCTCCAAGGCCCCTGATTAAAATGCAGACCAGCAAACAAAGCAGGACCGCGGCCTTCTCTAATCACTACACACACCCCCACCCCGAGAAAGCGATGGCTTTCAAACACCTCTCCTCGCTCAAGAAAATTAAACTCAACTCTCCCATCCGGGGCACAAAACCAGTATGGAGTTTAAGCCTCAGGATGTCCACCCCCACACGTGTCTCCTCACCCACAGAACTGACTGCTCCCCAGCGAGGCTAGGTGTTGAGTGCACATCCAAGGAAGACAGAGGAGTGATGGGCCGCCTTTGCACTGAGAGGCCCATCCGGAGATCTAGAACCATCTTGTGCTTGGCTTCTAGGCCCCTGAGTGGCCCACTGCTGGGGAATCTGGCGGGACTGTTGAACATGAGGACAGAGGGTCCCCACAGGCAGCCCCGTAACTAATTCGAAAGCCCAGCGTCGTCTCCGCCACATACGTCGTTGGTACCAAAAGATTACAATAAAGGAGAGGAATTTCCATAAATGAAAAGCAGAGTCCGCTTCCCACAATTGGGGGGAGGGAAGGGAAGGGGGGGGACGCTGATTCAAAGATTCCTCCTCCCCTCACAGGGAAGCAGCTCTGGCTAAACTCAGCCAGGGAGACGGCTCCACGCATGCTCCACGCACAAAACTCGGTGGAGGGCAACGTGCCTCTGCCACTGGAAGTCTCTGGATCAAAGTCATCCACGGCCCACCAGGCCCAAGAGGCCAACATTTTGTGATTAGGATCTTCACAATCCCCCCTCTATTTTTAGGACGTGTGCTCATGGGTCCCTGGACAGACTCAGAAGCTGTAAGCTAAGTAAGGCCACAGAGACAGGAGGGTTAGCCTCCCTTTCCGGATCACCTTCGGGAAGAAAGATTCAGAGGACAGTGGATGAGAAACGCACTTGGCCGTGGCTCACATAGATGCACATCCAGGGCAGTGGGGCTGGAGGAAGAAGGAGGGGGGGGGTTCCTTCGTGCCCTGAGTTACTTTCTACACTTCTACAGAGACCTCTCATGAGACCTGAGTCCCACCTGAGCCACACTCTTTAAAGTCAGCTCTCAGGTCGTTTCATAGAGTCATGGTGTGTGTGTGTGTGTGTGTGTGTGTGTGTGTGTGCACATGCGTGCAGGACGGGAATCTTGGAAATTTTCCTCCAAATGCCTCCTCTTCTCCATCACACGCCCATGGGTCTATCAACATCTCTGCCACGAGTAATCAAATCCCACACTCGAATCTGTCCACCCAAGATGCACCTAAAAATAGATGTGTCCTGATAAACTCATCCCCTCAGACAAACCCTGACTTAAGTGACGGTGAGGAAAAAGCTAGGCTGTCCCAGTCCCTTCCCGGCTAAAGATCTGAGTAAAACAACCAGAATGGGCTAGAAAGGTGGGGACATGCTGGCGGCATAGAAGCCCCTCTCTCCCCCGCACACCACACTCGGAGGAGCCCTCTGGTAGGAGAGGACTTGGCATTTCCCTGTTGCCTGCTTGTCCACACACACTCCCCAGACATTTGATCCTATTATATAAAAGCTCAGTCTTTTCATCTCTAAAATTAAACAAACAGGGGGAAACACGGTATTCCTAGCTGACAGTATCTATCTCCTAAATGGCGCAGGCAGAGGAGGTGGCTCCGTGGGCAAGAAACACAATCGGATGCTATTGTCACTCAAGTGGAGAGAATCGGGCCACTAGCGATTTGCTGAACGTCGCAGAGCTGAGCACATCCAGGAGATCCCAATCCGCTCCCGTCCGCCCTTCCACAGAGGGGAGAATCTGCCTCCTCTCATCTCCCCCTGGTCCTCCCAGACTGTTTATTAAAGATGTATATTTTATATCAGGAGAGCGGATCAGTTAACTTCTTGGCAAGGGCAAGCCGTATTCTCAGAACCTATTAAGATTCTTTGTGGAAATTTAAATATCTCTGTCAGGCAAACAAAATCATATCAGGAATCGTAGAATTTCATTGCTAGAAAGAGAAATTAGATTAAGCAACCCACGTTTCTCTCCTACACCTCAATAAAACAGAAGTCCATTTCGACAGCCTCTCTCCCTTCCGGTCTGAAGGGGCTTCACAAGAAATCTAAATGAATTTATATGAAAGAAAGCTATCCTGAGGAAGGCCTTTCCATCAGCCAAGGTTGTATCTCTGTGTGTTTGTGTGTGTGTGTGTGTGTGTGTGAGAGAGAGAGAGAGAGAGAGAGAGAGAGAGAGAGAGGAGGGAGAATGTGTTGAGTATATGTGGCATATTGGAACGCAATGCCTATTTAAAGACCAAGAGAACTGGAAAAAAAAATCTTGTAGCAGAAACCATGGCAAGTTCAACGCCACTCAGCTTCAGCCCCTTAAAACACCCTTGTCCTTTATTAATATTTAGTAGAAATGTATAATTGCAGATGTGCGCTACTTGGGGTTTTATGTCGGGAGGCGGGCAAGGAAGACAGGTTTATTACAGCCATGAAATATTAAAGCAGCAAAGAACAGTAGTTGTATGGTCCTGCGCTAGCCAGGGACCAGGCAGCCCGAGTGAACCAATGAATGTCAGCTGTACAAATGGGGCCCCTATCTGTTTACAGAACCCTGATTAGCACCTGCAGAGTTTAGGGTTACATCTTCCGGAGGAGCAAAAGTCACATGAAGGCATGCAACCCCCCCTCCGCCCGGGGCTGGGGGGATTTCTCAAGGCAACTGCAGTCTAGCTGTCCCCCCACCCCACCCCGCCCCACCTCCCCACCAAGATGAGTCTGAGTAGGTCTTTAAAATCTCCTCTCTGCTATAGCAAGGATGGACAACTGACTGGAGACCAGTGCCCCCCACTTCTTGAAGCTAAGATTTGCTCCCCCTCCCCAAGTTCACCCCCCCCCACCCATCCGAAGAAACTCAGTGTTCCATTCCTACCCACCTAGTACTTCCCGGGGCTGGTAGTAAACTGTGTGTGGACTGGAACATGCAGAGAAGCATGAAATTCCAAAAATTTCTCCCACATCTCTGTAAAAACATCATACTTCCAAAAAGGGCAAGATCGGGTGCAGAGCACGTAGGGAAGGCTGCTCAAGTTTCAGCGTGTGCAGAAGACCCCTCGAGGCCGGCCTGCGTTTTCAGATAGAGAACTCTGGATGGAAGAAGGACGTTTTGTTTGACCAGGACAACTTATCATAGAACATGGTTAACTCAAGTTGCGAAAGTCATCTGGGGCAGAAGAAGGGGGAAGCACCCTGTCTTCAGCTTAATGTCTATTATGTATATTATGTCACCAACACTCCTTCTTTCTCTGCCTTGGAATTCCTCCTTAGCCACACATGCCTATTACAAAGATAGGTAGATGGCTTGGCAAACTATTTTTAAAGTCACATCATCCTCATTGACTTTAATAGGTGTCTGAGTCACCCCAAACCTGGGATCATTTTGTTCCCCCCCCCCTTCACTTCTGCAATCTCACCCTTCCCCCACGCCAACTTTATGCAGACAGCTTCATGGCTGGATGTGGGGTTTCATCACGAAAAAGTTGTCCTGCGGGTTGAGGAAGAAGTCAGTGGAACGTGATATGGGGCAAGCTCATTACGTGAGAATCTGGCCTAGACGTTTTGAGGAACGCAGCTTGCCAGTCAACTTTCCTCCTGTCCCGGGGGACATCTAAAACCCAAAAGACAAGCTGGGCACGTCTCTGTGGCCACACACACTTAGGATGTCCAAAAGACTTCTCTGCTCCATCCAATCCCAGCATGGATCATTTTGTTAAATACCAACTCTCGGATTTTGTCGAGCGGAGAATTTCAGAAACGGTGTTAATATTTAATCACATTAGTACCGGCGTGTTTTACGGCGTGACAAAATAAAATATCATTACAAAAATGGGCTTTGCCGGAGAGGGGCTGCTGGGTTGACTGGGCTGGAAGCTAGAGAGAGGGTTGCCAGCGCAACCGGGCATCAGGGCTCTGGGCTACGGGGGCCCTGGACACTTTTAGAGCAAAGCCGGATGACTTCATGGTTTTGGTGGTGGTTGTTGTTGTTTTGGGTTTTTGTTTTTGTTTTTTGTTTTTTGTTTTTTTCCTTACTGTATTTCCAAGTGGCACACACTTCACTCTTGCCCTGTAAGCAGGGGACTCTCGGGCCTGCAGAGAGCTCTACGTCCCTACTTATCCAACCTGTGCAGATGGGCCTGCGGGCCGTTATCATAATGAAAAGTTTAATCGCCCTTATTTACTACCAGGAAGAGAGAAGGAGTCAAGCAGAGGGCCTGATTAAGGCCCAGCTCACAGCCCAAGGCTGCAGCAGCTTTAAAGGACCCCAATTGTTCATGATATCTAGGAACGGGCCCTCCGCTCATCAGAACAAAGGAGGTCAAGCCCTGTCCCTGCCGCCCATAAGGTGGCCAGCACTGAGGAAGCCCCTGTCTCCTTACAGATGGGGGGTGGTGGGGAGAGGGAGTCCCTTTAGCCTACCAAGGAAATCAACCCAAAAGTGACTAGCATATGCTTCCCCCCAAAAATTATATTTTTGCTCATCTGACCATGATAATGAAACAAACAAAACAAAACACGTCTTTAATGACATGTCTGCATACCCAGCCTGAACCCCACCCCTCAGTGAAGAAGTAGGAAGATATCTTTGTTAAAAAAAAAAAAAAAAAACTCATTATACCTCCCTCTCCTTGCAATACTTCTCTCCACCTAGCACAGCTCTTCTGAGGACCAGAAGAGAAAATGCTACTGGTCTGCCTTATTAATTCTCTAATTAAGAAAAAACAAAAACTTTTCTTTCCCTATTTTGGCTACTATGTTCTTAATTACTGGAAGGTGGTAAGAAAGGGAAGGGGAGGGGCGGCCAGGCCAGGCCAGGTAAAAGTGACAGGGGCTGAGATTAGTGCTAACCAGCTATCGATCGCTAGATCGAGATGTTGTGTACAAGAAAATAAAAGAGAAGGGGAGGGGACAGCAGTCAGGGTGCAGTGTCCAACTCCATTTTAAAAGGTAAAAAAAAAAAAAAAAAAAGCAAGGGTCCCAAACGAACCAATTTATGGCCTGGCCTGGAAGCAGCCCACAGAATGCTGATGCTGGGCTAGGGGTCTGCTGTGCATGCTAAACATGGGGCTTCCAGTGAGAGAGAGAGAGAGAGAGAGAGAGAGAGAGAGCGGCATGGGCCGTCCCGAGCTGGGCAGTCAGGGGAACAAAGAGAAAAGCAGCAAGGCCACTTTCATGAATGAGAAACCCTAAAGAAAGATACTCAGACAGGCACGGAGTTCCAAAGGCCTCAGCTCACAGCCTGCTCCCTTTCCAAATCCTCCTTCCTTGGGACCCAACACATTCCCTTCAAGCCGACCCTTTCCCAAACCCCAGGCTCAAGACAGCACGGTGGCATGTGGAGGGAGTGAAGAGTAGAGCACTGTTCAGAGAGGACAGGGAATGGTATGGGCACCATTTGTTATTATTATTATTTTTAAAGACAGGGTTAAATTGCCAGCCACTGGCACCATGGTCAAATTCTGCTCGGAGAAACTCAGAGAAGTCAAGTAAGGTTGGGGGGGGGGGGGATAGGGAGGACAGGAGGAGGGAAAGTGATGCTTTCTAATTTGAAGACAGACGCTCCTAGCTATATGTTTGTTGTTTGTTTGTTTGTATGTCTGAATGCCCCATTAAAATAAAATGAATACGTACTGCAGCCCAGTGTTCTTTGGGTTTAAGAGAACTGTTATTACTTTAACTGGAATGGCAGCCCATTTGCTATAACCCCTGCCCCTCCCACCTTAAAGGCCTCCAGGCTTGGTGAGGAGAGGTGTTTAGAATGCAAACGAGACCTGGGACTGGACATCTGTCACCAACGCCAAGCGAGATATTGACATACGCGGGTCCTTTGTGTCTTAGGGAAACACATCCATATCCCCATCCACAAATGATGTCCCAGACGCATGGTCTGGTGGCCGCCAAACAGATCTCACCCAAGTCCAGCGCCCCCCAACATCCCCCCCCCCCGCCTCATACCGACTTCAGGAAGATATACCCCAAGACAGTGACCTGCTCCTATAACCCTGAAAGGTCTCCAGGTTTGGGGTATATATTTTTTTTTGTCTTGTTTTGTTTTTCTTCTTTTCTCTTTCAATGAAACTCTCATCATGAAGAAGCAGCTACTCATTAAAAACAAATGTCAAATGAGGCATCACATCTGAGTGACGCTGTTGACACCAGGGCTGGCAACTTTCTCTGTAGAGACACTGTCACCAAAGCCAACTCCAGCGGCAGGCTGGCTGGCTAAGAAGGACAAGGTGGGAAGGAAGCATCCAGAACTTTCCAGGTGTCCTGCCCAGAACTCCTAAGGCAATGGGACTGAATGCTGAGGGCAACAAGGGTCAGAATAGGAAAAGGGAGGGGCCTAACTCCTCCAAGGCCTGTACCCTGAAAAACTCAGCTAAAATGGGGCACGGGGAGGAATTGACAAAAGGCATCTATAAATGATTCCCTGCAGGGTACCATCTAAGTTCTTGCCACCCTGGGAAACCGGAGTCCACCTGACAGACCCACAAGTTGTAACCAAGGAAGGCCTGGGCCCTGCAAGTCTCCCAAGACCCAAGGGGTAAGGCTAAGGCCTGCCCTGGGACTGGGGCATGTCACTCAAAAACAAGGAACACAGGCACATATACCTTCTTTGCTGTTGGGGTTCTGGGGCTTGGCCTTCTCCCAGGGCGCCAATGTCTTGTCATCGTCCCCGCTGTCCACCAGGGCCTTGTCTGCTGGCATGTACCAAGTGGTGCTGTGCTCAGCCATGAGGGAGTCCAGGTCAATGGTGCTCATGGCATTCTTGACCGCGTCGGAGCAGCAGCTGCCCAGCTCGCTGTCGCCGTTCTGGGCGCACTCTGCCTTCTTGCCACCTTTGAGCCCCAGGGGCTGGTCCTCGGAGATGCTGAACTGCTGTCTCTGTAACTGGATCTGCGCCTGAAGAATCTCCAGGGGATGGATGTCCTCGGTTGGTGGCCCAGCGCTGCTGCTGGTCGGGGTCCGGACCTGTTCCAGGCCCGGGGTGCTGGGATGGCCGGTGCCCGCACCCCCGCCATAGCTGTCAGGGGTGGAGGTCGAGGTAGACATGATACCCAGGCCCAGTGGAGGTGGGGGCGCCTTCGGTCCGTGTTCTCCTGCGCCCACCCCTCGGGGAGGGAGTTTAGGTGAGCCGGTCACCAGGGGGCTCCTGCCGGCTTTGGCCAGGGCTGGCGGGTTGTCGGAACTGGACGACACTTCGTCCTCGTTGGCGTAGCTCGTGCTTACCTCGTCCGAGGCGAACTCACCCACGTGGGGCGAGCTACTGTCCGACTTGGCCGCACCGTCCAGGGACGCCATGAGGTCCGGCTGGTCCCCCAGGAGCAACTCGGCTCCTTTCCCCCACGACGGTGACGTAAGTGCCTTCTCGTGGGGCGTGGGCGCCCCGCGCGCCTCGCTCACCGAGCTTGCCCCGACGGCCACTCCGCCTGGTGCCTGCTGCTGCCCGGGGCTCACCCCAGGGGCACCGCCACTGTCCGGAGCCGCCGCAGCAGAGTATTTGTCGAAGAAGGTCCCGGGGCTCACATGACCACTGTCCCTTTTTCTGCGCCCCCTTCCCCGGCCACCGCCCCCGGGGACTGGCTTGCCATCGTTCCCCGACGTGGATTCCAGGGTGTAATTGGGGGACAGGCTGGTGCCGTCCCCCTGGCTGGGAGGGTTGGGTGGACCCGAGGCTTTGGAGCCACTGTTACTGGTCCCTGATGGGCCTCCGGGCCCTGGGACCCCAGGAGCAGTCCCTCCTGGGAAGTAATCCGAGCCTGGGTTGCCTGGCCGCCGCCGCCCCATCGGTCTCATTCTGGGTCAGTTTCCTCTTGCCCTCGGGTGGGTTCTTCTTGTTGAAGGTCACGTTGAGGTTGGGGGCACCTAGGCTGGCGATCATGTTCTGGCAAGCAGTGGAGAGCGCAGCCAGGCAGCTCTGGCCAAACAGGTTGTCCTTGGAGCTGGGCTTGTTGAAGGACCCCAGCGAGAGCGCACCCAGCTTACTGGCCGAGCCGCGTTGGCTAGGCTGGAAATCAGGCTGCGAGGGGTAAGCGCCCCCGCCTCCACCGCCTGCGTTCGAGCCGCCGCCGCCGCCCCCGCCTCCCCCGCCCGCGCTCGGGGGCGAGCTCACACCCGGGCCGCTGTGCGGTGTGGCCTGCCGGCTCCCCGCGCCAAACGGGAAGCCCGGCTGACCCCCGAGCGCGGGCGCGGCGAAGTCCGGTGGCGGGGGCCTGCGCTCCGAAGGGGCACTGGGCAATCCCACCCCAGCCCCGGGCGACTGCAACTGACCCAGGCTGGCCAAGCTACCCCCGAACTGCAGGCCCGGCGAGGCCAGCGCAGGCACGTGGCCCTCGCCGGGCATCCTCAGCGGTTCCTGCAGGGAACCCCGGAACATCACTCCCGAGCCGCCACCGGGCGGAGGGGGAGGTGCTAGGCCGGGGTCGTGTGGACCGCAGTCGGTCGGGAGGCCTGAGCCACCCATCCTCCTGGACAACAGGTCTCCCGGCGGCGGGTGAGGCCCGGGGAACCAGGCACTCTCCTGAGCCAAGTGTGGCGCCTGCTGCTCGAAGGTGCCCAGGCGCCCCGCACCCGCACTGCCACCTTCGCGCTCAAAGTTCGGCTGAGCCAAGCCGCCCACCGAACCTCCGTGGACCAGGCCGCCCTGGCCCACGTCTCCAGGGTGGCCTAGCTGGGCCAGGTTGGGCTGACGCAGCCGCTGTTGCTGGTTCCGAGAGGCCATCTGCTTGATCATGAGAGCCGCGTTTTGACGTTGCTGCTGCTGCTGCTGCTGCTGCAAGGACTGGTGATCCGGGGCCGGGTGCTGCAAGGGAGGCCCCGAGGGGAAGCTGTCGGGCACCGGCGGTGTGAACTCGCCCGGCAGGCCCGGGTAGGCGGAGGGCGAGAGGTGATTGTCCAGAGCACCGTTGTTGTGCACGCCGCCACCATTCCACGAAGCGCAGCGGTCCACTCCGGCGGCGCTGCCGGGGAAGTCGAAGCGCGGCCTCTTGGCCACGTTCATGTAGGGGGGCGCGTCGAAATGTTGCAGCCTCTGGTTGGGGGCCTGCTGCGGAGGGGGGTGCTGCATGTTGAACATGGGCTCGGACGGGTAAGGGTGCATGCTCCGGTTCTCCAACCGGTGGATGGGATACTCGAACTGCGCGTGCTGGCTGGGCAACATGGGCCCCCCGTCCTGCAGACCGCCGCTGGGCGTGCCCGCCTCGCCCTGCTGGGGCCGTGGGAGCGCGGGGGGACAGGAATTCTGTCGGACTAGAAGCCCCGGTGGCGGTGGCTGTTGAGGCTGAGGCTGCTGTTGGGACTGCTGCGGGGGCTGCTGCTGCGAGGTTGGAGGGGCCTGCTGGGGAGGCTGCATTAACGGGTGCCGGGGGCCCACTGCGGGCTCCAGACCCACGGACATCTTTCGTGCCCCGCCAAACCTCTCGAAGAAGACTCCGTGTTGTTGCTGCTGCTGCTGCTGCTGCTGCTGTTGCTGCGGTGTTGGCGGCTGCTGCTGCGGCGGCGGCGGCTGCGGCGGCTGGGCATGCATCTTGGATAAGCCCACCATGCCTGCGGCTCTAGGCATGGCCGAGGCGCCCGGGAAAGCGCCCCCGGGAACCTGGCGACCCGCTGCATAATGAGGCAGCTGTTGTCCTTCGGAGTCGGAGGGCGAAAACATGTCAAAATGTCCCTGAGGGCCCCTCCCCCGGGTAATTGTATTCCAGAGAGTCGACGGCTCCTGGGTTGGTCACCCTCCGGGACTCCAGGCTGTGGGAATCGGAGCCGCTCGAAGCGGGCAGACAGTGGAAAGAAGCGGCCCGGTTAGGGCTCTGGTCCAGAGGCAGGCACGGAGCAGGCACACCGTGGCCCGAGGCGCCGGAACTGTGGAAGTCCGGGAGGTTTCCCGGTCGTTGCGGACCGAAGGTCTCCGGTCCCTGGCTCTCCGCCATGTGCTCGTAACCCTCGGCGAAGGGCGCTTGGCTGCCCAGGCCGCCGGCTGCGCCGCCGCCGCCGCCACCGTAGCCCAGCAGCCGGCCCCCGTGCAGGCACGAAGCCCCTGGGTCCGGGCCACCGAAGTTGCTGCCGAAGTGGGGGTGATGCTGGTGGGGGTGGTGACCTCCCCCCGGGTGGCTGTGGTGAGGCTGCTGACCCCCAAAGAAGCCGTGCACTGGCTGCGCCTGCAGCCCCCCTGCGTGCAACTCCGAGTGCCCGCGCGCGTGGAAGCCGTACGGTTCCATATTCATGCCCAAGATCGGGGGTTCGCCCAGCGCGCTCATGGCAGGGTCCACGGGGCCAGGGGGCGCCCCGGCATGGAAGGCAGGGGCCTTAAAGTGGGCACTCATGCTCAGTCCAGTCTCGTTAAAGTTCCTCTCGCCCTGGCCAGTGTTCCTGCCGCCGATCTGGGACTCGAATTGGTCCAGCCCAAACATACTTGGCAAGAGGGTGCAGGGTGGCGTTGGGGGATCAATAGGGCATGACAGCCTGCTCTTCGCCGCGCGCCTCCGGCCAGCAACACGGTCCAACCCTGAACTGGGGTGGGGAGGGGACGCTCCGGGACGCTGGGCACCGCGGGGGGCTCAGCGAGCACGGTCAGCCCCGTCAGGCGTAGGAAGGCAAGGGGTTGTGGGGTGGGGGGAGGACCACTCTCCGCTCCTCTACGGAATCTCTTGAATCTGCCCGGAGCTGGCCTCTCACATCTTGCGAGGCCGTGGGGCCTCCTGGAGCTGTGTCGGGGGACCCATGGCCCGGGGCGGATGGCACAGCCGCGGGTGGGTTTGCGGGGAGGAGACCTGGCCGCCAGGCGAACAGAGACAAAAAGTTAAGCTGGGGTTGGGGGGGGGGGGAGGAAAGAAGGGGGCGGGAAGGGAGGCGGGCAAGCAGAGCGATCACCTTCTTAAAGTCCGATCTGGAGAGCCCCGGGGACGCCGCCGGTAGCCTCCCGGAATCCGGGGCGGAGCTGCTGGGAGCCGAGAGGGAGACCCTCCGAGCGGCTGCGATCGGAGCCCCGGCACCGACAGATCCCTCCTCCTCCTCCTCTTCCTTCTTCTCCTCTTCCTCCTCCCCCCGGAGTCCCCGAGCTCCGCGGTCCGGGGCTGGATGGGCTCTCAGTTCCCGTCGGTCCCGGGGTTGCTGAATCTTCAGCGCGTTGGAGGACCCGAGGCTCCGCTTGGCATCGCGGGTGCCGGTGGTCCGTCCCCCTCCTCTGGGGGGGGCGGAAGGGGGGGATGTTGAGGAAGCAGCGAGGGAGGCCGAGGAGGCGCCGGGGATTTGGAGCGCAGAGTCCCGAAAAAGGCGCTGCCGGACTCCGCGGCGGGTGCGCTGCGCTCCCGCGTCCGCCGCTCCGGGTCTCCGCTCCGTTCGGTGTCTGAGTTCGCGGGAGTCTCCTGGCCCGGCTGGCAAGCGCGGGCGGGCGGGCACGGAGACAGGAGAGAGAGAGACGGGGGGGAAGAGAAGAGAGGCGAGGGGTTGAGTCGCTCCCCCAGCGCCCAGCTTCCCTCCGCGCGCCGAGGAGCTCCGCGGATCTCCTCCCCCGGCTCGGACCCGGGCAAGGAGAGAGAGGGAGGGACGCGAGCGAGCCGGCGGAGGGCGACGCTGTCCGGGACCCGGGTTGAGTGGGGGCGGGGGGCAGCTCTGGTGTGTGTTGGGGAGGGGGTTGGTCCGCGCTCCCCTCTGCAGGCCGGAGGAGGAGGGGGGCGCGCGCGCGCGGGGCGTTGCGAGGGTCTAGGCTCCCCTCTCTCTGTGTGTCTGCCTCCTCTCGCCCAGCGCCGGGAGAAGCAGCAACAAGTTTTGCATTTCAGCAATCAATTTCAGCCATTACATTTGCACCAATCAGCGCCGCCCAAGCTCCGGGCCCGGGGATGGGCGGGGCTCGCTCTTAAGGTGGTCCCAGATCCTGGCCGCCGTGAGTCCCCCGCCACGAACCCGGCCACTACACCACCACCACCACCCCCCACACAAGCTCCGGGATCCCCAGCGCCTAGCCTCGCTTCTCGGGGGTGGGGTAAGGAGAGAAGGGTCTGGCGACAGTGCGTTGGGGGCGCTTTCCTGCGGGCCTCCGGATACATCGGGATGGAGAGGGCGCAGGCCACGGAGAATGGCGGGAGCAGAGGTGGCTTTGTTCGCCACCCCCCTCCCACCTTCCCATTCAAGCCTTTCCCAAGTCCCCACCCCCAACCGAAGCCGGCGAGAGAGTCCTGCCGGGTGGGCAAGGGGGGGCGGGGAGGTGGGCGGTGAGCGGTGCGGGGCGCTCAGACAATGGGGTCGCCTGGCAAAGCCTCTGGAGTCGCCACGGAAAGTCGTCAAGTGTCGCCAGCGCCTCAGCCCCGAAGGAACCCGGCTCCCTCGGCTGTCCACTAGCGGCGCCCGAGGTAGCCGGGGGGTTTGGGGGCCAGGGATTGTCTTGGAGGTGAAAGCTGACGGAGAGCCACCCCCCCCCCGTACACACACACCCCAAGTCTGGCTCTCCTCCTGAGGGACCCGGGCGCTTACCCTGTCCTCTAGGGCGCGCACAATTGTTCTCGGTTGTCCCCACTGTCCCCAGCTTCCGGTTCTCTGCCAGCCACCGGGAGGAACCAATGGCACTAGGCCGCTTTATGGGGGGCACAGTCGGTGAGCCCAGTGGGGAGCCGGGGGAGGGCACCCCGCGGCCACACACGCGCCCAGGCCCAGGCCCCTCGAGGGCGCGAAGTTAGGCCTCCTTAAGAGATCAATTAAACTGAAGAGGTCAAGGAACGGAATTGGGTTGTGATACTAAAATCAATAGGAGTAATTTAATATCTGCCCTGCTCCTTATGAAATATTTATCCCAATAATCTTAGTTAAAATGTTTAGATCTTTCTGATCCCTCACCGAGGCTGAAATCTATCTTGCAATTAGAAGTTGGAAGCTAGAGGTGATAGAAGGCGTGGGGTGTTTATTCTTACGTGTGGCACACGCGCGCACCCACCCACCCCACTCCACGCGAGCGAGCTTGGGTATTTTTCCTCTCTAAAGTGTCGGTAGTGGAGGAGGGACGAGAAGACCTTTAATTTTTCCTTGTTATAAAATAGCGCGAGGCAATTTTACTGGCAGGCCAGCATTCTTAGAAGGGGAGAAAAAGGGGGGGGGGAGAACTTTGGTTGAAGCGCCTCTGATATCGCTATTAAATCTAAATAAAATTAAGCATGGTGTATAAAAATGGCTTTCCCCCCCCCCCACAAAAGAAAGTGTTTATCGCCCAAGTCTGTCTAGCGTTTGCTAAATTGCGCATGAAATCTGAAATGAAATAAACGTTATAATAAAACCAACCCCGAGCCCTTTTTATTTAAAAACCTCAGATTAAGCACTCACTCCACCGTTTTGGCGGGTATGACTTAAAAGTTACCATGTCATGTGCGACCGACTGCCAAGTCATTGCTCCCTGGAGCTTCTGGGGACCCGAGTCCGAGTCCGGGAGAGTGGGCTTAACTTAGATGGGGGGGGGGAGCAGAAAACAGAGTCTCAAGGGACTTCTGAAGAATCATTTACCCCCTCTCCCCAAACACAAACAACCAAACTTTAAAGCTCAGAAAGCTGAGTCCAGCTCAGACCCAAGGCCCTTTCTGAAATCTACAGATTTCTTTTTCTTTCTCTCTTTCTTTCTTCCTTTTTCTGAAATTAAAAATGAAAATTATCCCCACCAAAACTGGGGTCCATAAATAAGCATTGGGAAGAAGTATTTGTACAGGGCGGTGGAGTTTTGAAAGGATTTTTCTGCAGGATCAGGTTGTTGGTCTGTGATTAAATATTGATTTTGTGTAATTAGTTTTCATGTGAACTATCCTCTTGCTGATAGCTTCGAGGTCTCAGAACTAGAAAAGAAATGGAACCGGACGTGGAAATGATTACTTAGCGAAGTGACAGGGAAGCTGGGGAAAAGACCAGGCCTGCTTGGCGTAGGCACAAGGAGATAAGGGTCCTAGGTAGATCACCAATATCTACCCCCAGGGCCCCTGGGCCAGAGCTGGTGTGTGTGGGTGGGTGGGGGGGGGTCTTTGAAGCTTCTGGTCAGGAAAGAGAACAGCTGGGGAGTGACAGGAGGAGATCCCGTATGGACAAAGTCGTGAGTGACACCAGGTCGTGTACCTGGCTCTGGACGGTGGCTGTCTGAGGAGGCCCCACTGTGAACAGCCTGTGCGTCATGTCTGGAGGGAATAGGGGAACGTGGGGCCCTGTCTGGGGTGCTGGGATGGCAGGGGACAGGAAGAAGGGCTCACAGGGTTTTAAGGGAGCCTCAGGTTGGGGTGTGATTTCACATGCATGGGGGGGGGGGTCTCCTGCACACCTGGGCAGGTTTCCTGTTTGTGCTGCAAGGAGGGGTGTAGGAATATTTTTCTGGGGCTGTATCCAAGAGTCGGGCCTGTGAGGTGTATGAATGTCTGAAAAGAGGTTGTGTTCGTATTTCTGTTGGGTCACCCTTCTTTAACACTGTGAAGGTTGTGCCCATGTGTGGCATGTGCCAGGCAAGCTGGTGTCTGTGTGTTTCTGTACATGAAGATGCATATATGGTTGGGTGCCACTCTGTGTGTGTGTGCGTGTGTGTGTGTGTGTGTGTGTGTGTGTGTGTGTCTGTTCCCAGTCCCCCTGTTTCTCTGGCAAAGCACCTCTCTGCATGTATGTGCACAGCTGCCTGGCCCCTCGGAAGCTCACCTCTCCTGCGTCTGTTCTCTTCTGCGTGTGAGGGCGTGCACCTCTGCCTGGACCCATCTGTGTCTGCGTGTGCGCGCCGCGTGTGCACCTCCACGGTGTGGGCGCCCCTGCGTGTGCCCGCCTGCGTGTGCGCTCTGCCTCCGCCGGCCTGCGTTTCTTTGGAACAGACACACTGCCCCCTAGCGTCCACAGGAGCTCGAGGTGCCGCCTGTACAGCCAGGACCTGCAGAGCCTGGGGTCCCACCGAGGGCTTTTCTTTTCTCGGCCCTCTCTGCAGCCCTCCCCGCCAGCGAGTGCGCTGGCACCTGAAGGGAAAGAAGGGTTACAGGTGGGCTGGGGCGCCAGGGCTCCCGAGGGCGCTCTGAGATGGTGACTCGTGAGAAGCCCACTGGTACACCGCCCCGCCCCCACTGGGGTGAGAAGCAATCTGGACTGGGGGAGGGGTGAACTCCCATGTGACAGGCACACACACACAGCCACGAGACAGACACCCCGTCACACTGTGCGCTAGGCCCACGCCAGCACACACGGCGGCGGGGGTGGGGGTGGACTGCGTCTGCGCTTGCAATCCTCACTCCCATCCACAGAGGACAGACACCAGCACCCTGGCCACCACCAGGCACCAAGGACTCTCTCTCTCTCTTGTGGTTGGCTGGGGTTTTCTGTCCGTGGTCCGCTTTCATCCCCATAACAACCCATTTGACAGATGCAAATACTGAATCCCTGGCTGGCCAAGGGACTCGCCCAGAGCCAAACAGTGGTAGAGCCTGGAGGCCAATCCACAGACACCAGACCTGCCAGCGGCCACTCCACTGGCTGCTGACCCTGAAAGGTGAGCATTCAGCCAAGGCACACGAGGTAGGAAGTGGACAAGTGTAGGTACCATGTGTCCCCCTGTGTCTGCACCATCATGGTGGTGGCCGGACCCTGCATCCCCACCCCACGAAAAGTGGGGGAAGTAACAGGACATCTCTTAATACCCTCACCTTTGACCCCCATGACCTCTGGAGTTGGAACACTCAGAGGAACCTTCCCACAGACAGATTGTCCCCTGGGAGGCCTGAAGGAGCCTGCTTCCGGGACATCTGCCATGGCGTGTCCCCAGAACGGCCTCCTCCACAAGCTCATGAGCTTAGGATCATAGACTCAGTTTCAAATCTTCTTGTCACCACTGATCGGCTGCGTGACCTTGGCCAGAAAACTAACCTCTCTGAGCTTCACTTGTAGCATAAAGATGACGGGCAGCAGCGCTCACAGGGTAGCCTGCATCTGGTAGCTTTGAGACATCAGTTCCTCTCGCTGTCACCATGTCCCCCCCGGAAGGAGAGGGTTCAATTTGACAACTTGGCCTTGCTCACCAACCTGGCTTTCAGAGGAAAGACCAGTCCATCCCTGGTGGTCATCTCAGGCCCCCACACTAGTGTCCACTGATCTGTCCAGGTGACACCCCGGGCAGAAACCTCCAGGGGACCCAGCTGTAACCAGGACCTAGGAACGAGGAGATGTCCAGTGGCCAGAAGGAATGAGACCTTCAGGGAACCTCAGGCTGCTGGTTGCTAAGCAACAGCATCCTCTTCTCTCTCTACCCATGGTGCCCAGCGCCTTTCCAGATCTACCTTCTTCTAACTGTCCACTGGGTGCCTACTGTGAGCCAGGGTTCAGCGTGGCAACAAGACCACGTAGGAACATAGTCTCCACACTCAAGCTGGATCAAAGGAGACCTGGTGTCACTGTGAGAGGGACCCCATCAACTAGTAGAATAGTTGTACTGGGAGGGATGAGAACTAGAGAAGGGTTCCTGAAGGCGGGCTTTGAAGGTCGAATAAGAGCTTGGCAGCCAGAAATAATCAAAGGACTTTCCAAGTAGAAGACCCAGGCAAAATGGATGTGGGGAGGTTCAGGGAGTAAGGAGGGAGATGAAATTGGGGCAGGACTGAAACTGCAGGAGTGACCTGGACCTGGATCAGGAGGATGGGGTAGGTGAGAACTTGTTTGAAAAACACGCAAAGACCTCAAGCAAAGCCAAGGGACATAGTCCGAGAGAAGTTTGCTTTTTAAAATATTTTTATTTATTTTATTTGCAAGCAGAGAGAAGGGAGGGAGGGAGGGAAAAAACGGGTGCACCAGAGCCTCCAACCACTGCAAACGAACTCCAGACGCATGCACCATCTTGTGGATCTGGCTTACATGGGTCCTCAGGCTTCTCAGGCAAATGCCTTAACCATAAAGCCATCTCTTTAGCCCAAGAGAGGAGCTTTTTTTTTAAAGTCCTTGAATACATGAGGGTCTCCCCTTTCTTTGCTTTCCAAGGTGGTCCCAGATGTCATCCTCACCTCGTTTCCTTAGACATGGGACCCGGGAGAGGGAAAGTCCTGAGTCTGTCCCCAAGCACACCAGTGTTCTTGGCAAAGAGCCCCTCTCCTCTTGTGGGGAGAAGTGCCACTCCCTGCGGACCCAGTGGGAGTCACACCTCCCGGGTTCAAAGCCAGTGCCACCTGACCAGGAGACTGACATCAGAACTCCTGTCCGTCAAGGCATCGGAGAAGGAAGATGTAGGAAAGCACCAAGCTCGCAGGATGGATGGGTGGAGGTAGATAGATAAACAATAGACGGCTTACTATAGGCTGCCCAGTGAGGTGGGTTCTATTACTTTCTTCCACTTTATAAAGAAGAAACTGGCCAGGCATGGCAGCCCACGCCTTTAATCCCAGCACTCGTGAGGCAGAGTGAAGAGGATTCATGTGAGTTCCAGGCCATCCTGGGACTACAGAGTGGATTCCAGGTCAGCCTGGGCTACAGCGAGACCCACATCAGTGAAGAGTCTTTCCCAAGACCCCACAGCAACGAAGAGACAGTGCTATATCTTTTTCTTGCCTTTGGTTTTTCAAGGTAGGGTCTCACTGTAACTCAGGCTGACCTGGAATTCATTATGTCATCTCAGGGTGGCCTCGAACTCCTACCTCTGCCTCCCAAGTGCTGGGATTAAAGATGTGTGCCACCAGGCTGGAGGGTATGGCTTAGCGGTTAATGCATTTGCCTACAAAGCCAAAGGACCCAGGTTTGATTCCCCAGGACCCACGTTAGCCAGATGCACAAGAGGGCGCATGCGTCTGGAGTTCGTTTGCAGTGGCTGGAAGCCCTGATGGGCCCATTCTCTCTCTCTCTCTCTCTCTCTCTCTCTCTTTCTCTCTCTCCCTCTTTCTCTGTCAAATAAATAAATAATGTTTTTTTTTAATAAAGATGTGTGCCACCATGCCCAGTGAACAGTACTATATCTTAAACCATGCCCAGTGTGGATGCCCTCCCACCACCACCACCACCAGTCCCCATTCAGTGACAAGGACTTGGCCTCTGGAACCCAGGGCTGCCGTCCATGACGGAAGCTGAGTCCACAGTTTGACAGCTTGGGCGTGGGACTTAAACCCTGAAGACTCCCAGTTCTAGAGAGAGAGAGATCCTCCTCCTTGTCCACACTTTCCTTCAGCTCCCTGCTTCCCACAGGCCTCTGGGGTGGCTTGACCTCAGGACATCAGCCCTGGGGGACAGAGCCTCTGAATGCCCTGTTGCTTGATATTCAGGAGAAGGACAGGCACAGCCAGGTGGGGCCCCTGTTCAGAAGCACCCTTGTCATCACAGGCCATTGCAACTCAACACGTTATGTTCCCAGACACTCACGGGTGCGACTCGGTCGCTGGCTTCTGGCTTCCAGCTGTGAGGAGGAGCCAGCCCTCCCCTGGCACGCGGCACCTCCAGGAATGGCGCTCAGTCATCTCAGCCACGTGGTGTCAGGCTCGGCTGTGACGGGGCCATCAGAAATGGTGGTGGGCAGGGGAGGACGGGGCTCTGTGGTAGAGCGCATCTTCAGAAGAGAAGGCACGGGGGCGGGCCAGAGGAGCAAGACCGTGACTTGGAAGCATGAACTGCCAACAGCGGCAACAGCGTGTTTCTAGCCAGGCATGATGGAACACGCCTGTAATCCCAGCACTCGGGAGGCAGGGGTAGGAGGATCGCTGTGAGTTTGAGGCCGCCCTGAGACTACATAGTGAATTCCAGGTCAGCCTGGGCTGGAATGAGACCCTACTTCGTTGGGTGGGGGGGGAACAAAACCAAAATAATAATATAGTAATAAGTGTGTACATACTCTCCGAGGCTTCACTGATTCCTAAAAGCACCCCAGGAGGGCAGTGCTCCCTAATCCTCAGCACCTGGGGCCCTTTCTCCGGGCCACCCAAATGGCCCTGGCAACCCTGTGGGTCCCTAAAGCCACGAGGCAGTGTCCCTCCTGCATGGACTCCTCTTCCCCATGCAGCCTGTAGCCATGAGCTTTGATTTTCCATTCTGTAAGCAGAGAGCACTAAACCCAGGCTCTGCTCCCAAAATAACTCATGCCAGCCCCACAGGCCGAAAGGGAGGCCTGACAACTCCAGGGCCCCCGGGGCCGGTCTAGTCTCCCCATAGAAAGTCCCTATTCACAAAGGGAAGAAAAGAAAAAAAGAAACAGCTGGCATCTCACATAAAGCATCGGGTACCCCACAACAAGTCAGAAACTACAAGAGTTCAACAGGATTCATCACTAGTCAATAGTCTAGTGTGATGTTTGACCCTCCCCTTTTGTTGTTGTTGTTGTTTGTTTGTTTGTTTTCTGAGGTAGGGTCTTCCTGTATAGTCCAGGCTGACCTGGAATTCACTCTGTAGTCTCTGGGTGGCCTCGAACTCACAGCAATCCTCCTACCTCTGCCTCCTGAGTTCTGGGATTAAAGGCGTGCGCCACGGCGCGTAGCCGCCCTTTCGTTTTTATCCCCACCCAGCCGGCGACCGGCTTCCTACCCCAAGAACCCAGGTTCCTAAATAGAACTTCCCGACAGGCACAGACCATCGGGGAAACTGGGCCAGCCTGTAACTTGCCAAAACCTTTCAAATCACCCCCTCCCTTGCATCACCCTTTCCCTGCCTACCTCCTCCCCACAGCCCCTGCAATTGGAAGCATCAATCCAAGTTCAGGGAGAAGTTACCCCAAGGCCAAGGGTCACCACCTCATGTTGTCTCAGCGGCTGTCTCTCAGGAATGACCACGTGGGCACCCTGCTTCAGGCCTCAGCCACAGCATTGGGTGTTCACTCAGCAGGCTGGTGCCCCAACTCAGCCCTGTGCCATGCCCCCTTCCACAAGGGAGGGGTATGCTGATGCGACCTCTCAGGAAGCCTTTCCCTCTCCGTACCTCAGTTTCCTCCTCTGTAAACCCTGTTACAGCAGTGCCACGGTGCCAGCAGGGAAGGGCATTGGTGGCATGAGATGGTGGGGGTGGGCATGCGTGTGCTTATCCCCAGGAGACACTGAGATCCCCTCCCAGGGCTTCCTGAAGGTGTGGCTTGGGGACATCTTGTTGGGACTCTTAGCAGGAGGGAAGCAGCTCCAGATCCAGGGTACCCCCCCCCCATGAGCTGGGCCCTCCAGATGTTGTTCCTAATTCCCACAGCAACCCCTCAGGGACCCACTTCACAGAAGGGAACTTGAAGGACAGCACACCACGCTGGGAAGAGCTTCTCTGTGTACCCAAAAGGGCGGCGTGATGGCTCAGTGGCAGAGGGCAAGACCCCAGCTTCCACCCCCAGAACCACAAAAATACAAAAACTAGCCGTGTGTGGTGGCGCACGCCTTTAATCCCAGCACTCGGGAGGCAGAGGTAGGAGGATCATGTTGAGTCTGAGGCCATCCTGAGACTACATAGTGAATTCCAGGTCAGCCTGAGCTAGAGTGAGACCCTACCTCAAAAGTGTGTGTGTGTGTGTGTGTGTGTGTGTGTGTGTGTGTGTGTACAAACTAAAAGGCTTGCTAAGTGCTCAAAGGGTCCAAGCAAGAATGACAGCTCCACACGGGAGGCTCAGAGACACCCCTTCACCTGCCTGTCCAGGGGCAGGACAGTGGACAGGACAGGACCCACTGCTTTTAATGCCTCTTCCCTGTGTGGAGGATGTATCCCAGAGAGGTTAGATCTGTTCTCCCAGACCCTTGAAAGGATATTCAGATTGTCCCTATTTGGCAGCTGTTTGGTGTCTGGCACCGAGGCAGCATGGTCTCTGCCTTGGCAACTCACAAGTCACTGACCCTCTCCGGGTCTCAGTTTCCCCATCAGTCAAATGGGAAGAGGTAGGAGCTCTGGGGATGTCAGGGGTGAACAGGGCCCAGGGCACTTAGCACGTAGTTAACACTCAATAAACGGCAGCTACCGCATGGAGCCAGGCCCTGAGCCCCCCCTCCGCCCCCCCCCAACAGGGCGGGCAGCTCTGGGAAGGGTTGGGGCTGGGCCCTACTCAGCCACAGCAGCCCCCCTCCCCCCCCCTCCACGCCCTTGACTGTGCTGCAGAGACTCCTGGCCAGTGCACTGCGAGGAGAGGCTCTGAGCAGAAACCCCACCCAGTTTCAGAGCCAGACCCAGCTGTGCAGGGTCCACCCTATCCTGGCCACCTCCACCCCAGCTGAGGCCCAGCCGCCTCTGCCCATTTGCCGTCGTCGGGGGCCACCTGGTGAGCTCTCAGGGAGGCTCCAGGCGCCAGCTGCCCCCACCTCTGGCTTCGATGAGCTCATCTGGGTTTGGTAACTCCCAAGCAGCCAGGAATGCTTGCTCAAATGTTCCAGGCCCAGGGAGCGCAAGAGGCGCCCTCCGCCCCTTCCCCACGCAGAAAGCAATCTGCTATAACTCAGGCAGCCTCACCAAGCAGCGAGATGGATGCTGGGCCTCGGAATCTATATCACCCAAAAGGAAAATGCCTCCTAAATCACTGAGAGCTAGAGGGAGTGGGGGCGGGGTACAGGGTGCAGGGAAGAAACCAGGATGTTTCTAAGGAGGGGTCTGCCACGGGTGGGGGGGGGGTTCTTGAGGCCCTGGGTCTCCTGCCGTTGGTGTGGCCACCACCCTCGGGGCAGTCTCAGGTAGAGGAGAGGGAGCTCTGGTGTTCTTCCTCATCCTGGGACTTGCCGGGTGTGCACACACATGCGCTCGACACACACTCACATATACGCAACTCACCCGCGGTGCCATCCACAATCCCCACGCCCTGTTGAATTCGCGCCCCCTCCAAGCCTCCCCTATGTCAACCACCCCGCAGTCTTCACCCAGACAGCAGCCAAGATCTAAGTGTGGTCCAACCTGGCCACGCAGCCCCCAACCCACCCCCCCCACACACACACACCTCACCCAGCTGTGTCCTTAAAGCATTTGGAAAGAAAAATCTTCTTCAACAACGCCATCCCAAGGCGCTGGTGACCTCTGCGTGCCCTGCCATTCCCTCCAGTGAGCCGCTGCTGCCCTGGGCTGGCATCCAGCACTGGAGAGCTCTGGCCTGGTTGAAATACAGTCACCCAGTAAGCTGTGGCATTCCCAGCCGTTCCTATACACGGCCTGACCCGACCTGACCGAAGCTTTGAGCCACTTTCAACCCTGAGATCTGGTCACCACCACCCCCGCCACACACACCCGGCACTTCTAGGCAGGTCTCATGCAAAGTGGGTCTTGGTGAGCTCTTGAAGTGAGGAAACTGAGGCCCAGGGAAGAGCGAGGACGGGAGACCTCCTTCCTGCAGGAAGCAAATCATTTCAGCAGGCCTGAGCCCTGCCCTACTGTGTGCCCAGCTTCCTTGCCCCCCAGCAATCCCAAGCACACGGCTGACAGACACATGGCTCCAACTCCTGCCCTTTGTACTGAATTTAAATCCCACCTTAATCCAACAGAACCTTTCTTTTTTTTCTTTTTTCTTTCTTTCTTGCTTGGTTTTTTTTTTTTTTTTTTTTTTTTTTTGGTTTTTCAAGGTAGGGTCTCACTCTAGCTCAGGCTGACCTGGAATTCACTATGTAGTCTCAGGGTGGCCTCGAACTCACAGTGATCCTCCTACCTCTGCCTCCCGAGTGCTGGGATTAAAGGCATGCGCCACCATGCCCAGCTAAGGGTCTCACTTGCTAGCCCAGGCTGACTACATAGTGAATTCACTATGTAGTCTCAGGCTGGCCTCGAACTCCTCCTACCTCTGCCTCCTGAGTGCTGGGATCAAAGTTGTGTGCCACCACGCCTGGCTTTTCTTTCTTTCTTTCTTTCTTTCTTTCTTTCTTTCTTTCTTTCTGTCTGTCTGTCTGTCTGTCTCTCTCTCTCTCTCTTTTAGACAGTCTCATATAGCCTTGAGCTCACTTTGTAGCTGAGGATGACCTTGAACTTGAACTTCTGATCCTCCTTCCTTCACCTCCTCAGTGCTAGGGTTACAGGCATGTGCCACCATACCCAGTTTGTGTGGTGCCGGGAATCAAACTCAGAGCCTCAGGCATGAGAGACAGGCACATCCCCAGTCCTCAACTACATATCTTTTTAACATTTTATTTATTTATTTGTTTGTTTATGAGAGAGAGAGAGGACACACCAGGACCTCTAGCCACTGCAAATAAACTCCAGACACACGCACCCCTTGTGCATCCAGCTTATGTGGATACTGGGGAATGGAACCTGGGTCCTTTGGCTTTGCAGGCAAGCGCCTTAACCATTAAGCCATCTCTCCAGCCCCTCGACTATATTTGAATGTGACCTGTTTGCAAAGACCTTTCTCCAAATAAGGTCACATTCATAGACTTTAGTTGGACATGAATATTGAGGGGGACACCATTCAGCACATCCTCATTTAAAAAATATTTATTTGCAAACAGAGGGGGGTGAGAGAGAGAGAGAATGGGCATACCAGGGCCTCCAGCCACTGCAAACAAATGCATGAGCCACTTTGTGCATCCGGCTTTATGTGAGGACTGGGGAATCAGACCCAGGTCATTAGTCCCTACAGGCAAGCACCTTAACCACTGTGCCATCTCTCCAGTCCCCACCCTGATGTGTTAACTTTATTTTTATTTATTTATTAGAGACAGAGAGAAGGAGGGGGGGGGCAAATGGCATGCCAGGGCCTCTAGCCACTGCTAATGAACTCCAGACGCGTGCGCCACCATGTGCATCTGGCTTACATGGGACTTGGAGAATCGAACCCAGGTCCTTAGGTTTCACAGACAAGCACCTTAACTGCTAAGCCATCTCTCTAGTCCCTAATTTTTTTTTTTTTTATGCACTAGAATGCCTTCCATGAAAACCAGCATTTCCAGCACACACTGAGTAAAACCTATGGGTAAAAATGTTATGCCATTTTGCCTAGATGTGGCACATGCTGTTCAATTAGGTGTTCAAATGTGTTTCATCCAGTAAGGTTGAAAACAGTGCATTCCTGTGCAGTCGGTCACCTTTTTAAAACAGTCATCACCAATCAACCCAAAGACAAAGCCACCTTACGCACGTGACTTGCGTTCAAGGTATAGGAAAAGCTTGATGGGGATTTAGCCATGACAGGGTGCACTTTCCCAAACAATCGTCACTATGTATAGAAAATAATTAGGATCATGTTAACACTGTAATTTTATGATGCCCGTATTTCATAATACTGTATACCAATAAAGGAGCCCTGGGGCTCCACCGTATGGGAGTAATGACCTGCTAACTCTGCCTGAGTCTTCCAGTCACAGAAAATGAAACATTACAACTTAAAATATAAAACTTGGGGGCTGAGAAGATGGCTCAGAAGTTAAAAGCACTTGCCTTCAATGCCTGCCAGCCTGGGTTCAAGTCCTAAGCCACCGTATAAACCAGACACAAAAAAGTGGTGCAAGCATCTGGCATGTGTTTGCAGTATTAAGAGGCCCTGACATGCACACACATGCAAGTAAATAAAATAATTTTAAAGGGCTGAAGAAATAGCTCAGCAGTTAAAGGCACTTACATGTAAAGCCTGACAGCCTGGGTTCAATTCCCCAGGACCCATATAAAGTCTAGATGCACAAAGCATTGCAAGCATCTGGAGTTCATTCGCAGCAGCTGGAGGTCTTGTTGTGTTCTCTCTCTCTCTCTCTCTCTCTCTCTCTCTCTCTCTCTTTCTCTCTCCCTCTGGTTTCTCTCAAATAAATAAATAAATGTTTTTAAATAAAATAATTTAGCTGGACGTGGTGGTGCATGCCTTTAATCCCAGCACTCGGGAGGCAGAGGTAGGAGGATCACCATGAGTTCGAGGCTACCGTGAGACTCCATAGTGAATTCCAGGTCAACCTGGGCTAGAATGAGACCCAACCAAAAAATTAAATAAATAAATAAAAATAAATAAAATGATTTAAAAGTAAAATCATGGCTAGAGAGATGGCTTAGCAAAGCTAAAGGACCCAGGTTCGATTCTCCAGGACACACATAAGCCAGATGCACAAGGTAGCACATGTGTCTGGAGTTCATTTGCAGTGGCTGGAGGGCTTGCAGTGCCCATTCTCTCTCTCTCTCTCTCTCTCTCTCTCTTGCTCTCTCTCTCTCTTCCTCATCTGCCTCTTTCCCTCACTCTCAAATAAATAATAAAAAAATGTTTTTTTTAATTTTTGAAAAAGAAATGTCATACACTTGGAGTTCACAGATTCACTCATGTGCAGGACCTGGGTTCTATCCCAGACCCCAAATACCAGCAAGTGTCCCCACACTTCCCTGGGATGCTGTCTGTTGAACAAGTACCTGCCCTGGCCTTGGGCCACTCGGAACCATGTACCGGTGCGACAGTAGCACTCGGGGGCGGGGGCTGCAGAGCCTTTTTGTAGTCACGTGCTGCTGGAATGAACATCCAAGCCAGACAGAGTGTACGGGAGGGAGGCATTTATTTCAAGCGTCAGATCCAGGGGAAGTGACATCAAATGGCAGAAGAAGTAGGCTCCCTTTCATAAACCCAAGAGGAGAGACAGACGCCACCAGGCAGCCAGCACCACCAGCAAGCAAGCTGGGATTATAGGTGTGTGCCACCACGCCTGGCAGAGAGAGAGAGATTGAGAGTGGGTGTACCAAGGGCCTCTAGCAGCTGCAAATAAACTCCAGACACACGTACCACTCTGTGCATCTGGCTTTATGTGGGTACTAGAGAATCGAACTCGGTCATTAGGCTTTATTGGCAAGCGCCTTAACGGCTCAGCCATCTCTCCAGCCCGCAAACTCAATTTTAATAAAACACCAGAGTCTGTGGGTGGAACACACATTCAAATTAGGGCTGACCTCCATCCTAGCTACAGAGGGCCTGCAGACAAGGCCAGGGGTCACTGTAAGTCATTGGTTTAAGCAATCCTAGTACACCAGTAACGCAGCTACTCTTGTAGACTGAGACAGAAGAATTGCAAACTCAAGGCCTGTGTAGACTAGAGCAAGTTCCGGCCAGCCTGGGCAACTTAGTGAGACCCTCATCTCAAACCAAAATATAAAATGAGGGCTGGAGGTGCTGGGGAGATGGCCTAAAGGTGCTCGCTTGTAAAGCCTGCTGGTTCAGGTTTCAACTCCCCAGGACCCAAGTAAAGCCAGATGCACAAAGTGGCACATGTGTCTGGAGTTCATTTACAGAGGCAGAAGGCCCTAGTGCGCCCATTCTCTCCTTCTCCCTCTCCCTCTCTGTGTCTCCTCTCTCTGTCAACTAAATAAATATTTAAAAAAATGAAATGGGGCTGGGGATGTAGATCAGTGGCAGAACTCTTATCTAGCATGTGTAAGGTGCTGGGTTCAATTTCTGGACACACAAACACACAGACATCACTTTTCTTTCTTTGATAAGAGGGTCTTACTATGTAGCCCAGGTTAGCCCTTGAACTTAACACCTGGGCCAGCCTCCCAAGTGTGCCACCATTCCAGGTTTAAAAAAAAAAGTCCTAGCTGACAGAAAGCTGGAAGAAGCCATTCTGAATGCAGTTCAATGGGAGAGAGAGAAATCAACAGTGAAGATACTCAACAGTGAACACTGAAAGCCTTATAATTGGCCAGCCAGGCCAAATGAGCCAGTGGGTGCAATGGTGGCACATCTGTTATGGGGGAAACCAACTGCCCTCTAATTGGACTGGAGGCCCGCTCCATGGTTGGGAATACATCCCTGATACTGAAAACCTACAACAGGGATAGTAATGAGCCCTAGGGGTGTAACGTCTGCTGCTGTCTGGCTAAATGTATATACTGTGCTCTTACCAAACTGCCCAGTAAGCACTTCTCTTAATGTTCATACCCTTATATTAATGCTACTCTCATGTTTGGAAGAGAATCTTCTCTTTTCAGATGGCAGTGACCTTGGGATGACTCAGAAGGCATCATGGTGCTGGAAAGAAGTGACAGGAGTGCTCAGCATTGCAATATCTCTATCACACCTTCCAAGGCTCAGGGTCTATTGTGGAAGAGGTGGCTGAAAGAATGTAAGAGCCAAAGGAAGGGTAGGACTCCTTACAACGTGCTCCTCCAGACACAAAATGGTCTGGATATCCATGACCTCACAGTGCCTGACACTACCTACACAAGACCATCATAAGAGGAGGAAAAGATCATTACATCAAAATAAAAACGACTGATTGAGAGGGGGAGGGGATATGATGGAGAATGGAGTTTCAAAGGGGAAAGTGGGGGTAGGGAAGGCATTACCATGGGATATTGTTTACAATCACGGAAATTGTTAATAAAAAAAAATTGAAAAAAAAGTCAAATTTTGGGTGTTTTTTTGTTTTTTGTTTTTTGTTTTTTCCTTTTGAAGCCTGGTCTCACTCTAGCCCAGCCCAGACTGGAATTCGCTATGTAGTCTCAGCGTGGCCTCGAACTCACTGCAATCCTCCTACCTCTGCCTCCCGAGTGCTGGGATTAAAGGTGCGCGCCACCACGGCTGGCCAGGATGTGGCTTTCTTCACGTTTGCGCTTCCTTCTCGCTGTAGCGTGGACCAGCGTGCTGTTCCTTTTCCTGGCCGAATATCATCCTGCTGCGTGGACGTCCATTCACCCAGTGAGGGACACTCGGCTTGTTTCCACCTCTTCTTTCTGAGCAGCACAGCGTGAGCGGGTCACTGTGCTGAGCAGAGAGGATGCGTGTGGGGGACTCACATATTCGGGCTGGATCCTGCTCGCTCCCGACAGAAGAGCAGAGGCTTCCCCGGCTCTGGCTGGACCCTCCAAGCTATGTGACCTCACCTGATCCACCCCAGGAAGTTGGGTTGGTCTAGGGGCCCCTCCCCGAGATCACTGAGACTGGGGCACACTGGGGCCAGTGGGGGGGGGGGTGACTGGCCTCAGGCTCCACAGGGTTAAGGGCCACTGTGTCACGTGGCATCTGGCCTTTCCCAACAGGACAAAAGGCCCGATTTTATCCAGCCAGCCTGCCACTGGTGGTGAGGCACAATAGGGCAGGTTTGTGGCCAATGTCTGCCTATCAGGTTTCAGGTAATACCTCCGCCAGACCTCCTGGCCCTGCAGACAACGGCCTCTTTGTTGCAGATATATGTTTTAAATACCTGAAGATATTAGCAGTGTGGGGCGGAGGGGGCGGGCGGGGGGGGGGTGAGCCGGTGCTGTGGATGGTTCAGAAACTGCTCAAGGAATGTCTCAACTTGGGGGGTTTCCTTCAGGGCAGATGTGGGCCTCAGACGTGAGCTGCAAGAGTCTCCGGAGGGCAAGCAGACCTTGTCTGTCTCACCACGACTTACGCCTGCCTACTGGGATTTAGAGTCCTGCCCAGATGCTGGCCCAGTACTTAGTGCGACTCCAAACTTTAGCTCCAGCCCAGAGTGTGAGTTCTGAGCTCCATTGCATAGATAGTTCACAGAGCTAGTGCCACCCCCCCACACACACCCCCACACACACCCTGGCCTCCCATGGGTCCTCTGTGTAAAACAAGACAGCCACCAGGCCCCACACTCCTACCCATGCATGCCCGTCACCTCTCCCCACGCCTGCCACTCTTGCCTCCTCCAAGCAGCTCTGCCAGCCCAAGCCAGGCCTCAGACTAAGAGACAGTGGCAGGTCTTGAGAGGGGTGCAGTGTCCTGAGCTAAGCAGGAGGCACAGCCCTAGCCCTACGTGGTGCGACTGTGAAATGGCCCTCATGGCCTCAGCTGTTTGTGGTGAAGCCTTATACTCAGTCCCCGGCTGGTGGGGCCTTCGAAGCAGAGCCTTGCTGGAGGAGGTGTGTCACCGGGAGTGACCTTGAGGTTTATTAGGCCAACCCACCGGGTGTTCAGAACTAGCTCATTCTTTTTGTTTTGGTTTGGTTTGGTTTGGTTTGTTTCTGAGCTAGGGTCTCGCTCTAGCCCAGGCTGACCTGGAATTCACTATGTAGTCTCAGACTGGCCTCAAATTTCTTACCTTTGCCTCCCAAATGCTGGGATTAAAGGTGTACATCACCATGGTGTTCTCTTTCTTTTTATTATTAAAATATTTATTTTGGACTGGAGGGATGGCTTAGCGGTTAAGGTGTTTGCCTACAAAGCCAAAGGACCCTGGTTCGATTCCCCAGGACCCACGTTAGCCAGATGCACAAGGGGGCGCACGTGTCTGGAGTTTGTTTGCAGTGGCTGGAGGCCCTGGTGCACCCATTTTCTCTCTCTCTCTCTCTCTCCCTCCCTCCCTCTTTCTCTGTCAAATACATAAATAAAATATTTTTGAAATATTTATTTTATTTTATTTGAAAGGAGAGAGAGCTAGTACAGTAGACAGCCGCATGTCGCTGGGATGAACTTCCAGTCCAGGCACAGTTATGGGAGGAAGGGGTTTCTTGAAGCAGAGGACGCTCCACAATGGCAGAAGACGGCCTGCTTTCACAGGCCCACACAGAGAGAGAAAGAAGCCACCAGCCAAAACCCACAAGCCACACCACTAGCACATGCAAGCACACTTCAGGAACTTCAGGGAAAGCTCTTGAGCACTTTGCACATGTTTAGACTGGAATTCCAAACCCACCTCCACAGTTTAGGGCTGGACCCTAGGACCCATCCACAGTGACACCTCCTCCAGTCAGGAGATCCAAATTATAAATTCCTGAATCAATTGGGGGGCCACCTATTCCAACCACCACAGAGAGAGATCAAGAATGGGTGCGCCAGGAGGACCTCTAACCACTGCAAATGAACTTCAAATGTATGCGTCACTTTGTGCATCTGGGTTTCCGTGGGTACTGGGGAATTGAACCCGGGCAGTTAAGCTTTGCAAGCAAGCACCTTAACCTCTAAGCCATCCCCCCAGCCCAGAACTAGCTCTGTCTTGCTACCCCCACGCTGCTGCGGCTGGATGATGATGTGGGCGGGCTGTTTGCTCCGCCATGATGAAGCTTCCCCTGGAAGTCGTGAGCCTGAAATAAACCCTTTTCTCCCATGGGCTGCTTCTGGTCGAGTGCTTTGTCCCGGCAACCAGAAGAGAAGTGCTATACCACACCCTAGGATCAGGACTCAGGTCAGAAAAGCCTGCTCCAGAGCTGGGCGTGGTGGCGCACGCCTTTAATCCCAGCACTCAGCACTCAGAAGGCAGAGGTAGGAGGATCGCCATGAGTTCAAGGCCAGCCTGAGACTACATAATGAATTCCAGGTCAGCCTGGGCTAGAGTGAGACCCTACCTCAAGAAAAGAAAAAAAAAAAAAAAAGCCTGCTCGAACTTGATTTTCACAAGCTGCGTCACCAAGGGCAAGATCAAAGCTAACTGAGGTCCATCAGTAAGTGAAACTTGGTCTTACCATGCCCAGCACCTGTTCAAAACCGTCCACATGCCCATCAACAGAGGAGTGGATAAGCAAAATGTGGTCTATCCATGCAAAGGGATAGTATTCAGCCGTGAAAAACAATGAAGCTCTGATAAGCCTCAAAAACATGCCACGTTCTTTTTCAGAAGGCAGTGAGACCAGAAGAGATGAACCCCCCTCGCATCTCAGTCAAGGCCCAGGTGAAACCTCAGAGGAATTGGGGAGATGAGCAAGAGTGCTGCTTCCACAGGTGAGCCTGCCAAGCAGGGCCAGGCTGAAGGAGACAGACCCTGAGGATACTCAGCACATACCAAAGCAGAGATCCAGAGGCTCCTAAGAGTTCATCACTGACACAGACTTAAAACACACCCACCAAGGCTCAGGGAATTTTGTGAAAATGGGGACAGAGAGATTGTAAGAGCCACAGGTTGGGACATCATGCCCAGTGGCATTGCCTTCCCCCAGTAACTGACTGTTGCTCCCACAAAGCATAACCCACAACCCCATGGGGAATACCAGCAACCCCACTGAGGAGGGCCCCCTGCAGAATGGGGGCAGGGAGAAGGGAAAAGATGGTACCAACACATGTTGTATTCATACAAAGTATGCTGTTAATGAAAAAAAAACATAAAATAAAATAGGGTTGGAGAGGTGGCTTAGTGGTTAAGGTGCTTGCTCGCAAGCTTAAAGGCCCAGGTTCAGTTCCCCCGTACCCATGTAAAGCCAGATGCTCAAAGTGGTGCATGCATCCTGGAGTGCATGTGCAGTGGCTGGAGGCCCTGGTGTGTGCCCATTCTCTTCCTTCCCCTCTCTCTCTTTCTCTCTCCTTGCAAATAATAAATTAATTCTGGGGCTGGAAAGATGGCTTAGAGGTTAAGGTGGTTGCCTGTGAAGCCTAAGGACCCAGGTTTGATTCCCCAGTAAGCCAGATGTACAAGGTGGTACATGTGTCTTGAGTGCATTTGCAGTGGATGGAGGCCCTGGCGTGCCCATTCTCTCCCTGTATCTGCCTCTTCATCTCTCTCTCTCCCCTTCTCTCTTAAATAAATAAATAATAGTAAAATGAGAGGCATGTCCTTGTCCTTTAGAGAAGTTGCATATGCCGGGCGTGGTGGCGCACGCCTTTAATCCCAGCACTCGGGAGGCAGAGGTAGGAGGATCGCCGTGAGTTCGAGGCCACCCTGAGACTACATAGTGAATTCCAGGTCAGCCTGGGCTAGAGTGAGACCCTACCTCAATTTTTAAAAAAGCCCCAAGAAAAGAGAAGTGGCATAGGTGTCAGGAAAGGCTATCAGAAGACACCGTCCCACTGAACTCCACCCCACGTGCTGGGTGACCTCAGGCACAGTGGTGCGTCTCTCTGAACACTGTCTGGTAGGACTGATGACAGGATGTGTCTACAAGGTCATGATCCCTAAAGCAGCACCGCTGTAATGTCGAGAGCATTATAATGAGCTGGGGGCACAAGGCTTGGCACTCCTAACCCAGGCCAAGCTCTCCTCCCCTTATTCTCAGTCAATGTGCCTGAGTGTCTTCCCTGGCTGGCTTTGCAAAGCTCACCCCAGGGCTGCCAGTCAGGAAGACCCTGACAGTCTGTGGATGGTTAAGAGCCCACCTGTCTCATCACAATGTCTGAGCAAGGAAAGGCAGAAGTGGGGCTGGCATGCCCCCTGCGGCCCTGGTCTGGCCAGGATTTTTTTTTTTTTTTTTTTTTTTTTGAGGTAGGGTCTTGCTCTAGCTCAGGCTGACCTGGAATTCACGATGTAGTCTCGGGGCGGCCTCAAACTCATGGCAATCCTCCTACCTCTGCCTCTGTACTCTGTCCGAGTATAAGGAATTTTTTCCACTCCAGGCTTTTGCCCAAGCCGTTCCCTCTACCCAACCTCTGTCGGGCAGTATCAGCTTCTCTCTGCAGCTATAACAAACATCAATGACTTTTGCATGGGTCTACAGATCAGAAGTCTGGCATCGGAAGGTCAGTCTCATTGGACCAAAGTCAAGGTGACAGCAGGGCCATGTTCCTTCCTGGGGTCTCACAGGGGAGTCACCCTCTTGCTTCTTCCAGCTCGCAGAGGCCGCTGCGCCCCTTTCCTCTGCTCCATTCACCTTGCTCTGTCTGCAATGGTGCATCTCCCCAGCTATTCTCCCCAACCTCATCTCCCTGGGAACATTGTCTGGAAAGGTTGGCTGCGCTCATCACTGCTTTTAAACTTTTTATTTGAGGGGCTGAAGAGATGGCTTAGCGGTTAAGGCATTTGCCTGCAAAGCCAAAGGATCCCAGTTCGACTCTCCAGGATCCATGTAAGCCAGATGCACGTGGTGGGGCATGCATCTGGAGTTCCTTTGCAGTGGCTGGAGGCCCTGGCATGCCCATCCTCTCCCTTCCTCTCCTCTTTCTGCCTCTCTCTCTCTCTCTCAAATAAATAAATAAAAATAAAAATAAAATATAAAAGAAAGAAAGAAAAGAAGGCTGGGCATGGTGGCACATGCCTTTAATCCCAGCACTCGGGAGGCAGAGGTAGTAGGATCGCCATGAGTTCGAGGCCACCCTGAGACTACATAGTGAATTCCAGATCAGCCTGAGCTAGAGTGAGACCATACTTCAAAAACCAAAAATAAATAAATAAGAAAGAAGAGAATTTACAAAAAAATTATTTGAGGGGCTGGAGAGATGGCTTAGCAGTTAAGGCACTTGCCTGCAAAGCCAAAGGATCCCGGTTCGACTCTCCAGAACCCACATAAGCCAGATGCACAAGGTGGCACGTGCTGTCTGGAGTTCCTTTGTAGTGGCTGGAGGCCCTGGCATGCCCATTCTCTCTCTATGTCTGCCTCTTTCCCTCTCTCATTCTCTCAAATAAATAAATAAATAAATAAATAATTTAAAACTTTATTTGAGAGCGAGAATGGGTACACCAGGGTCTCTAGCCACTGCAAATGAGCTCCAGACATGTGTATCACCCTGTGCATCACACCTAAGTGGGCCCTGCAGAATTGAACCTGGGTCCATAGGCTTTGTAGGCCAGTGCCTTAACCACTGAGCAATCCCTCCAGCCCTGGCTTTTGTTTTTTTAAGACCAGGTCTTGCCATGCAGCCCAGGTTAGCTTGGAACTCAAAATCCTCCCTCCACCTCTTCAGGGAAGGAGGGCAGGGCTGGGATCACATGCATGTACCACCATACCTGACCAGGAAAATTTTTCTGGAAGTGTTAAAGGCCGTGTGATTAAATTGCACCCCCTCCCCCAGACTCATTCAGGACCCCTCGCGTCTCGTCCCATCTTCTCTGGCCATCTAAGGAAACACGCTTACATATGAAGGTGTGTCAGGTAAGGGCCATCATCTTGTCCCCCTCTACACACTTGGCTACCTCCTTCCTACTCATTTGATGATTTAAGACATGTTCTCGGGTCTAACAGGCCCGAAGCACCAGGATGAGGACACTGCAGTGACCGGGACACATGTAGCTACTACTGTCCTACATCTCTCTCTCTCTCTCTCTCCCTCTCTCTCAATCTCTCTCTCTCTGGCTATAGGCTTCCGTGCAGATCGCCACCTCCAAGAAGCCCTCCTTGATGGCTTCCTGGACTCTCTCTCTCTCCAGCCTGGCTTATCAGGGACAGGAAGGAGCTCCATCACCTGCATCTCACCAGAGGCCCTGCCCAGAACCACTGATGTGCACACCCAGGCTCCGTTCCAGACCCTCCCCCTCTCAGCTGGGTGACCTTGGGCAGCTCGCCCCCCAACCCCCCGAGCCCAGTTTCACCAGTTTGACAGCATCTGGCTTTAGAAGTGAAGTGGTGGCAAAATAGCTTGGCTCTCCATGACCTCACAGTGCCTGGCACTACCTACACAAGACATAATGGGAGGAAAAGATGATGGCATCAAAATAAAAGCAACTGCTTCACAGGGGGAGGGGATATGATGGAGAGTGGAGCTGTGAAGGGGAAAGTGAGGGGGGAGGGAATTATCATAGTTTATTGTCTATAATTATGGAATTGTCAATAAAAAATTTTTTAAAAATAAGTTAAGTGATGGGCTGGAGAGACAGCTTAGCGATTGAGGCTCTTGTCTGCAAAGCCAAAGGACCCAGGTTCGCTTTGCCAGGACCCATGTAAGCCAGATGCACAAAGTGGTGCATGCATCTGGAGTTCCTTTGCAGCAGCTAAAGGCCCTGCCATGCCCATTTTCTCTCTCTCTCCATCTGCCTCTTTCTCTCACTCTCTTTCAAATAAATAAATAAGCATATTTTTTTAAAAAAAATTGTTGAAAACAAAGTGATGAGGGGATGGAGAGATGGCTTAGTGGTTAAGCGCTTGCCTGTGAAGCCTAAGGACTTCGGTTTGAAGCTCAATTCCCCAGGACCCACGTAAGCCAGATGCACAAGGTGGCACATGTATCTGAAGTTCGTTTGCAGTAGCTGGAGGCCCTGGCACGTCCATTCCCTCTCTCTCTCTCTCTCCCTCTCTCTTGATCTCAAATAAATAAAATACACATTTTTTTTTAAAGTGATGGGCTGGAGAGATAGCTTGGTGGTTAAGGTGCTCACTTGCAAGCCTGACAGCCCACGTTCAAATCCCCAATCCTCATGTAAAGGCAGATGCACAAAGTGGTGTAGGCAGCTGAAGTTCATGTGCAGTGAGTGGCATGAGGCCCTGGTGTGCTCATTCTCTCTCTCTCTCTCTCTCTCTATCTCTCTCACACACACACACACACACACACACACACACACACACTTTCTCTCTCCCCCTGCTTGCAAATAATAATAAATTTGAAAAAGAAAAAAAAAGTTTTAAATGAAATCAGGCAAAGCCCATAAGGCACACAGTAGGCACTCAGGCAAATGATAGCTCTTTTTTGGGTCCTTCAGCTATTTGGTGGAGATGGGCTCTAAGTTGCGTGACCCTTGGGGGTTGATCTCTGACCTTAAATGTCCCCATCAATGAACTAGGTTACAGGAATATTTAACACAGGCTCGTAATCCACACACAGTGTGACTACAGGTGCTGTCTCCCCGCCCCCGCCCCCATGGATCTCTCCAGGAGGAAATACCAATATGCTCTCTTTAGAGGGGTGGTGAGCAGCGACGAAACTGTCTTGGCTGGGCGTCTGTCAGGAAAGCATGAACTGCTTGCTCCTACCTGCACACAGTAGGTGCTTACACACGGCAACATGCTGCGGTGAAAGGTCCCAGTCGCTGTTGCCAAGCAACCAACAAAGTGACCTTGGGCAGTCACTTCTTCCTAGGACTTCACTGGCCTCTTCAGGAAAATGGGTTTTAGCACAAGGTTGCACTGGTGAGATGAAGCTAAGACGGGGTAGAAGTGGCACACCGGCCAGGAAAGGACGTGGTCACCAGGGGTGAAACTGATCTGAGAGCCCCTTCCCCATGGAGTCAGTGGTCAGCACAGGGCTCTGGAAGCCACGCAAGGTCAGGCTCCGGTTTCCAGTAACTTGGTGACTCTCCTTCACCGGCTAACTCTGGAAAATATTCTCTTAGCGTTTGCAATTCTTGATCCAGGCCCAACACTGAAATTACTGCAGACTTTTCTTTTTCTTTCTTTCTTCTTCTTTTTTTTTTTTCCCCTCGTCTTCTTTTTGACAGCTTGAGCTAAGGGAGCTGTTTTTGCTGTCAAGAGGGGAAAACACACACGCACACACACACGTACATGCACACACGCACGCACACGCGCATGCACGCACACACACACACACACACACACACACACACACACACATAGCCCAAATAGACTCACTCTGTAGGACAAAATGTCCCCTGTGCTCGAGAGCAGGAGGCCCAGCCCCACTCGGCTGGCCTCACAGGCCCTCCGTGTCACTGCAGGTTATGTAAGCGCGGTTTGGACCTGGGAGGTTGGACATGGCCTTGGGTTTTGAAAGTAGGCAGAGGAGTTAGGGTGAGGAGCTGTTTGGCTCAAAATAACTCTAGGAACTTAATGCAGGGGAGGGTAAAAAAAAAAAAAATCCCCGACTGTGATGGACTCACATTTGGATGCAGTTTGAGGAGGCAGGCCAGCGTTTGGCCGTCACGCACTGGAGGGGCTGGAGAGACGTGGCCCCTTGACTCCAACTCCTAAATGTTTTCAAATCAGTGTGTGCTTGGGCTCCCCGAGCATCCAGCCCTCATGAGACTCTGGCCGCCCCATGCACTGGACTGGCAACATCTTTGCTTCGGGAAAAAGAATGTAGGAGATCGAGAGCCACTGACTCATCCCGCTGGGCCTGACCTTCCTGGTTTTGAACCGAGACATTCACATCTAAGACAACCTGTCAGTCCAGAGACAATGAGTCACCCCACAAGAGAGAATAAAATAGTGATGTCATCACGGTCACTAGTGAGCAACAAAGTGTCCCCACCTGGAAGGGCTTGTGAGCATTTGGTCCCTGCTGTTCTTCTGGGTAGGTTTCAGGTGCCCATGTTTTGAAAAATAGATTTATTTTATTTTATTTGAGAGAAAGAGAGAGAATGGGTGTGCAGGGCTTCCAGCCACTGCAAATGAACTCCAGATGCATGCACCGCCTTGTGCATCTGGCTTATGTGGGGACTGGGGAAACAAACCCAGGTCCTTAGGCTTTGCAGGCAAATACCTTGATAGCTAAGCCATCTCTCCAGCCCCATCAGATGCCCATTTTACTCATGGGACAACTGAGGCTCGAAGAAAATGTGGAGGGACAGGGAGGGAGGGAGACACACAGGGTCTTTTATTTATAAGAGAGAGTGTGTGCATGGGCATAACATTTGACTGACTTTATGTGGGTGCTGGGGACTCAAACTCAGGTGGGCAAACTTTGCATGCAAGTGCCTTTAACTACTAAACCATCTCCCCAGCCCTATTTCTCAGTTTTTGAGACAGTCGTTCAATGTAGCCCAATCTAGACTCAAACTCGTGATCCTCCTGCCTCAGCTGGTAGTGTCAGAATCACAGGTGTGTTCAAACACACCCAGCTTGGGCCTCTTATTAAAATCTGAAACCTGTCAGGAGTGGAGGTACACGCCTCTTGTCCCAGCACTTGGGAGGCAGAGAGGTAGGAAGATCACTGTGAGTTTGAGGCCAGCCTGGGACTACAGAGTAAATTCCAGGTCTGCCTGGGCTAGAGTGAGACCCTACTTCAATTCCCTACTCCCAAAATAATCTGAGACCCCAGATCCTACCCCAGAAAATGGAGTTCATATTGGGGTGCCTGTATTTAAAACTTCTGGGCTGGACTGGAGAGATGGCTCAGTGGTTAAGGTGTTTATCTACAAAACCTAAGGTCCAGGGTTCGATTCCCTAGTACCTTCATAAAGCCAGATGCACAAGGTAGCACGTGCATCTAGAGTTCATTTGCACTGGTGAGAGGCCCTGGTGCACCCATTCTCTCTCTCTCTCTCTCTCTCTCTCTCTCTCTCAATTTGTGCCTCTCTCTGCTTGCAAATAAATTTTTTTTTTTTTTAAATTCTGGGCTGGGATCAGGCTCAGTGGTTAAATGTACTAGCTTGCAAAGCCTGCCAACCCAGATTCAGTTCCCCAGTACCCATGTAAAGCCAGATGCAGGGTGCAGTGCATGCATCTGGAGTTTGTTTGCAATGGCAAGAGTGCCTGGTGAGCCCATACTCCATGTGTGTATCTCTCTCTTTCTCTGTCTATTTCTCTCAAATAATAAAATATTTAAAACATACACACACACACACACTCCTGGCGGTTCTCTGAACGACTGGTTTCAATGTGCAAACCTGGTCCTGCACGATGGGAGATGGCCTTGGGGTGCAGCATGTTGGGGTGCAGCATGTTGGGGTGCAGCATGTTGGGGTGCAGCATGTTGGGGTGTAGCATGGGAACAGGTAACAGAAAGGGCAACAAGGTGTAGACAAGAGAACTGTAGCCAGACACAACACTCCTGATGGTAAGAGTGAAAGATGCCAGCCTGGCACGTATGTAGAACTGGGATTTTACCCTAACGGTCCTCTGGCACCTAATAGCAAGCTCAAACTTGTCACCGAAAAGATGACTCCGGCTCCTAACACGATAGTCGGGTGGCACATGCCTTTAATCCCAGCACTCGGGAGGCAGAGGTAGGAGGATCGCCATGAGTTTGAGGCCACCCTGAGACTCCATAGTGAATTCCAGGTCAGCCTGGGCTACAGTGACACCCTACCTCAAAAAAAAAAGAAAAGAAAGAAAAGGACATGAACAGAGGCGACTGAGCAGTCAGGAAGAACGTGACAAGCAGTGGACATTAACCGGGTCTCCTAGCGGACCCCAGCTGCAGGCGTGGCTGGGTTCAGGCGCTCAAGTTAGACACCAGTCTCTCTCCACATCTAGGTCTAGGCCATTTTGGCTCCTCTCCAGACAAGCCCTCCCTGAGTAAAAGCTTACCAGAAGCTTGCTCCCTGAGGCTAGCAGAGAATGCGACTACACAGTTAGCTGCCACTTGCTCTGTGTGGTGCACTCAGCCTTCACCAACCAGAGATATGGCATCAGCCAGGCCCATCCCTGGACACAGACTGGGGCATGGGAACAGCCTCACCCCACACTCACAGTCCAGGACTGGAGGTGTACTGTCCCAAGGAAAACCTGGGTTCTATGGCCAGGAGACTTGGTGACCGACTGTCGTGGTGAGCTCCACACTGCTGGGATGGACCTCCAAACCAGGCACAGCTTTATGGGAGGAACAGGGTTTGTGGAAGCTCATCGATCCAGGGGAGGTTCCCTGATGGCGAGAAAGAGAAAAATCCTCACCACCAAAAGCAAGAGCAAAACCCCGCGGCTGAACAGCAGGGAGCCCAGGCAGAGTTCTAGCACTCTGCATTCCTTAGGCTGGAATTCCAGATCCAGCACCTTAGGGCTGGACCCCAGGATCTGTCCAGTGACGCCTCCTCCAGCCAGGGAGATCTAAGTTATAAGCTTGAACGAACTTCGCAGTCTATTGGGGGACATCCATTCAAACTACTAATAAGGAATCCCAGCCTTGGGGTGAGACTTACAAACAGAATCTCTATGAGAGAGAGAGAGAGAGAGAGAGAGAGAGAGAAGAGAGAGAACACGGGCACACCAGGGCCTCCAGCCACTGCAAACGAACTCCAGATTCATGTGCCACCTTGTGCGTCTGGTTTATGTGGGTACTGACAGGGGAATCGAACATGAGTCCTTAGGACTCACAGGCAAGCACCTTAATCACTAAGCCATCTCTCTAGCCCCAAGCAGAATCTTTTTTTTTTTTTTTTTTTTTTTTTGGTTTTTCGAGTCTCTAGCTGTTCTGATTGATCTGGCATTCACTATGTAGTCTCAGGGAGGCCTCAAAACTCATGGTGATCCTCCTGTCTTTGCCTCCCAAATGCTGGCATTAAAGGCGTGCACCACCACGCCTGGCCCAGGCAGAATCTTAGATAGTTGATAGAGCAGGTGGTAGTGCCTGGTGGGAGCGGGGACTGAGGGACCACTGGGCGGGCACCAGGTTTCAGTGAAAGAGGTGGGAGGGTAAGTTTTGCAGGTAAAGGTGGGCATGAGCCCCTCTGAGAGCTGTCTGGGATTCTGTCAGGATGAGCAGGGTCCCAACACCAGCCGCTCAGAATCACAAGGTCACTGGGGAGGCGAGAGAGAAGGATGGGGAGCTGAGGCCCTGTGACGCAGTGTGTGCAGGTGGGTCATCACCCACTGCCGCTGGTCCCACAGAGAAGCCCACTGGCCCCTTCGCTTCTGTCACCGTGCAGCAAGGCCGGTCCCGAGGCCTCTGCCCTTCACCGCGACCTCCACGGCCCCCCACTGTTCTTCTCTCTCCAGGAAGACAGAGGCAGTGACCCCATTGTCCTCAGCACCTCCCTGGGGGCCTGGCACACGGAGGGCCAGTACAGGGCCGTGAGATCAGCGTGCGGAGGGCCCCGCGCCCCAAGGCAGTCTGCCCCCTTTGCTAAACAGCCCTGCAGGAAATGGCATCCGTGGCCACCGGTAGCGAAATGATTTAAGATCCAGGCATGTCCCATTCTTGGATTTATGCTCAGGAGAGAATTCAAATCAGCAAAAAAGCAAAAACAAGTGACCCATGGGAAGACATGTCTCGTGTCATCCGTCATGATGGAGAGCTGAGAGAGCTCAGAGCCCTGGCACAGGTGGTGGGCACTGTTTGTCTAGTATTTATTTTCGCTTTTTTTTTTTCCCTCAAGGTAGGGTCGCCCTCTTAACCCACACTGACCCGGTACTCACTCATTAGCCCCAGACTGGCCTCAAACTCACAGCGATCCTCCTACCTCAGCTTCCCAGGCGCTGGGAGGTGTGTGTCACTATACCTAGCTAATTGTTTGATTATTGATTGATTGATTGATTGATTTTTTCTCAGGAAGTGCGGTGGATGGAATCCAGGGCCTTGAGTGTGCTAGACACGTGCTCTGCCGTCAAGCCGTCCACCTAGCGGACTTAGTAACCATTAGACTTGTGGAAACACAGTGCCGAGCTGAGAGAACAGACAGGCTAAGCATTGTGACTGGCCACCAGAGCCATGTGCATGGACAGGAAGGGGGCACTCAGAGAAGAAACAAGCAGTCGTGTGTGCGGAATGGTGGGCCTCAGGCTGTTCTTAAAATTCCTGAACTGAGTGTGGTGGCACACACCTTCAATCCCAGCACTTGGGAGGCAGAGGTAGGAGGACCGTCATGAGGAGGTCAAGGCCAGTCTGGGACTGCAGAGTGAGGTCCACCCACTAGATTGGGCTAGAGAGTAAGACCTTACAGCAAAAAAAAAACAGGGCTAGAGAGATGGCCCAGTGGTTAAGGTGCTTGCCTATAAAACCTGATGGCCCAGGTTCGATTCCCCAGTATCCACATAAAGCCAGATGCACAAAGTGGTGCATGCATCTGCAGTTTGTTTGCAGTGGCTAGAGGCCCTGACATGCTCATTCTCATTCTCTCTCTCTCTGCAAAATAAATAGATAAAATATTTTTTTAAATAATAGGCAGAAAAAACAGGCTGGTAAGATAGCTTAGTGGTTAAGGTGTTTGGCTGCGAAGCCTAAGGACCCAGGTTCAATTCCCCAGTGCTCACATAAGCCAGATGCACAAGGTTGCACCTGCATGTGGAGTTACTGTAAAGTGACTGGAGGCCGTGTGCCCATTCTATCTACCTCTTTTTCTCTCGCTTAAATAAAATAAAACTTACAAAACAACAACAACTACAAAAAAATCTCGGATACCTCCACGAGAAGAGAAGGGCCCAGACATGTCCATGCAGGCTGATCTTCCTGTGAATCTTTTTTTTTTTTTTTTTTTGAGGTAGGGTCTCACTCTAGCCCAGGCTGACCTGGAATTCACTATGTAGCCTCAGGATGGCCTCGACTCACAACAATCCTCCTACCTGTGCCTCCCAAGTGCTGGGATTAAAGGCGTGTGCCACCACACCTGGCTTTTAAAAAAATATTTTATTTTTGCTTATTTATTCATTTATGTGTGCTAGAGCCTCTAGGCATTGCAAGCGAATTCCACACACACATGTGCATCTGGCTTACGTGGGTACTGGGGAATCGAACCTGGGTCCTTAGGCTTCGCAGGCAAGCACCTTAACTGCTAAGCCATCTCTCCAGCCCTCCTGTGAGTCTTGGGCGGGCGAGCAGAGCGATGTGTCAGAGCTGGCCTCCCTTCCACATGTGACTCCAACTTCACTGGTAGCAATGGCCTCAGACCTCAGTGTTCTGGATGAAGAGATCCCTCGGAGGGATTCAGAAACAGCAGTCACCCTGTGCCAGTCATGGCTGCTCCTCGCCCCGTCCTGCTCTGCAAAGGACGCTGGGGGTGCCAGGTGTGGGCAGCTACACAGTACAGGATGATGGAGGCAGGGCTGGGCCCCAAACACAGGCCCTCCGGCCCCCCTGAGAGCCCTGCCCTCCAGGCCAGACCACGTGGTGAAGCGAACAGCATCTGCCGACTCGGGCCCCTCAGCACTTTTCTAGAGACACAGGCCCCAGCCAGAATTCCCTCAACCCACCACTGCCAGAGGGGATGTCAGGACTGAAGAAGGTGACGCTGGACCCTACTGGGGCTTGAGGGAGAAGCAGGATCCACCTGCTGTCATCAGCGACAGCCAAGAGTCCCTTGGGGCACAGGGGCCAGAAGCCTAGGGCTTCCCTGAAGGAACATCTCATGGGCATAAACTAAACACTAGTGGGGTAGGGGGGAGGATGCAGAAGGAACAGCTTCCCAGGCAGCAGAATTAGCATGTGCAAGGGTCCTGCAGTGGGCAGGAAACTGTCCGTGCAGAGTCGCCTATCCTCAGAATGAAATCTTTTATTATTATTATTATTTATTTGAGAAAGAGAGAAAGGCAGAGAGAGAATGGGCATGCCACAGCCTCTAGCCACTGAAAACAAACTCCAGATGCATGTGCCACCTGGTGCATCTCGTGTATGTGGGTAATGAGGAATTGAACCTGGGTCCTTAGGCTTTGCAGACAAGTGCCTTAACCACTAAGCCATCTCTCTAGACTTTTTTTTGAGGCAAGGTCTCACTCTAGTCCAGGCTGACCTGGAATTCACTATGTAGTCTCAGGGTGGCCTTGAACTCACAGCTATCCTTCTACCTCTGCCTCCTGAGTGCTGGGATTAAAGCCATGTGCCAACACACCCAGCTCTACAATTATTCTTTTTTTTAATTTTAATTTATTTATTTACTTGAGAGAGATAGAAAGAGACAGAGAGAGAGAGAGAGAGGGAGAGAGAGAGAATGGGCACGCCAGGACCTCCAGCCATTGCAAACAAACTCCAGGTACATGCACCCCCTTGTGCATCTGGCTTATGTGGATCCTGGGGAATTAAACCCGGGTCCTTAGGCTTTGCAGGCAAACTCCTTCACCGCTAAGCCATATCTTCAGCCCTTTACAATTATTCCTGATGGAGCCAGGTGCTATTTGTATGCCTGTAGTCCCAGCTATCCTGGAGGGTGAAAAGGGGAGGATGGCCTGGGCTCGGAAATCCAAGGGGAGCCTGGGCCACATGGCAAACCCAGTCTCTTTTTTTTTTTTTTTTTTTTTTTTTGAGAGCAACAGACAGAGAGAAAGAGGCAGATAGAGAGAGAGGGAATGGGCGCATCAGGGCCTCCAGCCACTGCAGACAAACTCCAGATGTGTGCACCCCTTGTGCATCTAAGCCCTGTCTCTTAATAAATAAGCTTTGGGTTCCTGCATTTCTCAAAGGCCACTGCACCCCGATGCTGAGGTCCTGAACACAATGCACTTCCGTGGTGAGGTTATCTCCCCCCAACCTACAGCCAAGAGAAAACGGAATGGCGACTGTGGACTTTCCCACGCTGATGACCAAGTGTGAGCCTGAGTGTCCCCAGCTCTGACACGCATGTTGCGCGACACTTCAGTGTTAAGTCCACAGCAGGAGAAAGGAAGGCCTGGGCCTGGATCTAGGCAGGGGGTGCCGGTCTCCACGTCCACACTTGTTCTCCGGCCACCTGCCCTTCAGGTGTGCCTCATCGCCTCAAGCCAGACTCCTAAAAAGCAGGGGTTTGGGGGCCAGGCCCGTTGTGTCAGGAGGTCTCAGAAGTGGGGTCGGGAACAGGGAAATGAAAGCGAGACAGGATGCAGAGGACAGGCTGGACAGGCCATCCAGGGTGCAGGCGCGAGGGACCCTGCTGTCCAGCAACATCCCTCCCTTCCCGGCGGAAGGCTGCGTCTGGAGCGAGGCACTTCCACGCGCCAGCTCTTCGCCTGGCTGGGGAGTATAGGGACTGCATGTGCAGGAGACATTTAGGGCGGCAGGAAAATTTAAGGGGGTGGGCACGCTTACAGGGAGTTCATCTGCCCAGCCATCGATCTATCCATCCATCCGTCTTCCAGCAACAGATTTCTTAAGCATGCAAGTGCCCGCCTGCACCATGATCTAATAGGGATCTCTAAGAAGAGAGCCAAGGGGCGGCTACTATATGCCTTGGGCATAGGGCTGAAAGCTCAAAGTGACCTGTTCTTTTCTTTCTTTTTCTATTTTTTTTTTTTTTTGAGGTAGGGTCTCATTCTAGCCCAGGCTGACCTGGAATTCACTATGTAGTCTCAGGGTGGCCTTGAACTCACGGCGATCCTCCTACCTCTGCTTCCCGAGTGCTGGGATTAAAGGTGTGCGCCACCTTTTATTGATTTATGAGAGAGGGAGGGAGAGAGGATGGGTGCACCAGGGCCTCTAGCCACTGCAAACGAGCTCCAGACGCATGCGCCCCCTTGTATAGCTGCCTTATGTAGGTCCTGGAGAATCAAACCTGGGTCCTTAGGCTTCACAGACAAGCACCTTAACCGCTAAGCCATCTCTCCAGCCCAAGGCTACCTTTTCGAAGACTGCTTGACCAGACTTGGAGTTCCTCACACACGGGGTATATACTCAACCTGGAAACTGGTGTTTCCATCTATGAGATGAGCACGAAGCTGGTGTCTGCAGCACAGGATTGCCGAGAGGATGCCAGTGCAGGCTTGGTGGGGAACGGCTCCATAGACGGCAGTTTCCTAGTGTTTCTTTTTCTCTCATCACAGTAGCGTGCCACGGCCAAGGCACCTTCAGTGGCAAACCACATCTCCACTCCAGTGCTCTTCATTGTGAAGGGCTCTCCTTAGAAATAATGGGCAACAGGAAGCCAAACGTCACATGCTCTCTCTCATATGTGGATCCTAGCAACAAATGATTGGACTTCTATGTGAGTAGGAATAAAACTCAGTAACATAGGCCAGTAAGTAAGAAAGGGGATAGAAAGGGAATGAGGGGGTACTTAATAGAATGATATTGTATATATGTAAGTAGAAGAACAGATTAATGGAGGTGAAAGGCCTAAGTATGGTCAGGGGAAGAGGTTGAGTAAAGGAAAGGTAGAGGGAGGGCTAATCAAAATCTAAGAGGATATAAATAAGTCATATGGAAACCTACTTTTTTGGATAATGGAACACTCAGAAACCATAGATTGTTACTAGAAAATTTTCAGTGCCAGGGATGAGATACCTTCCAGTGAGTTGTTGGCCAGGAGGTCTCTGATGCCCCCAAAACATTACAGGCCATTGCCGATGTCCTTGATCTCCCACCAGGAATAGATGGTAAGACCCTATTGCTGAAGACTCCACATACTTGGGCTGCAAGGCCACTGAGAAATCCTGCTGGAGCTGAGCTGAAAAACTCCTCCGTGTAGACCAGCTGACAGAAAGCGGGAAAAAGCTACACTGCATGCAGTTCAATGGGAGAGACAGAAATCACCAAGTGGAGCTACTCAATAGTGGACACTGCAAGCCTTCAGTTGGGCCAGCCAGCTCAAATGAGCCAATGGGTGCAATCATGGCATGTCTGTTATGGGGGAAAACAACTGTCCTCTATTGGACTGGAGGCCCGCTCCATGGGAGGGAATACATCCCTGATACTGAAAACCTACAACAGGGGTAGTCATGAGCCCTAGGGGTGTAACGTCTGCTGCTGTCTGGCTAAATGTATATACTATGTTCATCAAACTGCCCAATAAGCACTTCTTTTAATGTTCATACTCATATATTAATGGTACTCTCACTTTGGTTACAGAAGCTTCTCTTTTCAGATGGCAGTGACCTTGGGATGACTCAGAAGGCATCATGGTGCTGGGAAGAAGTGACAGGAGTGCTCAGCACTGAAATATCTCAATCGCACAGGGTCCATTGCGGAAGAGGTGGCGGAAAGAATGTAAGAGCCAAAGGAAGGGTAGGACTCCTTACAACGTGCTCCTCCAGACACAAAATGGCCTGGATATCCATGACCTTACAGTGCCTGACACTACCTACACAAGACCATGCATAATAGGAGGAAAAGATCATGACATCAAAATGAAAGAGAGAATGATTGAGAGGGGGAGGGGATATGATGGAGAGTGGTGTTTCAAAGGGGAAAGTGGGGGGAGGGAGAGCATTACCATGGGATATTGTTTACAATCATGGAAGTTGTCAATCAAAGAAAAAAATGATGGGGAAGGATGTTTTTCTAGATTTGGACACTTAATTAAAAAGTATTTATTTGAGAGACAGAGAGCGAATTGACCCCCAGGACCTCCAGCCATTGCAAACAAACTCCAGATGCATGAGCCACCTTGTGCATCTGGCCTTGCATAGTTCCTGGGGAATCGAACCTGGGTCCGACTGCAGGCAAGTGCCCTAGTCGCTAAGACATTTCTCCAGCCCTGGACACTTATTTTTTGCGGTGCCGGGGATGGAAGCCAGGGCCTCACGTATGTCACTGCGCCACACCACCAGCCCCTGGCCAGACTTGGGCCTGCTCCCCTTGTCCCCTGCTTCCTGGCCCCACCCCCAGTCAGGGTCCTCAGCAGGTCAGATTCAGGAAGACTTTGCTCTTAATGCTAAGGGCAAGAGGAGACTGGGCAACAGAGGATTAACTTGGAGAAGCCACCTCTGGAGCAGCCACTTCGAACTGGACCGGCCACACCCGCCCCAGGCCTCCACCAAGATGATTCAGCCCCAATTATCCCTAATTGTCTCAGCCTGTGGACTCCCAGCTGGGGCCCTCCTTCCAGAGCCTGCGTGACTGGATGCTGCAGGCTGCAGACAGGCGGGGAGCCCCTGGCAGAGCAATGCAGCCTCCCAGGCTTGGCCAGGCTCCCTCTAAGCCCTGCGCCCCTCCCCTCCCCGCTTGTCCTGCCAGAACAGAGCTCTCGCTTTGGAGACCCTGGGCCTACAGACTGTCCCTGCCATCTACTCCATGACCAGCTGGGGTTGGGAAACACAGAATTTGTAGGCCTCTTGAGGGATGGGACAATCTTGCCTGGACAACTGACTTCTAATGCAAGCAGCCCTTATGGAGAATCAAGGAACGAGCCAAGGGAACCTGGTTGGTTCAGGGCAGAAAAGGAGGCCTCAGTGAGGACTCCCATCCTGGCCAGAGCAAGACACACAAGTCTCCACAACCCAGCCTCGGGGGAGCGGGGAACACGCTAGAAGCTTTCCATATTCAGATCCTCGGAAGTAAACCGGCCAAGGAAGCTCTGGAAGTACAGAGGGAGATGGCCCTTTAACGGGTTCTGAACCTTGGAGCATTCTGGCTTTGACACTTCTGGTCACGTGACTACTCCGCCACGTGAGACACGCCCTCAGCACTTCCGGTAGGTGACACTCCACCGGCCCTCACACCTGGTTTGAGTGCAGTCAAACCACACGGTATTGAGTAGAACGCGCTTCGTTTTTGAAGATTCATTGGGGAAGCAGGTTGTGACTCATGGACCCCTTGCTGAGGGTGCCGGGAGACCCCTGGAGCCCCACCATTCTTATCTGTAGGCACACAGGAATGAGCTGAATTCTCCCAAGGACACCTACTGGTGAGGGGGTCAGTACCCTCCCCACTGCAGAGAGCTCTCAACCTCAGCCAGTCCCCAGTGCCACACAGACTGGGGCCAGCATGTGTTCACCCAGTTTACCCCTCCAGGCCATCTGCCACCTCTGGGTTCACACTCATGCATCAGAAGCCACAAGCACCACAGCCTCAAGTAAATAAATGGCTCCTAAGAATGTAAGTGACACCATCTGCCATAGATCCCTTTCTTCTCTCCATTTTTTTTTTTTGTTTTTTGTGTTTTGGTTTGTTGTTGTTGTTGTTGTTATTGTTCCTCCCCTGGCCCAGGTAGGGTCTCACTCTGGACCAGGCTGACCTGGAATTCACTATGTAGTCTCAGGGTGGCCTCGAACTCACGGCAATCCTCCTACCTCTGTCTCCCGAGTGCTGGGATTAAAGGCGTGCGCCACCATGCTCGGCTTCTCCATCCATTTTTAAGACTCAACCTTGCTGGCAAGTGTAGCGATTGCTATTAACTTCCTTAATGCTGGGGATCAGAGCCACAGAGAAAGCTCTGCACAGGGCTGAGCAGTGACAGAGAAAGGGGGAAGTAGGGCGCACCTTGCCGATACAATGGGTGTGGGGGGGTGTCTGCCAGGGCCCCTCCCAAGCAGCCCAGGACAGGCAGCTTCCTGCCCCAGCCCAGCGGGATGCATGTCACGTCCCACAGTGGGAATCCTCTTGCTGTTATTTATGTTGGCTGCGAAATCCAGGAAACCAGCACTGGATATATAGCCTGACATGTCTCAGGAATAAATCCTGCTAGCATGAATCTCATTCCCCGGTATTCTCCTGCGGTCCAGACCACAAGGCCCGCCCTGCGGGGATCAGAGTTGTTCTAGCGGAAAAAGAAACCAGAGCCCAAGTGGAGAAACCCCGAGATCAGATCCGCATACAGCCCGGTGGAAACGCTGTCACATGCTTAATTGTGCTCCAATGACACAGGGCGCTCCAGAACCGCCACTGGGGTGACAGGCGCGTTAGACAGCCCTGCTCAGCCTGACGCGCTCCTCCGACCTCTGCGTATGTCCGGCAATAACTGCACATAATGGTCGCTCCCTACAAATGCTCACAGAGCCCCACATACAAAGCCTGGTGCCAGGCACTGAGGACAGGGCAAGGGCCTCACAAAACTTCTGGTCCAGTGGGGAGACACCCACTCAGCACTAAGTGCTAGGGCCGCAAGGACGGATGGGAAGAGGGTCCAGGAAGGCCTCCTGGAAAGGGGGGTGCGCTGGAGTCAACAGGAGGCAGGAGGAGATCTGGTTAATCAATCCAGGCAGCGGGGTCAGCCAGTGCTGGAGGGACCCGCGTGGCAGATCCGTGAAACAGCCACCTGGAGGCCGATGTGGCCAGAGTGGATGCGGAGCGATGACGACAGAGAGGCCTAGTGGGCCGCCACGAAGCCCGCACAAGACCGCTACGTGGAAGAGCTCTGAGCACGGGCTGTGGCTTCGCTCAGGTGACAGGTCCTGTGTAGGAGGGGAGAGGCCCGTCAGGGTGTCGACAAGCCGGGTTGGAGTGTAAGCAGAAATGAGAAGTGGGGCTGCAGAGATGGCTCAGGAGTTAAGTCACTTGCTTACAAAGCCTAAGGACCCGGGTTCGATTCCCCAGTACCTACATAAAGCCAGATGCACACCAGGTGGTGCATGTGTCTGGCGTTCGTTTGCAGTGGCTGGAAGCCCTGGTGTGCCCGTTCTCTCATAGCTAAGTGTGCTCTGGTGCCTGCAAAGCACCCTGGGCTCTCGCCACTGCAGCCTGTCCCTAGAAGCTTGTCTACTTGAACCATCAGGCTTCTGCCTCTAAGCCAGTGGGCTCCAGCCAGAGGGTCTGATCCTGGAGGGCCAGCACTGGGCATCTTTTGGCAGGAGTGAGCTCTGCTTCTCTCCATTCCAACAAGACAATCTTTGGCAGGCAGTAGGCCCAACCCAAGGGTTTCATGGGCAGACAAACTCTGTACATAGCCCTTTATGCCTGGACAGTCCCCATTCCGAGTGCGTATGCATGGTATACGCGGTACACATGGTAGCACAGGGCAGCCTATAGTGACACCAGGGGCCGATCTAGGGTGACAGAGACTGCTGTCACTTGAGTGAGCCTTACACAGGCTCAGCAGGGGCCACAGTGCTGGGAGCCTCCTGCCACCTCTTCCTCTTGTTCCCATGCAGCCTTGAGGGTCTGTGAGGACAACTGTGGCCCTCACCTGGTCAGCTCCTGCTGGCGGAGGCTCCACCCTGTGCGTCTACTTCCTTATTGGTGTGCCATCTTGAAGCTTTCAAGATTAAAACAAAACACCACCAAACAACAAAACAAAACAAAAACCCGCTCAGTGTGGTGGCGCACACCTTTAGTCTCAGCACTCGGGAGGCAGAGGTAGGAGGATCGCTGTGAGTTCACGGCCAGCCTGGGACTACAGAGTGAGTTCCAGGTCAGCCTGGGCTGAGGGAGACCCAACCTTGTGGCGGGGGGTTGGGGGGGAGGAAGCCTAGATCAGATTCCCACGCTACTAGAACTTCCCTGGTCTACTTTCTCTCCTTTTTAAAATTTATATGCGATAGAAAGGGGCAGGTGGAGCGAGAAAGGACACGCTAGGGCCTTTGGCCGCGGCAAACAAACCCCAACAAATGCGCCACCTTGTGCATCTGGCTTACGTGGGTCCTGGGGAATTGAATCCGGGACCTTCGGCTTCGCAGGCAAGTGCCTTAACTGCTAAATCCATCTCTCCAGCCTCCCCTGATCTACTTTCTAACCAAGTCCACCCCAGAATTTTGAGAATGAACATGGGAAATAGGTGTTGGTCTGTATCCAGTCACTCCTTCCGTCAGTCTTTCTTGAGTGGCAACTTTCAGGTGGGAATGGTGACCACACGATAAGGGAAAACAAGGACTTGGGTGGGCTAAATACATGCACAGCACCCTCTAAGTCTGTCATGTTCATGGCACATGTATGAGATGGCACTTGTGGCTTACTGCTGTGGTCCCTGAGTTCAAGTGCTGTTCACAATCACCCACGAGAACCAATCAAAATGCAGTCTTTGGAATGGCTGTCAGAGGATGTCATTGTGCAGATCTGAGGCAAGGAGGGACCAGGCAGGGTGACCAAAGGTTCCAGTTTGCCCAGATCTGAATGGTTCACCAGGAGGCAGGGACACCTAGGGCGCCGGGCTCAAACTGGGACGATGGTACCGTGCCAGAGCCAGAGCTAAGAAATGTTAACACCCGGCAAAGAGATGCTGTGCAGGTGTTCCATAGAGCAGATGGGTACAGAGGATGCCTCGTGTCCCAGTCTTCCCTGTGCCAGGCTCTGAGCGCCTTGGGGACAGGATTGGCAGAGAGAGAGAGAGAGAACGAACTGCCAGGTAGTGGGAAATCACATGGCCCGCCTAGATCAGCTTCAGTCTTCCGCACAACAGGTGAGCATAGGGAGTAAAAACGAAAAAGGTCTGATCAACCAAACCTGTTGATACCACAGGGCCAAGTTTCCCAGCAGCCCACAGCTGGGCACAAGAGAGTCACAGCTTCGGTCCGGGAGGCGCAGGGTATTTGGAATGAAGGGCTCCTCTGGAGATTAGGTCAAGGGCAGACTGGAGACACAACAACGATACAGGCATCTAGGGTCCCCCAAGACAAGTGGCAGCAGCGCTGCTCCCGTGGACCGGGCTGACATTCCGTGCCGCTGAGCATACGCTGACATCGCGACAGGGCTGCGCCAGCAAGGAAATACTGCGTCTCCACCCTTTGGCTAGGCAGAGCTATAGAGCGCTCCTATTACTTCATGTGGATCAACCATCTGGACGCTGAATCACGCCACAGAGTAAAGAATGGAATCCAATTTTGCATTCACCAAAATAAGCCGTACTAGTCTCAATTTATGGCACATGGTTATGCAGTCTCAGTGGGCCAAAACAAACAAACAAAAAATATCTCTCTGCAAAAGAATAAAATTTATGCCAATTACTGTAATGGGAACCAGCACAACAACCGCGTGGGGCTGAGAGCGCAGAGAATGTCACACAGCTCATAAACTGTGGGGCCAGGGGAGCCATGGGAACCCAGTTAGTTCATTAAGATAACAGGAGAGGGCTGGGGAGATGGCTCAGCGTTTCAGGCACTTGCCTTCAAAGCCTAACGACCCCGGTTCCAATCCTCAGTACCCAGATGCACAAAGTGATGCATTCATCTGAAGTTTGTTTACAGCAGCTAGAGGCCCTGGTGAGTCCATTTTTTCTCCCTCCTTGCAAATACATACATAAAAATATTTTTCTTAAAGGGGCTGGAGAGATGATAGCTCAGCGGTTAAGGTGCTTGCCTGCAATGCCTAAGAACCCAAGTTCAATTCTTCAGGTCCCACATTAGCCAGATGCACATGGTGGCGCATGCACCTGGAGTTCTTTTACAATAGCTAGAGGCCCTGGTGCACCCATTTTCTCTCCCCACCCCATCTCTAATAAATTTTTTAAAAAATTTTTTAAAAAGAACAGAACAGAAATGAGGGGTCGTGTATCATCATAAAGCAGGAGTATAGGAGAAAACGGGGTAGTGTGGCCTGGGTCAAGCTGAAGGTAGAGGCAGGAGATGGAGGGATGAGGTGAAATTTTGGGGTCCTCCATTCTGCTCTTTCCAAATAGAACTGCTTGAGCACGTGCACGCACCTGAGCCCACAGTGGCAGGGCCACTAACACTCCAGGGGCGCCCTGGGCTAGCTGAAATGGCTGAGCCCAGGGGGGATGCTAGCCTAGCTGAGTTTGAGAAAAAAAGTGTCTTGGAGGGCTTTGAGCCTGCACTAAGATCAAAGGATAAGCAGGGGAAGGAAAAGGGCTTAAGGGAGCTGGAGAGATGGCTCGGCGATCAAGGCGCTTGCCGACAAAGTCTAAGGACCTGAGTTCTATTCCCCAGGACCCACGTAAAGCCAGATGCACACGATAGCACATGCATCTGGAGTTTGCAACGGCTAGAGGCCCTGGTGTGCCCACTCCCACTCTCTATCTGCCGCTTTCTCTCAAACGAATGAAGTATTTTTTTTAAAAGAAAGGAAAAATGCTCCAGGGTGGAGATCCCCACAGGCTTTCTGGTCTTAGAACCTTGAATAAGGCCATCACCAACAGCTGGAGCCCAGAGGTAGCGGCAAGGAGGATGAGGGTGGCTGGCACCACACAGGACCAGTCACTGGCACGCTCATTTGGAAGAAGGGACCTTGGCTGCAGGAAGCTCCGCCTCATAGTTCTCCCCCTAGGGGTTCCAGAGTCCTTATGAAGCTGGGAGGTGGTTACCACCCCACGCCCCTGATGGCCGAGAGCAATTTGTACTCTCCCCACCGCAAACATTCTGCCTAGCCAGGTGCATGATGCTGGGCACCTCCTACAAGACCCAATTCCATAGCCCCTGCTGTGCCCTTCTCCCCACCTATCTGCAGCCAGTGCCCTGGGAAACTGACAAGGGGGGTGGTGATAGACTGGAGGCATAGCAGGATATAAAATAGCACTGTCCTATACAATGTTCTTCAGCTTTTGAGTGTCTTTAAAAAAAAAAGTGGGCTGGAGGGATGGCTTAGTGGTTAAGGTGTTTGCCCGCAAAGCCAAAGGACCCAGGTTCGTTCCCCAGGACCCATGTAAGCCAGATGCACAAGGGGGTGCATGCATCTGGGGTTCGTTTGCAGTGGCTGGAGGCCCTGACATGCCCATTCTCCTGACCCCCCTCTACCTGCATATTTCTGTATCTCTCTCTCTCAAATGAATAAATTAATTAAATAATTTTTTTAAAAAGCTATTGGCTTCAAGAATGTTGAGGGCTGGAGAGATGGCTCAGTGGTCAAGGCAGTTGCTTACGAAGCCCAAGGACCCAGGTTCGATTCCCCAGAACCCGTGGAAGCCAGACACACCAGATGACACATGTGCACAAGGTCACGCATGATGGTGCACACATCTGGAGTTCGACTGCAATGGCTAGAGGCACTGGTGTGCCAATTCTGTCTCATAAATAAAACTAGAGAAAAAAAAAAAAAAAGAATGTTTGAGCGGGTGAGCATGGTAGAGCACACCTTTAATCCCAGCACTTGGGAGGGTTGTTGTGAGTTTGAAGCCAGCCTGACATTATAGAGACAGTTCCAGGTCAGCCTGGGCTAGAGTGAGATCCTATCTCAAAAAAGAAAGAAAGAAAGAAAGAAAGAAAGAAAGAAAGAAAGAAAGAAAGAAAGAAGGAAGGAAGGAAGGAAAGAAAGAAAGAAAGAAAGAAAGAAAGAAAGAAAGAAAGAAAGAAAAGAAGGAAGGAAGGAAGGAAGGAAAGAAAGAAAGAAAGAAAGAAAGAAAGAAAGAAAGAAAGAAAGAAAGAAAGAAAAAAGGGGCGGCGGGTGTGGTGGCGCACGCCTTTAATTCCAGCACTCAGGGGGCAGAGGTAGGAGGGTCGCAGTGAGTTTGAGGCCACCCTGAGACTACATAGTGAATTCCAGGTCAGCCTGGACTTAGAATGAGACTCTACCTCGAAAAATACCAAAAATAAAAAGGAATGCTCTTTGAGGCTCCTAACAAAATGACCAACTGTCCCTATTCGCCCTGGACTATGCTGGTTTTAGCACCACATCTGGCCTCACAAGAATCCTCCACCCTGTCCTGGGCAAACTAAGATGGCCCGTGACCCCAGCTGACTAAGAGACCCATCAAGGGACAGACCCGTGTTGTTTTCACATGTGTTACTCATACATGTTATTTTTTTGTTGTTGTCACACTGCCACATTCCATGTCAGTGTTGACTGCCCAGACTTCCAGTGACAGGACACTAAGGCTGAGAAGGGCCAAGACTTCCTCCTGGGCCTGCTGCTCAGTTCACAGAGGTGGCAGGCGGGGATGCTCAAGTCCCCCACCCAGCGTGGCCTCGGCACGTGGCTCCATCCACCGTATCAGCCACGCCTGCAGAGCTCGCTCTCAAGAACAGGCACCGACAGTGAGATCCGTTGTTCCTCCTCCGCGCTCCCACAAAGGCCCTGCGCAGACACACGGTGGCCGTGTCATCCCGCCCGCCCCTGGGGAGAGCGCCAGCATGGGGACTGAAGGCCAGGGCAAGGGAGGGGAGCTCCCAGCCGCAGGCAGGCCGGGCCGCACTGACACTGGTGGGAGCTGGCCAGCAGGCAGGCACTGACCTCAATCGCACAAATGGAAAATCTGAGGCTGGCGGCTGAGAAGGGGCTGGGAAGAACTCTGAAATCCTCCATCAGATTTCTGGCACGTGCTTAGCAGGGCAGTGAGCTCATGGGCCACCGGATGCCGAACTGACAAGACCTCATCCCCAGCCAGAGAAGGCAGCATGAGGCAGTCACGAAGGGAAAGTGTGTAGTGCTTGACAGCAGAACCACGACGAAGGGGAGGTGCAGCCCTCTCCCAGGGGCTCAGGGACCACGCGTCCAGCGACGTGGCTGTCCCTGACTGCACTTGTGAGGGCGCGAACATCAGGAGGCATGGGCTGGGGAGACAGTTCATAGAAGCACACAGAGCAAGCTGACAGTGGGAGGGGATGCAATGACAGAAGCCCCGCCTGAGGGCCCAGGGCGGGAGGCAGGACGCAGCCTGGGAGTCTCCTTGCAGGGACCATTCAGTTTTGTCTAGCCGGGCACTTTCTCTTGCCTCCCAACTCCAGGAAGACGGAGTCCTGGAAGCCTGGGCCTGCCTCGGTGGTGCTTACGAACAACACAGGGTCTCCAGAACTGCTATCATTAGGGCTGCTCCTCACATTTGGCCTCAGGCGAGCCACAGGGGGAGATTTGCAACTCAGAGAAATGAGGTCTGGATGAGTTGGGGGGGGGGGGCTTCTCAGGAACTGTGGATGACATGACCAGGCAAGGTCCTCACCTGCAGACTGCACCACCCACCTCAGGGGCTGTGAGGCTGCAATGAGGTTGCTTAGGAGCTGCGTGCAGACAGCACCATGTTGGCTAGCTCCAGCAGCATTCTTGGCATTTATGAGAACTGTGGAGGGAACCTAAAAATTAGATTAGCCACCCTTGGGCCAATCTAGCCGACAGCCTGTTTACATTGTTTTATGGAAGGAGCCATATCCACTCTCTGGAGTGACATCCCAGGCTACTTTCCTGCTACAGAGGCAGAGCTGGGGAGCTGCACAAGACTGTGACCCTCACAGGCCAGAGCCCCTCCCGGTGCTAGGTGACCCTTGGGCCCCACTGCAGAAAACGTATCAGTACTCAGGACTTCCGGGAGCCAGCCTGCCCCAGCGTGTTGAGAGGCAAAGCTTTTGTTTAGTGCACACAGGAGTGAACTCCTCTGTGGGTCTGAACCTAAGTGCTCTGTGATGGCTGATTACCAGGTGGTGTCAGAACTGTGAGCAGGCATGCCAGGGCACTTTACGGCCCCTCAGAAAATGTGTGCAGTTCAGCAGATTTAACCCAAAACTGAGCATCACTGACTCGGGCCAACAAGCACAGGGCCCGATTTCTAGACAGAGGCCTGGCCTGCCACGCCCCGGCAGGAGCTATGTCACGAAGTCCAGAACAAGGTAGCAGTGGCCTCCACAGAACCAGATGCCAACCACGAACAAGGCTTAGACCAAGTGGAGAGAGCATTATATCAACCAGGCAAGAGTTTCACCAGAATCATCTTTTATTACAATTTGTCAATGGCTTCTGTGATCATGTTGTAGTTCTAACATGTAAGCTCTGGGCCGTGCTGGTTGGAAGTCACTTGCTTGGAGCCGTTTCTGTGACAAGGTAGACTGGGAGGGCAGCAGAGACGTCAGGAGGGCTCCATGTGAGCAGCGGCAGTGGTGAGTGATCCTTTGGACCTGGGGGTGGGGGCGGGGCATAAAGGACATCAAGGACGTTCTAGCAAACCACTGGTGGTGGAGCTCAATGCTCATCCGTGCACGGCCTCACCCAGAGGCTCAGCAAACGATTCTTGGCCTAACTGGTCGACTCTGCCCACTGCCTGTTTTACAAACAGGCACTCCCATGTACTACGGTCTCTGGCTGCTCGTGCATTAGCAGAGCAGAGGCAAAGAAGCTGCTAGCCGACGCAATGCCTGACTACTGCTCAGCCTTTCACAGGAAGCTTATGGACTCCTTCCGGGGACAAGAGGATGGTCAGACAGGGCTGGGATCGGTGCACACAAGGGCGCGGGGTTTCACCTGTATCTGAAGAGGGGGACACACTCTACGAGACGTGGGACGACAGATTTCTGGGAGGCGTGCAGTACATCACGGAGACAGCATGAGGACCGAGGTGGGAGGTAGGCGTTGAGTCCACGACCCGTCCAGCTCAGGTGTCCAGAAAGGGAGGAGGAGGAAGATGTGGACATGGCGCTCCCTCGTCTGTCCCGCCTTCGCATCGTGCATGTCAGCTGCCGGAGTTGCTCTGCCCGGCCGTAGCTGTTTCTCTGAGAGCAGAAACTAGATCTTGCTGTTCCTCCACTAGACCCTGGGGACTCGAGGGGCCTTGGAACAGCGCTGGCAGACATCCGCTGTGGGAAAATGAGTGGGCTCAGAGTCAAAATTTCCATCAAGGGAGGGGACTTCGAGGAGCACCGATGAAAACGTGAGGCACGGAGCACTAGACCTCCTGATCAAGGCGTGGAGTCTGGGGCGGCCATGACGACGGGTGGGTCACTTCGTAGCAAGGTGTGTCCCGCAGGAGTGCTGGACTGCACTTTCCAGGAGCAAGAACAGGGCCATCTCCAGGTTCTTCTGGGAGAGGACAGGAATCCTCCGGGCACACCAAGCCTGTCCCAGAAGGATGACAGGTGGGCAAGGATGTTCCTCAAGTCTGGTTTCCTAAGGTGCAGGCTGAGAACCGGTGGTTGACAGTTCTGGATTTTGTTGTCAGAACATGGGACAGTAAGAGCCTGGGTCGAATGGACAGAATTGCTTCATCCAGAGACACATGTGAATTCACAATTTACCTCAGCGGAAGAGAACGCGGATGCAGGAGGAAGTTACAAAGCCCTTTCTTCTTGTGCGATGTCAGCCCCTCCTGGAAGTGCCAGCCATGTCTGAGGGGCTGCGTGCTGAGGGCAAACAGAACCCGTTTTCAATTCCTCTCAACACAGTCAAGATGGCCCAGAACATTGTGACATCAGGGGAAGACAGGCACCAACAGCACAGGGTGGCATCTCGGACTGAGTGCTGCTTTGAATGCTCTGCTTGGGGGCTGGAGAGGGGGCTTAGCGGTTAAGGCATTTGCTTGCAAAGCCTAAGGACCCAGGTTCAATTCCCCAGGACCACGTAAACCAGACACACAAGGTGGTGCAATGTGTCTGCAGTTTGCAGTGGTTGGAGGCCCTGACGTGCCCATTCTCTATCTGCCTTTCCCCCCCCGCTAAATAAATAGAATAAATAAAGGCTCTGCTTGGCCCTGGAACTTTCTTAGGATACATGCTACTTAGACTCTTACCAAAGCAATTCAGTTATGGAAGTTTCAAAGGGCGTTGTGAATGCTTGTCATTTCCAAGTAAGAGAATAAGCAGAGCTTGCTGGCAGGGGCCTTCCCTGGGAGGCAGCCTATAGGCGGGTCAAGTTAGACCCTGGTCTCAGGGACCCTCCTTCCAAATCTCTGAAAACTTTATTTCATACCTTTCTGGGGTCTCACACTACGGGAGCCCCAGAAGGCAAGGCAAGGCCAGCACGCCTCTCCTTGCCCTGCACAAGATTTGCAGAGGAAGGTGTGCTGTCAACTTTCAACTCTAGCAAGAGTAGAAGGGACAGAGAGGTGGGCTGTCAAAGCCAACAGAGACCGCAGGAACAGATGATGATCCGAGCGCTCCTGGACCCACCGGGAGGCTGTTTGAAGACTGGACGGAAGGCGGCAATGGAGAGGGCCGTGATCACCACGTCTCACGGGGACTGGCAGCCCTGCGGCTGGCCCTGAGGCCTCCACAGAAGAGCAGGACGCCCTGCTACGCCGACCTACACTGGCCTGAGAGCCGCCCCCGGGGCTCCGTGGGTTCCGACTGCATGCTGAGGACAGTCTCTTAACACTTTTCTCACCAACTGCACTCCTAAATGACTTGTAATATACCTGTTCCAATGTGTCTCCCACACGGGATTGGCACAACTATCCTTACCCATCCTGGTGCCTCCACAGAGAGTCAAGTTCAAATCAAGTACGGACACCTGGATCGCTGAATGCATGACAGACTGTCATCATGTCGCAGACCTGGGAAAACCAGGCCCACCCCCCACCCCCCAGCACTGTGGAAATACCATGCTGTACACGAAATTCACCCCAACAGCTGGTCATCTTCCTTAACCCGGAGCAGCTCCGCAAGTGAAACCACAGGACTAGCGCTGCTTCCCACCAAAGAGCACAGTACACGCGAGTTGAGGAGATGAATCAGCCTGAGCCCCATAGAAACCACAACGAAATAATGAGGACCTAATGGCAAAATCTGCACAGAGTACTTCAGAAAACACTACCAGTGTTCTGTAACTTCTCCTTTAAGAATTCTCATAACTTCCTGACAGTAACAACATATACTACTCTAGTTTCCTAATAAAGACATGAAATTATTTAAGAAACCAAATGTGGTGCGTTCCATGACCCCAGTTGATTACTGATAACCGCACTGAGGACCGCCACACAGTGGGATGGAGGTTTGAGAGGGAACAGGAGTTGTCATCCAATGGGAATATGACCAATTTGCAGTATGTTCAACATGTTGAAGTTCTCCATAAAAATTAGAAGAGAAGTAGCCGGGTGTGGTGGCGCACGCCTTTAATCCCAGCACTCGGGAGGCAGAGGTAGGAGGATCGCCATGAGTTCGAGGCCACCCTGAGAATATAGAGTGAATTCCAGATTAGCCTGGCTAGAGTGAGTCCCTACCTTGAAAAATAAAATTAGAAAAGAAGCCAAACATAAAAAGCAGCACCAACAAAGGGTGGGGGAAAACTGGAGAGATAGCTTAGTAGTTAAGGCACTTACCTGTGAAGCCTAAGGACCCAGGTTTGATTCCCCAGTACCCACATAAGTCAGATGCACAAGGTGGCACATGCATCTGGAGATTGTTTGCAGCAGCTAAAGACCCTGGTGCACCCATTCTCTCTCTAATAAATAAATACAAATTTAAAAATGGGGCTGGAGAGATGGCTCCGTGGTTAAGAGCACTTGCTTGCAGAGACTGATGGCCTGGGTTCAAATCCCCAGGTAAAGCCAGATGCACAAACTGGCACATGCATCTGGAGTTTGTTAGCAGTGGCAAAATGCCCTGGCGTGTACATTCTCTCTCTCTTTCCTTCTCACTTGCAAATAAATATATAAAATTAAAACAGAAGCTAAAAAAAAAAAAAAACAACTTAAAATAATCATCATTAGGTCAGGTGTGGTGGTGCATGCCTTTAATCTCAGAACTTGGGAGGGTGAAGATAGCCGTGAGTTCGAGGCCACACTAAGACTACATAGTGAATTCCAGGTCAGCCTGGGCTACAGCATACCTACCTGGGGCGGGGGGGGGGGGGACGGGACGATGGGGACAGAGTGAGAGAACAGGCACTCTAGAACCTCTCTACCCATTGCCAACGTGAACTTCAGACTCCTGTGCTACCTTGTGCGTTTGGCTTATGTGGGTACTGGGGAATCAAGAATCGAGCCTGGTTCCTTTGGCTTAGCAGGCAAGCACCGTAACTGCTAAGCCATCTCTTCAGCCCATAACTTTTTTAAAAACTAGAAACACATCATGTGTTAGTACCATAATTTCTCTCCTCCCTGCCCTCATTCCATGGAAGGCCCTCCTCAGTGGGATTGCTGGTATTCCTAGTTTGTGGGTTATGAGATGTGACAACAGCAGTCGGTCAGTGTGTGTGTGTGGGGGGGGGGGGTAGTGCCTCTGGACATTTCCTTCCACTCTATGGCTCTTACAATCTTTCTGCCCCTGTCTTCTACAAAAGTCCCCGAGCTATGGTGAGTGTGTTTTAAGTGTAATTTTAGTGTTGTACTCTCAGCAGCTTCTGGACTTCTGCTTTGGTGCATTGAGTGTCCTCAGTGTCTGTCTCCGTCGCTCTCGCGCAGGTTGTCTGGCTTGCAGTGGGAGCAGCGGCGCTGCTCACCTCGTCAGTTCTGTGGCTTCACCTGGGCCCGGCTGCTGTGCTAGAGGCGGTCCACCTCCTCTGTTCTCACTGCTTCCGCACAGGGGAGCCAGGAGTCAGGGAACATATAACCTTTTATTTTTGTTTTTATTTATTTTTGTTTTTAAAGGTAGTACTTTTTTTCTTTACTTTTCCCAGACTGGGACTGCTGAAAGTTAGAGAATTCTTTGAAATCCAGCAAGGAAGTGGTCTGCAGCAGTCCAAACACAGGGCACTGGAGAGACAAACGCTCAGGCACACGAGCGGCATTTTGTGATCAAATTTATTTTCATTTAAATTTCATTTACTTTGTTTTACTGTAATTTACACAAGAGACTGCCAAGTAAACTAGGTATTTTACATTCACCACACATTCCCTCAATCTCCACAGTTGTTAGAAAAAACATTAAAGTCCGTGCACAGGCTCTCATTTCTGTGTGCCCAAGCTTCCAAGGAGACGCCAGATGCCAGAGTTAGGTTCACCAAGGAGAGAGCTAGGTTCTCTCTTTCCCGAAGTTAGCAATAACCTTCCAAGTACTCTGGACTGCGATCATGCTCTGACCACACCTATCTTCCAACAGCTTCCCGAGAGTAAACATGAGCTGTTATCCTGAGGACACAGGGGACACATGGAGCAAGGGACGATGGGGTTCGGCAATGCAGTAGGAATCTCAGACATCCCTGTCCGACTCACTGACAGCTCCAGTGGGGACCCAGGATAGCAAGCCGGTAGTATTGCTAATACTAACTGGCCCGACTGCTGTCTCAGGAGGGAGGAGGTCAAAGACAGTGTGTGACCTGAAGGCTTCAGCAGTGTCACTCTAGTCAAGCTTCCAGGATCGACAGGAGGAAAACTGAATTCAGACAGAGAAAACAGACTTAAAAAATCTTACCTAGCTAATGTTGCTTTAAAAAAAGAAAAAAAAAAAAAAAAGGGTGAAAAAGGTGGCCATAACTGGTGACCAACATTTTGGGATGCTCGTCCAGACCAGGCTCCCTTCTAGAGTGCGCACATGGGGTTTCTGGACAGCGTGGAGGCCAGCCCTGTGCCACACTTAACCTGCTCCAACCTCAGAATCCTGCGTCTCTCCCCAGTGACATGGCTGCAACAGGAAAGGAGCCAAATGTCAGCACTCTCCCATGGCACCCATGAACTGAGACGAATGCAGACGAGAAGTCACTTCAGAAACGCAGGCCAGCAGTGCCGGGCCAACCACTGCTAAGATGGGTTTCTTCACTGACTTGTCTGCTTAACAAGAGTCTGGAAACTGTCGCCTATTAGATACAAATCACAAACCTTCATCACTGGTTTCTTGCTAGGTTTGATGTAGAAAAATACTTGAAATTTAAAATACAAAAATCCAATAAAAACTGGATTTTTTTTAAAAAAGGACCCACCCCCAGGGCAAACTAGTAAAAAGCAGCTTGTAATTTTACTACTTAATCAGTATTTTCAAATTTGGCTGGAAGACAGTAACCATCCAGAAAAAAAAGTTACAGATACATTCAGAGTTTACATTCTACACTCACTGGAATCCCCAAAACTTTGGAATCTTTCTGTGGGAGTTTGTTGCTTATGGGACTAAAACAAAACTGTCTGGAAACTGACTTTAAAAAAAGGGGAAAAACAAAAGGCGTTTCATTCATATATACATACATATATATATATATGTATGTATGTATGTAAAATGTAAAATATATATATATATATATACACACATATATATATATATTGGTCCACAACTTGACATTTATGAAACATACCAGCTAGTATCACATTGCAGTCAATTTGTCCATTAATGGTATACTCTGATCATTATTAAAATCTGTTCCAGGTATATATATGGAAAATATTTTCTTTTGCATTCTTGCTGAAGATAGGTACAGTACTTCGGAGAAATTGTTCTAATCCCTTCAGTATGTTTGTATATACATATATACAACACACGTGTGTGTATCTGGAACCTGTAGCTCTACACGCCTTCTACATACAGCTACAGAAACACACACACATACACACACGCGGCTGGGAACCTGTGCATGTGTCTGCGTCATCATAAGCACACGCTGGAAACGTCAACACTGCGAGATACTCGTCACTTCACTCGTCACTGGCTGCACTTGTTCCCCTCACTTGACCTTGATTACGTAGCTGCAAGAAAGTGAAAGACAGTGCAAATGTGTTAGGCATACAGGCAGCCACTAGTCACACATATTCTTCAAGAATAAAATGCTCAATGATGGCAAAACTTGTGGCCACAACACATGCCACCTGCCATACCTGAAATGCCCTCCTAGCATGGCATGCGTGCTGCGTCACAGTGAAACGTAAATCAGTTAGTACTTAACAAAAGTAACAATGACCAAAAAAGGTTTTAAATGCACACTGAATTTAAAGAAAGCGTTTTGATTGGTACAGCTGCTCTTGTTCTGACAGCTCATTTACCCTCATGTTCAGCCACTACAGAGGGAGCAGCAATGAGCCACAGTGGAGGCGTAGGGTCTCAGTCTCTTCCTCAGTGGACATGTGGCGCAGCATTTACATGACAGCATGCGCTGTCCCCATTTGCTCTCATTGTTCCAGCATGTGGGCAAATCTCCTATCATGTAGGCTGTGAGAGAAGTTAACACCACAGAAATGTTCTGGGCTATAAATTAAAACCAAAGCATATTTGCACAGAGTAAAACGAACTGCAAAGGCACCCACAGAGTAAATGCGCAACACTTTGTGGTGCGGGCCCTACGTGAGCTACTGAGGTCGGCTGTATGGTGTGGGATGCAGGATCTTTGATTTAAAAACTATTTTAAGCCTTTCCAAGCGTGGTTCAACTGAGAAACAGGCCAATGAACTAGTCAGAAAAAAAACAGCTATCAGTCAGCTTCCAAGACAATGCCGAGCGATGAACAAGCGCACTGAGCGCTGGTTTCATGCCCACTACACAACGAGCTGGCTTGGGCTCCTCACTTCCTCCTGCTCCTCAGAGGTCACTGGTGACACTACATGATCACTACTGATTTCTAAAATGTGTTTGAAATTCTAAAAATAAAATCCCATTTAACAGTGATGACAGCCCTTGTGCTCAACAAATTCACTCCCCCTTTCCCAAGGGCACAGGTTTTCCAACATTCTTTTCCCCACATCTTCACTTACACAGTTTGATAATGTCTCTGACCCTACAGGGGCTCATCTAGGCATCAGCAGCCGACGTGCCTCGGACGGAACCCTTCTTACGCATCTAAATGTAAAATAAAATCATGAGCTACTAAAAATCACTCTAAGTAGGGTTAGTAAGCAAGAGGAGAAAAAAAGACTTAAAAGCCATCATAAAACGACTGCGTGCTTCTCCTAAGTCCATGGGGGGGGGGCGGTTCTAAGGCCTCCCCAACAGTCCTGGCTTAAATAATCTTGCGGGTGCTTCCCTTAACATGGAAACTACGCATGTTTGTTCCTAAACAAATGCCTACAGGCTGCTATGAACTAATCGAGGACATCAATATAATGATACAATGTGAACTGTCAATGTAACCTGAGAAAAGCCTGAGGGGTGGGGTGGGTGGGTCCACACTTTCACTGTCTGTCTCTAGACCAGACAGGAAGTCATGAAGATGTGCCCACTTCTGCTGCTTCTGAGAGCAGAGCAACTCTCAGTGCTAAAAAGCTGACTGAAAAGAGAGAAAGGCAAGGAAGAAGCAACAACAAGAAAGGAAGTACAACGCTTGGCAAAAAATAAAAGACACAAGTATGCAAAGGAAAGAATAGGCATCTCTAGCAGCTGACAGGTAAGTAAAAACAAGATCTCAAAGAAAACCAAGAAGTCAATGGACAGAAAACAAATTCAGTAAACACAATTCTAAAATTCTCCCTCCTCCCACTCCCTCCCTCAAATGTCTGCTGAGAACACAGGAATAATGTCTGCCCAAAGAAACCCTTTGTGGCCCCGCTAATCCCAGCAGCTCTGTAGACACACCCAGGCTGCCCATAATGCCTCCCTTGCAGGATGAGGAGACTTCTCTCGCCAGCCCGTTTGACAGAAAGCCCATTCTTAAAACTATGTGTCATCTCAGAATTCTACAGTCATCAGATTCTCTGATCAGGGGAGAGAGGAGGTTCCTGCACAACTGCAGGCCTCTTCAGAGGGCACTTCCTGCCTGGACAGCATCTGTGTTCTGAGAATGTTCACAACAGAATAAAGCTTCCCATGACCTGAAGCCTAGGGACAAGCAGGATTTAAAGTTAACACCATCAGCATCTAGTCTTGAAACATTTGAAAGTGATCATGAAGAAAATGCCACACACCCTTACCCTGCGCCTGGCACAGAGTTCTTCAAAGTTTATTGGGGAGGGGGAAATCTAGTCAGTTTAAGAGGGTGATGACAGGCTAGAGAGATGATTTAGCAGTTAAAACACTAGCCTGAGAAGCTCAAGGACACAGGTTTGATTCCCCAGTACCTACTTAAGCCAGATGTGCAAGGTGGCGCATGAGTCTAGAATTCATCTGCGATGGCTAGAGGCCCTGGTGTGCCCATTCTCTCTCTCTCTCAAATAAATAACGTAAAAATAAAAAGAGAGAGAGAGAGAGAGAGAGAGAGAATGATGACATTAATAAACTGGGCTACTTCTGCAACACTTTCAGCTCCCAAATGGCTGACTGGTAGGGAACAGCAACTGGGCCTCACAGGCCACTGCCACAGGTGCAAGCAAGGGCCAGCACCTCCCCACCCCCAACATTAAGGTGTGTTCCGGAATCAGCACACTGAGTACTCATGAGGGTATCAAGGTATGGAAGAAGGTCTAGAGAATGCCTTAGCAGTTAAGGACCTTGCCTGTGAAGCCTAAGGATCTAGGTTTGATTCTCCAGGTCCCACATAAGCCAGATGCACAAGCTGGCACATGCATCTGGAATTCGTTTGCAATGGCTAGAGGTCCTGGTACGCCCCCCCCCTCCATAAATAAAAAAATTTTTAAAAGAATATGAAGAAGAGTGGGGAGGGGGGCCACCTGTGCAGTGACCACTCTTCTCATGTGACAGTTCTGCAGTTTCCTCTTGGTGTTGGTAAAAATGGTAGGACCACACCCTGAGCCTAGTGTGATCCTGTCAGTCACCAGACAGCTGCTTTGCAATGTCAGGGGACTCCAACTGCTCAGAGGAGCTGAACGCAGAGCAGGTAGGTGTCTCTGGAGTTTGGAGCACTGGGAGGGACTGAGACTAAGCAGGACAGGGAAGGACACCTGACTGTGGAGAAGGGTGAGGCATGGGCCTACAGTGCTTGCATAAATTCCTGCAGCCAGTCTAAAATTAAGGGGGTGAGAGAGCGTCGTCTTCTACTCCTGCATCCTACCACCCCACTCCAAAGACCCAGAATTCACAGCTCTACCCTTACTATGAGAAAGTGGGGCCTAAAAATCTAAACTCCAATTGATACGTTGTTTCCAAGTTCAGACAATTAATCTAAAACATTGTGGAGCAAAATCCACTCAAGCTGGAGTCTGCCTATGGTTTACTTTATATGTAAGATAAGGTTAAAACAGCTTTCTGCCTTCTAAAGAAAATACGTCTACTTCTCTCAGGTTTGTATAAAGCTAATTAGAAGCAGACCTACTGTAATCACCAAAGTAAGCAGTTTTAAATGCAGATTCTTTACTGTGCTATGCTATGTGCCAGAGACATCAATTTCCTTCTGTGCCAAGGAGCTGGATTTACTGCCTGCCACTCTCCTGTAAGTAAATGGGCTCCTGCCTCACACAAGGACCGTCGTGGACTACCCACACCTGGGGGCTCACAGAGCTGGGTCACTGGCAGGAGCTCATGGTGACTGGGTGGAAACCACTTAATGGCCGTGGACATTCTTTGGGTTCATTTCCCCCACAAAGCCTCACTGCCAATAGCAGACAAGCGTGGCCCAGGATGAACCAAGACCGGACTTGGGGAGGTGGAAGCAGGCCTTGAGAGAGAAGGCTCATACTGGCTGCAGGGAGGGACTATGGCGGGCTTAGGCATGAAACCACATGCTGACCTCCTGCCCCAGATCACCTGGATCTGCTGAATGCTAGTAAGAACTAAGGGCTCAGTGAGGGCAGCGCATGGAGGCACTGTTGGGATCAGTGAGGGTATCATCAGCCTAGCCTTGTGGACTGTGCTGGACCGATGGCCTGAAGTGATGCATGGAGTCACAGGAGCCTAGGGCTGAGCAAGTCCATTCACAGAGACGGAACCAGGGTCATCCGAGATCATGTGTGAGAGGACACAAGCCACCGAACATTTGTCGGGGAACAAACTCTAGGTCGGTCAACAAAGCTCTAGTGAACCTCCAGGACAGATGCTCCACAAGGAGGAAGTGAGCCTGTGAAGAGAGATATGCTCCCGGACAGCTTGCTCCAGCCACGGGGATGCAGAGAGGTAAATGAAGAAACGGCTCTGAACAACACTCTGGCTCAAAGTCTACACTTAGGAGACACGTAGTTTTAGAAAGGGGGAACAAGAGAATTCACGCAGACAGCGAGTCTTACTGTTTCTAGTTCTTTCTGAGTCTCATCCTCCATTCTCCTAATGTCTTCCATTGTCAGATCGATCCATTTGTCAATCCAACAAAAGAGCTGGCGATGAAAGTTTGTGAATATCCGTTTTTCTTGCTTTTAAAACAAAAAAAGAAAAGTAGAGTAAGATGACAAAATCCCAGCACCAGTGACACATTATTTTACATGTCCCAATTAACTCATGAAATTTACAAGCACTTGGTTTGAAAAGACAACTCTTTACAGATTAACAATCTTAGAAATTAGGGTCTTGGAATTAGAAATCTTCATTCTGTTCTATTAACATTTTGAACAAAAACTGTACAGAGAAAAACATCCCTGTGAAATAAGAAACAATCTCTACTGGGAAGATATTAATGATCTAATAGAAGCTACGAGCACACGCATTATGCGCACAATGGGATCCCTTGCTCCTGCTGGACCTGGCCATTCTCGAGTTTCTAAATGTCAGGGAGCAAAGGTCACCAGATCTGCCGTGCTAAGAAAGCACAGGTGAGTCCTCACTGCTTGGCATGTCTAAGGATGCTGAGAGGTGGATTAAAACGTGTGCTGATGGAAAGACTGAAGTTCTTACAGTCCAGGACATTACTATGTGGGCTCCATTTATTTTCCATTCTTCAGCTCCTGTGTATGTATGTATCCGTTCACATATACACACACCATACATAGAAATAGTGGTCTTAGAGTCTGAATTATTGATGGTGTCTTAACTCTCCCAAGGATAGGAAAGAACAAGAATGGTGAGTACATCTGGACAATTTTCAGCTTTTCTCCATGAACAGAAGGAACCTCATCAATTCTATGTACGACTTCTATTTATCAGAAGTAGACTGTTAATCTAGATCCAAGAGGAGGAGAGCCAGTATTTACAGTCGGACAACTGCAGGCCAGCTTCCCAGCACTTGAGGGTTTTTCCTTTACTAGTTTACCAGAAGAAAAGGTGGGCTGGAGAGATGGCTCAGCAGCTAAGGTGCTTGCTGCAAAGCCTCATATCCACCTAAACTGAGGCACAAGGTGGCACATGCATCTGGAGTTTGTCTGGAGTGGCTAGAAGCCCTAGCATGCGTATTCTCTTTGTATCTGCCTCTCTGTCAAGTAAATAATATATATATATATTTAAAAAGTAGAAAAGTCATGGTGCAATGCAGACACAACTATCTGTGGGAATCAGAAGCATACTAGGGACATTTTTATAATAATGACAAAAATCCATCCTCCAGAAGAGTGACACTGAGGGAACGCCACACCTCCTATGTGCCTACGTCAGGTGTGTGCTGGGCCAGTGCACTGTGGAAGCAGGTACTTATGCCACCATACCTGCCCCTTCCACGTGGAACTGCCTAGTTAGCGTCCTCTTTCACAAAGATGACATTTTTCAAAAAGAATTAGGCTCTCTAGATCCTCAAATCATGTCACCTTAATTCAGAATGCATCTATTCTTGGCAAAGATCTCTATAGAAGACACTCCGCATGAGACAAGTGTGTCACACAGCGAGGGGACCAGAAGGGCACAGGGCAGAGAAGGCCTTCCGCAAGCAAAGGTTTTGACACCGCACCCACCCCCAGCCGAATCCAGGACAGCAGATTCCACTAGAAACACAGACTTTCTTCACAGAAAGGGCTCTTTACTCACGTGCTGGGTAAACCATTAGCAAAATACTTTGAACAAAAATAACACTCACTAGGCATTTCCGCACAAAAATGTCACACGGCATCCAGCTTTAGTGTTCCTAGGGATAAGAACAGAAATAGCCGGGCGTGGTGGTGCACACCTTGAATCCCAGCACTCGGGAGGCAGAGGAAGAAGGATTGCTGTGAGTTCAAGGGCACCCTGAGACTCCATAGAGAATTTTAGGTCAGCCTGGGCTAGAGCGAGACCCTACCTCGAAAAAAACGAGTTACAGTAATTTTCATGTCACAAAGGAGGGGAGGTAAGAGAACATTTCCCACTCTTCTCATCTCAAATCTCCAGCTACGTTTACGTCACTGTACTTTGAGCAGATCTTACCTTCTGAATGAAGTTTTCTACTTTGCTTTGCAGCCCCCACCATTTGAACTTGATGGTCACCAGCTTATAGGCGCACATCTGAGGACAGTCGGGGTTGTTTGCCAGCTCCTTCTACAAAGGAAGGTCAAAAAGAAAAGTCGTGACAAGTGTACATGTTCTGCTTGAAACTGACTGTTCTGTAACAGCATCACAGACATACATGAAGAAAATCACAGCCTCATGCATGAGTTCAGAGGCTTGGAAAACTGCAGTCACTTCAACAAAAAGCAGCTGTGTTCTCCTGCTGCAAACACTTCTTCCACAGACCAAGCTGCTTCTGGCCATGAAGTTTAATACGTGCTGCTCTGCCTCAACACACAGTACTCGCTTCTTATTCTAACCACATAGCAACGGTAAGCCTTTAATAATCCAAGCATTCTCCTAATGCCATTGTCACAAGAGCCCTGCTGAGAGGGGGAGGCATAAGGAAAGATGACTACGCTCATCACCTGTACTCAAACATGCGCAGGAGGACTGGCACAGGGGAGACAACAGAAGGGGACACACACCATGGCACAGCTGAATGACCTGTACTGAGCAAGTATCGGAAAGGGCAAATCCTACCCACTCACACTTCACGTTATGATGTAGCATGGCAGCAGAGCTCTTATAAACAAGGGGAATACTACAGAAAGAAGGAAGGGAGGTAAAGAAATGATTGGATGAAAGAAAACGCAAGAGCGGCTGGAGAGATGGCTCAGTGGTTAAAGGTGCTTGCTTGCAGTCTGACAACCTGGGTTCAATTCCCCAGTACCCATGCGTGGTAGCAGGAGGCCTTTGACACCCATTCTTTTTCTCTATCTCTTAAATGTAAGGGTGACCAAACTGCTATGGCACACACTGAAATCCCCCTCTGCTCTTCCTCTTTTTTTTTTCCGAGGTAGGGTCTTTCTCTAACCCAGGCTGACCTGGAATTCACTATGTAGTCTCAGGGTGGCCTCGAACTCATGGTGATCCTACCTCTGCCTCTCAAGTGCTGGGATTAAATGTGTGCACCACCTCTCCTGGCTCTCTGCTCCACTTGACTGCAGGCCTCGCTCTAAGCTGGGTTGCTGGTGTGGAAGACATCAGCCAGTCTCCACAGCACACAGGTGGATTTCAAGGGCCCATTTCTCCTAATGATAAGGTTGGTCTAAGCCAATGCTGAGGTCTTCTGAAGCCAGTGAGTGTGGCTGAAATACTCCCCCATACAACACTCTCTTGGTTCGGGCCTGCCAAACTACCATTAGACCAGGAGCAAGGGGACTAAGCTGCAGTTCCCTTTATACACAGTTACTTTGAGTGATTTTGACAGGACTCTAAACCTCCCCAAGGAGGAAAGGCCAGACTGGACTACCAGATTCCTTCATTCTCCTCTGCGGTAAGACAAACAGTGGAGGGAGCATGCTTAACTCCAGGGCTGCAGATGGGAAGCACAACATGGCCTTACACTCAATGGCTTGGTGTCGACCCTCCTGCAGTATCTCCAGATAACCCTGTGGTAGCAAGCACCACCTGCCCACACACCCAGGCTGCATTTCCCCTAAGCTGTTCCCCACCACACTGCCGATAACCCCCCATCACCATCTAACTTGAACATTCTAACTAAGGTCCTGGTAACACAGGCTACTGACCACTTCAGTCTAAAACCCTAACCTACACCCCTGCTTCTCTGGTGGAACACTAACCTGTCAGAGTTCTCCCACAATCCACACACCCAGGGAGACCCCTGGCTCTAATGAGAGGGTCAAGCTAAACACAACCCAAGGACGCCTCCATCAGACCTGGACTCCAAGCACAGAGCAGGCCTGTGCCTTCAGCCTGCAACCAGGGCTGTCCTGCCCACATGCTTTCTGTTGACTCCGGTGTGCTGCTCAATCAAGTTAATGAAGGAATTTAAAAGGTTACACTGGTCTACAAAACTCACTTTGAAAGTAAAATAACAGGACAAAAAAGAACTTCTTCCTAGACCTAAGATGCATAGTCTTCCTCAATCTGCTTGTTTTCTATATGATTTACAAGTAAACATTTAAAACAAAACAACAAAAACCCCTCGAGAAGACCACGACCCAATTCAACGCGTAGCAAACAAAAGGCTGCTGCCCTGCTTTTCTGACCAGCCTCTCCCGTCTTAGCACCCGTGCCTCAAGTGCAAGCACAGGCAGTAGTGGGGCAAACGTGACCTCACCCGCTCCCAGGAGAAAGCTTGTGTGTGTGCAAGCTACATGCTTTAAAAACTGATGTATGGGCCACCTCATACTTTGAGCTATGGCCTTGAAACTAGTGATGAAATTAAGAACACGGCTGTCAACTTTTCCATAGGAGGCGGTGAAACAGCAAACAGTGACACTGCCTAGATGGGTCAGGCAGCCTGAAAGACCTCTTTGGGTGCCATCCTTCTGGGGTGAAATCTGACACCATGTGATGAAAAGTCCCCTAGTCGTTCCCATCCTAACGGAACAGAAACATGGTCATTTCCTTGGAAAGCAAACTCCAAACGTATCAAGCCTTCAAAACCACAGCCACCAAGAACTGGTCAAGCACTTCACAGCCTTCTCGACGATGGGCTTCTGTGCACAGCTATGAAGAGCACCCCCCCCCCCCCAGGTAGGGTTTCACTCTAGTCCAGGGTGATCTGGAACTCTGTAGTCCCAGGCTGGCCTTGAACTCAGTGATCCTACTATCTCTGCTGGGGTTAAAGGTGTACACCACCATGCCCAGCTCAACACTTTGTTTTCAAAAGTCACATAGGGTTTTTTTTTTTTTTTTTTTTTTTAAATCGGGGGAACCACACTGCTTAAGAAAGCCCTGGCCCTCAGCTATGTGTGCATGCCAGAAGCTTCTTTTGCCTTGTACCCTGGTTACTGCTTCAAGTTTTTCTTTGATTGCAGCAAATGTTTTTATGCTTCTTTTCTTTTTCATGTTAAATAAATCAAAGCTAGGGCTGGAGAGATGGCTTAGTGGTTAAGGTGCTTGCCTATGAAGCCTAAGGACCTAGGTTCGACTTCCCGGAACTCACATAAGCCAGATGCACATGGTGGCACATGCATCTTGAGTTTGTTTGCGTTGGCTAGAGGCCCTGGTGCACACATTCTCTCTAATAAATAAAATAAAAATAAATCAAAGCTAAACAAAACAAAGGTAAAAGCTGAGTGGAGATGTGTAATAGACTGCTTTAGTCCAGCCATATGTACTATTTTCCTAAAAGCATCCACCAGAAAAGCAATCTCTAGGCTCTCATTTCCTGTTAAGAAATGTGTGATTTTCAAATGTGACAACTGTCATCAAGACAAATACCTGGGGTCCTAGCAAACCCAGAGGTCCAGCCTGTGGGTGCAGTCCTCAGGACCCATCGCTAGAGTGCAGGCAAAGCTTCCTTGTCGGCCTTAACAATACAAATGTGTTCTATTCTTTCCTCCCCATTGCTTTAAAAACAGGCCCCCTCGAAGCACCTCTGTTCCCCAAACACCCCCCAACTCACACAGCCCGAATCAGAACTAAGATCTTCTGCACACAGCTCCAATCCAGCCCAAACAACATTTCCTCATTGGCGGCAAGCCACAGACTCTCCAGCACTCCCCTAAAGAAAACCATTCTGTAGGATTAAATCATATGGACTAAAGCATGAAAGTTTAAAGGGGCAATTTTTAAAAGAAGGGGTGTACTGGTTGGTTACAAGAGTAACCTGAAGTTCCACAAAATAAAAGTCCTGGGCTAACAAAGGAACCCCAAATTATGACTTTTTTTCCTTCACAATTTAAATCTCATCGGAAATGTAGCAAGCACTAGTTGGTGGTGAAATGTTTCCAAAATTGCATTTAAATAGTTTGTATATTCACTGAATTCCTTACATTTCATGTTACTAACTATAAATGAAGTTTCCAAACACAAACCATGGTTTCAATTTAACAAGGCAGATTAGGTTACTCTGAGGCATGTGGCCGAGGCCTACAGGGCAGGAATGCACACTGGAGCCACACATCACGACTGAACAAACAGCGCATGTGACTGCAGCGGTGAGTAATCAGCCCTTGCCATCCTCTGAGAACCATTTTCCTGAATCTGTGACAAACAAACATATACAAACGTGAAAGAATTAAAAAGCGGAATCCAAAGGCATTTTCTAAAACTGCAGCCCTTTTCAGGCTCGTGAAGCACGGCAGCCGCGTGTACTGATTCAAACATAGCTGCGCTGTGGTGAGCGTGCGGTCAGCACACACTCTGTCTAACTACAGCTGACGCTTTGCAAAGACAGAGCAGTTTTCTCTAAGGTTCACACTTCCTTCGTATTTAATTTTTCCGTTTCAGTCAGTCCGAATGCTCATTTTAACAGCTGAATTTGAGGCGTAAATTTCCACCTCGGATTTCATGAAGGAAGTTAAAAATAAATGCACTGCTGGGGCTGCTGCCAGTACGCGCCACCACTCCAGTCAACACAAGCTCTCACGTCCACGTGAGGCACACACAGGAGTGCCAAGCAGAACCCCCTCCATTTACAGCTGTCCCCTCAACTTCCTATACCTAGCTACGTACTGTCAGCCATTTGGACAGACCTGTCTTGGGCATTATTTCTGTAAGTACGTGATATATTCCTTTGGTGTATGTCAGTTAACTTGAATCCATTAACACTGCGTATTGACTGCAAGCACACCTCTGTGACAGGAACACGTCACAATGAGGATGGCAGGGATGAGGAGGGATAAGGAAGCCAGACGGAGGCACCAAGTGCCCTGAAGAGAGCGTATGTCCCCTCCAGCAGGGTGGGCTGGGAGTCAGCCTGTTTCTGTGAGGTTTCCTACGGTTTCCTCTCCTTTGAGCCTCTCTGGCAAGCATGTTTGCTGCTGTAACTTCACGAAAACAGGCACAGTGAAGTTCAAACAGGAGAGCTTCCTGCCCGTGAAGGTGTCATGGTCACCCCAAACTGCATGTGCGTGCAGTGCACACCTCTCTTGTCAGGACTGTGGAGGGCGCTTGGTGTTCGTGTGAATCTGCCGCACGCACTCCACTGACTTAGTGCAACTGAGCCCATTCATCATGGAGCAGCTCCACCCCCTCCCCCGCCCCCAGCGTTACTTCTCAGGCCAAGGAACATAGTGGCCTCGTCCAAGCCAGAGCCCTCAGCAGAGGCACTCCACAGCCAAATCGAGGAGAGAACTAGCCTCGTTACCTGTGCAGTACAAGTCAGTATAATACACACATACACATACTAAGTGCTAGACGTATATCAGCCTTGTCCCCCACCCTACCAACCATATTTGTAGGCCCACATTATTGTAATAATCTGAAGTGTACCCTAACCAGAAAGCAATTATCCAGGCCTTATGTCGTGTGCTATGAGGCTTCAAACAGGAGATGAAAGGGGCGGAGCATATTTCCAAATACTTCCACAGCCCTCCTGGGTCTTGCAGACATGTCAAGACTAGTGAAGAGCCCTGCAAGCCTTTCCATCAGGTGGGTGCAGAAGGGCCTGTTTGTAAGCCACGGCCTTTCCTCCTCGCTTGCACCTACCTCAAAGACTGCTTCAGCTGGACGGGCTGAAGACATTGCTCAGTGGTTAAAGGTGTGTGCTTGCTTGCAATGTCTGACAGCCCAGGGTTCAATTCCCAGTCCCCACATAAAGCCAGATACACAAAGTGGTGCACAAGTCTGGAGTTCGTTTATAGAGGTAAGAGGCCCTGGTGTGACAGTTTTCTGTCCTACGCCTCTCAACGTTCCCGTCATCCACTGTCCACTCACTCCCACTGCTCATACCCCTGGTCACCAAGATCTGCTTCACCTCACCTGAGCCCACTGACAGGCAAGGCGATGGCCAGGCTTTCACATATGTGGGGTAGAAAACAGGAAGGAACCAAGGAGGCACGGCAAGATGCAAGCCAGTGCCTCTAAAAATCTACAAAAACAGTGTACTCACAATGACCGCTATTCTAGACTGAGTCCAAGTGTGACTCAACAGGTACACAGTATAAAGTTTTGAAAGCCAAGCTAAAATCGACAGAGCTTTGCTCAGACTGGAGCTAACACTGGAGACAGTGTCTGTCTTTATAAATGGAAAGAGCATACATATAAAGATCAAAACCACCATAATTTCTGGATCAAATTCTCTGCCTGATCCAACCCCCTTACACTTCATTGTTCAAGGCACCAGTGAGACTTTTGAGACATGTGCAACTGTGTAAAAGGGGTGGTGGTGCTTTGGCAGAACCTCCTGCAAAGACCTTTAAAGACCAAATTATTAACTATTACCCATTTGTAAGCACTGAAGCTTAACTCTTCAAGAGGTATCTGGCTTAAGTAAAGGCACAATGAGAATTTGCACTGGGTAAGAATGACAGCATAGCCTTCAAAGGCTGTGCTTCAATCTATTAAGACAACAAGTCCTCACCCAGATCAGAAGAGAGGAACTGAAAAGGTATGAAGAGCCCATGTGTGAAATGTTTTTGGTAAACCATTAAGAATTAGGAAGTTATGCCAATGCCGTAATACATGCATAAGGCCTCCGTCCCTAACACAAAACCAACCAAAACACATGTGCACACAGGCACGTATGTCTACCTGGTGCCAGAGGAGACATTCACATCCACCAGAAACGAGCTATTCTGGGCGCAGCAGTTAAAGGCATTTGCTTGCAAAGCCTGCTGGTCTAGGTTCTATTCCCCAGAACTCACATTGAGCCAGATGCACAAAGTGGCACATGCACCTGGACTTTGGCGCCCTCCCTTTGCTTGCAAATAAATAAATAAAAATATTAAAAGAAATGAGCTATTATGCCTTGAAGTAAAATCTTAAGTTATAAACTTTCTCTACTACTTTACACAATGTCACTTCATGGAACTGTTGAACCCTAAGTATCAAAGCATAATATCTGTGCTCAGATCTTTTAATTTCCTTCATCACAGGGGAAAACATCCAAGGTTTTTCTCTGTTATTTTTATGTTTTTGAGGTAGAGTCTCACTCTTGCCTAGGCTGACCTGGAACTCACTCTGTGGTTCCACCCAGGCTGGCCTCAAACTTAGAGGGATCCTGCGACCTCTACTGGGATCAAATGCACGTGCACAACTAGCAGCAGCACGTTCCCAGTACACCAGTGTGTGTCTCCACAACACGTGTGGGCAGTCACAGCAGGGTTCCTTCTTCCTGCTGGCCACCACTACTCTTCCTGCTCCTTCCTCCTATCTCCAAGTACAGAAAGTTCCAGCTACCCCCTTCCCCAGCCTACCCACAGTACCATCGTGAGGGTGTTAAGGATAAGGGGCCAGTCGCATCACTTCATGGAAGACTCTGCTCTGAGCAAGTCAACAGGTGCTTATTCCTCTGTGTGACCAGCAACCGTCAGCCTTATTATTCCTATTTTCTTGTGCAGCAGCACATGGGACTTAATCAGTTATTCTTGGTTACACTAGCATTTCTACAATCAGGGTAATTCAGGTAGGCAGTAACTCACTGTGCAAGAGTAGACGTATCTACCATCATCTGGATAAAGTGGGCAATCAACAAACAAATGGGGAGGAAGGCATCACTATGGGATAGACTTCTGCCAGAGCAGTAAGAAATCACTGCTTAATGTGCGTGCACGTGTGCATGTAGCTGCAATCCTGCAACCTACAAAAAAATGTTAACTTCACATTAATTCTAAAAACTTAAAAGCTATTCCATGCCTGACACAGTGGCTCATGTCTATAATTGCAGCACTTGTGAAATAGGCAGGAAGATCAGAGCTGAAGACCAGCCTGGGCTACATACATAATGAGCCCTAGGCAGCCTGAGATAAGACTGTTGTTTCAAAATCCAAACAAACAAACAAAAAAAAAAATCCCTCCTAAAACTTAAGATACTCCAAAACTTATTTATTACCAATCACTAATAAAAAATAAAGCAGTGTGAGTTAACATGTTTCCAACAGGTGCCACGTAAGTTGACTGTGCACCGTGAAGCAGTCACAGGCCTACTTGTAGCTCTAAAGCAGGAAGTGGGTGTTAAGTGGCCTCTGACTCAGCGGGGCTTCTAACATCTGCAGCTACACATCATGAAAAGGGTGGCGACATTCTGCAGCTTCCTTTAAATGTGGATGATGGTGCTGGGGAGACGGCTCAGTGGTTAAAGGTGCTTGCTCACAAAGTCTGCCTGCCAGGGGTTGGTGTCCTGGTACCCATGTAAAGCCAGATGCACAAAGTGGTACATGCATACGGAGCTCATTTGCAGTGGCAAGCAGTGCTGGCATGTCCATACTCTCTCTCTGCTCATAAATAAATAAAATGTAAACGATATACAAATAATATGTCTTTCACTTTGTTAAGTGATATGGATCTCTTTCTGAATATTAAACCTCTAGTTAAGGTCACTAAAGTTGGGAGAATTCGGATTCTACACTGGGAACAAATAAAAAATAACATGAACTGGGCGTAGTGGTGCACAGCATTAATCCTAGCACTTGGGAGGCCAACTTCCATCGATGCAGTGAAAACTGGCTCTTTACATAAACACGGGTACCTGCCACAACCCTGCTCTCCAGTATCTAGCTTCTAGAAATGGAGGCATCACATGGTCAGGACACAAGCTTGAGTGAAGGAATCTGGCTCTGATCTGACTAAATTTGCACTAAAGCTTTCATTTATCATGGATGCCTGTATTTATCATGGATGCCTGTACTGCCTCAAGTCCCGAAGACTGAACATGTGTCCTTTAAAAGCTATGAGCACAAAGCCAGGCGTGGTGGTGCACACCTTTCATCCCAGCATTCGGGAGGCAGAGGCAGGAGGATCGCAGTGAGTTCAAGGCCACCCTGTGAATTCCAGGTCAGCCTGGGCTACAGTGAGACTCTACCTCAAAAAAAAAAAAAAAAAAAAAAAAACAGTTATGAGCACAGTGCTGTGCAGCGAATGAATCTGGGTCTGTTCTGTTTGTTAATACAGCAGAGACTTGCAAGCTGGCTGCAAGTAGACCTAAGTCCTCATCACAAATAAAACCTGCACTGCCACTTCTATTTTTCACTTAAACATCATCAGCAAGTACCTTCCAGTTGGGTCCCAGTGGGCCTCTTCTGGTCTTGGCTGACTGGAATAACGCTGGGTCTTCATCAGCTTTGTAGTCCTATAAAGTAAAACACAGTCAGAGGCAGAGAACAAAACCAGACCTTGCCAGCAAAGACACTGACTCAGCTCCCCAGGCTTGCACATCCATGTAGGAAAATGCTTCTACGCGACATGACGTCTGCAGTCTGGCTCCCTCTGCTTTTAACTGTTATCGCAGTCCCCGATAGCAACTGGGATTTCTGGCTGCTGGACAGCAACCTCTGAGAACAACTTTGCCAACATCTCTCAACAGCTGCAGCATTTTGATAGTCAAATAATCACATTCACGAAGTGAAACATGCCAGGAATGGTGGCACACACCTTTAATCCCAGCATTTGGGAGGTAGAGGTAGGAGGATCTTGGTGAGCTCGAGGCCAGCCTGGAGCTATAAAGAGAGTTGCAGGCTAGCCAGGACTGGAGTGAGACCCTACCTCAAATAAAACCAAAAGAAATCAAACATGCCCACCTCACTTTCAGCAATTCTGCAGATGGTGAGTATGGACTGTGAACGCCCACGGGAGATCACCCACAGTGGCTGAGGACACAGGTACGCAGGAATGCTCCTGCGGCACTCCCATTTCTGCCACCATTCTAAACTCGTCTAAGAGAGCCTTAGGTAAACATGGGTCCTCATGGAAGAGGTGCTGCCTCGACTACAGCAATCCATGAACTGCCCTAAATCTTGGTTATTTCCGAAGATTTAGTGCATATACATTCTATTTCCCTTAATACTTCCTACCGGACAGACTGGAGGAAACGAGGAGTAAATCATTTTTAACAGATCACCTTTCTAAAAGTTCTCATCACCACGACCCCCCCCCCATAGACAGAAGTAAAGTATTACTTTTGGAGTGCAAAGAATTGTACTGACAGTGGACAGAGGTCCAGAGGGTCAGTTTAAACCACTGCAGAGAGAGTGCCTTTCTTAAGCAGATTTTCTGGGCCAGCATCCTTCACAGCAGTTGTGAAGGAACCACAGACTGTGGGAAAAATGCCCAGACAAGGCAGATAGGAAACTCGGGCTCTAAACCACAGTGAGAGAGATAAGAGCAGTCCAATCACGAAGCATACACTGAACATGCTCTAAGTATACCACCAAGTTATACAAATCAAAGACAGCATGGTGAGAAGTGGTCACTCAAACTCCAGTTAGTGATGCATGTGGCATGCCAGTAATTCCTAAGGAAAGTATTAAATCATGTGAAGGAAAAGCAAAACGGTTCAGGGAGAAAACAAAATGCTTAAGGAAGATGATTAGATAAATACGTGACCTTGAACTTGAAGCCTGTCTAAAAGGTTGTCTAAGAAGCGCAGAAAGGGCTAAAATTACTAAACAAATACATGAACTTTGCTGGCTACCCCGGACTATAATGCTTTGAAATATACAGTGGTAAGGTTCATCGGCAGCGCCCAAGAGTGGCACACTGGGCTAGACTGCCTGAACAGAGTAGTCACATTTCAATTACTGGCAGCTAACATGGCTCTGTCAATTCCAACTCAGACCGGCACTCTAAAAATTTACCACTTCAGGGCTGGAGAGAAGGCTCCGTGGTTAAAGGCGCTTGCGTGCAAAGCCTGACAGCCGGGTTTGATTTCCAAGTGCCACATAAAGCCAGGTGCACAAAGCAGTGTATGCGCCTGGAGTTCGTTTGCAGAGGCTGCTGGCGCTGGCATGCCCACACTTTGCCTCTACCAAATACACAATCACTTTCAGCACAGTTTCCCTCCATCAAAATCTAAGGAACAACACTGGACATGGTGGTACACACTTTTCATTTTCATCCCAGCACTCAGGAGGCTGAATCGCTGTGAGTTAAAGACCAGCCTGGGCTACAAAGTGATTTCCAGGTCAGCCTAGGCTTGAGAGAGATGCAACTTCAAAAAAAAATTTTATACATACATATATATATATATATATATACACACACACACACACACACACATACATACATACACATACACACCTACACACATACATACACATACATACATACAATAGCCACCATTCAGAAAGCAGTAGAAAAAAATGAAGAAAGCCAGAAGAGGGAAGGGCCAGAACAGGCTCTAGCTTCCAAAAGGTCAGAAGCAAACACATATACAGCTAATTAAGCCCCCAAGAAGAATGCATTAATGCCAGTGGAGATTGGAGAGAATGTAGTCTGAATCAGAACCAAGCAAAATCAGTCAAGGATGACTTTTTTGAATGAGTTTAAAGTCATTATTTAAGGGGTAGACAGGTGATTCTGTGGTTAAAGGTACTTGCCTGCCAACCCTGATGGCCCAGATTCGATTTCCCAGTTCCCATGTAAAAAGCCAGATGCACAAAGTGGTTTGTGTATCTGGAGTTAGTTCGCAGTGGCAAGAGGCCCTGGTACACCCACTCATTCTCTCTCCCCTAGCCTTTGCTCAAAAATAAGTTAAAATCATATTTAAAACAACGATGTTGGGGCTGGAGAGATGGCTTAGCAGTTAAGCGCTTGCCTGTGAAGCCTGAGGACCCCGGTTCAAGGCTCGATTCCCCAGGACCCACGTTAGCCAGATGCACAAGGGGGCGCATGCGTCTGGAGTTCGTTTGCAGTGGCTGGAGGCGCTGGCGTGCCCATTCACTCTCTCTCTATCTGCCTCTTTCTCTCTTTGTCTGTTGCTCTCAAATAAATAAATAAAAATAAAATTAAAACAATGATCTTAAGGTGTGCTGTGTCTAAATTTTTTAAAACATTTCATTTATTTCTTTGAGAAAGAGGTAGAGAGAGAGAGAATGGGTGTGCAGGGCCTCTAGCCACTGCAAACGAACTCCAGATGCATACACCCCTTTGTGCATCTGGCTTATGTGGGTCTTGAAGAATGGAACCAGGATCCTTTGGCTTTGCAGGTAAGCCCTTAACCACTAAGCCATCTCTCCAGCTCTGTGTCTAAAATAGTTCAATGATAAAATGTTGTCAAGTATTAGAAGCTGAACAGTCAATGGCACAGTGGTTAAGGGCATTTCCTCACAAATTTAAGGGCTGGAGACTACTGTAATTTGTATCTCTAGATCCCATGTAAACAGCTGGCATGGCTATGCACTGTCTGTAACAGCAGTCCTATAAAGAGAAGACCCAAGAATTGCTGAGACTCACGAATGGCAAGCTCCACAATCAGAGGCTGTGTCACAAAGGAAAAACAGGCGGGTGATAGAAGGGACACCAATGTTTGACAAGTCCACTGAGTGTTGCAGGCAAGCACACAGGTCCATCAGCACATGCATGTACACACACCACACACGCAAGGCACATGCAAAATTAAACAAAACTAAAACATGTCCTAGCAGGAAGATAGGCCCTGATTCTGGATTTATTAAATGGGAGGGGGAAAAGAAAAAAGTGTCATTTCAGAACTGATGATAGACCGCAGAACCAAACCTGCCTACTCCCAGAGAGAAAACAGAGCCACACATTAACATGTACAAAATCGTCACCCTGGCTGAGGGAGTAATGGCATTAAGCAATGAAAGTGCTCACAATGAATCGACAGCCAGCTTAAGAATAAGAAGAATCTGCTGCGGGTGTGGTGGCACGCACACCTTTAGTCCCCACAATCAGGAGGCAGAGGCAGGAGAATCACTGTGAGTTCGAGGCCAGCCTGGACTACAGCAAAACCCTACACCTCAAAAAACCAAACAAACAAACAAAAAAAGTGAGCATCTGGTCTGAATTATGGCCAAAATTGAGCCCTCTCAGGACAGAGTAAGTTACTTAGGGCATAGGAGCTCACCCCAGGAGACCTGTGATCTCCGTGAACATGGCCGTGCAAGGAGAGAGCAGATGGGCTTCTTCAGTATCTCTCCTTTCTGCCCCAGCTTCATACCAGGCCAACCACCTCAGCTGTTTACAATACCTATTAACAGCAAATTCCCGAACACCATGTCCAAACCTTTCCATGGTGGAACTGACAACACATTCCAGTCCTCAGTTTCAGTGCTGGTGACCAAGGAGCAAGTTTTCTCAACACTGGATTACTGGCATCATGGAGGCCAACCCGAACCCCTCATTTTACAGATGAGGAAACCACAGCCCTGTGAGGAGGTGGCACTGCTCCTCTACCCTCAGACCTCAAGACTCTCTTGGCTGCTGTCCTAACTCACTTGGATACACCACACAGGATGACAGCAAAAGATAGCAATAACGTCAGAACATCAAACAAGTAAAAACACCAGGAAGCCACAGCATCAGAGATATCAAAGGGGATCTTCTGATGAAGCAGATACATGCACATACATGTATGCAGGAAACTTCCCTTTCTGTTTCCTCCTCTTGAATGCCAAGCAGCAAACATCAGAGATATCATTCTGAAAATGTGACACAACCCCATTATTCACAATAGCACTTTAACCCTGACAGGTAAGGATAAAGCATCTTGTCAAAACCCAGGAATTTTTGTGCATTTTATGTTAGTGTGAATAGGTAAACGTTTAATCAGTGACTTAAGTAGCACAATATGAAAAGGCTCAAAGGAGATACAGTTTTGTTATTTCTGTGATACACATTTATTTTGAAATATTTTTTCTTGCTGCAATCCAGTGCTGGGTGTCTAGTTGGTCTTTCTGTACTGAAAACTGGCCGGTTTATATCCGTATCACAATGAACAAATATATTCCTTCATGTATGACAGTTTCAGCATACAGAATGCAACCTCAGCTACCAATTATAGCTGCAAATGAGCAATAGTGTGGAATGAGACAGCCTGCTGGCTTTGTTAGTATTCTGTCTCCTCTGGGATCCCAAGGGGATAGGGGAGACTCTGATGAAGAGAAGCCCTTGGCTCATGGTTTATTGTGCTTGCCACCAGCTGCAGACTTCTCATCTCATTAGTTCTTTTAGAATACTGTGGGTGAAGACAGCTGTAGTCTACTTGAGTCTTCAGCTCCTGGGTATTCTGAAGGCTGAATTTGCTATGCACTTTCTGTAATCCTTGGGAAGAAAGAAAAAAAGGCAAATTCACTAGGCCAAGGAGATGCATTTTTAAAATGGGTTTTAAAATCATGTTTAAAAGGAGAAAAATCTTATTGCTAAGGTGCACTGTGATTAAAATTTTTTTTATGATCCAATTTTAATTATCTGTGCAATGCCCAGAGGCCTGGCCAGGATATGGGCATAGAAAAAGCATCATTATCTAGTTAGGTGTACCATCCCTAGATCGACTTGCTTCCCAACAACAGTTGCTGAACAACATAAAAAATACAATGGTATCAGAACAAGGTAGATCTGGATTAGTGCCAATACAACTCTATTTAATTGAAAACTCTTACTAAAGTAGAAATGGAGGCAAGTGGAAGTCAAGACAGCCTTAGAGAACAAAATAAAATATAGTATGTAAAGCCAGGCTTGGTAGTACACGCCTTTAATCCCTGCACTCGTACTCTGGAGACAGAAGTAGGGGGATTGCTGTGATGTGAATTCAAGGCTAGTCTGGGACTAGAGTGAGTTCCATGTCAGCCTGGGCTAGAGTGAAACCCTGCCTATATTGATTGTACTAAGTCTCCATGTTAAAGCCACAGAATATACTCATTAAATTCTTGCAAATAACCATGCCCTGTCCCTGGAATACAAAAGTTGGGCTACCTCTCAGGTGCACATCTGTTACTCACTGCAGCTCTCAACAGGCTCTCAGAGGGAACCATATCCATTTTAAAAACTAAGAGTATCAGTTTTATGAATCTTTTAGCATAGTGGCTGTCCCCCAAAATCCAAGTACAAAATCTATGCTGAGCCAACCTTCACATGTCCTTGAGCCCAGATTTAACTCTTGATTATGAAAAGGGAAGGAGCAGGCACAGAGGGACACACAAGGAACTCCTTAACAGCTTGTGGAAAAAATCAAGATGAACTCTAGATCCCAGAAATCACTCAAAGAACCCCATACCTGGGTGCCCACAGGTGAGGCTAAGCATAAACCAAGGGAGCCCAGTAGCTGCTTGACACCTGCTTGTACAGCCGTACAGAGTAATGAGGTCCTGCACAACACCCCTGGTGAGAGGGCTATTAGGATCCTGCAGCCTGCTATAAAATGTTCTCCTTGAGCATACAATGATTGATTGGGTGTCTATCATCACTAAGTGTGAAATGCTTGGGTATTACTACACAACTCAGCAAAGCCTATTTTTAAAAAATATTTTATTTATCTATTATTTGAGAGGGGGGGAGGGAGATAGATAGAGACGAACAGGCAGGTAGATAGAGAAAGAATAGGCATACCAGAGCCTCCAGCCACTACAAGCGCACTCCAGATGCATGTACCACCTTGTGCATCTGGCTTTATGTAGGCACTGAGGAATGGAACCTGAGTCCTTAGGCTTTGCCAAGTGCCTTAACCACTGAGCCCTCTCTCCAGCCCAAGCCTATTTTCTTGAATCATATCCCGACAGTACCACCCAGGATGGGAGGAAATGCCAATCACAGACTCTATCAGCACTCTTATGAACTTTGATCAGCATGCAGCACTTTAAAACACCCTGGATCTTCTGGATCTTGTCATCACTGACCCCATAATAACTGAATGAATGGAGCTGACAAAATTCAAGCCATACTCCAAATAAGACTGTTTTTTTTAAAAAATGTTTGCACTAAATGTTTCAATAGCAGATAAAGGAGGTGTAAGAAGAAATAACATTTACTAACTTGTTTAAGAAACTGATTTCAACAGTTATTTCCAATCTGCGCTTTCTTTTCTAATTTTAATTACATCTCCCCAGTGACTCCTCACCCTTTCAGGTTCCCATTGAGTGTCATTAATATAGTATAAGTAAACCTCATTAATTCAGGTCCTACTATCTTAGAATTCATAATCACCAGGACAGGGGCTGGGCTGAAGTTTATCTTTGCATGATCTATGAAAAAAAGATTTGCTACACAAATTAATAGAGTAACAAGATCTCAGGAGGGCTGTTTAAACAGTTCAGAAGTGTTTTAGAGCAATTCAGAAGCATTCATTTGCATATAATTATTATGCTAATTACAAATCATTCTTATCTATTCATTAAAACAGATTCCCAAAGGACCACTAATTGTCAATAACTTGTTGGCCTAGTTTCTGTTACTGAATGCACCTCAGAGGAACAAAATTGCATGAAAAAATTCAACAATTCAGCCATTTCATTAATCCGTTCTGGCTTTCCACCAATGAATCCTAAAAATTGAATTTTTAAACACCTGTACTGAAATTCGAGAAATGTACTCAGATCTGCATGCTTTCCTATCTTTGGAATCTAAACCCTCCTGAGTCCTGGGGTGGTGATGATCCAGGCATGGCTCAGGATGGTCAGCAGAGCTCTGCCACTTGTGGCCATGGGGGTGGGTGGAGGCATTGCTCATCTAAAACAAACAGGACCAGTGGCTTCTTTCTGCTTTATGACCCCAACCTTTTCACACCAGAAGTCACTGCCATGTTCATCTTCATAGAGCCTTGGAAGGTGACAAAGAAACCTAAGTCAGAATTTCAGCTATGGAAAAAAGGTTACAATCAAATGACTGATGGGACACACTGTACACAGGACAACAGAGCAAGGGAAGAGAATTGTGCCCCTGAATGAGATGGGCAGGGGTGGTGACTTGGAGCAAGCACCTGCTACTCAGAGCAACAACTGCCTGTGGGCTCCTCTCTAGCCCTTAACTCAGACAAGTTGGTTTTACTGGTGTGGGTACGTTTTAGGCATAAATATACAATATATGTATTATTGTAACATTTTACTTCTTATATATTTATATATTTACGATGACACTTAAAAATGAAGACATTTGGGCTGGCAAGATGGCTTAGCAGTTAAGCGCTTGCCTGTGAAGCCTAAGGACCCCAGTTCAAAGCCTGATTCCCCAGGACCCACGATAGCCAGATGCACAAGGAGTTCGTTTGCTGTGGCTGGAGGCCCTGGCACACCCATTCTCTCTCTCTCTGCCTGTCGCTCTCAAATAAATAAATAAAAATAAGCAAAACAAATTTTTTTTTAAAAAATGAAGACATCTGTGCTGAGATGGTGTAGTGGTTAAGGGACTTGCCCTGCAAGTCTAACTACTGGAGCTTGGATCTCTAGCATGAAAAGCTAAATGGAGTAACGGACGGCAGAGGAGAGACTCCCAAAGCGGACAGCCAAACTAGTCTCCCTTTCCCGGATGCAAAAAAACAAGACAGACCCAAGAAGAGGACCAACACCCTGAGGTTGTTTTCTGACCTCTACTCATGTATGTGAAACAAACATACAAAAATTTTTAAATGAAGACATTTAAACTATAGACAACAATGAACTAAGTTTAAAAAAAAATTACCCATTTAATTACAAAGGAGGGTGGGGGAATGGGTGGGTCTCTCCTGCCACTGCAAATGAACTCGACGCATGTGCCACCTTGTGCATCTGGTTTTATGTGCAAACTGGGAAATCAAACCCGGGCAGACTTTTTTGCTAGCAAGCACCTTTACTGGCTGAGCCCTCTCTACAGCCCCTGAACTAGGTTTTAATATCTTAATATGTCAATTTCATTCAAGGAGGCTGAAGTACAGATATCTGAAGTGATTAACAAAGGGTTAGCAACACACTAGTTTCCTCTCACGCTCAGCAGATCTCTGAATACCACACAAACTCTCTCAACAAAATGGGAAGAAACAACCCAAAGCGAAAGTCTAGACTGTGGCTTTTCGTTATCTGGCCATCGGCTTCTAAATCCCAGAATGTGATTAGCACTATTTAATACTATATTGAATAATTACTGAAAAAAAATTAAAACATTTCCTAACAGTAAGGACAAAACCCCAAAACACACTATTCTTGCAAGCATTTTTTTCCTCTCTCCCTTTTACAAATAAATGAATAAAAAAATTAAGAAAAAGAACAGGGCAGGAGAGATGGCTTAGCAGTTAAGGCGTTTGCCTGTGAAGCCAAAGGGCCCAGGTTTGATTCCCCAGGACCCACATAAAAAGCAAGATGCATGCATCTGGAGTTCATCTGCAGTGGCTAGAGGCCCTCTCTGCCTTTCAAATAAATAAATACAAATAAAATATTTAAAATTATCTTCCATTATTGCCCCAAAACAACATTTTTAGGCTCTCTCTCACCAGAGAATTCTTCCACACCCAAACATCCCAAGCACATCCTACTTCACAAACATCACCAACCTCTCACCTCTTCTCTTTCAAAACATTAAGAAAATGGGATTGAACATTAATAATGGGTTCCCGTATGAAAGCACTTTGTACAAAATATGCCTGTCTAGCTTCTTTTCTGAGACGCAGCTGTGGGTGTACAGAGCTTGTGTCCGCTCCTGCTCCTGACTCTCCACAGTTCGCTCTCGCCGAGGAACAAGTCAGTCAGGAAGCTGCGCTGGCCTCAGTCAAGCCTTTAAGGACACCAGAAAGACACCTGTGGTGGCCATTCACAGAATCCGCATCACCCTCCCCAGCTGCAGTGTGAGGTCTTTGGAGAAGGTATGTGCTGACTTGACCAGAGGAGCCAAGGAGAAGAACCTCCAAGCAAAAGGACCAGTTCATGCCCATCAAGACACTGGGAATAACTACAAGGAAAATACGTTGTGGTGAAGGTTCCAAGACATGGGATCACTTCCAGATGAGAATCTGCAAGCGACTCACTGACTGACACAGTCCTTCTGAGATTGTTTAGCAGATTACTTCCCTCAGCATTGAGCCATGAGTGGAGGTTGAAGTCACCATTGCAGATGCGTATGTCAATTATTTTAATAAACTGACTTATTCAGTTAAAAAAATGCCTGTCTTCCATGACCTCATAGTGCCTGACACTACCTACACAAGACCATCATAAGAGGAGGTAAAGATCATGACATCAAAATAAAAGAGAGACTGATTGAGATGGGGAGGGGATATGATGGAGAATGGAATTTCAAAGGGAAAAGCGGGGGGAGGGATGGTATTACCATGGGATATTTTTTATAATCATGGAAAATGTTAATAAAAATTGAGAAAAATAAAAAAAAGCCTGTCTACATAGATCTTTAGCAGAACCTAAAATGTTCTTGCTATGAATTAAGCAATATATCATTTTCCCACAAGAGGGCACTGCCAACCAACTATGCTTTCAAACATACCAGATGCTCCTTAATCTACCACTGAAAGTACTTGACCATGTAAGGCAGCAGACTACAGCAGGAAAACATTTTCACAATTATTTTTAATAGGAGCCATGCTTACATTTATTTATATCTCCTTTGAAGATGGGAGAAATCCTTTACAACTTACCACAAAAAGATCCACTGCACAGCAAAGCCACCGAGATGAACTGCCAAGTGTGAACTTCTCAAGCACAAGCAAGATCACAGCAACCTCAGAACTTGCATTTGAGCTGTTTTCTCCTGAAACTCAGGAGCCCACTATTCCATGCATTCATTACAAGTTAGGGGCTGGGTGGGCCCCTCTCGCGTTTATGGGCGCTCCACTCAGTAAAGAGGTTCTGCAAACCTCCAGCCTTATCAGTGGTAAGTTACAGACTTTTTAGGATAAAATACAGCCACTGAGATCACGTGCATGCTCCTGCCACAGCACTCACCAAATCAGCATTCGACAAGCTGAGCACTCGCTGGACCTCCATCCCAGACACTCATAAACAAAAGGTCTTATCAGATCTAAAGCACAAGGTACCACTGAAGAGCTCAAGGAGCACACAGTCCATCTTAGGAAGTCAGAAACATCAGTTGGAACAAATGGACATCCAAGATGCACCTGTGACCAAGAACCACAGGGGTCATTCAGGGTACCATCTAACAAAGGTTAGCAGATCAACGGGGTCATTCAGGGTACCATCTAACAAAGGTTAGCAGATCAATGGGGGCCATTCAGGGTACCGTCTAACAAAGGCTAGCAGATCGATGGGGGTCATTCAGGGTACCATCTAACAAAGGTTAGCAGATCGATGGGGTCATTCAGGGTACCGTCTAACAAAGGCTAGCAGATCAATGGGGGTCATTCAGGGAACCATCTAACAAAGGCTAGCGGATCGATGGGGTCATTCAGGGTACCGTCTAACAAAGGTTAGCGGATCGATGGGGGTCATTCAGGGTACCGTCTAACAAAGGTTAGCAGATCAATGGGGTCATTCAGGATACCGTCTAACAAAGGCTAGCAGATCGATGGGGGTCATTCAGGGTACCGTCTAACAAAGGCTCGCAGATCGATGGTGGTCATTCAGGGTACCTTCTAACAAAGGTTAGCGGATCGATGGGGTCATTCAGGGTACCGTCTAACAAAGGCTAGCAGATCGATGGGGGTCATTCAGGGTACCAACTAACAAAGGCTAGCAGATCGATGGGGTCATTCAGGGTACCGTCTAACAAAGGCTAGCAGATCGACGAGGGTCATTCAGGGTACCGTCTAACAAAGGCTCGCAGATCGATGGTGGTCATTCAGGGTACCTTCTAACAAAGGTTAGCAGATCAATGGGGGTCATTCAGGGTACCAACTAACAAAGGCTAGCAGATCGATGGGGGTCATTCAGGGTACCTTCTAACAAAGGCTAGCGGATCGATGGGGGTCATTCAGGGTACCGTCTAACAAAGGCTAGCAGATCAATGGGGGTCATTCAGGGTACCGTCTAAACAAAGGCTAGCAGATCGACGAGGGTCATTCAGGGTACCGTCTAACAAAGGCTCGCAGATCGATGGTGGTCATTCAGGGTACCTTCTAACAAAGGTTAGCAGATCGATGGGGGTCATTCAGGGTACCTTCTAACAAAGGTTAGTGGATCCAAACAGGTTAAGTTGGACGTTAGCACATGCTGATGTCATTTTTGTAGCTCATGAAGTTGATAAATAATAACTTCACATGGTTGGATCTAATATTTAACTTTAGCCAGATTTTATTCTTTGTATGTCGTTTATGTATGCTTGTGACAATATTGTTTGTGTAAAGATGCATATATGTGTGGAAGCCAGAGGACAACCTTGGGTATCATTCCTATGTCTACCTTTTTTGAGAAATGGTCTCTCATGGCTGGAGACATGGTTCAGTGGTTAAAGGCACTTGCTTGCAAAGTCCAACATCCTGGGTTGGATTCCCTAGTACCCATGTAAAGCCAGATGCACTAAGCAGGTCATGTGTCTGGAGTTTGTTTGCAGCAGCAAGAGATCCTGGTGCACCCGCTCTCTGTCTCTCCCTCTCTCTCTCTCACTCTCCCTCAAATAAATAAATAAAGATTTTTTTTTTTCCTTTCTTTTAAAAGAGAAGGCCTCTCATTGGACTGGAGTTCACCAAGTAGGTTAGAATGGCTGGCCACAAGTCTCAGGGATAATCCAATTTCTGCCTCCCCAGCACTGGGATTACAAATACACGCTACCACAAGCAACACTTTTACATAGGTGCTAGGGCTAGAACTTAGGTCTTTACCAAGCTATTTCCCCTGTCTGCTCTAATTTTTTAAGAGGTAAAAAAAATTAACCTCATACAGACTATTTAGAAAGCACATTTATGACCCTTGCATGTGTTTAAAGTCCCCCCCCCCCAAAGGCACTGCAGCAAAGCATATTTACTAAGACTAGCCATCAAATACAAAACAGCTGGGCACTGTCTAATCCAATGTAGAATCAAAAAAAAAAAAAAAAAAAAAAAAAAAAAAAGGTAGGGCCGGAGAGATAGCTCATAGGTTAAAGGCACTTGCTTGCAAAACCTGATGGCCCAGGTTTGATTCCCCAGTGCCCACATAAAGCCAGATGCATAAAGTGGAACATGCACCTAGAGCTTGTTTTCAATGGCAGGAGGCCCTGGCACACCCATATTCATATTCTTTCTCTTAAAAGTTATTTATTGACAGGGTGTGGTAGCGCACGCCTTTAATCCCAGCACTTGGGAGGCAGAAGGATAACTGTGAGTGCGAGGCCACCCTGTGACTACATAGTGAATTCCAGGTCAGCCTGGGCCAGAGTGAAACCCTACCTGAAAAAAAAAAGGGGGGGGGGCTGGAGAGATAGCTTAGCAGTTAAGCGCTTGCCTGTGAAGCCTAAGGACCCTGGTTCAAGGCTCTATTCCCCAGGACCCACGTTAGCCAGATGCACAAGGGGGCACACGCATCCGGAATTCCTTTGCAGTGGCTGGAGGCTCTGGCACGCCCATTCTCTACCTGCCTTTCTCTGTCTGTCCCTCTCAAATAAATAAATAAAAATAAACAAAAAAATTATTCATTGGAGAGACAGAGAGGGGCAGATAGAGAGAACAGGTGCACAATGACCTTTAGCCACTGTAAACAAACTCGAGACACATGTCACCTTGTGCATCTGGCTTATATGGGTCCTGGGGAATTGAACCTGGGTCCTTAGGCTTCATAGGCAAGTGCCTTAACCGCTAAGGCATCTCTCTAGTCCTTCTTTCTCTTTCTTCCACCCCTTGAAATGAACAGAGAAAACTTAATGCCTGATCCCTTCTGAAAACACAAAATACCAGCACAGCTTAAAGTATGGCCAACACTCACGCTCTAAGAGTCAACACTAAATAAATTCAAGTTCCACTAGCTTGCCAAGGCTAATGTTTAAGAAAAAGTTTATTAGAGCCTCGTGTGGTGGCACACGCCTTTAATCCCAGCAACTGGGAGGCAGAGGTAGGAGGATCACGGAGAGTTCGAGGCTACCCTGAGGCTACATGGTGAATTCCAGGTCAGCCTGAGCTAGCGTGAGACCCTACCTTGGGGGGGGGGAGAAAAAATTTATTAGGAAAGAACAACTGGGGAGATTGCTCAGTGGTTAAAGGTACTTACTTTCCGAACTCTAAGGACCCTGATTCGATCCCCCAGAACCCATGTAAGCCAGATGCACAAGAGGGGGCATGCGTCTGGAGTTCCTTTGCAGTGGCAGGAGGCCCTGGCATACCCATTCTCTTTCTCTCTGCTTCTTTCTCTCCCTCTCAAATAAATAAAGAAAGAAATAAAATATTTTAAAAATAAAATAAATAGGGCTGGCAAGATAACTAAAGGTGCTTGCTTGCAAAGCCTGCCAGGCCAGGTTCAATTCCCCAGTACTCACGTAAGGGCAGATGCACAAAGTGGAACATGCATCTGGAATCTGTGACATGTAACTAAAATGTGTGAGGACTACTAAGTTAGCACCTCACAACTCAATTAGACTCTGAAACTCCTACTCTGGCTGCAGCCTAGAGCCCAGCACTGGTCTACACCAATCATGAGAAAAGTGTCTTTTGGCAGAGGGACACCCAACACACTGCTGCCTACACAAGCAGCAGCTACCACCAACTAGTCCAAGCCACCAGAAACATGCAGGCTTCTTCGCCCATTCACAACCGTGCACTCTCTCTGGACAGACACATTTATTCTTTTACGTAGAAAATGTTTTGCTGACCAACATGTGGCAAATAATGAGTTCCACTAAGCCCTTATTAGATGACCTATATAATGGGTCCTATTTTATTCTATAGCACATATGTGACATCAAAATGTGTCAAGAGTTCAGCAGCAAAGGAAGTGACTGAGGCTTCCGGTGTTTCAGAGCACCAGAGAAGATGGGCCCTGGAAAAGTGTCTGCCAGAGTTTTAAATTAGCAAGGCTTGTCATCATCATACTGCAGTGTCACAGAGCCGTCAAAGTCAGCAGCCCTGCCTCTGAGTATCAGCTCCCCTCTCACTGCTCATGGCTGAGCAGCTTCCTTGGGCTGCCTGAACCTTACAGTAGAAATCAAAATTGGACCTTGGTCTCCAACTGAGACTCTTCCTGCTTCCCAACTTCTAGAAGGAAGGGTACCAGCTATATAGTTTTGCCAGAGCAAGCTTCCCCAAGGGGAACAGGAGCAGGACAGTCTCTGGCAAAGGTGGGTCTTCCAGAGCCTCAACCCAGGGACTCTAAACAGGGAGAACAGGACCTATATTTCTAACACACTGCCTAGCGAAAAATCACTCTTGAATGGACTGGAGCCCATGTGTTAGGACACACAGGCTCTGAAGCTAACCCCTAGACTCCCTAGAGTCCTTTATGGGCTCAATTTAAGAACACAAAAAAATTTGCAACTTTTTCTTGTGAGGTGTGTGGTAGTACTGTGAAGTGGTCTGCAGTCCAAAAGCAACTTGAGGATCGAGGTTTAGAAGGGAAGTCTGGTTGGGGGTGGGGAGGTGACCAGGGCTGCAGGGTCCTGTAATGAAGTTTGGTGGGGGAGGGTGCACAAGACCTGCAGGGACCCTGTAGCCCTCTTAGTCAACCCTGGGCCAGCTCCTAGCTACTATTCTCCAAGGCAGTCATTTGAAAGTGGGGAAAAAACGGTGGAAATTTGAGATAATGTGACAAGGAAGTGAGAAATTACATTCATGGGCGGGTAAGGGACACTGAAGTAACAATCAGTACTGGGTAAGGCCACTGGACAGAACAGAAAGTGCCATGAATGAGATCTGAGCTTGATCTTCAGAGAGCCAAGCTTTGAGTACATACACTCAAGGTCTGCAGGACCTAGAAAGGAGCCTTCCCATGAGAGCAGCCAGCAGCTCTTCTGTGACCCAGAGATAGTAAATGTCCTTTCCTGCACAAGAGCACCACCCTCAGTGACACACCACCCTGCACTGCAGTCAGGTTCACATTGCTGGCAGAAACCACCCGACCAAGAGCAGCTTGCAGGAAAAAAAGGTTTATTTTGGCTTACAGGCTCGAAGGGATGCTCCACGATGAAGGAAAAATGACATGAGCGGAGGATGGAGATCACCGCCTGGCCCACATAAGGTGGACAATAGGAACAGGAGACTGTGCCAAACACTGGCAAGGGGGAGCTAGCTATAACACCCATAAGCCTGCCCCCAACAATACACTGCCTCCAGGAGGCATTAATTCCCAAATCCCTATCAGCTGGAAACCTAGCATTCAGCCCCTGGCCACCATAAACTGATAACCATACCTAATGTAAAATGCAATGCATGCAGTTCAGTCCAACTTTAAAAAGTCCCCATACTATTTTTTTTATCAATCCTAATGCTGTTCAAACATCCCCATAATCCAAGGTCTTTTAACTGAGCCATAATAGCAAAAAAAAAAAAAAAAAGAGAAAAACAATCCCCCCAAAACCCATAATGGCACAGAATAAACACTCATACTGCAAAAGATGGCACTGGGCATAGCAAAGAAGTATTCAACCAATACAAGATTTAAACAGGGCAAACATCAAACTCTGTAGTTCCAAGTCCAACAACTCTAGTCAGTGAAGTCTCCAAGACCGATAATTCTAAGCAGTAACAAGTCTCTGGAGCTCCAATTCCGCCTCTCCAGCTAAACTACTCACAGTCCTGGAAAACTTCATCCGGGGCCGGCAGCTTTCCTTAGCAGCCATCTCGTGGTCCCGGGCATCTCCATTGGGTCTCCACTGCAATCCACAGTTCATCCTCATGGCTCCAGGGGGTCTCCATGCAGGCATCCAGCAAACCTGCTTCACACTGCCCATGACCATTACCAAAACACAAGACTGCATTGCAAACTCAATGATCCTCTCTTTCCTGCATTTCTTATACCCCACAATACAAGGTAGGGTGCCAATTTGTTAATCCAGGGGGAAATAAAGCAGACTTTGAAAAGCAGGACACTACTTGAGCACTTAGGCCCCTTCAAAAGAGTCTACATTCTTCCTGTTGCCCCAGTGCAGCTCAGCTGGCCCAATCTCAATGGCTATAATCTCTCAATTGCAGCTGAACAGGCAGCAGTTCACCCAAAATTTCATTTTTTCTGTGCCATATGCCTCTGCTCACACCAGTCTATTTCTACGTAAAGCAACCCTGCACAAGTTCTCAGGACACGGGCACAACAGCAAGCCTCTCACACAAACTGCTCCTAGCCCAGTGCAGGCAAAGCTCTTTCTCATCCTCCCAAGCTAAACCTCAGTCCATAGTTTCTACTGTGTTCAGGTCTTTCAACTCTGACCAGAATAGTCCATCAAGCTGTACATACAGCACTACAAGGTGTCTCTTAGGCCAAGGTTTCAAATCCTCCCCCATTCCTCTTGAAAATCAGCTCCAAAAGACCAAAGCCACACAGTCATGTGTCCAGCAGCAAATGACCCCACTCCTGGGGTTGCAGTCAGGTTCGCATTGCTGGCAGAAATCACCCGACCAAGAGCAGCTTGTGGGAAAAAAATGATTTATTTTGGCTTACAGACTCGAGGGGAAGCTCCACGATGGCAGGGAAAATGAGGACATGAGCAGAGGGTGGACATCAACCATGGCCCACATAAGGTGGACAACTGCAATAGTAGTGTACCAAACACTATCAAGGGGACACTGGCTATAATACCCATAAGTCCGCCCTCAACAATATACTGCCTCTAGGAGGCGTTAATTCCCAATCTTTATCAGCTGGGAACCTACTTTAAACACCTTAGTTTATGGGGGACAACTAAATCAAACCACACCATGTTTCTGAAAATTTTTGTTTTGAAATGCCTCACTTGGGAAAAATTTTACCATACATTAAAATATTACACTTAGAGCTGGGCGTGGTGGTGCACGCCTTTAATATCAGCACTTGGGAGGCAGAGGTAGGAAGATCACCATGAGTTTGAGGCCACCCTGAGACTACATAATGAATTCCAGGTTAGTCTGGGCTAGAGTGAAACCCTACCTTGAAAAAAAAAAATTACACTCAAATATGCTGAAACACGAGGGGGAACATACCTATGGTTGTTTTGTTTTGTTTTGAGGTAGGGTCTCACTCTAGCCCTGGGTGACCTGGAATTCACTATGTAGTCTCAGGGTGGCCCTGAACTCATGGCAATCCTACTTCTGCCTCCCAAGTGCTAGGATTAAAGGCGTACACCACCATGTCCAGCCTTAGACCTATGTTTTTATTTATTTCTGTATGTACAGAGTGAGACATCAGGTGTCTCTCTCAACTGCTTCTCCATCTGACTGCCTGAAGTAAGGGCCTCTTGCTGAGCCTAGAGCACACTGATTCAGCCGAGCTGGCTAACAAGGGCCCAGGGATTCCCTAGCTCTACCTCCCAGTATTGTTACTATAAACATGCACCACACCCAGCTTAGCATTAATATGGGTTCTGGGACTCTGAAGTGAGATCCTTTTGCTTTCATGGCAAGCATTTCACCCACTAAGACACTTCCCCAGCCCTGGAGCTGCACTGTAAAAACACCATTAAGAGTGTGATCTGCTCACTGGGTTGGGATACACAACCTCCAAAGGGACTGCTTGCAAAGCCTGCCTGTCTGGCTCAATTCCCCAGCACCCACATAAAGCGAGACACAGTGGTGCATGCATCTGGAGTTCCTATGCAGTGGCAAGAGACATTGGTATGCCAATACGTACACACATACATATGCATGCATGCACAAATAAAATTTAAAAAGTATTTATTACTGATTTCTAAAAACTATGGTAAAATGTATTGTTTTTGAATGTGTGAGGCTAAAATTTTTGAATTAATATCATTTCTGTTACCAAAAAAAAGCTGCCTTGGAAATTATAGTCACATAGCATGTACTACAGAGCAAGGCTCACCAAAACCCTTTCTTGTTTCACACAAATACCTTAAATGTGTTTCCAATTTTTCTTTTCTAAACTGTGCTCATTTTCTTTCAAATTCCTTCCAAAAACAAAAATCTCTGTGATGTCAGCCATGGGTACACTTCAGCTTACACTTTAAAGAGTCGTCCTCTCCTGGGAGTGACTTTTGTATACAAATCCCGCAAAGCTACTTAGACAGAGTGCTGCGGATGATTAAAGGCCCGATTGAAATTTACACTTAAAAACAAGCAGAAGCAGATGTCAACTGACTCATTTGTGTACATTCTGGAAATGGGCGGAGGATATGCATGTGCATCTCATCAGGACATTTAAAGAACCCCAACTTCTTACTGCGGTTATGTATCAATGGCAACTTTAGAAACTGTGTGTGTGTGGGGGGGGGGGGGCTGGCCTTCAACTCATACTCTGGTGTTTAATGCCAACATACTGACTCATTACAATCCTACCAAAACACTGTTTAATCTGGACAGAAAGTATGGTGTTCACTGAACAACTCAGCAACTTTGAAAGGAGCATCATGTACTTTTCAGCATGTAACACTGTGTTCATTTACTACTTGTACAGTAAAACCTTAACATCTCCAAAATGCCTTTTCCTCACCCTTTTTTTGCTTTTCTAAATTTTGGTCTATGTTGCTGCCCACGCCGGTCTCTAACTTTCAGACTCAAGTAATCCTCCCATTTCCCCCACAACCACGGAGAAAAAAATATCCAACTGACCCTCACTGAAAAGCTCACCCTGCCACAAAGTGAGCACTCTGCTAGGGTGTAGATGCAAAGGTGGGAAAAGTGCTGTCCCGCCCAAGGGGCACACAGTTTATTGAGGAAGGCTTTCCAGCAGTGCCACGTGGATTTAAGCTATTTTAAATTGGGGGAGACCTGGAAGGGCTGGGATGGAGATGTGTTCTGCTGGGTATGGTGTGCTGAGTGCTGGAACACCAGGCAGAAGGCCCCTATTGTCCTAAAGGATACAATTCCTTAGTGACATTCCATTATAATACATTCCAATACATTTCTCTTAAGCAGGAAATCTGTTTTGCATGGTGGATATATTCTAATGGGCCAAAAGAAACTAAGTGGAAATGGTTATTGCAGCAAGATGAGACTGCTCACTTATTTAAGCAATGATGTATCTTCTAGAAAACTACACAGGAATGTATGTAAACCAATAGTCTCATACAGACTTCCCATAAGGCACCACCACCACCAACAACAACAACAAAAAAAATCTATGGCTGGGGATGTGGCTCAACTAGTAGAGAGCTGCCTGGGTTCAATCTCCAGCACCACAAAAAACTGGGATTGGTGGTACATGCCTATAGTCCCAGCACCTGGAAGTAGAGGCAGGAAGATTAAAGGTTCCAGGTCATTCTCAGCGACATACGGAGCTGGAAGGCCAGCTTGGGCTAGAGACCCCATCTCAAAAATTAATAAATAGGGCTAGAAAAATGGCTTAGCAGTTAAGGTACTTGTGTGCAAAGCCAAAGGACCATGGTTCAATTCCCAAGGACCCACATAAGCCAGATGCACAAGGTGGTACATGCCTCTGGAGCTCATTTACAGTGGCTAAAGGCCCTGGCACACCCATTTTCTCCCTCTCTTTTTCCCTCTCCCTCTATCTGCCTCTCTCAGATAAGTAAAATAAATAAACGAAACTCCTCATAAACTAAATACATAAATCCTAGAGCAACTAATCTGTCTTCCTTGTCATACTGACAGATTTTTACAACAAACCCTTGCTTCTAAGGTCCTTATGACAATGCTACCCTTCAATTAAGTAAACATGTCAAAGACAACATTTCAAAACATCCAGTCAAGTATGTAGTTAGGTCACCAAAGGCCAATCACAGGCCCCACACATGGTGAAATACAGTTCTCAGGACCATAACAAAGCCAAGTCAACAAGAGCGACATTTGAGCTACCTGACAGGCCAGAGAGGGTTAAACCCTGAAAGTAATAGAGTCATTCTCAATTAACATATTTGGGTCAAATCACCTGCAGTGCGTGGAAACCGCCACCAGGTGGAGTGAAGTTTCACTTCCAAGTTCCTGGATTCCGGTGCTGTTCTCCCCAGCTCACCCTGCATTCTTCCTACTTCTAAGAGGACAGGGCTACCCATCTTCTCACAACTACTAATACAACTATTTCACCTCTTATACAGTAACTAGTGTGAAAGAAACACTGCCATTTAAGATGATTCTGTGAAAACAAAAAAAGCAAATCGGAGCAATTCAACAGAAACAGAACCAGGAGGATGGGGTGGGGGTGGAGGTGGAGGTGGAGGTGGAGGTGGAGGTAGAGATGAAGATGCAGGCGGACGGCACCACAAGCCAGAGCTCTGCATCCACATCACCTTCACAAAAGCTCCTATATTCTTTTTCCAAACCACCACCAATACACTCATCTGAGGAAGAAAAAAAAATCCACTCCTACCATGAACCTTTAGACACACAGATCGTGTAAAGTTAAAGTTGAGAGGGACAGATATGGCTAGCCATATAATCTGAAAGCAGTGCTAGAACAGAAGTGCAGCTTACCACAGCTTCTCAGCACAGGCCAGGCCTGAGGGGTTATTTACACCTCAGCTGAGGTGGCTAGGGCAGCCAGGCCCAACTGTCCCCATCAACTGGAGCCTCCATAAGCCATTCTCTGGCCCTGTACTAGACAAATTTGGGGAAGAGGATTCTGCCCCTGTTCCCCAAACCATAGGCCCCTCCCAGGCCAGATAGATACCCACCCCACTGGGGGGGGGGGGGTTCAGTAGGGTGGTAGGGTCTGTCTCTAGCCCAGGCTGACCTGGAATTCATTATGTAGGCCTCGAACTCACTGCAATCCTCTTACCTCTGCCTCCCAAGTGCTGGGATTAAAGGCTTGCACCACCACACCTGGCTCAGGCTCTCAATTCTAATGTTCCAACCCCTACATAGCAAGTTTTCACCACCGAACACTGGCAGCTCTCTAAAGGAGAGCCCCTTCTGTCCCATGAGTTACACCCTCTCCTAGCACAAGTGGACCCTGACTGACCTCTAACACATACTACAGCAATGGAGATGAAGTCACTCCCTCGAAGCTGTATTATCTGGCCAATGTGATTTCTACAACAGTGACAGAAACCAGACCCAGTTTAAAAGGACATCCCCCTCCCCAACCCTTTGCCTATCTGCTAGAGCTCACAGCTTCTACCTGTTCCCATGTCTTAAGAGAATTACCCTTACCAGCAGCCCCTTATTGATTCTTTAAGCAGTATGAGCAAGGACATGAGTAAAGATACTTCTCTCTTCGGCTGAAGTCATTATACACCTTTGTTACCAAGTCCTGCCCTCCAAACTGCTTCAAGGACTATGGGAACAGAGAATGTCCAGTCAGCGACTAGAGTGGCCTCCATCCCATGTATGCTTTGCTGTTTCTAGCCACAGTCTGACAGAACACTTCAACTGGAGAAAGTTTCCAATCTTACAGAGTTTGTAAACTTGTCATGCTGTACTGGGTACCCAATTATTAGAAGTAGGGTTTTGCTAAGTCAAAGGGCATGTATGTATACTGGTTGTTCTGGTAGACCAGTTTTAGCACTTCATACTCCCACAGGTAAGTAAGTGTGTGAATGTCTCCTTGCCCTCAGGAAAACCCAGCTGTGATCAAACGGATTTTATACTCCAGTATAAACTTTTGCTTGCACAGGTCAGTCTCCCTGAAGACGAGGAATCTAGCCTTGATTCTAAAGAACATGGAGGCTTTGGTCAGAGCGCAGTGAGTCCCACAGTGAGGTGAGATCTGACAGTTTCAAGGAAGGAACATGACTCACAGGGCAGCAGAGCAGTTTGAGGAGAGGAAGAGAGCCTCAGGTGGCAGCTGGAAGAGTAACTAACAAAGCAGGGCCTTGGCTGGCAAAAAAGAGTCATGCCAGCAGACAGAACACTGAGCTGGGGACTAGAACATCTGCTCTGGTGCTAGCTCATACTCTTGGAAAAACCAGCACGTCTGGCCTCACCTTTCTCACATGTAAAATGGAAGGCTAGCCTAGAACCAAACCTTCTGTACAACAGTATTCAAAGTAAATTGTAGGATCATGACTAATATCAGGAATGCAGAACTGCACTGACATGGGACAGGGACAGGTAAGAGGAACACATGATTTGGCCTCAGCCCTCTTAATTCAAGTCATTTCTTCTGACAACCCAGGGGAATGTTGACATACACAAGAAAGCCTCGAGGATGTGCAAAACACAGCTGCAAAGCAAGAGGCCTGGGCAGCTGAGGAGTCTGTCTCCAACACTAAGCCTGTTCCAACTGCTCTTCTGTTCTCCCACTGTTCATTCACCCCTTAGCAGATGTTCATCTTGGGGCACCCTGGGCACCACTGTGGGAGCCGGGGAAATATGTTAACAAAGACTCTTCCCTGAACTTCTGTTTCTGTTTGGAAGAGAGAATACATGAATAAGACATATGTACTTGTCATGTGGCGAAGACTGCCCCACCCACCAGAACCCTGTGCTCTCCAGAACAATGAGGACAGGACTGAAAGCCTGTGACTGGTGAGATCTGGTTTCCTTAGTACAACCATTCTGCTTGGCTAACACAGCATTTCAAACACCTATAACATCTGAATGGCATCCCCAAAGCACACTGGTGCGCCTGGGGACCACTGACATAGTAACTTACTGCCTCACATACTACTCTGAGACTTGTCTTCCTATCACCACATTTTCACATATGGTAATCAAGACAGGAAAAGACCCCAAGAGGAAGAGAACAGCAAAGGCCACGTATCACTTGAATGATCATCACTTCCATGGATTCAACAACTCCCTGTATAACGGCAAAGGTGGAAATTTCCTTAAACTGAAGTAACTCCAAAGCCAGGTGTGGCGGAGCACGCCTTTAATCCCAGTGCTCAGGAGGCAGAGGTAGGAGGATCACTGTGAGTTTGAAGACACCCTGAGACCACATAGTGAATTCCAGGTCTGCCTGAGCTAGACTGAGACCTTACATGGGGGGGGGAGGGGTGACCTGAAGAAACTTCACGCATGATTAAAACTGTAAAGCTTCTAAAACAAACCCCACCCCCTTCATTTCTGAATGTGCACACTTCTTTATTTATTCATTTATCTATTTTATTATTTATTTATTTGACAGAGAAGAAGGGAAGAAAGAAAGAGAATGGGCACACCAGGGCTTCCAGACACTGCAAACAAACTCCAGACACATGTGCCCCCTTGTGCATCTGGCTAACGTGGGTCCTGGGGAATGAACCTGGGTCCTTTAGCTTTGCAGGCAAGCGCCTTAACTGCTAAGCCATCCCTCCAGCCTGAGTGTGCACACTTCTAAAAGGAACACTAGCGGAGGGGGGGGGGAGGACCAAACCTAGCTGAGGGGTAAATATCAATCCCCATGTGTTGCTGAGAAAAATAACAGACCTCTGTTTTAGAAAAATAAGACATGGCATGTTTTTGAGCGATTTCTGTGAAACTGACAACGCCAAAGCCAGAGAATAAGCACTAAAAATAGAACCTGAAGGGCATGCTGCCTGAACACACTAAACTTGACCTTCACAAACAAGGGGCGCCACTCTCCCTTGACAACTCTGGCTTTCTACACTTGAAGAGGACCACTGATTATCTCAAACCTGTGAAACTCCACAACCCCACACTGCAAAGTGTCTATACGTAGCCAGCTCTAGAAGGACTGAGTTTATATTCAAAAACACCAGAGGGTCTTTCCTTGCGGGGAGAAAAATCAAGTTAGGGGTTGGACAGATAGCTTAGCGGTTAAGGTGCTTGCCTACAAAGCCTAAAGGACCCAGGTTCGACTCCCCAGTACCCATATAAGCTAGATGCACATGGTGGCGCATGTGCCTGGAGTTCTTTTGCAGTGGCTGGAGGCTCAAGTAGAAAGCCTGAGGTATAAGTATCTCCCTACACTGAGTAAGAATCAAAACAGAAAGCTAAATGGATAATGGTTATACAGAAAACATTTTTCACAAATTCCAATTCTTGCCTTAAATAAACTACTGAAAACTATACAAATTAGGATTTTAGCTGTTTATATCACACTCGGAAAATGTAAACAACTTGTATTACTTAAAGAAGCCGAGAGGAGAAGACTTGGAGACAAGGTGTTATCATTGGAAACACCTTGATGTAGACAAGGAAAATTTCAATGGACCAGCTGTACAGAGGGCATCTCAGCAGAGAGCAGATCATGTTCTCTTCCTCACAGTGTCCTGAGGCACAGACCAGACAGCAGCTCCAGGCTCACTTCAGTGGAGAAGTGCCAGCATATCAACAGAGGGTAATTTCTAGACATAAAGGAAAACATTCCAATGCCATCAAGTAGTACTTACTGCTGGTTCAACTTGACTTCGATCTGCAATATCTATGTGGACAATTTCCACTGTCTTCCATGTGTTCGGGTCTAAACCGTGAACCTGCAACACAAAAGTGAAAGGAAACAAGGTCCGGTGTGTTCTTGGTTTGGTAGAGCCACTGTGTTTACATGTGTCATCTTTATCCTGAGTCTCTCAGGGCACTTTATGGGGAGTGAAAAACGCAAATTATTATTTTATTAAGTTAGTTGCTTGAGGTCTTGAGATCTAGCTCTCTCTTATACTCTATACCCGGCCCCCAATAGGGGTGTATATCTGAGGGTAACACCAAATAAAGAAAAATCTGTCGATACTACTTTCTGGTAGTTCTTAGCGATGATTCGTGTAACGAAATGTGTTTAACCAGTCAGTGTTTAACAAATGACAGAACACAAAGTGCTGGTACCCAGCAAATCCTTCACTGATGTAAAGAAACATACGACTTCAAGAAGCTGTGTTCTGTGGTTGAAAACCACTCCTGAACTTGACTATTTGAAAGCTCTTTCTGTCAGGTGTCAACTCCTCCTCATGCTATTATATCATGTCAGAAGGACTAACTTACGAACTGTTTAAAAGTTGCAACATAGCCTGGCGTGGTGGCGCACGTCTTTAATCCCAGCACTTAGGAGGCAGAGGTAGGAGGATTGCCTAGAGTTCAAGGCCACTCTGAACCCCCCTAAAAAAAAAAAGAAAAATAGTTGCAACATAGAGCTGGAAAGATGGGTTAGCAGTTAAGGCGTTTGCCGACAAAGCCAAAGGACCCAGGTTCAATTCCCCAGTCCTCACATGAAGCCAAATGCACAAGGTGGGGCATGCATCTAGAGTTCGTTTGCAGTGGCTAGAGGTCCTGGAGCACCCATTCTCTCTCTCGTTTTTCTTTTTGTGAGGTAGGGCTTCACTCTAGTCCAGGCTGACCTGGAATCTTTCTTAAATAAGTAGAAAAATTTTTTAAAGCTGCAACATACATTCTCTCAAATGCTAGAAATAGCAGATTAAGTCACACACAGATTAAAACACAGCATTTCACTGCATTTAGACCCTACATTTTAGATAATTACTATGAAAAACAACATGGGCCAGGCATGGTGGCGCATACCTTAATCCCAGCACTTGGAAGGCAGAGGTAGGAGGATCGCCATGAGTTACAGGCTACCCTGAGGCTACACAGTGAATTCCAGGTCAGCCTGGGCTAGAATGAGACCCTACCTCAAAAAAAAAAAAAAAAAAAAAAAAAAAAAAACGGCATCAATAACAAAATAGAACAGTAAGATTAGAATGCAGCCCAGTCCCTAACTCACACAGCTATAATAACGTATCATATGTCTGGGACAGTAATTCAGAACCGGAGTGTGCATCTGCAGACATCCTGGTTCAGGAGCTCTGGGTGGTCCTGAGCACTTGCACTGCTAACAGATCCTAGCTGCTGCTCCAGGTCCAGGGCTCAGCACTCTCTGAAGAACCACAGAGCCAAGGGCATCACTGCGTGAGATATGCTTTCCCCAGTCCCAACAAGCCTTCAGGATGACATTTCTGAGTCCTAGCTGATGCTCTTGAAGCTTGCTTTAGGGATGAATGTGCACAGATTCGTAACAATGTGAGTCAAGAGCTTGTCACCATTTTTGCAAATTATTCCAAGTACTTATACTTACTTCCTCCCTCTTGCCCTCTGGTCACTTCTGTGACATCAACCCACAACCCAGTAGAATGGACGGGATGTGAAAATTAAAGCAATCAGTTCTGCTAAGTACAGCAGCTCTAGCAAATACACGGAGAGGAGAACAATGTATGCACTACTGTAGCGCTGCCAGCTAGAACTGGGCTGGGCGCTATTGGTGAATGCTGTACACCCATACTTTCCCTGCTCCAAACAAGAATCACTGATAAAAACAGTAATCTCACCAAAGCCCACTCAAGTGGGGGCTGACAGGGAAAGCCCACTTGTGCCTGGCTTGCTTGCCTCAGTGCCATCTGGCGCACTGAGGGGGTCAGGTGCTCATCTAATGCAGGGACCACTCTGCTCATGACAAAGTGGACTACTGACAGTAACTCACATTTGCAGAGCCTTTCACACTTCAACTGCAGAGTTGAAACTTACATTTTCTAGTGTTCCCAAGTCAGGTTTGTGCCAGGTTTCAATTTTAATGAAGAAATCATCTTTCATGTATTCATTCTGCAGAAAACAGCGGGAAAACACTGTGATCTTTCTCAGGTCTGTGCGCACTTCCCAACTGAAGTACCCCTGCTGACTCCACGTGCACACCTCTCCTCTCAAGAGACAGAGCCATTAGCTCAGATCTGTACAGACTTGTCAGCACACCAAATCCTTGGTGATTAAGTAACTTGAACACCATTCCTACATGTCATGAAGCATATGGGGCTAATAGAGAAGCCATGCGGTTCAGTGAGCAAATCTGGTTTTCAAAGCAAGCAGCAAAAGCAAAGTGAGCTGGTGAGGAGAGTCTGAGGTGAGGCCGTGGAAAGCCCACTAACCTGGGAACATGTGCTGCTATGGAATGGTAGAGGGAGCGTGAAGGAGCTGAGCTATAAACAGCAAAGGAAATTCTGACTCCACAGCCAGCAATGGTTGGAAGTAATGACTATGTAAAACCAAGATCAAAGGGGAAAACTAACACGACACAAAAATAATTCACTCACCGTGACAACTGAGGCATGGCGGAGAGGCAGGCCATGAAACAAGAAAAAGTTCGTATTAGTTGGGAGTCAAAACAATCTGTCCCATTTTATGTCCCAGAGGCTAAACTAAATGAAAATACAGAACACTCAGCAGTTACACCTTCAATGGTCTCTAGAATGATGACAACATTCGGTCCCTAGTTTATACTACAGAGTACAAATAAACTATGGAGAGACACCTAACTTTACAGTGCTATCACAAAAGCAAAACACCACTTAAGAAATCACTCTGCAAATGCCAGGAGGCAGTATCTTTAGTCTGTGACAGCCGCCCCATCACAGGGCCTATCAGTACCACTCAAGTGCGTCAGAAGACTCTCTGGAGAGACTAGCTGGCAAGAAGGGATTCAGCGGTGGGAGATTTGGGAAAAGAGAGCGATGGGAGGAGATTATGATCATGGTACATTGTATGTATGGAAGATGCCAACAAAAAGTTTTCTTAAAGGCACTTCTGCCGGGTGTGGGGGCGCATACCTTTAATCCCAGCACTTGGGAGGCAGAGGTAGGAGGATCACTGTGAGTTCAAGGCCACTCCGAGACTACATAGTGAGTTCCAGGTCAGCCTGGGCTACAGTAAGGCAATGCCTCAGAAAAACAAAAGAAAAAAGCACTTCTGAGTAGGGATGCCTTTTACTTTTCCTGAAGGTAGGGGTGATCCTCCTACCTCTGCCTCCCAAGTGCTGGGATTAAAAGGCATATACCTCTATGCTTGGCTCAAATGACCTTTGTGTTCAACTATTCACCCTGGAGCCAACAGCTGCTTGGCTGTCATCTGGGAATTAACCCAAGGCTGTACAGAGGTCTGGGGGAAGACAGTTCCTCAGCCATTACCCAAGCTGTGACTTTGTTTGGTGTAACCCTTCTTAAAGGCCTGGGCTCTGAAGGTCCCTCCTCACCCTTGGGAGAAGGGTACAATGGCTGCTGGGAAGCCGGCTTACTTGTTCTACAGTAGGGGTAAGCATTCCAAGCTTTTTCATGAAACACCAAGGAGCCCTCAGGAGCAATCATCCTCACAAATGCCGGAACTTTGCTGTGGAGAGAGGATTGGACAGATTTTCAACTATTTCATCATTATTTTTCATTTATTTATTTATTTATTTGGTTTTTCGAGGTAGGGTCTCACTCTGGCCCAAGCTGACCTGGAATTTACTATGTAGTGCTAGGATTAAAGGCGTGTACCACCACGCCCAGCTTGCTTTATCATTTTTGTTGATATCACAAAATGCCATTTTCAAATGTGATCATGTTCTGAATTTGATGAACTGGATAACATGTCAATATTTTACTCGAACCCCAAAGTTATTGTGTGGAAAATTAATGTTAAGAAAACAAAATAGTCTGGGCGTGATTGCACATGCCTATGATCCTAGCACCCAGTAGACCGAGGTAGACGGATGGCTTTGAATTTGAGGCCAGCCTGAGACTACAAAGTGAGTCCCAGGTCTGTGTGGGCTAGAGTGAGACTCTACCTTAAAAACAACAAAAGCAAGAACAAAATGACAGACTAAGAAGTTTTAACTATGGGCTGGAGAAATGGCTCAGTGATTAGGCACTTGCCTACAAAGTGTAATAACCCAAGTTCGATTCCCCAGGACCCACATAAGACAAGCATCTGGAGTTCACTTGCAATGGCTGGAAGCCCTGGTGTTCCCATTCTCTCTGACTGTCTCTCTTCTATCTCTCTGCTTGAAAAAAAATACATATTATATATATGTACGTATGTATGTATGTATGTATATACATATTCAAAAAAATAAAGTTTACCAATATAAAGGGTTATTTTGTTTCATCTTTAATTTTATTTCTGGGAGAAGGCTGCTGGGGAGGAATACTAGCCTTATACATGCTAGGCAAGTCCTCTACCACTCAGCCTCATGCTCAGCCCTTGTTTGGTTTCAGGAAGGAAGCCATTCTCAACTAAAGGGTTCTAGTTACTCATTCCCTAGTACGAAATCTGGAAGTGTTTGGAACCCGTCACACTTGAACACTGTACAACACAGAAGCTCCCTGGATTTTCACTTCATTGCACTGCTTCACCTTAATTGGGAAAGACCACAAAAAGGGAGTATCTCTAAGTAAGTCATATGACACAAGAGAAAGAACACACCTAAAGAGCAGTGCCCATGAGAAGAGTTGCGTAGAAAGTTAGTTAACACATTCCCATGTGTGGAACCCAGTTTAGCAATATATGGCAGCTCACATCCGTAATCCCACTCAGGAGATGAAGGCAGAAGGACTGTGAGGCTAGCCTGGGCTACTCACTGAATTCCATGTTAGCTTGGGTTGGCGTCTATTACATAAGCCCCTGGAAGGGCAGCTTACTGGTCTAGTCATCCCAAGACCAAAAGAGATCAACCCTTTACATTCCTTTCTCTCCCAGCAAAGGAAGAGATAAGAATGGAGGCATTAATTCAGCTCCTGTAGTATGAAATAAGAAAAAGCCATAGCCGGGCGTGGTGGCACACGCCTTTAGTCCCAGCACTAGGGAGGCAGAGGTAGGAGGAGGATTGCAGTGAGTTCGAGGCCACCCTGAGACTACATAGTGAATTCCAGGTCAACCTGAGCTAGAGTGAGACCCAACCTCGAAAAACCAAAAAGAAAAAGCCAGATTCTTCCCTAGGCCCAAGACACTGATGCCAACTTCTCCCTATCTTATTTCAAGAATATTATAACCATGTGAACATTTTTTAAAACTTGGTTAGTAAAGTCCAAATCTTTAAGTTAGCTATTTGAAATGTACTCTCTTTTCGTACCTAACATGAGAACAACTAGCGCATCTCTCATCAATGGATCCAAGTAAATGACTGAACTTGGAGAAATAGCATAAACAGCATAAATTCAATTCAGTTTAATTTAAACTATAAAGAAAATTTTTTAGTAGTGGCCACCTTGACATACTGCTAATAAAGAACTTGAAAGCATGTATGTAAACTTTTGTACCACTGAATCACCTAAGAAGTCACTTTTTAAAAATCATTTATTTTTTATTTTTCAAGGTATGGTCTTACTCTGGCCCAGACTGACCTGGAATTCCCTATGTCGTGTCAGGCTGACCTTGAACTCACAGCAGTTCCTCTTACCTCTGCCTGTGCTGGGATTAAAGGTGTGTACCACCATGCCCCACTGGAAATCACAATTTTTTTTTTGTAAGTGTGTAAATGAGAACACCAGATGCTTGCACTACTTTTTGCATCTACCTTACCTGGGTAACTTAGGAATTGAACCTGGGCATGCAGACTTTGCAACCAAGTGCCTTTAACCACTGAGCCATCTTCCCAGGCCCAGAAAGTTACAATTAATAAAATGTAGCAGCAAGGGTGGTAACACTGGCCTTTAATCCCTGCACTCAGGAGACAAAGGTAGGTAGGAGGAACTGCTGTGAGTTGGAGGCCAGCCTGAGACTACATAGTAAATTCCAGGTGAGCCTGGGCTAGAGCAAGACTATACCTCAGAAACACCCCCCCCCCAAAAAAAAAAACATAGTGAAGAGTATTTTGGAAGTCTAGGGACCCTAAGAAAAGGGACAGATTAGACAAATTTACAAAACAAAGCTAAATCTTCAAAATCAGTCAGGAGTGCTGGTACATGCCTTAAATCCCAGCACTCAGGAGGCAGAGATAGGATGATTGCAGTGAGTTCAAGACCACCCTAAGACCACACAGTGAATTCCTGGTGAATGAAACCCTACCTCGACCTACCTCCCCCCCCAAAAAAAAACAACACTAGGAGCTGGGAGATGGCTCAGCAGTTAAGGCACTTGCCAGCAAAGCCTAAGGACCAAGGTTCTATTCCCTTGTACCCACATAAAGCCAGATACACTGAGTGGCACATGTGTCTAGAGTTCATTTACAGTAAGGCCCTGGTGTGCCCATTCTCTTTCTCTCTCAAATAAAAAAATTAAAAAAAAAAAAAGCACAGAAAGAAACCTCCCTCCTCCTGTTCCCCTAAACCACTCGTGAAGTGGTGATTTCTCACAATGTTCCCCAGAAGTGCTCATGAGGCAGGTAGGGTGACTTGGGCCCTGGGAAGTGAAGGCAGCAATGCCTTTGAGCCTGCCCACTTTGCTAGAGATCAAAGAATGATCTGGATCTGGATCTCTTGCTAAAGGAGTTCCCTAGATCAGGAGTCCCTCCTGGGAAGGAGGTCTCCTTTCCTAAGAACTGAATCTAATCCTGACATTGTGGTTGCTCAAGTTCAGTCCTCAGAACTTGTTTCACAGCTGGCCTCTTCCTAAGCCAGCCTCTAGCCCAGACCAATCTCTCAGGCTAACCTGAGCCTGAAGGTAAAGTCCACAATAAAGTGATAAACATGCTCCCAGGGGACAAGCTCAGGCCTGGTTGGCTCCAGAACTTCCAGGTTCTGGCAAACTTCCCTTGTCTCAGCCACCTGGGCTTTTACAGAGACTTTATTACATTAAATTTCATTTATAAGAAACATGTTGAGCCAGGGGTTGTGGCACATGCCTTTAATCTCAGCATATGGGAAGCAAAGGCAGGAGGGTCACCATGAGTTCAAGGCCACCCTGAGACTACAGTGAATTCCAGGTCAGCCTGAGCTAGAGTGAGACCCTACCTCAAAAAAAAAAAAAAATTATATATATATGTGTGTGTATGTATACATATATACATGTTTGTGTATGTATGTATGTATGTGTGTATGTGTATATATATACACACACACACACACACACACACACACACACACACACACACACACACAGAGTTTTTATTTATTTCAAAGAGAGAGAGAATATGAATGAATGGGCGCACCAGGGCCTCTAGCAACTACAAACGAGCTCTAGATGCATGGGTCACCTTGTGCATTTGGCTTACATGGTTCCTGGGGAATCAAACCTTGGTCCTTTGGCTTTGAAGGCAAGCACCTTAACCTCTAAGGCATCCCTCAAGTCCCCCCCCAAATATTTTTTTAATAAAGAAAAAAAAGAAGGAAAGATGAGGAGGTAAGTAGAGAGAGCTCCCGCCATGAGGGAGGTAAGAAGGGTTTAGTAAAGCCCACCTTGTGGCCCAAATGTGGGTCATTTGTAGATTGGAATGGGGGCTGACCTTAACCATCTACAATTCCAGGATCAGACTTAAACTTCCAGGAAATGCCCCTTCCTAGGAGGGGCACAGGTTGTTTATAGAAAAACAGGCGTAGGGAACTCCGTTAGGCAAGAGATAAAGAGAAGACAGATTCTTCTCAGATCTCTTAACAAAGTGGAAACTAGGAAGCCCAAAGCCATTCCTTTACTTTTGGGATCCAGTCACCTAAACTGCCTCACACTCAAGTCTGAATACCTGAGCTCACTCCCCAGACCCTATATTAAAAGAAAGCACTCACTCTGGAGACAGAGGTAGGATGATCACTCATGGTCAGAGTGAGACCCTACCTGAAAAAAAACCAAAATAGGCCAGGCGTGATGGCACAGGAGGCAGAGGTAGGAGGATCACCTAGTTTGAAGCCGGCCTGAGCTAGAGGGAGATCCTACCTCAAAAAAAAAAAAAAAAAAAAAAAAAAAAAAAAAAAGCCACAATAAAGAGACGAGATATCCAGCATAACAGGAGCAGGGAAATGATGACATTAAAATAGAGAAGAGACTAGTTGGAAAAAAGAGATTCAGTAGAAGGCAGATTTGAGAGAGAATAAGGAAGGTAGTGTGAGGGAATTATGATCACGGCATTTTGTCTGCATGTAAGTGGAGGGTAGAGTTAGGGTGACTAAAAGGGCTTTCTTATCTCTTGCCTAGTTCCAAGGAACTGTTTTTCCAGTCAGGACCCCTCCTGAGAGGGAGTCTTTCATAGGATTTTTTTTTTTTTTTTTTGGTTTTTCAAGGTAGGGTCTCACTCTAGCCCAGGCTGACCTGGAATTCACTATGTAGTCTCAGGCTGGCCTCAAATTCACGGCAATCCTCCTCCCTCTGCCTCCCCAGTGCTGGGATTAAAGGTGTATACCACCACGCCTGGCCTTTCATAGGATTTAAACATTGTGCTTGGTCAGGTTAAGCTATCTCTTCCAGAGACAGTCCCTAGTCCTAACCACCCAGCTGGCCCTCTAGCTCACCTGGGCCAAAAGACATCACCCTAAGGTGCAAAGGGAGGACAGGCTCTTGCTCTCTCTGATCATTTGGTAACTTCTAGCTGTGGGTAAGTTTTTCCATTGGCTGGGCTGAGCTGGGCTGGGCTGGGCCTGGCCCAGGCCCAGGCCCAGTAGGGAGGGTCCCCCAGCCCTTACTCTCTGCATGGGTTATCTCCTCCAGTTCCCCACATGGCAGGAGCTCCCTGAACTTTCTTTTCTCCTTTCTTTCCACGCTTTTCCCCCAGATCTCTATCTGGTCACATGGACTCCTGTACACATGGTAGCTTCTCCCTACCTTATTTCCCCTTGCCTCCCAGCCTTTCCCTTTTCACACTACTTTGTAAGATCTGAATAAAATGTGGTATTTTAAAAATTATTCTCTTGAATCTGACACTACCAATGGTTAGTTTGCAGATATGAACTCAGGGCTTGGGGTTCCAAGGAAGCACCCCCAAACCCCAACTTTCCCATTACATAAGGAGGTTGTAAAAAAAAAAAGAAACTTAAAACCAAAAAAGAAATCTGGGGCTGGAGAGATTAGATTGGCTTAGAGGTTAAGGCACTTGCCTGAAAAGCCAAAGGACCCACAAAGGTGGCACATGCATCTGGAGTTCGTTTGCAGCAACTGAAGGCCCTGGTGTGCCCATTCTCTCTATAGCTGCCTCTTCTGTCAAATTAATAAAATAAGTAAGTAAAAATAAAGAAAGAAATCTGGAGGGGAGGGCTACAAAAAAAGCAATCTCGAAACCAGACTAACCAGCCATAAATAAAGTAAGTAACCTTTCCTTTTGTGTGTGATCAGCTGCACTTTTTAGAAAGAACACTGTGCAGGTTCGCTCTCAGACTCTCCCAAGTGTTCAACCCCTGGAGGCTGTGGAAACCATGAACACACGGGACAATCCTAACCCACAGCTTGCTTAAATCAACCAAAGGAAGAAGAAAAGAGAAAAGGCCAGCCCACAGTGCAGGGAAAGCTAATAAGGAACTGAGGCCTGGGCAGAAAGGAGAAGGAAGCGACAGGCCACAGGTTCTCCAGCAACAAGACCAGGCCCCAGCATGGCGCAGTATGGTGAGAAGAGCAGAGCAGGACAAGGTGGGCACAGGGTTTGGTCTATGTGAGCCATCTGACACACTGCATGAATCACACACTACTGGCTGAGTGCATTCTCTAGGAGGAACTCGAACCATTTCTGGGGTGACAGTGAGAGCCACAGCTCATACTCAGGGAAAGAGGGAGCCTTAACAAAAAGGGAAGAAAACTAGTGTAAGAAATCAGCCATGATAGGTGGTATCATCTTTCAGTCAGAGTTGCATTACTGACAATTTTGATAAATGTCTCATCTGCTTTACAACACCTCCAAGAACAGGTATAGACCCTGCCATCTGGTGAACAGCTTTAGAAATGGATTTCTGGATCATCATGGTGAATGATAATTTATCCCTCTCACCTCTGGTAGTAACTATTAATTTTAGGACCATGCATACTCATTTTAAAAAAATATTTATTTGCAAGCTAAGAGACAGAGCAGACAGACACAGGGTATGGGAATAGGCACACCAAAAACTCCAGATGCGTGTGCCACTTTGTGCATCTGGCATTATGTGGGCACTAGGAAAATCGAACCTGGGTCATTAGGCTTTCCAAGCAAGTGCCTTAAACTGAGTCATCCCCCCAATACCCCTCCCCTTTTTCTTTTTGGTTTTTCAAGGCAGGGTCTCACTCTAGCTCAGACTGACTTGGAAGTCACTATGTAGTTTCAGGGTGGCCTCCAATTCACAATCCTCCTACCTCTGCCTCCCAAGTGCTAAGATTATAAGCATGTGCCACCACGCCAGGCTTCAGCTACTGTTTAAACTTTATCTCCTCTTGCTTACAGTCAGTTCACCCTCAGATGGTCCTGGGACAATCTAACTCCATCTTCCCAGGTCCCCTCAATTGTCCTCCAAGGCCTTAAAGTCTACACGAATGGGAACCCTAAAGACCTCCAGTCTGATGTGTGCCCACTTCCCAGCTCCATGCTTGTATTCTTTTCCCACACTGTCTATTCAAGATTGCGTTCCCACACAATATTAGCGCACTTCCAGGGTCCCTGAGATAGACCCACTGGAGAAGTTTCCAAACAGTCAACCTAATGACCTCATTCAGCTCAGAGAAGCCAGATCAGTCATCACCCCAATTCCCTAATGGCAATTAGAGTTGCTTAATCAGAGGGGGATTGAGGCAGTTTAGGGTGACTGGGCCCCCTGAAAATAAAAGCAGAAATGTCCTTGAGCCTGCCCTGGCAGTCTTCTCTTTGCTAGAGGTCAGAGAAGGATCTGGCTTCTCCTCATCTATTGCCTAAAGGAGTTCTCTCATCTGTCTTTCCACAAAGGCAGGAGTTCCCCTTTCCTAGAATAAAGATTCCTGAAAGGGGCTGGAGAGATGAATTAGGGTTAAGGTGCTTGCCTGTAAAGACAAGGGGCCCAGGTTCAATTCCCAGGACCCACGAAGCCAAATGTACATTGTGGCATATGCATCTGGAGTTTGTTTGTAGCAGCTAGAGGCCCTGGAGCGCCCATTCTATTTGCCCCAGGAAGGAGATTTATTCCTGGAAGGCTTAAACCTGAACCTGGCTGTGGTTAGTTAAGCTCAGCCCCCAAAACATCATGGCTGGTTGGCTGAGGCCCCATTTAGAAAGTATAAATGACCCCAATTTGGGCCTCTAAGTGGGCTTTACTTCCTTCTGCCTTCTCATAGGCAGGAGCTTTTCAAAATATCTTCTCGCCATTAATTTAAGAAAGTCTCTATTGTATGTATGTAAGTAGAAAGATTGAGATGAGGAGGGGATATGATGGAGAATGGAATTTCAAAGGTGAAAGTGGGGGGGGGTAATACCATGGGATATTTTTTATAATCATGGAAAATATTAATAAAAATTGAGAAAAGAAAATGGATATGTCATGCCCCAACAACAAAAAGCATTTATAACTGTTATTTTTTAAAATATACTATAAAACAATCTAAAAAAAAAAAAAGAAAGTCTCTCAAACATTAATAAAATAAAAGAGGCAGGCATGGTGGTGCACAACTTTAATCTCAGCACTTGGGAGGCACAGGTAGGAGGATCACTATGAGTTCAAGGCCACCCTGAGAATACAGAGTGAATTCCAGGTCAGCCTGGGCTAGAGTGAGACCCTACCTCGAAAAACCAAAAATAATAACAAAAAATAAACATAAAATATAATAAAAAAGAGCAGCAGAGTAGAAGGAACCCCACTCTCTTACAGACCAGTGTCAGAACTGCTCTCTGCATGAAGGGAACCATTCCAAGGCTTTACAAAGGGGATATATGGTTGGTAAGAACTTCCTCATACAAGACCCAGGTTCGATTCCCCAGGACCCACATAAGCCAGATGCACAAGGTAGTGTATGCATTTGGAATTCATTTGCAGTGGCTAGAGGCCCTGGTGTGCCCATTCTTTCTCTCCCTCCCCTTCTCTCAGAATGGATAAAAATTAAAAGAAAAGAAAAAAAATAACTAAGATCCTCAGGTTGGAGAGAGGGCTCAGCAATTAAATGCACTTCCAGCACTAGCATGAAGGCCTAAGGTGGCCTGAAGCTACCCAAGTTCGAATCTCCAGAACCCAAGTAAACAGGTGGGCATGGCCACATGGGCCTATAACCCCAGTTCAGTAAAGGGAGCAGAGACCCGGAATCATGAAAAACAGCACGCTCTGGTACTGTGTAGCCCCACTCCAACAACAACTGGTGGAAATCCTCTTTTCAGACAGAATGACTCAAGCTCACTGAAGTGCAGCAAAGTGACGATGGAGTGCTCAGCGCTAAGTGAGACATCTCTATCAACCCCTCCAAGGCTCGAAGACCACTGCAGAACAGGCGGCGGACAGAATATAAGAGCCAAGGGAAGGGCAGGAGTGCTTATAATACTGTCTGGACACAAAGTGACTATTTTTTCAGGACCTCAAAGTGGCTGACACTACCTACATAAAACCTGCATAATGGGTGGGGAAAAATGGCGACATCAAAATATGAGAGACTTCTTGAAAGTGAGGAATTCAGTAGAGGGGGATGTGAGAGGGAGGAAAGGGAAGGTGGTAAGAGGGGATGAGTTACGATCATGGTACATTGTCTACGTATAGAAGTTGTCAATAAATTAAAAAAAAAAAAAAAAACTGAAGGAAAGCCAGACACGATGGCACACACCTTCAATCCCAGCACTGAGGAGGTTAGGGCTGAATTGCTATGATTTCAAGGCCAACCTGGGATACAGTGAGCGACCTTGCTTCAAAAAGAAACAAAACAGCCAGCCATGGGTGGTATATATCTTTAATTCCAGCACTCGGGAGGGACAGGTAGAACATCACTGTTTGAGGCCACCCTAAGACTACATAGTGAATTCTAAGTCAGCCTGGGCTAGAGCAAGACCCTATTTTGAAAAAATTCAAACAATAAAAAATAAAAAGCTGATCAATTACATTGTCAATAATCTATACCATCTAGAACCCCAAAATTTTCTCTCAGGTCACACGTTTTTACATATAATAGGTGCTAAAAATTTAAAGACACTAAGATAATCTTTATGGGGCAAGAAAGATGGCTTAATGGTTAAGGCACTTGCCTGTGAAGCCTAAGGACACTGGTTTGATTCCCCAGGTCCCATATAAATCAGATGCACAAGGTGGCATGTGTCTGCAGCTTGCTTGCAGTGGCTACAGTCCCTGGCATCCCCTTTCTATCTGCCTCTTTTCTCTATGAAATAAATAAATAAAATACTTAAAGAAAAAAAGATAGGGGCTGGAGAGATGGCTTAGTGGTTAAGGCATTTACCTGCAAAGCCAAAGGACCTCGGTTTGATTCCCCAGGACCCATGTAAGCCAGATGCACAAGGTGACACATGCCTCTGCAGTTTGTTTGCAGTGGCTGGATCCCCTCTTGTGCCCATTCTCTCTCTCTCTCTCTGATTCTTTCTCTGTCAAATAAATAAATAAATAAGATAATCTCTATGGATAATTGATCAGCTAATGCCTTCATTATTTATCAATTCAAACTTGTAACAGAAGAAACACTATCTTCTAAAGGAAATGACACAGCAGCTCATCTGTAACTTCCAGGCACTTCATAGACATGACTAGGGTTTACTTTAACATGGAGAGAATAAACAAGGAAGAGCAGAGATTTCCTCCCGGCCTTAGTGAGCCAGAGGCTGTCTAAATGGACCCAAAGTCATTATTGACCTTCTGCTCTTAGATAAACACTGGTAGGCATTCTCTATTTTAAAGACAGTCCACACTGCCAAACTCGGGGAATGCATAAGATACCGTCAACAACCAAGGGCTGAGGAGATGGCTTAAGCACCAGGGCTTCTCAGACTGGAGACTGTAGACCTGGGACCCAAGTCAAAAGCTGGGCAGGGCTCTGACCGACAAGCTCTGGGTTGAGAGAGAGAGAGAGAGAGAGAGAGACGCTGTCTCAAAAAAGAGGGGACACACAGTAAGAGGACAGCGGGCATTCTCCCCTGGTCTCAGCACACACATACACAGGACTTGTACATCTGCACAGACATGGGCATACACCACATACCACACATACCTAGTCTATCTACAGACAAGCAGGGAAAAAAAAAAAAAAAGATACAGAGCATGTACACAGTTAAGTCGTATGGATATTCAAATGGCCAATTTACAGTAAAAGCACATTCAATCACGAACAAAGAATTACTAACCCAAATTGATCATTTCCAGTCTATGAAATTGAAAAAAGTTAAAAAGACAAAAATATGGAGAAATAGACACTATATAACCCTTGGAGAAAATTTGGCAATAATATTAAAATTTAAGCTGATGGCACCTTCCCAGCAATACTACTTTTAAGATTTTCTCCCAAATAAATATAAACCTAAAACATTCAGCTGTGTACAGTCAGGTTCACTGAAATATTATTTTTTGTAGGCAACACAAACTACAAAATATTTAAAATATATAAATGGCCCTATCACATAAGGAATGGTTAAAGGAACTGTGCTGGGCCCACACTGCGACTTTAAAAGGAATCACACAGACGTTCAATAAGAACACGATACAAAGCTGCACAAAAAGCAATGCTCTATGGCAAGGCTCCACTTACCCCTCAACTGTCTGTTGTAATACATATTTTGATGGCAATGCGTGAAGATCAAGCTTTTTTATTTTTGGAAATAGGGCCTCACTCTAGCCCAGGCTAACCTGGAATTCAGTGTCAGGGTGGCCCTGAGCACACAGCAATCCTACCTCTTCTGCCTCCTGAGTGTTGGGAGTAAAGATGCATGCCACCACGGCCAGCTAATATTTTTATTTATTTATGGGGCATGGGGGAATTCAAAGTATGGACATGGCAGGGTCTCTTACTTCGGCAAAGGATCTCCAGATGCACACAGCACCTTGTGCATCTGGCTTTACATGGGTACTAGGGAACTGAACCACTGAGCCCTCTCTCCAGCCCCAAGCTTCATTTTTTGTTTGAATTTATTTTTATTTGTTTGAGAGAGAGATACAGAAATAGGCAGGTAGAGAGAGGGAGAATGGGTGCGCCAGGGCCTCCAGCCACTGCAAACGAACACCAGATGCATGTGCCCCCTTGTGCATCTGAATAACATGGGTTCTGGGGACTCGAACCTGGCTTTGCAGGCAAGCGCCTTAATTGTTAAGCCATCTCTCCCAGCACCCAAGCTTCATTCTTATAAGCTTCCATCTTCCTGGACTTTTGTTACGTATTATTTTTATAATTTAAGTATAACAACAAATTAAAACACAACATATTATCACCATGAAGTACAACATGTTTCCCACATGAGTGCCAATAAAGCAGATGGCTACATGTATCACAAAGATGCTGAATAGCTACGGCATGACTTAATGACTGCGCTTCAAACGTGAACACGCTGCTTACCTCTTTAAGTGGTAAATTTTGTGTGTATATTGTCCCTTTTCTCCATCCTTCTCATAAGGTTCGTTCTTTAAGACTTCAATTCCTTCTCCACCACCAGTTTCATTCTTACTAGCTTCTGCAACGGAGTAAAGCTGTCCGACCTGATACTGAAAGTTCAAAGAGCAGAGTGTGCTGAGTCAGCGCAAGCTGAAGAGCCTGTGCTAAAACAGTCTACGCTACACTAACACACAAGATAGAGCTGACCCAACTCTTTCAGCGCATATTCTGTATGAACACAGACACAAGTTAGAAATGAATGTTTAGCCGGCCATGGTGGTACACGCCTATAAACCCAGCACTAAGGAGGCAGAGGTAGGAGGCCACCATGAGACTACATAGTGAATTTCATATCAGCCTGGGCTGCAGTGAGTCCCTACCTTGGGGGAAAAAAAGGCGGGCATGGTGGCACACGCCTTTAATCCTAGCACTCAGGAATTAGGAGGACCGCTGTGAGTTTGAGAGTAGCCTGAGGATACAAAGTGAATTCCAGGTCAGCCTGGGATAGAGCAAGACTCTACCTCAAGAAACCAAAAAATAAAAATAAATAAATAAAGAACTTCTAATTCAAAACTAAAATTTTACATAAGAGGGACAAACTAGGGTCACCAAAAGCTCAGGAAATACCCTCATCTCATAAGCTCATAGGAATGTGATGCTACAGTGCAGGTTAGATCAATTTTATTTAAAACAAACGCAGTATTACTCAATTTGGAAATGTTTGGGAAGCTGGAACCAAACAAATTTCTTAAGTGCTCCAAAAATAAAACGTCTGTGGGGACTCTGGACTGTAGGGAGAGCTGTTTCTTCTTTTGGTCCCACAGTACTCCACTTGGGCTACTCTACTAATGTCAGAATCCAAACTGTCCTTTTCAACATATAAGATTTAAAAACAGGATCAAATGCCTCTAAATCAAAAGGAAAATTTCATCTTGATTATGAACAGATATCTGAACAGAAACAACTTTACCCAGAGATTAGTGACTGGTGACCTATGGCATGCTCCTGGGCTTTCTTGTTCTCATGTGAAAGGGGGAGGTGCTTAGAACACTGAGTGGAACCGCATTTTGGGTGACAATCCTAGGACTCAGATTTCAACAAGTTTATTCAGTCAGTTGAAATCAAAAGAAAAAAAACACTAACAAAACCAAATGTCAAGTTCCACATCTGAGTTCAAACAATCAATTGTGTAAATAAAGAAGAGGGGTGCCTGGCCCACGTCTAGTGTTGTAGCCAGTGAAACCTAAGTCACTGTGGGACACATGCAGCTGGTGTTCACATCTATACTGAACAGTGCCAGGAAACCACTGTCCCCATTCCTGCTGTTTTCCTGTCTTCTGTCGGCTGTCACTTCATAGGTTATCAGTTTACTTTATCCAGTTTCCAGCCTGCTGTCAGCTCTAGGAAGACCAGATGACTGAGTGTGTGGAACCGTGTGCAAGGTCAGTGAGGCCCGCCGCTATCCTCGCTGTTGGCTGCAGGTAGCTGCAACTACAGGTCACAGGTTCCATCATGGTGATACAGCTCTCCATCAGGAACAAAGCAAGGAAGACAGTAAGCTCACAGTTCTGCCAGTCAGACCGTGTCTGAAACACATCTTCACTTCTAAGTAACAACAGGAACCCATGCAATGAGACCAGCAGGCGAGAATTCAGGAGGTCTTGTCATATTAGCCAAATGGGTGGATGGATGGGAATGTTGAACCATTTTGAAATGAACAGAAGGAATTGGGGAGTAGTGAGGCTGGCCAGCAGAGCAGCTACCATGAGAAAACCTCAAGGATTACAATAGCAAGCCAGAGGGGCTTCATTTCCATTGCTCAAGGAGGTGTGAAAAACTGAACAGTCAAGTATTATCAGAAAGCAAGATTTTGTTTAAAGACAGTGAAGGATGCGAAAAATTAATCTGTGAAGTGCTCATGTTTAGGTTGGAATCTCCTTTCCCTTGGGACAGTGTAGAAAGAATTCTTGCACTAAATGACTTTCTACTGACCCAGACCCTCTCCTTCCCAAACAAAACATGAAAAAATCATCTGTAATGTTTCTGTAACACACAACTCACTGTCACAGACAGTGGAATGAAAAAGTAAATGAAGGCTAGCTCAAGGGTAGAGTGCTTGCCCAGCATGTGTGAGGCTCTGGGCCTCACCCTCACATCACACCGAAAAGGAGAAAAGTAAACACATATTAAGCAGCAATGCATACACTGATATATCAAAGTAAATGACACTAACACAATGATGCAAAGCCCAGAAACACTTACCTCCTGCACAGAACACGGCAAAACCACACGGCTAAAAAGACAAAAAGAGAAAATACACATTACATATAAAGTTGCTTGAAAACATAGCTCTCAAGACTTGAAGGGGCAAGGGCCCAACAAACAAGACCCTTAACTGCTAAAGTCCAGGCACGTCATTATGCAAGCGGGTCTCTGCCGAGCCTGCACTAACTCCAGTAATGAAATGACCATCCTGGACCAATGGTCATCTGCACTGAGTGACCTCACTGTACCATCCTGGACCCCAACGGTCATTTGCACTGAATAACTAGGCTGTACCAGGAGCCAAGACACAGGCACAGAAAGTCTGAGGAGAAAGCAGGCAAGAAAAAAATATCACTAAAAATCGCAGCTACAGAATGCATTACTTGTAAACCGTCTTGTCAGGGAGCCCTCCTAAAATTCTTAGTATAGTATGTTGTGTGTTTCATTTTTAGCCTTCTCTCAGTGTATCTTGAATTTTGTGAATAAATGCTTCCCAAAACTGTCCTTCCACTACCCAAATATTCAAGACTAGGAAAGGAAAAGTAAGTAAATGCTCCTTTAGAATAAGGAAAAAGCTTTTGATAAGGAAATTACCATAAACCTTAGAAACACAACCACTTCTTTCAAGGTAATTTCACTATGGTTCATGTGTCTGACTTGCCCAGGTGTCTGTTACTGCAGATTCCAAAAGGCTGCTTTCATAGCTCCATTTACCTACAATACAATACTGATGATAATTCAAAAACACGCCAGGTGTGGGGCGTACGCCTTTAATCCCACCACCCAGGAGGCAGAGGTAGGAGGATCGCTGTGAGTTCGAGGCCACCCTGAGACTACATAGTGAATTCCAGGTCAGCCTGAGCTAGAGTGAGACTCTACCTAGGGGAAAAAAAACAAAAAATCATTATGGGGCTGGAGAGAGGGCTCAGTGGTTAACATGCTTGCTTGCAGAGCCTAACAACCCAAGTGTGATTTCCCAGTAGCCATGTAAAGCCAGATGCTCAGAGTGGCACATGCATATGGAGCCCATTTGCAGCAGCTGGAGGCCCTGATGTGCCTATTCTCTTTCCCTCTCTTCCTCCTGGGAAATGTTGGCACATGCCTTTAATCCTAACACTTAGGAGGCAGAGGTAGAAGGATCGCTATGAGTTGGAGGGCAGCCTGGGACCTCACAGTGAATTCCAGGTCAGCCTGGGCTAGAATGAGACTTTACCTCGAAAAACTAAATGAAACAAACACACATATTATGGTACCTAGAAGAAAACTGCTTTTGATCACCGGATTTTTACACAAGATTTTTTATTCACCTCTGGAACTCTGTCTACCAGAGTAAATACCAAAAACCAAGATCACTCTATACCACTTGTAACAGTTGGATTGTTTGAGATGAGGTGATGAAACGACAAAAGCTTGAACTGGACACCTCACTCATCATAGGAAATTCCCTTTTTACTCATCCCAATTTCTCTCCAGTTGTAATCTATATGTCTCAAAGCTATTTAATGTATATATTAATATTTTCAACCAGGCATGGTGGTGCACGCCTTTAATTTCAGCACTCAGGAGGCAAAGGTAGGAGGATCAGTGTGAGTTTGAAGCCAGTTTGGATGTAGAGAGTGAGTTCCAGGTCATGCTGGGCTAAAGTGGGACCCTATCTTGAACACACAATATTTTTTCAACCGAGATGTTCTTCTTATATAAAAACATGACATAAGGCTAATATAACCCAGAATATAGCTAGTTGTCAGTTGTTATCTGGGCGGAACTTTCCACCCCATTGGTGTTCTGAACGTTCACGTCATCTTAATCTCCAACAGGTACAAAACAAGCCTCCTGTCCCACCCCACACCCATTATGACCGTCACTCTGAACGGTGATGAAGACCTCGAAAACTCTCAAGTCGGTGAAAGTACTTCTATTCTCACCAAGAACAAACCTGTCCCCTACAGGTCACTGTCTCATTACATAGCTCACAAACTGCAGAGGATGAGGTTAGACAGATAGTGGTACTAGTTCTAAGGACCTGAAAGACATGGTAAGAAACTCAGGAGGTTCATTACCCAGGCACCAAGGAACCATGAAGAGTTATTCCAAGAGACAGACATCACTACTAAGCCGAGCACAGGAAGTCATCCACAGGTGGCTAAAAGCAAAGACTTAGGAGCACAGAGTGAAGAAATATTCGGAGAGGTTCTCTGAGTGTTACTGAGAAAGGACTAAACCCAGCTGTGAACTAGAGAGGACAGAGGAGAGGACATCGTCACTGAAGTTTCGCAGAACTGAAGACTCACAGCTAAGCCAGTTAACCCTCGCTCACTAGCAGGAATATCCCCCTGTGTTTAACAATATGTTCAGAGATACCTCTGGCAAAATGAAAGTGACTAAGTGGTTCAGAACCATGACTCAAGTAAAGTTCTTCAAAAGTTGCTTAGTAAAAAGTAAAAAAAAAGCCGGGCGTGGTGGTGCACACCTTTAATCCCAGCACTCAGGAGGCAGAGGTAGGAGGATCACTGTGAGTTCGAGGCCACACTGAGAATACATTGTGAGTTCTAGGTCAGCCTGGACTAGTGTGAGACCCTACCTCAAAAAACCAAAATAAATAAATAAAAGAGGCTGGGCATGGTGGCACACGCCTTTAATCCCAACACTTGGAAGGCTGAAGTAGGAGGATCCATGAGTTTGGGGCCACCCTGAAACTACACAGTGAATTCCAGGTCAGCCTGGGCTACAGCGAGACCCTACCTTGAAACGACCCCCCCCCAAAAAAAAGTAAAAGTGGGTTGGAGAGATTAGCTTAGTGTTTAAGGTGCGCCTGCAAAGGACCCAGATTTGGTTACACAGTACCCAGGTAAAGCCAGATGCACATGGTGGTGATGCATCTGGAATTCATTTACAGTGGCTAGAGGCCCTGGCATGGCCATAGTCATTCTCTCTCAAATAAATAAACAAATAAATAAATAAATAAATAAAATATTTAAATTGAAAAAAGTAAATGAAGAAAAGGAACAGACAGCTTTTTACAACCCATTATTATTCAAAAAGCAATATATGGGTGCTGAGGAGATGGCCCAGTGCTTAAAGGCACTGGCCTGCAATACCTGTGGGCTTGGGTTTGATTCCCCAACACCCTCATCAAACCAGCTGCACATGGTGTACACTTCGCATGGCTCACATACTCTCTCTAGCTCGCTGTCTTCTTCCCTCCTTCTGCTCAAAATAACTTATTTTTATAAAAATCAATATACAATCTTTAGAGTAATTTGAAAATTCACATACGTCTCTGAAAATCTTCACAAAACTTTATTTCCAAATGGAATCAGCAATAAATTCTTCAAAAACCAAGATTTTACACTAACATCAACTTCATTTTTGCTTAGTAACTAACTGGAAGGGAACCAGCCCAGCCTGCTATTTTCTAAGACAAACATCTGCCACAGTACTTTACCAACACTTTATATAGAACCCGTGTATCCTGGGGTCCCAACAGTGGGTCCTTAATGTACACTGCCCATCTCCCTTCCCACAGAGACATTAGGAACACAGCCTCTATCTTAAAACTGGCAAGGAGGGCTATAGAGATCGCTTAACAATAAAGCTGTTTGCCTATGAAGCCGAAGTACCCAGGTTCCAGGGTGGCGCATGCATCTGGAGTTCGTTTGCAGCAGCTAAAGGCCCTGGGTCACCCATTCTCTCTTTATCTGCCTCTTCTCTCTCAAACTCTGGGCACATTTCAACATTTGTCATCGCAGTGTGTCTAAATTTTATAACAAAAGTCAAGGTTGCATTTTTAAAAGGATCGTCCAAATTCCCAGTGGGAACTGCTTTCCCTTTGTACTTACTACTCATGTAACTGACATTACTACGAAAATAAACACGGCTAAATGTCTGGTCTAAAATCCTCTTTGAACTTACAGTGCACAGGCTTTCAGCCAAGTCCATGCCTTTCTGTCTTACACTCAATTCCATCTGTCATAGTATCGGTCACTATCTACGCCAGGTATATTGGTGTAGGTAAATCAGGTAATGCTGGCAAGATATACTGCTTTCAACTTGTTAGAAAAAGTTCAGCTCAATAAATAAGCTTTAACTGCAAAATCCAACTCTACAGAAGAAGGCAAAGGCGAAGTCTTTCCTTAGGATCCCTGTTCACTGACCAAGGAGCAACCTTCCATCAATTCCTTAAACACAGGTTCACTAAGCACATACTTCAGTATGAGGCATTATTCCAAAGACAGTGGGTGTAAGAATGAGCCCAATGGGTCATTTCATGGAGATTACAAAACTTAGAAGAGAAAATAAATTTCCCAAGAAGCCAATATTTGAGCAGAGAAGTGGAAAGAGGTGAGGTAGCATTTGAGGGAAGAACAGGAGGAACAGGAGCCAACAAGAAAAGCCCTGAGCTGAGCGTATTTGTAGAGCAATGGGCTGCAAGGATCCTGAGAGGACCAGAAAAGTAGTACATGAGATTGGACTGGAGAGCTGGCTTAGCAGTGAAGGTCCTTGCCTGCAAAGCCTAAGGACCCAGGTTCGATTTCCCCAGTACCCCTCGTAAGCCAAATGCACAAGATGGTGCAGGTGTCTGGAGTTCATTTGCAGTGGCTCAAGGTCCTAGTGTGCCCATTCTCTCTCTACTTCTTAATCTCTCTCTCTGTCTCAAATAAGTAAATATTGAACTAAAACAAAATTTTTTTAAAAGAAGAATTTAAGCCGGACATGGTGGCACAAGCCTTTAATCCCAGCACTTGGGAGGCAGAGGTAGAAGGATCGCCGTTGAGTTCGAAGCCACCTTGAGACTCCAGAGTGAATTCCAGGTCAGCCTGGGATGGAGCGAAATCCTACTTCAAAACAAACAAACAAAAACAGAAAAAAAAAAAAAAAAAAAAGGGAGGGAGAGAGAAGAAAAAAAGAACTGAAAATCAAATAGGGGGAGGGGAGTAACAGCAACCAAACAAAAGAACGGGTCATACTTGAAACCTCTAATTGCCCAAGAGATGCTGATTCAGGTGTGACAGCTGGACATTTCAAGTGCCACCCAGATTACCCTGGGGTAATGCTCACGGGGTTCCTTTAACCGTGGGCTTTAAAACATGAGCACTGGGTGGGTCTGCTGTAAACACACAGAAAAACCTGGAGATGCCCTTCCACGTGTTTGAGCAGTCTTATCACCACCTTAAAGAGTCGCCACACCCTAAAGATGTGGGGACCTGAGATTGACCGCAGGAGTGCTAGAAGGCCCGGGGGGTGGGAGGGCGGTGGAGTGGACACCACGTTTACGGGTCTCCGGAACTTCAAGGAGGCGACAGCGTCCCCAGCACCATCGGGGAGAAGGGGGGGGGTCAGCACCATCTCCGCGTCAGGCTCCAGCAGCCCAGGCGACAAATCACGGTCGGGCCGGACCACCGCGTCGCGCCCACCCCCGCGCGCACCCACCCGAGCCGCCGTCTCCCGGGGGCCTGGGCGAGCATGCGGGTCCCGGCGGAAACTCCCGGCCGCGCCTTCCGGAGCCACGCGCTGGGGTCGCGACCACCGCCGGGGCTGGAGGTGGTGGTGGGGAGGAAGGGGCGGCCTTGTTACCACGACAACGCCGGCAGGGTCGTAGGAGGGGGGGGTCCCCACGGCAGACGGCCGGGGGTGATGGCGGGGCCCGCCCGAAGCTCGCTCTTTCTCTCTCGCTCTCAGTCCAACGACCGTTCCGCTTCCTTTCCCCCCAACCTCGGAAGCCAGGCTTGTGGCACCCCCCCCCCATCGACCCACTCACAATTCTTTAATCAGCACCATTTTCCCGGAACCCCCTCAACAGCTGCCGCTGCCGCCGCCACCGCCACCACCACCACTGCCGCCGTCTCCGCCGCCGCCGCCGCCGCCGCTGCTGCTACCGCCTCTCACTACGCATGCGCAGCCCCGCCTACCCACCCTTCCTCAGACACCGCCGCGCCTGCGCGCGTCCACACCCTTCCGCCGCGGCTCGTTGCGTCAACGCGCCAGGGGTGAAACTCCGCCCCTTTCCTCTCCCTTCCCCCCCCCCAAACGCGGCTTGAGGTCTACACTGCGGCTGCGCAGTTCGCCACGGAGCGTGCGGCTCGTACTGCGCCTGCTCAGACGCGGCGCGCACGCCCGGGTCGGCTTCCTGTGGCTCTGGCCTCAGATTCCACCCAGCCCCAGACGTCGTTTGCAGCCTACGGTTTCCGGTGAGATTTTTTTTTTTTTTTTCCCAGTTGCTTCCCTGGAAGGCGTCTGGCTGTGATGAGAACGTCTGTGAGAGAGGAGATCGGGCTTTCCTGACTGACATCTCGCTCCCGTGGTGCATGCTCGCGACGTCCGACGGGCGTCCTGGAGACCGGCGACGCCAGGTTCCGTCCGTCACCGACCCTGTGCTCTCACCTCGGGATTTCGCGGGAGGATGTTCTGGAAACCCTCTCCCCACGTCCCCCAACCTCTGTGTCCTAATTTCTGACCCTCAACAGAGTCACCTTTGCACGAAAAGATGGAATTAGATGAGTTCTACTGTCATATATAAGTATTTCACGATCTATGCTTTCGGGGGTGGGGGGAGGACAGCACTCATTTCAATCAGAGTGTTGGATTTTATGTTTCTATTTTGTTTATTGTTGTTAGCTTTTTCGAGGTAGGGTCTCTCTCTAGTCCAGACTGACCTGGAATTCATTATGTAGTCTCACGGTGGCCTCGAACTGGCGATCCTCCCAGCTCTGCCTCCCGAGTGCTGGGATTACAGGCGTGGACCACCACACAGTGCCAAAAGTGCTAGATTTTTTTTTTTTTTTCCCTGAGGTCGGGTATCTCTCTAGCCTAGGCTGACCCGGAATTCACTAGTCTCAGGGTGGCCTCCAACTCATGGCAGTCCTCCTACGTGCAAGGATTAAAGGTGTGCACCACCACGCCTGGCTGAAAAAGTGCTAGATTTTTTTTTTAAATAAATTTATGAGAGAGAGAATGGGTGTTCCAGGGTCTCTAACCACTGCAAATGAACTGCGGACACATTGGCCATCAAGTGCATCTTACCTGGCTTACGTGGATAGTGGGGAATCGAACGCATTTCCTTAGGCTTCGCAGGCAAGTGCCTTAACCCGTAAGCCATCTCTCTAGCCCAGTGCTAGGTTTTTACTCTGGCAAACCAAGATTTCTCAGCACAAGCAACGTGTCAAATATTTCACACATTAGTTGATGTGACACAACTGGTCAAACCATTTTTAAGCAGTCCTTTAGATGCTATTATTGGTCTGTCTCCTCAGCCACAGAGAAATTCTTCACCTTAGACCCAAAAGACCTTGTGTTTTGGCCCCCAGGGAGTTTGTGAACCTCTGTAATGATATACATGCTTTCATGTCAATGTATGGTTCTGTGTTTTGTCACATGCCGTATTTTCCCCTGCTCCCCATTTCAGAGTGATCTTGAGAATATTTGCATGAAAACTAGAAATAGTCCCCAGAATGCTGTGGTTTTTGTTAAATATCGGGGCATAGGTCATAATATTGCTCTGCTGTGTGAGAGAAAGGTTTGGACTTTGGAGTGGAAAGACCTGAGCCTGAATCTAGGCTCTTTGACCTCAAGGTACATACCTTGAGTAAATCACCTCACAATACTCAGCTTGCACATCCAAAAATAGCCAACAACTAACTGGCCGTGGTGGCGCATGCCTTTAATCCCAGCACTCGGGAGGCAGAGGTAAGAGGATCGCCGTGAGTTCAAGGCCACCCTGAGACTACACAGTGAATTCCAGATCAGCCTGAGCTAGAGTGAGACCCTACCTTGAAAAACAAACAAACACAAAAAGCCAACAACTATTATCTACAACAGATTGATTTTAAGGAATAACAGATGTGAAAGGCTGGGGATGTAGCTGATTTGGTAAAGCACTTACTTGATAGGCATTGGGTTCAGTCCCCAAAATTGAAAAGAAGGAACAGATGTAACATGGAAAACCTGTTGCACACATCACGTGGTAATAGGTGTTCGATGAAGGGGAGCCATTTAAAAGCTTTTGTAACCAGGCATGGTCATGCACGCCTTTAATCCCAGCACTTGAGAGGCAGAGGTAGAAGGATCTCTGAGTTTCAAGGCCAGTGTAGGACTACAGAGTGAGTTCCAGTTCAGCCTGGGCCAAAGTGAGCCCCTACTTTGTAAAAGAAAGCAAAACAAAAATATTTGAAAGCTTTTGTAGAGGAGGAAGAGTAAAATATGAAACCCTGGAGGTAACCACTGTCTTGGTTGTCATTATTATTAGTCTTTTCATTTTTTTTTTTTTGTTTGTTTTTCAAAATACTGTCTGGCTGTGGCTGACCTGGAATTCACTCTGTAGCCTGTTAGGGTGGCCTCCAACTCACGGTGATCCTCCTACCTCTGCCTCCCACATGCTGGAATTAGAAGCGTGTGCCACCACGCCCAGCAGTATTGTTAGTCTTTGTGTGTGTGTGTGGACATGCTTCACATGTACAGAGGTCACAACTTTGGGTGTCCTCACCTACCACCTTGTGAGAGGCATGATCTCTTGTTCACTGTTCCACATGTCAGCTTCTGTGAGTTTTTCATCTCTACCCGGCCAGGCCAAGGCAAGGAGAAACCCCCTGACCCCTGCTTCCCACATGGGCTCTTTACCCACTGTGGCTCTGCACATAGCAGAAGTTCTTCGCACTATCTTTCCTGTCCTCTCCATGATTTTTCCAGGCCCACCATCTGGGCTTTCCCGCCGCGTGGATGTATTCATTTTCTTTCCCTTGGTTCTGTACTTCACTAAATAAATATAATAATTGAATAATTTTCCTTCTCAGTCTTATTTTACTCCATTCGTTGGTTAAAACTAGTCACAAACCAGGGGTTTGGGGTTCAGGGACTCTCCTGAGCCCCTAACACCCTGTTACACCCATAGTCCTTCAGTCATGACAGAAGCATCTCCACACATGGCTCATTGGCACCTGTATTACAAAATTGCTCTCAGTTGAGAACCACTGGTTTATTGTGACTGATGTGCAAATATTTCTCTTTTTTAAAAATTTCTAATATTTTTTCAGTTTTTCATATACTAGGCAAGCCGTTGACATGAACTAATACAAACATAGTTTGCACAAATACTCCTAACCTGTTGGCTAACCCCAACACCATATGAAGTAGATGCTGTTATTACTCCTGCTTTATATTTTATGTCTTCTAATGTGCAGATGTTAATTTATTGAGCTATAATTTACATACAGTAAGGTACACTTAAATGTGTTGTTTGAGGAATTTTATTAAATGTGTATTCATTAAGCTTGCCTTTTCTAGATTTTCACATTGAATCACATGTGCATTTTTTAAAGTATTTTTTTATTTTTATTTATTTATTAGAGGGAGAGAGAGAATGGGCATGCCAGAGCCTTTAGCCACTGCAAATGAACTCCAGATGCATGTGCCACCTTGTGCATCTGGCTTATGTAGGACCTGGAGAATCGAACCTGGGTCCTTAGGCTTTGCAGGCAAGCACCTTAACTGCTAAGCCATCTCTCCAGCCCACATATGTGCATTTTTCTGTATTGTTTCATCAACATAATGTCTTTGAAGCTTATCAGTGTTACATGCAGTAATCCTTTTCATTACTCAATGGTAATCTTTTGGGTTTTTTTTTTTTTTTTTTTTTTTTTTGGTTTTTCGAGGTAGGGTCTCACTCTAGCCCAGGCTGACCTGGAATTCACTATGGAGTCTCAGGGTGGCCTCGAACTCACGGCGATCCTCCTACCTCTGCCTCCCAAGTGCTGGGATTAAAGGCGTGCGCCACCACGCCTGGCTAATCTTTTTTTTTTTTAGTTTTTCGAGGTAGGGTCTCACTTTGGTTCAGGCTGACCTGGAATTCACTATGTAGTCTCAGGGTGGCCTCGAACTCTCAGTGATCCTCCTACCTCTGCCTCCCGAGTGCTGGGATTAAAGGTGTGCACCACCAAGCCCGGCCTGGCTAATCTTTTGTATGGATATACCACAGTTTATCTCTTCCTAGTTACAAACCTATGCACTCTCTCCTGGTTTTCTTCATTATAAATAAAGCTTCTTCAGCTGGGCATGCACAACTAATCTTTATTTTTAAAATGCCTTTAAAATACGAATAAATAAATAAACACTGCCCCTTTGAGTATTCCTTTGGAAGTGTATCCCTTCATGTTGGGAGCCTGAGCCCTTGAGCACCAGAGGATTCTGGGCTGGGCTGCCAAACCCAACAGCGTATAACAGTGCCCTGGGAAACTACAGATTTTCTCTATTTTTTTTAATATTTTTAAAATTTTTTATTCTTTATTTGAGAGAGAGGGAGAGAGGAAAAAAGAGAGAATGGGCACCCCAGGGTCAATAGCTACTGCAAACACATGTGCCACCTTGTGCATCTGGCTTATGTGGGTCCTGGGGAATCGAATCTGGGTGCTTTGCTTTTGCAGGCAAGCGCCTTAACCACTAAGCCATCTCTCCAGCTCTTTTTAATTTTTTTTTTAAATTTTGTTTATTTTTATTTATTTAATTATTTGAGTGTGACAGACAGAAAGGCAGAGAGAGAGTGAGAGAATGGGCGTACCAGGGCCTCCAGCCGCTGCAAACGAACTCCAGACATGTGTGCCCCCTTGTGCATCTGGCTAACGTGGGTCCTGGGGAATCAAGCCTCAAACTAAGGTACTTAGGCTTCACAGGCAAGTGCATAACCACTAAGCCATCTCTCCTGCCCAAATTTTTTTATTCTTTATTTGAGAAAGAAAGAGGCAGATAGAGAGGGGAGAAAGAGAGAATGGAGATTTTCTCTACTTTTTTTTTTGAAGGTAGGGTCTCACTCTAGCCCAGAGCTGGCCTAGATTTACTATGTAATCTCAAGGTGGCCTCAAACTTACGGTGATTCACCTTCCTCTGTCTCCTGAGTGCTAGGGTTAAAGGCATGCACCACCACACCTGGCTTCTATTTTCTATCTAGTAAATTTTTTTTCCTCAATTTTTATTAATATTTTCCATGATTATAAAAAATATCCCATGGTATTACCCTCCCCCCCTTTCCCCTTTGAAATTCCATTCTCCATCATATCTAGTAAATTTTTTTAAATTTAATTGTTTTTGTCTGTGTGGGTGTGAAATTCAAATTTTTGAGGTTCCGCACCAGTGTGAAACGGGTTACACCAATGCACTAATAATTTTGGGGTGACCCCAGATTCTTATGGTCGAGCTCAAAGACATTGCTGGCTTTAACTTTTGGGGTCCAGTCATCTTAAACTGCCTTAGGAAGGTGGCGGGTGGGTGCACCAGGGTCTCTTGCTGCTGCAGATGAACTCACATGCATGCACCACTTTGGTGTCTGGCTTTACATGGGCCCCGGAGAATTGATCCTGTGCTGGCAGGCTTTATAAGCCAGTACCTTTAACTGCTGAGCTAGCTGCCCAACCCAGAGAGGTAGTAATTCGATGCTTACATGCCTGAGGATTGACAGTAGGAAAACATTGCCTTTGTTTTCTATAACTAAACTGTTATGTTTCTATAATAGCAAAAAAAAAAAGGGGGGGAGGGAGGTCATGATGGTGCAGGTGGCGCTGTGAGTTTGAGGCCAGTCTGGGACTACAGAGTGAGTGTCAGGTCAGCCTGGCCTAGAGTAAGACCCTACCTCGGATTAAAAAAAAGAGAGAGAGAAAGGAAGAGAAACCTCATATGACAATAAAAACACTGCAGTTCAAATATAATTTTGGGGTTTTTTTTGGGGGGGGGTTGCCAGGATTAAAGGCTGTCGCCAACACACCCAGCTCCTCAAATATAATAGTCTTCAGTTCAGCTGACCAAACTTGATTAGCATTGCATGTGTGAACACAGTGCACATGTGTGTTCAAAGCCAGGGGCCTTGCCCTTGCTGGACCAGCACTGCACCACTGAGCTACATTTTATTTTGAGTCAGTTTTTGGTTGTTAAGTGTTCAGAAACCTTTCATTGTTGCTAAATTTTTCATGACGCCCACATGTACTTGGGGAGACCCCCATGGGGTTGCAACCATAGCTCCCTTTCCTGAAAGACACGGCCTTCCTCACTTGGGTGGGCGTACTTCCCTTGCTTTTCTTCATCAGTTTCATCACTCCACTGTGCATCCCCTGTCTCTAAAAATTGTATTCATCTGAAGATTAAATTTTCGTTTGTTTTCGAGGTAGGGTCTCACTCTAGCCCAGGCTGACCTGGCATTCACTATGTAGTCACAGGGTGGCCTCGAACTCACGGCGATCCTCCTACCTCTGCCTCCCAAGTGCTGGGATTAAAGGCATGCGCCATCGCGCCCCACTGATTTTTGTTTCTTTTAATCTACATATAAGCCTATGCCCCGCCCCAACCACTTACAACTCGTTGAGGAAGCGGTTGTGTGACTTATAGGGTTTTCAGTCTGGGTTTTGCTGTTTGATCTGCCAGCATGACCAAGCTCACTGCGGCGTTCACGGCTAAAACATTCCAGAGGGTGCTGTGTTCTTCCACCACTACCCCACGTGCCATATGCCGTCACTTCCGTAGCGACAGCAGTCACACAGAAACGTTTAGATCATTTATCTTTTTAGGGCCTGGAAAACACTGAGCTGCCTGTCCAGTCATTTCTTGATTTGCTGGCTAGAATACTTTTTAGAAAGACGAACTGGCCATCTAGTGGTGCAGTTTGTATCGGACAGGCAGAGTGGATGCTTCATTTGTGTATTCTATTTACCATTTCCCAAGATGATAACTAACTTTCCTGTTATTCTCAGAAGTTGGCTGCTGGGGGGCTGGAGAGATGTTCAGCTGTGAAAGACAGGTGATTGCAAAGCCTAATGGCCTGGGTTTGATTTCCCAGTACCCATATAAAGCCAGATGCACAAAGTGGCACATGTGTCTGGAGTTCATTTATGATGGCAAGAGGCCCTGGTGCACCCATTCTCTCTTTTCTCTCCCCTCCCGAATAATCAATAAAAATATTTAAAGAGCTTTCCTGAGACGCAGCTGTGGGTGCACAGAGCTTGCGTCCTCTCCTGCTCCTGACTCTCTGCTGTTCGCTCTTGCCGAGGAACAAGTCAGTCAGGAAGCTGCGCTGGCCTCAGCCAAGCCTTTAAGGACACCAGAAAGACACCTGTGGTGGCCATTCACAGAATCCACATCACCCTCCCCAGCTGCGGTGTGAGGTCTCTAGAGAAGGCGTGTGCTGACTTGACCAGAGGAGCCAAGGACAAGAACCTCCAAGTGAAAGGACCAGTTCATGCCCATTAAGACACTGAGAATAACTACAAGGAAAACACGTGGTGGTGAAGGTTCCAAGACATGGGATCGCTTCCAGATGAGAATCCACAAAAATTATATAAATTTGTAGTTTCATTATTTTTAGGATTTTAAGGGTTTTTTTTTTTTTTTGCTGCTGAATTGTTTTAGTTAAGGGAGGGTATGTTTTGAGAAATAGTGACTGTAAAATTGTAGAATTTGCTAGGTGTGGTGGCTCAAGCCTGTAACCCCAGCATTCAGTAGGTGGAAGATTAGAAGGTCAAGGTCAAACAACACTAGTGTCTTCCCATTGAGAGTCTATGATCTTCTTAGTCATAGGTTTTCAATACCATGTATGGATTCCTCCCATGGTGTGGACTTCAAGTCCAATCAAGGGAATAGTTGGTTACTTGCATAATGGTCATGCCACTGTAGCGCCAATGGGCACACATTGCCTGGCAGGTCAGTTGTGTAGCAAGCAGGGACAATGCACTATTGAGTAAGGCTGTTGATGACTATTGCAGTCAGGCTCGCATTGCTGGTAGAAATCACCCAACCAAGAGCAGCTTGTGGGAAAAAAAAAAAAAAAGGTTTATTTTGGCTTACAGGCTCAAGGGGCATGCTCCATGATGGCAGGAAAAAACTATGGCATGAGCAGAGGGTGGACATCACCCCCTGGCCAACATCAGATGGACAATAACAAAAGGAGAGTGTGCCAATCACTGGCACGGGGACACTGGCCATAATACCCATAAGCCTGCCCCCAACAATACACTCCCTCCAGGAGGCATTAATTCCCAAGTCTCCATCAGCTGGGAACCTAGCAGTCAGAACATCTAAGCTTATGGGGGACACCTGAATCAAACCACCATGTTCCACCCCTGGCCCCCATAAACTGATATCCATACATGATTTAAAATACAATGCATTCATGCAATTTTAAAAGTCCCCATGGTTTTTATCAATTCCAATCATGTTCATACATCCCCATAATCCAAGGTCTTTTAACTGAGCCATAATACCAAAATATAACCTAAAAAAACATAATGGCACAGAATAAACATTCACACTGCAAAAGATGGCATTGAGTATAGCAAAGAAATATTCAGCCAATACAAAATTTAAAACACCCAGGGCAATGGGGTATGGTGGTGCATGCCTTTTATTAGCACTCCAGTAGGCAGAGGCAGGAACACCATGAGCTCAAGGGCACCTTGAGAGTATATAGTGAACTCCAGGTCAGCCTGGGCTAGAGTGAGACCCTACCTCGAAAAAATTTAAAAATAAAATAAAATAAGCCAGAACAAACATCAAACTCTGTAGCTTTAAGTCCAATTCTAGCCAGTGACAAATCTCCACATCTGATAATTCTAAGCAGTAACAAATCTCTTGCATTCCAATTCTGCCCCTCCAGCTAGGCTACTCACAGTACTGGAAAACTTCATCGGGGCTGGCAGCTTTCCTTAGCAGCCATCTCGTGGTCCCAGCATCTCCACTGGGTCTCCATTGCAATCCAGGGTTCATCCTCACAGCTCCATCGGGTCTTCATGCAGGCATCCAGCAAACCTGCTTCATACTGCCCATGACCATTTCCAAAACACAAGACTGCACTGCAAACTCAATGACCCTCTCTTTCCTGCATTTCTTATACTCCACAATACCAGGTAGGGTGCCAATTTGTTAATCCAGGGGGGAATTGAAGCAGACTTTGAAGAGCAGGACACTCCTTGAGCACTCAGGCCCCTTCAAAAGAATCTATATTATTCCTATTGCCCTGAGCAGGTCAGCTGGCCCAATCTCAATGGTTGTAATCTCTCAACTGCATCTGAACAGGCAGCAGTTCACCCAAATATTTCATTTTTTCTGTGCCATATGCATCTGCTCACACCCGTTTGTTTCTATGTAAAGCAACCCTGCACAAGTTCTCAGGACACGGGAATAATGGCAAGCTCTCACACAAACTGCTCCTAGCCCAGTGCAGGCAAAGTTCTTTCTCACACTCACAAGCCAAACCTCACAGTCCATAGTTCTTACTGCATTCAGGTCTTTCAACTCTGACCAGAATAGTCCATCAAGCTGCACTTATAGCACTGCAAGGCATCTCTTAGGCCAAGGTTTCAAGTCCTTCCACACTCCTCTTGAAAATCACCTCCAAAAGGCCAAAACCACACAGTCAGGTGTCTAGCAGCAATCCCACTCCTTGGTACCACTTTACTGTTGCAGTCAGGTTTGCATTGCTGGTAGAAATCACCCGACTAAGAGCAGCCAAAATAAACCTCTTTGGCTTACAGGCTTGAGGGGGAAGCTCCATGATGGCAGGGGAAAAGATGGTATGAGCAGAGGGTGGACATCACCCCCTGGCCAACAGCAGGTGGACAACAGCAACAGGAGAGTGTGCCAAACACTGGCACGGGGACACTGGCTATACCACCCATAAGCCTGCCTCCAACAATACACTGCCTCCAGGAGGCGTTAATTCCCAAATCTCCATCAGCTGGGAACTCAGCATTCAGAGCACCTAAGTTGATGGAGGACACCTGAATCCAACCAGCACAATGACTTTTCTCCTCCAGCTGCCTGGACAGCACTTTCTAGGACTATGGCAGCTACCAGCAGGGAGGAGGGTTCCAGTTCAGTTCCGGTTTGATTATTCAGTGTCCTGCAATGACTTGTGTAATATATTAACCACTAGGGTCTTACCATCTCGTTCTGGTGGGGAACCAAAAGCCTTGGAAGTAGCCTTTATTATTTTGAGAAGTTCTGGGGCCTCCCTGTGCAACCTGTCATTAGCAAATATCTCACCCGTGGTTCTAGGGTTTTCTTGCAACTAGCTGTGGCTTCAGAAAGCAGCATTGTCTACCTCCGCAAGGGATTTTTGCCCAAACATACATTCCCTCTCTCTCTCTCTCTTAATCATATATATGGTTTTTCGAGGTAGGGTTTAACTCTAGCCCAGGCCGACCTGGAATTCACTATGTAGTCTCAGGGTGGCCTCGAATTCATGGTGATCCTCCTACCTCTGCCTCCCAAGTGCTGGGATTAAAGGCATGCACCACCACGCCCGGCTAGTTATATTTTCTAATTGCCTAACAAAGAAGTAAGTTACCCTATGTCTTTTCATAACATCTTTAGTTCTTTTTTTTTAATATTTAATTTATTTATTTGAAAGCGAGAGAAAGAGACAGAGAGAAGGGCCTCCAGCCACTGCAAACAAACTCCAGATGCATGCGCCACCTTGGGTATCTGGCTTTACGTGAGTGCTGGCAAATCAAACCTGGGTCCTTTGGCTTTGCAGGCAAGTGCCTTAAATGATAAGCCATCTCTCCAGCCCTGTCTTTAGTTTATGTTAACCCTCCCCCACCCTCTCCTTTCTTCTATTTTCTTTGCCTGACCCATGTTAGCCTTTCCACCCCCCATGTCCCACCCCTCTACTTACATGTCTACTGTCCTGGGCCCTGAACCCTCCCCCTCCCCCATGGCTTCTTTCTAGCTTCCTGGCCTCTACTGTCCAACTTCCTATGACTCTAAAAATCTTGAAGTCAGTTGGGGCTGGAGAGATGGCTCAGCGGTTAATGGACTTGTCTGCAGAACCTAATGACCTGGGTTCAATTCCCCAGGACCCACACAAACCAGACGCACAGGGTGGCACAAGCATCTGGAGTTCATTTGCAGTGGTTAGAGGCCCTGGCGTGCCCATTCATTTCTGACCCTTCTCTGTGCTTGCAAATAAATAGACTATTTTTTTTGAGTCAAGCATACTTGTTTGTGGGTGTCAGTGAGGGGTTTCCCACATTGATTAGATCTTTTTTTTTTTTCCCATTGGTTTGATCTTGAAGGATCCACCTGATGGATGGATTAAAACATGATGGCGTTATTGGTAGTGAGTAATGTAGTTTATCCCAGGGTATGTCCTTGAGGCCTGCATCTTACTGGATTTCCCTCTCTCTGCTTCCGGCCACCACAAGGTGAACAATGCTGCGCCACCAAGCCTTCCGTCTGTCCCTGCTAAGACGGACGGACACATCCGGCAAACATGAATGGAGATAAATCTTTCAAGTTGTTCTTCCAGGCATTTGTGACAGCTACCCAAAAGTAACTCACTGCTCCCCCCCACTGCCTTTTGACTTAACAGGTGTTCACCCTCCTGTTCAGTTAGTTGGCTTTGAATTCATATGCTTTTGTCTAATTGAGGTGATCTGGAAAGGGGGGATAGCCTCCGGAATGAATTGGCATGGTCTGACAGTCATACTAAACGGGGTCTGGGATGCTTGCAGGCTCATAGTTACAATTGCGGTTGAGGCCCTCCATCTCTTTCCCGGCTCCCTATGGATCTGCATAGGGAGACAGCAAGTGAAAACAATGTTTCAGGCCTTTAAAAAAGTTTTTTGTTTATTTTTATTTATTTATTTGAAAGTGACAGAGAGAGAAAGAGGCAGAGAGGGAGAGAGAGAAAATGGGCGCGCCAGGGCCTCCAGCCACTGCAAACGAACTCCAGATGCGTGCGCCCCCTTGTGCATCTGGCTAACGTGGGTCCCGGGGAATCAAGCCTCGAACCGGAGTCCTTAGGCTTCACAGGCAAGCGCTTAACCACTAAGCCATCTCTCCAGCCCTGTTTCAGGCCTTCTGACAAAAAATTTTGGACATGGATGTTGCAATTCACTGACAAACATACACATAAGAGGCTGAGAAGATGGCTCAGTGATGAAAGATGCTTGTTCTACAAGCTAGCTGGCCAGAGTGCAGACCCCAGCACCCACACAAGAAGACAGATTCAAAGGGGTACCTGCACCTATCATCCTAACATGCCTACAACAATGGGAGGTGGAGTCAGGAGAATCCGATCTTGTCTTGTCTTGTCTTTTTTTTTAAATTTATTTGAGAGAGAGAAAGAGAGACTGGGCACGCCAGGGCCCCAGCCACTGAAAACGAACTCCAGATGCATGCACCTTGTGTATCTGGCTTACGTGGGTCCTGGAGAATAGAACCATGGTCCTTAGGCTTCACAGGCAAACGCCTTAACTGCTAAGCCATTTCCCCAGCCCTTGTCTTCGTTTTTTTTTTTTTTTTTTTTTTAATTTATTAGAGAGATTGAGAATGGGCATGACAGGGCCTCTAGCCACTGCAAACGAACTCCAGATGCATGGCCCACTATGTACCCATGTGGGTTCTGGGGAATTGAACCTAGGCCCTTGGGCTTTACAGGCTAGCACCTTAACCGCTAAGCCATCTCTCCAGTCCCTTTTATTTATTTATTTATTTAAGAGAGGCAGGGGTAGATAGAAAGAGCAAGAGAATGGGTGCTCCAGGGCCTCCAGCCACTGCAAATGAATTCCAGACGCATGCACAGCCTTGTGCATCTGGCTTACATGAGTACCAGGGAATCAAACCTGGGTACTTAGGCTTTACACAGTGCCTTAACCACTAAGCAATCTCTCCAAGCCTTGGGAAGCTGAGGTAGGGGGATCACAGTGAGAGTGAGGCCACCCTGAGACTACATAGTGAATTCTAGGTCAGCCTGGACTAGAGTGAGATCCCATCTTGAAAAACCAACCAAACAAACAAAAAAAGATTAAAAAGTGTCTCTTTCACCCTGGGGGTGCCAAGAGATATCTTACCAGTCAGAGACCCAAAAAATGCTACTGCCAGTTCTGGAGAGAGAAAAACGCCCAACTTTCTTTGTGGGTCGTGGGGTGGGGATATACTTTAGAATTTGCACCGCTGTACAGGGACACACTTACCCTGGGTGTCCTGGCCAATAAGCCTGGCCCTAGAGGAGAAATCCACTGGCACAGATCTACCTGGATAAGATGGGCAAACACTAAATCCCAGGACTGACAGGGCAGGGCCAGCTGGCATAGGCGTGGTGAGGGTGTGGCCTCCTGTCCTGACCCTGCCTAGTTTAACTAACTGCCTAGTATGGAGCCCCCACACTAAGGGTACTGGTGTCTCTCTCTCTCTCTCAGATGAAGTCTTTTACCACCTCCACATGCAGGTAGCACTGAAATTTCAGTTCCGTCATTCCAGCCTTGTTTGGTTGGCTGCGAGTCTGCCCTTCACATATTTGGATCAAGGTTAGCCAGAGGCTTGCAGGAAGTTTATAACACACCCAGGGCAGGCTCCCCTCTGCCCTTTGTAGCATTTTCCCTAAGTCCGGGACCAGTCAATGGACTTGCAGAACCCAAGGTTTCACATTGGTACGTGGCACTGTGTGGAGCCCCTCCCCTCAGTCTTCCTGCTTCTTAGTCTTTTTTTTTTTTTTTTTTTTTTTTTTTGGTTTTCAAGGCACGGTTTCACTCTAGTCCAGGCTGACCTGGAATTCACTCTGTAGTCTGAGAGTGGCCTCGAACTCACGGCGATCCTCCTACCTCTACCTCCCGAATGCTGGGATTAAAGGTGGGCGCCACCACGCCCAGCCTCTGCTTCTTAGTCTTTCTAGTGCCTTTGGATATTGGATGTGGTGGCATAAAGTAATGACCCCATAGCCTCAGGTGTTTTAAGTGGAGGGTTTAGCAGGAAGAGCCCTGCTGGAGGAGTGTCACTGTCCAGCCTAAGGTGCGTTCTGAGTCCGCTCGAGCGTTGACTGTCCTTGTTCTGTCTCTGCTGTGGATATGTGGTGAACTGAGCTGCCAGCTGCCTCCGTATTAACGAAGCTGCCTCTCAAAACCAGAAGTGGAGAGGAACCTTGCCTCCCATCGGCTCCTTCTGGTCGGGTGTTTGTCCCGCGATGGAAGGTAACTACCACAGGGGCGGTGGATCCATCTTTAATCCAGTTACCAGTGACACCCGTGGAGCTGTTATTCTGATAGGAGTTACCTGGCCTGGTAGAAGTAAATCTGTGGACTTTTATTTATTTATTTTTTATTCAAGAGGGAAAGAGAATAATGGATGTGCCAGGGGCCTCTTGCTGCTGCAAAGAAGCTCCAGAAACATGCTCCGCTTTTTGCACCTGGCTTTCTTGGGCACTGGGGAATCAAATCTGGGCCTTCAGACCTAGCAAGTAAGACCTGTAACCTCTGAGGTGTCTCCCGGGCCCTCTGTGGCCTTTCTCTTGCAAGCGCTTTGATAGCATATCCCATTTGAGGGCAATGATCCCGTGAGGGCTCTCATGGAACCCATCATGAGCAAGACAAAGCTACAGCACGTGACAGACACATGATCATCAGTCACTCACACCCCACCTCCAGGCCTTGACTCTTACGTTGTTGGGCAGTCAGAACCAGATCAATTAGGCTATGTCAGGTCAAGGCCTGCCTCTATGTGGTGAGTATGGTACAAACTCACACAGGCCAGAGTTTGAACAAATCTTTAGTTTTGTGTCCACTATGGGGAAGGTTCATTGCATGTGGTCAGTGACTGTTAGATCATTGTGACAAACAGCGTCAGCCTTTGTAAATGACTCCAAAAGAAGATGTCATTTAGAGTGGAGATGGGCTTGGGTGTGCCCAAGAAAAAGAAAATTGCTACAATATTAGGAAGTTCAAGATACATGACCATCTGTGGCTTGATGGGGGGGGGGGATAACATAAAGATATATGAAGCCATTTGTAAAGCTAATTTCTCTTTCCATTTAATCTCTTGTTGCCTAAGAAAATTCAGCTAGTAATTAAGATGCCATTTTGGTGTTGCTTGTAAATGCAGTCGCCTTCATTAAATTTCACACTTGTGAGAGGAGCCATTAAGAGACAGCCTCAGGTGACACTTTTGAATAGCTAACTTTGTTAAAAACACGTTTTCCAAATTTCTTGCAATAAAAAGTAATTGCATTTTCACTTTTCACTTGCATAGAACCCTCTCACATATTACCAAGTCTTGGTGCCAGAGGGGAGATTCTGTTAAACTGGAGTGGTACAGTGACTTTTGAGTTCTTTCTCCGTGACATTCATAATTAATAAAGTGTCCTGGTTTCTCTGCTGCATTTTGCTTGTGGTTCACTTCTTATAAGAACAAAGAGTGACCAAACAGAGATTTCAAGATACATTCTGTTTTGAACCACTGTCAGACGTTTTTGTTTTGTTTTGTTTTATTTTTGGGTTTTTTTTCCAGGTAGGGTCTCACTCTAGCCCAGGCTGACCTGGAATTCACTATGTAGTCTCAGGGTGGTCTCGAACTCACCATGATCCTCCTACCTCTGCGTCAGACTTTTAAAGATTTGGGATGAAGTAATCTAAAGTTGTAAGCAAGCCATCATCAAGCCTGTATCTGCCTCTTTCTCTGTCTCTCTCTATCAAATAAATAAATATAGAAGTTAACTGAAGTTTTCAAATACTTAGGAGAAAACAAAGGCGTAGATCATCACAAGTTTGGATTAAGCAGTGATTTCTGAGATTAGATACTAGAAGCATAAGCAAAAAGGAAAAGCAAGTTGGACTTCATCTAATTAAAAAAAAAAAAACTTTAAAAAGACATCATGAGAGACTGGAGAGATGGCTCAGCTTGCTGGCAAAGCCTGGTGGCCCAAGTTTGAGTCCCCATTACTCACATATAGCCAGACCAAAAAAAAAAAAAAAAAAAAAGGCACATGTGTCTGGAGTTCATTTGTAATGGCAAGAGTCCCTGGTGCACCCATTCACACACAAAACACACATACACACACACACACACACACTCACACAGTTATTTTTTTTTACAAGCAGAGAGAGAGAGAGAGAGAGAGAGAGAGAATAGGCACGCCAGGGCCTCTAGCTGTTGCAAACGAACTCCAGATGTATGTGCCACTTTGTGCACCTGGCTTTACATTGGTACTGGGGAGTTGAACCTGGCTTGTTAGACTTTGCAAGCAAGTGCCTTAACTGCTGAGCAATCTCTCTAGGCTTACTTAAATAAATAAAATGTTTGTTAAAAGACACCATCAAGATAATGCAAAGGTGACCTACAGAGCAGGAGAAAACATTTGGAAATCATGTTTGAGAAGAGAGCTGTACCTAGTATATATAAATAACCAAGGCTGGAGAGATTGCATAGTGGTTAAGGCACTTGCCTGAGAAGCCTAAGGACTCATGTTCGACCCTCCAGGCCCCACATAAGCCAGACACAGAGTAACACAAGCACACGAGGTCACACATGCACACAAGGGGGCACACCTGTGTGCAGTGTGAAGTGTGACTGCAGTGGCTGGAGGCCCTGGCATGCCAATTCTCTCTCACACCTTCTCTCTCTCTCTGTGTGTCTCTACTCTTGCAATAATAAATGGCACTTCATCACTGGGTTTGACAAAAACAAACAAACAAACAAACAAAAAAACTCCTACAACTCTATCAAAGACAGACCAAATAAAGTATGGGCCAGGACTCTCAACTGTCATTTCTCCAAGGACAACCCACTGATAAACTCCTGAGAACCTGCACAGCCCCACTGCACTTGCCTTTAGCACTTGATCTTGACCTTAAAGTCCCTGATTCTGTAAGTCACAGTGCTGAATAATACATTAATTCTCCCACTAGCTTTGCTGCATATAACACCTGGTATGGGGATTATGGTGACAATGGTTGCCCAGGATTTATTTTATTTTATTATTTATTTTATTATTATATTTATTATTATTTTATTTTTTATTTTGCAGGGTTTTCAAAGTTCCTTTTGTGAGTCAGGGCATGGTAGCACATGCCTTTAATCCCAGCACTAGGGAGGCAAAGGTAGGAGGATTGCCATGAGTTCGAGGCCACCCTGAGACTACATAGTGAATTCCAGGTCAGCCTGGGCTAGACCCTACCTTGAAAAAAAAAAAAAAGGTCCTTTTGTGGAAACTCCCCAGCTCTTCATTTGGGTTTATACAAGTGTTCAATGGGTGACCTTGTGAGATCAGGAGACTAAAAACACCATTATCAGATCATGTTAACATTCCATCATTCCATTTCCTGAACATGTCCCATCAAGAGCCATGATGTCTGGCTACACATACAGACACTGCTCATCAACTTTGGTCACCTTTTTCCATTCCTCAAATCTCCCTGCCTTCTTTTTTTAAAATTTTTAAATTTTTCATTTTTCCAGATAGGGTCTCACTCTAGCCCAGGCTGTCCTGGAACTCACTATGTAGTCTCAGGGTGGCCTCGAACTCATGGCGATCCTCCTACTTTTGCCTCCCAAGTGCTGGGATTAAAGGCATGCACCACCATGCCTGGATATTTTTTTTTATTTAATTTACTTTTTTAAAAAAATATTTATTTTGTTTTATTTATTTATTTATTTATTTTGGTTTTTTGATGTAGGGTTTTGCTCTAGCCCAGGCTGACCTGGAATTTACTATGTAGTCTCAGGGTAGCCTTGAGCTCAAGACAATCCTCCTACCTCTGCCTCCCAAGGGCTAGGATTAAAGGTGTGCGCCACGTCACCCGGCTCCTAAAGAAAACATTTTTTAAATATTTTATTTAATTATTATTTGAGAGAGAGAGAGGAAGATGCAGAGAGAGAAAGAGAGAATGGGTGCGCCAGGGCCTCCAACCACTGCCAATGAATTCCAGATGCATGCGCCCCCTTGTGCATCTGGCTTACATGGGTCCTGGGAATTGAACCAGGGTCCTTAGGCTTGGCAGGCAAACACTTTAACTGCTAAACCATTTCCCTAGCCCCTAATTTACTTTTATGAGATATATATAGAGAGAGAAATAAAAATGGGCATTCCAGGGCCTTCAGCCACTGTAAATGAATTCCAGAAGCATGTGCTATCTTGTGCATCTGGCTTACATGGGCCCTGGGGAATCAAACTTGTGTCCTTTGGCTTTGCAGGCAAGCACCTTAAGTGCTAATCCATCCCTCCAGCCCTAATTTTTTTTTTTTTTCAAGGTAGGGTCTCACTCTAGCCCAGGCTGAGCTGGAATTCACTATGTAGTCTCAGGGTGGCCTCAAACTCATGGTGATCCTCCTCCGTCTGCCTCCCAAGTGCTGGGATTAAAGGTGTGCACCACCACACCCAGCCCTATTTTTTGTTTTTATGAGAGAGAGAGAATTGGCACACAAGGCCCTCCAGCCACTGCAATCAAACTCCAGACACATGGGCCACATTGTGCACATGTGTGACCTTGCACACTTGTGTCATCTTGTGTGTCTGGCTTACATGGGATCTGGAGAGTTGAACATGGGTCCTTAGGCTTTGCAGTCAAGTGCCTAACCACTAAGCCATCTCTCCAGTCCCACCCTGCCTTTTTATCCCTGAAACACTCTCAACCCCATCCTTAGGCAGGTTTGAGACCTGGTGCTCCCCCTCCACACTCGGCTGTCTTGGCAATGAGTTCTCTTTACAAAACTCGTTTTCTCCATGATGGACATTGTGTGGAGTGAGCAAAATGAGTCTGGTTCAGTGACAAAATCAGGCCTGGTGTCAGGAGCACAGGTGCTGGTCAACCATAAAGCTGTTCCGCGTCCACCAGGACGGCTGTCTTCAGAGCAGCGGACACTGCAGGATGTTCCTGAGGATGTGGCAAAATTGGAGCCCTCTGCTGCATGGTGCTGAGGGGTAGAGCACTTGTCTAGCATGTGCAGTCTGGGTTCCATATCCAGCATCAGAAAAAGGAAGGGAGCTGGGCTTGGTGGCGCACACCTTTAATCCCAGCATTCAGGAGACAGACGTAGGAGGATTGCTGTGAGTTCAAGGCCACCCTGAGACTACATAGTGAATTCCAGCTCAGCCTGGGCCAGAGTGAGACCCTACCTTGGGAAAAAAAAAAAAAAAAAAAGGGAAGGGAAGGGAAGGGGAGGGGAAGGCGAGAAGAAATAAGCCTTGTACAATAGACATCTCCACGTTGCTGGGATGGACACCAAACCAGGCACAGTTGAGGGGAGGAAGGGGTTTATTTCAAGCTCACAGATCCTGGGGGAAGTTCCATCAATGGCAGAAGGAGCTGCTTCCATGCATCCAAGCAGAGACACAACCAAACAACTTGTAAAATCCAAAAGCAGGCCTGGAGGCATGGCTTAGCGATTAAGGAACTTGCCTACGAAGCTTACGGACTCAGGTTTGATTCCCCAGATCCCAAATGCACACGTTTGTTTCCAGTGGCTAGAAGACCTGGCACACTCATTCTCTCTCTCTTTGTCTCTCATAAAGAAATAAAATGAAACATTTGAAAAAAACGAGTAAGATTAACTAAAAAAAAAAAAGGAAATTATTTTAAAAAATATACAGGGCTGGAGAGGTGGCTTAGTGGTTAAGGCACTTAGCTTCAAAGCCAAAGGACCTTGGTTCGTTTCCCCAGGACCCACGTAGGCCAGATGCACAAGGTGGTGCATGCGTCTGGAGTTCGTCTGCAGTGGGTGGGGGAGCTGGCACACTCATTCTCTCTCTCTCCCTCTTTCTTTCTCTTAAATAAATAAATAAAAATAAAATATATATTTTTTAATGTCCAAAAGCAGCAAGAATGAATGTCCACCAAGCAGCCAGGACCTAGGTAGAATGCAGGCCTCTCTGACTATCTTTGGGCTGGAATTTAGATCTGCCTCCAAACACACCTTGGCTGGACCCCAGGATCTGCCTCCCAGTGATGCCTCCAGCCAGACAGCTAGAGACTCAGGTTACAAGCTTTTTCAAAGATGTTTTAGGGCTGGGGAGATGGCTTAGCGATTAAGATGCTTACCTGTGAAGCCTCAGGACCCAGGTTCAATTCTCCAGGTCCCACATAAGCCAGATGCACATGGTGGCGCATGCGTCTGCAGTGGCTAGAGGACCTGACATGCCCGTTCTCACTCAGTCTCTTATCTCTCTTTCCCTATCTCTGTCTCTCATAAATAAATAAAAATAAAAATCTTTTAAAAATATATTTTATTTATTTATTATGAGAGGCAGAGGTAATGGGCACTCCAGGGTCTCTAGCCTTTGCAAATGACGTCCAGATGCATGTGCCACTTTGTGCATCTGGCCTTATGAGGGTAAATGGAACCTTTACTGGAAAATGGAACCTGGGTCCTTAGGCTTTGCAGGCAAGTGCCTTAACTGCTAAGCCATTTCTCCAGTCCCCCAATTTTTTTTGTATTTTTTTTCAAGGCAGGGTCTCACTCTACCCCAGGCTGGCTTGGCACTCACTCTAGTCCCAGGCTGGTCTCAGACTCACAGCAATCCTCCTGCCTCAGCCCTCACCACGCCCCTTAAGTTACAAGCTTTCATGAAGCACCTGAGTCTATGGGAGACACACATTCAAACGACCACAGCTGCCCTCGGGGAGTATGAAATGTGGCAGACACCTTGAACGACACTGGCAGCGTTAGCAGTTACCTTCATGTTGCTGGGACAAAACACCTGACCAGACACAGCTTATGGGAAGAAAGGGTTCAGTTCTGACTTGAGTATCATCCTGACAGGGAAAGCAGGGCAGGAGCAGACAGCTGGGTGTCACATCTCCACAGCAGCAGGGAGGAAGGAGAACCAGTGAGCTGAGCACAATGTGACTAGCAGGGATGGGCTGTAATGCCCCCAAATCTGTCCCCAGGAAGGCTTCACCACCCAAAGGCTCCACCAGCTGGGGATTAAGTATGAGAAATAATCATAACAGATGAGGCTGCCAGGCATGGGTTACATTCAAACCACAAGGCAGAAATTTCTCTGAAGTTTGGACAGTATGCCTCGGAACTCATTTCTGGAGATGTCCCCAAGAGAAATGGATATGTCCAAGTAAAGGCATGTACAGAAATGTTCACAGCAGTAGTATCATAACAAAAAATGTCTGCCACCTGATGAATAAATGAAGTGAACATCACCCCATGATGGATTATTTCAGTAATGAAAAGAAATGAAGAGCTGGGCATGCTGGCACATACTTTTAATCCCAGCACTCGGGAGGCAGAGGTAGGAGGATGGCTGTGAGTTCGAGGCCACCCTGAGACTACAGAGAGAATTCCAGGTCAGCCTGGGCTAGAGCAAGACCCTACCTTGAAAAAAAAAAAAAGTTGCTAAGTAAATGAGCCTATTCACAGAAGACCACACATTAATGGTTCTCTTCATGAGGAATGCCTAGAATGGGATGGGCAACTCTACCGAGAACAGACTGGCACTGACCACAGCGAGGCGGAAGTGGGAAGCGCATGCTCATGTGTACACTAAAACTAAGATATTACAAAACAAAAAACCCTCTCAAAAGAGCAAGAGTCAAAACTTTTCTCATTGAATAAAAATATCTTCTCACCCTACAGCCAACAGGAGACTTAATGGTGAAAGACAATATGCTCTGCTGTGCCTGGGATTGGAAACAAAGCGAGCACCCCTTGCTCTCCCATGTCATCATTCAGTGCTTCTTCGCACACCCGATCCTTTCGTTGGGTGACAGACACAGAGATCCATGGAGCTTTTAGGCACTAGACAGTTTGCGTTACTAACATATCCTTGACCTTGTCCTAGAAACAGACTGATCCTCTCCTGCCTGCTTTTTAATATTTATTTATTTATTTTATTTATTTATTTTTTTTAAGGTAGGGTCTCACTCTAGTCCAGGCTGACTTGGAATTCACTATGTAGTCTCAGGGTGGCCTTGAACTCACAGGATCCTCCTACCTCTGCCTCCCCAGTGCTGGGATTAAAGGCATATACCACCATACCTAGCAGGATATACTTTTTCTCTGCTTTTCTTTTTCTTTCCGAGGTAGGGTCTTACTCTAGCCCAAGCTGACCTGGAATTTACTATGTAGTCTCTCAGGGTAGCCTCGAACTCACAGTGATCCTCCTACCTCTGTGTCCTGAGTGCTGGGATTAAAGGTGTATGCCACGACGCCTGGCTTCTCTCTCTCTCTCTTTTTTAAACTTTTTTTTTTGTTGTTCATGCTTATTTATTTATTTGAGAGTGACAGAGAGAGAGAAAGAGGCAGAGAGAGAGAAAGAGAGAATGGGTGTGCCAGGGCTTCCAGCCACTGCAAACGAACTCCAAATGCGCCCCCTTGTGCATCTGGCTAACATGGGTCCTGGGGAACCGAGCCTCGAACCGGGGTCCTTAGGCTTCACAGGCAAGCGCTTAACCGCTACGCCATCTTTCCAGCCCTTTGTTTGTTTGTTTGTTTGTTTGTTTGGTTGGTTGGTTTGGTTTGGTTTGGTTTGGTTTTTCAAGGTAGGGTTTCTCTCTGGTCCAGGCTGACCTGGAATTAACTATGTAGTCTCAGGGTGTCCTCGAACTCACGACGATCTTCCTACCTCTGCCTCCCGAGTGCTGGCATTAAAGGCGCGTGCCACCATGCCCAGCTTCCCAGCATCTCTTTTTACTCATCCCGGAGCTTATGGCTTGTCAAGTCTCTGCTCCCCTGAAGTACTGGGGTGACAGGTGTGTGTGCCTGTGCCCAGCTGCTTACATGGGACCTAGAAAGTTGAACTCAGTTAGTCTCAGGCCCTCTTGCTGTCAGGAAGTACATTTGACCACTGAGTCATCTCTCCAGCCCTAAAAGGTGGGGGTTTTGTTTGTTTGTTATGCCGTTTTTAGTCAGGGTCCTGCTGGGAAGCCCAGTGTGACCTTGAAACTTGAGAACGTCCTTCCTTCAATGGGCCACCAAGCCCAGCTGAAAAACCGTGTTCTTATTGGATATCATGTCAGTGTTCAGATTAATTTTCAGAAAGTAAAAAGTGCAGCTATGATATGCTGGCATCTTGCCCTTTTAGAAAACTTTTAAATGCAAGATCATCGTGGTGTCAGGTAATTGGATTGTCTTTCGGGATGATAAACCCCTAAGTTTATGAGTCACACTAGCCTAAAGCCACCGAGGTCCTATGAGCTCATTGCATGACAAACAACCCCGGCCTGGACCCAGAGCACAGCAAGGGAGGAGGGCGAAGCTCCAGGAAGCTCGGAAGCTCCGGAGAGCGGGGAAGAAGCAGGTCCTCCCGGGGGGAGCCAGGAGACCTCCCCCGCAGCTCCCAGGCTGCGGGCCAGTGGGGCACAGGACCCCTTGTGGGGCTTCTGAGGCTCATCCACCACCCTCCTCCTTACCACAGGGACCAGGCCGTCACAGTGGCTATCTGGGGTGCGGGAGGAAGGAACAGCCCTGGGTATCTGCCCTCCGTTTCCCCTGTGCTGCGTTCTCATCACCCCAAACTCCCACCCTGGTTTAAAATAACAAAATGTAGGGCTGGGGAGATGGCTCAGTGGTTATGGTGCTTGCCTGCTAAACCTCATGGCCTGCGTTCAATTCCCCAATACCCACATAAAGGCAGATGCGCAAAGTGGCGCATGTGTCTGGAGTTTGCAGCCGCTAGAGATCCTGGTGCACTCATTCTTTTTCTCTCTCTCTCCTTATAAATAAATAAAAATATTTTAAGATAAAAAAGCAAAGGTGGGCTGGAGAGATGGCTTAGTGGTTAAGGCATTTGCCTGCAAAACCAAAGGACCCCAGTCCGATGCTCCAGGACCCACGTAAGCCAGAGGCACAAGGGGGCGCATGCATCTGGAGTTTGTTTACAGTGGCTGGAGGCCCTGGCACGCCCATTCTCTCTCTCTCTCTCTCTCTGCCTCTTAAATAAATAAATAAATAAGATACTTTTTTTTTTTAAAGTATGAGCTGCTGGAGGAATGGCTTAGCGGTTAAGGCATTTGCCTGCAAAGCCAAAGGACCCAGGTTCGATTCCCCAGGACCCATGTTAGCCAGATGCACAAGGGGGCGCATGCATCTGGAGTTCGTTTGCAGTGGCTGGAGGCCCTAGCATGCCCATTCTCTCTCTCTCTCTCCCTCTTTCTCTGTCAAATAAATAACTAAATAAATAGAAATGAATAAATGTTTTTAAAAAGTGTGAGGATGGGAGGGGGCGGTCCACAGTGACAGGAAGGCCCTCCGTGAGGCGCCACTGGACAGTGACCTTCATCTGTTGGTGAGGATGGCGCAAGTCTGTATCACCTTCCTGAGAAAAGCCCATCATCCCTGACCAGCGAGAAAAGCCCCTGCTCTTTCCGAGTGCCCCTCGCTGCTCCCTTCAGCTCCTTTTTTTCTAACTTATTTATTTATTTGTGACACAGAGGAAGAATAGGCTCACCAGGGCCTCCTACTCACTCTCTCAAATAAGTAAATAAAAACATTAGCAAAAAGGAGGGCGTGTACACCTGTGATTCCAGCACTCAGGGGCAGAGGCAGGCGGATCAGTAGTTCAAGCTAAGGTCATCCTTAACTACATAGAGAGCTTGATGGCAGCACTGCAGTCAGGTTTGTATTGCTGGAAGAAAACACCTGACCAAGAGCAGCTTGTGAGAAAAAAAAAAAAAAAAAGTTTATTTGGGCTTCCAGACTCGAGGGGAAGCTCCATGATGGCAGGGAAAACAATGACATGAGCAGAGGATGGACATCACCTCCTGACCAACATCACGCAGACAACGTGAGCAGGAGAGTGTGTCAAACACTGGCAAGGGGACACTGGCTATCCTACCCAAAACCCTGCCCCCAACAATACACTGCCTCCTGGAGTTAGTTCCCAAATCTCCGTCAGCTGGGAACCTAGCATTCAGAACACCTAAGTTTATGGGGGACACCTGAATCAAACCACTACATCAGTCTTGGCTACATGAGACCCTGTCTCAAAAATAAACTTTAACAACTAAAAGAATCACTAACAAAAAAGAATGTGAATATTAATATCTATGCAAGAGCAAGAACAAGGTTTTTCATGGTATACGGAAAACACCACACATATCCTATTACATGTGGATTTTCTTTTTTTTTGTTGTTTATTTTTATTTATTTATTTGAGAGTGACAGACGGAGCGAGAGGGAGAGTGAGAGAGAGAGAATGGGCATGCCAGGGCTTTCAGCCACTGCAAACAAACTCCAGACACGTGCGCCCCCTTGTGCATCTGGCTAACATGGGTCCTGGGAAATCGAGCCTCGAACTGGGGTCCTTAGGCTTCACAGGCAAGGGCTTAACTGCTAAGCCATCTCTCCAGCCCAGCATGTGGATTTTCTGAGGGGCTGGAGAGATGGCTTAGCGGTTAAGGCACATGCCTGTAAAGCCTAAGGACCCAGATGTGTGTGGTTGATGCCTGTGGAGATCAGAAGATACGCTTGGGGTACCTATCAGTTCTTGCCTTCCACCTTGTTTGAGACTAGAACACTCTGTTTACTGCTGCAAACAGCAGACTAACTGCCCTGTGAGCTTTGGAATTCTCCCGGCTCCACCTTACCTTGCTGTGCGCTTCATGTAGGGTCTGTGGATCTAAACTCCATCATCGGGCCTGCATGGCAATCATTTTTCTTTTTTTTTGAGGCAGGGTCTCACTCTGGCCCAGGCTGACCTGGAATTCACTTTGTAGCCTCAGGGTGGCCTCAAACTCGGCGATTCTCTTACCTCTGAGTGCTGGGATTAAAGGCGTGCATATATATAATTTATTTTTATTTGAGAGAGAGAGGAAGAGGCAGTGAGAGAGATTGGGTACACAAGGGCCTCCAGCCACTGCAATCAAACTCCAGATGCATGTGCTCCCTTGTGCATCTGGCTTACGTGGGTCCTGGGGAATCGAGCCTCGAACTGGGGTCCTTAGGCTTAGCAGGCAAATGCTTTAACTGCTAAGCCATTTCCCCAGCCCAGCGATCACTTTTAACCATTGAGCTATCTACCCAGCCTCTGGTTGTTAAAGATGAAATCTTTAACAGGCTGGCAACAGATAGAGGGAGGGAGGGAGAAAGATGGCCCAGCGGTTAAAGGCACTTGCTTGCCAAGCCTGATGGCCTGGGTTCGATTCCCCGGTACCCACATAAAGCCAGATGCTCATCAGCCCGTGGGACTTATCCATGCTGGTAGTATGCCTCTCGTCCATTCCTGTGTGCCACTGTGCATCATGTCACTCTCTTCTGGAGTACTTAAGTTGGTTGTCACAGTACCCTGATGGACACCCCAGTTGTCCTGTATGCATGCAGAAGTGTCTCTTAACACATCACTTTGGAGTGACTTGACAGAAAGCTTGGTCATAGCTGTCACCAGGCTACTCTCCACGATGGCTTACAGTCCAGGCATCAGTCACGTAGGCTGCCCTTTGTTTTGGGTCTACGCCCTCTTGCCTTTCACCTAGATCCAGGCTGGAGGTCTTTGGTAAGAAGCATGGGCTGTGGCCTTCTGAATGTATCCAATTTGGGAACTTTGTTACAAAATGGCACCATTCCAGTTTGTCCATTTCTGATGATGTCGATGATGTGTATTTCATTACAACCTGTCTGCTTGACTTCTCTGTAAAGTTACCTTCTGGGGGTTTATCTTGATAAGTATTTTGACAGTGTAGCCAGGAACATTGCTACTTTGAAACATTGTAAATATTCCTTTTGCCATCCCCACTTGAAGGTGGAATAGAAATGTAGGTCTTGGACTTAAATTGTCTTAAATAGTAACAAAAACTCTGAGTCCAGCATCCCAGACTCCCTAGGCAGAAATAGAAAGATCACTGTGAGTTCAAGGCCAGCCTGAAACAGAGTGAGACTCTACCTCAAAAAACAAAAACAAGCCGGGTGTGGTGGTGCATGTCTTTAATCCCAGCACTCGGGAGGCAGAGGTAGGAGCATCGTCGTGAGTTCAAGGCCACCCTAAGACTACATAGTGAGTTCCAGGTCAGCCTGGGCTAGAGTGAGACCCTACCTTGAAAGACCAAAAACTAAACAAACAAACAAAAAACAGGGGGAGGGAGGTTTAATCAAAATTCAGGATACTGTGAATAAGCCATATGATAACATTGTTGGATAATGGCACACCCAGAAGCCATAGACTATTACCAGAAAAATGTCAGTGCCAGGGATGGGATACCTTCCAGTGAGTTGTTGGCCAGGGAGGTCCCTGATGCCCTCAAAACATTATAGGTCATTGCCAGAGTTCTTGGTTTCCCACCAGGAATAGATGGTATGACCCTATTGCTGAAGACTCCACATGTCTGGGCTGCAAGGTCACCGAGAAATCAAACTGGGGCTGAGCTGAAAACTACCTCCATGTAGACCAGCTGATGGAAAACTGGAAAAAGCTGCACTGCATGCAGCCCTATGGGAGGCAGAAGTCATCAGTGGTGAAAACAGTGGACACTGCCAGCCTCAAGTTTGGCCAGCCCAGCCAAATGACTGAACGGGTGCAATAGTGGCAATTCTGTTATGGGGGAAACCAACCGCTCTCTAATTGACTGGAGGCCTGCTGCATGGGAGGGAATACATGCCTGGTAATGAAAACCTAATCAAAACCTATGGCAGGGGAGGTCATGAGCCTTAGGAGTGTAACGCCTGCTGTTGTCTGGCTAAATGCATATATTATGCTCACCAAACTGCCCCGTAAGCACTTTACTTAATGTTTATGCCCATACATTAATGCTATTCTCACTTTTGGTTAGAGAAGCTTCTCTTTTCAGATGGCAGCAACCACTGGGATGACCCAAAAGGCACCATAGTGCTGAGAAGATGTGACGGAGGAGTGTTCAGCACTGAAATATCTCTATCACACCCTCCAAGATTCAGGGTCCTTTGCAGAAGAGGTGGCAGAAAGAATGTAAGAGCCAAAGGAAGGGTAGGACTCCTTACAATGCAAGTGTCCAGACAGAAATTGGCCTCAATATCCATGACCTTGCAGTGCCTAGCAATACCTTTACAAGGCCCTCATAATAGGAGGAAAAGATGATGACATTAAAATAAAAGAGAGACTAATGGAGAGAGGGAGGGGAGTATGGATTTGTGAAGGGGAAAGTGGGGGAGGGGAGGGAATTATCATGGATTATCGTCTGTAAGTATGGAAGCTGTCAATTAAAAAAAGGGGGGGGGGCGGAGAAATGGCTTAGCAGTTAAGGTATTTGCTTATGAAGCCTAAGGCCCTAGGCTTGACTCTCCAGGTCCCATGTAAGCCAGACGCACAAGGTGACGCAAACACACAAGGCTGCACATGAGCACAAGGTGGCGCACGCATCTGGAGTTCAGTTGCAGTATCTGGAGGCCCTGCTGTGCCAACTCTCTCTCTCATAAAAAAATACCAAAATAAAAATAAAAACAAACAAAAAGCTCTGATGAATGTAGGTAACAGGTTTCCAGGCAGTCTACCCATTATGCCTGCGAGAGGAGAACGAGTGAAGGGAGCCCACCATGGCTCCAGCATGCCTGGGGCGCTTCCAGGCCTGAGAGCAGCCCTGTGTACGAGGCCAAGGGTCTGGGGAAGCTGTGTGAATGGGAGCAGCAGGGCAGACAGCCGGCTGCTGAGGAGCTGGCTAGAGGCCAGGCAAAGGCCTGCAAGAAGGAGCGCACAGGCACGGGGTGGTTCATGTTCCCAACAGCAGGGCAAGTGTAAAGCCAAACAGAAAACCCAGCACCCTGCCGTTTGAGTCACAGTCCAGCATCAACCCGGCAATTGGCAGGAGTGCGATGCCACAGGAGCAGAAAGCTTGACTAAGCTGACAGAAACGGTTCATGTGCAAGGTGAGAGGTAGGATGTTAAAACAGCTGGTATGCTCCCCACGTTCCAGAATATTCCATGAGCAAGACAAATGGGGCATCATTTTGAAAGACCGGTGTGGGGCTAGGGAGATGACTCAGGGTTAAAGGTGCTTGCTTCCAAAGCCTGCTGGCCCAGGTTCACTTCTCCAGTACCCATGTAAAGCCAGTTACACAAAGTGGTGCATGCGTCGGGAGTTCATTTGCAGCAGCAAGAGGCCCTGGTGCACCTATATTCTCTCAGTCTCTCTCTTTCTCTGTCTGTCTGCCCACAAATAAAAAATATTTAAACAAACAACTAAAAGACTTGTGTACCTTCTCCCCATGACCACTATTTGTTCTGCTCCCCATTCAGCTGTGAATTTACTCACTTGTCTATACTAGGGTGGACTCAGGATTTTCTAGTTTATTCAGGGGGTTGTAAATTGTAACTTGCATGGCTTTTGCTTTAAAAAGAAATTTCAAGGCAGAATCTCACTTTAGCTCAGGCTGATCTGAAACTCACTCCATAGCTCCAGGCTGGCCCTGAACTCATGGTGATCCTCCTACCTCAACATTCCGAGTGCTGGGATTAAAGGTGTATACTACCATACCTAGAACAGTTTTTAAAAAATATTTCTATTACTTATTTGCAGAGAGAGAGAGAGAGAGAGAGAAATGGCACACCAGGGCCTCTTGCCACTGCAAGCAAACTCCAGACACATGTGTCACTCTGTGCCTTTGTGTATCTGGCTTTACATGGGTACTGGGGAATTGAACGTGGACTGTCTGGCTGCACAAGCAAATGTCTTTAATCACCGAGCCATCTCTCCAGCCCTGCCCTTGAATTCTCTCTCTCTCTCTCTGTCTGTCTTTCTTTATTTCATTTATTTATTTTTAAATTATTTTTGGTCTTTTGAAGTAGGGTCTCACTCTAGCTCAGGCTGACCTAGAATTCACTATGTAGTCTCAGGATGGCCTCAAACACAGCGATCCTCCTATATCTGCCTCTGGAGTGCTGGGATTAAAAGCATGTGCCACCACACTGGACCCTGCCCTTGAATTTTAGATGAGAGCCACTCATCAAGAATCCAGCTAAAAGCTGGGCATGGTGGCACACATCTTTAATCCCAGGGTTTGGGAGGCAGAGGTAAGAGGGATCACCATGAATGAGTTCGAGGCCACCCTGAGACTACCTAATGAATGCCAGGTCAGCCTGACCCTACCTTGAAAAACAAAACAAAAAGAATCCAGGTGAGGCCTGCTGGCAGGGCCCTGTGGAGGCACAGCTCCTGGGAGGTAGCCTGAGATGGAGGGGAGTAAGAGGGGGAGCTGCCGCAGGCATGCTGGCACGCATCCCTGCTCACGAGACTCAGGAGGTGCCAGCGCCTCCTTGCCCTCCACTCTCCTACCTTACTCGCGACTGACGTAGCAACTCAGACCTCTGCATTGCCTTCCACACCTACATAAGACCTCGTTCAGTTTTATGGAAGACTTGGGAGTTTGATCTTTTCTGGGTGGGGAGAGGGTGGTTCGAGGCAGGGTCTCGCTCTAGCCCAGGCTGACCTGGAATTCACTATGTAGTCTCAGGGTGGCCTCGAAGTCACGGCGATCCTCCTACCTGTGTCTCACGAGTGCTGGGGTTAAAGGCGTGCACCGCCATGCAGGGCCTTGAGCTAGTGTCTGAAATGGCTCCTACAGCCTCCTAGAGACGGGCTGAGGGACAGGAGCTGGAAACAGACCAGCAAGGAGAAGGCTGCAGTTGTTTAAGTGGGCAGTGATGGGCCATCAGCCTGGCAGGGGAGGTCACGGTGCCCACAAGCTGCCAGGTGGGCCCTGTGCGAGCCTCTGGAAGACATCCGTGGTCTTGTCCTCTACTGAAGACTTCGGAGAGAGCAACGCTGGGGAGGAAAATGCAGTGAGGTTTCCGTATTTTCTTCTGTTCCTTTGCAGTGCTGCCGATGGAACCCAGGGCCTTGGAAGTGCTGGGTGAGCGCTGTATGTACTGCTGAGCTCACCCCACGCTCTGGGTGTGTTTGTTTTTTATGTATAGTGGCATAAAAAAGGCTTTCAGAAAAGTGAAGAAATATGGTATCCAAGGAGGCCCACCCAGCTAAGCAAATCCCTCAGCCTCCTACCACGAGTAAATAATATCCCGAGTTTCCACACCATCGCTTTGTTTTGCTGGCTTTGGAACGTCATATAAATAGCAGCATTTCCTCCGCTGTTTGCTGACTGGCTCTTTGCAGACAGCATTTTGTTCGAGAGAGCCACCCCTGTCGGAGGCACATGCCCTGGGGTTCCACGGCACGGATACGCCATCGCCGTCCCCTCCGCAGCTGGTGACATCATCTACCCCAGTTACCACTTCCCTTGTCCTGTCTGGGAAGCATTTGCTGCTAGAAGCCATGGGATCCCTCACGTCTTCTAAACATCCTCCCTAGAGTTTTTTCCCCCCCTGTGGTAGGGTCTTGCTCTAGCCCAGACTGACCTGGAATTAGTCTCAGGCTGTCTTCCAACTCACAGCGATCCTCCTACCTCAGCCTCCCAAGTGCTGAGAGTAAAGGCATGTGCCACCACACCCTGCTAGATTTTTAAATATATATATTTGCATGTGGGTATGATGTGGGGGGTCATTCCAGGGTTTCTTGACACTGCAACCAAATGCCAGATGCCCCCTTTTGCATTTGGCCTTACATCGGTCCTGGGGAATTGAACCTGGGCCTGTAGGCTTTGCAGGCAAATGCCTTTAATCACCTAGCCATCTCCCCAGCCCATCCCTGGTGTTTTCCCTTTTCATTAGATGCCCTGTCCATGGAGACCTGACTTTAGTGAGATCAAGCTCTGAAGGGCAGGGAGAGTATAATTTAGTTCAGCATGCCTCTCCTACTGACCAGCTCTGCTGACTGGAGGTCTCCCTGTCACAAGGCAGGTGACCACAGATGCGAGGCACTTGCCTGTAGAGCCTAAGGACCTAGGTTCAATTCCTCCAGGACCTACGTAAGCCAGACGCACAAGGGGGCACATATGTTTGGAGTTTGTCTGCAGTGACTAGAGGCCCTGGTGTGCCCATTCTCTCTCTCTCTCTGCCTTTTTCTCTCTCATAATAAATAAATAAATAAAATTAGAATCAGCTTGTTACTTTGTGAAAACACAAAACGTTGCTGGGACTTTTCATATAATTTACACACAGTAAAATGTGTAAGTCTTGAGGGTATAACTTAATGAGATCTGACAAATGTCTGCCCCATGCAATCAACACGCCAGTAGAGATGGAGAACAGTCCCATCACCTTGGAATATTCCCTCCGGCCTCATTCTGGTGGGTCTTCATCTCCCACCATGGCCGCCACTCTGATTTCTATCACCACAAATCAGTTTGGGCTGCTCTGGGACTTGGTATAAGTGGAGTCGTGAAGTATGAACTCTTCCGAGTGTGGCTTCTCTTGCTCACATGTTTTCATAGTGGCCTGGTTTGTGTCAGTCCATTCTTTTTTAAAAAAAAAAAAAACACTTTTATTTACCTATTTAATTTATTTATTTATAAAAAGAGAGAGTGAGAAAGGCCTCAAGCCACTGCAAATGAACTCCAGATGTAAGTGCCACCTTGTGCATCTGGCTTACATGGGACCTGGAGAATCAAACCTGGGTCCTTAGGCTTCACAGGCATACGCCTTAATTGCTAAGCCATCTCTCCAGCCCTCTTTTTTTTTTAAAAATTTTATTTATTTGAAAGAAAGAGATAGATAGAGAGAGAGATAGAGAGAGAGATAGAGAGAGAGAGAATGGGCACTCCAGGGCATCTAGTCACTGCAAATGAACTCCAGAAGCATGCACCACTTTGTGTATCTGGCTTATGTGGGTACTAGGGAATCAAACCTGTGTCCTTTGGCTTTGCGGGCAAGCGCCTTAACTGCTAAGCCGCCTCTTCAGTCTCCAGTCGATTCTTTTGTATCGCTATTCCGTTGTGTTGCCGGAAGTTGTTTAGCGGTTGACTTGCCTCCTCCTAGGCATCCCTGCTCGTTTCATCTGGAGGCGTCTGTGAACACTCTTGTGGAGTGGGTGTTCACAGTTCTCCACTTTCCTTGGACAGATACTTAGATACACAACTGCTAGGTCACAGGGGTATGCTGGAGACACCTTCTCGTCGCTGGCACAAAGCACCCAACCAAAAGCAGCTGATGGAAGGAAAGGGTTTGGTTTGGCGCCCAGTCTCGAGGGGAAGCTCCATGATGGCGGGGGAAAGATGGCAGAGCAGAGGATCGATGTCACGTCCGCCACAGCAGGTGGAAAACAGCAGCGGGAGAGTGAGGCGGACGAGTAAGGGGGCGCTGGGCTGTAACAGGGCAAAGCCCGCCCCCAACAACACACTCCCCCAGCAAGGCTCCGCCTCCCCAACCTGCCACCAGCTGGGGACCACGCATTCAGAACCCTCGAGTTTATGGGGAACACCTGATTCAAAGCACCACACAGCAATTCTCCTGACTCCACCTCCCTTCTCATAGGCATGTTGGGACGCAGACGCCCACTTAAGTGTCTGGCTTTACATGGCTCTGGGGAATCTGAACTGTGGGAATACTTGGTACACTGAGCCATCTCCCTGCACCTGAACCCCACCGTAGCTTCCTGCCAGCCTTTGCCAGCTGGATCTACATAGCACAACACATCCTTGCTAGGAAAGGTTTTTCTCATGCCAACTTTATTTTTTCTTTTTCTTTTTTTTTTTTTTTTGAGGTAGGGTCTCGCTCTGGCCCAGGCTGACCTGGAATTCACTCAGGCTGGCCTCGAACCCACAGCGATCCTCCCACCTCTGCCTCCCAAGTGCAGGGATTAAAGGCGTGAGCCGCCACGATCGGCTTTTTTCTAAATGTTTGCTGATAACTTCCATAAATATAAACACTGCACCATGATCATAAAATCCCCATCACCCTTCCTTTTCCCCCTCCCAACTCCCCCTCAACTAAATCCCTTCTTTCCAATTAGTCTCCAAATTATTTCATTATTGATTTATTTATTTTAAATACATATATATTTTTTTATTTGACACACACACAGAGAGAGAGAGAGAGAGAGAGAGAGAATGGGCACACCAGGGCCTCCAGCCACTGCAAATGAACTCCAGACACATGTGCCACCTTGTGCATTTGGCTTATGTGGGTTCTGAGGAATCGAACCTGGATCCTTTGGCTTTTCAAGCAAGCACCTTAACCAGTAAGCCATCTCTCTAGCCCTTATTTATTTATTTGCAAGGAGAGAGAGAGAGAGAATATGGGGTGTGTGCCAGGGCCTGTAGCCACTGCAAATGAATTCCAGATGCTTGCGCCACCTTGTGCATGTGGCTTTATGTGGGTTCTGGGGAATCAAACCCAGACCATAAGGCCTTGCAAGCAAGCACCTTTAACTGCTGAGCTATCTCTCCAGCTCGACATTTGCATTTTTTAAAAGTTTATTTGTTTATTTATTTATTTGAGAGTGACAGACAGAGAGAGGGAGAGAAAGAGAGGGAGAGAGAAAGAATGGGTGCACCAGGGCTTTCAGCCACTTCAAACAAACTCCAGATGCATGCGCCCCCCTTGTGCTTCTGGCTAATGTGGGTCCTGGAAAATGGAGCCTCGAACTAATTGGAAAGAAGGGATTTAGTCCTTAGGCTTCACAAGTAAGCACTTAACCACTAAACCGTCTCTACAGTCCGACATTTGCATTTTTAACTCAAAAGGAAACTGAGGGCTGGAGGAACGGCTTAGTGGCTAATGTGTTTGCCTGCAAAGCCAAAGGACCCAGGTTCTATTCCCCAGGACCCACGTTAGCCAGATACACAAGGTGGCACATATGTTTGGAGTTCGTTTGCAGTAGCTGGAAGCCCTGGCACACCCATTCTCTCTCTCTCCCCCCCCACTTTCTGTCAAATAAATAAAAATAAAAATAATAATTATTATTGTTCATTTTTATTTATTTATTTAAGAGTGACAGAAAGAGAGAGAGAAAGAAGAGAAAGAGAGAGAGAGAGAGAGAATGGGCGCGCCAGGGCCTTCAGCCACTGCAAACGAACTCCAGACGCGTGCGCCACCTTGTGCATCTGGCTAACGTGGGTCCTGGGGAATCGAGCCTTGAACCGGGGTCCTTAGGCTTCACAGGCAAGCAGTTAAACGCTAAGCCATCTCTCTAGTCCCAAAATTATTTTTTTAAAAAAGGAAAACTATCATATTTCAAAAATCCCTCTGTAAATGGAAACAAAACCCCCCAGATATCGGGCAAAGTGCTGTCAGCAGATCACAATTCAGAGTCATTTACGTATCCCGGGGAGCTAAAAGGGCATCCTTGAGCTCTGCCACTGGGACTTAAAAGTTATTTTAGAACCTTTTATTTAAAAGAAATGTATGGAGAATATTTATATACTGCAATGTTATTATTCCCTAAAGCCGAAATAAATAATCACTACTGATTTAACAAATATCCCCAGCCTGGCTGGAGCTCATTTGAGTAGCAGAATGTCGTCGTAATGTCCCTTTAATGTATGTGGCTCCAGATGGCGGTCTCATTTGCTGCAGAGGACACGGCAGCCTGTCAGCCCCCTGCCGCCGCTGTTATTTAGTGGTGGGAGCATGCGCGCCCCTCAGGAAAGTTTGCAGAAGGGCTTTAAGTCGAGAAAGGTGCCAGGCTGTGGCTCCCAGCCAGGCGCCGAGGTTGAAAGCAACACAGCCAGCGTCTGCAAATGGCGCGTGAGGACGCTGATGTTAAAGAGCGGCCGCAGCGCGCAGGAGCGAGCCTCCCGTCACCAGCCCCCGCCGCGAGGTCTCCATCACAGGCCTGAAGCCTCAATCAGAGCTACATTAGGGAAGCTTCCAGCAAGGCAGGTGTTCGCAGCCAGATGTGCGGGTTCGTTTGCGCTGACATTCGCACACCACACTTCCTCCGGGGCGGCAGGGACATCGGTCCTTGTGCAGGGCTTTGCCAACCTTTCACACACAACTGTATATTCATGTGCTAAATAAGCACTATTGTAACAATACTGACAGCTATAGTTAGTTCTTTTTTTAAATTTTTTTGTTTATTTTGTTTATTTATTTGAGAGCGACAGAGAGAGAGAGAGAGAGAGAGAGACAGAGAATGGGTGCGCCAGGGCCTCCAGCCATTACAAATGAACTCCAGATGCATGCGCCCCCTTGTGCATCTGGCTAATGTGGGTCCTGGGGAATCGAGCCTCAAACCAGGGTCCTTAGGCTTCACAGGCAAGCGCTTAACCGCTAAGCCATCTCTCCAGCCCCATAGTTAGTTCTTATACCGTGTCTTAAGAAATTGTAGAATGTTAACCCCGTGTGGCAGGACATGCCTATAACCCCAGCACTGAGGATGTGGGGGCAGGAGGACAGCCTCGGCTCCGTGAGAACCTGCTTTAAAAATAAGATGAAAAAATAAAAAATCAAATCAAAAGACTGAAGGAAGGGAGGAAGGAACAGAGGGAGGAGCAAAGAAGGAGGTGGCGCTTGGAACAGCCTTCCTATTTTCATCCACATTGCAATGTTCTAATACCATGAGAGATTTGGCTTCTGTGTCATCCCAGCGTGGCCTGTCCAGCTCCCCGGCCTAGCAGCACGCTGCTTAGTTACTGCTTTGAGTTTCCCAGATCTCGGTGTATTGGCAGATGCTCTTTGAGGGTCAGAGTCCTGGCCCCGGCTGAATACCTCTAGGGTGTGTACAAGCCAACAAGCGTGCCACAGTCACTCACACGTACATCCACTGCCAAGCTCGGTTTTCTTGTCTTCGTCTTCCTTGTCTTTCTTTTTTCTTTTCCTTCCTTCCTTCCTTTTGGAGGTAGGGTCTTGTCCTAGCCTTGGCTAACCTGGAATTCACTATGTAGTCTCAGGATGGCCTTGAATTCTCTCAGTGACCCTCTTACCTCTGCCTCCCAAAGAGAACCTCAAGCCAGGCTTGGTGGCACACGCCTTTAATCCCAGCACTCAGGAGGCAGAGGTAGGAGGATCGCCATGAGTTCGAGGCCACCCTGAGACTCCATAGTGAATTCCAGGTCAGCCTAGGCTAGAGCGAGACCCTACCTCAAATAACAACAACAACAATAAATAAATAAATAAAACCTGAGAACTGGCTGGGAAGATAACTCAATGGTTAAAGGTGCTTGTTTGCAAAGCCTGTTGGCCAGGGTTTGATTCCCTAGTACCCGTGTAAAGTCAGATGCACATGTGTCTGGAGTTTGTTTGCAGTGGTAAGAGGCCCTGGCACACACAGACTGTCTTTCTCTCTGATTACATCTAAATAAAAAAATACAAATATTTATATTTTAAATAATTTATTTATTTGCAAGGGGAGATGTAGACACCAGGCTGGTTTACATCAGGGATTTAAGCATCTGTGGATTTTGGCACCTGAGGGGCATCCTGGAACCAAGTCTATGGGTACTAAGAGATGGCTATCATTTATAAATTTCCCAAAAGAAACATGGAAGCAGAAATTAAATTTTTTTTTTTTTCCTGAGGTAGGGTCTCACTGTAGCCCAGGCTGACCTGGAATTCACTATGTAGTGTCAGGGTGGCCTCGAACTCATGGTGATCCTCCTACCTCTGCCTTCTGAGTGCTGGGATTAAAGGTGTGCACCACCACACCCGGCTCTGATTAGCAACTTTTTTTTTTTACACTTTATTTTTGTTTATTTATTTGAGAGAGAGAGAGGCAGAGAGAGGGAGGGAGAAAATGGGCATGCCAGGTCCTCCAGCCACTGCAAACGACTCCAGACGCATGTGCCCCTTTGTGCATCTGGCTAACGTGGGTCCTGAAGAATCCAACAGGGGTCCTTTGGCTTTGCAGGCAAACGCCTTAACCGCTAAGCCATGTCTCCAGCCCATGATTAGCAACTTTTTAAAGTGCTCTTCCCATCACTGGTGCTGAACTTTATTGCACTGCATCCAGATCATGTGGCAGCAATGATGCTCTTCTGACATGCGCTTGGAATTGGGAGTCATTACGTGGTCCATATGCAACGTGTTTTCATAAAACATCCCATGTGTGCATTGAGCAATGTGGGCTCACTGAGGGACGGTAGTTTCGTGGAACTACACTGAGACATCTCCCCAGCCCTCCAGGAACGTTGAGCCCGCCAGAGCTCCCTGCTAGCCTCTGTTAGCTAGACCCTCCTTCCCATAACACACTAGACCCTCCTTCCCATAACACACTTGCAGTGGGCAGCTCACAATGAGCGACGGTCAAGTCTTCTTTGCCTTCCCTGCATGCCTGTCCTCTCTCATACTCTCACTGTCATCTCATTTCTGCATTTGTCTTCCTTTAGATCAAACAAGATTTTATTTACATTATTATTTCTTCTCTTCTAACCAATTTAGGAATATAACCTTTAGTGTGTGTGATTATACTCATTGAAAATATTCTAAAAGTAGTCTTTCTTTCCTTCCCAAACTCATGGCACTTCAATTCCCCTGTTTTACATGGTATTGTCTAGCGTCCCGGTAGTTACATCTCTTGGATTGCAGCCACATTTAGCGAGTTTGTTCACTAACCTTTGTTTCTTATAGGCTCTTTCTTTTTCTTTTTACTTTTTTGTTTTTTCCAGGTAGGGTCTCACTCTAGCCCAGGCTGACCTGGAATTCACTATGCAGCTTCAGGATGGCCTTGGACTCATGGTCATCCTCCTACCTCTGCCTCCCGAGTGCTGGGATTAAAGGCGTGTGCCACCGCACTCAGCTAGGCTCTTTCTTTAGAGAGAGAGACACAGAGAGAGAATGGGTGCACGAGGACCTTCAGCCTGCTGCCAACTCCAGGCGCGGTGCCCCCTTGTGCGAATGTGCGATATTGCGTGCTAGCGTCACTGCGTCTGGCACGTGGGACCTGGAGATTTGAACATGAGTCCTTAGGTTTCACAGGCAAGCGCCTTAACCACTGAGCCATCTCTCCAGACCTCTTACAGGCTTTTAAGCATATGATCGTTTCTTTCTGAAATCCTTCCTTGGAAGTTTCCTGACATGTGGCTCAGGCGACTAGAAACTGTTTTCATTTGTTTTAAGCAAGCATTGGGCTGCAGAATTCTCTGGCCCCCAACTGTGGTTACAGGAGAGCCTAGGTGTCTGCTCTCTAAGACCTGAGGAGCAAGTCTGCAGGAGGGGCTCCTCCATGTGCTTCTGATGTCCCTGTGGCCGTGGTCACAGATGAGCCATGCTTCTGACTCAGGTGCGCCCACTCTCGAACACGGCTGCTCTACACGCCGCAGAGACACGTGAGTAGAAAGAGACTCAGGCACAGTACTTAAAACCGAAGAAGCTCATGCTTTAATAGACATTAAAACCACACAGGGAGAAGGCCACGTGCCTTAGCAATCTTGATAAAAATATGAAGTTCTTTTTACATGGCAAATTTTGTAATAGAAAAAGTTCAATGCCGTCTGAAAACTGTGTAATTTACAAAAGAAAAAAAAAAAAGTCTGTGTAGGCCAAAGGTGGTTAACAATGCATGTGAGGAGAGTGAATGCCAAGGGGAAGTTGCCCTGGAGGTGGGGGGTGTGCTGACGAGGGACATCTCTGAAGGGTTTGGCACAAACAGGGGTCCAGTTCACAAGCCACTTATACAGCCGTTTTAGGTAAAACAAAGTAAAACAAAGAATTAGACACCTTTTACCTTTTGCCTCCTTGCTAAGAGCCACCCAGGCTGCGTTGCGGTGGGTGCTCAGGCCACAGTCTCCCTGGGGACCCTGAGTGTGCGTGCTGGGATAGAGTGGGGCAGGCCGGGTCCGGTACTCGCCCAGGGCTCACCCACTGGAGGGTCTCTGGGGTGGGTGGGAGCAGGGTCAGGACTCTGTGGGCTGCAGCCCACCTCCTATCTGTGAAGACTGTGAATATTTGAAAAAGGGGAGGGAGGTTAGAGCTAATTCATTTGGCTGTGCACCAACGTGGGTCAAAACGGATTTTCTCTGGTCATTTTAGTGTAGTTACAAGATCATCAAAGGAGTTGAGCCGTCCCCTGTGAGGACTGAGGCTCCCGCCGGGCTCTCAGGAGGCTCTATTGATTGTGGTCAGTGGCATCTGCTGGAGGAGGACAGGGCATTCAGGGTTCTGAGCTGAGCCAAAGGGACATCTTCAGGGCTACCTGCAAAGGGAAAGCTGGGAGGACATCTGCCGCTCTGCCCTCCAGCCGCTGGCCCCTCTCACCCGGGTTGAGGAGCCACGGCCTCTGCAGGCATTGCTGGTGCTGATCCAGGTGGCCTCCAGCGCTCAAGCCCATCCTGCCAGTCAGGCTGACCCACTTCCCGACACTCTCTTCTTGGGGTTGTAGCCACCAAACGGCAGGCTGTTGTGTGTCAGGTGCCCTGGGCGCCTAAAAGGTGGGTACTGGGCAGTCTTGGGTTTAGTGGGACCAAGAGGAAAATGTGAAGAATATTGTGTTAGGTACCATTTGAAATGGTAGCTAGTTTAAAAGGTCAAGACCCATTATTGGCTTATGGCCAAAACCAGAACACTCCAGACTGACCGGCTGACCAACCGTAGCCTGTGGATGGTGGTTGCCAACCCCTCGGTGGTACAGGGAGGACCATGAGACTCATGGTCCGCCGGGCTGGGCTGGACCTCCTCACTCACGTGGAAACACCACGACGGACAACACACGCACCGTGGCAATGCGGGTGGTCTACAGATTGGTCCCATTGTCTTGTCTCCTTCACTTTCCCTTCCTTGAAACTTACACCTAAGACCACGAAGAAAAACATCCCTGGTACCGTTTGGCTCTTCAGTGTGAGTCCTAATGCAACAGTGTGCCCAGGAGTACCCTCAGGGCAGCCCACACGTTGGCCAAGGCGGTTGCGTGGGGTGGGAATGGGGCTGCACTCCGGATGGGGCGCAGAACTCGGCTGTCACCCCGGGGCTCCTGGGCCCTCGGGGGAGAGGCCGAGGAGGTGGCTGAGGAATGTAGCCCGGCCCTGGGTTTAGACATTTGTTCTGAGGTTCATGATTGGTTGTCGACGACCTGATTTCTCTAAATGCACAGTGTTATCATTTGGTTTCATTTGCTACACGGGGACTTTATCATTTTTCCTACTGACATGAAGACAAGCCAGGCCCACTGCTGCGTCACGAAGCGCTCCTCCTGCAGTGCCGGGGCCAGGTTAGGATGTGGCACCTGTTGTGTCTGTCAGGATGGCGGCTGGGCCAGACCCAGAATCCTCTGGAAGGAGCTCAGGAGAGCCAGTGCACTTGGATAAACGGCACCCTCCTGAGGACCAGTCAGTGGATGCGAATGCATGCCAAGTGAAATCCCAGCTGGGCCTGTCATCTCGGCACTCGAGGTTGAGGCAGGAGGACTGCTGTGAGTTCAAGGCTAGCCTGGACTACAGGGAGACTCTGACTCGCAAAACAAAACGAAACAAAATACCCCAAAGGTAACCAAAGTGAGATCCCACCCAAGGTTAGAAGTGCCCCCCGAGGATCCGATGCTCCTGCCAGCCCCTGGGGGGAGGGCCCTCTATGTGCTGCTGCTGGGGTCCTGGGCCAGGTGGCTGTCCTCACAGTGAACAGGGGAGGGTTTTACTTTCAGAATTATTTGGAAGACACCTTTCTTAAGTTCTCCAACTAAACTTAGAACCAACGTGATTCACAACATTTCACTTCTTAATATTCGCCCCTAACTAGGCGCTGTTCCCTTGTCTCGGCCCCCTGACAATGTTGTCAGCATGCTGCCAGAGCTGGAGGACGAGGCCGCTTGTTTGCTGTGTTAAAGACTGACCTCACGTTTAATAGAAACTGGGGCCACATACAAGCAAAAGGCGCCCTGCTTCTCGGGACATGGTGAGTCTTCCGAGGTGGGAAGACAGCTCACCGGGATGGCCTGCGCGGTGGGTCTGACCACGGACTAAGAGGGAAGAGGCCCGCGGTGCCTGGGCTGGGGGCACAGTGAACAGGAGGGCGCTGGAAGGCGAGGTCTGGCTCTGGCTAGCTGGCTAGCTTTTTGCTTTTGTTTTTGTCTTAATAAAGAAACTGGATAATTTCAACCATGCCCCAACATGATAATCGCTTATGGGTGAATATTCAAAATTTGACAGTTTAAAAAACTTTTTGAGCTTTTAAAAATAATAGCTATAAATGCAAAGTACTATTGATAAAACCAAGTGTTTATCCGTGTACAAAAAAGGTCAGTAATGTTTTAAAAGCACAAAGTTGTGTTTTAAACCACAATTGCATAGTTCTAAAATGCCTGGATAAGAGTTACATAATTTTTTTTTTTTTTTGTTAAGAAAATTCAAGTTTGACTAACAGTGGGGCCCCAAGGACCCTGGCCGAGCTACGCTGGGAGCAGCTCGGGATGGAAGCGCGTTCAGCAAGGGTTATTGCGTGGTGCCTGCGACCATTGAATCACAAAGCGTTGGCATTTTAAAAACCATCCTGCTTTTGGCTAATGTAACACTCTCAGGTAGAACGTAACTCAGAGAAACTTCATCCCCCCCCCCAGCACCTGAAAAACCTTACAAATGCTGTTTGTACTTGTGTATAAAAGGTATGCATAGAGACCTCGTAGAAAATCTGTGCTCCTTCCTCCCACCCAGAACCGTGGCCATTGCTGTACAAAATTCCGTCGTCGAGTCACTTAAAAGAGGAGAAGCAGGAGTCCTAAGGTAAACAGGAGAAGTGGGTGGAGAATGCCCTCCTTCCCACCCCACACAAGTCCTGGCTTTTGGCAAATCTTGCCCAGGGAGCCACCAGTGGACATTGGTGGTATTTGGCGTGGCAGTGCCCTTGCCCGGGGAGCCCACCCGCCTGGCACGGTCCTGGTGGCTGTGTGGGCGGCTGCACTAGCTGAGTGAGCAGGGCCCAGGGGCCTCCGGAGCCGGGGCTGGAAGACTGCCTCAGCATTTGGAGGAAGGGAAGAACCTTCCTGGGGAAAGGAACTTGTAGCCATTGGCTGCGGGCAGTCTCAGAGGGCGTGGGGCAGCGGCGGCGGCACCGGGGCCACCGGGCAGCGTCAGTGCGGCGGTCTCGCCGGTGCGCCAGTGTCCGTTGGCGGGGGCTTTGGGGGCCGCCTCGTCCCTCTGCTGCAGCGGCAGCTCCTGAAGTTCCAACTTGTCCGCCCCGTCCTCCTCCTTGCTGTGCCGGGGTGACAGGTTCAGCAGGCTGAGGACATCTCTCTTGGACGGCAGGGCCCCTGGCGCCGCGCGGCACACTTTGCGGGGGCCCCTGGGGGGCTGGGGGGCGCTCTGCCAGAGCATCTTCAGGCTGTGCACAGCCTGCACCTTCTCGTCGGGGCCGTCGGCTGGACTGGAGCGAGCGGAGCCGGCCGAGGAGTAGGAGAGCGCTGGGGACGGCACGCTGCCCGCGGGGGACTGGTGGCCCGAGCCGGGGGACATGTTCCGGGGGGACTTAGAAATGTGAGCGCTGTACGGAGAGCTGGGGTACTTTAGTCTGAGGAGTGGCGCGTCTGATGGGGGGCCCTGCGTGTCAGAGCCGGGGGACGGGCGGCCGCTGGGCACCTCTGGCGCCGTGGGGCTGCTGTACCCGGAGCCCACCTTGGGGAGCGACGAGCTTCTGGCAGGGGGCTTCGGTTTGACAGTGACCGGTGACAGCTGACTCTTCTGGTGGGAGAGGACGGGCCTGCTGAAGGCGCTGGTTTCCGACGCCCTGAACACCGTGGCGCTGGTGGGGGCAGCTGCCACGTTGTCCTCCCGGTCAGGGCCCTTGCCAGCCGGGCCGCCACTCCTCTGCAGACGCTCCACCGCCAGGAGGTGGCTCTGCGTCTCCTCGAGGATCCTCTGCGCCAGCTCTTGGGGGTCAAGTGTGGGGGTGCTCTCCTCTTGGGACTTCACGGTGCTGTCTGTCTCCGTGCTGGACTGGTCAGACTCGCCCGTGTCTGAGCTAGCCAGCTTCCCCACCTTCTGGAAGGGCGAGTTTGGGCTGGGAATCAGTGTCATCTTCACGGGGGAGTTGGGGGTGCTCACGCTCCCCTTGGAGCTGATGGACAGCCTCACACCGCCCACTGCCCCCAGTCGGGCTGGCTTGGGGTCCGGGGAGAAGCGCTCCTTGCTTTCATCTTGGTAGGCTGCCAGAGGCTCTGTGCTTATGATGGAGAAACCCTCGTACTCCTCTTCCTCCTTGCTGCCCCCACGCCGGGCCTGAGGGGACAGCTGGCGCCGTGGCAGGGTGGCTCGCTGTGGGTGGGTGCACTTGGGCCTGTCGTAGTCTTGACGCCCTCGGGGGCCTCCGCCTTCCGAACCCCCCTCGGGCTTGGAGACAAAGCTCATGGAGGAGGCGATGGAGCTGAGACTGTACACGGAGATGGCATCGGAGGCGATGCTGTCGGCCCCGCTGGGAGAGAAGGGGGGGTGCTGGTAGCCCAAGGGCAGGGCGTTGGACACAGACTGCGCCGAGGCCAGCGACTCCAGGGAGGACGAGCTGTCCAGGCTGAGGCGCTTGGGGAGCTCGGTGGAATCTAGGCACAAAACACACAGGCAGTGAGGAGTTTTCAGACTTTGAGTTTTCCTTAGAAAAGCATCTATATGCATACAGAAGCTAGCCAAGAATTACACAAATACCACATATACACAACCTGAATTCACCCTGTGATGCCCTAGAAACTCACTCCAGTTGAAAAGAACCTGAATCTTACAAGAAACCCCTAGGGAGGGGCTGGGGAGGTTGCTCTGTGGTCAGAGGCTCTTGCTTGCAAAGCCTGACAGTCTAGGTTCAATTCCCCAGGACCCACATAAAGTCAGATACACCATGTGCAGCCTGCGTCTGGAGTTCTTTAGCAGCGGCAGGAGGCCCTGGCACACTCATACTCTTTCAAATAAATAAAAATAGTTTAAAAAAAAAAACCCTAGGGAAGCTCCCTGCCGCATAGCACAGACCCCCCCACAACGTATGCTGCCTCCATACTGCACCCCAAGTCATGGGGCCAGCTAAGGGGCCGGGGCCCAGGGGCAGCTGGAGAGCAGCCTTATGTGCGCAGCCCAGCGCTACAAGCAGCAGTCCTCATGGAAGCCATGCTGCTGTCCCACTGCCTGTCCTCCAAGTGCCCACCACCCTCTGCTAAGGTCTTTGTCTCCACATGCTCTTTTTTGTTTTTTGTTTTTTGTTTTTGTTTTTTGTTTTTTGTTTTTTTGAGGTAGGGTCTCACTCCAGCCCAGGCTGACCTGGAATTCACTATGGAGTCTCAGGGTGACCTCAAACTCACAGTGATCCTCCTACCTCTGCCTCCCGAGTGCTGGGATTAAAGGTGTGCGCCACCACGCCCGGCTTCCACATGTTCTTATGAAAGTCTCTAGTGATGTCCACACCCCAAATCTGGTGCCCACAGCCAGTTCTGCAGTGGACACTGCTGCCCTTGTTGACCATACCTCCTGTGTGTCCTCTGCTGTGTGCCATTTGCGCTGAGGGGTGCCCACAGGGCACAGACTTCTTCCCTTTTAACTACAGGCACCCTGTCTTTATGTCCCCACACGGGCTTCTTCCCAGACTCCTAGCTCCGTGGCTGAGCAGGAACAACAGACACTTAAGAATATGATGTGCCCAAGATGCCACTCTTGCCCACTCCTGCCACTTGCCTTTCTGACCAGTAAACATTGTCTCTCACAAGTGTTCTGAAACCCAGGTCCTTCCCCACTTGACCACTCCGTTCCATGGATGCCATTCAGCCACAGCAGCCTGGCCCTGGGGTGGCGTCTCTCAGTCCAGCACGGCCCCGGCGGCACCAGCTCCAGGTCATGCTCACCGACAGGGGCCCGTGGAGGGACAGGCGTATCCTGTCACCTCACTGCGTTCCATCACCTCCACTGTCGCCCAGCCCCCTACCCGCTTTAGTGTTCCTGAGGCCTGGTGGGCCTGCGGGCACAAGAGCATGCTGTCCCTGTCTGTCTGTCTCCCTCATGGGCTGAAAAGTCCCCAAGAGCCACGACGTCTGTGCGCTCTTCCTCAGCAGTCCGTGACACACCCGGCACCGAGGGCCCTTACCGAAGAGCGACAGCAGGGACTGCAGAGCAAAGTGCGTGGTCCTCCGGTTGGCCTGCTTCCCGGTCTTCAGAATCACTTCCTCCTGGCCCACTTCACAGAGGTCAAAACCTAGAGGAACACGGGATACAAATGTCTGCCTCCAGCCGGGCATGGTGGCCCATGCCTTTAATCCCAGCACTTGGGAGGCAGAGGTAGGAGGATTGCCGTGAGTTCGAGGCCAACCTGAGACTACATAGTGAATTCCAGGTCAGCCTGGGCCAGAGTGAGACTCTACCTTGAAAAACCAAAAAAAAAAAAAAACCTACAAATGTCTGCTTCCTTGGGGAAGATGCTGTTGTTTGCCAAGCTCTTCCAAGCTGCAGGGTTGCCAGCCAACATCCAGCTCCGGGGCTTTCCTGGCTGATGGTGCCATGGCTCGTGTGACCAGAGAGCCAGGCTGCCCCTCCCCGAGCGGCCACTCTGTGCAGCCCCGTCCTGCTTAGGTGGACCTGGGTCTCTGCCGTGAGCCTCCCACACACTAGGCTTTCCCTGCTCAGTTACAGGACATGCTGCTCTGGCTCTCCGGGGCACAGTGGCTGCTACACATGGCACCAGGGCCCAGGAGAGGGTGCGCTAGGTCTCCACAGATCAAGGACGCGGTCTGCTGGCATGTTCCACCTCTGCTGCCCCGGGGCTGGGAGATGTGTTTCTGCCGAACCTTCTGCTGTGACCTCACTGCACCTCCACCAAAGGCCAGGGGCGCTGCCAGGCTCTGATGAGACTCAGAGTGGCACACAGAGGGCACAGGCCCTCCTGAGTGGGAGGCTGGTTAATGAGCTGTTGACACAGTGGTGTGACAATTTTAGAGGCATTATTGCAGGCACAGTGGTGCCACCTGCTGTCCCAGAACGTGGGAAGTTGATGCAGGAGGATCGTTTGAGTCCAAGAGTTCTGAATCAGTCAAATATCAGAGGTGGTCAACAAGTACCTCTCCCAGAGAAGAAGTCGAACACAGACCCTGGCCAACAATGGTGTCCACAGAGTGGACAACTAGACTCCCAAGGAGCCCTCAGCACTGACCATCCACCCTCAGCTGCCCTTAGTGTCACTGAGCCCCACTTGAGACTGTGTGTGGAGCGACCCCCTCTCCAGGACTGTGTCCCCAGAATTAAGTGACCCCTGGAGTGCTCAGGCACTGTTATTGGCTTGCCATGTTTGTGACTGACCAGCACCTCTTACTCAGGATTCTGACCCTGGCATTTTGGTCACTATGGAACATTCTATCTGAGCTGAAGAATAACCAGGAATGTCCCAGAGCATTCAGCCTTCAGAAATGACAACTTCTGGGCTGGAGAGATGGCTTAGCGGTTAAGGCACTTGCCTGCAAAGCCTAAGGACCCAGGTTCCATCACTCTCCAGATCCTACATAAGCCAGACACACAAAGGTGAGGCAAGCACAAGGTCGCATATGCACACTAGGTGGTCTAGAGTGCAGTGGCCCTGGTGTGCCAATACTCTCTCTCTCTCTTGCTCTCGCTGTCTAAGAACAATAAAAATAAATAAATAATGACAACTACTAAGGCTGGAGAGATGCCTCAGCATTTAAAGGCACTTGCTGGCAAAGCCTGAAGGCCTGGGTCTAGTTTCCGAGTAGCCATGCAGAGCCAGACACATGCATCTGGAGTTTGTTTGCAGTAGCAATGGGCCCTGGTGCACCCATTTTTTCCCCTCTCTCTCAAATAAATAAAAATATATTTTTAATTTTTTTGTTTTTATTTTTATTTATTTATTTGAGAGTGACAGACAGACAGAGAGAGAAAGAGGCAGAGAGAGAGAGAGAGAGAATGGGCATGCCAGGGTCTCCAGCCATTGCAAATGAACTCCAGATGCATGCGCCCTCTTGTGCATCTGGCTTGTGGGTCCTGGGGAATCCAGCCTCGAACTAGGGTCCTTAGGCTTCACAGGCAAGCGTTTAACCGCTACGCCATCTCTCCAACCCTAAAAAATATTTTCAAAGCCGGACGTGGTGGCGCACACCTTTAATCCCAGCACTCAGGAGGCAGAGGTAGGAGGATCGCCTGAGTTCGAGGCCACCCTGAGACTCCATAGTGAATTCCAGCTCAGCCTGGGCTTGAGTGAGACCCTACCTTGAAAAACCAAAAAAAAAAAATTTTTTTTTTCAAAAGACAAATACTTATATGAATGAGAAACCTCTGCTTTTATCTCAGTCACAAGAGGCAACACAGTCACGGCTCTGTGCTGGGTCAGCAGAGGACTGAGAGGGGGGCTCCTCGGGCCTGGGGTCCTCAGTGAACCACTTAGGGCTGGCTACATATGTTTACAGATGCAAGGCAGCAAAGACAGCCCACGACTCAATGTCCAGGCCTCACAGGACAGGGCAGAAAAACGGAGTTAAAGAGAAAAGTGGAATGGAATGGGTCAAGGATGCTTCGTCCTACCGAGAGCCGCCAGGAACTCGTGACACCCGGGGAGCCGCCACAGCTGGACGCTGATGGAGACCTGAATGGGAGCCGAGGCGAAGTCTTGCTCTTTCTCCCCAGCCTGGAGCTGGACCAGCACCTGGTGGAGCTGAGGAAGGGACACGTGTGAGCAGTGGCCCTCCCGCCCGCTGCTGGACCAACCTGCCTGAGCCTCCTGTCACCTGTGACTGTCACTGCTCACCACCCTCTCACCTCACAGGTAGCCTTGCAAGTTCCTCGTAAAGTGCTTGCAAGCCTACTGTCCTCTGTGGGAAGTCGTGGGTGGCAGGGCAAGGGGCTGTGGGCAGTAAGGGTGGGTGGCGGTAATGTGGGGGGGAGGAGGCTTCTGGCCCCCATCTCTGCTTCCAGCCTCATGCCTTCCCTGAGCACATAGGAGGCTCTGGGGGTGCAGGAAGGGAGTTAAGGGGGCTGGTGGCCTTCCTCTTTTCTCACGTCCGTCATCTTTCTGCTCTTGGGGTACATGGGGAGGAGGAACGGGACGCTACATCTCATAGCCCGTGTGGTCTGCTCAGGGCTCCGCAGAGGCCCTGGGAATGCTGTGGGGTCTTCCTGCTGCTCACGTCACGTCGGTTCTGCCCCTGCGGTTCTGCTCAGACTCGGAAACTCAAATGAAGGACGCAGAGTGTGTGGAACAGGACAGGGAGCCAGAGCAGAGGAGGGGACAGGCCGCCTGGGCCGGCGGCTCTGCGACAGCACGTGCACAGCGAGCTCGGAGCTGCCGAGGGGCTCGGGGTGGGCGAAGGGGCTCACCTGACAGCAGTTGCTACTTAAAAGTCGTACTCACCATTCCCACCATATTTTTAACAGCCTTCGGCCAGCAGATTATAAGAAAAAGAAAGAGAGAGAAAGAGAGAGAGAGAGAGAGAGAAGAGAGTTTAGACTCAAGCACAGCTGTTATGCACACGAGCTGATCGCTGCCTTAGGAAGCTCTGACCAGGGAGAGGAGCGAGAGGCGGCAGGGACACACAGGAGACAGCCACGCCCAGGCCAGGCACAGTCAGTTAGGGTTCAGGGGCAGCAGAGCCAGGCCTGCCCTGGTTCCAGCAGGTGGGGGCACAGCAGGGTTTCCATAGTGACTCAGCAAGTCAGCCTCGGATGTCCCTGGTGCCCGCAGTCAAGCAGACCCAAAGTCCTTGTGCTCGATGGAGAGGAGGAGGATCTGAACGGCTGGGTTTTCAGACTCTCGGCCCTGCGAGAGTGGGAGTGTAATCCTAGCTGTCTGATCTTGCAGGACAGACACGGAAGCCTCCCGGGCTCTGGGGGTTTTAACGCGCCGTGTTCTTGGAAGTGTCTCTGACGCTACGCAACAGGCAGACGTGGCATGCTTATTACAAAACGAGCAGGGACTCAAGGAAAAGGGCAGGTCGCGGGCTGGTTCTGTGCTCCAAATGGAGGCTGCCACCCACCTCAGGGTGGAGAAGCTTCCAGATACCCGTCAGAGTGCCTGCCTGGGGTGAGGACCAGATAGGACAGCCAGAATGGGACATGGGCGTGTTCCCGCTGAGGTGAGACTGGCTGGCAGGTGTCCCCCACAAGAGTGCACACTTTTCCAAGCAGCTACCCTCCAAGGTGACGGGGGAAACAGTGCTCTGCACTCTGAAAGGGCTGCGGCACGGTGCAGAGGCCCTCCCACGCGCGATGCCGCCCACAGCGTGTCCGGACCTCAGCGGCCTGCAGGACGATGAGGGGAGCGCAAAGCAGCAGCCCCCCCGCTGGGAAGGGGCCTCAGGGTGCTCAGTGCGGTGCTCAGGGGCAGACTGGCCTGTTTCCCCGGGACAGTGGCTATGATAGTGGTCAGTCAGCGGGGACAGCTGGGTGACACAGCAGGGTGCGGGAGAGCACTGAATGCGGGGGGGGGGCTCCCGCGATAGCCTGGACTACAGGGCAGGGCTGTGAGCACTCCACGCTTTGGGGGTCAGTGCTAGAGGATGCTTTGAGGATCTGCCCTCAGGCTCCAGCTGCGTCCTCACTCCTTTCTAAGCACAAAAGGCCGAGAAAGTGGGGGGGGGGTCCTTCACTGACGACCGGTCTGTCTAGCTCTGGCCACTCTGCCCAGCCCCCAGCACGCACCCTGCGCCCGCTCCGCTTACCCGGCTGATGAGCTGCTCGCCCGTCTCCGAGGCTGTGATGAGTTTGCACAGGGCTTGGAGGGCAGGGTTGGGCAGGCCTGAGCCAGGACAGAGGGACAAACATTAACCCAAGGGCCTCTACACCCTTCCTAGGGAAAGGGTCCTAGATGCTCGGCACTGGGGCAGTTTTTGCATAAGCTTGGCTCAACCTTAGGGACACACATCCCGGTGGTGCGGCTCAGGGACACAAGCCTGTGGCCTCTGAGGAAGGGGGAAACAACTTGTCTCGCCACTTCTAGGGACGCTCGTGCCCTGCTAGCTCTGAGGCTGGAATCCTCGTGACGGTGCGGGCCCTGCCACCCAGCAGCCTCTGCCGCCCAGTTCCGCCCGCTCACCCAGCAGGGCCTGGAGGGCGCTGCTGCACTGCTGCAGCCGCTCGCCCGGGTCCGAGGTCGGAAAGAAGACAGCCGCTGGCAGGCCACTGGCAGGGGGGTCAAGCCGGAAGCCCACCGCCGTGAGGAGGGCCTGCCAGCCCGGGATGCCCCCGACTTTGTTCTCCACGCTCTGCTGGGATGTGTACATGGCGTTGCGCTGCCCGTTCTGGATACGCTGCAGAGACTTCTCCACCTGGCGGGGAGCGGGGACAGTCAGAGACGAGGCTGGGCCAACCCTGTCTCTCCCTGCGGGACTTCAGGGAAGCCACCCTAGTGTTGACCGCTGTCACCGTCGCGGTCTGTGTGGGCCAGGCCCGAGGATGTGACATTAGGCCTCTGGCCAGTCCTGGGGCAGGGGAAGGTGCAGGACGTGGCCGTCAGAGCTGCCACCTGAGGCTCCTGCCAACCCCCAGTGCTACAGCAATCTGCCAGAAGCCACCCCAACCCTGCACCTGCTCCCCGCGCTGCAGGCCAGCCCTCAGGCCCTGCCTCACCCCCAGCCAAGGCCCTTCCGCATGTGCGTGTGGTGGCGACCAAAGTCTAGCTGGAGCCTCGAACCTCGGCTTCCCTCCACCCACAGCACCCCTCCTGCCCTCCCGCAGTCATGGCGGGCGCTTAGGGAGGGATTCCCCAGCGACTTGCTCATCATGAATGTCGGGGGCAGCGCACATCTTTTCTCCAGGGAAATCTCAGTCCATCTGAGAGGTTGCACACACGTGCTGTTTCTGCAGGGGCACGGGAGTCCTCCAGGATGTCACCTGAAGTGTTTCTTAGAGGACAATATGCATGCTGCTCTCCAAGGAAGAGGAAGTGTTCACCTACAACTGGCCAGGGGTGAGCAGCCCCTGCTGTCTCTGGGCAGGAGGACGTGCAGACACAGCCTCCTGCAGGAGGAGCGCCAGGGATGGGTAGGAGTTTGGTACGTGAGCCTCACAGCTGCTCAAGAGGTGTGACACGGGGCTGAAGGGATGGCTTAGCGGTTAAGGCACTTGCCTGCAAAGCCAAAGGACCTAGGTTCAATTCCCCAGGACCCATGTAAGCCAAATGCACAAGGGGGCACATGCGTCTGGAGTTCGTTTGCAGTGGCTGGAGGCCCTGGCACACCCATTCTCTCTCTACCCCCTTTCTCTGTCAAATAAATAAATAAGTATTTTTTAAAAAGATGTGTGACATGATGGTGGGAGAGGTGGAGACTCATGGGCCCCTGAGAGGCCTGGCTGGACAGAGGCAGCCTGGGGAGGGGGCAGACCTGTCTGTTGTCTAAGAAGAGCAGTCAAGAAGCCGGGCGTGGTGGCGCACGCCTTTAATCCCAGCACTTGGGAGGCAGAGGTAGGAGGATCACCATGAGTTTGAGGCCACCCTGAGACTACCTAGTGAATTCCAGGTCAGCCTGAGCTAGAGTGAGACCCTAGCTCGAAAAACCAAAAAAAAAAAAAAAAAAAAAAAGAGCAGTCAAGAATGGTGTGCTTTGGGGTGCTGGGGGCCTGAGAAGCTACCCAGTAGTCAGCAGTGCAGCTTCCAGACACAGGTTGGCATTAGCGAGCCAGTCTCCTAGTACCCTCGGAAGCTGTGGCCACAGCAGCCTGCAGCAGGGTCGGGCTGCCTCAGGCCACGGTGCATGGTCCCGCATGCGAATCACCAATGGCCCTGAGGACGCCTCCACACAGACCCTGAGCCCGAGGAAGGGACATGGCTTCTCTGTCATCAAAGTGCACTGAGAGCCACCAGGCCATGGGGTCTAAAGGGCTCTGCATGCGCCTTCCCCATGAGACACAAGGTTCGCTTGGCCAAGGTGACCTGCCTGCCCAGTCCCCAGTCCACTGCCAGCCCCTGCAGGGAGACTCCGCTCCAGTCCTGTGAGGTGAACACAGGCAGCTGGTTACGTGCCCATGCCGTATGGACCCTACCCTGGGCCCAGAACTGGCTAAGTTCTGAATGACTAGAAACTGTCTTGAATTCACGCTGTAGCCAAGGCTGATTTTGAACTACTGATCCACCTGCCTCTACCTCTCCAGAGCTGAGAAGACAGGCATGTGCCACTGTGCCTGCCTGTCACTGTTTGTTGACTTAATTAATATTTTATGTATTTGTTTCTATTATTTTGTGTGTGCAGTATGCACCTGGATGTGCCCATCTGGTTCCCTATGGGCTTGCCTATGGTGGTCAGAGAAGAATGTTGGGGCTCCCATTCCATCACTGGAGTCTCACTGATCCTGGAGCTTGCTTCCCCCGCCCCCACAAGCTCTGTCAATTCTTGTATCTCTGCCCCCCTATGTGCACAGGGTTACAGACTTGCATGGTATGCCCAGCTATTTATGTGGGTCCTGGGAATCAGACTTGGGTCATCTCTCAGGTCTCGTCAGATCCTCATGCTTACACAGAAAGTGCTCTTCAACACTGAGCCATCTCTTCAGCCCTTAACTGATGACTTTTAAATACACGGATGATGTCAAGACTCTCATCCAGGGCTGTCGATTCTGAGGCCAGACAAGGACATGGTAAGAGGCTTCTTCCACGGTCCAGGGGAAAAATCCAGTTAGGAAGTAAGATCTGTCAGATGCTGGGGTCCTGCTGTGTGCTGAGACTCATATTTCCCCCAATCTGTGCAGGGGCCTTGAAATGTCAGTTCTGGGATGGAGAGATGGCTTAGCCATTAAGGCGCTTGCCTGTAAAGCCTAAGAACTCATGTTCAAATCTCCAGGTCCCATGTAGCCAGACACACAGTGACATAAGTGCACAGTGTTGCACATGTGCACAAGGGGGTGCATGCATCTGGAGTTCACTCACAGCAGTTGCAGGCCCTGGTGCGCCCATTCTCTCTCTCTCTCAAAATAAATTAAGAAAAACAGAGCTCTTAGTTCCTCACTCTCTTTTAGGTGGGAAATGGATCTCAGAGCACCAGTGACTTGCCCAATGACACAGGGAAGCCCTAGGGTCCAGTTGCCAGGCATAGGACACCCTGGCCCATGCCTGGTGCTGGGCACCCCTTCCCTGTCTTGCACACTCCTCTGGCTCTCACTGGTACCCTGCCAGCCCTTACCAGGTGCAGCAGTACCCTCAGGGCATCCCGTGCCCGCTCTGGGTGCTGCAGGATCTCTGTCAGTGCCTGGCCGATGAGCGACGAGGGGCTGTTCAGCTTCACATCGCTGCCAATGAGCGTGAAACCTGAGGAGGACACAGAGGTACCTCAGTGGACATGTGGGGCCCTGCCCACCCCTGCTGCCACGGCCAGCTCCTCCCACATGCTCAGCAGAGCTGGTGGGCACGGAGGCCTGTCCCTGTCCTCTTAGGGACCCACAAGTGAGGTGTCCTGCCAACACGTACTAACAGGAGCTGGGTGGTGCCTCCAGAGAAGCCACTGGCCTCAGGCCCCTGAAGTCCCCATGAGAGGCCTTGTGGGCGGGAACTTGGGGTCAGGGACAGTGGCTAGAAGAGCAAGGAAATGTTTCTCCTTCTGTAAGAAGGAGTAGCCAGAGCTGGCAAGAAAGACCAGCTTGGCCAAGCAGCAGGAGCCTGTCCACCCGTCTTTCCCCAGCACTCTCCTGTGAGCAGGCCCTGGAGGACAGGTCCTGAACCACTGAGCAGCCCCAGAGTCCACCTGCCCCCAAGTCCTTCAGGGAAAGGGTCGTCGACGGGAGCAAACATTTCTAAAGTTAACAGGGCGGCTTGGCTCACTCAGAACCGTGGATTCTTGTCCTCAGAGACCTTTCCACTCATGCTGTGTGTGTCGCACCTAGGAAGGCCTGCATGTAACAGAGGATCAGACAGAGGGACGTGCCTCCCATAGAGCCTGCAGGGTGTTCTGTGTGACTATGAAGGGCCCAAGCCCCTTCTGCCCTCTAGGGATGTGGACAGGACAGGGGCCACGTGATGAGAACAGCATGGAACGACTTGTGCATGGTCAAGCCACAGTCCTTGTGCCGCCCAGGCTGGAGGCGAGGGCTGACCAGAGGAGGCACAACACGGCCTGTGGCAGCAGCTGTTGCTCCTGCCTCGGGGACACCGAGCTGAACAGGGGAGAAGTAATGTCCATGGGTCACACGGCTCCGTCTACGTCTGCCGATGGGCAAGACAAGGTGCCTTTCTGTGGGCACAGGTGAAATGACAGTGCCCTCGCTCTGGGGGTCAGTGGCTACCCTGACTCTGTGGGAAACCCTTCCTTGGATGATGGTGAGGGTTTTGGTGCCTGCCTCTCTGCTGCCCTTCCTCCTCTTCCCCAGCTGCAGTATGTGGGGGGCTGGGAGGACCCTACCTGCCCAGTTGGAGGGGTGCGAGAAGGTCTTGCTGCCCTGCACCACCTTCATGGCCTCTCCCAGGGCGGCGCTGGCCTTCAGGCCGTTCAGCAGGGAGGAGTAGAAGGCATGGATGAACATCTTGGAAGCGGCCACGGGCACCGGCCACAGAGCCACAAGGACGCACTGCGCGCCGGCAGCTAGAAAGGCCCGCGTCAGTGCCACCACGCCATCGGCCGTGACCCGGCTGTTGGCCTCCTGGGCAGATCCGAGCACCACCAGCTTCACTGGCAGCCGCAGGTCCAAGAGGTCGGCGGCCGTGAGCAGCAGCTCCCGCAGGGGCGGGCAGTCCGAGAGGCTCTCCCCGTCGCTGGCGTCATCCTGCACCCGCAGGGACTCGGGGATCGTGTACGGGTGCCCGAAGGAGCCCTTGCTGCTGGCGGAGTTGCCATCCGCACTGGGCGTGAGGACCAGGGCCGACAGCTTCCAAGAGATGTGGGTGGCAAAGTGGACGCATTCGGCCTGGGTCAGGGCACTCATGACCCGCTCCTTGGTGGCCACGCTGCCCACCAGGGGCTGACATCCCAGCAGCTCGGACACCATGTAGGCCTCCTCCTCGGCTGACGGCATGGGTCCCCACAGCCACCTGTCCATCACGGCCGACGGCAGCTTGGGGTTGCCTATGACGGCCGCCATTGAGTTGGAGCTGGAGTACGCGGGCAGGGTCTTCCTCAGGTGGCACTAGTGGGAGAAGACAGCAGTGAGACCACAAGACCCATGCATCTCGGGAGCACCAGTTTCCCCAAGGAATGCCATTCACCCTAAATTTTCGGCAATTTTGTGACTCAGGTGCCTGACTTCTGAGGGGTCATGCCTGCCATGAGGAGCTCTGGAGAACAGTGGGGACTGTGAGCCGGGGGCACTTCTTTGTGTCAAGTCCTGAGAGGGGCCACTGTGGGACAGGTGTGGACCAGCCAGCCAGCCTGCCACCACCTCAGATGCCCAGATACCAAGTACCAGCTCCCTGCTCCCATCAGAGCAGAGGCTTTGGAAGGGCCCACAGCCCAGTGTCTAGCACGCTGTGTGAGCCAACAACGCCACTGCGGGGGTCAGTGCTGGAGACACCAGCTCACTTCACATGTAGGGCCTAGAGTCAGCCATGGAAACCTGAGAAACCTGGAGAAATTATTTTTCTTCTCTCTGAAGCGATTCTGCCCTTGAGAAATGTATACGACCAACAAAGTCAAGATTAGGATCCTCAGCGGGACGTGGTGACACACACTTTTAATCCCAGCACTTGGGAGGCAGAGGTAGGATAATTGCTGAGTTTGAGGCCAGCCTGGGACTACAGAATGAATTACAGGTCAGCCTCTGCTAGAGTGAGACCCTGCCTCAAAAAAACCAAACCAAAACAACAACAAAATTAGGATCCTCAAGCCGGGTATGGTGGCGCACACCTTTAATCCCAGCACTCGGGAGGCAGAGGTAGGAGGATCGCCTTGAGTTTGAGGCCACCCTGAGACTCCATAGTGAATTCCAGGTCAGCCTCAGCTAGAATGAGACCCTAACTCGAAACAACCAAAAAGAAGAAAAAAATTAGGATCCTCAAAACCTCAGAGGCAAAAAGTGACCCCATGGGAACCATGCTAGTGACCACGGGTAACAAAGAGGTCCTGTGGGAACAGCTTGTGCCCCGGGCCTGGAGCCTGGGGTCGTGAGCCCAGCCCTCCTGCACCGAGGAGCCCCGGTGCCCGGGACACCCCCGCGGGGCCGCGCGTTACCTTGGAGTGTGGGTTGAGCGAGCGGACGGCAGGCACAGCGATGAGAGTGAAGCGTTCGTAAAGGTACTCGTTGGAGGAGCTGCCCTTCAGGAGAGCGAAGGGCACGAGGTAGAGTTCTCCCTCCAGAACCAGGACCAGCTGCCGGTGCCGGCCCACGGGGCCGCTGGAGTGCATCAGGCCCTGCGGAGCAAGCACAGCGGCTGACCTAGATGTGGGCCCACCGCCACCCTGGAAAGCCGCCTGAGGGGGAGGCTGGCAGGCTGTGGTGACTGGGGACATTGCCCCGTAGAAGCGTCACCAAGTGGCCTGCCAGCCTCATCTTCCATCTGCCTTCCAGGCTTCCATCGGCCTGGGTGGGTGGTGGGAGGCAGAGGGTGACGGGACAGTCTCTCGTGGTCTGAAGGTGACTAGAGTCCTCAGCCTGAAGGGCTCTGGCTGTAGCGAGAGGGCAGGGGCCAGTAGATCCAGATGTTTCCCCAAGCGGCTGGGAATGAACTCAGATCAGCTGCCCCGGGAGCTCTGCATAGGGCGGAGGTGGGGGGGGGGGCAGAGGGCTCTGCTGATGCTGTGACCCCAGGAGCGTGGTGTAGTCCCAGCAAGAACTCCACTTGAGCCAGCAGCACGCTCCTCATTTTGAGGGGCACAAGGCCTAGAAGTGGAGAGAGGATGGAGGATCTGGGGGCCAGAGAACATGGGGTGGGTGCACAGCAGCAGGCTCCACTCATCGCACTCCTCGGATGCTGGTCCTTCCAAGGGACCCTGGTAGACACTGAGGCTGTGACCCAGGAAGAGGAGGAAAGGCCAGCTGTAAAAATGACCAAGCAGCCAGGTGTGGTGGTGTGCAATCATAATCCCAGCACTTTGGAAGCCGGAGGCAGGGGTATTGTCATGAGTTGAAGATCAGCCTCAGCTACAGTGTAAGTTTCTGTCTTTAAAAACCATGGCAAGGGGGCTGGAGGGATGGCTTAGTGGTTAAGGAGCTTGCCTGCAAAGTCAAAGCACCCAGGATTGATTCCCCAGGACCCACTTAAGCCAGATGCACAAGGTGGCGTGGCGCATGTGTCTGGAGTTTGTTTGCAGTGGCTGGAGGCCCTGGAGCGCCAACTCTCTCTTATAAATAAATAATAAACATAACTAAAAAAAAAATTAAAGCCGGGCATGGTGGCGCACGCCTTTAATCCCAGCACTCGGGAGGTAGAGGTAGGAGGATCACCGTGAGTTCAAGGACACCCTGAGACTACATAGTGAATTCCAGGTCAGCCTGAGCTAGAGTGAGACCCTTCCTCGAAAAACAAAACAAAAAAAAATTTAAAAACCATGGACCAAGGAAAGGAAGAGGGAGAGAAAGAAAGGGAGAGGGAAGGAAGGAGGGAAGAACCATCCAGCCGACAGGAAGTGTAAGCGACTGTTGCAGTGGGGGCGGGGCGGGGGCTGTGGGCGGAAGGTCGTCTGCAGACAGCCTGACACGGGGCAGGGCTGGCTCCAGGGTCCAGCGGGCTTCCCGCCTCCTGTGTGTCCTGGTGGGGCTGACAGGCTGGGCCCTCAGGAGGCACATGTGCTCGCCCTGACCCAGCTGCCTGCTGCCCGGGGAGCCTGGCTGAAGGTGGCACAGACACTTGCTAACCCAAAGTGACATGTGCCTGGCGGGGTCGTCAGCCTCTACAAATCCACGCGGTTTAATATATATATATATATATATGTATATATACATATACATATCTACATTGAAAGGAAGTAGAAATTAAAATGATTTGGCCAGTTTCCTTCCTGGCTTTCCAAGCTGTTCCCTAAGGAGAGCTAAATAAATGAGTCACTGGGCCACCAAGGAAGGTTTGGCGATCACGGTGTCCCCAGACTGCCCGGGGCCAGTGGGGGTTCCCACAGGGTAAACAGAGCTGTCGGCGTGGAGCCCTGCTTGCAGCGAGCGCTGGGCCTGGGGTTCCCGCTGGAGCTGCAGGTGACCCTGAAGGATGGGTCAGTGTACAGCTGACCGGTGGTGGATTAGCAGCTGGGACAGGGACGACCATGAGGGCTCAGCCCACCTGGCACATGCTTGGGGTTGCGGAGTCACAGGCACCGTGATCAGACGCCTGCCCAGGCCTGTGGGGCTGTCCTGGGCGTCTGCTGTGCAAGCCTCAGTCAGGCTCCACCACAACCCTGATGTCTCTGGGACATCAGGCCTCCTGTGGGCCCGTCTCCAGCCATGGCGGCACCCAGTGCATGTGAGCCAAACCGGGTAGGGCTTGGGGCACGGCGGGGGGGCATAGGTTGGAAGCGGCTCAGAGCGAACACACGCTGGCAGGGTCCTTGGCGGGTCTCTGCTAAGTTCACCTGTGACATCGGATCTGAGCCACAAGCCCAGAGGTGACGGTGGCCATGTTTCCCGGATGAAGCTGTGGGTTTCTCCAGCCCTCCTTCCCTCCTTGGAGAACTGCCCCTGTGGCCCAGCTGTTGGAAGGAGCAGTTCCCCCACCGGCCCCCCACCAGCACCACTTAGACCATGGGAGACTGGGTGACTTAGGACACAGGCCTGCTCACAAGTTTACAGTGACATGCTTAGAAAAACCAAGTGAGGGCCAGGCATGGTGGCGCACACCTTTAACCCCATCATTTGGGAGGCCGAGGTAGGAGGATCACCATGAGTTCGAGGCCAGCCTGAGACTACATAGTGAATTCCAGGTCAGCAAGACCTTACCTTGCAAAACCAACAGATAAATAAAGGAAAAGAAAAACCAAGTGTGCACAGGACATGCCATTGCTTTGTAAGACAGTGGCATTGAGTGTAACACGAGGGTGCAGAAGTCAGACTGTGCAGGGCCTTGGCTGGGGCAGGTGACCCCTCACGGGCCACAAGGGTCTTCTGTCTATTTCTGGCTGAGAAAGCTATTGCAAGGATGCCCCCGGAGTAGCCTGTGTCATGAATGTGGGCCACTTGGTGACTCAGACCAAGCAACACAAGTTGAGAGGAGTGGGGACAAGGTGACTTGCCTTGAGGATGTGGTGACCGGAGACCTCGGGAGAGGAGGGCAGAGCTTGTACTCCTAGCTGGAGAGAGACGGAGGGTCCACTCTGAGCCTCGCTCCCAAAGTCTAGGTCTGCACTCTCCCGGGACAGTGCACTGTGGCTGGCACGTGTGCACAGCCCTGGCTCTATGGGACCTTGTTCTGGCTGTGTGTGGGGGGAGGCAGGGAATGGCCACGCTTATGCTCTCATCGGTGTGTGACTCACGGGGAGGTGGGCCAGCTGACAAATGCCACTTGGGTAGTGTGGGAAGTTAACATGAAGACAGGGTGGACACGCTGCCCTGCCCTCGCCTGTGTCCACTGCTTGGGTCACAGGCTCGACCATATCCAAGGTGGATTAGAAGGCAAGAGAAGGGGAGGTGTCGATGGCTCTCAGATACTGACTGCATGGAGGGCGGACCACAAAGGAGCTTCATGGGTGTGTGGCTGGGGAAGGACCGGCTCCTTCTGCCACCTTCGCTTTGAGAGAGAAAATGTACTGGCCGTTGTACTTCGCTGGCACGTAGGAGTCCAATCGAGCCCACTGGAGACAGGGAGCTCCCAACCCCCGAGGTTTCCAGAACAAGACAAGAATAAGCCAGGCAGGCAGCGCCAGGGGAAGGCCGTGTGTGCAGAGCCTCCTGTGGCCGACGCAAGGACAGCCTGCAAAGGGAAAGGCTCCCCTTTCTGAGGAGTGGAGGGTCCCTGGAGGCACAGCTGTTGCCTGTTCACCGCTCCTCACCCCCAGTCCTTCAGGCATTTCTCAGGTCAAGGGCTCTGTCAAGAGGGGACACTGGCGAGGCAGCCACTCTGTGAGCCTCGGGCAGGCAATGTGAGGATGTCCCTGCAGAGCCTCACAGCCAGAGGGGACCAGAAGGCCACTTCTTGGCCACTGGGCCATCAATTCCCTTCCCAGAACCCTCTCCATCCTAGTGGCTCGTGGCTGTTGGTCCACGTGAACGTTGAGGTGATTTAGTGGTGGCCGTGGCCATGGCCATGTGGTGTGTGCTGACCACAGCGTCTTTGTGCATGTCCATCCCTGGGCGTGCTTCTCTAGTGCTTCCCCGGACCAGAAGCTCCTTCGCTAGCTGACGCATCTCACCACCCCTCCTGCCGGCACCTGTGCCAACTGCCTCCTGACTAGACCAGCGTGATGAAGGCTGTGATAGTGGACCAGGGAGGGAGGGTGTGTTCTGGAGCAGAGATCTGGGCATGAGGAGAGGCCTTTGCCACGGGTGTGCCAGTTGGCTGGTGGGCACTCTCTGTAACCTGGCATCAGCAGTACCCCTACTTCCCTGCAACTCAGCTCCCAACTGCACAGGACAGTGTTAATACCCCTTCCTCACAGGACGGTGCCACATGGCTCATGTGGGTGAAGTTAAGTTCGTGGCTGTCTGGCAGGGCTTGGGACATTGGCACAGCCTGTCACTAGTGTGGCTCGTGTCTCCTGGGCATCCATCCTGTCTGTCCTGTGCAGTCAGCCTCATGGTCTCTGTGGGGCTTCCTGCTGCAAATTCCAGCCCAGAAACTGGGAGAGGCGGATGTCCTCACATCGCCACCACACACGGTGATTTGCTGCGCCAACAGGCAGCCAGGGCACCGAAGCCAGCAGCACTCCAAGCCGGGCCCAGACCCTGAACATTGGAGGGGAGGTGTGTTCCGATCTTGTGCCATCGGAGGGTTGGGTGCATAGGTCCCATGCGTGTGGAGATCCCGAGCTCTGCAGAAACATCACATGTTAGGTCACACAGGTCCTGGATTTGGCTTGAGAGACCTGTGCCCTGTGTGTGACTCTGGGAGAGATAGCCCTGGGTCTCCGGGGAGCTCACGGGGCCTCCTGGGTGCCTGCACAGGTGGCTTCAATCCTGCTGGCAGCTCATTGGTCACCACCTTCGTTTCCCCTCCTCATCAGCTGGGAAGTGCCTGCCGTCTTTGGGTGGCACCCCTCCTCATTGGAATGTCACCACAGGCATCCCAGTCAGAAACCAGTTAGACAGCGGGCAGTGGGGCTGAGCCCTCCAGGGCCTTGTCCTCCCGTCTAGACTCTCCGGAGAATCTGGGTTTCGTTGTTTCCACAGACGTAGTCCTTGGCTGCTTTGGAGCCAGCAGTCTTGCCCCTGCTGCGCCTGCCCTGGGGCGAAGCCACTCCTCTTCTGGAGTTTTGCAAGGCACCAAGGAAGCCCTGGAGCCATTCCAGTGAAGAGCCAGGAGAGGCAGAGGCCAGATCCCTGGCCGAGCTAGCCCCTGGCTCTGCTCCCCTGGCAGGCCTCGAGCCACCTTGAGTGGGTGCCAGTGTTTAGGCGGCACACAGGTACCCTCTGCCAGTCAGTGCTTGGCCCCTGCCCGGAAGTGGAGGCAAGCAAGCTGTGCCTCTGTTCCTGACTGGAGTCACCGCTCTTGTTCTCTGTACGATGGCTTTGGATTGCAAGACGTCACAAGGAAGACACGGAGGCCAGATAAAGCCAAGATGAGGACGAGACGCTACGGCAAGACCACAGCCCAAGGTCCAAAAGGCCCCTGAAGCTGTTGGTCGGCCACACATCTGCCTTGGTGGCCGCAGTGCCTGGCAGTGGATGAAACCCCTCTGCAGTAGTGCACTGGTGGAGACCCAGGCTGGGGGTCACCACAACGCCTGAGGGTACGTCACACACACACAATGCTGGCCGCAGCGTGAAACTCTAAGCTTCCCTCAAGACGCCACTGTTAGCAGGTGGTTGGAGCCTTCGGGCTGCGGGGACAGGCCTGGTCGCTCAGCACCGGCAGCGCCCAGGTCCGAAGGGCTGCTTTCTGTCCTCCGCGCTGCTGTGATACAAACGTGCTCCAGTCTCGCTTACTCTAAACTCTCGCAACAGTTCCTGGGTGACATTTTCCCCTGGGTATCAGACAGGGCTTGACTTAACACTTGCTGATGGCTTGTGTGCACATGTAACTGGCTCCTCAGACAGGGGACACGCTCACCCGTCATGACAGCAAAGGACAGCACACTTCCAGGAACATCGCGACAGTTTCCCTTAAGCCAGATTAAATCAAATGCTGGTGTGTGCCCACGGTGAACTCTTCTGCCCCACTTTCCATACGGGCTGCCCCAGTCCCCTGGCAACAGGACCACGGCCAGACAAAGGCAGTCGCTCAGATGGTGACATGCCCTACGTGCAGAAGCTAATCACATTAGTCAGAGTGAGGGCTTGATGTGCCGCCTCTGAGAATGCGGGAAGCGGTCCCTGCACGTCTGACAGCTGACAGCGTGACGCCCGGCCGTTGGCGGTGTCATGCCGCCCTCTGGTGGTCTCTGGGGTGGTTCGGTGTGTTTGCAAGAGAAGATGCCAGTAGAAGCCAGGCTCCTGCTCCAGGACAGCCAGAGAGGGGAGAGGGGACCCTCCTGGAGATGAAAGCTCACCATGGCTGACCTGCCCACCCTCAGCCCAGCTTTGTGGCCACCTCCAGGTTTGTATGTTGTGCCTGTGCCATGCCCATTTGCTGAATGAATGACTGAAACTCTCAGGGAAGGGCTTTGTTGAAACACAATGGGTCCTTTTCTTCTTTTGGGTTTTTCAAGCTAGGGTCTCGCTCTAGCCCCGGCTGATCGGGAGTTTACTATGTAGCCTCAGGCTGGCCTCGAACTCACAGTGATTCTCCTACCTCTGCCTACCAAGTGCTGGGATTAAAGGCGTGAGCTGCCATGCCTGGCTCTATGTTTTCAATTAATTTTGAGACAGGTCTCTTCAAGTTGCCTGGTGTGGCTGAAAACCCCTGGACTCAAGCAGTTCTGACATAGGCTCTGAGTGCTGGGTCTCTGGGCATGGGTACAGTCCCCGGCTGCGTGGATGGCTGTGGTCAGTCAGGGGGTAACCCTGGGTCTCTCACAATTTACCTCAGGTCACTCAGGGGGGAACCCTTGGCTCTCTCTCCGTTTACCTCAGGTCAGTCAGGGGGTAACCCTGGCTCTCTCTTCGTTTACCTCATGTTAGTCGGGGGTAACCCTGGCTCTCTCTCCGTTTACTTCAGGTCAGTCAGGGGGTAACCCTGGCTCTCTCTCTGTTTACCTCAGGTCAGTCAGGGGGGAACCCTGGCTCTCTCTCCGTTTACCTCAGGTCAGTCGGGGGTAACCCTGGCTCTCTCTCCGTTTACCTCAGGTCACTCAGGGGGTAACCCTGGCTCTCTCTCCGTTTATCTCATGTTAGTCGGGGGTAACCTTGGCTCTCTCTCCGTTTACTTCAGGTCAGTCAGGGGGTAACCCTGGCTCTCTCTCTGTTTACCTCAGGTCAGTCAGGGGGTAACCCTGGCTCTCTCTCTGTTTACTTCAGGTCAGTCAGGGGGTAACCCTGGCTCTCTGTCCATTTACTTCAGGTCAGTCAGGGGGGAACCCTGGCTCTCTCTCCATTTACCTCAGGTCAGTCGGGGGTAACCCTGGCTCTCTCTCCGTTTACCTCAGGTCACTCAGGGGGTAACCCTGGCTCTCTCTCCGTTTATCTCATGTTAGTCGGGGGTAACCTTGGCTCTCTCTCCGTTTACTTCAGGTCAGTCAGGGGGTAACCCTGGCTCTCTCTCTGTTTACCTCAGGTCAGTCAGGGGGTAACCCTGGCTCTCTCTCTGTTTACTTCAGGTCAGTCAGGGGGTAACCCTGGCTCTCTCACCATTTACTTTAGTGGCTTTAAAGAAGTTTCGTTCCAAGTGTCATTTGAAGCAATCAAGCTCCTCCATTGTGCTCAAATGGCCATCTCACAAAGTAATCTTTTGTAGATACCAGGAGCCACAAAATACTTCTGACCTTGAAATGAGTCCGCTGTGGTGGACACAGTGCCCTGGCAGCTGTGGGAAGTGGCACGGATCTGGTGACTGGGTCCCAAACCAGCTCTTCGAAGGTACTGCTCTGATCACTGTTGAACTCGTTAAATGTGTGAGTCCATCCGTTTCTCCCTTCCACGAACCCTTGGAGGAGCTTGAGGATGTGTGGGTGAGACAGGATGGCCACACACCAGTTAGCATGTTGTCACTCTTCAAGTCACGGGGAAAGGTCTATGGGAGAATGTCTGATACAGTGTGCTGACGTCACGCCATCAGACTCTCCTCTGGGCGGCTGGGGCGGCTTCCCTCCTGCGTGGAGACTGGAGGCCTCCCGCCTGCCCTGTGGCTCACCTACTTATGCTCACTCCGGCCACCACCCGGCTCCACTTAGAGGCCACCGTCCAGCTGTGGGTCCCTGCAGGCATGCCCGCTAGGCTTCTACGGCGGGGCACCGAGGACTCTAGGTCCAGCGCTCCTTGGGAGCGGCCCTTCTCCCAGCTTCCGGCTCTCAAAGAACCTCCTGTTGACCACAGGTGGCCACAAAGCCCATCAGCTGGTTTCCTCCTGGGCCTTCCTGCTTTCTGTGTGGAACTAGACCAAATGCGAGTGAGGCTTTGACAGAGCCCGTCTCTGTACTGCCCTGCACCAGCCCCCATGCCAGCTGCCGGGGGCATGGAGCTGAGGGATGGCTCTGCCCTTGGGGAGCGTGGCAAAGCCACAAAGAAGATAAAGACAGGCAGGCCAGGCCCTGAGTCCCGAGTGTCACCGTAGTAGAGAAGACCTCTAGGTGTGCGGATGTCCAGGGTACAGGGGGCTGGCAAGGGGGCTTTGGGATGACGAAGGCTTCGCTTCAGCTGGGGACAGCGATGGTGAGGAGACTGCTGGGTGGTGGTGACAGTCACAGGCTCCCCTCCTGCGCCCCACCCATCGATTCTACATGAATGCAGCGTAAATGCAGGACGCTGGATGCAGGGTCTCAGGAGGCCCGAGTGAGTGAGGAATGGAGGGTCCTAACACCCACTGGTGAGGCCAGGGGAGCGAGGAACACCGAGCTGTGCTGAGGAGAGTGGGGACAGGGCACTGAGGCCGTGTGTGTGGAAAGGGAAGCGGGCGGCAGCGGAGAGACAGGAACAAGCGGCTGAGGCGCTGGGCCTGCTGTCACTGTGAGCTGGAGCGCACTTGGCAGTCACGGCCACCTGATAACAAGAGGGTCTGAAGAGGCACCGGATGTCAGGAAGGGTCGGGAGCCAGGATGGCTGGCCTCCCAGGGCAGGATGAGAAGGTCTGGGCCTTTGCTGGACAGGTGATCACATCAGGAGGCCATCGTGGGAAAGCTTGGGGGGGGCCCTTGAGGAGGGGCTGGACACAGTAGCTAGTCCTCACCAGGTGCCAGTCACTGTGTAGCACCCCGTCCCCCAGCACACTTTGTGGGTTACTTTCTTCCACCCCTGTGCTAACCTGACACGCCTAGTGGGACGGTCCTCACTTCCCACTGAGAACTCATGTTAGGAGGGCAAGTGCCATGGCCAAGGTCGCCCATTAGGAAAGGGCAGTGCCCGGCGGAGTTCAGTGCTGCCAGAAAGACTAAAGGCAGAGCCCCAGGGCACCAGCAGGAAGAGCAGATCCTCACAGCTGTTTGGCTAGCTGAGATAGTTCTGGAAGGCTGGGGAGGGACAGAAGAGGCCCTTTCTGGGGACAGAAGAGTCGTGATTGTGTGGTGGTTTTCCTCCAGGACTGTGGCAGGTGTCTTCAGCACCTGACAGTGTCCAAGGCCCAGGGGAAGGGCAGGGTCACTCTCCCAGAGAGCCCAGCCCCAGCTGTGGGGGAGGGGCACCTGGGAGAGAAATAGAACGAGGCGGGAGGCGTTCCTGCTGGTCCCGAGCCTTGAAGCCTGCAGGGAGCATGCAGAGACACCGAGGCCGGATGCGCCCAGCCTGCGTGGAGCAGAACTAGGACTTGAACCCAGACCTGCCAAGGTGACGCGCAGGACCTCGAGTGCAAGCCGCCAACTGCGAAGCCACCCTGCTTGAGCGCTCAGGTGTGGAGTGTGGCGCTGGGCAGGAACACGGGTTATGGGAGAGCTCTGGCTGTCCCTGCAGCCCACCTTCATGTCTCGGGAGGACACGCACGGGGCACTGAGCAGTAAAATGATGTGTCCTGATGCTAAGGAGCCATTTGCCCCTGGCAGGCACTTACCCCTTCCATGGGCGCGATGAGCAGATCGTAGAGGGCGCGGAGCGGGGACTTGGCCAGCGGGCTCTGCCTCCTGGGGAGAGAGGAGGTCCCGTCCTTGATGGGTGACACGGTGCTGCTGAACAGGCTTGTCATGCTCTGGCAGCTTCTGGAGAGACAGGGCGGAGGCAGGAATCAGGCTCCCCCGCCACTGCTCGGGCGGCCAGCCTCCCTCCCAGCTCCAGCTCCTCCTCAGCCCTGGCAGGTAATTTGCACACCACGCCGGGCACGGCCAGAAGCGGCATGGCAAGCCAGCTGCCCGGGAACACACATTTCTATGGCGTTTGAGACGTCACCAGCGTCCCAGAGTGCCGGACGAAGGAGTTAATTCCACCCTGCAGAGAGCAATTGTGCACAGGCAAAAGCAAGGACCAGGCTGGGTGAGTATACAGCCAGTAGGCTGGCAAGAAGACGACATTCAGTGCCAATGAACTCCCGACCAAGGAGAGTGTGCTGGCCCTGCCCTGGCTCTACCCGGCCACTGGGCACCTGCCCGAGCCCCATCCGGAGCTCCCTCAGCTTCCTGGAGGGACAATGGGAGCTGCAGGCTAGATAGTGCCTGCGGGTGGGTGGGCTCGTGTGGCTATGGGGGGGGGGCTTTATCAGTACAGGACTCCAGAGGTCACGCCCCCAACGGTTCACTGACTTTCGCCGATTCATTCAGAAAATGTTCCTGGGTAGCAGCTGTCTCTTTCGGCATGGTCACGGTCTCTGAGGACCTACAGGGCACCAGACACAGGTCATCCTCCGGTGAGGGACACAGGGACCCGCCTGTCAGCCTGGCTTGTGTGGCTTTAGCACACCACCTGGTGGCATTCTCTGTGGGCCTGCTGGGGGTCAGTGCCCTCTGAGCCTTGGTCTAGACAGCACTCTGGAGGTTCCCCTGCGCGTGTGAGTGCGTGTGTGACAGGACCACCGAGGGCAACGCGGCAGCAGGCTGCAGTGAGAGCTCTGCCGAGTGGGCATGACAGGCGCAACTGCTGCCTGAGGGCACAGCTGAGGAGCTCTCCTTCTGGGGGCGGGTGAGACACCGCAGAGGCCATCCCGTGCCCGCGTGTCTCCCGGCTGTGGCCTCCATGCTCCTCCGATCTCTGCACTGACCTAGATGCTGAGCCCAGAGCCCCCTCAGCCCCCTACTGCTCTTGGGGGGGCACACAGCTCCGGGGAGCCGCTCTCCTCTGCGACAGGGCGCGTGCAGGCGACTCTGGCGTGACGCTCACTACACCGCAGACATATGTTACAAAGAGCACTTCTCCCCTGAAGAAGAGACGGCCACATGGCTCTCCAGAGCTGCCACCGCGTCCTGACACAGGGCACATGCCTAGGCCTGCGTGGTGGCTTGCTCTCCTCACTCAGCGAGCGTGGCCCTCAGGGAAGGGCACCTCCCACTTCACACCCTTGACAGGCACAGTGCTGGGGACCTTCAGGGGGTGCCACGCGTCCAGCAATATGCTGCCTGGGTCCGTTTTCACCCTGACAGCTTGTAGGGGGCGGCTGCAACGCTCGCAGACCGAGGAAGGCCAGGGCCTCGCTAAAGGGACAGGAGCCTGGGGTGGGGGGAGGGGCAGGGGCTGTCTGGAGGCCAAGGGGGTGTCCCAGGGTAGAGGTACCCCAACAGTGGTGGCCGCGTGTGGAGTACAGCATAGTGCCAGGGCCCACCGGTGTCCTGCTGCCCTCCCTCTGGCTCTGCCTTAAAAGCCTGGCGCTTCTGTGGCCCAGAAGCAGCAGCGATCCCTCGAGTATCCCTTAGGGGTCCTGTCACTCATCCCTGCGGGTCCTTACAGAGTCCTCTGACTCTGAAGACCAAGAACGGGACTTCTCACCGAGCAAACCGTCCAGCAGGTGGCGCTGGCTCACCGTCCAGGAGGCCACTTCCTGGGAGCCCCACGTGTGCTGACAGCTCGGCCCCAGGCAGAGGCTTTGCTCCTGCTGCCTCCCAGCAGCCTCGGCTCTGCCCCTCCCATCTGCTCCCTGCGGTACTGGGCTCTTCCTGCTCGTTCCATTCAGGGGACTGGACAGGAGCCCGCCGGGCAGTCAGAGGGCGGCTCACCTCATACCCCCAAGGAACAGGGAAGGGGAAGAGAAGACAGGACTGTGGTGAGTGGCCTGCTCAGCGGTGTGGCCCAGCAGCAAGGGCTCTGCATTTCCAACAAACCTGTAAGGGTCTTGCTCCTTGTGGGTGCTCACGAGGAACCCCCCCAGAGCTATGCTGGTCAGAGCTGCCCATATGCAGAGGGTGCTGTGTGAGGACACTGAAGGCTCCCGGAGTGGCATTGGAGAACAGCGCATGTGTGAGCATCGCAAGGCCACTGAGCACTTGTGTGTGTGTGTGGGGGGGGGGGTCAGATGGATGGGGTCTGAGAGGTTAAGCCTCTGACTTGAGTCTGACAGATCTAGACCCTAAGCTGACTCTTGTCACTTTGTCACTTTCTAGCTGTGAGGCCCCGGGCAGCTGACTTACCTTCTCTGTGTCTCCTTGTTACAACAGAGCCCTCACAGGTGTCAGAGGGAATGACTGAGAACCCAGGGAGCTAAGCACTGCATGGTGCTGCATGCTTGGAACTGCACGGTGCTTCATGCTTGGTACTGCATGGTATTGTGTGCTTGGTACTGCATGGTGCTGCGTGCTTGGTACTGCACAGTGCTGCGTGCTTGGTACTACATGGTATTGTGTGCTTGGTATTACATGGTGCTTCATGCTTGGTACTGATGGTGCTGCGTGCTTGGAATTGCATGGTGCCTCGTGCTAGGTACAGTATCAGCCCATGTGCATGGCTGTCTTCTCCTTGCCAGTGGGCTGTTGGGTGATCTAACATCTGTGTGAGTCCTGATGGTGGCCCCGTCCCTTATTCCCTACCTCACGCCTCCTTCTCCCACACTTCCTGGCTTCTCTCTCTGTCCTCCCCTTCTCCCTTCTGCATTCATTAGTGAAGTAGTACCCGGACCCCACTTAACAGCAGCATCGTGCTCAGCACCTTGGGGGGCCAGAGAGAAACTAGACCTGCTCTCGCCTTGGATGGGTGTGTAGCCTGAGAGACGAGAGCCTGACGTCCCTCAGAACAAACAAGGAAGTGGACAGTGTCCTTGCACCACAGAAAGTGCCAGGGAATTCCAGATAAAAGACAGGTCGTTCCCAGCTAGGATGGCCGGGGTGGCCTGGGGACAGAGACAGATGTGCATGTGTGTGTGCGTGTCAGAGACAGGGAGACCCTTAGGAAAGCCCTCTCTGGCCGTGTCCAGTGCCAAGCAGAGGCCCTGAGGCAAGAAAGGTAGGTGCAGGTCTCCTGTAGGTCAGAGCAGAGGGGACAATGCAGAGTGGGAAAGATGGCAGGTAGGGTAGTGACCACCTGGCCCACTGGGAGAGAATAAGGTGCTTGAGCTGAGGTCTGGTGACCGGCAACCTGCCATGGGGTAGGGGCGGAGTCACTCCTGGTGAGGGGCACACCCCGTGCCTGCCACCCATCTGTTGGGAGGCCTGTGATGGCATCTCGCTAAGCACCAGACATCTTGCAATGGAAGCTTCTCCCAGGATTACAATACACCAGTTTCCTGTGAACAGTGAATGCTGAGGGAGCAGGTGTGGGGACAGACAGAGGGATGGAGGACCAGAAGAGAGTGGGACACAGCACAGACCCAGCAGCAGATCCATCTGGGGCTGTTGGTTGCTGGGCATGGGGTGCAAACACTAGCAGGCTTGGGGAGTTCAGGGCTTGGGTCCCTAGAAGCTTCACTGGGCTAGGCTGTGGTAGTCCCTTTCCAGTCTTGACTGTCTCATGCAGCCCTGGGCCATTGTCACCCCAGACTGAGGCCTGGAAGGTCCACATGGTGCTGGCTGAGCCGTCAAGCAGGAAGCTGGCCTGTGCCTCTGACCGTAGGCATGTGCAGGTAGAGACCAGAGGTCAGTATTGAGTATCTTTTAAAAAATATTTATTTATTTACTAGAGAGAGAGGAAGAGAGAGAATGAGTTCATCATGGCCTCTAGCCACTGCAAATAAACTGCAGATGCATGCACAACCATGTGCATCTGGCTTTAAGTGGGTACTGGGGAATCGAACCTGGGTCCTTTGGGTTTACTGGTAAGCGCCTTAGCCGCTAAACCATCTTTCCAACCCAGCATTGAGCCTAGTATTATGTGACTACTTCTCACCTTACATTTTTGTTTGTTTGGTTTTTCAAGGCAGGGTCTCACTCTAGCTCAGGCTGACTTGGAATTCGCTATGTAGTCTCAGGGTGGCCTCGAACTCATGGCGATCCTCCTACCTCTGCCTCCCGAGTGCTAGGATTAAAGACGTGTGCCACCACGCTCAGCTTCACCTTACTTTTTGAGACAGGGTCTCCCACTGAACCCAGAGTCCACGAATTGGGCTGGACCAGCTAGTCAGCAAGCCCCAGAGGTCCCGTCTCCGCCTCCCCGGTGCATGTAGCTACATCTGACATTTTGTGTGGAGCTGGCAATCTGAATGCAAAACTTATGTTTTGGCAGCAGCACTTCAGTGCCTGAGCCATCTCCCCAGCACCTCCAGCTGTGTTTTGAACAAACTTGTCACTACGTGATGGGCCTCCTTTCCACGTGGCCTCTGACAGCTGTTTCTTAATTTCCCACCTGCATCTCGACTGCGCCTGCGCCTGGGCAGGAACCAGGGACAGAGCGAGCGAGCTGTGCTCCCCTGTGGGAGACTGGGTCCCTGTGCTGCTGGGCTGCAGGGATGGCAGCAGAGGGGCCACAGTGCCGCAGACTGTCCTGGGTGCTGGGCGCACTGCAGCGAGGCTGAAAGACACAGGCTGCTTCCTCCATGCCGCCGCCCGTAGTAGCCACTGGAGCCTCGGGATTGGGAGGGTCTGTGGACCTCAGGGCCCTTTGAGGTGGGGACTTAGGCATGAGCCCGGCTGGCACGTGCCACGGGAGCTGGCGCGGAGGGGTAGGACAGCAGGCTTGGGCTGAAGTGCTTGCTGCTCCCCATCTGGTCCCCAGGGCTGTGCCAAGGCTCTGCCTTCTGGGGTGCACTGTACTGTTTAAAAGAACCAGCAAACCAATGCGTGCAAGTGGGTGCACGGGACCCACCTCAGAGCTGCTCAAAGGGGGCAAACGATCTCGGCAAAGTCCCTACCACCTCAGACCCAGGATGCATGGATGAGGGCCCCAGACAAGACACACTGGGGTGACCCTTGCTTTCTGTGTTGCCCGGGCCCTGGGAGCACCAGCTTCCGACTGCAGGAGGACCAAGAGCCCGGCAGTCTCCCTTGGCGGCTGTCACGTGACAGACAGGAGGCGAGGCGAGGCGGGCAGAGTGGGAGGCTGCGCCACACGGTGGCCAACATGGCACACAGGCGCACGCAGAGCTTCTGTCCCTGCCCGGGTCTGCCCCGACATTACTTTAGGGAGTCACACCTCGCCTTGTTCGTGCCACTCCAGGAAGCCGCCATCTGCACACTGCCTTCTGCACGTTACTTGCAGACTGGCTCCTCAGTAACCACGCCGAAGGGACCTGGGCACAGGGCGTCTGTCCCCATCTCACAGCTGAGGCAGCTTTGGCGGGTGGAGATGAGTCCGGGGAGGACATGGCACACGCACGTCCCGGCACCTGCCTCCCAGGCAGGAAGCTGGCAGAGCCAGCCATGAGCCCAGCCCAACCCCACAGCTTCTTGCCCCCGGCTGCGTCCCTTCATGACACGAAGACCGGAGGCCGGGAGGGATGCTTGAGGGCGCAGGGAGCGGGGTGGGACCAGCTGACTCTCTGGCTTCCTTTGGGCCAGGCTGCCGGTGCTCAAGGCCCAGGCTCTACTCTCTTCCCACCCTGCTGAACCCGGGGAAAGTAAATGCATGTTTGCCACACTGACAGCAAGCCCGGTGTGAGGAAGCCAGGCGGGTGCATACGGGCATGTGGGCACATGATTCCTCACGCAGCAGGCCGCCAGGCAGGGCCTGCCCGCCTAGCCCAGTCCCTTGTGGTGCAGTAAGAGCCAGCTACCCTTCAGAGGTCGGTCCTCAGGCAGGGGCAGGAACCAGAAGGTCTGCTGAACCCCCCGAGCGTTGCCACTTTGAGCCTGCCCGCCCCACTGCTCAGGACCCGCCTCAGATACCAATCTTCAGAAAACAGGTGCCAGTGTGCTGGCCTGGTGGCTTCACTATGCCCACCCTTCCCCCATCTGTCATGTGCCAGGGATCAGGCTAGGGTGGGGGGTGCTTGGGTCTGGAAGAGCTCGTTGCCCGGCCCAGCTGAGCTCTTCACTGCCACTGGCTCCTGGGCTCTGCTCGGCCTCCCTGAGCTGCAGGCCTGCGAGGCACCCACAGAAGCCAGAGGAGAAGGATGCGGCCACTCAGCTTCCCCCTGAGGTGCGAGTCAATTCAGGGGCTGGTGCGGTAGCAGAATGTCCCCTGGACCTCCACCGCCAAGTGCGGGACTGTGGCCTCAAGCCTGCTGCCGCCTCGTTTGAACTGGAGCTGCTGCTGAGAAGCAGAGGCCCTGAGGAGTGTGGTCATAGGGGAACTGCTGCTGCCCCCTGCCCTGGGACCAGGGCCAGCGGTGGGCAGGGCACAGGGAAGCAGGCTGCCTCGCCCCTCCTGGGCAGGGCCCACGCACCTGTTGAGGAGGTTGTGGTGGCGCACCATCCGCAGGAAGCCCGTGGGGTCGGTCACCTGAGTTCAGCTTGTTCATCTCTTCGAACTGCTGGTCCATCATGTCTCCAGCCTCGCTCTCTGTCTCACTGTTGGCGCAGGCCCTGCGTGACAATGCTGGAAAAGCCCGTCAGGGAAAGGAGTCAGTGCTGAGGTCCTGTGACCCGGCCACCCAGTGAACTCCGCGTGGTGCCAGGGTCTCCTGACAGCCTCCCACGCCGTGGCTTGCTTGTTCGTGGCCCCTACGGTCCCCTCTGAGCTGTGAGCTGTACAGACGGAGCTGGTTGTGAACAAGGGCTGTGTCCCAGCATCTAGCGCAGGCCTGGAGGGGCCCAGACAAGTGTGGCCATGGGCAAGTCCCAGCACAGCCCCTCGCCAATCCTTCAGAAGCAGTACCAGCACCAATGTTGCTGTGCCGGGCACCATGCCAGGCCTGGGGAAACGGCCTAGAAAGGCATTTCTGGATGAGACAGATGTGCTCACAGGGGGCGTGGATGGTGGGTGGTGTGGGCACTGTTAGGCAAGGCTGCTCCCCAAGTCCTTTCCCCAAGCTCCACGTGAGGATGTGACCAAATATGAATGAATGCGCATTCCCTTGACAGCTCTCGGCGACTTCTAAGTGAACAGAGAAGTCCCCGGATTCATCTGCATGATGAAAATGATCCAAGGCTGGGCTGGAGAGATGGCTTAGCGGTTAAGGTGCTTGCCTGTGAACCTTAGGACCCAAGTTCAATTCCCCAGTACCCACATAAGCCAGATGGCACAAGGTGGCGCACGCAGCTGGAGTTTGTTTGCAGAGGCTGGAGGCCCTGGCATGCTCATTCTCTCTCTGTCTCTATCTACCTATCTCAAATAAATAAGTAAATAAAATAAAATTAAAATGGCCCAAGGTTATTGAATGTAAATGTCACTCACTGTGCCCAAGGGGACAAAGATGTCTGTAATAGGGCATATATGCTAAGTCTGGCCTCCAGATAGGGTTTCAACTGAGGATGATCTCCATGTGGGTCCAGGGTCACATTCACATCTGCTGAAATACCCATTGACATTAGTCCATAGGTAGCTCAGCTCATGGGACGACTTCTCTGGAAGTTTCCTGCCAGCCAGGACCCACATGGGCGAGCGGAGAGTGTCAGAACGCTAGAGGCAGATGACAGCCTCGCGGCCTCTCACAGGCTTCGCATGCGGAGCTCTGGAAAGGCTGGATTCGGTGCCTGGGAATATGTGAGTTTACCTGACCTGCGCAAGTGGCCAGGCTAGTGACGTCTGTGACAGAAGGGCCATGAGTCCCTCACGGGTTCATCACGCGTCCAGAGAACATGGCTGTCTACTGGACAAACTCGAATGCTATGTGAGAACGCCAGGCCTGGGTAAGGCTCGTTTTGTGTCAACTGGATGGAAGGTTCCACCCCAAGCCCACCTCAGGGCCCAGGCATTAGGTAGGGGTCATCCTGGAGTGTCTGCAGGGTGTTCTGGGGTGACATGATCCTGAAGTGAAGCTATTGTCCTCCCTAGTGTGAAGAGACCTCAGACCTCAGCAGGCCCCTGAAGGCCTGAGCAGAACGAGAAGTAAAATGGAAGTGACTCTCTCCATGTCTTCGCCCTCACACTCAAGCCAGGGCTGAGCATACACTACTGCACTCCTGGGTCCCCAGCTCGCTGGCTACAAAGCCTAGGACCTCTTGGCCTCCAAAACCATGTGAGCAAGTTCCTTATAAGAAATCTTTTTTTTTTTTTTCAGGCTGAAGAGATTGCTCAGTGGTTAAGGCACTTGCCTGCAAAGCCTAAAAACCTGGGTTTGATTCCCCAGGACCCACGTAAGCCAGACACACAAGGGGGTGCACACATCTGGAGTTCGTTTGCAGTGGCTGGAGGGCCTAGTGCACTCATTCTCTCTCTCTTTCTGTCTCCTTCTATTTGTATCTCTCTGTTTGCAAATAAACAAAATATTTTTTTTGTTTTTGTTTTTTAGTTTTTCTTTTTTTTTTTTTTTTTTGGTTTTTCGAGGTAGGGTCTCACTCTAGCTCAGGCTGACCTGGAATTCACTCTGTAGTCTCAGGGTGGCCTCGAACTCTCAGTGATCCTCCTACCTCTGCCTCCCGAGTGCTGGGATTAAAGGCGTGCGCCACCACGCCCGGCTTTGTTTTTTAGTTTTTCAAGGTAGAGTCTCACTCTAGCCCAGCCTGACCTGGAATACAGTCTGTAGTCTCAGGGTGACCTTGAACTCATGGCAATCCTCCTGCCTCCCAAGTGCTGGGATTAAAGGTGTGTGCCACCATGCCCGGCTTAAACAAAATATTTTAAAAATCTCTTTATACAACATATTTACAATACACACACACACACACACACACACACACATTCATTTGTTTTTGGAGGTAGAGTCTCACTCTAGACTAGACTGACCTGGAAAGTCTCAGGGTGGCCTCAAACTCACAGTGATCCTCCTACCTCAGCCTCCTTTTTTGTATATTTTAATGTATATTATTTTACACCAATGTATATGTGTATCTATAACCATTTATACACATCTTTATACACGAGCACATCTATGCTTGTCTTCCCTTTGTTCTGTTTCTCGGATAAAGCAGACAATCCTTGGTAAGCATTGCTGGTGGCACGGGTCTGTAACCCCGGCTCTCTGGAGGAGAGACTACAACTGTGAGTTCAAGGACAGCCTGGGCTACATGCTGAGTTGAGGTGACAAGCAAGATCCTGTCTAAACAGAAACAAAAGCAAAGTAAAACAAAACAAAAAACCTGGCAAACAGAAAATACCCAGGCAATAACTTCAGAAGCATGCTGATGGCTCCTTTCCTTCCCAGCCCACCTTGTGGGAGTGGCTACTCGAACACAGTGTTGCTCTGTGTGACAGCCTCTGGAAGGGCTGCCAGTACCTTCTTCTGAGTTCTGGCATGATGGTGGCTCAGAGAAACCCAGCAACATCAGGTGACAGGGGACAGCCTGGGCACAGGCAGGCACAATGACCTCTATCTCTCTCCCTCCAGGCTCTGAGCTCCCCCTACTTCATGCTTCCTCTTGCTGGGATGGGGGGGGTGGGGAGGATCTGTGGTGGGACGGTGGGAGGAATAGGAATAAGAATAGGAAACTCTTGGCATCTGAAATCACCAGGACTCTATCTCACTGGCCTGGAAATAGATAGATAGATAGATAGATAGATAGATAGATAGATAGATAGATAGACAGACAGACAGACAGAGAGATATAGGGAGGTGGCCAGGGTCTGCTGTTGGCCCTGAACAGGCAGGCAGGCTCAGGCTGGAAGCACTCCCTTGAGAGTGAGGGCCCTTCCCAGAGACCCTGGTAAACATCGCTCAATGAGCTCCTCTGTGCAGGGACACATTTATCATCTGAATGTGGTGGCCTGCTCAGAGCTGAAAAATCAACTTGTCACTCAGAGCTTTGCGAAAGGGAGGGCTGGATGGGCTCTATCAGTATTGGCGATCTCTGGTTCTCTTGAGCTGTCAGCCACAGACTGTGCCCTCAGAACCTCACATTTAATGGGCGCATTTGCTGCTTCCTGACCCTCTGGGGAGGAACGCTGAAGGGGAAAACAAACACGCCATGTTACCAACAAGAAAACCTTCCGTTTACAAATCAGGCCTCAAGGCTGGGTTACCTAGTCTCTCCAGGGTGCGGACCCCAGCCCCACCTCCCTGTCCTTGCCACACCAGTGACTTCCTAGAGTTGGCACGTCACCCGGAGTGGTCACCACAGGCTCTGGCTCCGTTTGTCCTGATGCAGCGCTGATGGCTCACTGTACAAGAGTCCGTTACGGCCACCTTCACGGCTATCTATCCAGTCCGGCCTGTACCCTTCAGAGCCCCCTTGCTTCTTCTTAGTCCCTGTTATGGTTAATAATCTCCCATCTTAAAATGATCCCTGTTCATGTCACCGAATGCTCTTCCATTCCTGCTTTGATACTGGCAGACACACTCCACCTGCCAACTTGCAAAAGAGAATAAATCTTGCCATTACCAGAATCCTGCCAGAGGTTTAAAAAAAGTAAGTTACGCTTTGGTGACATCTCTCATTCATCAGTCATTAGGCTGGTCAGTCCTCAGAAATATCCATTGTGGGGCTGGAGAGATGCCTCAGCAGTTAAGGCGTCTGTCCGCAAAGCCTAACGACCTGGTTCAATTTCCCCAGGACCCACGTAAAGCCAGGTGCACAAAATGGCACATGTGTCTGGAGTTCATTTGCAGCAGCTGGAGGCCCTGGCATGCCCATTCTCTCTCTCTCTCTCTCTGTCTCACTTCTCTCTGCTTATAAATAAGTAAAAATGTTTGTTTTTTTTAAAAGATATATCCATTGTGAAGCAGGCCTGGTGGCACATGACTGGAACATCAGCACTTGGGAGGCTAAGGCAGAAGGATTATAGGTTCGAGGCCTGCCAACACTACACAACAAAATCTTGTCTCAAAGAAAAAAAAATTTTTTTTTTTCCATTGTGCAATTACTGTGTAGTATAGGTCCTTCGGGCTGGTTCAACTTCAGACACAAACAGCCTCTGGCCTCGAGAAGCACAGAGAAGGTAATAGATGTGTTGCTCTCCACAGCATGAAAATAGATTATAGCGCAGGAGTGGGTGCTCACTGAACGGAATGAATGACTGAGATGGGTGGGGGAGGGGAAAGGACGCCCATGCAGAATGAGCCCCAGGGAGTTCAGACCTGAGCCTGGTTTCGGTATCTCTTCTGATGGCCGTGATGTAAAGCGGGGGTGAGGGAGACCATCAAGAAGCATTGGCTCTGCGGGCAGAACCAGCAGTCACCGCTCAGGAAGGACAGCAGCAGGAGGCATTGAGGAGAGGGGGCTGTGAACCAGGAGGCAGGTGGGGGCTGAGGAAGGGGGCATACTGGCCACCTGGCGGCTCTGTGCCGGCAAGACAGATGTGCACTGGGTGCATCTCTCTTCACCCTCGTTCCGCTTATATTCTGATCTGTGTACCAAGCTCTGGGCCTGTGGTCCTGCTGAATTGTCCTGCCCTTGGACTTGACCACCACACTCCATCAGCCCTTACTCATGGCTCTCTGAGCCTGAGGATTCCGGCGTGGACTACCTGTACTCCTGGATCGGACCCCGGAGGTAGGTAGAGAGCTCTGTTCCAGCTCCGGGTCCCTGGCGGGCACCCGCCCATCAGCCAGAACTGGTCCCCTGCCTGGGCTGATGGAGGTTGGTGTTTAAGTGATCAGAGCATGGGGAACAGAGAGAGCACAAGCTGGGAGCATGGGAGGCAGGCGGCGTGGTGAGGGCCGGGGGGGGGGGGGGGACATCTGGAGAGAAGGGCAGCGCAGTGGTGGCAGCAGCCTTCCGAGTTGCCCACCTGTCCTGCCTGCATCTGCTCCGGGCCCTGCAAGAGCCCAGCCGGCCAGCTCTGGGGAAGAGAAATCACCCTGGCCGGGGGCAGGCTCCAAGCCTCCACCGAGAGAAAACGGGCTGTGAATCAGTGCTGCAGAGCCCCTGTTCTCAGAGACAGGCTTGGTGAGAGGGTCCGGAGAGGATTTCTATCCGTGAGCGTGGCATCCCGATCGCTCCGAGCACACGCTCTCCATCATGCTCTGACGGCTGGGCTGGAGCCCGGCCCAGGCACCCGGTAATTTACGTCCCAGCGTCCTTTGCTAACTCATTCTCTCTGATTCTTCCACTCTCATTTTGAAGCTTTTCCTGCAACAGATGAGCAGTTACTTGCTGAAGATCAGCCACTTGCAAGTCTGAGGAGGGGGCCGATGGCAAGAAGCTGGCACTCAGCTTCTGGTGCACGCAGCAGGGAAGCAGGCTGCTAGCCGCCAAGCTCCACGCCTGCCCGCGGGGAAGGAGCCAAGGCGGTCAAATGGCCCTTCCTCCCGAGCCAGGTCCGCTTCACGGAGGGCTAAGCTCCTTTGAGGTCTCTGCGCATGACCTTCGGTTTTTTCCAGATCATAGAGATTCCACTTCTAGAAAAGACCTCCTTGACCCACAGGCCCCCAAAGTGCCAAGTTTTAACCTCTCTTCTCCCTCGTTGCTGATTGGACTAGGTAAGGACCCAGCCCTCAACCCTACCTAGCAGACTCCATTCCCAAAATACATGAGCACTGGCATTTAGGGTGAGCTGAACATGGCTTCCCTGAGGCTGGCTCTGCAGGCTGTGGCTGAGCATGATGCAGCCATGCCAGGTGGTATTCCCTGCTGCGGGCCAGGGGCAGGGAGCGTCGTGCACCCACGACCTGCAGGAAGCAAAGGCGGCAGCTGAGCAGTGCTGGGACAGGCCACCCAGCCGCCCACAGCCCTCTCTCCATTGAAAGGTTGAGCCTTAGTTCGTGGATTCCCACCCCTAACCACACCACAAACCCCCTCCAGTTTAAACAAGCTCTGGAGAGGACTGGTGCGGGTGCGGCGAAGGGTCCTCAGACCTGTGTGACCTTGCTGCACCGTGGCTTGGGCATCAGTGGGACGTTAGAGACATGAGAGCTTGTGGGCGTGCGTGTGAATGCTCACAAAGATGTGTGAGACTCGCCCATGCAGGAGGGGCCGACATGAAGGCTGCTCTCCTCACAGAAGCCTTCCTGTGAGCCTGCTCACACCGAATCCTGGACTTCCTGGCCACACGAGGTTGAATGCACCTCTTCAAACCCTGCTAGCAGCCTGGCCCTCCAGCACTGACCCGCTACACGCCCCTGGGGGAGGAGTGGTGGCTTGCCAGAAATCCAGGCACTGTCACACACCCACTGTCTCTAGGGAAAGGCTCAGCCTTGGATGAGACTTCTCGCTCCTGTGTCACTCTAGAAACCGCTTTTCTTTGTATTCTATTTACACTGTTATCTCACAGTTGTTTTATTTCTAGAACAAACCTGGTGTCTGAAGGCAAGTGATATGCTTAACTGCCAGGAACCTATGCACACACACATGCACACACACACACATGCACATACAGGAACCTGTGCACACACACGAACCAATGCACATGTAGGAATCTGTGCACACACGAACCTATGTACATAAGGAACCTATGCACACACACAAATGTATGCACACACACATGCACACACAGGAACCTATGCACACACAAGAACATATACATACACACGAACCTATGCACACACACATGCACACACAGGAATCTATGCACACACACGAACATATGCACACACACGAACATATGCACACACACGTGTACACACAGGAATCTATGCACACACACAGGAATAATCAATACATTCTGACTAATGCTTTGGTTGTTAAACTGATAAAAGAATAAAAATCCTCTTCCAAACTGCTTTCTTAAGAAAATCATCAGATTAAACAAGCAAACAAACAAACAAACAAAAGGCTTCTAGCCTTTGAGCTCCAGCACAATTGTGTCACTTTAACTCAAGCGCTTTGTGAGTGCCCTGCTCATCTCGTGGCCCAGAATTTTCTAGTCTGTAGTTAAGTGTCAACAGGACGAACTGGGGGCTTTTTCCTAGTCTCTCTGCTCTCGGTTAAACACAGTGATCAAGCAAATGAGACGGTTTCCCTTCCGCCAGCTCCACAGTCTGCAGGATACAGCAAGGCTGTAATTGATTTGAAGTTCCGGTTTCTTATTTTTGGAATCTTTGCTGGGGAGGCATTGGCAATGGTGTCCTCCCTGCCAACGTAGCTCCGGAGCCCTCAGCACCATGGATTTGGTTCAGTCCCATGGGCAGAGACAATTCCACTGGTATAAATGCTGTAACAGTGCAGAGAGCCAAAAACCCCCAAGCCTGGGAGATAGGGTGAAATCTCATCCTTTTGCAAACTTCCACGGGACGTGAGGTAAGTAGAGTCCCCCCCCCAACAGAGGAACTGAGAGCTAATTACAGATGGATGGCCAATGTACAGGTGGCATCTCACATGGGCGCAGGTACCTGGAAAGCAGGCATGGACTCAAGGGACATTTTCCTCCCCGGTTTCTGCGAGTTACTGTGAGGGCCACACAGGAATCAGGCGCACATGCGCTCTCTTCCTTGGGCACCAACTGCTTAGTGGAGAAAGTGGCCCCACCACACAGGAGCACACGGGACAGCCCTGGCAGAAGGCAGCTGAGAGCTGCCTCTGCGATGTGGTAGGAGCGCCTAGTGGCTTTCCTTATTCTAGTACTTAGCGCTTCCGCTGGTGAAAACCAAGATCAAAGGATGTCGGTGGTACAGGCTTAAAGTTGATGGGAAAGATGAGGCCGTGAGGCAGTGGAAGCACCCCAGCCCTGCACAGCCGGCGAGCTCTGCTGTCTCCGGGCCAGTGCCAGCCCGGTGAGGTGTGAGTGTGTGTGTGTGTGCACATACATTTGTGCACAGGACACAGAGTGTCAACTTGGGACCTCTCCGCAGAGGTGACAGGCATGGTGCCTATCAGGTAGGACAGGGGCAGCCCTGGGCCTCCTCCGTCTCAAGGCACAGGAAGGACATGGGTATTCTCCTCAGGGGTGTGCACATATGAACACACACACACATACATCACACCCACCACCACACCTACAGCACACACACTACATCACAAGTACAAAGCATTTAAACATGGGCAAGATTATTCTTATGGAACCCCCGCCCCCGGTAGGCTTTCTCTGCAGGAGCCCACAGTTGCTGCCCACCACTGGAAGCCAGCGTGAACCCTAGTATCCAGGCCACAGTTTTTCTAGTACAGGGTTTTAAAAAACTTTTTCTCTAAACCCGGCGTGGTGGCACATGCCTTTAATCCCAGCACTGGGGAGGCAGAGGTAGGAGGATTGCCGTGAGTTCCAGGCCACCCTGAGACTATATAGTGAATTCCAAGTCAGCCTGGGCTAGAGAGAGATTTTATCTTGAAAACCAAAAATAAATAAATAAATAAGACACAAAACAGCAACAACAAAGAAAAAACCCCACAACAACCTTTTTCTCGAGAACCTTCTTTTGCACAATAAATTTTTTCATGATCCTGGATACGCAGGTACAAAGATCAAACATTTGTTTATAATAGATCACAAGGAAATTTATTTTCACACAGTTCTTTGGTACACTGTGATAGTTAATCTTCACTGTCAACTTGACTAGATTTGAATTACCTAGGAGGCACAACTTTAACGGGGCTTGTCTTTGAGGGTGTTTACAGAGGAGGAAAGACCCACTCTGAATGTGGGTGGCATCGTCCTATGGGCTGGGGTCCCAGGCTGATAAAAAGGAGAGAGCCATCTGGGCACCCACCTTCCTTCCTTCCTTCCTTCCTTCCTTCCTTCCTTCCTTCCTTCCTTCCTTCCTTCCTTCCTTCTCCTTCCTTTCTTCTTCCTTCCTTCTCTCCCTCCCTCTCTCTCTCTCTCTTTCTTTCTTTCGAGGTAGGGTCTGATCTGGAATTCACTATGGAGTCTCAGGGTGGCCTGGCACTCAAGCAATCCTCCTACCTCTGCCTCCTGAATGCTAGGATTAAAGGTGGGTGCCACCACACCTTATGTCCGTTTCTTTTATTTTTAAAATTTTTATTTATTTATTTAAGAGAGAGAGAGAGAGAGATGCAGTTAGAGAGAAAGAGAATTGGCACACCAGGGGGTCCAACTATTTGCAAACAAACTCCAGATGCATGTGCCACCTGTGCATCTGGCTCATGTGGGTCCTGGGGAATTGAACCTGGGTCCTTTGGCTTGCTTTGTAGGCAAGTGTATGTATTCTCAGGGTGGCCTTGAACTCATGGTGATCCTCCTACTTCTGCCTCCTGAGTACTGGGATTAAAGGCGTGCGCCACCACGCCCAGCACATGTCTGTTTCTTAACTGTAGATGTAATGTGACCAGCCAATGTGAACACCATGATTGAAACCACCCTTGCAAATCATGAGCCAAAATGAACCCTTCCTACTATAAGTTGTCTTTTTGTCACACAGCACTTGGTCATAGTGATGACAAAAGTAAGTAATCCAGGTAAGTTTTTTGTTGTTGTTGTTGTTGTTTTTCCAGATAGGGTCTTGCTCAAGCCCAGGCTGACCTGGAATTCACTACGTAGTCTCAGGGTGGCCTGGAACTCATGGCGATCCTCCTACCTCTGCCTCCCAAGTGCTGGGATTAAAGGCATGTGCCACATCACCTGGCTAACCCATATAATTTTGACATACTGATGATATGGCATATGTCTGGTTATTTTCGCATAAAGAATTAAATCTTGACTGGGCTAGAATGAGACCATGCCTTGAGAAACCACACACACACACACACACACACACACACACACACACACACAAAGATATGACCCATAAAAATACTGTGGATAATAACATACAATAGTCTTGAATCTGAGCCAAGGTGATAGTATGTGTGGTACAAAGAACACATGCATGTTTAGAATTGAGGCTCCTGTGAAGCCACGTGACGCAACATAGGTGAGTGCTTCCAAAAAAATTTCAGATTCGTTACCCATTTGTTGTAGAATCAATCAATATATGGTGTCTCACATTCAGAAACCTTTTACTATTGTCCACTTTTCCACAACCCTCCTATTCAGTTATGCAGCCCTCCTGACCATTCAAGAAGCTGGATCTAGAGCCAGCCTGGCTTTCACAAGCCATCTCCAACACTACCTGGGAGGAGGCTGCTCTGTCTGGCCCACATCCTCGCCATTCCACCCTCCCTGCTTGGTTCCGGCGCTGCCTTCCACCTGGAGTTCCTGTTCCGCCCATCCGGGTCTGTCCACACATGGGCAAATCGTGGCTCTTCCTCTATGACCGGCTCAGGTGCCTTTCTTTTAGGAAAGCCTCTCTTTAAAAAAATATTTTATTTACTTGCAAGCAGAGAAAGACAGACAGACGTGAGCGCGCGCGCGCACACACACACACACACACACACACGAGAGAGAGAGAGAGAGAGAGAGAGAGAGAGAGAGAGAGAGAGAGAGAGAGAGAGAATGGGCATACAAGGGCTCTAGCTGCTGTAAACCAACTCCAGATACACGCACCAGTTTGTGCATCTGGCTCTATGTGGGAACTGGGGAATCAAACCCTGGGTCATCAGGCTTTGCAGGCAAGCGCCTGAACGGCTGAGCCGCCTCTATTGATCTGAACTCCCATGTCCTATGCAAGCACCCTCTCTGTGCACCTCTAGCACCTAGCAGGTGATCACCCAGTGGGGGCCTAGGTGGCTTGCAGCCTGCCCACCTTTGCCCAGGCTGGCTGGGTCCTCACAGGTCTGGACTTGGCCTAAGCTTGGCACAGGCTGGCTCAGAGCATGGGGCTCCTGAGGCACACCCCTGCCCCACGATACATCACCACACGCGCATGGGACGCACGCACAGCCCAGTGCTGTAACATCAACACAACTGTGGAAACACTAAGTTAGCCTCCGACTCCTGCCAGGAGACCCAAGTTAGCCACTGGAAAACCAAAACGGTACTGGTCTCACAGCAACTGTAAAAATTTCCTCCCTAGAACCTCGAACTTTCTTCCTGTGAGGTGACCCTCTGAGAAAGGGCAGGTGGCTGTAGGGGGATTTGTGTTGTTTTCCAGCAGGGCGGGCTGGGGCCAGACTTTAGAGCTCTCCGGGCCTGGGTAAAGGCTGGCCCCGAGGCCACAGCACCTGGCTTCCCTTTCCTCACTCTGGGGACTGTTCAGGCTTGTGGTGGCCCCCGCCTCACTTCCAGTGGGGCAGTGAGTGTGCCCTGTGTGTGTGTGGGGGGGGGGGTTCTGCAGCAGTTGCAGTGAGTGCATAGGCCTCCCACCACGGTAGCAGCTCTGGGCCCTTTCAGCGTGTCTGGTCCGAGGTCCCAGTTCAAAGGAGTTGTGGGTGTTACTAATAACAGCTGAGCTCAATTACTGAGCATCAGGGTCCTGCTCCCATATTTTCTTTCATCTTTGTAGCAGAAGACAGCAGGGAGATCTTTTATCTCTGTTAAACACTCCAAGAAGGGACAGGGGGAATTGCCCAGACCCCTGTCCAAGGTCCCACGGGAAGTGAACAACCAAATGGCCAGGGAGTGATGAGTTTGCCTCGAGGTCTACAACTTCCTGTGCGACCCTCACCCTCTGAGGACACAGGCATTGATTTGGGATGACCCGCCCTCCCTCCTTCTCTCCCTCCCTCCCTCCTTCTCTCCCTCCCTCCCTCCCTTCCATCTCTGTCTCTCTCTCTCTTTGAGGTAGGGTCTCACTCTAGCCCAGGCTGACCTGGAATTCACTACGTAGTCTCAGGGTGGCCTTGAACTTACAGAGATCCTCCTACCTCTGCTGGGATTAAAGGTGTGCGCCACCCCGCTGGGCGTGGGATCACACTGGCCAAGGGCAGCCGGGTTGGGAGGCCCAAGTTGACTAATTACCTCAGCTCCTAGCGGCAGCAGCTCCTGTGCTATGCACACGTGTTTCGGCTGCGTTTGACTTGATGCTCTTGTGCCCATGCACTGGCTATTGAAGCTGATGTGGTCTGCAGCATCACCATGAGGTCCCTTTCCCTGTCCACTGAGAGCCGAGAAGGCCTGGGGGGGGGGGTCGCGGGGGAGCAGGTGCAGCCAGGGGCAGGGTGTGGAGGAGGGGCGTCCTCTCCCCAGCCCTTCAGGCAGAGGCCTGCAGCAGTCGGTGTTCAAGCGCATTTGTCTCCGACAATTGCACTGATGCGAGTTACAAAGAAAAGCAGAATGACCCCTTTAACAAATGAAAAAGAGACGTGGGCTTAGCTAATGAGAATATTATAGCCCCTGCTGTGGAGGCTTATAATGCAGTCTTACAGCTAGACTCACAGCACACTGCGGGAATGCCCCCCTCAGAGCTGTTCTACTACAAGACCCCCATATGTCACGATGCAAATGCATACGCTGACATACAAGGTCCCCTTAAAGGAGAAACGAGGGGGGTGGCTTTTTTATAAGCATCTAAATCTAAGTGAACTAACCATATTTAAAACTTCTGTACAAAAAATATGTCACCACCCGTCACCAGGTTGGTCTGGAAAATAAGACCCCTAAGCAGAGTCCAGAAGCCCCCAAATTCTTGGCAAAGACTTAGGGAAAGGAGCATTTTCCCCTCCCAATACTTTCTTTTGCCTCCCTTCCCCCACCCCTTCCACTGAACCTTTTCTCTCCAACTAGCAAGGGGCTTTTTAAAACAGAGGGTGCTGGGTTGGAGAGACTGCTCAGTGGTTAAGGCGTTTGCCTGCAAAGCCTAATGACTGGGGTTTGACTCTCCGGTACCCACATAAAGCCAGATGCACAAAGTGGCACATGCCTCTGGAGTTTATTTGCAATAGTTTGAGTGCCTGGTACACCCATTCTCTCTTTCCTTGCAAATAAATACACAAAACATTACTAAAAAATAAAATAAACCAGGCGTGGTGGCGCATGCCTTTAATCCCAGCAATTGGGAGGCAGAGGTAGGAGGATTGTCGTGAGTTCGAGGCCACCCTGAGACTCCATAGTGAATTCCAGGTCAGCCTGGGCTAGAGTGAGACCCTACCTCAAAAAACCAAAATAAATAAATAAAGGATGCCAAGCCTAGTGTTTATGCCTTTAATCTCAGCACTTGGGACAGGTTGGAAGATCACATGCATTTGAGGCCAGCTTGGAGTTGAAGAGTGAGTTCCAGGTTAGCCTGGGCTAGAATGAGACCCTATCTCACGCCTTGGGGGGTGTGTGTGGGCGTGGGTGGGTGGGCGGTGGGGGGAGAATAGAGGATGTAGTGCCTAAAAGAAGCTAGAGGTGAGTGAGTTCTAGAATCGCCCCAAGATCTTCCGTGAGACACAGCTGGGAAAGAGAGCCTCAAGGAGAATGTGACTCCTATTCCCCCAGGAGAGCCATCGCACCCATGCTCAGGATCTCCGTCACAGGGAACTCTGGGTGAGGCGGTTCACAGAGACACCAGGTTTCTGAGGCGAGGCAGCCAGCACAGGACTTCCCTTTGTTGGCATGGAAGTTCTTTGCAGCAAAGCCCATTTCCTCCTCAGTGAAATTGGATTTTCTGGAAGGATCCGTTGCCCCCTCTCTCTTGCAGATGCCGGGGATACAGCGCTGTACAAAGAGCTGCTGGCTGGTGTCGTTCTTGTCTTTTTCTGCCACATTAACCCAGTAGGGGGCTTTACAGCCTGAGATTCTGAAAAGCTGTTGTCAAGCCGTGAAAGCCCCCCAAATGCAACTTAAATGGTTATTAGCTGGCTGGAAACGTCCCCTGCATTCTAATACCTCCATTTAAATAACAATCATAAAGAAAACAGTAACAATAAGAGTAAACTCCATGCCTTCACAGCCACGATTACACCCTACCACCCACGGTCCACATGGTCCCGGTGGATTGACGTGGGGCAGGGGGGTGAGGGCACAGCTTTTGGCTTGGTGGGCGCGGGCCGGATTGCGAAATCGGCCAGCAGGGGTCGCCCAAGCCATCTAGCAGCTAAATGGAAGCTTCAGAGACTGTGGCTAATTCCTTTAAACAATCCAAGGCACAGACAAAAGAGCCAAGGGGGTTCCTTGCTCTATTAAAAGCCCTGAAACACACGTACTTGCCAAGTGGAAAGTGCAGAATTAATTGGAAAAAGAGATGGAATTTGTATTCCTCAGCTCCCTCAGGGGTTCTGTAATTAATAAATATTTGTGAACCCTCTGATAAGCATGAAGTACCATATATGTGCTAAACAAAACCAGCATTTGCAGGCACCAAGCTATACTCGCAGCGTGTCCCGTAGGAGATTAGAAGACATGAAAATGAAGAATGAGGGTAATGATAACAGAGCCATCTAGCAACCGTTGCCACGGGCTGGGTCTTTCCCCTCAATTACTGCTTCCCTTATGATGGTCCATGACCAGGGCTATTAGTGTTATTCCCATTTCATAGATTTTTGCTTAAAACCTGTCCCCCTCCAAACCACACGAAATCCAGTCACTGCCCCCAGGAAGCCCCTCCAGGGAGTGGAATTTAAACTGGGCGGTCATGTCTGACCCTTCCATCTTCCCAGCTCATGTTTTCCTCAGCCCTATTGTATGACCAGCACAGCAAAATGTTATGTGTTCTTATGCTAGGGGGATTCCCTGAAGAAAGAGCGGTCCCAGAAACATGACCAACCATTCTCAGGATAATTAATGAAGTACAAATTGTGTAGGTAACGCCAAACAAAAATTGATTTGGCTGTGGGGCTTCTAGAACAATGTCTTGTGTGCTTTCATTTCCTTATGTGTGTGTAGTCAAGACTCTAACGTGTCTATAGATGTGACGAGTCTGGCAGGTATAGTCTGTGGTCTTAATTGCTGAATGATTACAAAATAACTAAACAAGAGGTGGCAGGTGGCCCCGTGGCTTTATTCATTTCTTTCTGGAGAAGAGCAAGATCATAAAGTCTTCCCTGACACAACAGGTTTCTATGGTTACACGAGAACGTAAATATATTATATGTCCTGGGCAACGTGAAAGGACCAGCCAGGCGCCGCGTGCAGCGGACCCCCAGAGGGAGAGCACTCGTGTGGATGTGGCTCTCGGCAGCCAGCTCAATATTTGTTTCTGGGCTTACGGCGGGGTAGGAGCAGGAATGAATGAAAGGCTGTCTGCAGAGCTCAGCGGCTGCACGGGCATGACAGCCACACAGACATGCCGGGGATGGAATGGCTTCTGCTTTGTCGGGCTTGGAAAGTGGCCCTTGGTGACCTCTGAGGGGCACACGCTGTGTCCACCCTCCACTCCTGGATGCAGGGCGGCCTGGTTTTTCCCACTGGGTACCTATCCGCATGGAATCCTCGGGGACCCAAACTCTTCTGCCAGCTGCCTGCACTGTTTGCATCTTTAAAAATGATATATACTTTATTTAGTTGAGGGGGGAAAAGAGAGAGAGAGAAAGAGAGAATGAATGGGTATGCCAAGGCCTCCAGCCACTGCAAACAAACTCCAGACACATGTGCCACCATGTGCATCTGGCTTATGTGGGTGCTGGGGAGTCAAACCTGGGTGTTTAGGCTTTGCAGATAAGCGCCTTAACCAGTAAGTCATCTCTCCAGCCCTTGTTTGCATCTTGAGAATCTTTTATAAAATTAATTTTTTTTTCGAAGTAGGGTCTCACTTTAGCTCAGCTGACCTGGAATTCACTATGTAGTCTCAGGGTGGCCTTGAACTCGTGGTGATCCTCCTACCTCTGCCTTCCTAGTGCTGGGATTTAAGTTGTGCACCACCACACCTGGCTTAAAATTTAATTTTAATTTTTTTTTAAAGAGAGTGAGGGGGAGAGATAGAATTGGCGTGCCAGGGCTCAGCCACTGCAATCGAACGCCAGACACTTGTGCCACCTAGTGGGCATGTGTGACCTTGCACTTGCCTCACCTCTGTGCGTCTGGCTTATGTGGAATCTGGAGAGTTGAACATGGGTCCTTAGGCTTCACAGGCAAGTGCCTTAGCCACTAAGCCATCTCTCCAGCCCCTATTTTAATTTTTAATATTTTTATTTATTTGCAAGCAAAGAGAGACAGACAGAGAGTGGCCATGCCAGGGCCTCCTGCTTCTGCAAGCAAATTCCAGATGCATGCAGTACTTTTATACATCTGGTTTTATGTGGGTACTGGGGAATTGAACCTGGTTGTTAGGTTTTGTAGTCAAGTGCCTTAACCTCTGAGCCATTTCTCTAGCACCTAGATTCTTTTTTAAAGTCATTTATTTATTTATTTGAGATGGGGGTAGAGAGAGGGAGAGAAAGAGACAGATAGGAAGAATGGGTTGTCAGGGCCTTTTAGCCACTGCAGACAAACTCAAGACCACCTTGTGCATCTGGTTTATGTGGGTCCTGGGGAATTGAACCTGGGTCCTTTGGTTTTGCAGGCAAGCATCTTAACTGCTAAGCCATCTTTCCAGCCCATAGAGTCTTTTTTTCTTTCTTTCTTTTTGAGGTAGGGTCTCACTCTAACCTAGGCTGACTTGCAATTTACAAGAGTGGCCTTGAACTCATGGTGATCCTCCTACCTCTGCCTCCCATGTGCTGGGATTAAAGGCGTGTGCCATCATACCTGGATTGATTCTTCTGTGTGTGTGTGTGTGTGTGTGTGTGTTGGTGGGGGTAGGGTCTCACTCTAGCCCAGACTAACCTGGAATTCACAGTGCAGTCTCAGGCTGGCCTTGAACTCACAGCAATCCTTCTACCTCTGTCTCCAGCGTGCTGGGGTTAAAGGTGTGCACCACCACACCTGGCCATTTGCATCTTTAGAGGAGCATAACACCAAACAAGAACAGTCGGTCCCATTCTGAGACAGGACACGGTTGGAGACTTCTCAGTCAGGATGTACTATTTGCATCAAGAAAAGTAAAGGATTAGAAGCAGTACATAGTATCAGAACTCAGGACAGAATGCTGGACAATTCAAATCACAAGGGCCAGGGTAATAAGGGCTCTGATTTCTAGTTCCCATTGCATAAATTGCAAAGCAGTGTGAACTGAAGAGATGCTGCCGCCAGTGAAACGAGGACCCTCAAGGCCCGGGCTGCAGCCTCTCCCTGCTTTCCCTAAAGTGCTTCATGAGTCACCTGTCCACGCTTATCCCAGGGGCCCTGGACACAGGAGAGTGGTCACAGGGCACTAGAGCCATTGCTCCAGTCCCTTTTGTGTCCATTGTCTATTTTCTCCCATAGAACCTTACTGTGTAACCATGGCTGCTTCAGCCTTCTCAGTGCTGGAATTCCAAGTGAGCACCACCAGGCCCCGCATCCTGTTTTCCTTTATTATTATTGTTATTATTTTGTCTTTTCAAGGTAGGGTCTCGCTGTAGCCCAGGCTGACCTGGAATTCACTATGTATTCTCAGGGTGGCCTTGAACTGACAGCAATCCTCCTATCTCTGCCGCCGAGTGCTGGGATTAAAGGCGTGCGCCACCACACCTGGCCTGTTTTCCGTTTTAATGATTAGAGAAAAGGAAGGACAGACCATCAATGCCTAGGATGGAATGGTGGAAAGACAGGTCCACGTGGAGAAGGCATACACTGGTGTTCTTTAGGGCAAGGGGGCCATACCTGCTGCAGGATATGCTGCGAGGAAGACATTAGCACAACTTGATGCTTGCTAGCCAAGGGCCAGGTTAAACCTGGCCCCGCGACTCAGCTCAGCGAGCCAGAGGGATGATCGGGGCCAGGAGAACAGCATAGGGACGTAGGGAAAGCCTCAGAGGAAGACAGGACACGTGTTGGGTTTGAAGGAGGTAACTTCCCACTGATGTCTTTCACGATCCAAAAACGTGATGGCGCGGATGACTAAAGGGCGAGCTGCGGCCACCCCAGAACGGTCCCACAAGCAGAAGGCTGCTTGCTGAGATGAGGCTTCCTAATGAGTATCTTGGGTGAGCTTGACATGCAAATACCAGGCTGAGCCCATGCCAAAGGTCCCTCTTGGGTTTGGGGCCATCTCAGCTGGCTGCCGTGTGCGCCACATGCATGATGTAAAGCCAGCAATTCTGGGCTGAAATGTAGGGGTCCAAACATGTCATTTGGATTTCATTTCATGGCTTCTGAGCCATGCCCATAGCCCAAATAAAAGAAAAAGGGAGTGAGGAACAAATCACGAGTGAGCCAGGGGTGTGGCAAAGGAAGGGGCAGAAGGGGGACATGGTGACGGCTTCCAACCTGCCATCTTGCCCCTTGATGTAACGTGACAATCCTGTCGAGCAGCCAGCTTCTCTTGTGGGCTCCCCTCCAGCACTGATCCACTCCCAGTGCCTGCCACTCTATACCCCTGGAATGTTCTGCCCGCTTTACCCAGCCCACATCTCAACTCTGCTTACTGGGCACCTCACCCAGAGGCACCTCCCTCAGTATCCCAATCAGCTTGGAGCGTCCAGAGTTTTCCACTGGATTTGCAGCATTCCAGGGCTTGATTGCATAAAATCTCAGTGCTCAAATGTCACCCAGAGTTTTAGCAGAAGAAGAGCTGAGGAGGGGCCTGCCGTACAGAGGGTTCCCATCTCTGAGTCCAGTATGTTTCTGGGGCCGTGTCCTGTGCGGGGCTGGGCCTGGGCTGGGCTCCCGCCATCACATGTGCTTGCTAGGAGAAGCTCCGCGTGGGGAGCCCTGGAGCAGGAGGTGAAGCAAGGATATGTCACGTGCCTTAGCAGGCAGGAGGACGAGACACTATCTACTGTCCTGCTCGCTCATCCATCAAACACGTGGAGATCACCATGAGTTTGAGGCCAGCCTGAGACTACATAGTGAGTTCCAGGTCATCTTGGGCTAAAGCGTGACCCTACCTCAAAAAGGTAGGGGGGGAGGACCTGAAGAGATGGCTTAGCAGTTAAGGTCTTTGCCTGCAAAACCAAAGGACTAAGGTTCTATTCCCCAGGACCCACGTAAGCCAGATGCACAGGGTGGAGCATGCATCTGGAGTTCATTGGCAGTGGCAGGAGGCCCTGGTGCACCCATTCTCCCTCTCTCTCAAATAAATAAATAAATAAGTAAAATATTTTTAAAAAGAAATAAAGAATGTTCCTGGGAATGTCCACTCAACTCTCCATGACGCTTTGTACATTTCCCCAAAATTTTATTATCACAAAATTAAAGGCAAAGTTTAAAGAATTTTATAGTGAACACCCAATTGCCTCCTGCCTTGGATCTACCACTGAGACTCAGTACAACTGCTGCACTGCATGTCTATGTAGCTCCTCCCGAACCCCCGCTTTCCATTCATTTTCTATTTGGATGCAATTCAAAGTAAATTACTCATGCAAAGTAAATTACAAGCTGACGTTCCTCCTAACACTTCAGAAGGCATGTTACTAGCTGGAGGACAATATTTGTTTATAGACTTTAATATAAAATTTATACACAATAAAATTTGCATAGTTAGTTGCACACATCTTAGCACACATTGGCTTGACAAAAGCGTGGACTGGTGCCCACAGTTGCTCAAGAAAGACAGTGCATTCTAGACAGTTCCTTCATGACCCTCTCCAACCAATTTTGTCCCCAGCCCAGAGGCAGCCTTTGTTCTACTTAAACCAGAGTTTAATGAAGCCTGTTCTACAACCACTTTCCTTCCTTCCTTCCTTCCTTCCTTCCTTCCTTCCTTCCTTCCTTCCTTCCTTCCTTCCTTTCTTCCTTCCTTCCTCCTTCCCTCCCCCTCCCTCTCTCTCTCTCTTTCTTTTAGTTTTTCGAAGTAGGGTCTCGCTCAAGCCCAGGCTGACCTAGAATTCACTCTGTAGTCTCAGGGTGGCCTCAAACTCACAGCAGTCCTCCTACCTCTGCCTCCCGAGTGCTAGGATTAAAGGCATGTGCCACCACACTCGGTTCGAAAAGTTTTTTATTTACTTGCAAGGAGAGAAGGAGGGCAGGAATGAATATCACTGCAAACAAACACAAGATGCATGTGCCACTTTGTACATTTGGCTTTACATAGGTAACTGGGGAACAGAACCTGGGTCGTCAGGATTTGCAAGCAAGCATCTTAACTGCCAAGCCATCTCTCTGGCCTTTCCCACATTTTAAACGTGGACTGCTTACGATGTGACTGAGCTGTGGGATTTCTTTGTGTAGCTGAGCACCAGCTCTTTACCCACTGTATTCATTTTGTCATAATGCCTTCTTTTTCTTTAAAAATTTTAAAATATTTTTATTTATTTATTTATTTATTTGACAGAGGGAGAGACAGAGAGTCAGAGAGAGGGTTTGTGTATGCCAGGGCCTCCGGCCACTGCAAATGAACTCCAGATGCATGCTTCACTTTGTACATCTTGGCTTTACGTGAGTACTGGGGAATCAAACCTGGGTCATCAGGCTTTGCAAGCAAGTGCCTTTAACTGCTGAGCCACCTCCCCAGCCGCTGTCATCATGCCTTCTAACGAGCCTCAGTGTTAACTATGATGTCTGACTTTCAATATTTTTCTTGTCTGGCAATTGTTTCCGATGACCTGTTCCCCCTCCACCAGCCTCTGCTGTTGTCGTGTGTGAACCTGTGCTCCCTCTGACTTGTTCCTTGTGTGTGACATGAGTGAGGGTCGAGGGTCACTTTTTCCTACAGTTGTTCAGCACCAATTGTTGAAAAGCCTTTTGTTTTTGTTTCTCCATTGTGTTGTTTCCCGTCTTTGTCAAAAGTCAGATGACCGTGTAAGTGTGGCTCTATGTCTGGGCTCCTCTTCTGCTCCACCAAGTGACTTGTTTGTTACAATGCACTACTCTGTCAATTGCTTGTTTCTTTGTTTTGAGACAAAGCCTCACTGTGGAGCCCCGGGGGGCCTGGAACTCTCAACCCTGTGTCTGCCTCCTGAGTGCTGGGCTTCCAAGTGACACTGTCGGGCTTATCTAGCTTTACAGCAAAGCCCATAGTTAGGTAGGGTGCACTCTAATACTGTATTTTCCTTTCTTAATATCACTTTGAGTATGCTGGGTCAAGGGCCAGCATACCGAAGGGACAGATACTAAGTATTTTGGGCTTGGTGGGCCTATCGATTCTGTCATAATTGCTCAGTGCTACTGCTGTGGCATAAACAGGCGAGCACCTTTAACCACTGAACCATCCCCACAGCTCAGGAATTTAATTTTTATAACAGTCATAGCACCATCCCTACTTCATTCCAGCTGGTCTTGGTTTTGGTAAACTAAAAATTTCAAGGAATTTCCATTTCATCTTAGGTGGACAATGTATTGTGAAAGTTTATAACATTCGACTATCCTTGTACACTGTATGGTCTGGGCATGAATGCTCTCATCAGGCCCTGTAGTCACGACCCATATCCCATCTCTCCCTCGGCTAGCTCATCTCACTGAGCTTTCTTTGTAAATACCATATAAAATCTGACTTTTTGCTTACATAACACTTTATATACTTTTTAATGTGAGAGAGCAGGAGAATAGGGGCACCAGGGCCTCCAACCACTGCAATTGAACTCCAGATGTGTGTGCCACCTTGTGCTCATGTGTGACCTTGCGCACTTACTTAACTTTGTGCAACTGGCTTACATGGGACCTGAGGAATCCAAGTCGAACATGAGTCCGTAGGCTTTGCAGGCAAGCGGCTTAACTACTAAGCCATCTCTATAGCCTGTCATATACTTTTAAAAATACTTTTTTTTTTTTTTTGAGGTAGGGTCTCACTCTAGCCCAGGCTGACCTGGAATTCACTATGTAGTCTCAGGGTGGCCTCGAACTCAAGGAGATCCTCCTACCTCTGCCTCCCGTTAAAAATATTTTATTTGTTGTATTTATTTGAGAGAGAGAATGGGTGTGACAGGGCCTTCGGCCACGGCAAACAAACTCCAAAAGCATGCACCATCTTGTGTATCTGGCTTAAGTGGGTCCTGAGGAACCCAACCTGGGTCCTTAGGCTTTGCAGGCAAGCTAAAACATGTTTCCAGCCCTCACATACCTAAAAAAAAATAAGAATGAACTAAGCTTTTGTCTTCCCCTTTTGTTCTCCATCCTGATTTCTTTATTCCTCCCTGAAGACTAACCTTCCTGTCTGGATACTTCCCTTCTGTCTGAAGAAGTGGCACCTCCCTCAGAGTGGATCTTCTGACAAGAAATCACCTCAGCTTAACTTTTATCTAAAAGCCTCTCGACTTGGCTTTCATTCTTGAAAGAGACTTCGGCTGTTTGTAGAATCTGCAGTCAACGGTTTTCCCCTCATCATTTAAAGCTGCCCCTGCCGCGCCCTGCCTGACGACAGACCGCAGCCGCCTCAGGTCTGTCCCTTCTGTGGCAAATGCTGATGTCTCTAGCTGCTTTCAAGATATTTTTTTTAAATTAAAAATCTTGTTTATATACATTCGGCTATGATGTGCCAAAGCACAGAGGGTTTTTTTGCTTTTTTGTGTGTATTTATTCTTGGGGGTTCTTTGAGCTTCTTGAATTTTTAAACATTCTGTCTTTCACCATTTTGGGGAATTGTTAGGCTATTATTTCCTCAACCGTTTACTTTGCCTTGATCACACTCTCCTTTTTTTTTTTAACCAGACTCTAATTGCGTGCATATTAGAACTTGTGTCCTTTTGCAAGTGCATGTGTGGCATGCGTGCACGCGTGTGTGTATGTGTGGGAGCGGTATGCAGGTGCACATGCACTGTGTGCGCATGCACAGGCCCGAGGTCAGTGTTGGGGAAGTCTTCCTTAATTACGGTCACATCTTATTCTTTGAGACGAGGCGTCTCACTGAACCTGGAGTCTCGGCTAGCCAGTGAGAACCCAGGAGGCTGGGCCACAGGGACGTGAACTGGGTCTCCTGTTGGATGGAAGCACCTTTCCCGCTGCGATTAGCTTCCTGCCCATGCTAGATTTTCTGGTTCTGTCCTGCAGAGCTCGGAGGCTCTCTCTCTCTCTGCTCTTAGGAGATATGTTCCATTGACCTTTTACTGGCTTGTTCCTTTGCTGTTTTCATTATACTGTTAGACCTGACCTGAGAATTTTCAAGGTCTTTTTATAGTTTTACAACTTTCATTGTGTTGTTTTTAGAGGTTTCGAGTTCTCTGATGAAGTGGGGACTTTGTTGTTGTTGTATGTATTTATTTATTTATTTATTTATTTATTTATTTATTTATTTATTTTTGAGGTAGGGTCTTCCTCCAACCCAGGCTGACCTGGAATTCACAATGTAGTCTCAGGGTGGCCTTGAACTCACAGCGACCCTCCTACCTCTGCCTTCTGAGTGCTGGGATTAAAGGCGTGCGCCACCACACCCGGCTGATAAAGTGTTTTTATAGTTTGTATTCATTGTAAATCATAGCTCACTAAGCATGAAGACGTTTTTTTGCAATGTGCAACCTCTGAGTCATAACTGACTGTGATTTCCTGACTCTGTATTTCAAATACTTTTGCACCGTGTCACGCGCATTATGAAAGTTATCATGGATTCTGTTATATTCCTCCAAAAATACTGGTTTTCTTTTGCTTTTTTTTTTAAATGCTTTTTTTTTTAATTTTGGAAAGTGGTGACTGCAGAACTTTTTTAAAATACTTTTTTATTTTTATTTATTTGAGAGCGACCGACAGAGAGAGAAAGAGGCAGAGAGAGAGAGAGAGAGAGAATGGGCGCGCCAGGGCCTCCAGCCACTGCAAACGAACTCCAGATGCGTGCACCCCCTTGTGCATCTGGCTAACGTGGGTCCTGGGGAATGGAGCCTCGAACCAGGGTCCTTAGGTTTCACAGGCAAGCGCTTAACCGCTAAGCCATCTCTCCAGCCCTCTTTTGCTTTTTGAAAAAAATATATTTACTTATTTGAGAGAGAGAGGGAGAGAGAAAGAGGCAGGCAGGCAGAGAGACAGACAGACAGATAGAGGTATGCCAGGGCCTTCAGCCACTGCAAACAAAGTGCAGAGGCATGTGCCACCGGCTTACGTGGGTTCTGGGGAATCAAACCTGGGTCCTTGGGCTTTGCAGGCAAGCGCCTTAACCATTAAGCCATCTCTCCAGCACTTTTTTTTCTTTCTCAGAGCAAGCAGTTAACTTGATTGGACTTAAAGTGGGAGATACACTTTTCTGTGTAGGAACTCAAATCTCAATGTTGTGATGTTGTTCCCGTATCTTTAGCTAAGATGTGTGCTGTGTGTGTGACTGCGGTCAGCTGAAGATTCAGTCTGGTTTCCCACTCGTCTAGGATTTTCTACCTCCGACATTCATGTCCCTCGTTTTCCAGAGCTGTGGTTTCCCTTGAACACTGCCACCGGTTTCTTTTTCCTTTTCTTCTTTTAAAAAATATTTTATTTATTGGGGGCTGGAGAGATGGCTTAGCAGTTAAGGCACTTGCCTGCAAAGCCAAAGGACCCAGGTGTGATTCCCCAGGACCCACATAAGCCAGATGCACAAGGTGGCGCATGTGTCTGGAGTTCATCTGCAGTGGCTGGAGGCCCTGGTGCGCCCATTCTCTCTCTCCCTTTCTCAATCAAATAAATAAATAAAAATAAAATATGCAAAATATTTTATTTATTTAAGAGAGAGAGGATATAGGCACACCAGGGCCTCCAACCGCTGCAAACAAACTCCAGATGCATGTGTCCCCCCCTTGTGCATCTGGCTTATGTGGGTCCTGCGGAACTGAATCTGGGTCCTTAGGCTTTGCAGGCAGGCACATTGACCGCTAAGCTATCTCTCCAGCCCATGCCACCTGTTTCTTTAGACTAGTTTTCTACTGGAATCTCAAGTGACAAGTGTGGCCCTGGTTATGTTGTGACCGTGAGCTAGAAGCCATAAAAGTGGCCAGCACCCTCCTCACTCCCTCTTCCCTGTCTGAGGGTCTAGGCTGACTCTTGAGCATACCCAGGGTGCTGACACTGTGTCCCCAGAGCTCTTAGCTGTGATTTTCTTTTACTGGAAACTGTGCTGGAAAGACCTTCTCACCGCACTGCTCTGTGGCGTGCACCCCACATGGCCTCTGCACACTGCAGCCCAGTGCACAGCCACATGTGTGACATGGCCCAGAGCATGGCGCGTTCTCCATGGTTCAGAAGCACAGAAGGAGTGGATGCCTAGCAAAAGCCAAGAGGCTGGCTGGTGGCAGAAGGGGACAGCCGGGGAGACAGGGTGGGTGCTGTGGAGGGATGGGCAGCAATGAGTGCATACAGGTGTGCTCAGGACGAATGGGAGAGAAGTGCTCAATGGTGGTGGTGGGCGGGGGAGGTTCTTGTGCCCACGACGGGTTTGGACTGTGAAGAAACCGGGATTCAGGAACCTGGCTTAGAGTCCTACTTGTTTCAGAGCTGATGCCACTACAGCCTTAACGACGGCCCAAGGAACCCGGATGAGCATGGTTGGGACGGAGGTGGAAGAGCTGCCATGTGCTTATTAACGTGTCTGTGGAAGAGGGCAGCACAAGACTGGAGGGTCCTTTTACATCCACGCTGTGAGCAGCTCCTCGTGTCCAGGACTCCGCGTCTGTGGGTTTGCCGTCCTTTTACACCCACGCTGTGAGGAGCTCCTCGTGTCCAGGACTCCACGTCTGTGGGTTTGCCGTCCTTTTACACCCACGCTGTGAGCAGCTCCTCGTGTCCAGGACTCCACGTCTGTGGGTTTGCCGTCCTTTTACACCCACGCTGTGAGCAGCTCCTCGTGTCCAGGACTCCACGTCTGTGGGTTTGCCGTCCTTTTACACCCACGCTGTGAGCAGCTCCTCGTGTCCAGGACTCCACGTCTGTGGGTTTCTGTCCTTTTACACCCACGCTGTGAGGAGCTCCTCGTGTCCAGGACTCCACGTCTGTGGGTTTGCTCTCCTTTTACACCCACGCTGTGAGCAGCTCCTCGTGTCCAGGACTCCACGTCTGTGGGTTTGCTCTCCTTTTACACCCACGCTGTGAGGAGCTCCTCGTGTCCAGGACTCCACGTCTGTGGGTTTGCTCTCCTTTTACACCCACGCTGTGAGCAGCTCCTCGTGTCCAGGACTCCACGTCTGTGGGTTTGCCGTCCTTTTACACCCACGCTGTGAGGAGCTCCTCGTGTCCAGGACTCCGTGTCTGTGGGTTTGCTGTCCTTTTACACCCACGCTGTGAGGTCGTTCCTCGTGTCCAGGACTCTGCGTCTGTGGGTTTGCTCTCCTTTTACACCCACGCTGTGAGCAGCTCCTCGTGTCCAGGACTCCACGTCTGTGGGTTTGCTCTCCTTTTACACCCACGCTGTGAGGAGCTCCTCGTGTCCAGGACTCCACGTCTGTGGGTTTCTGTCCTTTTACACCCACGCTGTGAGGAGCTCCTCGTGTCCAGGACTCCACGTCTGTGGGTTTGCTCTCCTTTTACACCCACGCTGTGAGCAGCTCCTCGTGTCCAGGACTCCACGTCTGTGGGTTTGCTCTCCTTTTACACCCACGCTGTGAGGAGCTCCTCGTGTCCAGGACTCCACATCTGTGGGTTTGCTCTCCTTTTACACCCACGCTGTGAGCAGCTCCTCGTGTCCAGGACTCCACGTCTGTGGGTTTGCCGTCCTTTTACACCCACGCTGTGAGGAGCTCCTCGTGTCCAGGACTCCGCGTCTGTGGGTTTGCTCTCCTTTTACACCCACGCTGTGAGGAGCTCCTCGTGTCCAGGACTCCACGTCTCTGGGTTTGCCGTCCTTTTACACGCACGCTGTGAGGAGATAATCGTGTCCAGGACTCCGCGTCTGTGGGTTTGCCGTCCTTTTACACCCACGCTGTGAGGAGATCCTCGTGTCCAGGACTCCGCGTCTGTGGGTTTGCTGTCCTTTTACATCCACGCTGTGAGCAGCTCCTCGTGTCCAGGACTCCACGTCTGTGGGTTTGCCGTCCTTTTACACGCACGCTGTGAGGAGTTCCTCGTGTCCAGGACTCCGCGTCTGTGGGTTTGCTGTCCTTTTACATCCACGCTGTGAGGAGCTCCTCGTGTCCAGGACTCCGCGTCTGTGGGTTTGCAGTCCTTTTACACCCACGCTGTGAGGAGCTCCTCGTGTCCAGGACTCCACGTCTGTGGGTTTGCCGTCCTTTTACACCCACGCTGTGAGGTCGTTCCTCGTGTCCAGGACTCCACGTCTGTGGGTTTGCTCTCCTTTTACATCCACGCTGTGAGGAGATCCTCATGTCCAGGACTCCGCGTCTGTGGGTTTGCCGTCCTTTTACACGCACGCTGTGAGGAGATCCTCGTGTCCAGGACTCCACGTCTGTGGGTTTGCTGTCCTTTTACACCCACGCTGTGAGCAGCTCCTCATGTCCAGGACTCCGCGTCTGTGGGTTTGCCATCCTTTTACACGCACGCTGTGAGGAGATCCTCGTGTCCAGGACTCCACGTCTGTGGGTTTGCCGTCCTTTTACACGCACGCTGTGAGGAGATCCTCGTGTCCAGGACTCCACGTCTGTGGGTTTGCCGTTCTTTTACATCCACGCTGTGAGCAGCTCCTCATGTCCAGAACTCCGCGTCTGTGGGTTTGCTGTCCTTTCACACCCACGCTGTGAGCAGCTCCTCATGTCCAGAACTCCGCGTCTGTGGGTTTGCTGTCCTTTCACACCCACGCTGTGAGCAGCTCCTCATGTCCAGAACTCCGCGTCTGTGGGTTTGCTGTCCTTTCACACCCACGCTGTGAGCAGCTCCTCGTGTCCAGAACTCCGCGTCTGTGGGTTTGCTGTCCTTTCACACCCACGCTGTGAGGAGCTCCTCGTGTCCAGGATTCCTCGTCTGTGGGTTTGCTGCTTGGGGAGGGTGATGGTATCGCTGACAGACAGATCCAAGAGGAAAGAATGACTTCAGGCTTGGATGAAGTCTCCAATAACCTTCGGGGCCTCCAGCTTCAAACCTCCCCTTCTGCTCCGGAGAGTGAGCTCATGATCACGTGGTTTATGTTCCGGTGCGGAACTGTCACTTCTGTGCTTTCAACTCCGTGCCAGCTTCCTGAAACAGGAGCTAAGGTTGGGAGCTTAAATCACCTTCCATGGTATGAAACAGAGTCCCACATGGGGTTTGTGTCATCTTTTAGTAGCTGCTAAGATGAAAAGTCACATGAGCTGGGCCTGGCAGGGCATGCCTGAGACCCAAGCACCAGGGAGGCTGCATCGGGCCACCATCGTGGGACCACGCAGTTTGAGCTTGTCTAAAAACAATGCTAGGGAGAGATGGCTTGCTATACAAGCATGAAGATCTGAGGGTGTTGTTGTTGTTGTTGTTGTTGTTGTTGCTTGTTTGTTTTTCCAGGTAGGGTCTCACTCTAGCCCCATGCTGATCTGGAATTCATTAAGTAGTCTCAGACTGGCCTCAAACTCACAGCAGTCCTCCTATCTCTGCCTCCAAAGTGCTGGGATTAAAGGTGTGTGCCATCACACACATCACAGCCTGGCTAAGATCTGAATTTGATACCCAACACCCACATAAAAAGCTGGGCATGGCTACCAAACCTATAACCCCAGTGCTGAGTGGGGCTGAGACAGGAGGCTCCCTGGTCAGCCAGTCTAATTCCAACATAGGGAGAGGCTACAGTGATTACTCAGCGATTAAGGAGCTTGCTTGCAAAGCCTAAAGGTCTGGGTTCGAATTCCCTAGTACTCAGGTAAAGCCAGATGCACAGAGTGGAACATGTGTCTTGGGTTCAATTCCCCAGTACCCAGGTAAAGCCAGATGCACAAGGTGGCACATGCATCTGGAGTTCATCTGCAGCAGCTAGAGGCCCTGATGTGCCCATTCTCTCTCTCTCTCTCTCTGTCTATCTCTCTTTGCTTGAAAGTAAGTAAATAAAAATATTTGGGGGCTGGAGAGATTGCTCAGTGGTTAAGGCATTTGCTTACAAAGTCTAACAATCAGGGTTCGATTCCCCAGTACGCACACAGAGCCAGGTGCGCGAAGTGGAACATGCATCTGGAGTTCATCTGCAGTGGCTGGAAGCCTGGCAGGCCCCTTTTTTCTCTGTCTGTCTGTCTGTCTGTATCTATCTGTCTGTCTGTCTCACTCTGCTTGCAAATAAATAAATAAAGTGGGCTGGAGAGATGGCTTAGCGGTTAAGCGCTTGCCTGTGAAGCCTAAGGACCCCAGTTCGAGGCTTGATTCTCCAGGTCCCAGGTTAGCCAGATGCACAAGGGGGCGCACGCGTCTGGAGTTCGTTTGCAGTGGCTGGAGGCCCTGGCGCGCTCATTCTCTCTCTGTCTCTCCATCTGCCTCTTTCTCTCTCTGTCACTCTCAAATAAATAAAAATGAACAAAAAAAAATTTAAATAAATAAAGTATTTTTTAAAAAAGTATCCCCTACACTCAGGATGGCTGTGCTGGAAAGGGGTGGGGTCCCGGGGAAGCACCCCAGCTTGGCCCTGCCACTCTTGTCTGTTTACCACATACCTGCTTTTTTTTCTCTCTCTCTTTTTTTCAACTTTTAAGTACATTTCTTGCTAAGGTTCATGCAGTTAGTAAGGGGCAGAGTCAAGAACGGGCTCATTGCTTTCTCTCGCACTAAGCGCAGCATTCCTTACAGCAGCCCGAGTCCCCAGAAGTGGAGCTCGCACAGAGAACGCATTTGGAAAATGTCTGGTGAATGAATGAACGACGGCCTCAACAACCAGGTTTCTCACAGACTCCACTAGCTGTTGTATTTCTTGTAATATAAAATGCTGAGAATAAAAGAAAGGGTGAGGCAGGTCAGCTGCACGTCCCTCACTCCATGAATGCCAGACCTCCGGGGAGCATCTCCACCCACGACTCCTACAGACTTCTGCTGTGTGTGCGCACTGCGGGCAGCCATTCTGTTTTCTCTTCTGGATCCTTGGGGCCCTCACTGCGCCTGTAGTTCAGAAGCAGAGCAGGTCGAGAGCAGGGCCAGGCTACGGAACCTAAGGCACACCTCCAGCAAGGTTTTGCCTCCTAAGTGTTCTTTTCAAAATACCACCAGCAGCTGGGGACCAAGAGTTCAAATACAAGAGCCTATGGGGACGTTTCACATTCAGACCCCAAGGAGCCTCAGACTTGTCCTAGTGGTCATCTGCTCACGCCGTGTGGCAGTCAAGTAGACCTGTCATCCCCGTGCCGCTGACTTGAGCTCAGCTCATCTGTGAGCCTTAGTGTCACGGCAGCAAATAATGCAGAACACCATCATTACAGCTCGGATGCTATTTCTGTAAATACATGTCGGCCCCAGGCAACACCCACAGGTCTCAAATGCAGGCAAAACTCCATTAAAATCAGGGACTTGTGTGCATCTTGGCAGTTCAGACAAGAACATATCCACACTCACTGCTGCCCTGTGAGAGACGCAAATGGCCAAGTGGAAAGACTGGAGCCAGGAGATCTGGGCCCAAGGTCCGACTCTGTGGCCCTGGATCAGTCAGTCAGTCTCTGAGGCTCAATTTCCAAGTCTCAGAAGAAGAGCTCGTAACTGTCATCTCAAAGAGCATTTGCAAGGATTAAATGAACCACTTTACATGAGGGTGTCTGGCAGGTGTTACTTAAGACCACCTGTATGACCAACAGGGCCACTGCTGGTGCTAAAGCCAACATCCCACCTGGCTGTGTGTGCCTTCTCACGTCACTCTCCTCTCTTCTATCCCCAAGAGCAGGGGTTTCAATCTCAGGGGTCTCCATGGCTTTCAAATTGCTTCTGTCCTATAAATGAAGTAAAATATGCCACAGGGCCAAGACTGTTTCAAGGTTGAGCAAAAATCACCAAGGCAATTATTAAGGGGAGTTCAGGGAATTGTATGTATGATTAAGGGATCACTTCAATGTTTGGATGGAAAAATAGGTAAATTCTGAAGAGCTGATGAATTATTTCTTTCATGATGTGACGATATGGACTATTTTTATTCTGAGAAATATACGGGGTAAATGCACTTGAAATTTTTTAGTGCCTTTATTTATTTATTAGCAAAGAGAGAGAGGGAATGAATGGGTACGTCAGGGCCTCTAGTGCTGCAAATGAACTTGACGCATGTGCCGCTTTGTGCATCTGGCTTTATGTGGGTCCTGGAAAATCAAACCCAGGTGATCTGGCTTTGCAGGCAAGCGCCTTAACCACTGAGTCATCTCTTCAGCCTGCATTCATTTTTTTCTTTTGTTATTTTTATTTATTTATTTGAGAGCGACAGAGAGAGAGAGAGAGAGAGGCAGACAGAGAGAGGGAGAGAGAATGGGCGCGCCAGGGCCTCCAGCCACTGCAAACGAATTCCAGACGCGTGCGCCCCCTTGTGCATCTGGCTAACGTGGGTCCTGGGGAGTTGAGCCTCGAACCGGGGTCCTTAGGCTTCACAGGCAAGCGCTTTACCACTAAGCCATCTCTCCAGCCCCTGCATTCATTTTTGAAATAAAATTTTCTAACTAAAGAACTTTCATTTCTAAATAAGAAGCCATTTTCCTTGTTCTCAAATACACTATGATAAGATTTTGTTTCTGTGTGTGTGTGTGTGTGTGTGTGTGTGTGTGTGTGCCGCGCGCGCACGCACAGGCGCAGAGGTCAGAGGAGGATGTCAGCTGTCCTCCTCTATGGCTCTTCTGCCTGTTTCCGTGACTCAGGGTCTCTCAGTGAACCTGGAGCTTGTGGGTTTTTTTTTTTTTTTTCTTTAATGCAGCACAACCAACGTCAGTGACCTGAAAACCACTAAATCTGTGGAAATCCACATATGTACAGGAAAACTAATCCGCATTTGACATAATTTAACATGTCTTAAGTCAACTTCCCTGGCGCCCTGGTTTGTGAAGGTCAAGCACTGAGCCTGTTTCCTGGTGCCGTGGGCTCTGGCATTGCTGGCGCTCCTTTTTCAGCCACTTGAATCTACCTTCCTAGTTTCAATATTTACCCCAGGAACGCCATATGCACAGAGTTCTCCAGCATCATTTCCATGTATAGGGTGCTTTGAGCGGGTGTCAGGAGGGTCCATTCCTTCTTAGTGAGGCACGCGGCCACATCCTCAAAAGTCAGCTTGCTTAAGCCGGGCGTGGTGGCGCACGCCTTTAATGCCAGCACTTGGGAGGATCGCCGTGAGTTTAAGGCCACCCTGAGACTACATAGTGGATTCTAGGTCAGCCTGGGCCAGAGTGAGACCCTGCCTCAAAAAAACAAAACAAAAAAAAAGTCAGATTGCTGGGCTGGAGAGATGGCTCGGTGGTTCTGGTGCTTGTCTGTGAAGCCTAAGGACTCATGTTCAACTCTCCAGGTCCCATGGATGTCAGCTGTACAGTGACACAAGTGTGCAAGGTCACACATGTGCACTAGGTGGTGCACATGTCTGGAGTTCGACTGCAGTAGCTGGAGGCCCTGGCCTGCCAATTCTCTCTCTCTCTCTCTCTCTCTCATTCTCACATGAAAAAGGCAGCCTGTTGGGCTTGCCTCAAAAAAAAAAAAAAGTCACTGATTCCTGAGGCTTGACTAGTAAAGGCAGAGGAGCCAACATCAGATCTCCTTCTTCTTGTCTGGGAAGAGCTGGGTCTCAGGAAGAAGGGCTCCACTGGCCTTGGAAGCTTCCAGCAAACAGAGGTCCCGGAAGCTGCACAACAGCCCTCACCACTCCCCGTGTTTTGGTTAGACTACTGGCCGACTGGGAGTGTCACTGATCCCCTTGTCTCCATCCCATCTAGCGCTGGGACTGTGGGCATGCATGGCCATGCCTGGCTTAATTAGTTAATTTTTCACATGAGAGCTGGGGATTGAATTCAGGTCCTTCTGTTTGGGCAGCAAGCACTCTTACCCACCAAGCCATCTCACCAGCTCCTCATATGATTTTATGGTTTTTTTTTTTTTTTTTTTTTTTTTTTTTTTTTTTACAGGCTGATGTGTCAGACTCCCAGTGATAGACTATTTCTCTATTTCTCACTTTGCCTGCTTTACTACAGTTTTCTTTCTTTTGTTGTACTCCTGAGTCAGTATGACCAGAGAATACCAAATACCAATAGACTAAAAAGAAGTTTCCAGAAAAGGAAAGTAAAAGTCTACTAAAATTCCCACAAGGACAGCAAAACCCTGGAAAGGTCGTGAAGAAATCATTTTCCTTGGACTTCTTTCTTTTATGTTTTTATTTTAAACTATTTTTATTTATTTATGAGAGTGAGAGAGAGAGAGAGAGAGAGAGAACACCAGGGCCCCTGGCCACTACAAACAAACTCCATATGCATGTGCCATTTCATGCATCTGGCTTTATGGGGTACTGGGGAATTGAACCCTGGGTTTTCAGGCTTTCCAAGCAGGAGTCTTTAACTGCTGAGCCACTTCTCCAGCCCTCCTTTGTCTCTTTGTTATCCTCAGATAAAATTATTATACATAAAATATGTATGCCTGGGCCCTCAGAATGAGGGCTGGTACCTGATTCTAAAGGACACTTTGTATTCCAGCCCCAGAATCCAGGTAGCCATGAGCCTTGGACAACTTGCTGAGCAGCTCTGAACCTTGGCTTGATGCTGTGAAAACTGACCACATGGTCACTTCAGGCATGAAGCCCACGTCTAGGGGCCCAGGCACCTACGTCTAGACATGAGAATGGCCCCAAGGGGGGCATTTCTCTTTAATTGTTCAAAAAGAAGCAAGGGGACAGGCCCTTATGGGTAGTTATGAGTCAAACACAAGCATTAGCTTGACACAATGCAGCATCCAGCTAGCAACTCACTTCTCTGGGGTCACTGCTGCGAGGCCCTGGGGCACAGTGAACTCAGGGCTGTGTCCAGATGTTGGAGACCTGAAGGGCTCACAGAACACAGACTCCAAGGCTCTTTTAAAAATTTTTTTGGTTAATTTTTATTTATTTAGTTGAGAGCGACAGAGAGAGAGAGAGAGAGAGAGAGAGAGAGAGAATGGGCGTGCCAGGGTCTCCAGCCACTGCAAACGAACTCCAGATGCATGCGCCCCCTTGTGCATCTGGCTAACGTGGGTCCTGGGGAATTGAACCTTGAACGGCGGTCCTTAAGCTTCACAGGCAAGCGCTTAACCGCTAAGCCATCTCTGCAGCCCCAAGGCTCTTTTTGCTTCACCATTCTTCAAGGTAATTTAGACAAAGAGCTTTTTCCCCTTTGCAACATTCTGTCATCTATAATTCTGGGTCCCTTTTAAAGATAGCCATTCTACACTCAATACCATGGTACTTCTAAGTCCCCATACACTGCGAACTCCACGGGATTTTATCTCTGAGGCTTCAGACTCAACATGGAACCCAGGCAGGAGGAAGCAGGTAAGAAAAGGCACGAAATAAAGCACCAGCCTATGCGAGACTGAAAGGAAGCACACATGCGTGTGCAGGTGCGTGTGCACACACACGCGCATGCACACACACATACACGCATGCACGCACATGCTGCCCTCGCTCCTTCCCGTTGCACTCTGACGTCCGCCTCCTTTGCTCGTTGTGCATCTCCCCGCTTTGGAGATGATGCTTTCCTCTTGTGCACAGCCAGACCCACTCAAGCATGGATCAGAGGCTTTTTGAACCTCAGCTTCAACATGATTAACAACACTGTTTACACGGGGCTGGGGCACCGCTCAGTCCAATGCGTATCAACATATTCCAGGTCCTGAGCTGTGGGTCATCGGACAGGCCAAACTTCACCTGCGGTGCTTGGGCCATTTGTCCGACGAGAGAGACAGACATTGCCCAGCTGTCCCTCATCAGACTACGGCCAGGAAGGTGCTGTGCTGAGGGATGGCCCAAAGGGAACACCAGGTGCTGAGTGAGCAGAAAATAGCAGAGACCCACATAACAGAACGGCTCCCACGCAATAGCTTTTCCTGTCACAACCCCTTAAGAGTCCCAAGTTCTTATTTTTTTAAATTAATTAATTAATTAATTAATTTTGATTTCTCGAGGTAGGGTCTCGCTCTAGCCCAGGCTGACCTGGAATTCACTACGTAGTCTCAGGGTGGCCTTGAACTCAGGGCGATCCTCCTACCTCTGCCTCCCGAGTGCAGGGATTAAAGGTGTGTGCCACCACGCCCTGCTTGAGTACCAAGTTCCTTATGGGTGAGCAGCATCCAAAGCACCATTGAGAGAGGCATGAGGGCTGGAGAGATGGCTTAGGGGTTAAGGCACTTGCCTGTGAAGCCTAAGGACCCAGGTTCCATTCCCCAGGACCCACGTAAGCCAGATGCACAAGGGGGTGCATGCGTCTGGAGTTCGTTTGCAATGGCTAGAGGCCCTGATGCACCCATTTTCTCTCTCTCTCTGCCTCTTTCTTTCTCTCAAATAAATAGATAAAATTTTAAAAAAGAAAATTAAGAAAGACATGGGAGAAAGAAGAGGTGCTTGGAGCAGACAACTGAAGGAAAGGAATCCAGTCTCTCAGTCTCTCCAGCCTTGAGGCGAGAGTGAACACGTGCCCAGCTCCAGTGTCCTCCCCACCAGTCCGGATCAGCACGCACAGGTATCAGCACACCATGCCTTCTGCAAGGCATTTGTGGGTGCAACGTGCTTCCGGGTTGCGTGGAGAGCATCACTGTGGTTTGGTCCACTGAGAGACGCAGACAGCTGGCAGAGCCCATCAGCATTTCGTGGAAGGGGTTCCCAATGGTGGCCCACCTGGCAGTGCAGTATGCAGGAGGCCAGCCCCAGGTGGGCGAGCCCTTGTTCCTTTCCAAAGGCAGGGATCTTTTGTTAGAGCTGCCTGAAAATGACGTGTTATCTCACCAGGGCTCTAATTAGCAGGAGGGGAGTATGCACAGGGATTAAGGAAAAGAAGAGTCTGCAGTGATAACTTTGTCTCCCTCAGCCCTCAGGTGTTAAGAAGTGACAGCTCCCGAATTCAATTTTGCCTCCCCCTGCTCATTAGCAGCTCGTCCCCATGCATCAGCACAGGACGTCAACAGCCAGGGAAGAACATGTCATCGCTCTGCCGTCCGTGTTAGAGGGATCCAGGGCTCATGTGCAGCCCTGCAGTGGAGTCTGTCATGGGATGCCCTGTCAAGCTCTGTCACTAACTGTCCACTCTGGTGCGTCCACCATGGCGAGTGGCTGGGAGAACACAGGACTTGCCTGGCTTGCACAGGGGTGCAAGTGTGTGGGTGCATGCTGGAGAAATGTAAGAAAATGGGACTGGAGAGATGGTCCAGAGGTTGAGGCACTTGCCTGCAAAGGCCAAGGACCTGGGTTTGAATCCCCAGGACCCACGTAGAGCCAGATATGCAAAATGACACGTGCATCTGGTGTTCGTTTGTAGTGGCTGGAGGCCCTGGTGCAACCATTCTCTATCCCTCTCTTTCTATATGCCTCTTTCTTTCTCATAAATAAAAAAAAATATTTTCAAAAAGAGAGAAGCATAAGAAAGAACCATGAATGACAAGTCACTACCATGTCATGCTTTCTCACACTGATGATGACGTGCTAACTACATATTTCTGAGGCTATGTTGCTTGTGTGTGCAGGAGAAGGTGTGGCTCTTGCTCCAGCCCCCAGAAATGTGCAATTTACCCCTCACTTGTCCACTCATTGGGTCAGTATCCCCCAAGACCTTCCTCTCCTCAGTGCTGTCAGGAGCCTGCATGTGGGGATGAGGCATGATCACAGTCAGGTCCTCACTCTGGCCTCGAGGACAGTCATCCCTGGGAACTGAACACATCTGCTCATCTGTATTATTGAACTCACAGTTCCATGTGTACACACAGACTTTTCTACACTGGGCTGGGAAGAAGAACGGGACAATGCAGGGTGGGTCAGCTCTTCTACACCTGGCTGGGAAGGAGGAGGAGGACAATGCAGGGTGGGTCAGCTCTTCTACACCTGGCTGGGAAGGAGGAGGAGACAGTGCAGGGTGGGTCAGCTCTTCTACACCTGGCTGGGAAGGAGGAGGAGACAATGCAGGGTGGGTCAGCTCTTCTACACCTGGCTGGGAAGAAGAACGGGACAATGCAGGGTGGGTCAGCTCTTCTATACCTGGCTGGGAAGGAGAAGAAGACAATGAAGGGTGGGTCAGCTCTTCTACACCTGGCTGGGAAGGAGGAGACAATGCAGGGTGGGTCAGCTCTTCTACACCTGGCTGGGAAGGAGGAGGGGACAATACAGGGTGGGTCAGCTCTTCTACACCTGGCTGGGAAGGAGGAGTGCACAATGCAGGGTGGGTCAGCTCTTCTACACCTGGCTGGGAAGGAGGAGGAGACAATGCAGGGTGGGTCAGCTCTTCTACACCTGGCTGGGAAGGAGGGAAACAATGAAGGGTGGGTCAGCTCTTCTATACCTGGCTGGGAAGAAGAACGGGACAATGCAGGGTGGGTCAGCTCTTCTATACCTGGCTGGGAAGGAGGAGAAGACAATGAAGGGTGGGTCAGCTCTTCTACACCTGGCTGGGAAGGAGGAGACAATGCAGGGTGGGTCAGCTCTTCTACACCTGGCTGGGAAGGAGGAGACAATGCAGGGTGGGTCAGCTCTTCTACACCTGGCTGGGAAGGAGGAGGGGACAATACAGGGTGGGTCAGCTCTTCTACACCTGGCTGGGAAGGAGGAGGAGACAATGCAGGGTGGGTCAGCTCTTCTACACCTGGCTGGGAAGGAGGAGTGCACAATGCAGGGTGGGTCAGCTCTTCTACACCTGGCTGGGAAGGAGGAGGAGACAATGCAGGGTGGGTCAGCTCTTCTACACCTGGCTGGGAAGGAGGGAAACAATGAAGGGTGGGTCAGCTCTTCTATACCTGGCTGGGAAGGAGGAGGAGACAATGCAGGGTGGGTCAGCTCTTCTACACCTGGCTGGGAAGGAGGAGGGGACAATACAGGGTGGGTCAGCTCTTCTACACCTGGCTGGGAAGGAGGAGGAGACAATGCAGGGTGGGTCAGCTCTTCTACACCTGGCTGGGAAGGAGGAGGAGGACAATGCAGGGTGGGTCAGCTCTTCTACACCTGGCTGGGAAGGAGGAGACAATGCAGGGTGGGTCAGCTCTTCTACACCTGGCTGGGAAGGAGGAGACAATGCAGGGTGGGTCAGCTCTTCTACACCTGGCTGGGAAGGAGGAGGAGACAATGCAGGGTGGGTCAGCTCTTCTACACCTGGCTGGGAAGGAAGAGGAGACAATGCAGGGTGGGTCAGCTCTCCTACACCTGGCTGGGAAGGAGGAGGAGACAATGCAGGGTGGGTCAGCTCTTCTATACCTGGCTGGGAAGGAGGGAGGGAGGAGGACCCAGTGCAGCTCCTCCATCATTATCTCCTTCTGTTGCTGCTCCAGCCCCCACACTGGCTTCTAGCTGCCTGGGTGAGCAACTCCTGCCTTACTATGTGCAGAAGGCATCTGGAAGAAGCCATGCTCTAGGGGAATGGAACTACAGGGGGTGCCAGGCTGGCGTAAGAGGAAAGCCTGCAGCAGGGCAAGCTCACTGGAATATCTGGTGCACCGCAGGCAGGGGAGGCTGCCTCCTACCGGAGCAGACAGATGGCACTGAAAGATGACAATGGCCCAGAGGGTCATCCTTTCCTCCAGCACTTGTGGGTCACCACCATTCTTTGGGGCTGACATGCAGCATATAGAAGACAGGGACTCTTAGGAAATACAGCAGCAGAAGTGTCCAGGAGCACCCAAGGAGACAGTCGCTGTCATGGTGGTAGATGACTGTTTCCCCTGCACCTGGGAGGTGGAGGAAGGAGGCCAGCCTGGGACACATGAGACCATGCCTGGATGATAAAACTAAGCCATCCCTCCACCACAAAAGAAGCAATGGGAAAAAGAGACACGAGACAAGAGGCCAGGCTGAGCCTGCGGGCATCACTGGGTTAGAGTCCGCTTCAGTGTGGCAAGAAGAAGGGTAGATTCTTAGAGCAGATGGGTAAGGTCAGCAGAGGCCAGTAGCTGGTTAATAGATAGCAATGCAGGGAAGAGGTGTTTAAAGACAAATGAGTCAAAAGCTTGCAAGAAACTGGAGAGAGGAGAGATGGAGCCTTTACAGAGACTGCAAATCAAAGTTTGCTGAGCTGAGGAGCTGCCTGGGATAAGATCTGGGTTTGGACATGCTGGACTTGAGGTGAGTTCCTGGAGGAAGGAACTTGTGCTGGGGGAAGGCTGTCCTAGAAGCCAAGGGTGATGCTGGCCAGGGACATATGGATCTATTCCCTTGAGGTAGACTATATTCCAAGGGGGATTCTAGTGACCCTGTGTGTCTACGGCTCTGGAGCAGGAAAAGAAGCCATGGGAGGCCCTCGCTACATGAGGGTGTCTGTGGGGATGACCAGAGAGATGGCCATGCATGTCCATGGCTTACGGAAGGGAAGTAGGATTGTGGAAGTTCCATGGTGATGGGTGGTAGGGGGCAGCAGCATTGCTGGGCACATGCCTATCCCCATGGGGCAACATCTCCTCTTCCCCACTATACTGCTCGTGATGCATGACTGCTTTAGCCGGCAGGGTAGGCGTAGATGAGGGGCTTGGATAGGCCTTCATGTTTTGCTTGCCAACCCTTGTCACCCTAACCTCTGCCATGAAAAGAGCTATCCTAGCTCCGCAGTCCTTCACGGAGGCCTGCAGACCCAGACCCAGAGCAGCAGATACATGGTCGTGGCTCCAGGGCCATGCAGCATGAGCAGAGGCCACCGGACACAGGCCAAGTTGCTCCTACGGGGACGGCCCCCTCAGCATGTAGTGTTCAGCTCATAAACATACAAACCAGATGAAAAATGATGCCCATCTCAGCCTGTTCAGAGAAACGTGGGGATGATATGCTGGGGTTATTTTCTTAGAGCGAGATAAGCCAGGAGTTTATACATTACATGTCTTAAACATTGATTGTTAAATAAAGCCAAACACAATCAATGAGAAAGAAAAGAGAGAAGAATTTCACTGGGGCAAAGGGCAGGGTATACAGTCAAGGATATTGAGATTTGATGAGTTCAGATCATTTTTACACAATCAGTTGTGGCAACTGTCGGCTGGCCATGGAACCAAGAGAGCTGGCCTGGATGTCTGGACAGATCAGCATCTTTGGAGTACCACTGTGCCCTCTGCCCTGGCTCTTGTGCTAGCAGAAATACCATTCTAAGCTTTGGGACGTGAACCAAAGATCTGAGACAAGAGATAAACATGGAACTGTCTAGTGGCCAAAAGTGCGCCTACCACATTCGTCCCTGCTCCGTGGCCCAGGGCTGAGGTGAGCCCGGGCCCAGTGGAGCAGGGCCACACCCCAAGCCTGCTCAGTGGTGAGCTTCGGATGGCTTCCTGCTATTCACCCCTCCCAGAACAATGGGAATCATAGCTCAGTGTTTAAGAATCTGCCTTTCAAAGGCTGTGAGAAACACAAAGGAGGATTTCACTTAGAGGACCTCAGAGATCACACGACAAGATGACTGGGGATGCTCATCTGGATTGCTGAGCTGCTGACTTGCATTAGAAAATTACCAAAGCCTGCTTGGTGGAAGGATTCCAAACCCCAGCACCAGGGGCACAAGGGCAGGCTCAGCGCCCCTCTCACTTCTGCAGCTAGCTTCCTTAGTGCTCTATTCCCTACCACGGCACCCTCTTTAAAACGTCCTCAGGGACCGAAGAGATGGTTCAGTGGTTAAGGCACTTGCCTACAAGGCCTAACGACCTGGATTCGACTCCCCAGAACCCATGTAAGCCAGATGCACATGGTGGCACATGCATCTGGAGTTCGTTTGCAGTGGCTGGAGGCCCTGGTGCGCCCATTCTCTCTCTCTCTGACTCTTCTCTCTCCCTATCTCTGCTTGCAAATAAATATTTTTTTTAAAAAAGTCCTCAGGAAGGGCCACACATGGCAGGACACCAAGAAACTCTGCAGGCAGGGCGGGGTCATATGGGAGAGAATTCCACTTTGATTTGGGGAGTGGCATTGTGAACCAGGGTCCCATGTAGCCCAGGCTGGCCTAGAACTCACTACACTTCAGAGACTGGTCTCAACTTTGGATCCCTCTGCCTCAGGCTCTCAAGTGCTGATTCCAGGCATGTGCCAACCATACCCGGCCTTGGATCTTGTGAGCAAGGGGAGCCTTTGGAGGTTGAGTGAGGGCTGTGATGGGCAAGACTGTAATGCAGGCAGCAAAGGACAGAGAGTCCCCCTCTGGCCAGTGCCACACAACCCCTGTGAAGCCCTGGCCTTTTCCTTCCTCCCTGCCCCTGCCTGGCGAGAAGTCCCTGCCTGGTATGCCTCACCTCCCATCGCCCACCAGGGCCCTGCTCACCCGCAGCCTTCTAAAGCCCAGCCAGCCATTACTGCTCACTCCCCTGTGTGCAATGGGAAATGCCTATCTACTGTTTAAGACGCCGCCTTTACACAGCGCTCCTTAGAACAACTGAAGGACGTGCTGATTCAGGCCCCTGCTTTGGGACTACCTACCTAACCTCAGTTCTCTCTCTATGTGACAGCGAGAACACGTATCGCTTTAGGGGTCTTAACTCAACTTAGGGGACCAACCCCCCCTACCCCAGCAAAGAGCTAGACTCAGTAGCTACGGGATGGCCTGGTTGCTTAAGGGCAATTGCAGCCTTAGGACTCCTAATCCCTAAGGCACATAAACTAATCATGGGAAGGCCTCTTACTGTACACACTCCCCACACATAGGGAGCATTCTTAACTCAAGGGACATGTGTGATTGTCAGATAGTCGCATGGTAAACTATCAAGCCCTCATGAGGGAGGGACCCGAAGTCACCTTTAAAGTTTGCTCTTCTCTCAACCCCGGCACTTACATTCCAGAGGAGAAACAGCTCGAGCCCTTGTGTGACGAGGTCTTATTAGAAACCTGTGCTGCCGCCAGACCTTCAGCACGAGCCCTTAGCAAACCCCCATCTCCAGTGCTCTACGGATGGGAGTTCTTTTGTTCAGGATGGAACTAGAAGGGCAGGATATGCAGTGAGAATAGAACGGGAGATTTTGTTTTTAATGTTTTATTTACTCATTTGGGAGGAAGAGGAAGAGGGAGAGAGAGAAAGAGAGAGAGAGAATGGGCATGCCAGGACATCCAGCCACTAAAAATGAACTCCAGACGCATATATGTGCCTCCTTGTGCATCTGGCTTATGTGGGTCCTGGGGAATCGAGCCTGGGTCCTTTGGCTTTGTAAGCAAGTGCCTTAACTGCTAAGCCATCTTTCCAGCCCAGAACATGAAATTCTTGAATCTGGCCCACTTCTCACTAATACCAGTGCCCAATTACCATAGCTAAAAGCTCTGACCAGAGCTCTGAATGTTAGCACAGGAAAATGGGTAAATATCTGTACAGACTCCAAATATTCTTACTTAAGATACGATCCTAACCTTGTCACTGGTGTAGCTTCTTTTGCTAAGTGTATTAATAACCTATGTAGAAGCCAAAGCCAATTAGAATCATTGGAGGCAAAAAGGCCAACATTTTGGCCCTGCTCCCTGGTCACAAGGCTGCTGGAGATGACGGGACACTTCTAATGTGTCTTACATTGGCCCTCTGGTGAGTCAATTGTCTTCCTGATCAGGGAGGGTACAGAGACAGAAACAAAAAGGAATTGGTGGGCAGTCTGAAACAGGAGAGTCACAACTGAGGAGCAATCAGTCCTCCTGGCTTCCTGAGAGGAAAGCACGGCCCAGACTCATCTAACAGACAGCACCAGTACTGGAGAAGCTATAGTCCTCCTCCCAGGTCCCTAAAATCTCCTTCAGAGAGCCATTAGTGACCCCCCAAAAGAAAGAATTATATCTTGAATTAAATTTTGGCTATCTGCTTGGTCTTAAACACTTAGAAAGGGAAATATAACCAATGACACAAAGGGGTACCTCAAAGCGTAAAACACAACACCCATGGATAAGTTTGCTCTTTCTCTCAGCATAAAGCGTGCCTCACGTTCTATCTATGATGTCGTTCTGTCTTTTCATTCTGCCTACGCTCAGGATGAAAATTCATTCCTTGTATGGGCCCAGGAGTATGCTCAGGACGGTAATCAGACTGACTGCTGGGTTTGTGGACTTGTGCCCATTTCCAGCACCTCTGGACTTCCCTGGAGGAAACTGCCTCTCCAACAGGATTATTGGAATCAATTTCAAATATATATTAACCAGGAAAGAGCTAGTTTCCCCACCCTAACCAAGGTTGCAAGGTGGGATATTTCTCAGTGGCCTATCAACTCTCCCAGGAGGGAACCAGGACACAGAAAGAGCTTCTCGAAAGACTGACAGAGTCCTGAGAGGACCTGCATGAACAGATCCAGACCATGTCGGATGCCATTTGGTGAACAGTTCTGGGAGTGGGTCTCAAGTTTTCATGGTGGAGGAATATCATACCCATTGTAGTTATTTGTTAATCTTTGGCCCTTGTATACTCAACTGCTGTTTTAACTTTATCTCTGCTCACTTACAGGCACTCACACCCAGATGGTTATCCAGCAATCCAATGCTGTCTACACGAGCCCACTTGAACGCCCATTGAGAGCGGAACACACGCCACTTCTGATGGGGCTATCTAATCCCCCTGTCTCACAATGCTCGACACCTCCATCTCTGAGATAGGCCCCAATACTTACGTTATTAATGTTTATAATATTCATATCAGGCCAAAGAGATCTAAGCCATGTGGCACCTGACTGGTAGGTTTCTCCCTTGGGACTCGCTGGGAAACACTGACTGCCATATCTCTGTGCTCCATTCAGCAGGAAGTAGTTCACTATCCGATGTCATCATCCATTTTTTTTTTTTTACCTCTAATGGCAGCTAGTGTCTTCTCATGAGAGGAGGGAGTGTGTAGGGGAGGTGGCAGAGTAGACAGATTAATTAGGCAGGACCAGGGAGGCCCTTAAAGAGAAGGGGCTTAGGACATCGCACCCTCGACAAGTCCATCCCAGCTGACCACGCCTATGTCAGCTTGCCCCGCCTGCACCAGTCATGGGACTTAGCGTTTGCCCATTTCATCCAAGCAGATCTCTCTCAGGTGTGCACCCTGCCCAGGTATGGGTGGATTTCTCCTCTAAGCCCAGGCCAGTTGGTTGGGACACCTGTGTAGGTGTGTCCAGGTGGGATGGTGCAAATTCTATACACCCCACCCCCGGATCCATGGAGAGAGGGGGCTGTTTTTCCTCTTGCTCCAGAGTTGGCAGAGTTGGGTCTTCAAACAGGTAAGAGCTCTCTCCCACTGTGGCAGCCATGCCAAGATGGGCAGAGACACTTTTTTCCTCTTATTGCTGTCTTCACTTTTAATTGTTCTTGGAAACACATGTTTTTTTTTTTAAATCTTTTCTCATTTTTTTTTTTTCCTAAGATCCATGTTGGGTTACATGGGCTCCTGGGATACATGTTGCCTATATGGGCTTTGGGGCTCCATGTGGTGTACTCCCCGCTATTTATCTTCCCTTACCTCCCAGTTTTCTTCTTTCCCCACTCCCTTGTAAGGTCTCAATAAAATGTGGTATTTTAAAAATAAATTTAAAAAGCTGCCTTTAAAAAGGCTGTGAGAAGCTGGGCATGGTAGCGTACAGCAGAGGCAGGAAGATGGCTGTGAGTTCGCCAGCCTGACTTTAATTCCAGTCTGCCCCAGTAAGATAGAGAGAGCATGGCTGTCTTTGCTGGGCCACTGTCACCATGGCGCTAGCGGACAGGTAACACACACACCTACCACAGGCTCCATGCTGAGCTGTACCAAGGCAGGGATCCAGCCCAGCCTCGGCCTGGCCTTGGCAGAGACCATAGGCTCATAAAACATTTCTGAAATGCTCCTACTATAATACAGAATAAAAGTGGAAACTTTGTTTCAGTAGACAATATAAATGCTAGAAGATAGTGTAGCCACTGCTCTCCGGAGTTCTGGAAAGGATTTGGGCAAGGAAGCATTGGTCTTACAATATCAAACTTATGAAGAAGCAGGATGCAGAGCGAGGAGGGGCCAAGAGATCAGGTAACCAGAGGCTCCGCCCGTGAATCCACTTCTGCCAGCTAGCCCCAGCCCCCCAAAGTTCCAGCCTCACACCACTCGCTAGCCAAGTGAGCGTGTGAGCAGCTCAAGGGGGAACATTTCACACTCAAGCCATACCAGGGGAGGCATTCTGAATTAGCAAAAGCCCGAACTAGCAAAGGTCTCTTAGAGATGCTGCAGCCTCCAAGGACCCATTGAGCCCCGTTCGGACTTGGACGGGTGAAAGATCCCGCAAGGACGCAGCGGCCGGGGTGTTGGCACCTGCTGGGGAACAGACGCAAGGCGTGGCTTCACTCCCACGGACACGCTGGCCAGGCCGCACTTGCACTTGCTTTGCCCTTGCTGCGTGGTCCTCGTCTGGGGAGGGGGCTCTTTGGGGGGGCGTCACACTGGTCATAATTGTTGGCTTGTGACACCCTTTCCTCACGGACGGCCTGCTCCAGTCACTCTGAATAGCCTAATAAGGACTCACAGCCAGGCTCTTGGGAGAAGCTCGCGGCTTTAGTTACCTTAGGCGATTCATGGGTACCTCACTTTTCGCTTGATGCCATGTTTCACGTGCTTTGATAGCTGCCCGTGGAAGCACTTTGCTGTTGTTTGTAGAGCAGCGTGGGGTCTTTCTTGTTCATGCACCAAAACCTCCCTGTGGGCATCGCACCTACACAACACCTTCTAAACGTTGCTTGTTTTGTTTTTCAAGGTAGGGTCTCACTCTGGCCCAGGCTGACCTGGAATTCACTATGTAGTCTCAGGGTGGCCTTGAACTCACAGCGATCCTCCTGCCTCTGCCTCCCGAGAGCTGGGGCTGAAGGCGTGCGCCACCACACTGGGCTCTAAACCTCTGGCGTGGTTATGACACCCCGTCTCCCGTAGCTCCGTACGAGGCAGCGGTGGTCGGCACTTGTTAGTCTCTCTGCCGCACGCTCCCCGTATAGAAGCAAATGTGGTCACTAGCGTGTATGAACTGGCAGAATTTCATCCGTGTGAAACAAGAAAACGTATCTGGTTACAAAATAACTGTTGCCATGAAAACCAGGAAGTATGGGTGAGCACACAGGGGGCAGGCTGGCAGCAGCAGCCTACCTACCAGGGTTTAACATTCCCTCACGGTGGAGAACGTGCACTTCATTAGCAGAGCGGTCTGCAATGGCAATACGGTTAACCCCCCCTTGGGAGCCCTCCTCGCAGACCTATCCTACCATCAAACCTGGAGGTCCCAAGGTGCCACTGTCCTGTCCCAGGTGCCAGGGAGCAACGGCAAGACTGGCTAAGTATGACAGTTAAGAACTGAGACGTGGTCTAAAATTCCTGGCACCTTCCTGTGGGCGTCTCAGGCCCATGGTTTCCATCTCCGCCTCCTTTGATCTGGGAGGAAGGGACCAGAAGTAGTTCTTATTAAACACTTAATAAAAGCAATTCTATTTTTTTTAAAGCCATCTTAAGAAACTCCTTTGTAGCATTTGACTTTCTTTCAGTGGCAAGATGCCATTATGGAGAACAGACGTGGACTGCACTGAGCCGAGCGGTGGAGGCCGGCTGCGGGCTGGAGGCGGCGGCCCCAGGCACACAGACGCACTTTCCAGGGGCAAAACGAGAGAAAGAAACGAGCCCAGCTTAGCACGGACAGGTCAGGTCTGCTCACAGGTGCTGTCAGCCATATGCCTGGTGACTCAGTTTCAAATGACTGCTGTCACTATGTGTTGGGTCCTGTTACAGTCAGGTTCACATTGCTGGTAGAAATCATCCAACTAAGAGCAGCTGGTGGGAAAAAGAGGTTTATTTTGGCTTACAGGCTCGAGGGGAAGCTCCATGATGGCAGGGGAAAACGATGGCATGAGCAGAGGGTGGACATCACCCCCTGGCCAACATAAAGTGGGCAGTAGCAACAGGAGAGTGTGCCAAACACTGGCATGGGGAAACTGGCTGTAACACCCATAAGCCCGCCCCCAACAATACACTGCCTCCACGAGGTGTTAATTCCCAAATCTCCATCAGCTGGGAACCTAGCATTCAGAACACCTATGTTTACGGGGGACACCTGCATCAAACCACCATAGGTCCCTTGGGAGGCAGAACCCTGGGAAGAAAGGAACAGAGCCTGGTTCTCTGGCCACTGTCACCCACTGTGGTGAAGCAACTGGTGGTTATGAGCCATGGAAAAGCACAGGACACCGCTGTCGGGCACTGCAGAGGGCAGGGAATGATGATGCGGGAAGCCTTACCTTCTACTTTCAGGGCCCACAGCCTGGCCACTGCAGATGTCACCCAGGTGGAACCATGAGCGTGTGGCTGTCTCTGTGTCTGACACAGTTCACGCGGCACGAGGTCCTCCACCCCCTCATTCGTGTTGTGGCATGTGATGGGGTTTCTCTCTTTCTTTCGAGGCTGAACAACATTTCATTGTACGGACACCATGCTTTCTTTATATACTCATCCAAAAGAGGACATTTTAGGTCACTCCGTCATGGCCGCTGTGAACAGTGCTGCGATGACCATCAAGACTGGGGTGGACCTAGTCTAGGGGTATCTGGAAGGCACCCTGTTGTGGAACTCTGTCCTCTGGGGGCATGGTGTGACTCTTGACTCTTCCGCTTTTTTTTTTTTTTTTTTTTTTGGTTTTTCAAGGTAGGGTCTCACTCTAGCCCAGGCTGACCTGGAATTCACTGTGTAGTCTCAGGGTGGCCTCGAACTCATGGCGATCCTCCTACCTCTGCCTCCCAAGTGCTGGGATTAAAGGCGTGCGCCACCACGCCCGGCTCTCTTCCGCTTTTGAAACCAGAGCAGAGGCGATCAGCATCAGCAGACCTTCACAGGACCACGACTTAGTGTTCTCTCCCAGAAGGGCAAGGGGCGAGGAGTCACAAGCCCTCATCTGAGAGTCCAGCCAGCTCTCCTGACTGTGCTGTAGCTGCATGGGGTCTGGGGGGGTGGTGGCTACAGCATCCAGGAGGTGGAAGGTTGACTGTGAGGGGGGGTGACGACAGTGACTTGGTGGGCGGGGCTGCTTGGTGATGTAACTGCCAGGACCTCAAGCATGCTCCTGTCACCCCAATAAACCCATTGGTCCTCCCAGATGGACTGGGATCAGGAAACTGGGGGTTCTGGAGTGCTTCCTGAAACCCTATGCCCTAAGTTGACATCTGCAAACTAACCAAGGAATTGGCCATTCCAGATTCAAGAAAATGATTTTTTATTTTTATTTTTTTGGTTTTTCGAGGTACGGTCTCACTGTAGCTCAGGCTGACCTGGAATTCACTACGTAGTCTCAGGGTGGCCTTGAACTCATGATGATCCTCCTACCCCTGCCCCCCGAGTGCTGGGATTAAAGGCGTGTGCCACCACGCCTGGCCAAGAAAATGATTTTTAAAACACCACATTTTATTCAGATATTACACAGATGTGGGGAAGGGAGAAAACTGAGGGCTAAGGGAGGGAAGCTAAAGTGGGAAGAAGGGAGGTATGCCACATAGAGCCCAGGAGCCCACATAAAGGAACATGGAACTTAAAAAATATATAAAAACATGGACAGGGATTTTTAGAATGTGCACTTCCAAAAAAGATTAAAAGTGAAGACAGTAATGACAGGTAAAAAGTGTCTCTTCCCACCCCAGCTTGGCTGCGGGGGTGAGGGAGAGAGAAGAACGTTGGTGCTACAGTTCTGGAGAGGGAAAGAATGGGCCCCTCTCTCCATAGGTTCAAGAACATACTTTACAATTTGCGCGGGTACACCTGGACACACCCACCACAGGTGTCCCAGCCCACCAGCCTGGGCTTAGAGGAGAGATCCACCCACACTGGGCATGTGCTCAAGGGAGAGAGAGATCTAATTGGGCGAGATGGGCAAACACCAATCCCCCGACTGAAGCAGGTGGGGCGAGCTGAGATAGGCCAGGCTGGGCTGAGGTGCCTCCCTTTCAGGGCCGTTCTGCCTCGTCCAAGCAAGTAACTGCCCACTATGGAGTGACCCCCGCCTCAGACTCCAGTCTGGCAGTACCCTATCTAAGGCATACATAGCAATGTTCCTCTACATCTCCTCCAAGGAAAGCCAGGTGACACACCCAGACAGAGATGCTTGGCGCTCAGAGGCGCCTGCGATGCCTTGGAGGGAGACAAGCTTCAGGGTGTGCTTAGAGTGCAGACAGGAAGGGAGGGCCGCAGCTGAGGCGGGCCCGGTACTCACCAGGGAGCAGGATTGAAACGGAACACACTACATCTTCCTACCAGACATGCTACAAAACTTGGGCTTTACCTTTTTAAAAATATTTTTATTTATTTATTTGCAAGGAGAGAGAGAGAGACTTCAGCCACTGCAGAGGAACTCCAGATGCATGTGTCACTTTGTGTACCTAGCTTTACGTGGGTACTGGGGAAGTGAACTCAGGTTGTTAGGTTTTGCAGGCAAGCGCCTTAACCACTGAGCCACCTCTCCACCCCAGGTTTAAATTTTTTTTTTTCCGAGGTAGGGTCTCATTCTAGTTCAGGTTGACCTGGAATTCACTATGTAGTCTCAGGGTGGCCTTGAAGTCACAATGATCCTCCTACCTCTGCCTCCTGAGTGCTGGGATTAAAGGTGTGTGCCACCACACACAGCTCAGGTTTTAATTTTTGCAAAGTTACAGAAATGTTTTTTTCTCCTTTTGAATGGTAGGCTGTTTTGTTCATGGTTATTTATTTTCAATTTTAAGAATCACTGCAAAAAATACCCTTAAAGTAACAAAAAGAAAAATAAATACAATAAACATCTATAATTCTACTTACTATTCACTTATCACTAACACAATGCCTATTTCCTTCATTTCATATTCATATTCTATATATTCTAGGTACATATTATAAAATTGAATGATAAAAGAATCCTGTATTCTACTTTTTTACTTAATATTTTGTCATTCCCTGCATCTTTACAATATAATTTTTAAAATATTTACTGAGCCAGGAGTGGTGGTGCATGCCTTTAATCCCAGAACTCAGGAGGCAGAGGTAAGAGGATCACTGTGAGTTCGAGGCCACCCTGAGACTACACAGTGAATTTCAGGTCAGCCTGGAATAGAGTGAGACCCTACCTCAAAAAACCTAAAAAATAAAAAAGTTTACTGATTTTGCTGGGTGTGGTGACTCATGCCCATATCCCAGCACTTGACAGGCTGAGGTAGGAGGATCACTGTGAGTTCTGGGTCAGCCTGGGCTACAAAGTGTGTTCCAAGGTCAACCTCAACTAGACTGAGAAACTGCCTCAAAAATTACTGATTTTTATAGAGAAAAAAAAAATGACATGTCACTGAGATTGTTTTTGTCTTCATAAAACAGACAGAAAACAGTCTTATAAATACCCCATTGTAGTAAATTCAAAGAATGCCAGTAAAGTCAGCTATAACATGATTGTCAAGAGCGAGCGTTTACAATCACAAAATATGGCTACGCTTCTAACTGCCCTCCTCCATGGCCACAGGCATGGCCTCATTCTGGCTACCGAGACGGCTCAACAAAGTGCCACCGGCTCGAGGGGTTCCTCTTTAGCCCTCTGTATTTGATGTGGGGTCTGTGGAGAGTTCAGAAAAGTCCTTGAATCCCAAACCCCAGGCTTGTGTTTGTATTTAACCAAAGGATTGGGCAAACCAAACTGAGAAGGATAATGATTAAATTATTATATTTATTTAAGAAAGCACAAAACCAAGGAAAGGAAAATGAATATACCCCATGTGGTCTGAGAGCCCATGTGGGCCTAGAAGAAATGCGGAAAGAGATTTAGAGAGAAAAGAAGAGGAAGTGCAGACAGCTCCTGCCACGTGGAGGGGAGAAGGGTTAGAGAGGGCTTAGAGGGTTCTCCCCTCCTCTCAGCCCAGCCGGGCTAAGAGGAGGGGAGACTTACCAGAACCTGGAGGTTTAGGAGTGATGAACGGGCCACCAAGGGAACTTGCCTTCTTCTCCTAAACGTACTTATAACCTTACTGTGGTGGCCTTTACCTTCGGGCTCAGGTGAGTCAGAGAGACAGCTGATGGGTCTGGGCTGGGGGCCGGCTCAGGAAGAGGCCAGCCAGGGTGCCAAGTTCTGGGGGCTGAACTGGACCAGCCACAATGTCAGGATTAGATTGAAATTCTAGGAAAGGGGACCGCCCTCCCAGGAGGGACTCAGGTTGTTTTATGGGAAAACAGATCTGGGAACTCCTTTAGACAAGAGATAAGGAGAAGCCAGCTTCCTCTCCGACCTCTAGCAAAGCCCATGCCTGCGTTTTACTTTCACGGTCCCAGGCACCCTCACGGCCTGACGAAGCTACCCGACTCCCGAGCGTACTGAGCAGGGAGACACTGGTGCAGGGGACATGGAAGGTGCCAGCCCTTCCCTGAAAAGCTGATCTCGAACTCCAAAGATGTCCCTCAGCTGGAAACACACCTCGAAGCAGAACGGATGACACAGGCTTCAGTCTCGTGCACCGCTGCTTGGGCAAGGCAAGCTGGTGAGGAGGACCAGAGGAAGGTCAAGGCCGTCCTTTTTCCCTTGCAAATGTGATCTAATCTGCACACCTGACAGCTGAGGCCATGTGAGCTCATATTTTCACATGGGCTGAGCCCCGCCCACGATCATTTGCACTGGGATGACCTGGGTGTGGCCACTTTGTCACTATCGGGGAGTGGACAAGGTGTGCCACCTGACAGGTGCTGCCCATCCAGAGCCCTGGTGCACAGTTGCTTGAAACTCTGGATTGCGGCCTAGGTCTGAATCCCTGGCTGACCCTGCTAACACTGCCGCACAGTCTTTGCCTCTGGGAGCGAACTTTCAGTTACAGCTCAAAAGAGTCAGCAGCCAGAAGGCTGCTTCTTGTGGTGTTTATGTGACAAAGTGAGTGGCCACCAGAAAGGCTGGGACTGGAAGGAGAGCAGAAGGACAGCCTGAGAGGTCGCCCCTCCACCATGGTGACCAACGACCTTTGTGCACAGGGCCTGTGGTGGCCTCAGAAGTGAATGTCTCAGCACCTTCGCGGAAGAGCTCCCAGTACAGGTGTGTCCTCCCCCATCCTGCTGCACGTCCCACTACACCCCGCATTAAAAAAATATTTTATTTATTTATTTGAGAGAGAGAAAGAGGCAGATACAGAGAGAGAGAGAGAGAGTGCCAGAACCTCTAGCCACTGCAAACAAACTCCAGACTAATGCACCACTTTGTGCATCTGGCTTATGTGGGTCCTGGGGAATCGAACCTGGGTCTTTAGGCTTCATAGGCAAGCACCTTAACCGCTAAGCCATCTCTCCAGCCCTACACCCTGCATTTTAAGCACTTACTATAATGAACTTGTATTTTTGCATATGCCCAGTTGTTTATCATCATGCAGATCGGAGGGAGGGGCTACGTCTGCCCACGTCACTCCCATCCGCAGTGCAGAGCTCAGAGCAGGCACTCCAGTCCTCCATGGAGCAAGGAAGGTAAAGAGCATGACAACCACACGTGAACAGCCTTGCAAGGGGACCCTCGTGCCCAGGGCAAGGTCCTCTTGGCCTCTGGGAGTGGGCGCAGTGGGTACAACCCGCGTCTGTCCTGCTCGGTCTCCCTCCTGGGTTTCCAGTGCTGACCCAACATTCCCTCGAACTCTCCCTCTGAACAAGAAACAGCTCTGGTCGGGCTGTGGTCCCTCGCACCGGCCTGAGGGCCTTTCTACCTGCAGAAGCGGCCTTGTCTACTTCTGGTGCGACCCGGCCCAGAGTCATTTACAGTTTGACTCTCAGAGGGTAGCTGCAGTCCTTGGGGCTCTCCACACTGCCTAGGGCCCAGGAGAGGGACACCCCAGACTGCACGACAGCCACAGTCGGATTAGACAACAGTGTGTGCATGTGGCCAACGCCCGTTCAGACTTCATGACGACAGAAGCTAGAAAATGGCATTCCCACATGCTTTGGCTATTTGCTCAAAACATGATGTTACTTTTGGAAATTAAGAACAGCCCGGGCCTTGCCGGGAAGTGTCGGTGAGACCTACACTGCTCTGATCCTGGCTCTCACGCAGCTTGGCTGTCAGCGAGTCTGTTTCACCACGGGCTCCAGCTGAACACAGGGCTTGGATGGCATGTTGTCTAGGATTATTTTATTTTTCACTCAACTGCGTAGGCACCCCAAAGACCAGCGCAGATGCTAGAAACGACCACCACCTCGCAACGTGGAGGCCAGGTGAAGAGTCTCCTATGGCCCTGCTTTGTCTGCAATGGCAGACTGCACCCTTGAACTGTAAGCCAAAATAGAGCCTTCAACCCTTGAGTTTCTGCTTGTCACGTAGTCTCAGCAACTCTCTGGAATGAATAGATGTCTGTTCACATTTCCCCAGGAAAAGAAATACAAGAGTCGGCTGGCTATCACCACAGAGAGGACTGAGATGCTGCAAAAGCCAGTTAAAACTAGCTCCATGTTCCTGCTTTTTCTTTTTCTTTTTCTTTTTTTTTTTTTTCAAGGTAGGGTCTCACTCTAGCCCAGGCTGACCTGGAATTCACTATGTAGTCTCAGGGTGGCCTCAAACTCACAGTGATCCTCCTACCTCTGCTGGGATTAAAGGCGTACCTGCTTTTTGAGACACTATTTTTCCATGGGCAAAATAGCCAGTTGCCACAAAACGACGCTCCTATAATCTCTCATGCCTTCACTCCATCTGACACGGGGGGGGGGGGGGGCGGCGGCTCCCTCACCTCAGCCCCAGCATGCAGGTCCGTGCACCGACCTGTGACTGCTGCCAGCTGCTCTGGAGCAGCGAGCCGGCTGCGGTACAAACTCATGCCACCACTTGGAGCCCCGGCAGCTTTGGCTTCAGGTGGCTGGCGTGTTGAATCCACAGTCAGTTTTACATCTAGTGTCCACAGTCTGCTTAGGGGAGGGCGTCTCGGAGCTCCTTCCCAGAGGAAGGCACTTTGGTGACAGAGCAGAGACAGCCCTCCAGGGTCTGCACCTGTGCAGCAGACGTGTGACAGCGCACGGGTGATTCCCACGAGATTTATTCTAGCTGTTCCGGCCCAAGCAGAAGCAAAACACACCGAAAACCCTGCCCGAACGAACCGAAGACGAGCCTGGCATGCTTTTCTCCCTACCTGGAGTAGTAGGACTCCACGCCCAGGGCCTCGCGGACGCTGGCGATGTGCTGCTCCAGGGCGGAGCTGGTGGCCGTGGGCAGCGTGGCTCCACTGCCCGCCTGGAAGTCCTCGGGGTTCTCCACTGTGCCGTCACCGAGGTAATGCTCGTGGAACTTCAGAATGCCTGAAACAAGGCGGGCACAGCCAGTGTCATGCACCGTTGGGCAGCAGGAGAGACGGGTAGAAGGCAGGGGACAGGAACAGCATGAGATATCTCTGCCAAGTGTGCTTGGGAACCACGGTGTCGGGCTCTCCGAGTTTGGGCCAGCGCCCTTTCTCCAGCCTTCACCATCAGATCTGGTGCCTGAATGGAGCCTGGCACCATGTTTGCCTCTGATGATGTTGGAGGGAGGACGGCTTCCTCAACATTTCCAGACGTGCTCTCTGGAACACCAGGCAGGGTGAGTGCTTTGGTGTGCCCAGGCCGCTCCTCTCGGAGACGGAGATCTTGAACAAAATTAGATTCACCAAGTGGGAACTGTGCCACAAAAGAACTTTCCTTTCATAAATGCAAATCAAAATACGCATATAGCAAAAATCCAAATGAAAATATTTTAGGCCATTTTAAAATAAAACTAGGGCTGGAGAGATGGTTTAGCGGTCAAGGCACTTGCTTGCAAAGCCAAAGGACCCAGGTTCGATTCCATAGTACCCATGTAAGCCAGATGCACAAGGTGGCACATGTGTTTGGAGTTCTTTTGCAGTGGCTAGAGGCCCTGGCATGCACATTCTCTCTTTTTCTCTCTTTCTTAAATAAATAAATAAAGTTTAAAATAAAACTAACTGGATAATGGCCTTTAATGGGTTAAAGGAGGGAAAGGGTTTTTTTTTTAAAAAAGATGTCAACCTGCAGTGGCTTCCTGGCAATAAACACAGGCGGCCATGGTCTCACATGGTAATGAGGTGAGTCACACCTGCATAAACATGATCCTCTTGACTGGATCAGAGCTCTGGCCAAGGCTTCAGAGTCCCAACAACAGTGAAGAGGAGCCAGAAAAGGGGACGATGGGTGCCTTCTGTCGGGGACCTGGGTACACACCTGTCAGGTCACGACCCATGAGATAACCACCATAGAGCGACAGCGCACGACACCAGCCAGTGGGTCAACCCTGTTGGCGTGAGCATGAGCACCAGCTCGTCGTGGAAATCACAACCTAAAACTCCGCACACAAAGGCCAGAGGCAAGAGTGCTCCTCGTGAGGGGCTGGGGAGGTGGCTCAGTGGTTGAGGCTGCTTGTTTGGAAAGCCTGTGGCCCAGGTCTGATGCCCCAGGACCCACGTAGAGCCCGATGTATAAAGTGGGGCACACATCTGGAGTTCGTTGGCAGTGGTAAGGGACCCTGGTGCACCCATTCTCTCTCTTTCTCTTTCTCTCTCTCATTTTCTCCTTGCAATAAATAAATAAAACACTGAAAAAAGAATGTTCCTTGTGGAAAGCCCATGTGGTGTGACATGGCACTGAAGGACACATGATAAATGCTGAGAACCCAAGAAACATCTGGGAGCTGTCACCCCAACATCACTGCTTTGTAAAAACCAAAGAGAAAGAAACACAATGGAGAAAGTCTTGTCAACTCTCCTTGGCAGTTGAACTTTTAACAGATATTCATGAAGCCCATTCTTCAAGATTCCCAATTATAAGATCCACTTCCCCAGTCAATAAACTCTAATTGGATCTGGTATGTCTCCAACATGGGAAAGCCATCAGAATTTTATTATGCAAAAAATATGGCCCTAACAGCCAATTAGCAGGTCTGTATTCAGGGAGACTGTTACATCCTAAACGTTTAGTGCCGATTTAATCAAAGGCGATTTTTACTTCTAAAGCATATTTTTAACAGAACTGTTTTTTTTTTTTTTTAAAAAAAAAAACAGATTCTGTTAAGCTCAGAAATTCAAGCTTTAGGACTTATTTATAAACTGTGAGAGCTGTTATCCTTTTGGTCTCTAACTTTACCATGATAAGAGATCACAGTTACTAAGTCACATCTAGAAAGAACTCATTAGGACATGGTTCATTTATAGCTTATAAAGAGCTGCGTGCAGACAGGGCTGCTACAGCTCTAGTCCTCCCCCTCCTAGTCCCCTCGTCTTCTTGACAAACATGGCCACTGTCAAGGAACAAGGGTCTCTCAGGCACTCATTAGTGAAATACCCCACTATAAATATTCACCGTGGTTAAGGTTTTCCTGACGCCTGACATCAGCTCCTTTGTCTGACCCAGGTGTAGGCCCACCCTCCTCAGCCCCCCCTTGGGGCTGGTGTCCTCGCTGCCCACGTCCTGCAGAGAGTGACCTCACCTGCCCCAGGAGCAAGCAGCCAGCTGTACAGGTAGCCCGCAGCCAGTGAGTAATACAGCACAAGTCCCCGCTGCCCATTGACCATCTCTAAGATCTGATCGATGGTGACTGGCGAATAGGGGTCGGAGTCCTGTTGGCCTGTCTGTCGTTCCACCAGCAGATCAGCAAATGCCCTTGTCCGACCTCTTTCCGCTACAGCCAGGGCTTCATCATGGTGGCCTAGGAGACAAAGGGACAGCCCGAGGGGTCCATTACACACGCACGCTCACCAGGAAGGAACGCTGGGCATGGCCACCGGATCTGTGTGGGGTACCGCACCGCCCTGGTCCGCTCTGCGGCGTGACGGCGTGACGGGGCTACTCGGCTTCCCGTCAACTCCCTCCTGCAAGCATCCATGTGATGGCCACTCTCACAACACCCCACACTTTTAGAGCTGTGAAACTGACCCCATGCCACCCTAAGTCACGGGGCCCCACAACACAGCTGACCGCATGGGCTCTGCACTCAGCCCTGCCTGGCCCTCCCACCAGCTGGCTGCCGCCCTCCCCCGCCCCACCCACATGGCCCTTTGGGTCCGATATCTGGCACCCTTGTGCCTTTCTGCCCACCCTGCACTCTGTAGAGCTGGCAGGTGAGAGCTTCGGGACAACCACCCGTGGCGCTGCTCTCTCCTCTATTTGCTGACCCACGTCCACTGCCCCACATCACACCTCTGTGCCTGGCCCTCTACTGGGAAGGACCTTCGAGTTGTGAGGACTCTGTGTTAAGATACCTGGGACAGTTCTTTAAACACACCTGTACGACAGGTCCCAGTGTTGCAGGGAGCGCTCGGACCCAGCTCCCTCCTGTGCCCCACACACTCCTCACCCCACGGGGGAAGGGTTTGAACCTCCGGGATCTCTACAGCTCAGAGTTGCGTCTCTCCCCCAAGTCTTTCCTTCATCTTCCAGTCCAAGTATGAATCCCACTTCCTCTGAGAAGCTAGTCTACAATCGAGCTTAGAAACTGATGCGAAGGTAGAAAAATGCAAAGCCACAAACTTCCAGGGGAGAACTGCTTGGGCACATAAGGAACAGACTCCAGGGGACAGAGCAGCAGGAAAGATGTCAGCATGGAGCGGCTGCCAGGGTCAGGACTGGAGAGCCAGACAGCAGGCAGGGTGGGGCAGGGAGCCCAACGCCACAGCTCCATGGCCTGAGTGGGCCTCGCCTCCTGCTGCTCAGGCATCCACGGAAAGAGGGATTTATGAGAGTGTATGCAAATATCTCCTTTTACTCTATTAAGTTATTAACTGGAACAGCAGGGGCAATTTCTGTGCACATTCGAAAATCAGCCCCAAAGTGCTAGATAGGCTTAGCACCGTGATTATAACGGTTAATAAATTTTAATCCAGGGCAATGAGCATATTCAATTTTCCAGGGGGAAACTTGAGCGCTCCTATGTGTTAGCAAAGGACAGGTGAGTGGAAAGGCCTCAGACCCCCCACATCAAAGACTTCATTGGTGCCTGGTGCACATTGTGATGACGGCTCGTCTTCAGCATCAACTTGACCAGATTGGCAACAGTTAGGAAACACACTTTTGTGGGTATCTGTGAGGATGCTTCCAGAAAGGTTCAGCTGAGGCACGAAGACCCACACTGAAGGGAGGTGGCATCATGCCGTGGCTGATGGAGAAGGCCACCTGAATGCCGGCTTATCTCTGCTTCCTGACTGCGGGTGCGATGTGACCAGTGGATGCTTCTGCTGCCACAGACACAGCCACTCTCACCACCGTGCCTTCCACGTCAGGAAGGAGGGCACTCCCAAACCGCGGGTCAAAATGAACCCTTCCTTAGGATGTTTTTTTGTCGGGTATTTTGTCTCAGCTGTGACCACCGAAGGCCAAGGGATGGTAGCCACAGGTGCCCTGCGACATGTTAGAGCTCAGGCCTGAGAGGATGACCCCTAACTGTGTGTGACGGCCCAGGGTGCAGGACCACAGGGCACAAGCACTGATCGGGTAGCAAGGGTGCAAGGCAGGGAAACAAGGGGCCAGTGTCTTCTCAGCCTCCTGCTCACAGTAGGGCTTTTAGCAGCTGTCTGTGGAGAGGTACACCAGGCTCAAGCATCTTCAACTCAGGGTCTCCTGCTCTGCTTCTGGAACCTTCTGCCCCGCCCCTCCCCCCGTCCCCTGCTTTGCTTCCCCATCATCTGAGTGTCTCTCTTGTAGGCAAGACAATCTTGCCACACTGTGCTGTAGCCTAAGCTAAGTGTCTTGACTCTAATCCCAGGGCTGGCACTGGGCGTGCTGTAAGCGCTCTGCCCATCTCTGCGGACTGAAGGGATAAGTGAGGGAATGCTCACTCGCTGGGTGTGTTTGTGGCCTCACCGTGTGCTGAGACAAGTCAGACTTCACCGAGCCATCGCCCGACAGCGGGGAGACATGAGACGCGTGCACATGTGTGCGTATGCGCACACGACATGCACGCGTGCACGCGCACATACGCTCAAGCACTCTCAGATGCTATCTGCTCTCACCTAGGCTGACGAGCACCCGCTGTAAGGCCTGGTAGGACGACGTCTGCAGGTCGAAGAGGGAGAGCTTGCAGTCTGCGCTCAGCTGGGCCTCGTGCCGGATTGCTTCAAACAAGGCCGACGCCCGATAAAGCTGCAAGGGACAGAGAAGGTGGCTCAGTTTTCAGGACCAGTGTCCAGCTGCTCACAGACTAGAGCTGACTTTTGCTAATACCTTGGTGCAGAACTTAAGCCTTTTAGAAAAGGCTTGGAAAGATGACTTTCAAAAAAAAAAAAAATATTGGGAGCTGGGCGTGGTGGCGCACGCCTTTAATCCCAGCACAGGCAGAGGTAGGAGGATTGCCATGGGTTCAAGGCCACCCTGAGACTACATAGTGAATTGCAGGTCGGCCTGGGCCACAGTGAGACCATACCTTGGGAAAAAAAAAGAAGATTGGTCTTTGTGGCCCTGAAGAACTGTCACATCAGATCCAGTAAACCAAAGTTTATATCATCAATTTTGTTTTTGTCTTTTCTGGCAGAGACTCATTCTAACCCAGCCTGACTTGGAACTCACTCTATAGCCCAGGCTGGCCTTAAGCTCACAATGATTATCCTATCTCAGCCTCCCAAGTGCTAGGATCCTAGAGGCATGAGCCACCATATCTAGTATATAATCATTTTTTAAAACTTTTTATTTACAACTTTTGTACATATAAACAATATACCATCATCATAATCCACTATTCTCCTTTCCCCCCTTTTCTAGTCCTTCTCCATTGAATCCCTTCTTCTTTTCAACTACTCTCTCTTCTATTTTGATGTCATCATTTCTTCCTTCCTATTATTCAGGTCTTGTGTCCGTAGCGTCAGCCACTGTGAGGTCATGAACACCATGGCCACTTTGCAATATGAAGAACTTTTGAAGATGAAGGATATAAAAGACAAGTGTTATAGGCTTACAGTCTGAAGGACATAAAAAGCCAGTTATTAATCCAATCAAGTGCTGATTTTTGACTAAATAAAACCAATGAAAAGCCTTTACTTTAGTCATCAGACAAGCATAACCCACCACCCCAGGGTGCAGAGGGATGGGAGTGGGGAGCAGTATAGAGAGATATGCCATAGCTGGGCAAGGCTGGGCAATGAGCCCACTCTTGGGTATGTGGTCCAGTGCTACAGAGCCGGACAGGCTCCCTAAGGAGCTGTGCTAGTCACAGCGACACTTTGGGGACAAAGCAGCTGACATTCCTTCTAGAGATCTGCTCCACTGCACGGCAACCAAATGACAACAGAACAAGTTCTTGAGGGCCCGGACACAGCTGCGTGGCTTTGGATATGACACAGAGCCTCGGTTTCTCCCTCTCTATGGATAAAGGGGTGGTCACCATTTGCCTGCCTGAGTCATAAATGCATGGCATAAAAGTACTTTGAAAATTGTCAATCACTACATGAATGTGCTTTAATTTAGACACCCAAGAAATGATCGAGTTAATCCTTGAAATGGCCTTCAATCCCTTACAGCACAGCAAAGCACCCACCACATCCTCAGGTCTTGTGCGGCTCTGGAGAGGGGTCTTGCTGTGTTCAGCTGGGTCCCCTTTGCCCAACACAGCATCCCCAGGAATCACTCATGCTGGTCAAGGGATGAGCTGCTCTTAGAAGCAGACGTTCTCCCTGCTTCTCCAGCCCCACAAAGGAGACACAGGACTCTGCAATCTTTCACCTTTACAGAGCCTGCATCACCGCAGAGGGCTCTTCTGCTCCGCAGAACACAGGCTTACCATGCGAGAGGGAGAGAACTTATACCCACTACCATAGCTAGAAACCTTATAGAGACATTACAGCCCATAACTACGAATTCCTAGATTACTTCTGTTAAGAAGAATGTAATTTTGTATTACAATTTAAACTGGGCGTGGTGGCGCATAAATTTAATCTCAGCCCTTGGGAGGCAGAGGTAGGAGAATGGCCATGAGTTCGAGGCCAACCTGAGACTACATAATGAATTCCAGGTCAGCCAGGCTAAAGCGAAACCCTACCCCCCCCAAAACAAAACAAAAACAAAAGGTTAGTGCCCATAGTACCAGAGCTCTAAAGAAATTACTCAGCAGTCTGTCACACGAGCGGGTAAGAGTCTGTTGGCAAGAAGGCTCAGTATTTCCGGGTTCACCCAGGCTGGAAATCCCATGCATCAGCCCAAGACTAGGGGCGGGCACTTGGGTTGAATGCCTTCACCGCTGAGCCAGGCATCCGGGCGGGTCTTGTGGACTTTCAGGAAACAAAGAACACTGGGGCCAGGGCTCTGCTCACCTGGTGCTGGGCTTCCTCCAGGTTCCCGCTCGCCCAAAGGGAGAGGCCGAGACCATGGCGAATTTTTGCCTCGTCCTCTCTTCGGCCCAGCTGCTCAGCTAACCTTAAACCTGAAACCAGAGAGGGCAATTTCAGGAACGAGAGAAGACACACGGTTCCCCTGCCAAGGCGTTTTGGAAGCTCATCGCACCTCAGGTGTACGTAAAAGAACTTAACAACATGGCTAGGGGGGAGTGCGGGACTAAGATCCGCAGAGGCAGGACGGAGTCTCTTTGAGTGTCACAGGAGCCGCCTGGGCAGGAGACGGGCTTGAGGGCACAAGGGAAACACAGAAGCCAGTGGATCTTAGTCTGGCTGCCCTCGGCGGCAAAACCCTTAGCTTTGCGAATGAAAACGCCAAGCTGATAAGTTCATCGCCCTCCATTCTGTGGCTGGCAAACGCTTTGCCTGACAAGTCCAGCGCAGAGGCTGCGTTAACACTTCTTCCTAGCTGGCTGCACAGCATCCCATCGGGCTGGTGGGCGGCACGCGAGTTGCAGCTCCCCGTAAGCAGAGCAGCGCGCAGGCTGCCCCTGTGCCTGTGACTCATGTCGCCGACGCACTCTGCGTGCCATCTGCTTTTCCTTTAAGCAGGAGACTTTGATGCGCCCCGGCGGGGTTGCAAAACAAGTGCTCTTATGAGTCCAGAGCCTTGAATGAGACTGTCCTCATTTTAATGGCCTCCAGACGGGCACCTGCAGTTTGGGTCACTTTCTCACAGCAAGCTTCTGAGTTTCAGGACACCAGCCACCTCCAGGGCTTCGTGGGAGCCAAATTTGACGGCGCCCATTGATTGTATTGGTCAGTCAGCCGTCTGCAGCGCGGCTCTGCCTGCCTGCGCTAAAGTGCGGGAGGCGGTGCGGGGCTCCCGCGTGTCAGCTCGCTGGGCTCCTGCCTTCTAGAAAGAACCGGAGACAGCTGGGCAGCTGCTGAGCAAAGGATGCCCAGGTTTGACCTCCTCAAACGCGAAACGCACGAGACTCAGAAAACTCAGCAACGGTGTTTGGGGTTAAAACTGTGCTGCTGGGTAACAACAATGTTTGCAAATAATCCACGTAAGAAGAGGTGGAAGACAGTGGCTAACCTTCGACAGTCTCCCCACAGTACTCTTCAATGCAGGTGTCCTGCCAGGCCGGCGTCTCCGAGGAGGGGGCCGCCCTCCCACCCCACTTTGGAAGACACATTTTATGACAGAAGGGACTTTGATTGGCTCCTGCTGGATCCCTAGCAATTAGGACCTCCACTGGTCAGGGGTTCAGCAATGAAGAGTTCAAAACCTGCTGAACAGATGTGGGGTCTGAGCTGCCCAGCTTGGATCTGCACCCGCCTCTCAGGCACCCGGGGCTCCAGGTGCTCAGTGTGCCCTGGACTGGCTGCAAAGCCCCAGGGAAGTCACTAGCTGCTCTAGCCTCCCTCCTGTACTTTGGCAAATGAAATAATAATAATAATAATAATAATAATGATAAAAAGCTCCATAAAACCAGTGGCTTGGGCTGCAGAGATGGCTTAGCGGTTAAGGCAAAGCCAAAGGACCTCGGTTCGATTCCCCAGGACCCATATAAGCCAGATGCACAAGGTGGCACATGCGTCTGGAATTTGTTTGCGGTGGCTGTAGGCCCTGGAGCACCCATTCTCCTTCTCTCTCTCTCTCTCTCTCTCTCTCTCTCTCAAATAAATAAATAAGTAAAAATTATACACACACACACACACACACACACACACACATATATATATATATATATATATATGTGTGTATATATATATATAAAGTGGCTTTAGCCAGGGGTGTCCGTCCACATCACCCGAATGAGAGCCATTCCAAAGACGCAGCTGCATGAGGTTCCAGGGCATGAGCAGGGGGATGCTGGTCTGCAGCCCCGCCCCTCTGAAAGCCGGGCGACTTCCAGCTGAACTGTTCCCTCCATGGTTCAGACTTAATCCTAAGCACTCAGGTGCCCATGGCCACCCCAGCTCAGAACTCACGAGAAGAGCTACCTGGTTTGACCTGTGAGGGACTTGCTGCTGCGGGCTTTCTCCTCCAACACTGTGGAGATGCTATAAATGAGAATTTTTACAAGTCTGTATGACTTGCAGGAAACAGTAAAAGAGAACTGAGAGTTTTTCCATAAATATGGAATTATTTGACAACGTCCCAGGCAAACCAGCTGTTGTGTGGACAGAGTATTGCAGGAGGTAATTATACACATTTTGAAAAGTTGTGGGTCTGAATTTAATCTTTTTTTTTTTTTTTTTTTTTTTTTTACCAATTCAAATGAAAACCATCCTTAGGTGGTTGGAATGTTACCACAGTCCAGTTTCAAAAAGCCAAAAGCCCCTGTTCCTATGTAATGCACGGAAGTGCAGCCAAGCCTGCATGGAGAGGGGCCAAGTCAGAGCTGGGCCATGGCTCTACCCTCCCAGGGACTCTCCACCTGCAGGACGCCATACGTGGCCTGTGTGAGGGACAACCAGTCAGGCCTTCACCACTCTCCACCCGGCCTCCTGCTTCCCAGCTGGGGCTCAGGACCAACAGAGTAAGGCTGCCCCAACCCTGGGCTGTTCTTAGAAAATACTCCAGACGGGGGCTTGTGTGGCTCCCAGGGTCAGAAAGCCCAGGCTGACCTCACTTCATGCATGAACCGACTGCACAGTCAGGGTCAAATCACTGTACTTCTCCAACTCTTAGGCCACTCAGCTGCTAACATGGGGGCTGGGGACTGGAGGAGCACTTGCCTAGCATGTGTTTGATCCCTACCACTGCCAAAAAAAGAAAAGAATGAAGAAAGAAAAAAACAGCAGCAAAAAAAGGGGGGGGAAATGCATCTGAATTTGCTGTGAGAATGCGATGCGGCTGAATGAGCCCTGTGTGAGAAGCCCTGTGAAGAGGAGAGTTGTCCCTGAGCTCAGAAGCCGCGTCCTTACCAGTGAGGACAGCATCAGCCCCTCCTCCCGGGAGATCTTTGCGGTGCCCCAGCGTGAGGAGGGCAAACACACTGTGGAGGGACTTTGGCTTGTCTATGAGGGACATGTCTAAGGCTCTCTGGGATCAGGTAACTGATGGCCTCAGGTACCAGCAGAGGGCAAGGCTTGCCTGGAGCCAGGCTCTGCTGTGGCACTGCACCATCGGTCACAGGCACCAAAAGACACCAGGCCGGCCACTCCAGGGAGCCCCAGATGGACTTGGTGGGCTCGCCATTGCCGGGCCTGAGAACTATAGTTTCTGATACAGGTCAGGTCACTTCTGGAGGGTCACCGGGGCTTGGGGGCAGACAGGTGTGTTTCTGAGGGAGACCATCACAGTGTGACATGGCCAGGTCTTACTGCATCCATTCAGTGAGGATGTGTCGTTCGTTCAGTAGCTGCTCTGACATGACATGGGGGCATCGGCTCTTCAAGTGGTGATGGCGTGACGGCACTGAGAGAGGGAGAGGGGGCAGTTGGATCCAGAGAGCTGGGGCAGAACTTGGAAACACCTTAGGACTGATGAAGGGACACCTGGTGGGGGATGCTGGGATTCTGCGGGTGAGCTGACGGATGTGGCCGTGAGACCGTCACTCTACACAGGGGGGCCACTCTGGCTGTGCTCTCCTCTGGGCCAGGGGTACAGCCTTCTCACTCACCTTCCTGTAAGTACATGACTGCCTGTGAATAGTTCTGCAAGGCATGGTGCGTCCTTCCAAGGCTGCTGTAGGACACCGTCTTGGCCACCAAGTCGTTCATCTGAGCGGCAATGCTCAGGTGCTGCTCCTGATAGACCACAGCCCGCTCCAAAGTGCCCAAGGACTCGTAAGTCAGGCCCAGGTTCCCGTAGGCCCGGCCCTGGCACGTGGGGTTGTTGGTCTCCTCTGCTATCTGCAGATCGAGCTGGTGGTACTGCAGGGCCGTGTCATACTCCCCCATTTGCTGGTAGACGCCCCCCAGGCCGCAGGCCGCGTCGCTCTCCAGGGCTCGGTCCTTCATGTCTCTGGCAATGTTCAGCTGGCGCTCGAGGCAGGAAATGGCTTGCTCGTAATTCCCTAGCTGGCTGTGCAGGCTGCCCAGCTCTCCGTAGGCCTGCGCTTTATTGGAGGCCTCCCCGAGCTCGTGGGCCACCACAAGCCTCTTCTCAAAGCACACGAGGGCTTGCTGCAGGCTCCCGGTCGCCCTGCAGAAATGCAGACAGAAAAGCAATGATATCACTTCGTGCAGGTGCAGACATGCTGAAGCCCCTGAGAAAATGAAAAGCATTTGTCACTGCCACTTACTATAGAAGCTCTTAACTCCTCTTCTCGCTAAAAGCTATCATGTGCCCTTAGAGTGAGATGCAGAGGAATTTCATAATCTGGAAAGCGATTCAAAAGTCATACCTTAGTGACCTTCCCGAGAGCTTGTGATTCAGTGGGATATATACCCCCGAGGAAACATAAAATATATTAATAGGCACAATGATAGCAAGCGAACCGTTTGGTTCTTTGGGCCTCCCAATTTCCACTACCGCTTAGACCGTGTTTTTGAAATCACTTTACAGAGGCTGTAAATCTCTCACCCTGAGCTTCTCGGAGCAATGTGTGGGTGATGATTTAGTTTGACCCCTGCCCTTCCTCCACTCCAGGAGCCCCAGTCGCCTGCCTCTCCAGGGAGGCCATATATCTATATGTATAGACACCTTCTCGAGTTCCCCACATTTGGGAGGGAAGCATCCCTTGGCCGACAGTGCCCTTTTGTTATTCAGAGACGACGGAGTGTCGGTTTGGGAAGCCGACTTATCCAGTTGCACAGGGCGCGAGGATTCCACTCTCTGATCCTCAGTTTCTGGCGATCATAAATACCTCCACCCCACAGCAGATGTGCTGTGTAGTGAACACAGGACTGCTTCCACTCCTAGCAGCCCTATGCAAGGTGTCCTGGGCACAGGAAAAGCTGATTCTCCCTCCATTGTCAGATTTTCCAAAAAGCCACGCATCAAGGTTCGAGTAATTGGTGAATATCAAATGTACTAATAAAATTCATCAAACATGGGAGGTACTCAAAGAGGCTAAACTAATTCATTCACTTTCCCATACCCATTAATTCATTCATTCTGCTCATTTGATGAAGTCAAGAAAAGCATTGCAGGCTGGAGTGATGGCTTAGCAATTAAGGCACTTGCCTGTGATGCCTAAGGACCCAGGTTCAATTCCCCAGCACCCCTGTAAGCCAGATGCACAAGGGGGTACATGAATCTGGAGTTCGTTTGCAGTGGCTGGAGGCCCTGGCATGCCCATTCTCTCTCTTTCTCAAATAAACTAATTTACAAAATTAAAAAAAAAAAAGAAACAAACAAACAGAAAAGAAAAGCATTGTATATGGGGCGAGGAGCCCCGGGCCTGGCTCTCAGGCACCTCTTGAAGCCGTGCAATCTCAGACACTAACCCACCTCTCTGGGCTTTGGTGCCTCTTTCCTAACAGGAGTGCCGTTACCACCTGCTTAACCCAGGGAGTCAGACAGGGGGTGTGCGCATGCGCTCTGCAGGGACCAGCCACTCTGCAGCCGCCCTGGGCAGATTTATCTACCGCTGTTACCTGTGTCCGTTGCCTAGGCCCCGGTAAGCCTTGGCTTGGTCTTGCATGCGATTCAGACTCTGGGCGACAGACAGATACTGCTCGTAGTACTTGATGGCCTCTTCGTAGTCTCCCAGGGCCTCGTAGCAATCGCCCAGGTTGCCGTAGGCCCGGCCCCTGTCCAGCATGGCCTCGTTCCCACTGAGCTGCTGCAGCATGGCCAGCTGCTGCTCGAAGTAGCCAATGGCGTCCTCCATCACGCTCATGTTCATCTTCGTGATGCCCATGTTGCCGTACACCTGCGCTTCCAGGCTCGGCTCCTTCAGCTTCTGCCCCAGGTCCAGCTGCTCCTCGTAGCACTTGAACGCCATCGTGTACTTGCCCAGGGCCATGTAGACAGCAGCCAGGTGCCCGTGAGCGCGGCACTCGCCCGGCAAGTCACTCAGCTCCTGGTAGACCTCCAGCTCCTGCGTGTGGTAGCCCAGCGCCTTGTCGTACTTCTGGACCATTCGGTAGGCCGTGCCCAGGGCGGCATATGCACTGGCCTCCAGCCTTCTGTCCTTGACGTGGTGAGCTAAGCCCAGCTGCTGCTCGTAGAACTTGATGGCACCGTTGACGTCCTTCTTACAGACGAAGATGTCCCCCAGGTTCCCCAGGGCGCGGAATTTAGCCTGGGAGTTCTTCAGGGACTGAGCGAGGGACAGAAGGTACTTCTGGCACTCCTCGGCCTTGCTGAAGTTCAGCAGCGCCTTGAACGCCAGGCCCAGGTTACAGTAGGCTTTCGCCTGGCTCAGCTTGTCGTGAAGGTCTTTGGCCAGGGCCAGATCCTGCTCGTAGTACTTCACGGCCTCCTGGTAGTTTCCAAGGCAGTAGTGGGCGTAGCCGAGGTTGTGACAGACCTTCCCTTCTCCTTCCATGTCTTGGAGGTCGGGAGCCAGGCGCAGGTACTGTTCGTAGTAGGGCGCGGCCTGCACATATTCTCCCCGAGAGCAGTGGAAGTTGCCCAGGTTGCCCAGTGCCCGGGCCTCGCTCTGGATGTCTCGCAGCTCTCGGGCTATGTTCAAGTGGTTCTGGTAGTGCTGTAGGGCCCGATCATGGGCGCCTAGGGCCTGGTAGGCCACGGCAAGGTTCCCGTGCGTGGAGGCCTGTGAGGCACGGTCGTTCACCTCCATGGAGATCTGGAGCTCCTGCCGGTGGTACTTGACGGCCTGGTCGTACATGCCCAGGGCGTTGTAGGCATTGCCCATGTTGCCGTAGGCGCGGCCTTGGGCCGCGTAGTCGCTCAGCTCCTGGGCGATGCACAGGTGGGTCTTGTGGAGTTTCAGGGCTGTGTCATAATCGCCTTTCATCTGGTGGATGATTCCTGCGACAGGAACAGAGCAGAACAGGGAAGCGCTGATGAGAAGCTCAGAAAAAAAATATGATTTGCAACTCGGTTTTGTAGAGAAAAATGCAACCCAGAATTAAAGACTTTAGGACAACAGAAGGTAGAATTAAATATGCATCAACACGGCGGAGGGAGGACAGCGCCCTGAGCCTCAAAGCACTGTGGGAAAACCCAACAGATTTGATGATAAAAATAAGATTTTTTTTATAGTACAAATAAACACCCGAATTAAAAGAGAAACACAACACTGGAAAATATGTGAAAAAAATATATACATATACATATATATAATTAATAGCTATTATGAGAAAAAATTTCAGTTGGTTTGATTTAAAAAGAAAAAAACCAATACCCCAATTTACTAAAATAGGCAAAGAACTATAAACGTTAGCAGACAACTCACATCCAGGAAAACACAAAGAGTAACCACAGGGGGAAATGCTAATTTCCTTTAATAATCAAAGAAATGCAAAATCAAGCAACCCCGAAGTACCATTTTACTCCTACTAAATTAGCAAATAAAAAATTTAAAACACCCCCTATGCTGATGAGGCTGCCCTGAAATTGGTAAACATACCAACTGCTGAGGGCATAAACGGGAACAACCTTGAGTAAAAGAGCACGGTGCAAACTCCGTGCACAGTTCTATTCCGACCCCTTCATCCCGAGCACGGGGGAGAATCTCAAGGGAGTCAGTGGACAGACGCGGGCTCGGTGCAGACAGGGAAGGCCGGAATCCTTGTGCGCACCAAACAGTGGGGGATCAACTCAAGTGGGTTATGCAATTATTAGAAAGGTAATTATGAAGTCTACCCAGAAAAATTGTGGGGAGGGTTGTTCTTCCTCTCACATTGGAAGAAGCTGGCAACTATGCTGCTTGTCCCAGACACAGCTGGGAGAATAACTATGTACAGTGGACAGGCCCCTCAGGGGATTAAGCAAAATGAAAACAGCTTCCTGTTTAGGGGATAGGATTTGAATGATTTTTGGCCCAAATTTCGCTTCATCCCGCTACGCTTCTTTGACAGTCAACATGGAGAGTACCTCCAACAGCCCTCATAAACTGTGCTATAGCTGCTAAGCTAAGCTGTTCTTGTGAAGTGAAATCTGTCACACGCAGAAAGCAGCTCCAAATGTGGGGTGTCACCGTGGGATCTCGTGAGTGTTCACTCCAGATGCAGGCGAATTAGGGCACGGCACTGGGAGAGGCAGGGAGACGCTAGTGTCTAAACAGATCCTTTCTTGCTGCTGGTTTTCCCTGGGGCTGGGGAGATGGCTCAGTGGTTAAAGGTGCTTGGTTGCAAAGCCTGGTGGCCTGGGTTCGATTCCCCAGTACCTACATAAAGCCAGATGCGCAAAGTGGCGCATGCGTCCGGAATTCGTTTGTAGTGCTAGTAAGGCCCTGGCGCACCCATACTTTCTTTGTCTCTGTCTTTCTCTCTTTCTGTTTCTCTCTGTCAAATAAGTAAATAAATAAGTCAATAAAAAATTTAAAAGCACATTTCTTCCATGTATGAGATTTACAATGGTATCAAAATATATAGAAGCCCTAAACCCCAAAATGCTACAATGAGTTTTAAAAAATATTTTATTTATTTTTAAATATTTTATTTATTTGTTTAGAGAGAGTATGGGGATGTGCCAGGGTCTCCTGCTGCTGCAAATGAACTCCAAACACATGAGCCACTTTGTGTGTCTGGTTTTCTGTGGGTACTGGGGGACTCAAACACAGACCATCATGCTTCGCAAGCGAGTGTCTTAACCACTGATTCATCTCCCCAGCCCAAGCCATGATTCCTTGATAAAATGTCTGAATCGAAAACAGAGGCACTGAGAATGTGCGAGCTTTCAAAACTCATGCTCCGCAAAGCTTATGTCCATGACAGCTCACTCGCTCACCCAGCCAACGTCACCTGGGACGAAGGGCGTTCTGGGCCCTGTCGAGGACATCAGGGGGGAAAAGAGAGCGGAGGCTGCGTCTCTGGGAGAGCAGACCCACTGTGAAGCTGGGTGTGAGGCTGGGGGGAGCTGGGCAAGGGGCATTCACGCTGTTGCTCCCAACTGCCTCCCTTGCTGTGGAGAGAGATGTGCCCTGCACTGGTGTCCTGTCCAGTCCCAGGACGGCCAGCTCTTTGACACTAACTGGACTTCTGGAATTGGGTAGGTCACTCAGCATCTCTGACCTTATTTACTCCATCTGTAAAGTGAGGACAATAAGCCAGGTGCCAGTGTGAGGGTCAAGTGAGGTCTCAGACGTGCTGGTGTGCTGCAGCCAGCAGAGGCCGCTCCCATGCTGCTTACTGGGAATATGTACGCTTCCAGGCCAGGGGGCTCCTGAGAACAGCTCTCCCATGTTTTTTCTTTTTTTTCATAGTAAAATATTTTACAATTTAAAAACAAATCAGAGCATCTATATATTGAAATATCAATAATAACATTAAAAATAGCAAAACAGAAGTTTATAGACTGACATGGGAAGAAATATCAAGAAGACATGTAGCCACAAAATTGTACATTTATTTTAATTAAAAAAAAACTTTGGGGCTGGAGAGATGGCTTAGCGGTTAAAGTGCTTGCCTGTGAAGCCTAAGGACCCCGGTTCGAGGCTCAACTCTCCAGGACCCACGTTAGCCAGATGCACAAGGGGGCGCACGCATCTGGAGTTCGTTAGCAGTGGCTGGAGGCCCTGGCGCGCCCATTCTCTGTGTCTCTCTCTCTGCCTCTTTCTCGCTCTGTCTGTCGCTCTCAAATAAATAAATAAACAACAAAAAAAAATAAAAATAAAAAAAAAACTTTGACAGTGTGTGTGGGTGTAAATATGCATTTACATTTGTATGTTATACATTTAAAAATTAATAGAAGTAATCTTTTAAAATATTTTATTTATTCATTTATTTGAGAGAGAGAGAAAGAAAGAGAGAGAGAGAATGGGCACGCCAGGGCCTCTAGCCACTGCAAACACACTCCAGACAAATGCGCCACCTTGTGTACCTGGCTTACATGGATACTGGGGAATAGAACCTGGGTCCTTAGGCTTCATAGGCAAGCGCCTTAACCACTGAGTGATCTCTCCAGCCTAGAAGTAATATTTGATGGTGAAATCGTAGTCTTTATTTTCCCTCTTGGGGTTTCTGTGTCTTAAGTGTCTTCTTCCTATTTTTCTTTTGTGTATAGTGAACATACAGGCACTGGTAAAAATATTGGTTCTGACTCTGACACAAGTGGCAGACATTTCTGGGGGTGGGGGTCTACAACCCGGTAGGTTGTAGACACCACTGGCTTTTCACTGGAAAGATCATTTTTCATAATCTGTCTCAAGGTTAGAAACTCTAACCTTCCCAGGAAGAAATGACACCTCAGCATTCCTTGGTACCCTTTTAACAATGAGAAATTATCAGTGACAGAAACATTTCAGTTAAAGACCTATTTTAACATGTCTTCCTAAACTTCTATCTAAAGTGAAAACTTTTAGGTTTCAAATGTTCAAGTATCTTTGGAGAAGTGAATCATCTCTCTCTCCTAGACCTCTGCCTTTCTAAAACAGGTCAAAATATCAGCCTGGCTAAGAGTCGCTGGTTGCAGACAGAGACTGAGCGGGGGAGGGCAGCCTGGCCCTCTGGGCCTCTCCTCCCAGCGGTGCCTCTACAGGCATCTGCCCACCATAGCTTCCCGTTCTATTGCAGTGATTATTTTTTAAGCGAATACGATCACCTGCTGGTTACTAAATGATAACAAGAAATAAGCGATGAGGCTTCAGAAAGCTCATCAGGGTCAGCTCATTTTCCGTGTATACCTATCCCTTCCCTCCTAGCAGAGGTAGGGCCTCATTACTAGGCCCTGCCCCCCCTACAAGGTTGGGTGTACCCCATCCCCCAGGAACCTGGCCAAACATCAGGAAGGCACACTGTAAGGAAAAACAACAGGCTTTAAGGAAGGTCAGAGGTTCTATTTCTAGACCTGTCTCCCACTCCTTTCAGTTGAGTGTCCTGGAGACCATCAGTTAATGTATCTTAGCCTTTGCTTTCTTGATTTTTTTTTTTTTCGAGGTAGGGTCCCACTCTAGCCCAGGCTGAGAATTCACTATGGAGTCTCAGGGTGGCCTTGAACTCACAGAGATCCTCCTACCTCTGCCTCCCGAGTGCTGGGATTAAAGGCGTGCGCCATTACGCCTGGCTTGCTTTCTTGATTTTTAAAAATATTTTATTTATTTGACAGAGAGAAAGAGGAGGCAGACACAGAGAAAATGGGCATGCCAGGGCCTGTAGCCACTGCAAACAAACTCCAGATGCATGCACCACCTTGGGTAAGGGGGAATCAAACCTGGGTCTTTATGCTTCACAGGCAAGTGCCTTAATTGCTAAGCCATCTCTCCAGCCCTGATTTCGTGATTTTTGTAATTGAAAATCTTCTGACTTTTTTTTGTTTTGTTTTGTTTTTAGAGGTAAGGTTTCACTCTAACCCAAGCTGACCTGGAATTCACTATGTAGTTTCAGGGTGGCCTTGAACTCACAATGATCCTCCTACCTCTGCCTCCTGAGGGCTGGGATTAAAGACATGCGCCACCATGCCAGGCTTAACATTTTATTTTCTTAGTTGTAATCATGTCAAAGAAATACAGGAGGAAAAGGACATCTGGGTAAGACAGCAGCATAGAAAGAAGCAACCTCAGCCAGCCAATGAAGGAGAAAATAAAGAACTAAAAGACTGTTCCAAAGACATAAAAATTGTAGAAGAGCCTCAGAAAACCCTAAGAAGTGATAGTCTACCTCCTCCCCCACAGAAGTGATAGTCTACCCCTCTCCCCAACAGAAGTGATAATCTAACCCCTCACCCACAGAAGAAGTGATAGTCTATCTCCTCCCCCACAGAAGAAGTGATAATCTATCTCCTCCCCCACAGAAGTAGTGATAATTTATCCCCCTCCCCCACAGAAGTAGTGATAAGAAGTAGTGATAACAAGTAGTGATAATCTATCCCCCTCCCCCACAGAAGTGATAGCCTATCTTATTCCCCCACAGAAGGGATAGCCTATCCTCCTCCCCCACAGAAGTAGTGATACGAAGTAGTGATAATCTATCCCCCTCACCCACAGAAGTGATAGTCTCTCCTCTTCCCCCAGAGAAGAAGTGATAATCTCTCCCCCTCCCCCACAAAAGAAGGGATAGCCTATCCTCCTCCCCCACAGAAGAAGTGATAATCTATCCCTCTCTCACACAGAAGAAGTGATAGTTTATCCCCTCCCCCACATAGGAAGTGATAGTCTATCCCCTCCCACACAGAAGTGATAATATATCACCTGCCCCACAGAAGAAGGGATAATCTATCCCTCTCCCCCACAGAAGTAGTGATAATCTCTCTCCCTCCCCCACTGGAGTGATAGCCTATCCTACTCCCTCACAGAAGAAGTGATAATCTCTCCTCCTCCCCAACAGAAGTGATAATGTATCTCCTCCCCGACATAAGTGATAGTCTATCCCCTCCCCCACATAAGAAGTGATAGTATATTCCCTCCCCCACAGAAGAAGTGATAGTCTATCCCCCTTCCCCACAGAAGAAGTGATAGTCTATCCCCTCCCCCACATAAGAAGTGATAGTCTAATCCCCCCCCCCATATAAGAAGTGGTAGTCTATCCCCATTTCTTCCCCCACAAAAAAACAAAAGACATATGACAGGTATGGCCAGTGATCAGTGAGTGAGGGGACAGGGGTGGAGAGGGAGTCTATTTCTCTTACTCTCTGGTCTACAGGTCTGGGAAGTTGTGATGGACTTTTGTGACGAGAGTGGCTACCCAGGCTCAAGGATTAGGGCAGGGAGATGGCAGGGCCATCTGGTCAGGAGCCAGCTTCTGCTGCCTCCCTTCTCATCTTAGGTTTCCCAGGGCCCTTGGAAAACCCTGGAGGGTTCTCAAAACAAAGCCTTTGGCACCCAGGCAAGGATGAGAGGAGAAGGCCCAGAGGAGGAGCCGGCCTTTCCTGCCTCCGGGACTCTCCTGTCCCAGGGCTGCCAGCCTGGCACGTTCGGAAGGAAACCGTGTGTGCTCCTGGCAGCCTCTCTCTGTGTGGAGGTAACGTGAGAGTGAGAGCGGCCAGCAGAGTGACTGCGCACGCTGAGGAGATAATCTGTGGGTCCTCCTTCCCTTTTGAGCCCACAGCTTGATCTTCCAGGGCCGTCACTCAGATGAAGTCTTACAGAGGGCCTGTCAGCGGGGGCGCGCGAGCTGACAGCGGGCTGCAGGGAGGGGAATTCAATGAAGATTAGTGGGGCAGAAGAGCCGCACAAAGCCAGTTCTCACCAGGGGCGCGTGGAGGAAGGACACGTGGTTGTGGATCCCCGCGAGGCCACCGCGGGCCTCCACCTATGGGTCACAGACATGGGAACAAAAGCGCCTACTTCAAAGGCGGTGGGGAGGACCATGACGTCATGCTCGGGGGAGGCTGGCACAGGGCCTGGGACATGGTGAGGGCTCAGGACGCCACTGCCAGCGCAGGCCGAGCCGGGGAGACCAGGGCAAACCAAACAGAAAACACCCACCGAAACTGCTCTCGTGCAGTCGGGAAGTGGGGGTCTCAGTAACGCTGCACACAATGGAAGTGTGCTTCTCATTAGCCGTGAGCATCACGCTCATGACTATTAATAGTGCACGGCGCACACTCAGGCAGACTGAGCTCTGCGCCGTCCTCGCCCACCGTGGAGAGGAGCCCCCCCACTCCTGGACAGACAGGTTCACGGGGTGAACGTGGAGATCAAGGCCCGGCGAGAAGAGGGGGCTCAGCGGCAGAGGTGAGGGGAGAACTCTTGGACCCCTGCGCCCTCAGCTGTACCCCCCCATCTGCTTCCACACAAGCAGGAGACAGGGAGCCGCAGCAGGCCCGTTAGGTGTGGCGCGGGACGGTAGCCAGGCTCCGTAAAGTTCTCATCAGTTGGACATACATATGGAAGTGTTTATAAGGGAAACAGCAGCATGGTGTCCAAGATGTGCTTTGAAAATATCCTTGTAGTGGGGGAGAACGAGGCTGTGTGTGCGCGTGTGTGCTCACGTTATGAAACTAGATGAAACACGCTTCATTAGCAAGATGGTGATAAATGGGTTGTGGGCATGTGGGGGTTCACCATGCTAGTCCCTCTACCTGTGAACATGTCCCTAATAAAGAGTTAAACAATAAGGCTGGGCCGAGAAGTTGGCTCTGCGTGTTCTCATGTAGCCCCTTTTGGATCAGAAACCTCGTGTAACTAAGACCTGATGTGCGGATGTCTAAGCCCATTTTCCATCTGGGAGACCTCAGTAGAGAGAGGCATCAGCTGGTCCCCGGCCCAGCCAGCTAGGCGGGCCTTCGAACCCCCGCAGCGGCCGGGCGTGAGGAGGCTGTGCGCACGCTGGAGCAGCGCGGCACTCTGTCCCCTGCGCTAGTCCCTCCGCGGTCATGGCCGCCATGTGGATTCCCCTTCCATTCTGAACCATCTTCAAGCACAGGCTGGGGTTCTGTCTAGCATGGGAGAGGATGTGCTGTAGCCTCCACAGAAGGAGCCCCGCACCTCACACCTGCTCTTCCCAGTCACCCTATGCACCAGAGACCCGACCCGTTCAACTCTGGGTTCTGGGGTCCTCTCCCTCTTGGCTTGTCCACACCGTTCTTAAAATATCTCAGAGCTTGGGGTGGGGAGGCGGGGGCAGGCATGGTTAGGAAACAGATGGCTAAAATCAAAGGCATAAGGGCAAAAGGGCTATAACTATTTATGTCCATGGAGACAAGTCTCCATTGCATTTGTCTAGGGAGGACAGCAGAAGTGGGGTATTTTTACATGGAAGATGATCCTCAAGTTATTTGTCAGACGACTTCAGCTGTAAGCATCTTCCTGGGCGGCAAGCTTCTCTGCACCTGACGACCATGATTCATTCATGCACCGAGACAATCTTAAAGACGGGCATCGCAGTTTGGATATGAAATGGCCCACAGCCCCATGTATTAAAGGCTTTGTCTCCAGCTCGGTGGCTCCATGCAGAGGAGACTGGATCGTGAGAACATTGGCCTCATCGAGGCATTAATCCATTGTCAAGTTCACAGCTGAGGTGGGTCGCAGGGGACGGTCCTTGAAGTCCATAACTTGTTCCTCCCTGTCTCTTTGTGCTCCAACACCACAAGGTGAGCAGTGCTTCTCTCTCACTGCCACCCTGCTCTTCCTCACTCAGCAATGGGGGTCAGCTGACCAGGGACGAGAGCCCCTGAAAATGTGAGCCACAATCTATTCTTTAGGATGGCTTCTCCAGTATTTTGTCACCGTGACAAGAAAAAAAAAAAAAAAAAAAAAAGGTGACTGACTATATCCATCTTGGGGGGGGGGGGGAGTCTCAGAGACATGGAAGGTTCCAGAACTTACTCAGGCCCACAGAGCTCTAAAGGCACATTCTCCTGGAACCAACCTGACTCGGGAGCCCGAGCTTTATCTGCTCCCCTGCTTCAGCTAGAGTGCCTTGTGGTGACAGGTGAACACAACTCCTTGCCCGTTTCTTCTGTACCAACCACACGTGCTGTGTGAACAGTGAGGTCTAGCGAAGTCTGTGGAGAGCGGAGAGCGCGTTAGAGCCCAGGGAATCCTAGGAGACTTGGGACCGTGGCAGAAGGAACAGATGCCTGTGGTTGCAGAGGCGATACCTCTGTGGAACTCGTGGACTATCACCACTGTCCTGCCATCCCTTTAGCTTAATGACACCTGTCTAACCTTTTACCAAACCCACCGGGCACTACGTATTCCTCTCCAGGATAAGGGTAGCTGCGGTCTGTTATCTCCTTTTCTTCAAGAAGTTTAGGATGGCTTCAATGTTTGAGAGTCAGAGGCACTTCTGTCCCAGACCCCGAACTGTCCCTCCCTTCTGTTCCCACTGGGAGAGGCTAGATGGAGTTAGGTGGAGAAAACCTTGCGTGTTCCACACAGCCTCTCGCAAGCTCACCGTTGGAAATACCTACCAATACTGCCACGCCCTTCTCTCAATCCACCCGCCATCGGATCTCCTCCTCCTCCCGATTAGTCTTTTATTTTGATGCCATCATCTTCTCCTATTATGGACATCTTATGTAGGTAGTTTGAGGAGCTGCCTATCTTTTTTTAACACAAACTTGAAACACAGAAGCTGTGGTCACCCGATGGCAGCAGATCATTTCCTCTGTGGTCCCTTCTTGCTGCTGTCCCCAAGGCTGGGACTGTGTGAGCGGTGACAAGAAGCCCACAAATATTCCACGGGCCTTGTGTGTGGCCCCGCTTCCTGCTTCCCGTGGGTAGTTTGAGCCAGGCTGCTGCAGGTGAATTACTCAGAAATTCTCTAGGCCTGTGTGGCCATAAATCTCAGGCCCTGGGAAAGATTAATTGTACCATAACATAGGAGAAGTAATAATTAAGCCTATTAAAAGGAGGTGGCTGGAAAGGGGTGCTCACAGATGGATGATGAGGTAGGAAGAACTAGGCACCGTCATCCCTAACGGGTCTGGCCAGGCCACTGAGACAGCGTTGGTGGGAAGCCCAGTGCAGAGTGATAAATATGCGGGACCCACATGGCCACGGCCCACCATCAGTCAACGTTGGAACAGGCAAAGCGGGCCTGGTTTTCATTCTGGATCACAATAAGAGGCGGGCGGCACCCTGCTCCGTGAACACTGCAGAGAACAGTACAGGGAGCTGGTTTCAATAGGACGCAAGCATTCCTTTTGTTTAGGGCCTGGGGTGGAATGGCTGCCGTGTTAAGATAGCTGCTTCTGCTCCTCACTGGCTGAGCCCCTGAAGACTGGACTAGTCCCACCTCCTGGAGCTCCGTCAGGCCTGCACAGTGTGGGCTCCTTAGAGGGGCATTTGCCAGCTCCAGTCTAGCGGTCCCTGCCTGGTGCTAGGCTGGGGGGTGGGTGGGTGTCCTGCTGACCACCAGCCAGTTCCACTCACCCTACCACCCCGTCCTGCCTGCCTTTTCCACGTTCCCTTCGCTTGGCCTTTCTTCCCTGCTGTGGTGGCATGTGATGGACTTCACCAGTGTTCCCCACCATCTGATCCTCTCCTACATCCGGGTGTGTTTTCCCTACTTGGGTAAAGTTAGACATGGCCATGGGAAGGGGAGGACTGCTTTTGTTTGGGAAGTGCAGAGCTCCTTCTGGCCTGGACGGGAGCACCTCACACTCCCTGCTGGCTGGCTGGGCTAGAGACCACAGAAGGTCTGTTCCCAGCAGTGCAGCTATAGAAGTTGAGGCTTCCGCTGGCCTAGACTGCATTACCTTGCAGGCCTTATGTGCGCAAAGTACTTCGTTGTACCTAGAGATGGGTTTGTAGGCTGGTGTTATTGTATCAGCACTCGGTACCCTCAATGAATGGACCATCCCGGATTGACCTTCCAAGCCCTCATCCCAGCCTTAGAAAGTCCCCCTGCATCCTATCAAAGTCTGTGTGAGAGGAGAGACATCTCCTGACACAGGCTCCTAGGGAGCTTCTGAGCATCGCACCTCTGGGCGCTCATCTCGCATCCTGGATCCAAGCACACCACCAAAGTCTCAATGTGAACCAAATGACTTGGACCCAAACAGAGCAGACTTCACTGAAGTGAGCATTGCCTACGCCCTCAGGATCAATGAAATATTCTTTTAATTTCTTAAAAAATATGTGTATTTTTTTTATTTTCAAGCACAGAGAGATAGAAGAAAGACAGAGAGAACAGGCATGCCAGCACCTCTAGCAGCTGAAAATAAACTCCAGATGCATGCATCACTTTGTGCATCTCATTTTATGTGGGTATTGGGCAATCAAACCCAGATCATTAGGCTCTGCAGGCAAGTGCCTTAATCACAAGCCATCTCTCCAGCTCAATGAAAGATTTTTTTTATTAAAATTTGCTTTTAGAACATTCCTTTCAAGAAAGGCATTGAAGCGCATGTGTTTGTTGAGACGTGCACTGTCTGTTATTTTAGGACAGTATGTGGAAACATATGTCAGTTACAACTGAATAATGCTGATACAGATACGTACACTTTTTCTGGAAAAGCAGGGAAGTACTTTACGGAAAGTTAGACCTGTACCACACATATCAACTGCTAGCAAAATACACTGACAGGGATTTACCTGAAGCAAAAGAAATGCTAAGAAATAGAAATGGGGGGCTTGAAAGATGGCTCAGTGGTTAAGGTGCTTGTTTGTAAAGCCTGACAGCCTCGGTTTGATTCTACCCACATAAGGCCAGATGCACAAAGTGATGTATGTATGTTATGGGGGAAAGGCCGTGACACCAGTAGCAGGAGATCATGGTTTCTGGCTCTGCTGCCCACTGCCACATGTAGTAAGGCAAGCTAGCACGTTTCTGGGTCCTGGGCTTCACCATCTCAAAGGACATGAAACAAGAAAACCTCACAGTGTAATGCCCCTGCTTCCAGGGAGCTGGTATTATTTCAAACAGCGTCAATCAACACAGTGCTCAATATTACAGGTAACAAAGGAAAAAAATTGCCACTCCCTCTAGCATTATTTGATCAAATAGATGCCATTATATTTCCACTAAGGGGAACTCAGCAGCTGATCATCTTAACCAAGGAGTACAAAATTGTAGGCTCTGAGGGTATAATAGCCAAATGGTGTGTATGTGTGTGTGTGTGTGTGTGTGTGTGAGAGAGAGAGAGAGAGAGAGAGAGAGAGAGAGAGAAAGGTGGTGTGAATTCCATTTCCTTAAGTGGATCCATCAGTGTGTGCTTGTGGAGAAGGAGGTGCCCTGCGGGGCACTTTCAGTGACCAGCGTGCCTAGATGGTCACAGGCCGGGTTGTGGGGCCAGGAATACTAACCAGCCAAAGCAGCCGTTTGGACGTTTGAAGGCTCCCCCAGGATCCTTGTGTTGAGCCTGGGGTGTCACCGTGAGGCCTGAAGCTGGTGGGGACGACCCAGCACGGAGTCTAGAGGAGAAGGTGGGGCCGTGAGGTGGGCCCGTGACTGAAGTCCGATGGCTTCACAAGAGGGAGAGAGATCCTGGACAGACATGGCGCACTCCCTGTCTCTTGCCTCAGGACACACTGCACTACCCCAGGACTTTGCCAGCAAGAAGGCCACCACACGTGATCCGTACCTCCAGAGCTGTGATCTAAATAGCCCTTCTCTCTGGATCACTTAGCCCGTCTGCACTAGTGCGCGGTTAGCCGCAGAAAACTGACCGATTCAGCTGCACGGTAAGTGGTCACCACCCGAGTGTGGGAGCCCCACGGCCAGAAGTGCTGCCGGGTTCCCGGGGCTCTCCTCCGGAACTGCCAACGAGCAGCCCGAGAAACGTCTTCATTTCTGTTCCGTCACTAGCTGAAGCTGCTGGAATCAGAGCTGATCGGAGCAGATTAATTGGGAAGTCTTTTGGATGATGTCCAATAATTTCCAGCAAAGGTCTCAGAAACGTGGATTTTACAATCTGGCTTTCTGACTAATCCTCATCACCAGCTTCCTGTGTGTGTGAGGTGGACTTCATTAAGAAGGTATGTTAAGGGCTAGGAATGTGGCTCGGTGTCAGCTTGCCCAGCAGGCTCTAGGCCCTAAGATCTGTTCCCATCCCCATTGCCACACACACACACACGCACGCACACACACACAAATGCATGCACACACACACGCGCACACACACGCATGTATACAAATGAAAAGACATCTATGTATATATGGGCTTCCTCTAGTGTCCTTGTGACTATTAATAAAGGAGAGACGAACATTTCTCACATAATAAAAATTGCAGTGGAAATAATAACAACACACAGACATTCCTCTTTCGTGGTCTTGGTTGGTACCGTGACACCAGGGACAGTTATGTGGCTCCCAGCTCCACCTCAGAGCCTCTTCCTCAGCATCAGTCTCATGAATGCAGCAGCTCGCTGGATATGTATTTTTTCCTGAATACGCTTCAGATATGATGCTCCAGAAAGATCTACTGCGTTGTTGGCCTGCACTAAAGCTAGCACTTTCAGACGCTGCCCTTGGGCCTGCAGCATTGCATTTCATTCTAGGACAAAGGCAGCGTGGCTGCGGCTGCTTCCGAAGTCACCCACAGAGGTGACAGGTCACTAAGTGACACATTTTGGACCTGAACCACTGCCCAGCACCTCCTGGCCCACCACTTTTCACTGGACTACTCTTCCGTAAGAGTCTGGGACAGCAGCTGCTATGGAGTTCAGCCATGCAGCCCGGGTTCACACCAAGACCACCCCAAGCACCATCTCTCATTAGGAGGACAGCAGAGTGTGCGCAGACCAGTGGGAGCCCTGGAAACGGACAGGAAAGGGGAGGAGGAAACAGAAGAGCTGGCCAAGAGGACAGGCCCTTCAAAACGACTACACTTTGCAAATTCAATTGCAAAGACAAATGGATTGTCTAGCAGGGCTAGAGAGTAAATTATGAAATTGCCCTTCCCGAAGCAATGAAGTCTGAAAAGCTTCATGTTAAAGATTCGCCCTGGATTGAGAACTCAAACTCTATGATTGCGTGAAGTGTTCTAACCAGATTAAGTGTAATGGTATCAACACGGGCAATTCGTGTACTCTGCTCATTTTCCTGGTACTGCATGGGCCTTTTGGCTGGGGCGATTTCAAAAACATGGCAAGGGGCAGAATGGAATTGGAACTGTGAACCCACTTCCTGCTTTAAGTCCTCCTCTTTCTGTTTAAAGAGAGGGGTTCACAGGGGCACTGGGAGACTCCCAAGGTGGGCAAACTCATGCACATCACAGGGGTGCTACTGAAACTCATTCTCCCAGCAAGCTCTTGTGATCATTTTAAATCCGAAAGCATAGGCGTCTTCTTCGCTTTGAGTTGCAGACTCAGCCCACGTGAACTTGGGCCGCCCCAGACGTCTGCTGGATCACGACACGCCTCTGCCTCTGTAACACACGGGGTGGGGGGTGGACAGGGGACAGCTTCCTTTGTCTGCCTGTCCATCCTGCCCGATTTGGCCATCTACATTCCTCCTCCAGCCGACCACTTCATCCATGTGCACATCAATCAAAGAGCCACCCAGTCGTTCTCTGTCAGCTTGTAGACAGCAGAAATGGAGAACACTGAGCCCAGGTATCCTGAGACCAAAGCAGGCTACTCTCCTGCCTCTATGGCCCCTTTTCTCTCTCTCTTTTTTTGTACTTATTGAGATTATGCAGCACACTCAAGAGTGAACGTAATTGTCTGTTCAGTTATAAAAGTAATACATTAAGAAAAATCCTATGGCAGACAGCTTTGAGGGAGAAAGGTTGCTCACCCAACACTCATTCCTTAATTTTCACCATCGTCACTGTTGTGTTGGGGATCCAACCCGAGGTCTCATGCAGGCGAAGCTCTCTACCGCCTGGAGCACGTCCCCACCCTGCATCATGGCCAACTTCCTCCTTCTTTCCTGTCTGCCTTGGCTGATGGGACTCGAAAGTGAAAGATAGAAGGAAGGCTGGGGAGATGGCTCAGTGGTTAAAGGCGCTTGCTTGCAAAGCCTGATGGCCAGGGTTCAAATCCCTACCTACATGAAGCAGATGCACAAAGTGGTGCAAGCATCTGACACTCGTTTGCAGTGGCAGGACACCCTAGCATGCTCCTCCCACGAATAAATAACAATATTATATCTACCTATTTATCTATCATCTATCTATCTGTCCATAGTAGTGATTGTCCAGGATAATCATTGCTAATATTAGTATAGACCCTGGAAATCTGGGTTTGTGATGAATTTTATTTTGACATGGACTGGTTTTCATTACTCACTGAGATCGTGCTGAACTCAGAGTGAGGCCAGGTTCTGCAAGGAAGATACACAGGACTTTGGGGACAGCCATCTGCCACCACGGCCTTGCTCACACTGAGGTCATTCAACATGGGCTTCGAGAATGCAGACAACTATTTCTCAAGCCTCTTGGTAATGAAAATGGCCAACACAAGATTGCTCTCTGCAGCTCTGTTTTGTGGAACGGAAGTTGTTTGAGTTTAGTGATTCTGATAGTGTTTTCACCATGTAAAAATCATTATGCCCCCTCCTGGGAAATGCTGGGACAGAGAGAGCCACAGGAAATATGACTGTGAGGACAAGATTGTCCATTTAGGATGGAGGGCGAAGGGCGAGGAGAGACGCACATGGGCTGAAGCAGGGCAGCTGGTGGGTCTGGTAGGACCAAACTCGCCACGGCAGCAAAGCCCCTGAGATGAGCCCATCAGCACAAGAGCCAGGAGACGGAGGGAGGCTGCTCTCGGGCCTCACCCTGACATCCACGTCCTCCTTTCTCCTTTCTTTTTTTTTTTTTTTTTTTTTTTTTAAGGTAGGGTCTCAAGGCTGATCTGGAATTCACTATGTAATCTCAGGGTGGCCTTGAACTCATGGCAATCCTCCTACCTCTGCCTCCAAAGTGCTGGGATTAAAGGCATGCACCACTACGCCCGGCCTTTCTTCCATATTCTAAGGCAGTCAGTTTCCCATAGCATGTCTCTGCCTGGCTCTACCTTACTTTTTAAATTCTTCCTCTCACCATCCACCTTCTTTTCCATCTGATCCTCCCCCACCTAAGCCTGCCTTCTTTTAAAAAAAATATTTCATTTTTATTTATTTCTTTGAGAGAGAGAGAGAGAGAGAGAGAGAGAGAGAGAGACAGAGAGAGAATGGGCATTCCAGGGCCTCCAGCCGCCGCAAACGAACTCCAGATGCATGTGCCACCTGGCTTACATGGGTACTGGGGAATCGAACCATCGTCCTTTGGCTTTGCAGGAAAGCACCTTAACCGCTAAGCCATTTCTCTAGCCCAGCCTGCTCTTTCCTTATGATTTTCTACTCCTACCTTCTGTCTTTTTGCATCCTATTAAGGATGCCAAACCTATATGATTATTTTACCTCCTATAGTAAAGCATGTTAAAGTCTGCTTACCTTTTAAAATATATTTACTTATTTACAAGCATAGAGGGAGAAGAAGAGGAAGAGAGAGAGTGAGAGGAGAAAAGACAGTGGGTGCACCAGGGCCTCTTGCCACTGCAAACAAACTCCAGATACAGCCTGGATTCATGTGGGTACTGGGGAATCAAACCCAGGCTGTAAGGTTTTGCAAGCAAGAGCCTTAAGCCCTGAGCCATATCTCCAACCCTCTGCTCATGCTTTCCCCTTACTATGTTGCAATTTTTCTTTTTTCTCTTTTTCCCATTTGACCTTCAACTACAAGTTCATCAAGGCCTAGTAGTCCTGGGAAGGAAGTACATGGCTTGGGACACACCGGGGTTTGGCTCCATTGTTCACATGTTTAGGCCACAGCCAATTCCTGTCTGAGGGGCAGGTACATGACAGAGGGTGCTGTAGACGGTGCCCAGCTCCGTTCCTGGGGGTAATGACGTCCACTTCAGCAGCCACAGTAACAGAGGCCTTAATGTGTGCCCGGGCACTACCCAAGCACTTTTAAAAATTCTCACAAGAGGGCCTGGGGTTGAGCGCTATGAACACTTTCTGTGCCAGAGAACTCACAGGGAAATTCAAGAATTCACCTGAGCCGGGTGTGGTGGCATACCTTTAATTCCAGCACTCAGGAGGCAGAGGTAGGAGGGTCACCATGAGTTTGAGGCCAGCCTGAGACCACATAGTGAATTCCAGGCCAGCCTGGGCTACAGCGAGACTCTACCTCAAAAACCAAAAGCAACCAAACAAAAAGAATTTGCCCGAGGTCACATATCTAGAAAGTGGTGAGCTGGGATTCAACTTAGGAAACCTGAGTTACAGTTCGAGTTCTTAACGGGGACATTCAGTAGCTTTAATGACATCCGATAAACCAAGCAGGACGCGGGCAGAGGAAAGGGGAAAGGTGATTTCAGTGACTTCCAAACAATTCCTTGGTCCCCCGTGAGTGTGAGCCCAGGGCAGGAGTAGACAGCTGGGAGAGGTGAGTCTACAGGGAATGCCGCAAGAATGAACGATATGTCCAGCTCAGCCTGCAGAACCAATCCTGTCTTTCACGCCTCCTGGTGTGAGCCCTCTGCTCCACTCCAGCCACGGAGGAAGCCGGGCACAGTTACACCCCCCAGAGATGGCAGCGGCCACTGAGGGAGCTGAGTGTTCCCCCGGAGAACTCGGCAGACCTCAGCTCGCTTCCCTGTATCTCAGCAGCATCGCGTGCAGGGATGCAGCTGTCCACCACTGTGGTGGTTGGATTCAGGTGTTCCCCATAAACTTAGGCGTTCTGAATGCTTAGGTTCCCAGCTGATGGAGATTTGGGAATTAACACTTCCGGGAGGTGGTGTATTGTTGGGGGCGGGCTTATGGGTGTTATAGCCAGTTTCCCCGTGCCAGTGTTTGGCACACTCTCCTGTTGCTACTGTCCACCTTATGTTGGCCAGAGGGTGATGTCCACCCTCTGCTCATGCCATCGTCTCCCCCTGCCATCGTGGAGCTTCTCCTTGAGCCTGTAAGCCAAAATAAACCTCTTTTTCCCACAAGCTGCTCTTGGTCGGGTGATTTCTACCAGCAATGTGAACCGGACTGCAACAACCACTCACTGCAGACAGAACCATGAAGAAGGGGAGCCACCTAGCTGGTGTCACACAGCTGGCTACCGTGAGCACAAACTTGCTTCCATATGACTTCCTACGATTGGGTTCTGCCAGCCCTCCAGAGCCAAGTGTCCAGGTCAGCTTAGACAGAATTGGTTAAAATTCCTTCGGTGTCTTTCGGCCAGCATTAACTGTGTTACTGTAGGGGACACTGGGGGTGGAAGACAGCGAACACAGGTTGCTGCCCCAACCTGGGGAGGGAGGCGCAATGACCAAGGAGGGCAATGGGTGTGGGGATGGGACCCTGATGACAGCACACAAGCTTCTAGCGGCTGGGTGCTCGCTCTCTGTAACAAAACTGCCAAAGGAGCTTCTAGGTGGGGGGAAAAAAACCACAACAACGAAGAAAGCTACTTCACCTGAGCATTGGTGACATGAAGCGGTGTGAATCAATACTGCGCAGGCTAGCAGCAAGAGGCTTTTTATTTCCCTCAGGATACGCCTCTTGTCTGCAGTAGTCTTTACAGAACTGTTTTTACAAAGGATTATCACCAATCATTAATAAGTCACACCAACTGGGCTTAACAGTGATGTAAAAAAATCATCAATGAAATTTATTCAGCATAACAATATGTTCATAACTAATTCAGAAACGCTTCATCCATTAAACAAAAACAATGTTGCACAGCTCATTACAAAAAGGACAAGAGACAAAGGGTGAGTTTTCTCTTCGGAGACATCTGCATAAATTAGGTGGAAAAAAAAAGCCACACTCAGAGTTCAGCGCCTGCACGTGCTCGCGGAAGGTCCTTCGAGGGCCTGGGACATGGAAATGAGAAGACAGCGAAGTTGCAACGTTCCTGAAAGACACTGCAGCCCCGAGGCGCAGAACAACATTCAGACCAGAGCCAGCTTTGGTGTTGGGAAGATGGGAAACAGAGAAAGTGAAGTGACTGGCTGCGGCTCGGGAGTGGCTTCCTGTTAGCCAGTGTCCCCACTTCCTAGAGAAAGAGCGCTCCACTCTGGCGTGGGCTCCTGAGCTGCATGGGCCAGGGAAGGACAAAGATGCTCTCAAAGATCAAGCAGCCATTCTGCAGTAAAAGTCATGGGGCTGCTTGATTCAAGCACCAGGCTAGCCTTGGGATGTACACTCAGCACAGTCACTCATGTATCTACAGAGGACTTGACCATGATGCTGGCTGGCGGAGGGGGGGGGAGCAGCAGCTACACCGTGTCAAGGGGCTAGAGGGTCACGCACGCTCTGCGTTCCTCTTCCATTCTGGCTCTCTGCAGTGGCGCACGGAGGGCAGTGACCCCAGTCTTAAGCAGGCACAGTCAGACCTCCCACAGACAGAATGCCAGTGCTCAGGGATTCCTAAGAGGAGATCCAGCATCCCAAGTTGTCTTGAGGCTGAACAGAAAGCCAGGGAAAGTGAAGGGGACATGAAAGGAGCGCTTTTCCCTGGAGTCTGGTTGAAGTATGTCACCAGCCAAGAGTCAAACATTCCAGTACAATCAATGTTTCCTGCCTACATAGAGACAGTAGTCTTTATATCTAGATGTTCCCAATGTGAATGTTAAAACTGCCATGAATCACGCTTAAGGCCCAAGTGTGTGTGACCTTCCAGTCTGCCCTTTCCCTTCCCAGCTGCACCGTGCAGTCAGTCATCCAGGATCCTCACAAGCGCCTCCCTGAGCAGCCCTTGTGACCCAATGTCTCACCTCACCAGACCACAACCCTACCCAGAGCACCTCCAGAGCCACCCGATAGTCCCAGTTATAGAAGAACAATGTAATTCCAGAAGCCTCCACAATCCTAAATGAAGGCACTGCTAAGACTCCTAAGCACACATTCTCTCTCAAGAAGCCCATACCCACACCAGGTGCCTTTCTTTCTATGAGCCCCCTTTCCATACTTAAATCTATGTTAACATCTCTTCTTAATAGATTCTAGCTCTGCTTCGTTCTGACTCATCCAGGAATTCTCTGTAGTGAAGTCAAGAAGCCCAGCTGTACCTGAGTGGATAGCTCTGGAAACAGCTCTTCAGGAGGGCTGGAGAGATGGCTCAGCCATTAAGAGCACTTCCTACGCAAGCAGGAGGGCCCAAGGAGCCTGAGGTCACCCGGATCTCCGGAACCCACATTAAACAGCTGGGGAGCAGAGACCCAAAAATAGTTGGAACTTGCAGAAAACAAAACAAAAAAGACAACAACAAATGGCCACCACAGGTGAGTGTATCAGGCATCAAAGGAACACATATGTATACACCATGCACCTTACACACCACACCACAAAACACTGCATTTTCTTTTCTTTTTGTTTTTCAAGGTAGGGTCTTGCTCTAGCTCAGGCTGACCTGGAATTCAGTATGTGTTCTCAGGCTGGCCTTGAACTCCCATTGATCCTCCTACCTCTCACACTGCCTTTTAAACACACACACACACACACACACACACACACACACACACACACCTCAGGCTGCTGCAGGCATATCTGTAGCTCTTGCCCCACTGCTACTGACCATCTGACCACAGGAACATGACCTTACTCACATCTCTTGGAAGAGGGGATCTATAGAGAAGTTTGTATTATTGCCTATTTAAAACATCCTAATAAACTGAAGTGAAATGCTTACTGTTTAGATGGAGTCTTAAAAGGTTTGGTGTATGGGCTGGAGGGATGGCTTAGCAGTTAAGGTGCTTGCTGCAAAGCCAAAGGACCCTGGTTCGATTCCCCAGGACCCATGTAAGCCAGATGCACAAGGTGGTGCATGCATCTGGAGTTCGTTTGCAGCAGCTGGAGGCCCTGGTGTGGCCATTCTCTCTCTCTTTCTCCCCCCTCTTTCTCTCTGTCAAATAAATAAATATTAATATAGATATATATAGGTATGTATATACACACACATATGTAAAGGTTTCATATAATTCTAATTTGGCTAAAATTGTCTGTCTGCTATAGACGGGGAAATCAGTCAGGGTCACTGGGCCCGGGCGCCATGGACGCATTTCTCTAGGCTGGGTTAGGGAAGAGCTTAGTCAAGAACTGACTCTGTAGTCAGTATGCTGAGACTTTGGCATGCGAAGATACCACCCGGCTGAGAGTCCTAAGGAGCAGGAATTCACTGAGTTTCAGGCAGAGCATGGGGAACAGAGCATTACACTTGCGCCAAAGCCAACATGGGGCTTCTCACACCCTTTCAAGGAGACGAAATAACGGCAGCACTCAACCTCCCTGGCCCCTGCTCCCTCCCACAGAGGTGCGGACCCTTCATGCTACCCGGCACAGCCACAGGACCTACAGCCCCAGAGCACTTGAAATGGGCCAGTCTGAACCGAGATTTGCTGCAACATAAAACAGACACAAGACTTCAAAGACCCAGCAGGAGAAAACGCATGTAAAATGTCATGAATTTTCATATTGATTATGTGTTAGAATAATATTTTTGATATAGTGAGCCAATAAAATACCATTACTTTCGCCCTTTTAAAAATGCAGCAACTTGCAAAATATTAGTGATCTACGTGGCCCATGTCCCTTCCCATCAGATGGCACCGCACTCTTTGTCCCCTTCAATGCTGTGAGCTCGAGGAAGCCCCACATCGGAGCCCCAGTCGCCTTTGCCGCACTAATGTGAGTTCCCAGGGCTCAGTTTTACAGACGACATCCTTCTGCCTTCTAGAAAGCATGGCAGTGAGGTAGGCTGCTTGGAATTATTGTCAGTTGAATCACAGCTTCAGTAAATTGCTTAATTTCTACAAACATCAATTTGCTCACCTGCGAAACTGGGTATGGGGAGGATTAAGTTTTTTTTAAATATTTTATTTATTTATTTGAGAGCGAATGACTGGGCAGGCCAGGGCCTCTAGCCATCGCCAGCGAACTCCAGACGCATGTGCCACCTTGTGCATCTGGCTTTACGTGGGTCCTGGGAAGACGAACCTGGCTCCTTTGGCTTTACAGACAAGTGCCTTCACTACTGAGCTATCTCCCCACCCTGAGGATTAAGTTTAATATGAATGAAAAAGAACATAGCTAACTCCTGTTGCCAAGTAATAGAACCAGATTAGCACTTTGCTATTTTCAACTATAGAAAATACAGACCCAGGAAAGACTATAAGTGCCTGAAGACAAGGGCCAGGCAGTGTGCCAAGGAAGACATCTAAGGGGCTGGAGAGATGGCTTAATGGTTAAGGCGCTTGTCTGAAAAACCTAAGGACCTTTGTTCAACTCTCCAGGTCCCATGTAAGCCAAACACACAAGGTAACGCAAGCGCACAAGGTCGCACACGCGCACAAGGTGGTGCAAACATCTGGAGTTTGATTACAGTGCCTGGAGGCCCAGGCACACCAGTTTTTTTTTCTCTTTCTCTCTTGTTCTCACTCTTGCTCTTGCTCTCATTCTCTCACATTAAAAAAAAAAAGAATGATATCTAAGGAATATAGTCATGAAGATTAGAAGCAACCCCCGTCTGCCTTTAGACAGCCAGGTCTGGATGGTCGCAACCCATGTCTCTTTCTCCTTGACCACAGGACCGCCGCGTGTAGCCATGCATCAGATGTTTCGGGGGTGCAGGCCTCACCTCCAGCGTCCTCATGGAGGTCCTATTATTGTGAAAGTAGACCTTCTGAACCCGGGGTTGCAAATTTGAGTCACCGGGGGAGACTGAAAACCCCAATGCCAGGTCCCGACTGACCTCAGAGTCATTGACTCAGAATCGGCATCTGTGGCTGGAGGGCTGAAATCCACTGGGGTGACCCCTGTCTCTTTCTAGCATGTTCTCCAGCCCTTGGAAAGAGCAGCAGCTCTGGGGCCCGGGGAGTTACCCTGGCTCATCTTGAGCCTCAGTTTCCTCTGCTGTGGAGCACAGCTACCATCGCCCCCATGAGGCACGGGAGGATGAACACGCTTTCCACAGGGAGAGCCTGGTGCTCGGTGGGGACTTCAGGCCCAGCAGAGGCTGTCACCGTTGGCATTCACCTCAGCGGAGAAGATTCCTGCGCAAGCAGTGAGACACCCATTCTCTCTTCACAAGGAAGCGCCTTTAACCAAGCGCTGAGCCATTTTCTTCAGTCCCTAACTGGTCCCTAAAACAGTACTGGAAGAAGACACACCCTGGGCTGCAGAGATGGCTTAGCGGTTAAGCACTTGCCTGTGAAGCCTAAGGACCCAGTTCGAGGCTCAATTTCCCAGGACCCACATTAGCCAGATGCACAAGCACAGAGCACACACGTCTGGAGTTCGTTTGCAGTGGCTGGAGGCCCTGGCACACCCATTCTCTCTCTCTCTCTCTCTGCCTCTTTCTCTCTCTGTCTGTCACTCTCAAATAAATAAATAAAAATGAACAAAAAAAATTAAAAAAGAAGACACACCCATGATCCAAAAGATTCAGAAAGTTTCAACTCTTATATTTGTGGCCTTTATGCCATGAATGTTATGAGGTAGATCATTGGTGTTGTGACATCTTGGTGACCACAGTACCCAAGATTCACACTCTAGGTGAGAAGCAAATGGGCTAGGGATAACAAGGAGAGAGAGAGAACCAGAGTGAGAAGATAGTGGACACAAGATCTGAGTGGAAAAGCTGTGATCTTAGAGTCCATTGTGCAATGGCGGGTTGGCCTGGTAAAAGCAGCTGTACTCTATTCGATTTGTGCTTCCATAAAATTACACGTTTGCCTAAGACAACCCTTGTGAAATGAAAATCTGAACGGAAGAGGTGTTCCTAACCTGCCCCCCAGCAGGCTCACATGTACAAGTGAAGATCTGTCTGGTGACGGCAGCAGAATCTTTGGGGACTTTCCCATGACGATGACAATGTTGGGAAGTTGCCCAACCATACTGGGTCACAAGCTAATTGCATTCACGGGCAGGGCCTGCATCCAGCCCTTCAGCAAATATAACTGTAGTGAAGTCCAGAACCTACCAGTGGCTCTTGATCATGGCTCCAGGACTTCTGAATTCAAGTCGATTGAAGAATGAGGAGAGTTCATCAGCTTTGACATCTAGAATTGGTATTCTGAGATTTCAAGAAGTTTCTCTCTCTCTCTCTCTCTCTCTCTCTCTCTCTCTCTCTCTGTGTGTGTGTGTGTGTGTGTGAGAGAGAGAGAGAGAGAGATGGTGCATGTGTCGAGGACAGAGGACAACCTTGGGGTTTTAGTTATCCTTGCCTTCTTGTGGCTAGAAAGGCCATTCTAGCTGGCTCATGAGCTCCGGGATTCCTCGGCTCCACCCCCCACTGCTGTAGGTGAACTGGGAGTAGAGATGTGTGATGTGTGTGCCACTTTGCATCCAGCTTTACAAAGGTGCCGGGGAAAGCAAACTCAGGTCAGCAGGTTCGCAGAGAAAACCCCTTTAACTACCGAGCCATCTCTCTAACCCTGCAAGAAGTTTCTTGAGATGTCAACATGGTGATTCATCTTTTCTTAAGATCCAAAAGAATTTTCCTCCCTTCATTTACTTTGAAATAATTACAGTTTCATAGGAAGCTGCAAAGACAGTATGGAGAGTTTTTATTTATTTGCAAGCATGGGGGGGGGGAGAGAGAAGAGAAACACAGAGAAAGAAAGAGAGAAGAGACACATGCACAGAGAGAGAGAGAGAGAAGGAATGGGTTCATCAGGGCCTCTAGCCACTGCAAATTAATTCCAGATGCATATGTCTCTTTGGGCATCTGGCTTTACATGGGTACTAGGGAATCAAACTGGGGTCGTCAGGCTTGGCAGGCAAGTGCCTTGACCACTGAGCCATCTCTCCAGCCCAGTATGGAGACTTTTGAATCTCATAAACACCTATGAGGGGACTGCTGGGTCATTTGCAGGGTCTATTTTCGTGTGTGACTGTGCCACTTGGTGTCCCATCAGCGATGTTTGGGGGCTCTGGTTGCCGTACATCCCCACCAGCACGTGGTACTCACCACTTCTGCTCTCTCGTCCACGTCCTCCCTCCTGGTGCTCTAAAACTCCCTCTATCATTTCCTTTCTGCTATGAGATCCTTCTGAGGGGCTGGAGAGATGTCTCAGAGATAAGGTGCTTGCCTTCAAGGCCTAATGACCTGGGTTTGATTCCCTAGTACCCACATAAAAGCCAGGTGCCCAAAGTGGCACACATGTCTGGAGTTTGTTTGCAGCTGCAAGAGGCCTGGGTGCTCCCATTCTCTCTCTTCCTCTGTCTCCTTGCAAATAAATAAATAAAAATATTTTTTAAGGGCTTTAGAGATGGCTTAGTGGTTCAGGTGCTTGCCTGTGAAGCCTAAGGACTCATTCCACTCTCCAGGTCCCACATAAGTCAGACACACAATGATGCAAACACACAAGGTCACATATGTGCATGGGGGGGTGCATGCATCTGGAGTTCGATTGCAGTTGTTAGAGGCCATAGCACACCAATTCTCTCTCTCTCTCTCTTCATCTCTCTCACCATCACATAAAAGAAAGGCAGTCTGTTGGGCTTGCCTCAAAAAAGAAAAAAAAAAAAAGAAACAAAAAGAAAGGAAAAATATTTTTAAAAGAAGATCATGGGCTGGAGAGATGGCTTAGCAGCTAAAGTGCTTGCCCACAAAGCCTAAGGGCCCAGGTTCCATTCACCAGAACCTACATGAGCCAGACATACAAGGTAAGAACGTGCACAACGTGGCACATGCATTTGGAGTTCAATCGCAGTGGCTGGAGGCCATGGTGTGCCAATTCTCTCTCTCTCATAAAAAGTAAAAATAAAATTAAAAGAAAATCCTTTGTAAGCTGTCATGTTGAGTCGGTCTGCTGGTGATGAGCTCACTTCATTCCCTTCAACTGAAAATGTTTTGCTTTCCATGTTGGCTGGACATGGAATTCTGGGTTGACAGTTCTTTCCAGCATTTGAAAAACAGTTTACTGTTCTGACCTCCTCTGACACGAATTATATCACTAAAATTGTTCTTTCTGGTGTTCTATCTTTAGGTGTCTTACTATAAATTTATTTGGGATGTTCTAGCAGGGTTCCGTGAACTTCTTGGTTCTATTTATTTGGTTTTTTAAAAAAAATTAGTAAAGCCAAATGGGAGACTTTTAAGCCACTCAGTTTTCAAAGTGTTGTTTTAGTCCTACCCTCTCTCACCTCTTTTAGGTACTCCGATGACATGAATATTGGATAGAGTCCCATGTGTCACCAAGGGTCTCTTTATTTTTCTTACAGTCTGCTGAATTTTTTTCTCCCTGTTGATTAGATTGGGCAATTTCTATCGCTGTATCTTTCAGTTCATTTATTCTTTCCTTTGTCTTCCTCATTCTGCTGTTGAGCTCTTCAGTTCAGTTATTACACACACGTGTAAACATCTATGCATACTGCGTGTGCATGTGTAGACTATGTGTGGTGCAGCATGTGTGTGTGTGCATGTGCTCACGTGCACTGTGCATGCATGCAGCAGACACAGGAGGACTTTGGGTGCCATTCTCTATTGTTCATCCCTGAACTTCCGTAAGATGGGGTCTCTACCTCAGCCAGGAGGTGCTGCTTTCCTTGGGAGGGTCAGCAAGCCCCAGTGATTGTCTGGCCCTGCCCATCTTTTTACATAGATTCTGGGGGCGGGGGTCAAACTAAGAGGAGAGCCATCCCAGGTTCTCATGCTTAAGTGCCAAGTACTCTTAACCACTGAGCCGTCTCCCCAGCCCCAGGTATGTTTCTCTAATTCTAAAATTTGTATCTCATTCTTCACCTTGTAATTTTTTTTAAAGAAAACTTTTTATTGGGCTGGACAGATGTCTTAGCAGTTAAAGTGCTTGCCTGCAAAGCCTAAGGACCCATGGTCAACTCCCCAGATCCATTGTAAGCCAGATGCACAAGGTGACACATGAGTAAGGTCTCACATGAGCACAAGGTGGCGCATGCATCTGGAGTTCAATTACAGTGGCTAGAAGCCCTGGCACACCAATTTTCTCTATTTCTCACACTCTTTCTCATAAAAAGGCCAGTCTGTTGGGCTTCCCTCAAAAAAAAAAAACAAAACTTTTTATTGAAAACCTCCATCCATATAGACAATATATCATGATCATAGTACCCCCACCCCCCTTTTCCTGAATCCCCTTCACTGTGCAATTCTCTGAGAAGTCCTTCTTTGAGAAATCCGAGGCTTTGTCCTCAGCACATTCGTAATCATCCACTGAGGCGTGTATGTGACCCTAAGCTCTCACCCTTATTCTCTCAGTACCATCATCTCAGTGTGAGCATCCAATAACTGTCTTTTCTCATTAAGTTTGAAATTATCCCAGTTTTTGTAGGATGTGTGATTTTTCAGTTGAAACCCAGATGTTTCTTAAGCATTTTATTCTACCAGGCTTCCTCTGACCCCAGTCTGGTGGGTGAAGTGGGGTGGGTGGAAGTTGCCACCTTGTTCCTAGGGGAAAGCCAGGTTCTCCGCTTGGCCTCTGTGAGAGAAGTCATCACCAGGCAGCTGGCCATAGGATGTTCTTTTTCATTTCTTTTTTTTTTTAAGATTTATTTTCATTTATTTATTTATTAGAGACAGAGAGAAAGGGAGAGGGAGACAGAGCGGGGCCTCCAGCCACTGCAAACGAACTCCAGACGCACGTACCACCATGTGTATTTGGCTTACGTGGTACCTGGAGAATCAAACCTGGGTCCTTAGGCTTCACAGGCAAGCGCCTTAACCACTAAGCCATCTCTCCAGCCCCCTGTAGGATGTTATTTGGCCCAAGGTCTATAGCTGGTTGGCCTTCTGTCTCACTCTCACATCATCTTAGGCTTGCTTTATATGCCAAGCCTAGGATCTTGTTATACTCGGGAGGATGGAGAAGGCATTCGTTGTTTCCAGGACAGGGTGGAGCCTCAGGCTCCCCACTGGGCCAGTGCTGATAGCACTCTAGCTGGTGGGCTTGGACCTCTCATTACTGCTCCCAGAGCTCCGCTTCCGTTCTGCTGTGGGTCAGCACCACTGGACTGTGAGAGGGGCTGCCCGTCCTGGGGCTCCATGTGTCTGACTTAACTCTGGGACACAGTGAGCCTCATTACCTTTGACTGGTCTCCAGTGTTCTTCAGACATCACCCCAGGAAGTGGGAGCACGGCTCCCCATGTGGGCTCTACTATCACAGAATCGGTGGAGCTGTCTCTCTTGGTGAGGAACAGCTGTCCCAGGCCCTGCTTGGCTTCTCTAGTGCTGCCCTAGAAGGTGGGTTAGAAAGTCTCTGTACAGTCCAGCAAGGGCCTTTGCCAGAGAGATGGAGATTAGGAATGAGCAGGGCTAAGGTTCCCGTCTTGCTAGGGTGTCCATTTTATGACTCTTCAGCCAGACAGCAAGCACCACTCTATTCTCCATGGGTTAGAGGGGAGCACCACTCCTCGGGAACTGCCAGGCACAGGCTGGAGCCTTCAGGAGAGGGGCCTGAGCTTCCAGGCATGGATAAGGACCCCCAGGCTACAGGAGGCCACTCCCTCTCCAAGCCCAGCACACCTGAACTTAGGCTCTGCCCATAGCCCTGTAACCTTTGGCCAGTTGCCTAGGAAACTCCTTATCAGCCTTCACATAGCCCATCCTCATGAGACCCTAGATGACCTGACCCCCCCCCCCCCGCCATTGCCTATGTGCTAGAATGAATGTCCCCATATGCTAATTAGGCATCAGAAATGAACTTGGTACGCACAATCCCCCTTGGGTCCTTCCCGCACCCTCAGATGCTTATAAACCCATTTTCTCTGACAGTAAACCGAGAGAGCTGGTCAACTATCTCCTGGGAGTGTTTCTCTCATCACGTGCTCACCCACCCTGGTTGCCTGGGTGCCTTGGGGGGAGGGACCACGGCCGGTCCCTGGAGGACACAGGAATCCATAGCTGGTGCCCGAAAAGAGACCCTGTGAGACAGACCGGGTAGGTGAATGCTCTCCCAGAGGGACTGGGAGACATCAGCCCATGCAGCCTTGCCCCCACATTTTTGAGGGCTGGCAGGTTTCTCCTTTTCCTCCTTTATTTTCAGTTCATGCCATTGCGTGGGACCAGACACAATGAACTGGCAACTGATATCTCTTGGCTGAGGCCGCTCTTCAGTATTGAGTGAAAGCCAGCCATCCTCTGCCTGGACCCTGACAGCCCGTTGGGTGTTGGAAAAAACCCTCTATCTAGTTCTTTATCCTCCATCAAATGGGAGGTATTTTCCTTTCTCCTCCTTTACTTTAAAATTGTCTCCCACCAACAGGAATCACAGATTCATAGATCATGGGCTCTTCTGAAAGTTAAGGGAATTAAGCTCTCCCAGAGGGAGGCTGGCTTCTTTTGGGAAAAAGTCCTCCAGATCACCCACTGGATGATTTCTGGGCATCCATGTGGCCCAGACACGTGGACCTGCATAGCTTATCTGGCTAGGAAATGAAAAGTTCAGGAAGGAAATTTCCCCTCACTCTCTTTAAGCAGCACAACTACAAGCCGGCTTTGCAAGCAGTCCAAAGCGGCTTGAGTCAGAGTCAGCCGGCGGGCTCACACATGCCCAGACAATGGCACCTCAGCCTGTGCAGGCGCCACGTCTCTGCCTCCTCTCCCAGCGACCCCCCCCCCCCCGCGGACCCCCTCTATTCCCAGCAGCCCCCTCATTCTTCAGCAGCCTCCTGGTGGTCCTGGGGGCCCCCTCTTTTCCCAACAGTCTCAGGGCACCCCTCCCTTCTTCCCCCTTCAGGTAGCCGACTTGGACTCCAGCAGTGGTCTTGGCCAGTCTCGGCCATTACCTCCACGTGTACTAGACCTGACCCCGGTGAGTGCTGGGGAGCTGGGCGGGGCTGATCGAAGGTGTATGCAAGCCCCGCCCAGTGCTGCAGCACACCAAAAAGCGGCAAGAAAGGGAAAAAAAGGTCACATTTAACTGAAGCCTATGGTGAACTGAAGTTTTATGTAAAGAACGTCATACTTTGTTACATGATATCATAAATAAAATTACTGAGTTTATGTTCTAGATCAACTTCAGCTTACATAGAGGGTTATTGAAAACAACAGAATTTGCTCTGAAGTAACTTATAATTTGTCAGGTATTTTAAAGTAAAATAAAAATAAGATTGTAATGTCCTATTACTTAAAAGGAGGAGGCAACTGACCTGACTTCTAGGCCAGCCTGCCTCAAGCTAGCAACAAAATTCCCTTAGTTACTCCTAATAAAATCATCTCCAAGTGTGTTATTGGTATTAATGACATAAAATTGTCTTTGGACTACTTGCTTGTCAGTCAGTAATAGGATTAATCAATTTGGTGTAGCTTTTCTTAATAGCCTTATAAGAAAGATGTTTAATAATGGGGTGAGATGAGTTAATTGAAGGAACTGGGAAGGAATTTTCAATGTTGGGACATAGAATGCTCATTAAAAATGCTATTTGAGTGGTACTTAGATCAGAATGTTAAAGTATGTGGATAAAGATGTGCATGTGCAGGAAAGAATTTTCAGGCTAAACCTAAACACCATGCCTAAAGTTAGAGATTTTTCAACTACTTACAAACTCTTAAGGAACAAAAAGCTAATTTTCAGGCTAAAATATGTTGGGATATCTTGCATAAGCTTTATCAAATTTAAGTCATGGGTAAAACATAAAATTGTTTTATGTTAACAAAAATTTCTATGGTATATAAAATCAACAGTTATCAAAATTAAGCCAAAATCATTGGTTGTCAAATGGTGTTTTTTCTTTCAAATAAGATTTATCAAGGGTTATATTAAAATTTAGCTAACTGTTTTGGTTCAAAAAAGGACCAGATTCTGCTCTACTGTATGTAAAGTAACTGTTTCATTTTTGGCATTTTAAGTCCAGTGCTTATAACAAAATTAACTCTTAAGACATATTCCCTACTTTAAGATACAGCCTCATGCTCCAACAATGGTCCTCATCTGAGAAAAATAATATTCAAGCTCTGTGGTTCTGTTTCCAATGTTCTCTGGATAATTGGTACCTACACAGGTATCTGAACTAATCAAAGATGTTTTCAAACACAGGTGCTAAGACTTTATACTGTCTTACTTGTCCTTTTCTGACAATTTCTAGGTTAAATTAACTAGTTTGTATATTAAATGGTATTATTTTCAAGACTGGTAACAGGTTCTGCCTATACTTATAAATGTTAGGTATTTAAAGTGTAAGATGTGCCTACTTTCTATACCTCAGATATATAGCTTGTGCTGCCACAGTACAACAAAAACTTAAAAGAGTGGAAAAAATAATTTAGAAGCTCTTGTGCCATTCTTTAACTAAATCTACTTCAGTAATCAAATGTGCTCTATATGTACATACATCTAGGCTGGCGTAACTTCCTTTCCAAATGTGTTAATCACCTATGTGGAAGCCAAAGCCAAATGGAATTATTGGAGCAAAAGGGGACAATATTTTGGCCTGTGCTCCCAGGTCATGAGGCCACTGGAGATGATGGGACACTTCTACACTGGCTCCCTGGTAAGTCACCTATCTTCCTGAGCAGGGAGGACACAGAGACCCAAACAAAATTGGTGTATAGTCTGAAACAGGAGAGTCACAATCGAGGAGCAATCAGTCCTCCTGGCTTCTCAAAGAAGAGAAAACTACTTGGCCAGCATGGCCCTGACCCATACTGACAGACAGAAAACACCAGTAAGCTATAGGGCTACTGCTAGGTCCCTAAAGTCTCTTTGGAGAGCCATTAGTGACCTCCAAAATTAAGCCTTAATTAAATTTAGGCTATCTGCATGGTCTTAAACACTCAGAGAGACATGTATAACCAAAGATAAAAAATACCTTAGATATATAAATGGCCTATTAAGTAATACAACAAGAGCTTTCCAAGAGGGGAAACAAACAAACATTAAGACATCTTTTCCCCATAGTTCTAATTCTATAATAAAACAAAACTATAGATGTCAAAAGGGTTATTTTCAAATCTAGAATATATAAATAAGTTCTGAGACATATATGTATATATATATATATATATATATATATATATATATATATACATACATACATACATATATATTTGTACAGCCTTCAATGGCACCCAATAGCTCTCTATTATCAAGGTTAAGTGTTGTGTACATGTTTCTGATAACTCTGCTAATATCTCATCTGTTTTACAAGCCATGCTGAATACTACTGTGCCATTTAATGAACAGTTCTGGAAGAAAATATCAGCCAGCTCATCCTCAGATGGTCCTGAGACAATCCAAGCCTGTCTACCTGGATTCCCTCGACCTCAAAAAGGACCACTTTGCTGTGTGCTCACTTCTCATTAACTCCTTACTCTTATTCTTTCTCCCCAATGTTCTCTTCCAAGACTATCTTCCTATACTCTGGGGTCCATTAGAATAGTTCCCCTCTCTGGGAGAGACTCTCTAACTGCAATAAATCACTACTTCATGTCCCATTCAGCAGGAAATAGTAAGTGATCTGATGTCTTCATCCCTTGTCCCCTAAAAGCAGTTAGAGTGTCTTCTCATGAGAGGGAGAAATAAAAGGGAATACAATTAGGGTTACTGGACCCCTGAAGGTAAAAAGGACAAGAAAAATTTTCTTATCTTTTGCCCATTTCCAAAGAACTCTTTTTCCATGTGGGCTCTGAGTCCTTGGCTCTGCAAAGGACAGGCCTCACCCTCTTTGATGCAGGTCAATTTATGTCTCTCTGCCTATCCAGCTCTAAGCCAACCAGAGCTGAATGCCTGCTCAATATTTCTGTAATCAAGACCAGTTGTGTCAAGGCACTGGCTCTCCTTTGGTACAAAGTGAGTAACCACCCCAAACATAAATATTTCCTCTCCCACTTAGTGTTCCCCAGTCTTGATTGCTTCATGGGTGTATATCTACAAAAAAATCCACAAACTCCACCTGTGCCAACTGCCTGTACCAACTGAAAGAGATCTTCATTACTCTGCTGGTGGGCCTCAGCATGACACTATCTCTGGGTGCCTCCAGTGACCAACAGCCTCAAATCTCTCCAGAGACAATTGAACTTTCTTGCAGGTGTGGTACTTCAAAACCATCTAGGCTTAGACTTCATTGCTGCTGACCTTGTATGGTCTTGGGACAAGAATATTGTTTTCTTTGTTAATGAATCAAATGTTGTTAAGCTGCTTGACTGCCTCAAGCCTGAGGACCCCACCACCTGGTTCTCTAACCCTTTAGTTACTTGGCTTCTCCTTAGCCCCTTCCTTACTATAGAAATCGTATTGCTTGTAGCCCCTGTCTCATCAAATTTCTCAGATAACAAATAACTAATATTGCTAAGGTTGCTATTAATCAGGTCCTTGTACACCACGTAACTCTATCTGGACCTATAGTAAATTATAAAGAATTCATTTGGGATGATACTGCCCCATTATAAAAACAAAGGGGAAGTTGTCGGGCACTGCCAGGCCCAGGCTAGAGCCTTCAAGAGAGGGGCCTGAGCTTCTAGGTATGGCTAAGGACCCCCAGGATACAGGAGGCCACACCCTCTCCAATCCTAGCACTCCTGAATTTAGGCTCTGCCCATAGCCCTGTAATCTTTGGCCAGTTGCTATCCTCCTGAAACCCTAGATCATCTGACTCCCCCCCCCCCGCCCGCCATTGCCTACTTGCTGGAATGAATGTCTTCATGTGCTAATTAGGCATCAGAAATGAACTTGGTACATCCTATCCCCTTAGGGTCCTCCCCCCACCCTCAGATGCTTATAAACCCATTTTCTCTGACAGTAAACCAAGAGAGCTGTTCAACTATCTCCTGGGAGTGTTTCTCTCATCATGTGCCCACCCACCCTGGTTGCCTGGGTGCCTTCTGTGGGGAGGCCATGGCTGGGCCCTGGAGGACACAGGAACCCACAGAGCACCACTCTATTCTCCATGGGTTAGAGGGGGAGCATCACTCTATTCTCCATGGTTACAGGGGCACGTCACTCTATTCTCCATGGTTACAGGGGGAGCACCATTCTATTCTCCATGGGTTAGAGGGGGCACACCACTCTATTCTCCATGGTTACAGGGGGAGCACCACTCTATTCTCCATGGGTTAGAGGGGGAGCATCACTCTATTCTCCATGGTTACAGGGGCACGTCACTCTATTCTCCATGGTTACAGGGGGAGCACCATTCTATTCTCCATGGGTTAGAGGGGGCACACCACTCTATTCTCCATGGTTACAGGGGGAGCACCACTCTATTCTCCAATGGTTACAGGGGAGCACTATCATTCTCCACGGAGAGGCTTGAGCATCTTCAGCGCATGGCGGCCGCCTTTCCCCACAGTGAATGGTCCTGGAGAGAGAAGGCCAAGCAGAGGCCGCAGCTGGTAGGACTTTGCCTCAGAGCCACAGAGTGGTCCTTGGCCACATTTTGTCCATTGAAAGGCAGTCACTAAGGGTGGCTCACCTTCAAGGGGAAGGGGAAAATGTCAAAGGATTTGTGGACATATTTCTAAACTATCATCCTCCTTTAAACTTCCTGATTAGTTTAATTCATCCTATGGAATGAATGGTAGTGTAACCAGCTAGTGTGAGGCAGATGAGTATGTGTGCAGAAGTCACTGTCACCTCAAGACACTGTCAAAGCTGTCAGAAGTCTGTTTTTATTACTGTCTAATCAAGGATGAAGGGATGTGCTACTAGACTCCTGAGAAGAGAGATCCAACAGTCTTCAAATCTAACACCTTTCCTTCTGCCACAAAGTTAAACAAGAAAAAGAGAAACACTGAGCACATGCATACAAGTACGTGTGCAGGGGTGAGAACCTTAGTAACTAGCCAAGGGAAACATGGAGCACCTCTTTACAAGTGTGTGCAGGGGAATCTTCGTAACCAGTAAACAGAAACACCGAGCACACGTTTACAAGGATGTGTTCAGGGGAAGCTTTAGTAACTAATAAATCACTGACTCATAAAGTAGTAACTAGTAAAGAGAAACACTGAGCACACGTTTCCAGGTGTGTGTGCGGAGGAAGCTTTACTAACTAGTAAAACCAGAACATGAGCAGCATGAGTGTCCATGCCCCCCCTGGACGCAGAACCACTGTCCAGATGCCTCACCCGCATGGCCGGTGGCACTGAAGCAGCCCAGGCAGCAGCTACGGTTTAGGCTGCACTGATACCGACGTGCTCAGTGCGTCTCTGGCTTTGGTCGTTAGGGATAAATCCTGAGCCTCCCCAAGGCCAAACAACTTGCCAGCAGATGATCTCCAGGCAGAGCACCAGTGACCCCATGAACTGCTGTTGCCACAGCCCGAGCTGCACAAAACTCCAAGCAACACATCACTCCATACGCAGGAAGGACCTGAGGTGGCTTCTATCCCATTAATGGGATCTGTGTTGTTGAGCTGAATTCAAGGTATGCACGGAGAATGGAGGACGATTCAGATGACAGAGGACAACAAGACCAGCAGCTCTCTCTTTTTTAAAATAAATGTTTTCAAATTTTAATTTTATTTATTTGAGAGAGAGAGAATGAGCATACCAGGGCCTCCAGCCACTGCAAATGAACTCCAGACGCCTGCGCCACCTGTGCATCTGGCTTACGTGGGTCCTGGGGAATCGAACCTGCACCTTTAGGCTTCTCCGGCAAGCTCCTTAACCAGCAAGCCATCTCTCCAGCCCCAACTCCCAGCTCTCAAGACACAGAATGCACCAAGGCCGGTGAGGCAGGTGTGAGCATGAATCACACTTGACACTTTTCTGTGTGGTTAACTGTTAGGATTATAGAGAAACTGCTTCATCCCAAGTTGACAGAGAAATGAAGTCGAACTTTCAGAGATTAAGGGAGTGTAAAATGCTACCTGAACAAGCCTGTTGCACACGTGTAGAACTTCTGTGAGTCACGTGTTGTGCCAAGGGACACAGTCCACAGATTCAGAGAGCTGTTACCAGGTAAAGGGATGTGCGGGTAGACTTCTGGGGGAGTGGGCCTTTAAGAAGCTCGTCTCCCAGACAGGAGGAGAACACGGAAGGAAGGAAGGACATTTCACGTCCACGTGGGACGTGGAGTACAGGAACAAAACCCGGCTGTCAGAAGTGCCCTGGATGCCCGCTGAGCTCCTGTTCTGTGGTTTGCTCACAGCTCAGGGAGACGATGGGCCTACAGGCCTACGGGAACCAAGATGGGGTGGCTCAAGTCAGTCTCCCCTTCAGCAAGGGCAGTGTAGGCAGGACTGCTTTTAGGCTTCATAAGCATTAGGACGAATGGTCTGAAAGTCAGATGGCTTTCCACTGCGGGAGAGAGAAGGGCAGGAAGGGACGCTACGGAAAGCCGCTTGCCCAGGGTCTCTCCAAGCCACCAGTGGTTTGGTCTAACTCCTTGACAGCTCGGAGCCAAGGTCTGGGTTTACCCACCAGCTCTGAAGCACATGACCTTCACACGTTCCAAGGAAAAGCTCCTCTCTCCTCTTGGACACTCTTCCTTCCTGCCCAGCTCTTTGCTTCTGGCCCTGAGCCCACCCACCTTTCTCTGCGCTCAGGATCCACTCACACGGTGTCTGGGATCGCCCGGCCCACTGTAACCAGCCAGTGATCTGTGTAGAAAGACCAGCGGCCTGGCAGTGGCTCCCGGGACAAGGGGCACTCTTGCATAGGAAGGTGGCCATGGAGGAAGCCTTGCTCCGGGAGGACCGGGCGTGGCCCTGGCTGCTCCGAGCTGGAGCTCAGGGGCAGTGGGGAACCTCTGGCCCCTCAGTCCTCACTCTCAGCAGGGTGGCTGAGGGAAGGGTACGATGCGGTTCTTTTTTTTTTTTTTTTTTTTTTTTGGTTTTTCGAGGTAGTGTGTCACTCTAGCCCAGGCTGACCTGGAATTCACTATGGAGTCTCAGGGTGGCCTCGAACTCACGGCGATCCTCCTACCTCTGCCTCCCGATTGCTGGGATTAAAGGCGGGCGCCACCACGCCCGGCTACAATGCGGTTCTTGAAGCACCATGCGGGTGCGCAGCGTGGCGCTGGTGACGGCGGCTCGGCAGCAGCCGGAAGTCCTCCAGGACGGAGCTGTGTGCCATATTGGTCCCTGAGAGCAAAGTCTGATGTAAAACAGACACAGCCTTGAGGCTGATGTGCCTCTGAATCTTTCTAGAACTAATAAGGCCCCAGTGGACTCTCTGTCTAAAGAAGCTTTTAATGTTCCCGTGAACTGACAGCCACGCTGTCCACATCAATTCACTCGGATCACAGCCTATGAAACACCCGCCTCCCGGGCTCGGCTGACAAAACTTTCCTGTCACTTCCCACTTAGGTCAACACTCATGCCACCCACTGTCTCATGAAGAGTCACGGCCTTGAGATCTCTGTTAAAGCTGCTCTCTGGGTTCCAGAAAGAGCGTCATGGGGTTGTAGGTGTGTAACACAGTGACTGCCCACAGGCTTGAGCCCTCCACTTCCACAGACTCCTCTCAATAAAAGCAAAGATTAATTAAATACACAACTGAGTATGTGTGATTTTATAGCTATCTTGAATATTTACTCACATATACAACACCATAAATCAGAAACAAGGATTTTTTTTTTTAAGATCAGATTCTTGGGACAACTTTTTAACTTGGAAAATATGATTACTGTAAATATTTTAAACTCTGGGTTAGTCAGCATGGTCCAAGAAATCAAATCTGCATTTAATTTTTAAATGTGAAAGAAGAAGAGGGCAGGGGAAAGAGGAGGAGGAGGGCTCCATGACTAGCTACCAAAAGTCCTCGGCAGGCAGGCTTCCAGATGGTAACGCAGCAGACCAGACTGGGACAGAGTCTGAGCAAAGACGAGCGCCAGAATTTGAACCCAGGTCCTGAGCACTCTGGGCCCTACGCAGGTTCTGTATAAAGGGCACTTCCTTCGCAGGGGCCTTCCGTGACTGTGCCCCTAAGGCCTCTCCATCTTCTCCATCAGCACTCTGCCCCCTTGTTTTCCTCAGTGACACTTCTCTGTGGGCTTAGAAACATGACAGGGATTTTCTTTTCCTCACCCTCCATTCTCTTCGCACCTGACACGGTTGGTACTAAAAGGATGAAGAGAGGGTCCAGAAGTGCAGGCGTGTTTCGTTAGGTCTTATTGCAGGTGTCTGGCAGGACACATGCATTTTGCTTTGTGACCCTCTCCTTGATGTCCCTGGGGGTTGGTCACAGAGTACAGGTTCAAGCTGGTTGTGGGGGCGGGTCTTCGATAGTTTTGTCGAAACAAGGAGCAACTGGCTTGTCGAAATGCAAGGCCACTCCTTGGTGTAGCAATGTGACCTCCTCCACACAGGTAACCATTCCTTCCACTGGCTACATTGGCTATATGGATCAGAACACAGCACTCTCCATGAGAGTCCAGGAATCTGGCCAGATGCTGGGCCTCATTTTTATTATATATACATACATATATATATAATATATATAAGTATATACATATATACATACATATGTATATATATATACAGAGAAATAGGCAGGGAGAGAGAGAGAGAATGGGCATGCTAGGGCCTCCAGCCACTGCAAACGAACTCCAGATGCATGTGCCACCTTGTGCATCTGGCTTACACGGGTCCTGGGGAGTTGAACCTGGGTCCTTTGGCTTTGCAGGCAAATGCCTTAACTGCTAAGCCATCTCTCCAGCCTGGGCCTCATTGTTTTTGCCATAGGAAGGATAATTTAATACCAAAACAAAACCCCCAGCTCCTCCATACAGCAAGCCCATAACCACTAAGCCTCTTGTGACTCACCAAAACAGGGACAAGGTTCCTTTACTACACCCAAACAGCCTCTTCAAAACTTTTGACTGTTTTTTTTTTCTTTTTTGTCATTTAATTGATTTTTACATTTAAAGTACATTCGGCTTCCAGATCTTTCTCGACACACTTGGGAACTGGACCTAAGGGACAACAGTTAAACACAATGTGTTTCATTCAATGCGTGTGGATTTTTGTGAGGCTTAGGCACTCACACTGTCCCATCATTCTCCCCTGGGAGGCATTCAAAGAAAGTGATGTGAGGAAAATAGCTGCCTTATTCAGGGACAGCACGTGCCCGGTGCTGGCTGGCCCGCTGGGCTATGTGTACTGACCACGTAACAACACAGCACTTTGAATCTGAGCCACAGATCTGATGCAGCGGTTGCGCCCAGCTCCAGGATAAGGGTAGCGCCTGCCTCTGGGAGGGGCCGGCGGGAAGGAAACACCCGTTTCTTCCTGGTGCACACAGGCCGAGTGCTGGGGGCGCAGACCCAGTCTGTGCCTTTATAATTACCCAAATTCTCTTCTCCTGTCAGATTTCATTCTCGGGAACAGCTTGAGCAATGTGGCAATCATGCTCTGAAATGACTTGTAAACCACAGACACAAATATTTGGGCCAAGAATGTGGAATCCATTGCTGTCACATTCCATTATTTCTGGTGGAGCAATTCACTAACATTTTGGAATCTAGATCATAAATTATGCAGAACCTCAGCAAAAGAGCTGAGGGCACAAACGGCTGTAATAAAACTCCTGTTACTGGAGCCATAAAAACAGAACAAAGGAATGGCAAAGCAGGAAAGGCCTGCTTGGATTTCACTGACATGACTCGTCCACCCGGGCTAATGGTTTTACAGGAGGAAGATGTTACCTATAGGAACCCATCAGACGGGTCTAAAGTGATTGTGTTTGGCACAGGACTGTCCCAAAACACCATCGCCCCAAGAGTCCCCAGAACAGAACGAGGCTTTTGAAGAGTGCCTGGACATTTGACGTAGATTAACCCGTGTCAATGAGCACAGCGCTGTGTACATTCCGAGGCTCTCAACCATGGCACACCTGGGCACACGGTTCTGTCAGAAGGTATGGTGAATGTCAGAGGGAGAAGGAGCTCTGTGGTACAGTGGCCTATGAGAGTCACTTCGGTTCCTCGTGGAAATTGAGAAGATGGCAAAGGGACTCTCAGGTGTCTCAATCACTGGGTGTTTGGACCCTACACACAGCAGGGTGTGTCTAGCATATCAGGTATTTGAAAATGACCTGAAGGATGGATGGACGAATGGATGAAGGGATGGATGGACAGACGGATGGACGAATGGATGGATGGATGGCAGACAGATGGAAAATAGATGGATAAGTGAACAAAAGATGTGGACGGATAACAGGACCTCCCTGCGGTTGTTCACACAGTTGGGACAGGTCAAAGAGGATGCCAGTGGAATACGTAGGAATAAAAGAAGAAGTGGACAACTAGGGGACAGTGGTAAGTGCCCATTCCAAAAGCCGTCGGTGACCAGCGGTTCTCGCTCTGCAATTGCGGCACTGTGCTGGAAAGTGCTGGTCCACCCATCTGTCCCCTAAGGAATGATCAGCTGAGGACACGGGGGACTTGTCCCTTAGACAGGACTGCTATTCGGCAACCACTGACAATGTTCGCGTTTTCCAGGTGCCCTGCAGGGAGGGGGAGGGAGGGGGAGGTGCCCGGGACTGAGAGGCAGGCAAAGCAGGCAGATTCTTTGGGAGCACACACCACTGCTTCTACAAGTATTACAAACATGTTTAGAACAAAACAAAATGTTTTTCCACCAGCACGTAGAAGGTCTAAAATGTTAAAATAGGGAGGGGAGAAAAGGGGCTCAAAGTTAAAACCATATAAGGGAAGAAAGTTATTTTTTCACCAGCCTAGAAAGTAACTTTTAGCAAATCCCATAGCACAAAAGGAACTAGCTCCAATCATCTGTTTAGGTCAAGAATATTCAAGTTATTTTTTAAAATACAAAGCAAAACTACTTTAAATTTCCCCAGAGCCTCGGCATCCCCAGAGGAGGAAGCAAAGGGAAAGCAGTTGAGGACGGGACGTGTCTAGCGGCACCAGCAGTCTCCCAGGATGGGAGGTCTTGGTGTGGCACCAGCCGCTGCTCCTGAGCCTGTGCTTTGGGCCAGTCCCTGGGCAAAGGGCTTACACATACCGCACCCTTCGTGGCCACCCGGGAGGTTCTATTCTGAACCTCATTTCACATCTGACATAACTCTTCCCAGACCACACAGCTCATAAACAGTAGAGCTATGATTCAAACCAGGGCAGGTCTGAAACTCAAGTCCAGGTTTTTCTGTCCCTGGCTGCCACAGTCCCCCTCACCCTCTGAGAATCTCAGGAAGCCATGGCTTGCCCAGGCTTCACAGTGGAAGGCAGTGAGTTTGGAAGGTCACCTTTGAGTTCTCTCAAGATGATGCCCTTAGATCGCTGGTTGAAGTTTCAAAAATCAGGGGCTGCCCTGCAAACAGCTGGCAGGGGCTGTCTTTCTTTGGTTAAAAACAACAAGGACAACAAAACCCCCAAACCCTCTCAAAAGCCAAAGTCGCTGTGCCACAGTCATTCCTTACTCAAGTCTGCATTCTAGCACCCGGCTAATTGAGATGAGTGGAGACATCTGTAAGCTTATTTTAAACGAGACAAATCTCTGGGCGTGTACAATGGCCCGGTGCCCGTTTCTGAGCATTGGCTATTGTGCTAAGCACGCCTCATCGATTCACAGCGTCAAAGATTAAAACACAAGAGCTAAGCAAAGGCGCTTTCAGGGGCTCTCAAACTGCAGGGGGGATGCACTAGCAAGCAGGCCACTGCAAAGGAGTAGTACAGCACAGACCAGCGTGTGGACTCAGGAGAACGAACGCTGGTTTGGGTCTGAGAAGCTTCTTACGGGCTGTGGTATCTCCTATGAGAATCACATGCAATTGGGCATACTATATCCCCCCCCCCCCCCCCCGCAGAGTACTCCAACAGCTGGGCCGGGTTAGAGGCTAAGAACCTGGTGGAGAGTAAATGCGCCGCATTTCGGATCCACGCTGTCTGTTTCTTGCTGTGGCCTCACAAGAAAATATCTTCCTTCAGGCTTCTGCTACCCAATGCAGAAGGAAAAGAAACCACACTCAACGGAGCTCAGTCGAGTCATCTTCATGTGATGCTCCAGTTATTCTGACATTTTCTTTCTTTCTTTTAAAAATATTTATTTATTCATGAGAAAGAGATAGAGAAAGAAAGAAAGAATGGGCATTATAGGTCTCTAGCCACTGCAAATGAACTCCAGACTCCATGGGCCACCTTGTGCAGCTGGCTTACGTGGATCCTGGGGAATCGAACCTGAGTCCTTGGGCTTCGTAGGCAAGTGCCTTAACTGTTAAGCCATCTCTCCAGCCCCATTCTTGACATTTTCACATTCACCTTCTCACGCATGGAAATTGATCTTATGAAGAAGAACAAGTATATTATTAAGCCTTTCACAGAAGAAAACTGAGGCCCAGATCCTATGAAAGGTAAGGTCCAGGGCTGGAGGGATGGGTTAGTGGTTAAGATGTGGTTTGCCTGCAAAACCAAAGGACCCAGGCCCGATTCCCCAGGACCCACATGATCCAGATGCACAAGGGGGCGCACGCATCTGGAGTTGGTTTGCAGTAGCTGGAGGCCCTGGTGCACCCATTCTCTCTCTCTCTCTCCTTCTCCCTCTTTCTCTGTCAAATAAATAAATAACTAAAAATAAAATATTTTAAAAAGGTAAGGTCCAGAACACAGCTTGGGCCCTGGGCATCTAACCCACATGCATCCATCCCTGATGCAGGACTGTGAACACACCGCACCTGCCGGAGCCCGCCGCATGTGGTAACGAAGGTACGTAGTCAGAGCTCAGCACGCCTACAAGTGTGAGGATTTAGGGGTTTCCGTGTCTCCTTCATTTGAAGTGTTGCTTGTCAGAAGGATGCCAGTCAACGTTCATGGTGAGTGTGCCAGCAAGAGAGACCGTATGCCAACCCGCACTTCGGGCCCTGAGACCACCTTCAACCTTTCAGCGCATGGGAGTCCCAGGGAGGAGAGAAGGTGTTTGTGGTTCAGCAGCTTCACTGTGCTTCCGGCATCTCCGTGTTGCGTTAAAGGACGTGCTCTTCCCACACCATACAAGCTGTGGCAGTGATGTCTGGGGTCATCGAGCACCGGGCCCTGTTCAGAGGGCTTAATGTATAGTGACCCGTTCAGCTTTCCTGGCCGTGCCGTGTGACCGGTGATTTCATCGTTCCCATTTTACAAGTGAAAACACTGGGGCAGGGAGCAGCCAAACCCCTCATCCCAGGTCATTAAGTCAGCTAATTGGCACAGTCTCCAGAGCCAGGCCATCCAGGTCTTTATGTATCCACTATAATATAAGGTGCCATCTTGGTGAGGCAGTCTAGTGATATATAGTGACTTCAGCTGAACCACTACATAAGCCCCACCCATTGAGGCACTTGTGGGTGGGGATGTCTTAGTGACGGAAAGAAAAAGGTAAACCAAAAGGCTCTGGTACTTTCTTCTGCTACAAGCAGAGAGACGCCCAGCCCAACAGGGCACGTGCAGAACTCCGGAGTCCCTGGGAAGAAGGTCAGAGCCATGCTCAGCACCGAGCCTGGTGTCTTTGTCCCTCTGTCACAGCCGGAGCTGTGCGGGCTCTCCACCGATGACAGAGACGATGTCAATGTCTTTCTCCAGCAGACGTTTAAGACATACCAGGAGCTGTCAAGACAGACGTGCCAGCTCGCCTGGTGGTGCCACAGACTGGGGGGCCGCCATCTGTTTTGTTAAGGTTGACAATCTGAAATTCCTGGTTCCACTCCAGGTCTCCCCATTGTGCGGGCTGGAGCACTGTAGTCCATTACCTTCTGCTTACTGAGTCACAGAGCATGCTTTATCTCCCTCCCGAGGACTCCAGCAGCTGGGTCGTGTTCGAAGCTGTCTTTGTCTTATTCAGGATTAGATAATGGATTTGGTTGTACCTTCCACTTGATTCAGGAAGCAGCATTAGAGAGTGCCACTGTTTCCAGGAAGTGGCCGACTCTGATGACCATGGCTGGAGAAGACAACCAGGTGGGGGTTCCGTCTTGGGGTCTGCTATAGGGCAGGCTGCACACAGACTGACAAAGCCTTGGCTTCCTTCTGTAATTGCCCTTGGGAACATTCTAAATGGCACTGATGCAATTTCCACTAGAAGCCAAAGCATTCACTGTCCAGAGAAATTTAACTCCTCGGTGGGACGTCAAGGGCCTAAGCCTGAACCCAGGAGCTTACAAAACTGCCTGAAAGTCAAGTGGAGACCGGCTGAGCCAGTGGCAAGACTAAAAGCTGCATTCTGGCTGGACTTCCAGCTTAGCACACACGTGTTCTGCAGTGTCAGAGCCTGGAGAGAAATTTCTGGAACAATCTGCAGAAAGTGGTTCTCGGTGAAGAGCGACTTTTTTTGAAGTCACCATGAAATTACTAATTATGCTGAAGAGAGTCTCCAACACTTGAGGCTCTCGTGGATTCCACACTGGAAGAGGGGAGGCAGCGCCCTGATGTAGGAGCATGTGGTCTGGGTGTGGGCTTGGGGCACACCTGCGGAGGCGAGGATGGGTGAGGATGAAGAGAAGCTGTAGGTGAAGAGACAAGTGTGCACTTTCCGGATGTCCCAGCTATAGTGTCATACCGTCCTTGTCCCTGGAAATGCTAGAGTTTTAGCTCCTTTTTTGAGCACTTAGCTGTTTTCTCTAGAGAGGTGCTGCGGCCGTACAGACGCTCTGGTCCCCACCCAGCCCTCCCACCACCCGCTACACAACTTCACCTCTCTGTTCCTTGGGATTTTCTTTTCTAATGGTAATAATAGGCCCCATCCTTTGAGTTTGCCAGTGAAATAATGAACGCTGCCTAAGAAGCTTCACCAACGTAGCCTTAGCATACTGGGCTATTCAAGAAGTGTCGCTCCTCTATGCTGAGCCACTTCAAAGGTGTGCAGAGTGATCACAAAGGCCTTTTCACATAGTCTCTACAGAACCCATTATTTGAACACCTTCGAGAGTGAAGCCAGGATCAGTTTCCTAAGGCTAGGGGTTAAACACAGAGGAAAATACATTATTAAGTTCATGTACTTAAAACGAAGAAATAGTATGCTATCCTAGTGATTTTCTTGTCTAAAAGTCATAAATATTAGGGCTCTTCAAACCTGCACAAAGGGCCCCATTGTAGCCATGCTTTGTAAACTTCTGGGATGATGATCCGAAAGGTTAATATATTATTTAGTTGGCCTACTAATCAGACTGTCTCATTTAGCTGTAGGGCAAAGGATTGTGTAAAGGAAGGAGAAAAATCTGCTTAATCCAGTATTCTTACTAACTGAAAGGAATAAAATTAAAATGGTATCATAAAATCAAATCACTGCCTGCTGGTTTAACTATTTCTCAAGCTCATTATAGTTTTGGTTATTTAAAAAGTTTTAGGAATGAGATTCCAGCTTAATATACATTTTCTTTCCATGGGAAAAAAATCATAGAATTTTTTTTTACAGATTTTTACAGTAGGAAAGAATTTGAGTTTATACCAATGGCAGTGCCAAGGTACAGTGTAAAGTGCACAGAAATGACTGCTGCTCCCCAAAACTAGCCTCCCTAGGCTCTGGGGCCTGAAGTAGCAGGGACAATGCCTGGCACAGAGTGGCCTGGCACAAGCACATGAGCACAGTACGTATGAACGTGGAAGGTAAGTGCCCACATCCCGAACTCTGTTGATCAGTGCCTAGTGTTGCCCAGAGTGCTCGGCTCCCACCAAGCTTCACTCCTTTAAGACTCATGTACTGATTCTGCTATGGTTTCAATACGTTAAATACACACTGAGATGAATGTGCCGCTGTGGACGCTGATTGGCTCACAAGGGCTCGGCCCTGGTGCCAGGACTGATGCCCTCACGGCTGGTGTGGCTCAGTATAAAGTGGGTTCTCGGTCATGCTGCTCCCTGCTTTCTTTTTTCTTGCCTTTCTACCAAGTTATGACACAATGAAAAGGCCTTCACCAGATATGGTCCCTTGATTTGTAATTTTTTTATGAGAGAGAGAGAGAGAGAGAGAGAGAGAGCCAGACGTGTGCACCACCTCAAGCGCATGTGCGACCTTGTGTGTTTGCATCACCTTGTGTGTCTGGCTTACCAGGGACCTGGAGAGTTGAACATGGGTCCTCAGGCTTCAAATGTAAGTGCCTTAACCACTAAGCCATCTCTCCGGCCCTAGCCCCCTGAGTTTTTAAAATTTCATTTGTTTGAGAGAGAGAGACAGAAAGAGGCAGACAGACACACAGAGAGAACAGGTATACCAGGGCCTTCTGCCACTGCAAATGAACTCCAGATGCATGAGCCACTTTGTGTCTGCCTCTATGTGGTTACTAGGGGATTGAACCCAGGCTATCGGGCTTTGCCAGCAAATGCCTTTGACCTCTGAGCCATCTCTCCAGCCTGCCCCTTGACTTTGGACTTCCCATCCTCCACAACTAAGACCCACATAAACTTCCGTGGTCTATAATTTACCTAGTCTGTGGGATTCTGCGGGCTCAGCAGCAGATAAAGTACCATGCATACCCTCCGGGACCAAGCGTTAGTCAGGGCAATTAGCACGCGTGCTGCCAGCCTTGGGATTATGGTGTAGCTGGTAAAGAATGAGAATGCATAGTAAGTACCAAGCACAAAGTGTTAGGGGAACAGCCGAGCACAGAATCTTCTGGATGCGTCTCTCTGGCTTCAGAGTAATATGATATTTGACCAAAGTACAGAGGAATCAGTTAGATTTTATAACTTGACAGAGGAGAATGCTATCTGGGGAGGAAGAAATGGCATGAGGAAAGCCCACAGAGAAGAAACTGAGACCAGAGGAATGGAGAGCAGTGTGTGTGGGTGGCTGAGTGGAAGGAAAAAAAATGCATCGTAAGGCAATTGAGAATGTTGCCTCAGAGAAATTCTCTGCCCACTCCCCCCAAATTTACACAACACTCCATGGCAATACCTTCCGAAGTATTGAAATCACCAAGTACTTTTCCTTCAAGCACTTCAAAATGCCTGTGTTTTCCCCCACCGCACAGGGAGGATGCTCGATTGATGCTATGTAGACGCTGAGAGCGGTTGAAAAGACTGCATGCAGGAGGCCAGTGGATTTGGTCTTCCTCCCGAGGGCAGTGAGGAAGCGATCCAGGGTTCTCACACGGTGTGATTGAACAGTTGCAGTTTCAAGAGGGTTACCATGGAAACCATGTGGAGAATGAACTGACAGAGAAGCTGAAAGACCAGTGCGGAAGAAGCCGTTTTAAGATGAAGGCAAGAAGTGACAGGACAGAGAACTGGGCAAACATCTGTGTGACACGGAACTGGCTTGGGGAGGAGAGTCCTCAGGACTCCTGGCCTACTAGTTGAACCATGAGGAAAGACGGCGAGGATCCTAGGAGGCCTTTTGAGATTTCTCGATTGTCCCCTGAGGAGTCTGTTACCATTCCTGGGGCTGGGACAGAGACCTTCCTGGGACACATGGAGGTGTCTAGAAGAGAGCCCACAGATGGCTCCATCAGAAGTCAGATCTGGGTTTGGGAGTTAGTGCATGGTAATGAAAACCGTGAACACACATGAGATCAGTGTGTCAAGGAGACCCTGGCGCTTCCTTGTTCATTTTAACATTATGCACAGTAGCCAGCATACGGAGACAAACTCAGTGTCCATCAGTGGACAGATGGATGGATGGAGACTGGAGGTGGCTCAGCAGTTGGTTCAGGCACTTGCCTGCAAAGCCTAAGGACCCATGTTCAGTTCCCCAGTACCCACATAAAGCCAGATGCACAGGGTGGCACATGCATCTGGAGTTTGTTTGCAGTGGCTGGAGGCCCTGGTGCACTTTCTCTTTCTCTCTCTCTGCTTGTAAATAAATAAATAAAAATATTCAAAAATAAAATAAGGGTTGGAGAGATGGCTTAGTGGTTAAGGCACTTGCCAGTGAAGCCTAAGGACCCAGGTTCAATTCCCCAGTACCCATGTAAGCCAGATATATAAGGTGGTACATGCCTCTGGAGTTCGTTTGCAATGGCTGGAGGCCCTGATGCACACATTCTCTCTCTTTCTTTATCTGTCTCTCTCTCTCAAAAATATAAATAAAATAAATAAAAGAAAATGTGGTATAGGAATACTATGTAGCCTTAAGCACAGAAGGACTTCCTGTTATTTGAGACAACAGAGATGAACCTAGGGACATTATACTAGTGAAATTCACCAGGCACAGAAAGCCAAATACGACATGATCTCATTTATATGTGGACATGAGCGATGACGGTCTCAGAAGCTGAGGTAGAAGAGGGGTTGTCAGAGGCTGGCCATGTTGGTCAAAGGCCACGAGGGCCCTGTCAGGTAGGAGTGAGTTTAATGCTGCATTCCACAGGCAGCATGTGTAATTTTGCACCGCATGTTCCAGAATTGCAGAAGATGAGGTTTTAATTGTTCTTTCTGCAAAAGTAGGTGAGGGGATAGACACGTTTAACAATCTTTCTATAATGTTTATACAGCTCAAGCTGCATCCCATAACAAATACAATTATTATTCATAAATAAAAAGTCTTAAGCAAAAGAAATGGAGAAAGAAAAGTATGCTATTCCAACTCTAGCCTGCCCAGATTATTGTTAACCTTTAATTAACTATAGTCAGAAAGCTATAAAATTGTACACATACAACCCAGCTAATTTTCACATCAGGATAGCTTATATAAACTGCCACTCAGGTCAAGAAACAGAATGTCCAGTGGATAACGTACTCACAAGCCCGAGGACCTGATGACGCCCCCAGAACCCTCCTACAGGAGTAGTGGTCCATGTCTAGAATCCCAGGGCTGGGAAGGCAGAGACAGGTGGCACATGCACACGCACACACACACACCCTGTTTTTTAAAGAACAGTGTTTTATTTATCATTTATTTGCAAGCAGAGAGTTGGAGAGACAGAAAGATAGAAGAGAGAGAGAGAGAGAATGGGCATGCTAGGACCTCTAGCCACTGCAAACAAACTCTAGATGCATGAGCTGCTTTGTGCATCTGGCTTTATGGGGGTACTAGGGAATCAAACCTGGGTCGTTAGGCTTTGCAGACAAGTGCCTTAACCGCTGAGCCATCTCTCCAGCCCACGACCTTTTTTAAATTTTTTAAAAATTTTTATTTATTTGTTTGAGAGCAACACAGAGAGAAAGAAGAGAGAGAGAGAAAGAGAATGGGCGCATCAGGCCTTCCAGCCTCTGCAAATAAACTCCAGACGCGTGCGTCCCCTTGTGCATCTGGCTAACGTGGGTCCTGGGGAATCGAGCCTTGAACCAGGGTCCTCAGGCTTCTCAGGCAAGCACTTAACCGCTAAGCCACCTCTCCAGCCCCCACGACCTTTTCTATGCTCTATTTTCTGTGGTTATTTCAATCTTCTTAAAAGAAAGTTGGAAGCAAGTTCTTCCAAAGTTACCCCAAGCAGACGGGTCCCTTAAGAAACGAGCATGGGACCCATAAGCAGAGCTGCACAGCACTGGAAGCGGGCCCCAGAGTGCCACACGGCCACGAGGCACAGGCCCAGTGGGCAGTGCCCAGCGTAGGTGGCAGTTCCAGGACCGCATTTGCACTCTTCCCTGCTGGCCAAGTGAAGGGCAACCCGGGAGCTGCTGCAGATGGAGACACTCAGAGTCAGGCGGGTGCGGGAGGTGCAGGTCCCAGGTGTGAAGGGCAGGAGCCAGCGAGTGACACAGTGGCAAGAATAGGATGCCAGGCAGCACGGTGCCCAGAAAGGGGCCAGAGAAGAGGGGCTGATTGATGGAAGGGCGGGTGCCAATAGAACAAGCGTTACCCACCCGAGTCTGAGAAAACAAACTTGCGCTCAGAAATCAACATCCCCAAGTGCTCCTCTCTGAAGTCCCAACAGAAGCGTCATCAATGGCTAATGGAGAAAGCCCCCACGGGGACATTTGACTCATAAACCTACTCAGCCTCACATGTTCATAATCATTTGTGTAAAGAAGAAAAAAAAAAGCCCTCCAAGCACTAATTAGAAAGATAGAGCTGTTGTGTTTTTTCTACTGATCACCTTATCTTCTTTATTCAGTTCTTGAAGACTCAGCTATTAAAAGAAATTAAGTAATTCATCAAGCCTATTTCAATTACCTGCTGCTGATAACATCAGATTACAATTAGCATCTACAAATGAACCAAGTGCCAACTGCCAGGCTGAAACATAAGCTAATTTACTGCTAGACTCTGCCTGCTGGAGACACCACTCCGGGCCCTGGCAGCAGGCATCCACTTCATTACCCCAACAACAGTTGGGATGACGCAGAAGCCTCTTCCGACAGTCCACGGTGCAGTTCTGAGTGCGATTTGCTGCCCCGCCTGCCCGCCCACCTTGGCTCACGTGTTTATGGACGGTTGGTGTCTAAGCGAGCCATCGCTCCTTTCAAACAGCACTGTCTAGACAGGCAGGCTGACAAAGCTTGACCCAAAGGAGCAAATAAATATTATTAGTATTTATTAGGCACTGACAGGTGTGAGGTGCAGCTCAGGATATGCGAACCATAACCTTACCGAGGGTCTCAATCATTTTTGGTGAGTCCTCTGGTGATACTCTTCAATTTTTTTTGAATTTTCTTTTTTCGAGGTAGGGTCTAACTCTAGCCAAGGCTGACCTGGAATTCACTATGGAGTCTCAGGGTGGCCTTGAACTCACGGCAATCCTCCTACCTCTGCCTCCTAAGTGCTAGGATTAAAGGCATGCGCCACCACTCCTGGCTTGAATTATTTTTTTTTATTTGAGAGAGAGATAAAGAGAATGGGTACACCAGGGCCTCTAGCCACTGAAAATGAACTCCAGACGCACATGCCACTTTGTGCATCTAGCTTTATGTGGGTACTGGGGAATTGAACCTGGGTCCTTAGGCTTTGCAGGCAAGCGCCCTAACTGCTAGACCATCCCCCCAGCCCACCTCTACCTTTAACCATGTGTCTTCCCACACTATTTCCCCTTGCACTCCACTGTGGACTTCCAGTTGCTTTCCAAGGGCACCACAGTTTTCCCAGTCAGCCAGGCACACAGCTTGGTGCTAAGCTTTGATTCACTCCGTCCAGCCACACAAGCATGTACTGACAGCCTGCTCTGCAGGAGGTCCACTGTGGCGGAGTCCTGAGCACAACGCTGTCCTTCTGCAGGCCCTTGGGTGACTATGCAAATACACACATAACAAATGACTGGCATGAACCAGGAAAAGAGGGAAGTTCTTAATACATGTATGTGTGTGAGTGTGCATGTGTGTGTGAGCACATGGCTATGCTGGTACAACACAGAGAACAGCATCTGGTGTCACCCTAGGGAACACTGTCCACCTCATTTTGAACCAGCATCTCTCACTGGCCTGGAGCTTGCTAAATAGGCTAGACTGGCTGGTCAACGAGCCCCAGGGATCCCCCATCTCTGCCCCTCTAGCGCTGGGGTTACACCCCTGCCATTTCCACGTGAGCACTCAGAATCAACCTCGGGTCCTCATACATGCCAAGCAAGCACTTCACTCAGTTATCTACCCAGCTCAAGAGATCAGATTTTAAACGTTATCGGGTCTTGGGCGAGGGAAAGAGCTTATCTTGCTATAAAGGGAGGCTTCAAATAATGAAGTGTATTTGGAGTGACCCTGCAACGATGGATAAGCTGAAGATGGAAAGAGAGGGACCCAGGAGTTCCAGGAGGAAGAGACAGTTGGCGAAATGGCGACGCAGGAAAGCACAGCAGTGTGGGAAGAGAGCGAAGGCCGCGGCTCCGACTGCAGGTCCAGGTCCAGAGGGAGTGGGGTGAGAGCCCAGAAAACTGGGCGTGTCTGCGGTCATGACAACCTTCATGTACAGGTAAGGACTCTGACTATAATGTGGCATACAACATGTATGTATGTATGTATAACTTGAGCAGAGCTTTAAGAAGTCCAGTCTAACTGATGGGAGGAGTGAACTGGGGGTGGGGGGTGTGAAAATCCAACTGGTAAGTCCATGCAACGCACTGGACAGCCAGGCTGGGCAATGAACAAGAGCCCTTATGAGAACAGTCATTTGGCAGTTTAGGTTGGAAGTCAACGGGGTAAACAGGGAAGACATGGATGGTGGCGTGAATGTGCTGAGTCAAGACGAGCAAAGGCCCCAAATAATAACCCTAATCCCCACAACCTTCGCACGTCACCTGATGTGGCAGGAGGGGCTCTGCAGGTGTAACTGAATCTTGAGATCAGGGGATTACTCTGGACCCCTTTGTGGCAGAAACGCAGCTGTCCCTACTGCAAGGATAGGTGAGGCCTGGGGGAGAGAAGGCCACTTGATGGCAGAGCACACACTGGAGTGGCTGCCACCTTCAGAGGAGGAGGATGGGGCTGCCAGGGGAACGGGAGGACAGGGAAGCAGGTTTCCTAGGCCACTGTGGATGAACCAGCCCTGGAAAACTTGAATTTAGCCCACTGAAACTGACTTAGTTTCCTGACCTCAGAGCTATAAGAGAATATATTTGCATTGTTTTTTTAAAAAATATTTATATTGGGCTGGAGAGATGGTTTAGCAACGGTTAAGGCACATGCCTGTGAAGTCTAAGGACCCAGGTTTGATTCTCCAGGTCCCAAGTAAGCCAGATGCTCATAGTGGCACATGCGTCTATGGTTCATTTGCAATGGCTAGAAGCCCTGGCACGCCCATTCTCTCTCTCTCTCTCTCCTCTCTCTCTCTCTCTTTCTGACTGTAATCAATGAATAAAAATAAAATACTTAAAAATATATTTTTTATTTACTTATTTGCAAGGGGGAGGGGAAGAGACAGAGAGAATGAATGGGCATGCCAGGGCCTTTTACCACTACAAACAAACTCTAGGTGCATGCACCACTTACAAGGGACAAATCACAATGACTCCCCCACTTGAGAAGCGGCCATGAGATGGAGGGGGGCCATCCAGGTAACACAGGACATCTAAGTGACGGAGCGAAGCTTCAAAGAGGAAGCGCAGAGAAAGATGCTCTGACCCCATTTCAGAGCGGGAACAGGCTGCGCCCATGTCCGTGCGTGACGGGATGGCCACGTGTTCATGGATGTGGCAAAGGGCCTGAAAGGACTCTGACCAAACTGTTAGCAGCAGCTGGCTGTGGCATGGGGGCAGGCAGGAAGTAATGGGAGGGGACAGATTTCCTCTTCTTATTCCACGCATTTTTGTCCCATGAGAACTTTTTTTTTTTCTCACAAAAGTACATATCACTTTATATCTATTAAAAAATTGTTCATCTTTTGAAGTGAGCAAGAAAACTCAACCAGGCGGCTGCAGGAAGGAACCCAGGGAGAAAACGAGGACAGCGGCTCTCCACGGAAACCCCGAGAACGGGGCCTTCAGGGAGGAGGCAGGGCCTGCACGCTACCTCACAGGGGAAGCGTGGGATCTCCAAAGACCTCTCAGCCCCACCTGGGGACACCACTGCGGACTTCCGGGGAAGAGAAGGACAGACACTGCAACGCCCTGGGTCAAGGTGAGGTGGGGAGGTGCCTCCAGTCACCCTGGAGAGCAGCTGCTTATTTGAGCCAAGCCTGCCGGAGGTCACTGCACTGGGGGTCCTGGCAAGCGCCCGGAGTGGGAAGGAGGCAGAGAGGTTGGAGGGGACCCTGGGAGGGGGAAATGGCACTGGGCAAGTTTTGCAAGAGGACTTTAAAAAAAATTATTGTTACTTTGGATTTTTTTCACACTATGTAGCCCAGGCTACCCCGGGAACTCACAATCCTCCAGACTTAAAACACGAGGGGCTGGGCTGGAGAGATGGCTTAGTGGTTAAGCGCTTCCCTGTGAAGCCTAAGGACCCCGGTTCAAGGTTTGATTCCCCAGGACCCACGTTAGCCAGATGCACAAGGGGGTGCATGTGTCTGGAGTTCCTTTGCAGTGGCTGGAGGCCCTGGCGCACCCATTCTCTCTCTATCTGCCTATTTCTCTCTCTGTCTGTCACTCTCAAATAAATGAGTAAAAATAAACAAAAAAATTTTTAAAATACTTTAAAAAAACACGAGGGGCAGGGACGGGAAGGAAACTGTTGAGAAACTTGTGAGCCACAGTGAAGAACTTTGAATTCTGAGTATAAATTCTACTTATATCACTCATATCTCCAAGTCCTAAAATATGTATGTGCAAAGCAGCATCTACACAGCCAATGTAGTTAAAAGTTCCAAAGGAAGGTCTCACCGCACCCACCACTGGGAAGACTGACTTTGGAGGCTGCACTCAGCCAGTTCATTGCCTGTTCACACCACCGGGCATGCAGAAACACGGAGTGTGACTTCTGCACAAATCAAAAGGCATCCAACATGTAGCTGACCACACTAAAACCTTTAAGCTGCACGTATGAGAATGATAGCTCAGTCAAGCTGTTACCAAAAAAAAAAAAAAAAAAAAGAGGCAATCAATAAGATGACCTACATGCATTTAGCAGACAAGGTTTTAAAAGCGGCTATCATTTCTAGATTCAGGGGGATAAAGGGAAAAACACATAATGAATAGGAGCATAAAATCTTAGCACTAAAACTGAAATGTTAATGAAAGGAATCAAATAGAAAATTGAAAACTAAAAAAAAAAAAAACAAAAAAAAACCTAAGGTACAGCTTCTTTTTAAAAAGAATTCACTTGTGCAGGAAACAATTAACCTTGTCCTAAGAGAGGTCAAGTCTGTGCTCGGCAAAGCCCCCAGAATGCTCTGCCTGGGAAGTGTTCTTTTTATTGCTAGCCTTGGAGGTGTCAAAGTCCTAGGGACTCTGGGTCGCATGGTCTTGGCTCAACCTCCAAAGAGCCTGGAAACTGAGGTGCCCCATGCAGGGGTTCACTATGTCTCCAGGAACAAGGTCTAACAACCCCTGAATGCCAGGGCAGGCTGAGCCTCTGGCTGGCATAAGGGAGTTGGCGCTGTCCCCAGCTCCGCTGGAGAGGGCGTGGAAGCTAGGGGCTCGCCAGGCTCAGCCCATGCGCCTCCGCCCTGCTGGGGGAAATCTGCATCGCTTCATGGCAGCACACGGTCTCCCTGTGAACAGCTGCCTTCAATGAGCTCTACAGTCCCTTAGCAAATCTCTGAACAGGAGGGTGGTCCAGGTGACCCCTGAATTTGCCATTGATCTTGGGGAAGCCCTGGCTCTGAATCACTGTGTGAGGTTAACAACAGATCAGAGATGAGAGATTTTGTGAGGTTAAACACAGGCTAACAGAACTGTTCAGACCAACGACGAGAGAAAGAGTACAACCAGGAAGAGACTCACAGCAACATACATCGTAAGTATAGGACAGATCCAATCACTGGAAAATATTTCAAAAAATAATACGGGGCTGGAGAGGTGGCTCAGTAGTTAAGGCACTTGCTTGCAAAGCCTGATGGCCTGGGTTGGATTCCCCAGTCCCACGTAAATCCAGACTCACAATGTGGCACATGCATCTGGAGTTCATATGCACTGGCAGGAGGCCCTGGTGTGCCCATTCTCTTTCTCTCTTTCTCTCTGTCTCTATCTCTCTCTCTCAGATAAATGAATAAAACTTTAAAAGGAATCAAGGTGAGCTGTGTGTGGTAGCACATGCCTATAGTCACTGAACTTGGAGGCTAGGGTAGGAGAATCAATACAAGTTCAAAGGCCATTGAAAGCTACAGAGTAAAACACTGTTAAAATAAATAAATAAAACTAAACTGAAACAGAAACCAAAACATATACACAACAAGAATGAAGGTAAAACAAAGATATTTTAGGAGAATAAAAATAGAGTACTAATCACTGTCAGATAAGCACCATGGAAAGTGCTAAGTACTCCTCACCATCAGATAAGCACCACGGGAAGTGCTAAGTACTCCTTGCCGTCAGATAGGCACCATGGGAAGTGCTAGTACTCCTCGCCGTCAGATAGGCACCACGGGAAGTGCTAAGTACTCCTCGCCATCAGACAGGCACCACGGGAAGTGCTAAGTACTCCTCGCCATCAGACAGGCACCACGGGAAGTGCTAAGTACTCCTCGCCATCAGACAGGCACCACGGGAAGTGCTAAGTACTCCTCACCGTCAGACAGGCACTACAGGAAGTGCTAAGTACTCCTCACCATCAGACAGGCACCACGGGAAGTGCTAAGTACTCCTCACTGTCAGAAAGGCACTACAGGAGGTGCTAAGTACTCCTCACCATCAGACAGGCACCACGGGAAGTGCTAAGTACTCCTCACTGTCAGAAAGGCACTACAGGAAGTGCTGAGGGGAGTTCTGGGGCAGAAGGGAAATGATATCAGATGGAAGCTCAGATATTTAGGGACAAGTGTGCACACCAGAAATGGTAAATGAGCGCATAAGCATAAACATCATTTTCCTCTTAATTAGAATGACTGCTTAGAGCAAAAACACAAGACTCACAGATCATGTAGGTGTGGAGACGCCTGAGGCATCGAGTAGGCCATGGGGAGCAGAGATGCTTCCAGCCTCCCAGATGCTCACGCTGGACAGGAAACACCAGGCCATTAGCTAGGAGCGGACGGAAGGCAACAAAGAATACATCGTGCAATCTTACAGCAACTGTTAACGAGTGCAAATGGGGCTGAAGAGATGGCTCAGTGGGTTCAGGCGCTTGCCTACAAAGTCAAAGGGCGCAGGTTCAATTCCCCAGTACCCACGTAAGACAGCTGCACAAGGCAGCGCGTGCGTCTGGAATTCGTACATGAAATAAAATCTAAAGAGTTTAAGCCTTGGGAAGCAGAAAAGGAAGTGAACAGAAGCAAAGTGCAAACGAGACAAGCGAAAGCCACAGCAAGACAGTGAGCCCACACCCGACACCACCGGTGACCTCCTCAGACAACGAGCCCGACACCACACCACCGGTGACCTCATCTGACAACGAGCCCACACCCGAAACCACTGGTGACCTCACCAGACAACGAGCCCACACCCGACAACACCGGTGACCTCACCAGACAATGAGCCCACAACCGACCCCACTGGTGACCTCATCAGACAATGAGCCCACACCGGACACCACTGGTAACCTCATCAGACAATGAGCCCACACCCAACACCACCGGTGACCTCATCAGACAACGAGCCCACACCGGACACCACTGGTGACCTCATCAGACAACGAGCCCACACCCGACACCACCGGTGACCTCATCAGACAACGAGCCCACATGGGACACCACTGGTGACCTCATCAGACAACGAGCCCACACCCGACAACACTGGTGACCTCACCAGACAGCGAGCCCACACCGGACACCACCGGTGACCTCACCAGACAACGAGCCCACACCTGACACCACTGGTGACCTCACCAGACAGCGAGCCCACACCCGACACCACGGGTGACATCATCAGACAACGAGCCCACACCCGACACCACTGGTGACCTCATCAGACAGCGAGCCCACACCCGACACCACGGTGACATCATCAGACAACGAGCCCACACCCGACACCACTGGTGACCTCACCAGACAGCGAGCCCACACCCGACACCACGGGTGACATCATCAGACAACGAGCCTACACCCGACACCACTGGTGACCTCACCAGACAACGAGCCCACACCTGACACCACTGGTGACATCATCAGACAACGAGCCTACACCCGACACCACCGGTGACCTCATCAGACAACAAGCCCACACCCCACACCACTGGTGACCTCACCAGACAGCGAGCCCACACCCGACACCACTGGTGACCTCATCAGACAAGGAGCCCACACCCGACACCACTGGTGACCTCATCAGACAACGAGCCCACACCCCACACCACTGGTGACCTCACCAGACAACGAGCCCACACCCGACACCACTGGTGACCTCATCAGACAACGAGCCCACACCCGACACCACTGGTGACCTCATCAGACAACGAGCCCACACCCGACACCACTGGTGACCTCACCAGACAACGAGCCCACACCCGACACCACTGGTGACCTCATCAGACAACGAGCCCACACCCGACACCACTGGTGACCTCACCAGACAACGAGCCCACACCCGACACCACTGGTGACCTCACCAGACAACGAGCCCACACCCGACACCACTGGTGACCTCATCAGACAACGAGCCCACACCCGACACCACTGGTGACCTCATCAGACAACGAGCCCACACCCGACACCACTGGTGACCTCACCAGACAACGAGCCCACACCCGACACCACCGGTGACCACACCAGACAACGAGCCCACACCCGACACCACCGGTGACCTCACCAGACAGCGAGCCCACACCCAACATCACCGGTGACCTCACCAGACAGCTAGCCCACACCCGACACCACTGGTGACCTCACCAGACAACGAGCCCACACCCGACACCACTGGTGACCTCACCAGACAACGAGCCCACACCCGACACCACTGGTGACCTCATCAGACAGCGACCCCACACCCGACACCACTGGTGACCTCACCAGACAACGAGCCCACACCCGACATCACTGGTGACCTCACCAGACAACGAGCCCACACCCGACACCACTGGTGACCTCACCAGACAACGAGCCCACACCAGACATCACTGGTGACCTCACCAGACAACGAGCCACACCCGACACCACTGGTGACCTCACCAGACAATGAGCCCACACCCGACACCACTGGTGACCTCATCAGACAACGAGCCTACACCCGACACCACTGGTGACCTCACCAGACAGCGAGCCCACACCCAACATCACTGGTGACCTCACCAGACAACGAGCCTACACCCGACACCACTGGTGACCTCACCAGACAGCTAGCCCACACCCGACACCACTGGTGACCTCACCAGACAATGAGCCCACACCCGACATCACTGGTGACCTCACCAGACAACGAGCCACACCCGGACACCACTGGTGACCTCACCAGACAACGAGCCCACACCCGACACCACCGGTGACCTCATCAGACAACGAGCCCACACCCGACACCACTGGTGACATCATCAGACAACGAGCCTACACCCGACACCACCGGTGACCTCATCAGACAACAAGCTCACACCCCACACCACTGGTGACCTCACCAGACAGCGAGCCCACACCTGACACCACCGGTGACCTCACCAGACAAGGAGCCCACACCCGACACCACTGGTGACCTCACCAGACAACGAGCCCACACCCGACACCACTGGTGACCTCACCAGACAACGAGCCACACCCGACACCACTGGTGACCTCACCAGACAGCGAGCCCACACCCGACACCACTGGTGACCTCACCAGACAGTGAGCCCACACCCCACACCACCGGTGACCTCACCAGACAATGAGCCCACACCCGACACCACTGGTGACCTCATCAGACAACGAGCCCACACCCCACACCACCGGTGACCTCATCAGACAACGAGCCCACACCCGACACCACCGGTGACCTCACCAGACAATGAGCCCACACCCGACACCACCGGTGACCTCACCAGACAATGAGCCCACACCCAACACCACTGGTGACCTCACCAGACAACGAGCCACACCCGACACCACTGGTGACCTCACCAGACAGCGAGCCCACACCCAACATCACTGGTGACCTCACCAGACACGAGCCTACACCCGACACCACTGGTGACCTCACCAGACAGCGAGCCCACACCCGACACCACTGGTGACCTCACCAGACAACGAGCCCACACCCGACACCACTGGTGACCTCACCAGACAACGAGCCACACCCGACACCACTGGTGACCTCACCAGACAACGAGCCCACACCCGACACCACTCGTGACCTCATCAGACAACGAGCCCACACCCGACACCATGGGTGACCTCATCAGACAACGAGCCCACACCTGACACCACTGGTGACCTCACCAGACAACGAGCCCACACCCGACACCACTGGTGACCTCATCAGACAGCGAGCCCACACCGGACACCACTGGTGACATCATCAGACAACAAGCCCACACCCGACACCACCGGTGACCTCATCAGACAACGAGCCCACACCCCACACCACTGGTGACCTCACCAGACAGCGAGCCCACACCCCACACCACCGGTGACCTCATTAGACAACGAGCCCACACCCGACACCACCGGTGACCTCACCAGACAATGAGCCCACACCCGACACCACTGGTGACCTCATCAGACAACGAGCCCACACCCCATACCACTGGTGACCTCACCAGACAGCGAGCCCACACCCCACACCACCGGTGACCTCATCAGACAACGAGCCCACACCCGACACCACCGGTGACCTCACCAGACAATGAGCCCACACCCGACACCACCGGTGACCTCATCAGACAACGAGCCCACACCCGACACCACTGGTGACCTCATCAGACAGCGAGCCCACACCCCACACCACCGGTGACCTCATCAGACAGCGAGCCCACACCCCACACCACCGGTGACCTCATCAGACAACGAGCCCACACCCGACACCACTGGTGACCTCACCAGACAACGAGCCCACACCCGACACCACTGGTGACCTCATCAGACAGCGAGCCCACACCCGACACCACTGGTGACCTCACCAGACAGCGACCCCACACCCGACACCACCGGTGACCTCACCAGACAGCGAGCCCACACCCCACACCACCGGTGACCTCATCAGACAACGAGCCCACACCCGACACCACCGGTGACCTCATCAGACAACGAGCCCACACCCGACACCACTGGTGACCTCATCAGACAACGAACCCACACCCGACACCACTGGTGACCTCACCAGACAACGAGCCCACACCCGACACCACTGGTGACCTCATCAGACAGCGAGC